>CM034156.1:198310722-199686366 GCA_019776745.2 Taxus chinensis | reverse complement strand
AGATATTCTAGCACTAGAGTTGATCATACAGTTATGTACCAAATGCTTGCAAATGATTAGGGAGATGTAGAATGGTGGTATCTTAATAGAAATAACAACATTTATTCCTTTAGTTTTGTATAAGATGGTAGAGCTAGATGATTTGCACTTAGCTGTTTCACGTGGTGTGCTAAATTTTTTCAATGTTTCTTATTGCAGATACCTTTACGAAGGAATGGAAAGGTCCTCCCACATGGTGACATTCAGGTTCATATTATTAATCTATTTAACAATACTGAAATTTATTATTCCTACCTTAGATGGATGTCTTAGTGTTGTTTCATCCTTTGTTGGAAGATGGACGTATGACATTGTAACACTGAATTGATTTTATTTCCTCGTAGTTTGAAAAACATGTGCCCTTTATGATTTTATTTCTACATATTTACTTGTAACTACCTATGAATGATGTTGGGAAGTAGATTCCTTATCAACCTTTGGAAGTTGGACCTTTATTTCCCTCTTTTTTGATCAAGTATTAGAAGCTATTACTGCAGGTTCTACTTTAAATCCACAAAAATCCTCCTCTTTCTAATTCAACAAGATTATATCTCTTGATGTTTGAGGTTGATTAGCGTCTTCTTGTGAAGGAGCCTCTAATGGTTGTTTTTTAGGTGTAGATATTCTTTGAACCATAAGTATTTGGCTAAGCACTCCATTTGGGAACAAATTTTGATTGTGGCTGAGAGCATGAGTAACACCATTCATAGTCTTGAACCAAGTTATTCTATACTAGGATGAGGGTTCTAGAAGAACTAGCAGTAAGGGGGTTCTTAGTGTTCAAAGGCTTTACATTAGTAACCTAATTTTGAATTTGAGAATTTTTTTGGAAAGGTTTCCGATTAGGCTGATACTGTTGATGTAGAGGTTGGTAGAGATAATTATATTAACAATGTTGTCTTTTGAGGGAAACCAATTCATTTCCAAAAATCTAAAGTAATGATTTCACCTCATAAAGGTCATTTGAAGGAGGAGGCACATGCTGAGTTGGTTTGTTAGACACTTGAGGGAGAGGTTCAATGGTTGGATGATTAGTGGAAAATTCAAGATACAAATACATGGGTGGTCTTGGAGCTATTTTCCCAGTTTGGATCAAAAAATTCTCAACTCATATGGAAATATCATAGGAATTCAGTAGTTTCATTCCACACATCGATTCAACATCAATGTAACGTCATTGTTCAAAGTTCTCAAGTAGTAAAAGAATGTGTTTTTCGGAGAAGGATTGATCAATGGTGGGATTCTATTCCTTGTCTTATGGAATCAGAAATTGAAATCTCTCATGAAATCCTAAGGAGCTCTCTTTATAGTAGTAAACTGTTCCAAGAGTGATAGATGGTCACTCTTGTCCTCAAAATTATTAAAAATATTTTCTCCCAACTCATCTTAGTTGCGTATAGTACCAAGTGGTAAACCACGAAACCATTGAAGTAATTTCCCCTTAAGAGAGTTTGAAAGAAGTCTGACTGCTACATTATCTTCTATAATGTTGTGAACCGAATAGATTCTAGCCACATCTTGAATGTGCTATATGGGAATGATGTTGGTCTCACCTATGTAGAAAGGTAGACTTTTGAGGGCTGTTACAGGTATAACATCATGTTGAGTGAGTACTAGAGGGATGCCACCATAAAAATTAGGAAAAACATGATTCTGCACTGCCATTATAATGAGTGGTTGATTTATCCTTAGAGGGGTAAATATTACGTATGGAAGTGTTTAATATGCTCTACAAGACGATGATGAATCTCTACCCTTTCTTCTTCTAGGGGGATATAAATATTGTTCAATATTCTTTTGGTTTCATTTTCTTTGAAGAAAATATTGTTTGGATTATTTACATAAGTACATGCACTAGATCCTAAAATCTAGAGATATGGAGTCTCCAGGTACCTTTGATTAATAAAAATGATAAGAGAAGTACCAACTCTTAATGCTAGTCCCAACGGGCATGCCAAAAACTATTGTCACATGGATCACACACACATGAAGTCATCAGATGATCTATTTCAACATGGGAACATCCCCAAGATACATGACCTTGAATCCTTGGGATGAACCATTGGAGAAGGTTGGATTCCTTCTAAACTAAGTACATATAATATAAGATTATACTGTGAAAGCTATAGTTCTATAAAACAAACTAAACTATCCATTATTTTGGAGAAAGGGGGAGAAGGGTAACTAAAAATACATGAAAATAAGGTGATGCACCAATAGATTAATGAACAAGTGGATCCACTTCACATGCACATAATACTTCTACAAAATAATATATGACATGCACAACTTCTTAGTCTCTTTTCTAGAAAATATTTTATGAATATAAACCTTAGAGATGCTAGAAGGGATTTTAGATATTCCACAATTGAGATAAATAAGTTTATGAATCATAACTTGCAATTTGACTAAATAAATATAGTTAATGTGAAGTAAAAATAAATCATCGCATACAAGGAATTAAGAGAATTCACAAGTATTGAATGAGATATTTGAAATACACAACACATTAAATAGTCAAAGGAAAAATATTTTTCCTATATATTACTGAGGTTAAAACTTGTATATGAGAGCTCAAAAGTGGAAGATCCTCTTTACAATAAGATATAAAAGTCCTGGATTACATAATGTGTTATTTTATTTATATATTATGAGGGTTTAGAAATTATAACTACTCATATTAATCATTACATGATAAAAATATAATGTAGTTACATTTAAGAAACAATCTCCCAAAAAATAACTAAGTGGTTGTGTAGGTTTGACTGAGTCAGACTTGCAACTTGAATGGTGTTGTAGCTTGGAGATTGTATAAAACTGGAAGCCAAGTTTAGCTAGGGCTAGCACCACCCTTTTCTTAATCCAATTATTCTCCTCCTTCACCAACTACCTTCTGCCTATAATCAGGAAATAACTTGATGATTTTTTGAACTTCTTTGTCATCTGGCCCTCACGTATAGTGATTCAAGACCTCTGCCGATTCATCTACTTTGACTATTTTGCTAGGTAGTTTCTTAGTCTGACAAATGACTTTATTAAGCTGGCACTAAAATTTTTTCTACAATACACACTTGTGAATAGATTCGATACCAAAGGACTTGGTTATCTCATTATCTTCATTTAGCAGGATCTTGAACTAGGAAACAATTGGTTCTACCAGAAGTGGATCAACATTCTCATCAAGAAACCTATAGTGGATGATGTCAAATTCATCTATGATATCATTAAGGCCATAAATTTCCTTGAATATCTTCTCATTTAGATTAGATATCACCTCCTGCAACATTTGGACCCAAAAATCCATGGCTTCACTATACTTAAACAATTTTGAGGAATCATTGATAATCCCCTCTTTTAGGAGTAGATTGACCTCCATTTTCTATACCTCTTTCTAGGATTCAAGCATGATCTCTAATTTGTCACATTTTTATGTGAGAATCCCATCTATTTTGGAGACGATGTCTATTTTAGAGTGCAACTCATTGTATAGATCAAAAACATTCTTTATTACTTGATCTCCTTCCTGAATTAAGATTTTGATCCATGCCCCACTACTTATCCCTATTGTCCAATTTTATCAACCATGGAGAAGTAGGTTTCATAAAATATTATAGGAACATCAAGAGAATTTGTATGAACAGGATCCATGATCTTATTTAGAATGGAAGTCAATTGTTTAACCTTTCCTTTGAGTTAATATTTGGTGACCTTGTCCTTGTAAAAATTATCCAAAAGATTACCAAAAACAACCTAGAAAACTTTTTTGGATCCTTCATGAGTAGCCTTTCCAAGGGAAAACCTTTAGATTTGATAATCTATTGCGGTGATAGTTTATTTATTTTTTCAGCAACCAAAATTATTATTTCAATGAATCTCTCTCTAGTTTGATTGAACCAAACATTACAAATGACTCTTGGCCTCTTTTTTAGTCATCGGGGAGTTGGATCTAGGATGTTAAGGTCAAAAAAACTCCAATGGTAACCTTTTTCTCCTTTTTGGGAGTACGCCTGTTTAACCATGAAGGCATAGAAGAAGAAGATAAATTTTTAGTGAATGACATAGGAATATTCATCACAGTAGTAAGATGAGTAGGTGTTACTAGGGAAATTTTTGCAGGCATTGTGAATGGAAATGACGTGGTGACAAGAAAAGGTGGAGTAGATAGGATGGCCATAGGTATTGATGAATTGGGAAGTGATGAGAGTTGAAACAAAGATATTTTTTTGGGAGAGTGGAGTCCCAAGAAGGGATCTTAAAGTCAGAACATATCTGGATGAAAGAGAGGGAAGAGAGTAAAATGATTGGGCCATCAAAGGGGATGAGGTGAGGAGTGTAGGAGAAATGGGGAAAAAAGAAATGGAATATGTGGTTGAAGGGAGAGTGAGAGGTGGAGGGGAAGGAAGAACTGAAAATGGTAAAGTAGGAAGGGGGGAAAGAGGTGAATACAACACTTGAGAGGCTATGGGATAAATACTAAGATCAATGACCTTTGTGGAAGGTACTTTAGAAGAGACAACTTTTGTTGAGGGAACCCTGGAGGAAGAGCCTGAACCTCTACAGATAATGGTAATTTTACAGGGCTTTGGAGCATATTTGGGAGAAGACCTCATTAATTTTGAAGAGGTGGGATGGCCCACTAGTGATTAGACTTGAATTATCTCAACAGGAAGCTATTGTGATGCTTTTGGTGTGATTCTAAATGATATCAACCATTAGAATTTTCAGTTGAGAATAGGAGCCACTTTTTCTTTTGAATTGCTACATTTTTCAAGAAACCAATCAATCCATGATAAGGGTTGATTTTTCACATTTTTCTGATCATAGATGGGGTCCAAAATCTATTCATCATCATGAAGACCCTTTGGGACATCTACAATTCCATACTGGGCCACTTCTCAAAGAGTCAACCTCTCAAATTCCCTTTCCCGAATCATGACTTCATCCCTGTAATTAAACCAAATATCTTCTAATTGAGGCATGTGAGAACCGACTGAACTATGTCTACTGATTTTTTCCCAATAATAAAAACTAACATGTGGGTGAAAGGTATTAGAAGTCATTTTCTACATTTCCCCTTTAACATTATTTTGTTTATACATGGAATCACAAGTATACCTTCCCAAAAATATGGGAAATTGAGCTCTTGTCTTATGTATATCATGTTGGATCTTGTGAAAATGTAAAATTTTCTGAACTAACTCCATTAAGACCCATCTGTCTGTGGGTCACCTTTGTAACTTATAGGGAGCACCTAAGAATCCTGCCACCCTAAGGTATGTGAATGTTGGAAATTATAAGTAAATGCCTCCCCATTCCTTGAATACTTGTCAGGAATTGTCTGAAATCCTTTATTTATATAGTTATTTATCAAAAAAATATAAAATAACATTGAAGAACACATCATTAATTATTCTGAAATTCTTTATCCCCTCCTTTATTGTAAGATGGGGATAAAAGTAATAAATTTGAGGTAAATTCCTTGGCCCTACAAGTGAAAAACATGGGTAATTCCTCATTCGCATAGCAGTGTACACAAGGTAGGACATCATGAATAAATTTCCAGGAGTTAGGACATCTGATAATTAGAAATTGATGGCATCATTGATATGTTCTTCCCATTGGATAAGATCAACATTATTTCAGATAGTTGCAATATATAAATACATCCACTCTTGTAAATACTTAGAAGAAGGGAGTCTTGTAACTCTTCTTAGCAAGGTGATGATGTCATTTACTTCCTGAATAAAATCTGATCATGGGATAGTCTTAGAGACCCTAGCTGATGAAGGATTATATTTCATCAGGTAGCTTTTGTTAAGGACCCTAATACACGTATCAATATCTGATTCCCAGTGCTCAAGAGAAGATACTAAGAAAATTCTGGCATATCCTTCGACATCAGGAATTATTAACAAGTCTTTAGAATAGTCAATATCTAATTTGATCACGTCTATCTTATCATCATATCTCACTGTTTAGGAATCTTTATCATAGTTTGTAGAAGCAGTAAGAATTTTTTTTGGTCATTACATTGATGGGGGGATAGATTTAGCTAGAGAAAGCTCGTTGTTAAAGATACCTTTCATCTATGACTTTTTGTTTAGGGCTCTAACCCTTTCCCAAAATTCAAACAGGTCAATATGCCTAAGGTCTGTGTCTTGATATTATTAAAATATGATGTGATACTGGGAGGGGGAGATACCCCTTGGAAACTATACTTCATATTTTCCTTCCCTTTTGAAGATGATCCATACATTTTAACTTGAAAAAATCCATGAAACTCTCCTCTGGAATGAAAATCAAAAGTTACCTTCTACAATGCAGTCTTGTGGTTTTTAGTTGAAGTTCTGCTAGTGGAGGTTAGATCCTTCTTTGTAGCCTTGCAGTTCTAAACTACACTTCCACCCTAAATTTTTGAATATAAGGTAGCATGGCAGTTCCAACCTGAAGTTCCGAACTGCATGGTGTTTGTTAGTATCTGTCATTTGATGATGGAATTTGAGCCTTGTTTTGTAGCCTTGAATCCTTGAAATCATTTCTTGACTAAAATTTATCCTTCGCCTCTCCAAAAAATGAGTTTTTAAAGCATAAGTTTCAAAAACAATAGAAACCATGAAGGTGAAAGAGATGTAGAACAAGTAAGTCCATAACACAAGGATAAAACCTTAAAAAATGACACAAAAAGGAAAACATAAAGGGAACCCATGAGGCTAGATGAAAAATCGATAAGAAAAACCCTAGGAAGAAACCATAAAAACCCTGTCAAAGATAAATTGTAAAACTTACCTAAAAACCAAATAGATTAATGAGAAAATCATGAAAAAATGCTCACAATCAAAGGTCAGAGAGGCGTAAGCAGGTCAACATACCAAATTTTTTAGGTGAAAAAGACAACTAAAAATTCACTATTAAATAGAAAAGGAAGAATTAATTACCATGGAGTTGACATGTAGGGGTAGTTGGCAATAAATGTTGACCTACATTAGAGTTTCAAAAGTTAGAATCCTAGACGTAGTTTGCATGCAAACTAAACTTTGTGTTTTGAAACCTGAAATACCTTTGAAATGACCAAAATTTGGAATTTAGAAGTCTAGATCTAGTTTTCATGCAAACTTTGCTTTGGGTTCCAAATTATGCTTTACAAGTGAGGAATCAAATTTCAAAACTCAACATGTAGTTTACATGAAAACTGAGGTTTGAGTTTCAAATTTTGACTGATGGATACTTCTTATATATGGTGGGTTTTGGGTGTTGGAAGTCAAAAATTAATTTACATGTAAACTCCATTTGGACTTCCAAAATCCAAAATCCAAAGAAATTTTCAACACTTAGGAAAATTCTGACAAATTTTCAGAAAAATAAAACTTGGTAAAAGGAAACATTTTGCAAGTAAAATTTCGAAAGTCCTCTTGGCAAGGGGAACTTGGAAAGTTAACATGATCTTAATTTTTAGTTGTGAATATTAATCTTTGGCAAGGATGATGATGATTTAAACTAGGGGTATGTAGAAATAGAACTAGATGATGTGGATTGCACCATGGATGAGGATATTGTAAGTGGAAGTGATTTTTGAATGATACACTTGATGAGATATAAAGGGGTTGTAGATTGTGTAGGTGTAGGATTTGTGGATAGAGGGATGATTAGAGTTACAAATGTAGTGAGAGTTTCATTTGTAGATGTATTGTTCATAGTGGAAGATTCAAGAGGTGGTGGTGTAAATGTGGTCATAGATTCAGATGTCGATGTGGGTATAATCATAGTAGTATAAGTTTTTGATGTGGAAGTAGGTGTAGATGTTTGAGATGAAGGCGTTGAGGTAGCTATAGGTAAAGGAATAGATGTAATGGATAAGGATGTAGATGATATGGATGGAGAATTGGATGTGATTAAACTTGATGGGGATGTATTACTTGTAGTCATAGTTGATGTTGATATGCTAGGCATAGATATTGATGAGGTTGTGCTCATGGGGAAGAATCTAAAATAAGGGTGGATGTAATAGATGAAGATGTGATGGGTGTAGGTGACGGTGTTATATTTTTATCTATGGTATTAATTTTATGGGAATTAGGTGGTTGTGATGTGGAGGGTGGATTTTGATTGTTGGGAGAATGATTAGAAAAGGGTTGTTAGAATACATCAAGGGGTTGATTAGGTGGCGCATTAGAATTGTCATCTTGGAGGTCACCAGAGTCTATGAGAATTTGGATGACATATTTAAAAGAGTGACACTTCTCAATTTCAATGTTATGAACTTGATGATATGTGCAGTAAAGTTCCTCATGATAACATGTTGGTTTGGGTTGTGATTCATTCAAGGGTCATATGGGAGGAATATGAATGAGGTTGAACACCAAAAATTTGTCAAATACTGAACTATAAGATTCCTAAAGAGGGGTGTAGTTAGGATGTGGTCTAGGAGAACATTTCCTAGGATATGTGTGAGAAGTGGATGTAGATGATGATTTAACCACAATGATGTTGGAAGTGTTCTTAGGTTGTTCACCATGTGTGGAGGATTTAGTGAATTCAGATTTGGGCTTGTTTGATCATATTTTAAGATAGCCTTGCTCAAGGGCATAAAGTTAAAGTTTGTGAGCTATGGTAAATGCCTCTTCAAAATTTTGAAATGATTTAATTTTAAGAGTGGAGGATATATGCTTTGTACAAGAATGTTAGAAAAGTTCAATAATCCAAGTTTGTGGAAGAGAGAATTATAGTTGGTTGATGATGCCACGCAATCATATGAAGAAATCTGTTATAAATTCATCATCATATTGTCTAATGGAATAGAGGTCAGTGATCATGATCTTACACACAATATTGATTTATAAATATTCTAGGAACAATTGTACAAGTTGGGTGAATGAGAATAATGAATGTTGTGGGATGCTATTATACCAGTCCAACCCAGGGACAACTAATGACATGGGGGATGTGTGAAGAATGAGGTATTGATCAAGGGCGATAAGATAACATGAATGTCTAAATGTATGAAGTTGTTGTTGGGGATCCTCCTTACTATTGACCTTTGAGAATTTTGGTAATTCCAAATAAGGAGGATAAGGCTTCATGGTGATGGATGGATTGATTGGTTTGTTGTAAATTTTTTCATATGAGAATGTGATTTTGGACCCCAAGGTAGTGGCTTCAAGATTAGCCATTCTAATAAACAATGCTTACATGGGATCATTTGATGGATGTAGTCATAAAGTTGAAGGATGAGATTGTGATGCATAAGAGGTGGATGGGTTATGTTGTTAGTAAGTTTGATATGTTTGAGGATGTTCTGGTGTTGGTGTGTAACATACACTTTTTAAGACTTTAAAAAAAAGGGATTTTTTTTTTTGATTTTACATAATGTTCTCTGTTCTAAATTAATATAATTTAGAACATACATTCCATTGCCAATCCATCTCATAATAGAAAACCATATGCAACTATAAATGACTCGGTAAGACACTGATCTCTCATTCCATGACTCAATATTAAACCGGTCTCTCATGTTAACTTAATAATGTGTATACTATGTATACTTGGTTCCTTCACCCTGTTAGGGGTACCCAAGTGTTATGTATAAGAATCATATTTGAATATATATTACCGATATTTATCTGAAATCTTACATCTTAGACTAGGTGACATAGGGCAATGCAACCAATAGCTTGTGATACTTTGGCCAAAGCTTTAAAACATATTTAACATGTTTACATTCCTAGACAACATACTCGTCAAAAGAAATATGTCCCTAAAAAAACTTGTTATGTTATCTAGAATGGTCTTTCATGACTTATGTCAACTCAATCTGATTCAATGTTTCAAACTAGACAAGGGAAACAACATGCACTAGTGTGGAAGACTACTTGTGGTAACTAATGATACATAGACATACTCAATCAACTTACCTCGATTGGGCGTGTTTAGTTACCCTAAGTAAACATGATGTCACCTCAATGCTAGATCATGTTTATATAGTTTTTTAGGGTGGGAGCATGATCCAATATTCCACTTATGTCAATTGAGTTAATCAAACAAAGTGGGGTGTTGAGGCATAGTAGGCTGCATCATAGTATCCTCGTAATGACCCATGTCATTCTGAAGGTACTATGCTATAGTTTCTATGTTCCAACATCCCACTGAGTTTCCACAAATGGACTAACATACTTAAGATATAATTTTACCAACCCAATTAATTATTATCTTGTAGTTTAATGATTACAATGCTTTAAGGGTCAACCTAGCATCATTTAACCTAAGAAGGTTACAAGGTGTAAATTATATGAGAGGTAGGTATGCAGTTAAAAGCTTCTTTCCTAACCATTTTGAAATCATGCTTACGTTTATCTTAATCTTATCTGTCTATTTTAGGTCATCACGATTGAACTTAATGTTATGAAAGTGCGATCATTAGATATTTTACTTCAGTTTTAACTTGTAACAAGCTTATTGAAACTTTTACTTTAGAATTCATAATGTTGAAGTCTAAATCCTTTTATAATCCTTTTTAAGAATTCCTATTTCAATTACAGAAATATTCTTTAGGAAAACACAACCCACCATCATCATAATTTAATCATAACACCTAACGAGTTCTCAATTAAATCTCATTGTTTAATTACGAGGAAAATATTTTTTTTCCTTTAACAAGGACTAATGTCCTAATTATGAAAACAGATCACATATGATTAAAAAAAATAAAGATTTCATACTCATTTATATAATTCAATCATATTCCCCTTTTTAATATTTAAGGATCCACTCAAGAGTATCAACTTAGTTGTGCTCTTTGACTTGAAAATAGATCAACTACTAGATTAGGTCCTTAAACCAAGAAGCTGATATATTATAAGATCTAATAAGTTTCGTAATCCCATATCACATAAATACCTAAACTGTCCCCTTCATGAATGATATTAATTAATAATATATCACAATTTATGCCAATGAAAGTATAACAAATAAAGCAGTAATAAAGAATCATCAAGCCATTTATTTATCAAAAAGGGAGTGACCCACACACTAAACATAGGAATATTTCAAGTATTACAAAATGTCATTGCATCAATATAAAAATAGTTTTAATACATCTTCCTTTCCCGACATAAGTACATCTCAAGAACAACATAACTTATTGTATAAGTTCCCTACAAACCTAAACTCATTTCAGAGTTAGGATTTTAAATGATCAATGCATAACTGACATTAAGGATTCCCAAAAACAACCATATCTGTAAAGGTTCACTAAATGTCTATAATCAATTCTAAGTTCAGAACTCAATACTATAGTCATAGATAATGCCATGTAATCTTTTATATATCAACCATCAACATAACTATTATTCTAAATGCTAATGTTAAATACATAACAGTCAATTCCAAACTTTATACCAGTTCATAGTCTTATCCAAAAGATTGAAATCATCTTAATGAAAGGATCTTAATAATGAATGAAAAAATTACAGAATAACACAAGACTCCAACTATCCCTAGGGAAGTCATATACAAGATCCAACAGTATCACGATCATGAATATGTAATAATAACACAAGGTTCCAAGACAATAAGAAATGCGAACGAGAAATAAAAAGCCAATACACACTTGGATAATCCTAAGTTCCACAAACCCAATATTTGGAAATAACTCATAAAAGAGTGTCCATTTGATTAAAGAATACTTCCATCCCAGAAGAAAAACAAGGTTTAAGAAAACCACAAGAATACAAAACCATTAAGATTTATCACCTAGCTTTGAACAAGCCAAACCTAACAGTTCCTCCTTATGCATGCCAACCCAACATGAGTTCAAGTTCCAAGTAACACAACAACAAATAAAAGAAGGAGAAAAATAATAGTATTAGCTACTATGCTTATTCATCTGATAAGGTTACAACTACCCAAACAAAGAAGGGAAGAGAGAGAGCATAAGAACAATCTCCAGTCAATGAAATTCTTACCCATGATAAACAATCCTTGTAAACTTTTGAAGATAAACAATATCTACTAAGGAAACCAAAAGCCCAGAATGAGTTTACAAAATATGATTTATATGGAAAGCAACATAACCAAAACATTCCATAGGAATACTTTCCTGTTCAACTTCCATCGAGAGATGTAATCAACTATATAAGGTTATACAAAAGAAACAAACATTTGATACAATTTCCATTTGAGGAAGAACCCAAAATAAGCGTATCCCAGATATAAAAAAGCTCGATATTCCTTGCAAGTAACGAAATATAGTCATGAAATAAGTTGAAAAAAAATATTTTGGTCCCCACTGCCATAAAAAAGAAAACATACCAAAACGAAGAACACAAGGATTTCCTTAAGTCACAAGTGTATTTCTCAAACTACCATGAAAAATTCCACCTATAAGGTTAGTCTCCAACTATTACTAATATGGAGAAATTTTCAAGCTAAAATCTATAGATTTCAACAAAAATTAGGCTACTATTAATGCATACACAATATCCAGTCAAGGTATCCATTAAATAAAGAAACAAACACATATTCGTTTCAATGCCAAAAAAAGTTCAAACGCAATAAGTTAACACGATTTCCATTAAAAAAAATCCTAGATTCACAATAATATAACATACTCAACATCATAAATCATCCATGAAACCAAGTTGAAATGCCATGGAATAAAGAAGAAGAAACATAAAACCAGAACCCAAAAGTTTAAAAAATAGCAGAGTTATTTTAATGAATACATTTAAATAAAATTAGAAGAATTAAAGAGATAGGGCCTATCATGATTGATAGAGCTCATGTCTTCTATTCATTATTGCAAATCTTCAAGTAGAGATTTGATAGAAAATTTCCATGAAAATGCCAAAGACCAAGCTCTGAAAATTTCTTTTCCTTCTTCTTATAACTTCCTCTCTTAATTCCCATTACCATCACCACCATGCAAGGAGAAATAAGAACACACAAATTTGAATTATAGGTTTGAAAATGAAATCCACATGCAGAGCTACAAAGCTCACAAAAACCAAATGAACAATGAAGAACCAAAAACCATCTTTTCTTCTAACTCCCCCTATTTCCTAGGTTATTTTTCATAATTTCCAATATCAATTAATGTAAACAAGACTGAAAGCTTCCTTCCTTATCTCCTGCCTCCACTAACTCATTTTTGGATATTACCAAGTTTAAAATTCTATGCAAATAATACTTTAGCAGAGATGCCAACTCAATATCCACTAACCTTTCATGCACTCACCAAAATTGGTAGAAATAAAGAGTTTAAAGCTCCATTTAATCCTCTTAAATACTTAGAGATTGGTACCACCGAAATCCCTTTGTATGTCACCCATCCCATCCCTTTTGGCTAGTCTAAGTCTTAGGTTAGGTTTACAAACATTAGATTAGAAACTGACTTAGGTCCTTAGGTTAGTTTATTAGTTTAGTCTAGATTTCCCTTCCTAATAAATAACCAAAATAATAATATCATCCAATTTAACTTAGGATAAGCTTACAAATTAGGAACTTAGATTTAACTAGGTTACCTTAACAATTATTAAAGTTGTCAATTAAATCTTACCAAAAGAAGAATAAAAATGAAATTCATAGATCACATGAGAAGGACGTGAGTAGCAGAGGTTATTAGTGATCCCGTGGTAGCCTAGGTTCAAAAATTTGACATTCTGCCCAACTCGGTTAAGATGACCTTGATGTCATGAAATTGAAAGCATGTCTTGGATCACTAAAATTGATTTAAGGTATAGCTATCCTACATCAGAGATCATAAAGACTGAAGTACAAGTTCAAATGCAATAAAGACTATGAACGAGTTTAAGTTGAATCAATTTCCTCTATTGACATGCAGTGAACAATCAACATAAGAAGAAATGAAATACTTCATTTTGAATTTAGAATAAACATGGTAGAATTGTATCTATTTTCAGAAGATAACATATTATCTACGAAAAACATGATTACTTAGTTCACAAGAGTACATTGTCTTCAAACAAAAATCACATATCAACATTTACAACTTCGAGTAAAGAATTCATCATAGATATCAACCATGTCAGAGGCATTACATACCTCCCTCCTAGAAAGCATCATCGTCTTGATGATTAACTTAGTCCATATTTTTAAACAAGAAAAATAATTATAATTATAGTTCTTTTATCCACAAGTTCTCAAACAGAAACCAGATTTGAGAAATTCAAGTTTTTTATAAATTATTACAACATAAAAATAGTTGTTCCAACACTAATAAAATATAGTACCTACCCAAAACTGACAAAAATTAAAGATACCTTTAAAATAAAGTCTTTAATTATTTCCAACATCAGAACTAATTCTATTCAAATAAATGAGGAAAAGTAGTTTTCATGTCCTCAAGGTTTTCCCATGTTGCACTTTCTTCATTAAACTGGTCCCACTAAACCTTGCATTGACTAATTTCATAATTTCGTAAGTATAACTGGCGAGTTTCTATCATTCTTATAGGTTCAACCATGATTATTCCTGGGTCTTGGACCTAAAAGGAATCCCAATTTAACACGTGATACATATAAACCCTATTTCTTAAGCAAATACATATGGAAAACATCATGCATTCGTGATAAAGTGGGAGGAAATGCTAAGCGATAAGCTACAGGGCTAATCACTTCAATGATCTTGAAAGCTCCCACAAAACAAGGTGATAGTTTGGCTTCCTTGCCAAAGGTTATAGAGCTCTTTTTAGGCTTAACATGTAATAATACATTTTCACCAAGTTCAAATTTCTTATTGATCCTTTTCAGATCTGCATAAATTTTCCACCTATCTGTAGCTTCTTTTAATCATTCACAAATCATTTTAACTTGTTGTTCCATTTCAGTAAGAATTTCAGGTCCAATTACCTCTCTATCTTCAATGCTATCCCAACTAACTGGAGTTCTACATTTCCTTCCATACAATGCTTCGAAAGGTGTCATTTTTAAAGAGGCATGATATGTATTATTGTAAGAAAATTAAACTAAAGGAAGGTATTCTTCCCATTTATATTGTTGATCCATGCAATACATTTGTAACATATCTTCCAAAACTTGATTAACTCTCTTATTTTTTCCATCTATTTTCAGATGGTATGTAGAACTAAAATTTAGTTTTGTTCTTGATGCTACATTTTGTGTTTTCAAAAAACAAGATGTCATTCTAGGGTCCCTATCAGATATAATCAATTTAGGTACTCCATGTAATCTAAAAATTTCATGCACAAATATTTTTGCTAAAACAGGTGAATCATCTTTAAGATTACCAACAATAAAATGTGCTACTTTTGTCAATTTATCAACCATGACTAAAATAACATCATGTTTATTTCTTGACATAGGCATCCCCTAAACAAAATCCATGTTAATTACTTGCCACTTATATTGTGGTATGCTATGAGGATATAATAAACCAGCTAGGTGCATATGCTCAGCCTTAACACACTGACATTCCAAGCAGTGTGAAACAAAATCAGTTATGTCTTTCTTCATCCCTTTCCAAAAATATTGTTGTTTTACATCAGCAAGCATTTTTGTAATACCAGGATGTCCTGAGTAAGGTGAATTATGAAATTCCATCATTAAATTTTTCCTTAACTCATTTCCCAAAGGTACATACACCTGCTTTTCATATCTCAAAATTCCTTCGTTATCAAAGTTAAAACCTTTGTATCTTACATCATTTGGATCTGTAACAAGTGTTGTTTTTACCTGCTGAAAGTAAAAATTAGATTCCATGATACTTTTTACCTCATCCTTAAACTAAGTTCTCAAAGTTATAAGTGCATAAATATGTTTCCTACGACTTAGTGCATACACTCAGTTTTCTTTTCCTTTAATGTAACTTATGTCAAAATCATATTGTGACAAAAAATCTAACCATCTTCATTGTCTTGCATTCAGATTTGGCTGAGTGAAAATATACTTCAGCCCAAGATGATCAGTCTTTAATTCAAAAAGTCTTCCTAAAAGATAATGTCTCCATACTTAAAGTGCATGAACTATGGCAGAAAGCTCTAGGTCATGGGGAGCATAATTCAACTCATGTAACTTGAGTTTTCTGCTCTCATATGCTATAACATGATCATTTTGTAACAGAATACCTCCAAGTCCTTCACTGGAAGCATCTGTAACTACCGTAAAGTTTCCATTTGGATCTGGTACATCCAAAATAGGTGTAGATGTTAACTAATCTTTAAGAGTTTTAAATGTTGATTCACATTTATCACTCCACACAAACTTCTTGTCTTTATTTTGTAATGAATTTATCGGGCAAAGACTTTTGAAAAGTCCTTAACAAACTTTCTATAGTAACCAACAAGCCCCATGAAGCTTCTAACTTCATGTACATTTTTAGGTGTAGGCCACTCAGTTATGGAAATAATCTTTGATGGATCAACTACTATTCCATCTTTACTTATGACATGTCCTAAATAGTGCACTTTTGTTTCATAAAAATAACATTTGGACAACTTACCATACAATCTTCTCTTTCTTAAGATTTCAAGTACTATTTTCAAATGCTCATGATGCTCATCAATGATTTTAGAATAGATAATAATATCATCCAAGAATACAAGTACAAACTTTTCTAGGTACTCTTGAAAGATATTATTCATTAAATTCATAAAATTTGTAGGTGCATTTGTCAAACCAAAAGGTAAAACCGTGAATTCATAATGTCCATACCTTTTCCTAAAGGTTGTCTTATGAATATCTTCGTCTTTGATTCTTAACTAGTGATACCTAGAATGAAGATCTATCTTAGAATATATTGATGCACCATGCATTTGATCAAACAAATCATCAATTCTAGGAAGTGGATATCTATTTTTGATTGTTTCTTTGTTTAACATCCTATAATCAATACAAAGTCTAAGTGTTCCATCTTTCTTTTTCACAAAAATTATTGGTGCTCCCCAAGGTGAGACACTCGGTCTTATCAAACCCTTAGACAAAAAATATTGTAATTGTGCCTTAAGATCTACCAGTTCAATGATAGTCAGTTGATAAGGTGCCTTAGAAATAGGCTCAGTTCCTAGTTTGATTTCTATTTTGAAGTCAAACTCTCATTTGGGTGAAAGACCGAGTAGTTCTTCTAGAAACACATCACTGAAATCTCTTAACAACGGAAATTTTTCCAAGAAATCACTATCCCCTTCAGTTGTTTTAGAAATTTTTATTGCATACAAAGTGCAACCTTTATTTTTGGCCTTTTTAAGTTGCATAGCTGACAATTTTCTAACTGAAATTTCTCGTTTTACCCCTTGGATGTCTGTTGTTTTCTATAGATCATCAAGACAACTAATGCATTTTTCAAAACAATCAACTTTTTATTTATGTTCAGTAATACATTTAACACCTATTATGACATCATATGACCCCAAAGGAGAAACATAAAGATCTACTTCAGTAGAAAAATTAGGTAATTCTAGGACTGCTCCAAAAAGACATTTACTAATAGTATGGACAACATTATTTCCATAATGTACAGTCCAAGATTTTTCCATTATTCCAACTTTTCTTTTTAGTTTTGCAGCTAATTTACTAGAAATAAAGCATTCAGTAGCTCCAGTATCAAAAATTATAGTAATAGGCATACCAAATAATTTACCTGGCACTTCTATGGGCGTAACTTGCTTTTCAGCTTGTTTATCAGCTACTGCAACATGTATCCTATGTTGTTGATTGTTGTCATCTTTCTTTAGAGGGCACTGATTTGTATAATGATCCTTACCATAATTGAAACAACCCCTACAGGTCCTCTTTTTGGTTCAAATTTATTTCCAGCCATGAAATTACTATTTTGTCCTCTATAGGACTGTTGTCCATTATTATTGTTCTTCACAAAGTTGTTTCAAATGTTTGCAGCAGGTTTATTTGCTACTTTTTTCTTATTATTATCGGTTACAAACTTATTTTTGGATCCAAAATTTTTCCATGCCCCCTTTTTGAGTGTAAGAGATGAAGAAGAATTAGGAATTTTCTTACGATTCTCTTCCTTATGGGAAGAAATTACTTTTAATTTATGTTCTTGCTGAATGGATTTTTCAACAACCCCTTCCATGGTGGTTGGGTTGTGAACATCTACTTCACCCCCTATGATAGGATTCAATCCCATAATAAACTTACGTATCCTGAACTTCTCGTCAGTTTGATACTGAGGCACATACTTAAGAAGTTTAGTAAACCTCTCCCAGTACTCTGTTACAGTTAATTTTCCTTGAATTAAATTTTGAAATTATGTCATCTTTTGATCATAATAGAGTTGTGGCAGCCAGTGTTGCCTAAAGTAGCTCTTAAACTTATCCCAAGTGATGCTTGATTCATCAATGTTTAATTCAGCTTTACGGATGTCCCACCAGGAGGATGCCTCATGGGAAAGCTGATAAGCTCCCCATATTGCTTTTATTCCCTATGAGAATTTCCTTATTGCAAATTACATCTCCATTTCACCGATCCAATTCTCAGCTCCATCCCCTAGTGTAGTGCCATTGAACTTGGGTGGACTTATCCTCTTAATGTCATTTGTGAGTTCAACTGCTAGTGTTGCTTTTTTATTTTTAGGATGATTAGGTACATTTGCATTTACATTCATACCATTATTATTGACATTCACAACATTGTTATCTACTTCATTATAATGATTAACACCCAGGTTTCCAGCATTGGTGTTATCCCCAAGCTGGAGGTGGATGATTTTTATTACCAGTGGGTCATCTTCTTCCTCCTCATCATTACCCATAACATGTTGTTCAAGTATAGCCAGATGATCTCTTGTGTCCAACAAGAAAAGCAAGAATCTCATCAAGTTTTTGTGTGGTAGCTTCCTCTCCACCTGGAGGTGGGTTATTTGCAGCACCTCCCCTTGTTCTAACCATTTTTTGTTAACAAGAAAATTAAGTTTTTATCAGATATGGACTCAATAGGTCCAAGAGATGCAACCTTCAGCTCTGATACCAAGATGTAACATCCACTTTTTAAGACTTTAGAAACAAGGAATTTTTTTACATAATGTTCTCTATTCTAAATTAATATAATTTAGAACACACATTCCATTTTCAATCCATCTCATAATAGAAAACCATATGCAGCTGTAAATGACTCGGTGAGACACCGATCTCTCATTCCATGACTCAGTATTAAATTGATCTCTCATGTTAACTTAATAATGTGTATACTATGTATACTTGGTTCCTTTACCCTTTTAGGGGTACCCAAGTGTTTTGTCTAAGAAGCCTATCTGAATATTTGTTACCGATATTCATCTGAAATCCTACATCTTAGACTAGGTGACATAGGACAACGTAACCAACAGCTTGTGATACTTTGGCCAAAGTTTTTAAACATGTTTACATTCCTAGATGACATACTCATCGAAAGGAATATGTCCTTCACCACACTTGTTCTGTTATCTAGAATGGTCTTTCTTGACTTCTGTCAACCCAATCTGATTCAAGGTTTCACACTAGACAAGGGAAGCAACATGCACTAGTGTGGAAGACTACTCATGGTGACTAAGGATACATAGACATACTCAATCAACTTACATCGATTGGGTGTGTCTAGTTACCCTAAGTCAACATGAGTTGACCTCAACACTAGATCATGTTTCTATCACTGTTTAGGGTGGGACAGTGATTCAGTCTTCCACTTATGTCAATCGAGTTAATCTAACTAAGTGGGGTGTTGAGGCATAACAGGTTGCATCATAGTATCCTTGTAATGACCCCTATCATTTTGAAGGTACTATGTCATAGTTGCTATGTTCCAACATCCAACTGAGTTTCCTCAAATGGACTAACATACTTAAGATATAAGTTTATCAACCCAATTAATTATTATCTTAAAGTTTAATGATAACAATGTTTTTAAGGGTCAACTAAGCATCATTTAACCTAAGAAGGTTACAAGGTGTAAATTATAAAAGAGGTAGGTATGCAGATAAAATCTTCTTTCCTAACCATTCTGAATTCATGCTTATGTTTATCTTAATCTTATCTGTCTATTTCATATGTCATCATGATTGAACTTAATGTTATGAAAGTGTGATCATTAGATCTTTTACTTCAGTTTTAGCTTGTAACAAGCTTATTGAAACTTTTACTTTAGACTTCATAATGCTGAAGTCTAAATCCTTTTATTATCCTTTTTAAGCATTCCTATTTCAATTATAGAAATCTGCTTAAGGAAAACACAACCAACCATCCTCATAATTTAATCATAACACCTAACAAGATCTCAAATAAATCTCATTGTTTAGTTACAAGGAAAAAATATCCCTTTTCCTTTAACAATAACTAATGTCCTAATTATGAAAATAGATCACATATGCTTAAAAAAAAGAATTCATACTCATTTTTATAATTCAATCATATTCCCTCTTTTTTTACTATTTAAGGATCTACCAAAGAGTATCAACTTAGTTGTGCTCTTTCACTTGAAAATAGAAATCAACTATTAGAGTAGGTATTTAAACCAAGAAGCTCATATATTATGAGATTTAATAATTTTCTTAATCCCCTATTATGTAAATACCTAATTTCCCCCTTCATGAATGATACTACTTTATAATATATCACAATTTATGCCAATGAAAGTATCACAAGTAAATCAGTAATCAACAATCATCAAGCCATTCATTTATCAAAAAGGGAGTGATCCACTCACTAAACTTAGGAATATTTCAAGGATTACAAAATGTCATTGCATCAATATAAAACTAGTTTTAATACATCTTCTTTTCCTGAAAAAGTACATTTCAAGTAATGTCGCTACATAATCATCATAATAAAGAGACAATTTCTTTAGTAAAACAGATGTAACTTTCTATGTCTTTCTCCTTTCATCTTTTACGAAATCCATCTGCAAAATTGTTAGCATGAGTCAGTTCATATGAACTGAGCATGATAAGTGCTATAACATTAAAACAATGTGCTTTTATCTAACTGTTTCATAAAAGGAACCTTGTTTTTAATGAAACAGTTCCAAAATCACAAAATAAAATTAACAGAAGGATTTCCTGAAAGATTACAAACCAAGAAGGAGAGAGAAAGATCATAGAATCTACAATAAGTAAATGTTTAAGTAAGAACTAATTAAATCAACATAATTAATTCTATCTCAAACACAAATATGAACTCATTACAACCTACTAGTCATCTAATAACAACATTTAAGAAATAAGAAATTCATATTTCAAACTTAATCTTAACTTCTAAATCCAAACTTCCAACTTAAGTTCAACAACTCAATCTATTTGCTTAATCAAGAAGAAGTACAAGGATATAACAACTTACTTTTTATAATAAGTTTCATGTTTTATAAATTAAAAATCTTAACAATATGTATTATGATTGAAATATCAAACAAGAATCCATGTATCATTTCATCAAACAATATTTCCTAGCTCAGGCTGAACTTAGAGTCTAAGAATAGGAGTGATCAAGTACAAGTCTCAACATTACAGGTAAGAAAGGTTTATCCAACAAAATCTTAAAAATAAGACCAGCATAACTCATTGTAGAAGTTCCCTGCAAACCTGAACTCATTTCAGAGTTAGGATCTTAAATGATCAATACATAACTAACATTCAAGATTCCTAAAAAAACCATATCTGTAAAGGTTCCCTAAAGTTTTGCAATCAATTATAAGTTTAGAACTCAAACTACAATCATAGATAAACACCATGTAGTCCCTTATATAGTCAACAATTGAACATAACTATTATTCCAAATGCTAATGTTAGAGACATAATAGTCAATTCCAAACTTTATACCAACTCACAATCTTATCCAAAAGATTTAACTCATCTTAATGAAAGGATCCTAATAATGAATGAAACAATAAATTACAAAATAACACAAGACTCCAATAATCCTGAGGCAAGTCATACACAAGATCCAACAATATCATGGTCATGAAGATGACATGATAACACAAGGTGACAAGACAATAAGAATTGCGAATGAGAAAGAAAAATACGATACACACCTATATAATCCCAAGTTCCAAAAACCCAATATTTGGAAATAAATCATAAAAAAGTGTCCATTAGATTTAAGAATACTTCCCTCCTAGAAGGAAAACAAGGTTTAACCAAACCACAAGAATACGAAATCATTAATATTTATTTCCTAGATTTGAACAAGCAAAACCTAACAATTCCTCCTTATGTAGGTCAACCCAACATGGGTTCAAGTTCCAAGTAATACAACAACAAAGAAAAGAAGGATAAAAATACTAGTCTTAGCTACTATACTGGTTCACCTGATAAGGTTGCAACTACCCAAACAAAGAAGGGAAAAGAGAGAGCATAAGAACAATCTCCATTTAATAAAACGCTTACGTAGGATCAAAAATCCTTGTAAAATTTCAAAGATCAACAAGATCTACTAAGGAAACCATAAGCCCATAATGGGTTTACAAAATACAATTCAAATGAAATAGAATAGAACCAAAACATTCCATAGGCATACTTCCTTGTTTGACTTCCGTCGAGAGATATAATCACCCAGATAAGGTTCTACAAAAGAAACAAAGATTTGATATAGTTCCCATTTGGGGAAGAACCCAAAATAAGCATATCCTAGATCTAAACAAGCTGGATATTTCTTGCAAGTAACGAAAATACAGTCACAAAACAAGTCAAACAAAAATAGTTGGTCCCCACTACCATCAACAAGCAAACAGACCAAAATGAAGAACACAAGGATTTCCTTAAGTCACAGGCGTATTTCTCAAACTACCATGACTAATTCCACCTATAAGGTTAGTTTTCAACCATTACTAATATGGAAAGATTTTCAAGCTAAAATCTATAGATTTCAACAAAAATCAAGCTACTATTAATGCATACACAATATCCAGTCAAGGTATCCATTAAACATAGAAACAAACACAAATTTGTTTCAATTCCAAAGAAAGCTCAAATGAAATAAGTTAACACATTTTCCGTTCAAACAAAACAACACAAATTCACAATAATATAACACACTTAGCATCATAAAGCATCCACGAAACCAAGTTGAAATGCCATGGAAGCAAGGAGAAGACACATAAAACCAGAACCCAAAAGTTTTAAAAAGAGAAAATTTCTTATAATGAATACATTTAAATAAAAGTATAATACTTAAAGAGATAGGACCTATCATGCCTGATAGATCTCTTGTGTTCTATTCCTTGTTGCAAATCTTCAAGTAGATCCTCGATAGAAAATTTCCATGAAAACACCAAAGACCAAGATCTTTGAATTTATTTTCCTTTTTCTTATAACTTCCTTGCTTAATTCCCATTACCATCACTACTATGTAAGGTGAAATAAGCATGCACATATTCAAATTGGAGGTTCAAAAATGAAATCCACATGTAGAGCTACAAAGCTCACAAAAATCAAATGAACAATGAAAAACTAAAAACCATCTTTTCTTCTAACTTCCCCTATTTCCTAGGCTATTTTTCTCAATTGCCAAGATCAATTAATGCAAACAGGACTGACAGAGTCCTTCCTTATTTCCCACCTTTTCCAACTCATGTTTGGCTATTACCAAGTTTAAAATTCCATGCAACTAATACTTTAGCAGAGGTGACAACTCAACCTCCACTAACCTTTCATGCACTCACCAAAATTGGTGGTAACAAAGAGTTTAAAGCCCCATTTAATCCTCTTAAATACTTAGAGATTGGTGCCACCGACATCCCTTTGTATGTCATCCATGCCATCCCTTTAGGTTAGTCCAAGTCTTAGGTTAGGTTTATAAACATTAGATTAGAAACCGACTTAGGTCCTTAGGTTAGTTTATTAGTTTAGTCTAGGTTTCCCTTTCTAATAAACAACCAAAATAATAATATCATCCAGTTTAACTTAGGATAATATTACAACTTAGGAACTTAGATTTAATTAGGTTCCCTTAACAATTATTAAAATTGTCAATTAAATCTTACCAAAATAAGAATCAAAATTACATTCATGGATCACATGAGAAGGACATGAGCAGCAGAGGTTACCAGTGATCCCATGGCAACCTAGGTTCAGAAATCTAATATTCTATCCATCTCAGTCAAGATGACCTTGATGTCATGAAATTGAAAGCATGCCTTGGATCAATGAAATTGATCCAAGGTATAGCTATCCTACATCAAAAACCATAAAGACTGAAGCACAAGTTCAAATGCAATAAAGACTATGAACAAGTTTAAGCTGAATCAATTTCCTCTATCCACATGCAGTGAACATTCAACATAAGAAGAAATGAAATACTTCATTCTAATTTTAGAATAGACATGGCAGAATTGTATCTATTTTTAGAAGATAACATATTATCTACAGAAAACATGATTACTTAGTTCACAAGAGTACACCATCTTCAAACAAGAATCACATATCAACGTTTGCAACTTTGAGTACAAAAGTCATCATAGATATCAACCATGTTAGAGGCATTAATGGATTTAGGAAGTGGAGATAAGAGGCACTATCTAATTATGGTGTTCGTATATGGGAGGAAGAAAGTGTGATTCTTGATATGATTGAATGCGAGCACAAGTAACTGTAGTAGAGGAAAAAGTGATGGGGTTGGAAAAAGTGATAGTGGTATTGACACGAGGAAAATTAGGGGGGATGGGGACCAAAAATTGAGTGGTTTTATTATTGTTAGGGATAGAAGAAGAAGGTTGATTAGGATCAAAATCACATTGGTCCATAACAAGTTCATTGGTAGCTCTAGGAAAGAATAAAACAAGTTGTGATGTGAAGACTTGTTTATCTTTAAGATTGGAATGGTAAGTGTAGATTTTTTACAAAGAAGTTCCATCAATGGGGATTTTTTTGGTATTACAAAGGAGATACTCATGAAGAGAAACTAGATTAGCATCAAGAAGCTCTTGAAATTCCACACACACATAAGGGATGAAAGGAGGCCTAGAAGCATTGATAGATGTGGTGGATGAGGGAGTTGCTGGTCTAGATGGAATATATTGATGAAAAAGGAAGAGATTAGTTTTTACATGAGTGTTAGGTTGGACCAATTGAGTTTTTTTAAGAATGGGAGTGGAAATGATGGGTTAAGGAACAATGAAAGAGATAACCAATGGTGTCGAGGTAAGAAAATTAAGTGTGGAGGTTTTTTGGGGGGTGATGGTGGAAATAGGAATGTTGTTTAATGACATGTTTTATTCCATTTGTTTTTCTTGGGATCTTGTGATAACTAACATGAAATAAACAATAAATAAAACTATGCTTATTTTTAATTAAATAAAACAAGTCAAGAATTATTTTTTTGACTATCTTGATTATTAGAGATGTGAAAAGAAATGAAAAATGGGTTAGAAGGGTGCCTAGGAAATGACAATATATAGATGGTTTCAGGTAGTTTATGTTGGATTCCTAGATATACTTGAAGGTACGTGAGGCACGAATTTTCTATGTATACTAGTATGGGGCTTGGTATTGGGGACTACCCCCTCACTTCACAGTCCCATAGTGATAAGGGAGTTAGATGCTTAGCCAATATACTAATATACAAAAAAATTGTAATGTGATCTGAACACCATGGCGACTTTCCTATTGGGTAATGAAATCCCAATAGTTCCACCTGGGAAGAAGTGTTTAGTAATGTGTAAATTGATGTGTGTGATGAAGTGTATGAAAAGTGTTAAACCTCCTAGTTGAACTAATTTTAAAGCAAGAATGAAAGGGATCTTTTTAGATTAAATAATGTGTATAATTGATGAGAGAAGAAGGCAAGTGATGCAATACGATAAAATAAATAAATGTGGAATAAAAACAAGGAATACCTAGATAACCCTTTTCCTTTTTATCTGAATGTTTAATTTTAAGAAAGAAAGTAAAATGCAATCCAAGAAACATGATCCAACACATGCAAACAAGAAATCAACGCTCCTTACTATGAGGTTAATATATTATAAATAAAAGAAAATGAAAATGAAAGACTTTCCAAAGAAGGGTTGGTCCCACTAGGTGTGCCAAAATGTTGACCAAATTCCTTCATTCCCACTTAGATTAGTGAACTAGTTCTAAAGAAAATAAGTAACTCCAAATATGGGAGGGTTTAAGGTACCTCGAGATGGGATGACGATGAATACAAGAACAAAATGATGAATCCTTCTCTACATTGAGCCAAGTGACCTACAAATCAAGTGAAATAAAAAGAAAAATATTGGATTAGTAAATAGGATGGGAGGGTTTCCTGAAAAAGTCAGTCCTGAGAAGTGAAAACTGCCTAGGATGGATGTCAACCCATGTTTTGATAAAGATAAGTAAAATCATATATTAATAAATTGGATGTAGCTGAGTCTGAACTAAAATAGAACTAAAAGGATAAATGTATGATAAAGACCCAGATATGATCTAACTACATGTAAAATAAATCAAACTTGTGTGGGTCGATGGTGACATGAGACTATAGAGTGCCAGTTGATGATGAATAGGGTAGGATGAGAAGAAAATGTAGAAAACAGTCCTGCAAGATCTCTTGTAGCTAGATCTGAAGATGATATGGATATGAGCTGAAGGTAGAACCTATAGAATAAATTGTAAATAGAAAGGATGAAAGAAAATTAAGAAGAATGATGATGAATGCAATAAAGAAAGATCTGTAAGAAGAATAACGGGTTGAGTTGGTGGAAACTGGGTATGGACAGAATAGATCTGAGATGACAAAAAGGAAGAATGATAAAATCTAGATGATGGATGGATGCAAGATCAAAAAAATGATGGCTATGGATTTGGATGATATAGAAACTGATAGAATGAAGGTTGGGTTGACAACATCTAGAGTGGATTGATGATGACTAGGGATGATTTAGAGATGGCCAAAAAATGGATGGGATAAAATGAATACCTATAGATGAAAAAAGAAGGATGAGAAGGAAAAGGTAGAGCTTCTAATAACATCTAAACCTGAAAAATATATTATTGATAGATATAGATGATAAATTGTAATAAAGAAGAAAACTATGCAAAGGTAAAAGAGATCTCCCCAAATATCCAAAGTTGAAGCACACAATCTCCAAGAAGATTCCAAGATGGTTGTGGTAGCTTTAAAGATACTCAAGAATGAAAGGAAGATCAAAATAAATCTTGAACACTCCAAAATTACATCATGAGAGGAGGGTAGTGGTAGCTTTATTGGGTTGACGAAGAACCAAATAGTTCATTACCGATTGTAGGGACCCATCCATTTAGGCAGTGGGAAGATGGTGAACTTGAGAAAAGAAGCCCAATTGATGTGGTATTAGGGTTGCTTAGGATGAGTAAATGAGTAGGTGAAAGGTGTAAATTATTAAATAAAGTCCATAGAGAGGTGAAATCATTAAATGGTAGCCTAGAAAGGATAAAATGGAGGTTTTAAGATGAGGAAATGAATTAAATGGGGGTTTAGAATTAACTAAACATGATTAGGGATGAACTAATTGAATTTTATGAGGGAACAAGGAAATTTGAAAGTAGAAGAGAGGTATGTATGAAAAATATGATAGAGAGCAAACATGGGGTGAGGGGCAGTGATACCAAAAATTGGTGTCTACACTCCAAGATGGCTCCAAATTGATGATATCTGATCAGAAGAAAAGGAACCAAAGAAAACTCATGAGAGGGCCAAAAATCCAAAATTTAATCCTCTTGAGGAGTGGGTAGAGGTATACTTATAGGGTCGCCAAGAACCCGCTAAGGTCACTATCAACTGTGACTTAATTTCTATTTGGGTAGTGGAGATGATGCACAACATGATACAAGGAGGCCAAGGGGGTAGAATTAGGGTTGTGATCTATTTAGGCAGGTTAGGTTTGCATAGGGATGATAAAAGGTGGTTGGAGGGTAAAAATACATTGAGTGGGGGTATATGGGAGTCTAGGGATGATAAATGGGGTGTTTAGGGATGTGATTAGGGTAATAGATGGGTTTAGGGATTAATAAAATGTGATTAGGGGTATATGATGGGATAAAGATAGGAAAGTGGGAAATTAAATGAAATAAATGAGATGTAGGAGGGAAATAGGAATTCGAATATGAAGAGGGATGTGATGGTGTAAAATGATAACGAAGGGGAGTGAATGCAGGATGGGGAACAAGCGTACCAATATTTGTGTCTACAGTGTCAACAAGTGTGTCGATCAATATATGTCTCAAGAAATAATATGTCAATAAATTTATTGTAATAAATCTATGTGTTGAACAAGTATGTATCAATCAACAATGTGTTGCAAAGAATATGTGTTTTAAATAACGTGTCTCAATAAATATGTATTCAACATTTTTTCATAAACAATAATATGTCTGAAGATTTTTTTTATAAGAAATATGTGTTCTAAGAACCATATGTATAAAATAAGTGTGTTATGCAAAGATAGTAATATATTAGACAAGGTGTGTGTAAAGAAAATAATGTATTAGATAATGTGTGAGTATAAATAAGAGCCTAGGGCCAATAGTAGTCAAATAAATATTAAAACATGTAATGAATGAATAATAAAACAATATGAAAATGTATTAAGATTAAAAAAATTAAGCATGGAGAATGTCAAACCAAACTACAAAGTAAACAATGTAATTGTTGAATGATGCACATGATACCACATCTCCTAAGATATAAGGTAGTGAAAGATAAGAAATACAAGCTCTATATCACTAATGGATTAGTGCAAAATATATGATTTAAATCAATATTTGTATGTAAGATGCCCCGAAATGCCCCAAATGTTGTAGGTTTCCCCCATGTATAGGGATTAAGAAGCTACAAATAATGTGTATGATCTTCCATCGAATATGTGTATTTGTAATTATCTCATGTATAATATAAGTAATAAGAATATAAGGAGGTATTGTGTAAAGTGGATAACCCCAATAATGATAATGTCTATGTATATGTATTTTTTCCAAATTGTATTATTTTTATAGTTTTGTCATATTGTATTGATTTTTAATATTTTTCCCATATTGTATTGTTTTCATAAGAGACAACATGAAAAATACCAATTTATAAATCTAGTAGAGGCTTTGGGCCATAGGTTATAGAAAAAAAAGGAAGGGGATGGGGTCCTAGGTAATGATTATTCCCTCAACAATCACATCCACCCCCTAAAATATGTTCCTTCATCTATTAATGCCTTAGGTATTGATTGTACATTAAATATCAAGAGGAATATTGTGCTATAAATTTAAGACACCCCAAAATCAATCATACACGTTCCTAAAAATATCCCAATACATCCTAGTTTATACCCCTTTATGATTGATTAATCATGTACGTGTAATCCTTTAGATTAATTAACTTAATTCTTAGTACCCCAATAGCTAGTTTAATTATCATTTATTATTTAATTAGTGTGCATATTATATTAACCACTTGGACTCCACTTCCTCATCCCATTCAACTCGACCTAGAATCCACTTCACTAGTCTAGTCAACTGTAGTGCTAGAATCATAGAAAGGTGGGGGTGATTCAATTGCACGTACAACCACCTTTCTGGATGTAAAATTTTCAATTAAACCACTTTACTGCCCCTAAATAACATTTAACTCCCTTGAATTGCCGCAACTTCCTCAATTGCTAAAAATAACATGTGCATTAAACTATATGTAACCAACTTCCAACCAACTTAGCCTGTATAAAATGAAAGCTTATCCTCTCAAAAACCTCTTGGATTCACAACACAATTACTTTTTCCATTTTGATATCCAATTTTTTTAAATTTTTGAAGCAATAATCCAAGCTAAATCTTCTCGTAACATGGTCATAATCCATGTTTAGAGATCATTCCCAAGATTATCCATAGTCAATTTATGAAAAGGTTACACAAGCTTAAACGCTTAACACAATATTACATCAAGGTTGCATTAGAAAGCTACAGGTAGGTTTGTAGTTGCTTGTTTGTCTTCCATTTACTATTGTTTTTCCCTACTTTCATTTTGGCATTCCTGGTGGGAATCGTACATATATTTTTCAATATTTGTTTGATTAATTTTTTTTTTGGTGTGTTATTAGTGTTTTTATGTTGTTATGTGTGTTGTTGTGCAAGTTCCTGGGAGCATTTAGAAGCAATGATAGTTTACAAAATAAAAAAACCAATATAACACATTCTTCATATTATTGTTTTACAAATTTTATTTTGATTTTAGGTCTTTTCTGCAATTTATGAGTTCAAAAATCATTTTAAAAATATGATCTCATTTGTGTTTGAAGGTGATTTTCCTCTAAGTTTAGCTAGATTTTTAGTCATAGCTAAAAAAACTTATAACTACTATACCTTGTTAAAAATCATGCACAAAAACAATAAAAATATTACATTATGTCAAAAAACTTAGCCAAAAAATAATAATCATAAACCAATTTTTTTAAACCCTAGGTTGTTTACCCCCTTCCCCTTCTAGCTCGACCCCCAACTTTGTCGATCTAGTTGATTCCCCTCCCTATTTCCTAACCCCATGACCTACCCCCCTGAGTTGGTCACCCCACCTACTCCTAACTACTTGAGCCACCCATTTTACTAACTACCCGAGCTCTCCGACCTACACCCTACCCTTTATCCCCCTACCCCGGATCCCACCCCCCCATGTTGACATTGATCCTGAAGACCCATATCTGATATCCTAAACCCCCCGACCCCCCCCCCCCCCTCGTGGACCCCCTACCCACCCCTCCACATGGACCCCTCTCTCCCCCCTCCCCCGTGGAGTTCGACCCACATCCTGGATCCCAAAACCTCACCACTTGTCACTCCTTACCATGTTCAACCCAACGCTTCCACTACCATTTCTCATCCCCCCTTTTGCTGCAAGCTCCAACCTACAACACACCCTACCCTCGCACCCAAATTCACTACTTCCTCCCATAATCCCTCCACTATCACCCAACATCACGAAGCCTTTAAAATCACTACCCGAACTCCACCGTCATCCCATAGCATCACTGCTCCCTGCCTAACCCACACAAAACAAAAACCAAAAATTGAGCATTAAACCATATAACCGTCGAAACAACCTACTAAGAGTTTTATTTTCTTAGGTTTATTATTATTTTTAGTTTATAGTTTTTTTGTTTATGCAATTAGGTTAGCCTATAGGTTAAAACTTAGGTTTAGGGTTTTATTCTAATCATTTTTATTATTGAATTATGTTTAATATGTGTATTATATGTTTGATCTTGTTAACTAATATTTTAATTAACTCAAATTTAGTTTTTTTTTAAATTAGTTAGTTCATTAGGTTTTTTAATTAATTCCTTAGATTAATTAATTGACATTAGGCATTTTACACTACATTAACTTATTTTATTTAATTCGTTTAATTTATTTATTTTATTAAATTAGGCATTTTTAACCTTAATTAGGACCTTTAAATTCACCCTTTTTCATCACTTTTACCTAGACTAATTGTGAACATTTATCGTGTAGGGTTCCTAGACGTTTCTAGTCACTTTACTTTGTTGTTTAGAGGGTTTTTATCACCATTTAATTGTTTCAAACCATTTTAGCAATTTTTTCCATTACTTTCTTCATATAGACTAATTGTGAAAGTTTCTAATCTAGGGTTATTTGATGTTTATATCCCCTTTTGTATCGTTTTATTGACTTTTTGTATATGTTTACTCATTTTTCAATGTAAACTAAAAATTTGCAACAAGTTTTGCATGTGTTTGCATAGTCATTATTTTTGTTTTTGTGAAGTTTTTTGTAACACCTTCCACGTGTATGCTCTTCTCTCGTGATTTTTACAAGAAATATTCAGAATAAAAAATGTGGTTGTGTGGTTTTTAATTTTTTCTCTTTTTCTACATCAAGAAAAATTCTAAAACTTGTCTGCAGGACCGTATTGCGAAGACCAAACTCAAAACTACTAATTGTAGGTTTCCTTTCTTGTGAGTTAATCAAACTACTAATTCATTATGTGTAAGGTATCTTTTTAATCAAGATAAAATAAACACTACACATTGTACTTATATGCATGGTTGATAAGGCTATTACCCAACCGCCATAACTATGGGAAGTGCTTTTGCATAAGCCATAAAACTCACTTGAGGAGTACCACATGAACCCCAAAGTAGTCAGTACATTGATGGAACTGGATGATAAAATGGGTACCCCCATCCCAACCAATTAGTGTACCTTATGAGATTAGAGTCTTGGATATCTTTAGTGGTGATTTCAGTGTGATTCATTTAAGAAATATCTTTAATCATTGTTTGAAACGGGGTAAAGAAAATCTGAAAATTAGAAATAGCACCACACTCACTTGGGTATATTGTTGACACCTAGTTGAGTGAACCACCTAGGAAGCCATGCTTTGTCTAAGACAATCTAAGATAGAGTAAAAATTTCACAAACATATTTTTTTCATTTTTCTCATGTGTTACACACTTGTGTTTCACTCTTGTCATTCACATTTTATCTCTCATCTACCTTGTTGCTTTGTAAACATCTCTAAGTATTAGGTTACAGACATCCATATCCACACTTGAGTATTTGCATCTGTTCATCTAAGTCTTGATATTGTGATACTTTCTTTATCATGGTTAATCACCATCTTGATCACCTTTATCTTTCTTTGTCATAAGTCTTACGTTTCATATTATCTTGTTGAACTCTAAGTATTTCATCTTACGTCATCACATTTCACATTCACTTTTTTGAATTGATGACATCCTCAATTTCTCTCCCCCATCATCGTGCATCGTCATAATTTGCATTCACTTTGTCGCATTTTCGACATCCTCAACATTTGATCCCTTCTCTCTTTAAAGCATTCAATTTTCTTCACTTTGAGATCATTAATCAATCACCTTCCCCTCTGTCTCTTATCTCCACTTTCATGATATTTGGACATTTTTCATTGTCATTTATTCACTTTTTGTTACAAAATTCTCTTTTTCATTATTTTAGTGCACCAATTTCTTTGTTTTTTCTCCTCTTTTAACAATTTTTTGTTAAGAGTTGACATCCTTCATTGTTAAGTATCTTCCCTCTTAACAAACATTTGGTTAAGAATAGATATTTTCCACCATCTTCTTAAGTCTCCTCTTTTAACACCCACCTTGTTAAAATTTGAGAAAATTCATCACATTTCCTAAGTCCCTTCCCTCAACACACTTTTGATAAGAGTTGAGAATCTCTCATCACCTTGTTAAGTCTCTCCCACCTTAACATCACTCATTTTATTAAGTGTTCTGAAGTCTCCCCCTTTTTCATTCCTCTTAACACTCATCTTGTTAAGAGTCCACTATTTTCAAATCTCTTCATCACTCTTATCACTCATTTTTTAAGATTTGATCGCATTCACCTTGTCACATCTCTTCTACCTTAAAATCCATTTTGTTATGGAAATGAGAACATCTCACCCCTTTTAGTCCATTTTCTCTTAACTCTCATTTATTTAAGAGTTGGGTAATCAACTAACCCTTTTTTCCTCCTCCCTCTTAGAAATAATTTTGGTAAAGGTCATGCATTTCCTTCTTTACCCCTCTTCCATCTTAGCATTCACTTCACTAAGGGTTGAGTTGTATATCACACCTCTTCTTGTTACTCCCCTCTTTCAAATAATGGTAAGAACACGACATTGTAATTATATCCCTTTTCAATGGAAGGAAACAAAACCTTTCCATATCATCTCTAATGAAGAGGATGAAGACCAACTTAAAAATCTTTCTATAGACATCACTTTACAACAAAACAAAGACCAATTCCTTTGTAGTTTTATTTTCCCACTCAAAACCCTAGGCGTGTTGGACCTTCACTCAGACAGATCTGAGCACTCACCCAAAGTGTGCAAAAGAACTAGGTCCCTCTTTATTACTGTCTTACCAGGGTACTAGCATGTATATTCATAATAATCACACTCAAAGTGCATATTCCATTCTAACAATCAGATCTATGAGCTCAATTTGGAAACCCACATAATAAGTAAAACATATAGACCACATAAGAATTAATATCAGATTCACCATACAATAACCATGAATAGGGAAATCAATAATCAATATCCATCCATAACGATCCATTATATTAAATCATGATAAACCAGTAGCTGAATACATCATAAGTACCATCACAGAGTCATGTGCACCAATCATACTAGCAACATAAGTCTATTACAGACAGTCATACCATGATATCTAATATGTGTAAATAAATTCATATATATATATATATATATATATATATATATATAGGGGTGGAAAATTTCCCTTCACTACCCATGTACTCTCAAAATAGGTTGCATGCTCAAAATAGCCATGTGTGCATACAAAGATAACTAAATAAGCATATAAGCTTTGTCTAATAATATATTATCTATAATTAACTCTAGATCCCATCCTATTATTAGCTCTAACATTGCATGTCTCTTGATCTTCTACTTTCTCCAACAGTAGATTTCCTTTGATGAGAAGTCTTTTTGCTCTTATCCCTGTGTTCTCTACACTTCATCCTATTTTATCCCATGTATGTCAAAATGGCTAATTACAAAACTTTTTCCTTCTCGGGTGTGAAACCTCAGGGCGTAAATCTGTCAACCTTCCGCACCTATCCACGCCACTACCATATGTACCTTTGATACATCGGTAATATTTTACCAGGCTAACATTACCCCACAATAATGCCATTGTTGCCCCTAAAAATGGGTACCCATACCTTATCTCTCCAAAGAATAAAGAATAGTGAAGTAAAGAATGATTGTACAAAAATGAAGGGATGTAAGAATACTTCAACAACTTGGGCACTATTCTTCTACAGGGAACAAAATTTCAGGTTACTCGCTCTTAATGTCTGCTTCTAATTCATTCTAATTACTGAGTCCCTTTTTTGTCTGAGTAGGAATGTCTCCAAGCACAACATCCACTTCATTCATTGTTATATCATCACCCTTGTGCTTCAATAATCTTAGAAAATTCACCAAACCTAAATTCATGTTGTCCATCATGTCTATGCTTCATGCTATTAGTTTCCCAAGTTCTTTTATTTTCTCCTTGTGAGGATCTTGAGCTGTTGTGAGTGCATCGAGATTCTCTACTAACAATGCTAGCCTCTCCTCATGTCCCAGAGTCTCATTTTTTTGTGAAAAGGACCTCATTCTCTTAAACCAATGTCCTTGTTTTAATGATCAGTTATGGATCTTCACACATATTTACTACCAAGTATGCATTATTTAACTCTTAATTTTTTTTTCAATAGGGCATAATATTCAACTATATTACGTGTTATTTGTTTCTTCACTCTATCTTTGTCAATTGCAACCTCTTTCTCTTTATTTACAACTATTTCTTCTAATCTTGGGCCATATGTTCTGGTCCCCTCATCCAAAAAAAAGTGTACTAAGTTCCTAAAATAATGCAGGGATGATGGAAAGTTACCAATTACATGTTTCTCATATTGTGTTTGTGCCTTCAGAATCTCCTCTCCAATCTCCTTGGCTATCTCAAGGCAGGTCTCTGATCTATTTTATGCTCTCTCCTTCACCTTATTCAAGCCCTCTAGTTCCTCTTCCTTGTCCTTTTTATCCTCCATAATAGTTCTCAAGGTAGCCACCTTATCAACATTTTGGTGTGCGACCTCTAAAACTATCTTTGTTAGTGAATTTCTCTCCTGCTCATCAGAGAACTTTATGGGCTTGATTTTAACATTTTTCCAATTCAGATCCTTCTTCATTCATTTAGTGGCCCATGACTCCTCACACACATTGTACTCAAGCTCATCCAGATGATTCTACATATCCCAAGACCAATGTTTCCTTGTGCATGTGTTTTCCATCTTTGGGTCCATTATCTCCCATCCATATAATTGTTTCGGGGTAAGATTTCTCTGAAACCTCAGAAAAATAATATTTATAGAGTTGTTGATGTACCCTAACTCAGGTGTTTACACCATATCCTCCCGATTCTTCCCATTAGCACATTCATTTGTATGCTCTTGTGCTCCAACAGCTTCTTTATTCCCCTTTCCAATTCTGGCGTCTAGGCCACCAGTCAGCTACTCAATATTATCTTCATTCTCTATATCCCCTCTAGCATAGATTTCTTCTTCACACTCTTGTAAACTTCCATTGTGTATGTATGTATAAAATTGTGGTTTCCCAACATCGATCCTTTAATCTTCTCTAACTTTAAGGCTACACAAAGAGACATCCTAGTGCGTGGACTTGTCTGATGACCCCTCCTCATCACTATCTTTCACAGGCACAAAATTGTGCCTTCTTTTTTCTCTTCTTTAGCCTTCTTTATGGCCGTTATGCAAGGTGACCTCCTCACAAGCTTAAAGTACTGATGCCCACATCTGCATTATTTTTCTCCCTATGTATTTTTTTTCTGCCATGATCCAGTGTGGTATTGTCTTCTTTCACTTCTTCTTCTCTTTCAAGGACATTCTCTAAGTCCTACTTTTCCTTCCTGGGGAGTGAATCTTTAAGTGGCCTCTTTGTATCCACAATTTGTTTTCCTTTAGGAGGACCTGACAGTGACAATTCCTTTCCTGTAATAATTTTTCCATCCTTAAACCTTGGTCTCAAGTACACATACACGTGCATGGGCTCTATATGTCCCACAACCATGACCTCTAGAGTGATATCTATATTATCTGACTGCATTGTCTCCACATATGCCTCTTTATTAGGGTAGACATAATTTTTGCATAGAATATGAATTTCTGTGTCCACCTTATCAACATCAAATTATAAATTTCATGTGTTATGCATCTGGTTCACCAAATCATTAAATTAAAGAGTAGTAAAAGTGAAAGGAAACTTACACCAGGGGATATTCTCACTTGTCTTCATGTAAAAGCACCCCAAATAGAAGTTTTGATATGTCATGAACTGTTCCTGACCTTCCAAAACACTGGGTATTTATTTAGGGATGCATCATTCCCCCTTCAATGCATCACACATTCTTTTATACCACTTCACTTTGTGTTGTATATATATTCCTCTTATAGTTCCTTGGCATGTAAAGCTCAATAAATTCTCCACAGGTGACTTATTTTCCAAAGGGGATAATCACATATTTTCCTTCCACCCATCGGACACACCAATTTCATAAAATACAATAAGGAGAAAGATAACACCCTAAGTTATCATCTCACCTTTTTCAGCCTGGATGTGCACTTCTTCCACTATGACTTTTACAATATAGCTTACCATGTTATAATACGTCTTGTTTTCCATTTTTTCTATATATACGACCATCACTTGTTTACCTCCTTTTATCTCTCTGAAGCGCCCAACTTGTAGCTAACTAGTCATGCCGCTACCCTTGTAGCTCAGTCTTTTATGTTTGCAACATTAAAGGCCCAACCTCCTTTGTGATACTTAAATGCAGTGGATGTCACCTCCACTCCATCATCATTAGAAGGGTCACTAAAAATATACTCATCAGATTTATGAAAAAATGTAACCTTCTACATCAATTTTTCCATAATCCTCATTCTCCTTCTAGTAAAATAGAAGTAATATTCATGTACGCATGACATGAGCCACTGGTACAGACGATCAAGCTTGCTAAAGAATGAAAAATAAAAAAATACGTAACCCCAATGCTTTCCAATAGTTTTTAAATGCTATTTTTGTAAACCCTTTATCCATTCGTGGTTCTCTTGTTCATGTTCAATACCATATCTTCCTTTATATCCTTCCAGGTATGCTCTGTCTGATGATTAAAGTCAATAATTTTACATTTTCAACTATCTTCCTTTGAGAACCTCTTCTAGGTATTTCATTTCTGCAAACCACTCATGTGGTGCTTTCTTAATCTCCTTCATAATGGCTCGAGATTTATTTTGTGCCATTATTATTCTTAAATTAAAAATGTTCTTTGAAAAATTACAAACTCTTTACTACCTTATCCTCACACTCCTTGATCTTCGTTGCTACTTTGAACACCTAGTGCCCTAGTGTGCCCTAGATTAAAATATGTTTCCTTGAAACCCTAAGCTATGAACCTTCCCTCTACACATGCCTAAATAACTCAAACGCCATTCCATGTGGAGCTATGTCAATTCCATGATTCGAAATCACCTGGTTTTCCACTCGATCAAATTATCTTCACACTTCCAATATTTTTCACACTTAATAACTCAAAAACTCAAAGGATGCAAGGTAAAAATAACATTTCCAACACCTTCCTTTATATATGTTTTCAAAATTTTCTACATTAATTTTTCCTCAACCACCCCCATACCCAACATCAATTCCACCCTTTCACTCTTCTGTGTGTTGTGCCATATTCTTCTACACTTCCAATCGTAACCTTCTAGCGCACCCACTACTTATCAGACACAGACCTCCTTACGCATTCCCACCTACGCCAAAGTAAAAAAACACTATGCCTCATACCAATTAGTTTCCCATCATGCTTCCTACCTTGTGTTACACTACGCATGGTATTCAATATGAGAAATTTTCTTTAAGTACCTCAACTCTGAGCCTTTACCAAAGTACCAATAAATTATTCTTTCTAATCCACCCCACACTAAAATTATGTGTGGTACTCTGTGCATAAATTCAATAGATAGTAATCAACTCTTGGTGTACAAGCATGCTTATTAAAACAAAACAATGAACTGAATTGACAAAACATAGCAACGATGAAAGGAAACACATGAAAATAAAATACATGAAAGGGAAACCTAATCTAAGTGGAAATACTGTTGTATTATAAACACCAAGAAGACTTATTTATAGTAAGGCTTCAGCCTATTCCCATTGAAGTAACTAGGAAAATAAGTGCTATCAAATGCATGTAACTGACAAGCGCCCGAATCAAGTATCTTCATTACTACAAATGGTCCCAACCAATGAAATTTCAAATTCCTAGGGTGGCACGCAAAATTTGAATCATACAAAATAAACATCTTTCCCACCTCTAATTCCTTATTCTGAATATCTCTATCATTCCATGCTTTTTGTCTTGTTTTTTCTTTCTTTTGGCTCCACCGAGAAATAGCACACCACTCATCCAACTACATTAGTTTGTCTATGTGCTCAACAACATCTTGTTCATCATCTAATCCTCTTGTGCATGTAATATAAAGGGATGACAACATAAATTCTATAGGAAACACAACCTCCACACCAAACACCAACTAAAAGGGTGTGGCCTTGTTTAATCATTTATAAGTTGTTCTGTATGCACAAAGTAAAATAGACACTTTATCATCCCAGTATTTCCTTTCAACATCACATATTTTTGTCAAAGTGTTTCCTAGAATCTTATTGAAAGCCTCAATAGTACCATTGGCTTACAAGTGATAGGGTGTCATCTTGTGGTGCGCCACCATAAAATCATCCAAAAGAATTCTGATGGTCTCATTAAGAAAATGATTTCCCCTATCACTTGTCAAGCTCAAAGGACATCCATACTTGATGATAATGTTTTCCAATATAAATCTTGGTACTGTAGTGGCCATGTACTTTTTTGTAGGTGTTTCTTCTACCCACATTGTTAGATATTATGTACAAGTTATAATATAGTGTGCACCAGTCCTACACGTGGGTGGGGAAATAGGACCTACAAATTCAATCGCCCATTTCTCAAAAAGTTTAGCACTTTCAATAGGCATCAAAAGAATCTCATATCTATATTTAGGCTTCCAAAGGAGCTAACAACGATCACACACCTTGACATATTATTTAATATCCTTGTATAAATTTCCCACTAAATGCCAACCATCATAATCTTGCATGCGATTGCATCTCTTGCATAATGACCTACTATAATTCTACCATGAGATTCTTCCATTATTGTCTCGTGCTCATGCTCAAGTACACATGGGTGTAAAACTTTGTCATGACTTAATTTCTAAAAATATCCACCTATAACTTGGTAAGGTGTCGTGCATATTACAAGATGTTTCTTCTATAAAGTCTTCATTCCTGCAGGTGTTTTTCCAATGTGCAAAAATACTGCAATGTATGCTAGTGCAGTGGCCGCATGATTTAATCTAAATATTGGTGCATTTGGCATTGTTTCCTCAATGCTCTACACATCCTTGCCAGAGTTGATTCTTGACAAATGATCAGGCCTTGAGTTACTTTGTCCTAGTTTCACAATCACTATAAACTTAAAATCTTGAAATAGTAGTATCCACTTGTAAATGCACCCTTGTAAAACATGTTTTTTTACCAAATACTTAAGTGCCATATGATCTGTGAAGAAAATAATTTTTTTCACCAATAAGTATTTTCTAAACTTGTGTGGTACATAGATCATGGACAAAGCTTCATGCTCAGTAGTTGTATAGTTTTGTTCAGCTAGTGTCAACTTCCTTCTTACAAAACAAATAGGGTGGTCTACAATTCCTTCTCCTGGTTGTGTTAATATGGTGTCAATTACCATCCCAGAATCATCCACATGAACATGGAATGGTTTTTCCCATGAAGGAAACCTCAAAATAGGTGCAGTGGCCAACCTTTCCTTTAGTGTTTCAAATGCTTGTTTTTGTGCCTCAACCCAATACAATTTTCCTTTATCTTTCAAAATTTCCTCCAAGGGCATGAAAATCTTTCAATAATCCTTAATGAATTTCCTGTAATACCCTATATAACCAATAAAGCCATGCACTTCACTTTGATTGTTAGGTTATTCCAATCCCAAGATCATAACAACCTTAGTTGGGTCTACTAACAACCCCTACTTACAAATAATATGCCCAAGAAAAGTTCCAAAAGGTTTCGCAAAGATACATTTTTTAATATTCAGAGAGATTCTCAACTTCTTACACCTCTCAAACATAAGCCTCAAATTGTCACAATGTTCCTTAACCAAACCATACATTTTCCAATCATCTAGATAGACCTGTAAAAATTTATGCATGATGTCCTAAAAAGCTTACACAATAATGTACGAAATAACTACAGGTTCAATCTTTAGTCCAAAAGGCATCACTATGTATGCAAAAATTCCCCACTTGGTGGTGAAAGTTTTCTTTAATTGATCTTCTTTAGAGATATGCACCTTGTGATAACATGAGAATCTATCTATAAAAAATAAATCTCGTGCCCTACAACTCCTTTAAGGATATCCTCAGTAAAATGTATGGGGAAAGGGTCTATGACACAAGCAACAATCAAATCTTTGTATTCCACATAGATCGTTATCCTACCATCTTTCTTTATGCTTATTACCATCAGGATAACCCACTATGACTCCTCAATGAGCTCAATTATTCTAGAATTGAGCATCTTATAAATTTATTCCTTCACCTTGATGTGTAGATTAGGATTTATCTTGTAAGGGCTCTTCCTAACCAGGCACGTGCATTCTTAAATTTTGATTATCATCTCACCTAAATAAGGCTTCACTCCTTTTAATTCATCATAGCCTCATGTAAATAAGCCTTGAAAGTCATGCAAGAGTTCAATAATATTAGCCACCTCCTTCTTAAACCAATAATCACAAGTAATAGCCTCTTTGGGCTTTGCATCTGTTCCAATACTAACCTTCTTCATTTTCACAGGCTCATGATATGCATGTGCCTTCTCATCTCTTGTGTCCATTACCTCATGCATACCTTAAGTGTGGTTAAAATCTAAGTTATTATCCTCATCATCATCATCATTTACTATGAATACCAGTTTACCCTTTTCCTTTTCTTCCCAGGTGCAAACCATTTCTTCTTCTTCAGTCTCTTCAAGGTTAAGGCATGCTGCTAATTCCATCTCTCCAAACATGTCTAACGGAAGTTACTCCACCTTCACGCTATCTCCCAAAGTAAGGTGCTTCATAATATTCAATGCTTCATTGACTGGAGGTTTAGTAGAAAAATAATAAAAATTATGAATCATACCTGAGGTCATTTCTTGCCAATTAACTATTTCCATTTTTGATTTTGCATGGACATACCATGCATGTGCACAACCACTGAGGGTTGCATAGAACTTATGTACCTAGAGTGATGGTGATAATGTATCCTTCCCCTCTATCCAAAGTCTCTCAATTTTTGGATGTGGTGTGAAGTAGGGTAATTCCCATAGAATTTATATATCTATGAAGTTACATTGATCCTTAGAAACCTAGTAGAAAAGGTGATTCTCACCTCGCACCATTCTAACAGGTTATCTCTATGTGTGTCCCACTAATGTATTGTTATCCTGTGTAGGGTCTAAACTAGCATATTTATTTTGTCACCCTCCACCTTCCACTGGGATTCCATGTCACACAAAAATACATTAGGGTTTCCTTCACCAATGTAATGAGGTACTTGGTTATAACTTAAATGCCTAACCATGTGCAACCTGATCATGCAAGTAACTATGTTCCTAACCTCTCACCCAATTGATTCATAGGTTTTATGTACCTAGTTGTCACAAACAATACTTGTAGTATCACTAACTAAATGATCATCATCCCATTATATCACTCCTTCCTTAGATGGTTCAATTACCTTAGGGTCTCTGATTATGTGCATGTATATGTTGTTTAATTCTTCCTCACTCAAAGGCTCAAAATATGACACAACCTTTGCATCTATCAAAGGTATAATGACACACTCTTATTTGTTATCAAAGCTAATGTACCCCTTTTTAAAGCACAAATTTACATTATTCGCATAAAACCAGGGGACCCCAAGTAACGATGGGAAACTATCTGCCTCTGTGAGCTCCAATACTTGACATTCCCCAGTAAACTTGACTCCCTAAATCCTAATAGTCACATATTTAAACACCCCAATAGGGTTGGACCTAGTTCTATTTTCCATATACAACACATTCAAAGAAGGTTGTAATAGTAGTCTTCCCATTTGATTCCAAGCATCCAACGTGAGTACATTAACTTTGGCACATATATCTATCAGAATGTTTCTCACAAGCCATCCATCAATAATCACATTCAATGTAATCTCCATATCATACTCATGATTATGGGGAGGTAGATTTTCATGGAGTATCTTCCTCTCACTCTTATTACTTGTGTGTGATACTTTTTCTCTCAACTACTCTCCTAATAAAGGGATTATGTTCTCTAGGCACAAAATTTGACATACTTATTTAAAGTAATCTAAGTCATTCTATGGGATTTTAACATTCTTAACGTGATCCAATACATGTGCCTGCCCCTTCAAGCTTTGAATTTATCCTTGCAGATTCTTGATAACATCCATAGTCTCTAGGTAAACTTATTTTTTATGTTAAATAACAAGGTACTTGATATTAATCACTTCTTTCTTTGTTATAGTCGATTTATGCTTTGGTGGTTAACAAGTGTGTGTAACCTCAATGTGTGTGGTAACTAGCACATGTTATAATTCAAAATTTATTCTAACCTTTAACATCCATTGATCTCCATTTGCACATTGTATTTTAATCATAGCTTCTCCCTTGTCTTAGTTGTACTATTTTTTCCTATGCTCATACAAGTCTAGACATTCTTCAAATTTGTGCTATTTTCCACACCATGAGAAAACCTAATTCTAAGGGCACTTGCATTGATAATGATCAAGATAACCACATGTAAAACAAGTTCCTCTATGAAATCCTCCTCTTCCACTTCCATGACCTCAAACTTTATATCCACCACGGAAGCCTCTATTCCTGTTATCCCCATTACTATGCTCTTCATTATGTTATTCTCCTTGTTCCTTAGATCTACCTACTACACCAGTCTAGCACACACTAGTTTCAATCGATTCGTGTATATGATCTATCAATTTGCAAATAACGGTGTCATGAGTATGGGTATTGTAAATATTACAATACATAGACACATTCTTTCATATTGAGCACTAAAAAAGAGGACATCTACTTGCATCATGGACCAAATGACAAATCTCACAATCCATCAACATGGTGCACACTAAGTTATGAGGGAAACTATTTTTAGTATTTCCTTCAACCTCACAATCTATAGATTATATCCCACTACGCATCTCATGATTTGAATTATCAAAGACCTTCTCCAACTATTTTACCATTGGTACAATTTTTTCTTCAAGAAATGAGCTTAATCTAGTGTCCACACTCCCAACTACCTCAATGTTCAAAGCTTACTTCAAAGTCTTGCGCAGATCTAAAAAGGTCTAATGAGATAACACCTTTCTGAATGGAGTCAAAAACCCATAAAAAAACCATTGTGCATAACACAAAAGACAAATTTGACAGAAAAGTCTTAAAACACACGTCATATTCTTGAATGATTTCATCTAAGCCTTGGTTAATGTCCTTAAGCATGCTGATACTCTTCTGGTTAAACTTAGGGATGTGGAACTCGGATAAAAAATAGAGGACAAAGCATCATAATACACCACAATCTAATGTGGGTCATACTTTCTATAACAACTATGTGCACATCCTTAAAGAGTAGTAGTAAATTGAATCACATTCCTATATGAAGTTGTAATTCCCTTAACATGTCATAACAACTTTCACTTGTGTACAAAAGAAATATTATAAAAAAACCTATTATGTTTGATGAGGGTGCGGACCTTGTCTACTAGATCCAAAACCAGAATCCCCTCCAGTATTTCCTCCACCAACAGAACCACCTTATCTACTTGATCCTGAGCCTCCTAATCCTTCTGAATCACCTCCTGCAGTGGGTGCTGGACCATTGGATGTACTTCCTTACATCCTAATAGTAGTACTAAAATGAACTTCCATAGTCTGTGAAGTTTTGGTACTTCCAGATGTATTCCCAATGTTCTACACACTCACACTTTGTCTTGATGATGCACTAAAAATATTTCTCAAATTAGTCCTCTAAATATAAAATATTTTGTCTCTTGTGATGCCATAGATGAATGTGTTTCCTAATGTACTTCTTTATTCAAAGGGAAATGGTATCTACCTGAAACCACTATATTACCTATACTAACCTATTTATCAATAGTTACTTCTGAAACACTAATAACAAGTGCAAGGGCTAGGTTGCTAGGTGGGATCAGATGCACACCCATGGTCCTCAATATTTCCTCATCAAACACATTCTCATCAAAATCAAGAGGGGATTATCTACTACGCTTTCCTAAGTAGGGTAGATCCTAATGCTCTAACTCCACGTCTTCCACGTGAGATTCAAATCCTTCATGAGACATCATCCTCCACAAATCCACAGACTCCTTAATTTCACACTTCTTTGCTAATTCCCTCTCCCACACTTCATTGTTCTTAAGCCACCTTTATTCTCTCTACCTTTTTTCCACAAGCTCTACCATCTTTCACCACACTTGCTCCTGCCTTACATGTGGTGGTATGTTTAACTAGCCATTAGTAGGTACTCTAAACTTAGCACCACCATAAAGATCTTAATTGACAAAGGAATAATGCGGATGTAAGATTCTCTAGGCTTATGCAAAAATTCAAAATCAACAACTTCTAGACAAGTATAAGTAGACATAGTGTACTCCAAAGTATAACTACACACAACACCATCACACCAACAATATAAATCATGTGTCCAAGGTTCATCTGCATAAAAAAAAAACTGATATTTTTCTTACATCCAAATCCTTGGTCTGTAACTCCAAATTTTATTTCATGCGTATGTTGTAGTATTTTCTAATTTGATTCAATTTAATGAGCTAGCTAATAAATAAAGTACACAACTCAGAAATTCTTGAGGGTTTATTTTACCTCAGATGCGATGTGGTGGATATGGGTGCTGAAGTGATTGATACTTTCTACTGCAAGATGATGACCTACAACTCAAAGATACTAAATAAAAATTATTAGATAAGATATGTGGGGAATTCCCATAAAAGTGAATCTAAGAAGTTTTAACTTCCTTGGTGGATGTCAACCCCCATTTAACAGAAAAATTTATATAAAGGATTGATAATTAAATTGCATGTAGAAATAGTAATGTAACTGAATCTGAAAATAAGTAAGATTTGATCTAAAATCTGATTAGATTGAGATAAATACAAATTAAATGTTATCTGGTGTGGGTTGATGGTGACCGAGACTGTGCTGAGGCAAGTCGATAACGACATGAGGGGTTGGATATGGACTGTGAACTAAATATGTAGACCTGTAAGCATCTGGATGCAACCTGGAAGGTGAAAAAGGATTTTGGGTGTTGTGAATCACCTCTAGAAGTGAACCAGAGGTAGAAAGCTCTAGAAGGTAGTAGAAAATAGTAGTAAGGAAAGGGTGGATTGGGAATCAGGACCCTGGTTGATGGAGACCATGATGAAGAGATGACGACTAGGATGCAGATAGGCTAATTTGGGATAACAGAGGAGTAGGATGATGGCTCTGGTAGATTGGAGTAGATACAGAACACTGGAAGAGGGTGGGGAAGGCTCTGGAGATGGAAAAAACAATTACAGAGAGTCGATTTGATAGTGACTCAAGATGGGTGATGATGACTATGGTAGAATAAGGTAAGGTGAGAGTAGATTGAGTGAAAAGGCATCTTGCAAGCACCAAAACTAGAAGAATTACTTGATAATGGAGCAATGATGACTACAAAACCTACAAGATGTCAATATTAACAAGATAATAGCAGAAATGATATAAGATAGTAGAAAAAGCAATGTAAACCTCCTGATTTTATGTAAATGATTGAGACAAGCTTCTAAGGGCTGCAAGAAGGATTACTGAGATGTTCTAGTTTGAAGAAGGATTTGCAGAGTGGAAGAAGATCATAAATAATTCATGTCTCTATGTTGTGTGTTCTTCTTGGTCATGATTTGAGAAAGGAATGAACTTGGATTTATAGGGTCGATGATGACTAGGGTGGGTTTCTGCCAACTGTGGGGAAATTTTCCCAATTGGATGGGATTTTTTTATTTTGATTCAGATTTGGGATTTTTATGTGTAGAGAATTTTCTTTAAAGAGAAAAAGCATGAAGGGATGTGATAAGGATGAGGTGGGAATTAAAGATAGGTTAAGACAATCATAGAAAAGCATGGGGATATATATTTAGAATGAAAGCATCCTAAATAGAAGGTTTGATTAGGGCATGTGGATGTGGATATTAATTAATTAATTAATAAAAGGGAATTATTTAATTAATGTGAATTGATAAATATTAAATCATTAATTAATTAATTAATGTTGATTGGATAATTAATAGGCATTTAATTAAATAAGGGGGGAAAATTAAATAAATATGTGCATGCGGGTGATTAAGATTATAGATAACAAATTTAGGTGTCTACATTTTCCCTTTTTTGTTGAGTGGTTTGCGCTATCAAACCATGAGACAAAAATTATGAGAGTTGGATGAGGATTTACGAAAGGGAGATGAAGATCTCCCCCTCAAATGGGGGATTGATGATGTCAAGGAAAATCAATGACACATTTAGAAAAGGTAAGATGAACGGAAGGTGGGAGAAGAAAATATGGGTGAAAGCATAACCAAGGAAAAATGTCCCAGTAAAAAATGATCGCAATTTGAATAAAAACAATGGCGCTGACTCCAATATCACATTGGTAGAGGAAAATTGCAGTCTCAATGGAGTGAGCTATAACGTTCTATGGACCAGTGAGTGGGTGAAGGTCATTGCAATATGGATGCAATCCAGGATGACCAACAGGTCTTAGGAAAGTCATCAAAGTATGTGCAAATAAATGGGAAAGGTATGTGAAATCCTTCATACACAAGGAATCGAGTGAAAACGTATGTGTCGAAAAGGGATGAGAATGAAAGCTATAGTGCCTAGTGGGACACGAAAAAAGGACGAGAAGGAAACATGAAAAGGTAGGTGATGAAATAATATGCCCCAAAGAAGGTGGGAAAGAAGTATTGCTATGAGGTGGACTTTAAGCATAAATTAGATAAGAGTGTAATGTAAAATTCCTGATGATGGAAAAAATATGGCTTGGTAGGACTTTGAGAGTAGATTGAATGGAATTGGATGTTTAACTAAATTCCCAAATGATCAATGAAAATGGCCACATATGTGGTCTTCAAAGGTTAGATTGGAATATAATTATCAAAGGAAAAAGGTCTATATGTCCAAAAAGAAAAAGGAAGAAAGGAAAGATTAAATAAAATGCCCCAAGATGGGAATAAATATGACTGAAGGAGGACTTTGAGATGAGAGAGATTGGATAAGATTGAATGAGGTAGAGGATGAGAAGTTTGAATGACGAACTATAGGTATGAATGAAACTACATCGTACCAAGGAATGTATGAGTAAAATATGCCTCCAATCACATTGAAGGTAAAAAAGAAGGAATTTGAATAATGCAAAGCACATGCAACCAAAATCGATGTTAGAAGGTGACCAATGGCAGTTGGTCATACAAAAATATCATAAGGATGCAATGGATGGAATGAATTCATAAACCTAATGTTGACATAAAAAATGAGTCTGAGATGTGATTATACAAGGGAAGAGGGTTCTCCAAAAGTGGTGTTCCCTAAAACTATGCCCCATCTCTGGGAAGGGGAAAGATAAAAATGATCAATGCAGAAAGTCTTCTAGAACAAATCTTATCAATGTGGGAATATTTCTTAGGATGCTAATAAAATGGAAGGATGATCAATACGGGAATCCTTCAAATTCCTTAAGGAGTATCCATCTTTCAAGGATATGGTCTACTTTATACAATATATAGATGGTAATAATAATATATGATAACCATCCTTCGAGAGATCGGTCTATTTCTTTTGATTTTTTACTATTGAATTTGATTTGATTCACATGATTTTTTTTGTATGAACAACTGCCCTTCGAGGGATCATAATTTTTTTGATAAATTTTGAGTTTTTTACATGGGGTAGAGTTGGGAATAGCTAAGTAGACCACTTAGAAGGGGATAAAGAATGTATAAGAGACACCCCTAGATCCTTTACATGGTTCCAATAGGTGAATAAGAGGCTGATGGATGTGATGATCACAAAGTTCTCACTAAAGGGGAGAACCTATCCATAAGGAATATGCTATGGGTAGAGTCTTGGTGTCCATATTTAAGGCCACATATAGAAAGTGATGAAATATCACATAATTCCAAATCATCATGATAAGAGATGGAAAAAGGATAAGATGGAGAAATGATCTAAAGATATGAATAAGAGCACTGATAGACATGCTAACAATAGAATGATAGTAATTATAATGTGTTAAGAGGTTCCACTTTCAATTTACCAACAAGGGAGGGGAGACATTAAATTTGTGACAGGATAAGATGATGGCTTACGAATGATTAAATGTGATAGGCGAGCGGGAAATAAAAACTATGTGCTTAAGGAAGAAAAAATATATATCCCTAATGAGATGAAGAGATGATACCCCAAGAGAGAGAAAAATATGACCACAATAGTGGATTTTGATGAAAAAAAATGGTGGTGCCCCAAACGAGGTACAAATATGGCCACAACGAAGGACTTTGATGAAAACAAAGGGTCTCGCAATGGAAAGAAAAAAATGGCCAAAAATGTGGACTTGATGAAACATATGGTGCCTCAAAAGAGTCACAAATATGGACACAACAATGGACTTTGGTGATAATAATGGTTCATAACAAAGAAACAAGTATAGCCACAACAATGGGATTAGGATGAAAATAAATTATCCCCTAGGGGAAGACAAGTATGACATTAATGGTGGATTTTGCATGAGAAGGGTAAATGGTATCCTAAGAGAGGGATGAGTATGGCCACAGATGTGGACTTAAAATGAGATGGTATCTCAAGGGAGAAACAAACATGGCCACATAAGTGGAATTAGATTAGAATAAATGCCCCCTCAAAGGAAGGAAAAAAATGGCCACAATGGTGGCCTTTAATTGATATTTGGACTTAGATAAAATTTAGATTACAATCATATGAGATGGATTGGATGAGTTTAATTAGAGCGATGTCAAGAGTGAAGTCCCCCAGTGTCAAGGGGGTTATTTGGATAGGAAATGAGTTGATGTGGATGATATGCTCAAGGATGAGGGGAGGCTTCTCCCCCAACGAAAGAGATTATATCATTGTGGAAAAATTATATGTGTTTGAGTTAATCAATGTCAAAAGAGTTTAGATGATATCATCTTGAACTTGGATTAGATAGATGGTCGAGGATCACAAGGTTGATTAATAAAACCAATGTTATTAATAAACAAGGGAGGACCCTCTTTAGGAGGAATTGTAAGGGATGATGTGGATAAAGGATGAGATTTAGTAATTTTGGTGGATGGGGATGTAGGAATTGGATTTGGATTGTTTATGGTGGATGGAGAATAATCATTCCTATGAATGAGGAAATCATCTTTCTCAATAATATTATGGACTATAGACTGAAAGGCCTTAGAATTCTTGGTTGCACTACCTAGAGTACGATGGTAAGCACAAGCATGATTGCAATTGAACCATGAAGATTTTAGACTATTTGTATTAAATTATTTAATAGAGGGAAGTGTGATGGAAAATATTTGAGTTAGATGTCGAAGGATATCTGTGTAGGACCCAATCAAAGTGTCAAAAGGAAGATAACTCTTATGGGTTTTAACATAATGTTTTGTCTTGGATTTAGGTACAACTATAGATTATATGGGTAAATTAGGTGTCTTGGAAGACAAATCAATTTTATATTGTTTGGATTGGGATCTAGGTGTGGATGTAGATTGAATGGGTAGATTAGATGTCTTGGAAGAGAAATCAAATTTGGTTAGAGGATTGGATTGTTTGGATTTGGATTTATTGTTGCAAGATGTCCTTTCTTTAGAAGTCTTAGACTTGGATTTGGACATGGATGTTTGGGATGTTGATGTATGAGCTGATTTGGATGCTGAGGATGGGGGTGGATTACTTTGAGGTTTTTGTGTTTTGGTTTCAATTTTAGTGTTGGTTGATGATTCAGGGTCACATGGACCAAACTGAGTGGTTACTCAAACAACTTTGATGGATAATGAAGGATCCTCTTTAGAAAAATTTTCATTTGGAGGTGAAATGGCTGAAAATTTTCATGAAGAATGACGGGAATTTTTCATTTGGATAGATGAAGTCAAAGGTGTGGATGTTGAAGTGGAAGGAAGAGATTGGTTTGGTTTAGGAAGGAGGTATCCTTCCTTAATGAAGTTATGAACAATGGCTTGAAGTGCTTTGTAATGTTCAATATTGTGTCTAGGGGTACAATTATATACACAAATGAGGTTAGAATTAAACCACATGGCTTCTTGCTATTAGGGTAAAAGTCTCTAATAGGTGGAAGTGTGATTGCAGAAATTTGTAACAAGTGTAGGAAGACCTCCATACATGATTCAACCAAAGCGTTAGGAGGTTCTTTGTCTTTACGAAATATCTTGCTATTTGAAGAAGAAGTATATGTTTGAGATGATATGGATGTTAAGGATAAAGTTCAAGCATGTTGATGTCTTGATGGCTTGAATTTAGTTTTGGTATTGGTAAACTCCTTAGTGTTGAATGGTTTCAGTTTTAGTTGATGAAACATTCTTGATGAAAAGGTCTCCGTGTTGGATTGTTTAAAGGTAGGAATGTCAATTTCCTTATAGGAATGTATAAGGGATTTTGGAGTAATGTATTAATGGTTTTAGATTTTTTTTGTGATGTTTTGTCCTTAGGAGGAACAACAACAATTTCCACTGGATAATCCAGAGGTGGTGTTGGTATAGGCGTAAGAAATATTTGTTTGATAAAATCTAAGGAAAGTGAAGATTGATTAGATTACGCTGATGAGGTTGAAGGATCAATTGAAGTTTTAATAAGTTGAAGTGATTTCATAGGTTATTAAAATGATGTAGGAGGGGAGGATGATGTGGATGTGGTCTCAATGATTGATGTGGTAGGTGCAAGGACTAGGATTGGATCTATGGATGGTATTATGGGTAAGGATAGAATAGAATGATGGAGTGGATGAGGTAGATATAGATGCCGAATCAATGGTAGATGTATGTGTGGATATTGAAAGAGGTGTTTGATGTATAATATTTATTGGATAAGGATTGAAATAATATGGTGTGGAAGATAGAAAGTGATATTTTGATGATGGATCTGGGAAGGTTTGTTTGAAGATATCCAAGAGTGGAGACTGAATTGGTTGGGGGATTGTGTAATATTGGGAAGTAGGGACATAATAGGATGGTTGTGATTGTTGAGGTACATAAAGTGTGGTAGATGAAGTAGGGATGGCATTGGCATAAGGTGATGGGGATGGAGTAGGACCCTCTGGTTAACATGATTGAGAACCAGAGTTATAGTGAAAGTATTTGTAGATGGGGCTAAAAGGAGACAAGCACAAGATATCGATTGTGCTAGTTGTTTAAGGAGTGGCGGTAATTGATGTGATAGGCATGGAGGTTATAGTTATGGTTAATGTGGGTGTCAGATAATTGTTGGATGGTCTTGATTATACAACATAAGGAGTGGATGGATAAGGATATAAAGAATCTTGGTGTGTTAAAGTTGGAGGATATGTTTGATAGGATGTTCAAGGTTGGATTAAAATATTTGATTGTTGGAGCACACGAGAAGTGTGAATGTTGGTAGATTGTGGTGATTGGATGGGTATTCTAGATGAAGTAGGGATAGGGTTGATATGACATGATGTAGGTGTAATAAGATCCACTAATTGAGTGGATTGACATGATTTGAGGGGTTTCAGGGGGATTTTTGACTCAAGAAATCATAGATGGGGCTAGAGGAAGGCTCAGAGGTAGCTAAAGGAGCACGGGGTAGAGGTGTTTGAGGTATGTTATTGATTGAAAATGGGTTAATTTATTTTTGTGAAAATAGATTTATTGTTAGTTAGGTGGGTTAGGAAAGGGATCTCTTTAAAATTCAGGGAGTGGTGAAGATCGTATTGGTTGAGGGGGTGTATGATATTGGGAAGGAGAAACATGATAAGATGGTTAGGATTGGATGGGAAGATATGATGTATGAGGAACATAAATGTCAATAGGATGGACATGCATGGTGATGTCAGAAAAAGTGGGGAAATTCCAAGGGGGAGGGATAGAATCTACTGGTCAGTGTTATTTACAGAGTAGGAGTTCATGGATGGGGCTAAAAGGAGGAAAGGATGAGATATTGATCATGGTACATGTTTTTGTAGAACCCTTTAGGGTGAAGTTTTGTTGCATTATAAATCAAGTAAGTCAAGCAAACTATTATTTTTATATTTTTGTTTAAGAAAGTATAAAAAAGAAAAGGGGAAATGGATAATGAGGTACCTAGGGGAAGGAAAACTATGTTTGGTTCTAGGTATGTTTTGGATTGCGAATTCTCGGGTAGCTTCCTGTTGGGTGATCAAATCCCAATCAGTCTACCAGGTAAGGAGATGTTTTGATATGTTAATTGATTTGTGAGTTTTAGGTAGTGTGTGATAAAGTGTGAGATGCAGAAGGTTAAACCCCTATTTAAGCTATGTGAGCAAGAAGGATGTAGAAAAGAAAGGTTATTTTTAAACCCAAAATGAAGTGTGATATTCGATGAGGACACAAACAAGAGCATAAAATTACAATGCAAAAAGGATAAAATAGGGAAAAAGTGAGGAATACCTAGATAATATTTTCATTTTTAGCTACACTTTTGAGTAATGAGTAATCTAATATTAGAACCCAACATGAGCAAGCGAGAAACTGAAGCCTCATGCTGTAATGTTAGTGAAAATAGAAAAAGTAAAGAAAAAGTAATAAATGCATGAGATCACCTAAAGGGTAGTCCCACCGAGTGTGCCAAGAATGTTTATCTAGTTTTTTTCCTTTCAATTTAATGATATAGTAATAAAGAAACTATAAAACCTAAAATTATGGAGGGTTTATGTTACCTCGGATGTGATGTGATGGATACGTGCAGTGAAGTGATTGATCCTTGCTGCTACAAAATGATGACCTACAACTCAAATATTCTAAATAAAAATGATTAGATAAGATATGTGAGGGCTTCCCGTCAAAGAAGATCCAAGAAATGATTAGCTTCCTTGGAGGATGTCAACCCATGTGTTTGATAACATAATATAAAAGTGATAATAATAATTGATAATATACAAATTACATGAGGCACAAATAGAAACTGAAAATGCAAAATGTAAGGAACATGATCTAAATATGATCTAGATTGATGATAACTATAAATTAAAGGTTACTTGGTCTGAGTCAACGAAGACCCAAACTCTACAAAGGTAGGTTGACAGTGACCTAGGAGGTTAGGTTGATGGTGGATTGAATTAGAATCTAAATAAGCAGAAATTGCAAAACTTGGATCTAGATGTAAACTTGAAGGTGAAAAAGAGGCCTGTGGGTGTTGGAATTACCTGCAGAAGGAATATAGGGGATAAAGAAACCAGAAGGTAGATAGAAAACATAGAGTAAGGAAAGGGTGGATTAGGAATCAGGACCCTGGTCGATGGTGACCATGGTGAAACGATGGTGACTGGGATGCAGATAGGTTGATTTGGGATATCAGAGGATTAGGATGATGGCTATGGGGTTTGAAATTGGAATATAGACAAATATATGCAGAGGCTAGGGAAGGCTATGAAGATGGAAAATATGGTGATAGAGGGTTGAGGTGATGATGACTTGGGATTTGCAGTGAAAACTGTAGAAGAATAAGGCAAGGCTAAAGGTAGATCGACTAAAAAGGTAACCTGTAAAATGAAACACTTATAAAACAACTTAATAATGGAGTCCCAAGTTTTTTTGGATACAAAACTTGAAAATGTTAGATTTAACAAGATAATAGAAGTAAATAAGACAAGATAGTAGAAAAATCAATGTAAACCTCTCGATGTTATGTAGATGATCAAGAAAAGCTTCTAGGGGATGCAAGAAGGATTGCTGAGATGCTCTGGTTCGAAGAAAGATTCGTAGAGTGGAAGAAGGTCAGAAAGAATTCACATCTCTGCATTTTTGTTGTTGTGTGTTCCTCTTGGCCATGTTTTGCAAAAAGAACGAACTTGGTTTTATAGGGTCGACAATGACCAAGCTGGGTCGCCGCTGATTGTGGGGAAAGTTTCCTCAAATGGAGGGGATTTTTTTATTTTTATTTGGATTTGGGCTTTTGATGAGTAGAAAAGCTACTTTAAATAAAATAGACGGGAAGGGATGTGATGATGATGAGTTGGGGAATAAAGATAGGTTAGGGAAAGAATAGAAAAGCATGGGGATATATGTTTAGAATGAAAACATCCTAAATAGAAGGTTTGATTAGGGAATGTGGATATGGATACTAATTAATTAATTAATAAAAGGGAATTAATTAATTAATGTGAATTAATAAAGATTAAATGATTAATTAATTATTGTGAATTAATAAATTTTAAATGATTAATTAATTAATTAATTAATTAATTAATTAATGTTGATTAATGAGGATTGGATAATGAATGGGCATTTAATTACATAAGGGGATAATTAAATAAATATGTGCATGAAGGAGATTAAGATTATAGATACTAAATCTAGGTGTCTACAGTGTATGCAGAAAACCACTTGTATAAATCTATTGGAAAACAACAAAATAATGTCTCATAAAGCTCATGATAAATATGTTTTTCAACCTACGTGCGTGCATTAAAATTAGGTCCAGAACCATATCTTCATGAAAAATTGTTTTTTCCTTCAATCACCTAATCTTCAATGGCTAAAAGAGTCAACCAATACGCCATCATTACACAACATCGTGGTAAATAGTTTAAAAAGAGGTCCTGGTAACAAAACCAAAATGTAGTCTTATTTTCCTCCTAAAAACCCTAGGCGTGTTAACCCTTCATTCAGACAGATTTGGGTGGTCACCCAAAGCACACAAAGGCATCAAGTCCCTCTTTATTACTGTCCTACCCAGGTGCTAGCATGCATATTCATAATAACCACACTCAAAGTTCATATTCCATTCTAACAATAAGATCCATGAGCTCAATTTGAAAACAAACATAATAAGTAAAAGATATAAATCACAAAAGGATTAATACCATATTCACCATACAATAACCATGACTTGAATTTTCTTGATAGTCATAACAGAAATGGATGGTGGTTGAAGGTCATGGAGAAACATGGAAAAATGGATAAGTTTTGAGCCATGTTAGTTTTTAAAATCCTTAAGCCATTTTAAAATAGTTTTCTCTCCCATTTGCCTAGTTAACTCACCCTTCTTAACCCGGGTTAGATGAGACTCAAAGGTGGGGTTAAAATTTTCCAAATAGTTCTCAAGACTCCTCATTTCCATAACCACATTTAGTAAGGTACAAAGTGACATTAGTGGTGTAAAAAAGTGCATAGGGTTAGCTCATCATGAGAAGGGAGCATGGGGATTCAAGTTGCGAAGTTAGAAACACCTACCTAGTGCACAAGTCATGAGTTCTAAGTGATGAAGGAGGATCTAATTCATGTGGTGGAATTTTTTTTTGTCCCCAATGTAACCCTTATTAAAAGGGACAAAGTGACATAAATTCCTCCCAAGTGAGCTTCGGGTCAGCATGTCGTGAAAAAGGGGCAAGAACTTGTTGTCAGTTGAAAACATTCCCCTAACTACCCAAGGTGTCACTTAAGTAACGCAACTCTTCCTCTCCATGTGTTGGAACATTATTGTGTCCCCCATGTACCCTTAGAAAATGGAAAAACATATCACCCCATAATAAGTGCTCATAGGGTGTGCTCAACATGAAAAATGGTCCAAGTCTTCAAGTGAGTGGAAAACACTTTTATAACACCTTAAGTGACACAACTTCAAATTATGAATCTCAATTGTCCCTCCTTGATGGAACACTATTGTATCCCAAATTCCCCCTTTGAATTTTGTTAAAGGGATAAAGGGACATCATGGTGTCTTCAAGTCCACATTTTCCACTTTTGGAAGTTGGGTGTCATCATTGCTCGGTACTAAAAACAACCTTATCAGAGTGCCTTTTTGTCCCAAGAGATTACCCCCTTGGTGTTTAATAGTTAAAACTGTATACAATTTTGAGTAGAAAACACCAAATGAATACTAATGCCACAACTATTTTTAGGAGCCGATATATTGCATCCTATTTGAAATTTAGGGCCCTTTCCAATTCTGGTTACTTGGTGATTCCTGGGAAGATCAAAATGATACCACTGAATAAAAACATTCATTTTTTGATCAAACTCAACCTATGAAAAATGTAGAGGGTACCAATTTGATCCAATTTTGAATTTGAATCAGATTCTAACTCTAATTGGAACTCCCATAATCCTTAGTTAATTCTTCACCAAGATCAGAGGTATTTATCTTACATTGTTAGGCCAAAATATGTAAATTTGATCATCAAAATCCCTTTGAAACCTTTTGTAAAAAATGAAGTAGACACTCTTATATTTCCAATGAATATATAATTATTTTCCAAATCCACCTCAAGGCTCCTAAACCATCTGAAACTTGAAAAGATGATTTTTAGGAAGAAACCAATCCCCATCACCGAGCTAAAAATATCCCAATTTTGGAGAAGATTTTTCTTGAGGTTCCAAATATTCCCTAATTTTTCCTAAATAAAGTTCAGTGCATCTTTTTTCTCCTATAAAAAAAATCCCAGGTGGATTGTGCCTCAATAGTCAACTTCTAAGGGGTGTCCACAAATGTGAGAAAATCCTGAAAACATAGGCCTTTTTAGTCCTCCGAGAGTAATTCCTTCTTGAATGGTCTTGAATTAATCCATGAATTACCTCCCTAGCACATGAAACAAAATTAAAAATAAAATTATCACATTCCTTCTTGGAAATTATGAGGGTAATACAGTAACTAATTTTCTTAGAGGATATGCTTTACATTAACTTGGGAGAGGGATTTTTGGATGTGGGATAGGATGTCATGATACATGTTTTTTTGAATTTTTCATGCTAAAACATTTTTTCCTGACAAAAAGATAGATATTTAGCTTGGGGAATCTTATTATGGATCAAACATAGTGAGGAACATGAAAAACATGAACACTAGAAATCTCAAGATAGTACGTGGACTAGATGCCTTAACCATTAGGCTTATATAGAGTCACAATAGCCTTATTAGCAGGAAGCATAGATGTCACCACTTCAACACACTACACAACAAGAAAAGGGAAACAAAACAAAAAACAAGAAACAAACATATAATAGGAAAGGGAAACACATCAACATAGAAATGGATAAACAACCTATGGTACATGCGTGAGGGACAACCCGCTTTCACTATAGCAATTTCATCTCTTCGGACATGTTACCCCTGAGATGGGTAGCATTAGCGTGATGATGCTCTGCGAATGCCATTGAATGGTTTGAAGGAAGTAGCCTCCTTTCCTCAACTTGATTATGAAATACAAGTGATTTATCATGAATCTCTGTATACTTGGGAGGAGTGGGCCTACATAATTACTTTGATGGTCATAGATTTTCCCAAAAATTCCACTATTCTTACTATCACTCTTAGATTGTAAATTATCTTATACGTTCACCCACATTGTTGATCGCTCATTTTGTATTTCACTCCTATCCCAAGGTTGATTTTTGATTAGATTCAAGGTTAAATGCTCTAATTGTTTCTCTTTACCATGTTCATTCTTATTAAAAAAAATTCATGACAAACGTTGAGCCCATCATTTTGCTTTATTTCATTGTGAAACATTTTAGCACCAAACTAAGAATAAAACTTATCTTGATACCTATCTTGCACAACCATGACATGAGCTAATTTATCAAGACTAGGTTCGAGTATATTTTGTTTCTTCTGCCACTTTTAAACATTTCTTGCACAGAAGTCTTCTTTTGAACTCTTCTGAAGGCTCACCTAAAAATATTAACCTCTCCTCTTCATGGATGAAATATTCAATGAGAAGCTTAAAATATATGTTATCAATACAGTGATCACAAAAAGAATCTTGTTATTTGAAGTGGAAATAAGAACACCTCTTATTCACGAACAAATACATTGGATGATTTTTTCAGTTTGGAACTCATCAAGAACCACTTCATATTCTTTGTGGCTTGCATCATCTATGGAAATTATCAGAATGTTATCTTACAAGTAAATAGTTATCCACTCTTCATCATTAATAGTACCTAACTGGAAAATAATGTCTTGGTCCTATCAAGATAGGGATTTCAACCTCATCTTCAGAATGTTATGAAATGAATTCCATTACCACTGACATGGTACAAGATATTGGCTTTTGGATCTTCTAAATTTTGTACTATGTATTTCATATTTCTTACCGGAAGTAACTTTTTTATTTGTCCGTTAACCAGAATGGCTATAGAAGATCAATTCATTTGGATTTTACTTCACAAGTCCTGAGTAGAAACTTATACGTAACAACATTCCAAATGATGTTGAAATATCTACTACCAAAATAGTCAACGATAACTTTCTTGTTAAGAAAGTTAGTAAAAAGCCACCTAGGAATCCTTGATCTGCCCCACAAGTGGGACTTCCTTGGACTCCATGGAGTAATAAGATCCATTGGATCCCATGTCAAGGTAAGTCCTGATAGCATTTGCTAACTTTAACAGGCATTACATTATTAGAAGCACCTGAGTCTATTATGCAGTTATTCAGTTGGTATCCTCCAATGAGAAGGGAGAGATAGAATGGATCAATTTTATTGGTCTTTAATGCACTCATAGAAAGTATATTATGTGATTGAGGAGTAGGTGGGGTTTATAGTAGTACTTTATAACTAGGAACCACAATATTAGGATTTTAACTATTACCTTCGATATAACGGAAAATCTTATTAAATTATCTCGGGTGAGTCTACAAATATTTAGATTCAAAAATCCATACTTTAGAATTATTCACATGTTCTATGATATTAAAAGAGGTGGATGTATATTAGGTATATACCCCTGGGACAATGGGTGCTTTGGGTGGTGAAGGAGGTACTACCTTTGGAGTTGGAACATAACTAGCAATGGGAACATATGCTTGAGGAGAAGTGGCTGATTTTTTAGATTTACTAGAAGATTTTGAAGGACTAGATTTTGTAGAAATAGAATTAGAACTAAAAGGAGCATTGGAAAACTTACTTGGTATAGTAGATAACATATTTCTTGAAACAATATCTATATTTTCCTTTAAAAACTCCATTGAAGGTGGAATTAGAGATCGTTGACTGATTATACTATTCTGTAGATTTGCCACAGGAGGATCTTCAATATTTTTCCTTTTTGAAGAAGTAATGGAGGAACTTCCTTTCTGAGATTTGGGAGTGGTTAGACATTGCATATGAGAATCTAGGTTCTTCATCATCATATTCTTCTTCACCTTTTGAATATTCAAGGAATCTAATTTATGCATCATTCTCTACTTTTCAATCTCTTGGATGTTGTTTTCCTCACTTTCTTATTCCAGCTCTAAAATTTCTTATTCATCTTATTTAGTTCCACATGTTACATTGAATGGTGGATCCTCCAAGGAAAGACTTTGGGATGCTCTTGCAATCTAATTTTTGTTCTGGTTTGGGTGGCATTTTTTTTGAGTAACTTACTTCTTTAAAATTGTCAAGGCATTATCCAAATTCTAACATTGAATCAACTCTCTCATGTTTGGAATTTTAGGCCTTATCCTTTATTGAATGATTCTTAATCTTTATTAAAAATATGATTTCATATTCCACTTCGATGGAAATTTATCAAGGATTGTACAAGTCTCTTAGTTGAATTCTCCGTAGAAAGAAAATAACTTCAAGAAACTGGGCATTCATGAATAACCTTTTCATATTCTCCGTAGTAGGATGAGAAATGGTGGGAATCTTGTTGATCAACTAATTGAATTTTTCCACAAATTCCCTCATGGAATATTGCAGTTCTTTATTCATTTGAGTTAATTGAGCAAGGATGGAATTAACATATTTTACAAAATTGAATCTTACTTCAAACTTTCTTTTCATATTACCCCAATCAACAATTGATCATGATTCAAAATAGTAAAACCAATCCGTAGTGGCATCTTATAATGTTTCCATGATAGACGCAATGTAACATCATCATGTTGTACGTCAAAAATGTCATAGAATGTGATAAAATACGTGATATGATCATTTGATCATTTCTTTCCATCTCCATAGAATTTTGGAAATTTATTTCTTGACCCTTTTGGAAGTTCATGAAGTGGAGGTAACAGACTAGTGTTCTGTGCCCATGACACAAGTGTTTGTGTTTCCATTTCTTACTCTTATTTTTCTTCTTATGATGCTTCCTATTCTTCTTCTTATTTTGGGAATTCAAGGTTTAATGGTGGCTGAAAGATAGGAGAATCAAGAGGATTTGTAGGATGAGTATCAGTAGGCATTTGGATAGGATTTCTATGGTTACCAGTTGATGAATCAGATGGAGATGAAGCTTGAGAGTAGTATGAATTATATATAACTTATTCTTTCTGATTTTGTAAAGCTTAGAAAGAAAGCTCAATAATTCCTCTATCCCTTTATTCTCAGATGCATCTTCTCCCAATCAGATTGTAATTTTTGATTCAACTCAAGCCGGATATATTCTCACTCTTTTTGTAGGGATTTTGGAATTTTAGATTTTAGATTTTTTATGTTTTTGGAATATATAATTTTTATAGATTTTGTGGAATCTTGTTGGTGATTAAATTTTTTGTGGGACAAATTTTTGGTTTGGCCTTGTGGTTGGGGATCCAATAAGGGCACTCCACTGACCCTGTGGCAAAGCTAAAATTTCTTGCTAGAGAGAACTTTGTCAAGAGAGTGGGGAAAGGGAGTGAGAATGTAAGGTAAGAGAACTAATGTTATAAGTAGAAAATAAAATTCTTGCATACATCAGTTAGAAGATTAATCACATGCATTAAAATTAAGAATAAAAAAACCCTAAAAATGGCAATAAGATGAGCTAATATTGAGAACTCAAAGTTTCTAAAATATCCTCATAAAAAAAGCATAAAACTCCTTCTTCTTGTATTGATGCTCAAACAAAATTTGTACATAATATGGAAATGAAATAAATTTGATAATAGGGGAGATGGAATAAAATGGATATCTCCTTTTTTCTCTCTAAGTATAATGCACTCTTGAGTTTACAAAATCAATCACCAACCATTTGAAATGGGAATGGATTTAAAATTTATAGGAAGAGAAAATACTCTTCATATAACCTCCAATGACTCTTCATATGTCTCGACACAACTTAATACTCTTCACATTCTTAGGAAAACATTAATTCCCTTTTTATAACATAAAGGTGAATTATTACATTAGGAACATTAAGAAATATGAAAAAGTGCAACCTTAATGAAGAATTAGAATGTGGAGGAGAGATAATGGGGGGAGAAGAGAGAGGAGGAAAAGAAAGGGTGTTGCTCTTGATGAAATTTGTTGATTCTTCCAAGGGGTGAAATTCCAAAATTCTAAATACTTTTCCTCCTGAAAAACTCCTTAATGCTTACACTCAATGTCAAATTCTTCTATGTCCCTTGAATTCCTTGTTGTTAATGATTTACTCATGTTGCTAACAAGTTAGTGTTGATGAGTAACTACCTTTTGATGACCTATAGACACTACGAACTGAGTGTTTAGAAACACTGTTGAGTTATCCCAATAGTGATTATGGGCGTTGCTTATGGAGATCCACTTCAAAGAAGCCAAGGATGGAAACTCCCTCTCACAATGACCCTTTTCAACTGTCATATTCTGCCAGCATATGTTCTATGGAATAATACATTTGTCCATATAGGCACTAGGTACTGATGAACATACTGGTGAAACTATGAATGGTTCTTCAACACTTGTTATTCTTGAATGGAGCAACTTACTATTTAAGGTAAGTGTGAAAATTATTCTCTGAACCATAACTGAAGCTACTAATTTAAATGTTTAACTATCAGAATGCTCCCTTTGTGAAATTTGTCCTCTAGAATGACTTACTATTTTTAGTAAGTTCCCATGAGACAACTTACTACTCTTAGTAAGTATGAAAATTCAGCTCCTTCGAACCTCAATTAGATATGGAAATCTAAATTCTTTCTTCTCCCTATGTTCTTTTTTCCTTCTAGACCAACTGGCTATTTATATTAGGGGTTGATGGAACCACTTACTATTTTTAGTAAGTTTTAATTATGGACCAAGATGATCATTTCAATAATTTTTACCTGCAATACCTCCTATGTGTTCACTGTCTCCTTTGCAGCTTCTTCAAATGATGGCTTACTTGAAATAGCAGTATCCCATGTAGAAGGCTTGATATTTTTAGTAAGTAAAATTTTGGTGGTTGGACCTTGGTGGAACGAAGTTTTTTGATATGGGTTTTTACATAATATCACCCCTTTGAAATTTCAAGCTTACCCGATCACTGGTTTGGGAGATTTTAAAATTTCAAATTTTTCACCTAGCGACAGCTACAAAGATGGCAGCCATTAATGGCACTTGAAAATTTCAGGTTTCCATTTCATCCTCAGATCATAATAAAAATTATATTTTCTATGTGGGTTTTTCTTCCTCATTCTACCAGTGATTTTTCTCTTCAAACCGATTGTTGGTTTGGTGGGAAATTTGATTTTTATCTTAAGTGTGCCAAGAAGAAGAGTTCTTCACTGTGAAAAAACCTTGCTACAGAAAGAATATTTGTTATGGGGGTTTTTATGGTCTTTGAAAATGGTAAATATTACAAAAAATATCATCTTAATTCGTGCACTAGTTTGCAAGATATATTGATTTCTTCAATTCATGGCTACGGGGTTTTCGAAAGGAGTTATTTGTTTCTTTTTTCCATTCTTTGATCTTACGAGCTATTGGTCCTCTGAGATGGTTTTGTTTTCATGGTGGAGGATTTGATGAATCTGTTTTGGATTACACCAATGGTGGATTGGGATTTCTAGGTAACTTTCTTCCAGTAGTGAGTTTCACAGGCAACAATGGAGATGTAGTAAGAAGTAACAAGGAGTTAGATTTTTTTTCAAATTTTTAAGTTGGGATTATGTGAATTTTTGTGTACCTCATGTTCCTTTGGAATTAAGGGATGAAAATTACATCAAATTTCACATCGCACCTCCATGCGACACTTGTCCAAAATCTGACAGTTGAGCACTAGGGCTAAAAAACTTAAGAGAAGCACTTGGGGGCTAGAAATTGGTCATATGAAGGACTAGGAGGCATACCTAGGGCTGGGAACATTTTTCTATCCCATATGACCCTCAATATTAAGAGATGAAAGGATCATCAGTTTGCACATTTTTCCTGGAGTTGACAGTTGGCGGGCATCCGACAGTTGTGCATCTGGCTCCAACTAGCTCCTGGGGGCTTGAAACTTGCACTGTAGAGGGTCACATTGATGACTTGAGGGTCACAAGGGGTTGAGAAAGTTTTAATATCCCCTATGTAACTAAATATTAAGGGATGAAATTTTCATCAAATTGCACATCGCGCCAAGTTGTACCACTTTTCGCAATTTGGACGAATAAGGGGATAGGCTCCAACAAGCACCTTAGAGTTGAACTGGCAATCCAGAGGGTTCCATGTGTGACTATAGGGAAAAATAGGGATGGGACCATTTTAATTTCCCCCATGTACCTTTTATAAAGGGATGAAAGGGACATCGAATTTTTTTAGGATCCTGGAGCTGACATGTGTCCTCTTCAAAATTTGACTAACTGCTGGAAGCTTACCTTGAGGGAAACTTGAAATTACAATAACTTGAGCTCCCAATGGATTTTTTTGGAAAAATATAATATTAATTTGACTAAAAATGTCCTTCTACATCCAATGGTTGGAGTATCAACTCTTGATTCATCCATTTAAGCTCTCAAAAATTGGATTTTTGTTCTGGCTCCCTAGTTGAGTATGGAAAAAACTAGATATAAACCTATTGTGCCAAAATGTTATGAAAAAATTGTTTTCACTATCTCATATATATATTAATTACCTTTATAAATATGTATTGTTTAGCTCTTTAATCCTTCCAGAGCTCCCAAAATCAATTCTTGGAGTTTAGTAGCTTTTTTGGCCTTGTGCACTGCCTAGGCCTGAGAACCCTATTTTTGATAAATCTTCCCCAACTCCTCCAAATATTTTCTCAATCTCCCATAATAAATTCCTTGATGTTATTAGACCTTAAATTCCTCTCCATTTTTGGATTTTCTCCTTTGTTCCACTCCAAGGGGTTACACCAGTCCTAGGAAGGCCAGTGGTAGCCCTTCCCAACACTGCTCAAAATTAACATTCTTCAAGAACTCCTAAAATCACCTAGGGGGATTGATTTAAATTTCCTAAATAACATATGGGATGGAGTTAACATCCATTGGGAGGTCATTAGAATGACTAGGTAAGGTAGCTTTTGAGGACAGGTAGACCTGAGGTGTCTTGGAAAGGTAAAATTTGAAAATTTCAACACATGGGTATCGTTGTCATGCTTGGAAATTGTAAATTTTCTTGTTGCACATTTTCATGAAAACAAATATATAAGGGGTGTAGAAGTGCCAAATATTCCCCATAGTGTGCACCAAAAATGTAATAAAAAAAAAATTCACATGGAAAAATTAGGGATCTGTCACCAATAGTGTGTGGGATTAAGTCCCTCTCCTTGAGTGGGGTAGCTCCATTTATTAATAATACGGAAATTATGTACACTATTCTAATAATTGGGGGTGGTTTTTTGACCTAGGATCACATAGGGGTACTTCGATACACCTATGGAAAAATTATTATAGATACTATAAGGGAGTGAGATGGTTTTTCACAATAAATAACATAGTAGAGTTTATTTCCTAAAACAAAAATACATCCATGACTTCAATGATAAGTCACCATGAGAATAAACAAGGAACATGAAACAAATAACGTAACATCTAAGTTCATAACATTCAACAAGTACATGCTCATGTAGTGTAGTTGAGATGAAGAGGAAAAATAAACAAAAGAGATAGAGGAATTTGATCACTTGTTCTTAAAACAAATATGGGAGCTAGTAAACTAGAATAACCATCCCTTTGAAATGAGGAGACTCTATGAATTTATAGCTTTACAATACAACTCTTCATCTACCCCCCACATGAATCTTCATGTTCCATCACTTGTGACTTTTCAATTACCTTTAGAAGATATAGATTAAGTACTTCTTTTATAATTTGAGAGAGTACTTTTATACATTACAAATATTTTATTATCATTGAAGTAAATATGAAAAAATGTCATGATTACATATAACACGGAATTAGAAATGGGGATATGACAAGATAAAAAATGAAGAGACGAGAGAAAATATTATCCAAAGCATGCATGAAGGTTCATATGCCCTTAATGAAGATCAAATTCGATGACGATGACGATTGATCCCTTGAAATATGTACCCCTTCGACACCTCCCTAGAGTGATGCACTTCTTGTAGCACATTTTAACTGATTGAAAAGAGAGGTGATGAAAATTTAACCAATGAAGATGATAAAGGATTTTTTACCTTTCTTGAACAATCCTTTCAACCTTTAAAACACTAGCATGCCTCCAAACTACCAAGTTCTTGATGCAGCTTGAGACCATTACCTACACAATTCAATTTGATGATCCCAAGCCTTGGGAAATGGAGCAACCAATGAGATGAGGAGAAGAAAATTCTAACCATGTGATGAATAAATGTGGTATATTGGATGGAATATGATTATATACTTTGATAAACCCACCCAATGAAGTGAGAATCACACTGAGACCAAAATGCACCATCATGACCATAATTGGGAATCGAGAGGGATCCTCTTTTTCTTGAAATACAATGCCACTGTCAACCCCTTTGCAATCATTATTTTTTCCTCCATGAAGGTTTGGATTAGTTAGGTATGTGGAGGATGATAAACCATGAACATTTTTACCATTTTCTGGACATTTACTATTTTTAGTAAGTTCTTCTTGAGTGACTAGTTCTGGTAATTTTGTCAAATTATCACCTTGAAGTGATTTTCCTCTTGCAAGAATGAAAAAGGTACATGAATTCACATTTTCTTGGAATTAATATTATCAATAATTTTATTGAATATTAACTTAATAAAAATATATATACGTCGTGGTGTGTCAGATCAAAATGAAAATACTTTCCAAAATGTCTACTTCACACTGAGATTCTTTGATCCAATTTTTGGGGATGTCTCTCATCTTGATCTTTGTGAAAATGAAAATTAAACTTGAAAGTATTGGTTTTCATATTTGGATAGGGAATAATGTAAAAAAACAGCACTAATCCATATCTTTGAGTATACCCAATTTCATGGGCCAAGAAAATGCTCATTAGACAACTAACTTTTTATAGATCATAGTCTCTAGTTTTTAGATCACTGCAACTTCATAGATATAAGGAGACATTTTATATGGATGAAAAATTTGGGAGTGAAAAAAATGTATGAGATCATGAATGGGGTAAAATAAAAATTCATTACAAAGTATTTCTCATGGGGAAGCCACAGATAAAGTTTTAGGGCCATCAGAGATGGGGTTTGCAAGCAATATGAAAAAATGTGTTTTGGCCATGGTAGATGTCTAGTTTTCCTTGATAGTCATAATATAAATGCAGGGTTGTTGAATGGAATATATAAACATGGAAAAATAGATAAATTTTTATCCATGTTAGTTTTTAAAATCCTTGAGCCATTTTAAAATAAAGTTAGATGAAACTCAAGGGTGGGGTTAAAATTTCCAAATGGGTCTCAAAAATCCTCATGTATCTTACTAGATTTATTAAGGTACAAAGGGACATCATGGGTGTAAAAATTCACATAGGGTCAGCTCATCATGAGAAAGGGCCATGGGGATTCAAGTTATGAGGTTAAAAACACCTACCTGGTGCACGAGTCATGAGTTCTAAGTGAAAGAGGAGGATATATTCATGTGGTGGAACACGTTTTTGTCCCCAATATCCACTTATAAATTTTTAAAATGGAAATTTAGGCCTACCAAGTGCGTATATGGTTAACATGTCATGAGGAAGGGGCCAAAAATTGATGTGAGTTGAAAATATTCCCCTAACCACCCAGGTTGTCACTTAAGAAATGTAAGTCATCATATCCATGTGTTTAAGAATAATTTTGTACCCCATGTCCCATTATAAGGGAAAACAGTGAAATAACTACTTTATAAGTGCACATACGGTCTTCTAAACATGAAGAAGGGGTCAAGTCTGTAAGTGAGTGGATAACACTTTTCTAACAGCTTAAGTTGCAACTTAAGTGACACAATTTCAAATTATGAATATCCCTCCTTGGTGGAACACTATTGTGTCCCCCATTTCTAATTTTATTTTTTTTAAATGGAAAAAAGGACATCATGGGTATCCAATTACACATTTTCCACTTTTGGAAGCTAGGTGTCACCATTGCACTGCTAAAAATAGCCTGCTAGAGTGCCTATTTTTCCTGATAGCTTACCTTGGTGTTTACTCACTCAAAATTATATAATTTTAAGTTGAAAACATAAAAGGAATATAATTCCACCATTTTTAGGAATTGATTCTTCATTCTCTTTGAAATTTAGGCCCCTTTTCAATTCAGGTCATGGGCGCTTCCCTGAAGGTCCAACTTTCATCGATGAAAATATAATTTTTTGTCCAAATAAACCAATGGAACATTTATATGGTAAAATTTTATCCACTTTTTACTTTTAATAATCTTCTAAATCTCGTTAGAACTCCCATAATCCTCAGTTGAATCTTCACCAGGATCAGAGGTATTTCTGTACACTGTCGAGCCAATATATGTAAGTATGCTCCTCAGAATCCATTGAAACCTTTTGTATAATGACTTAGACACTATTATATTTCCAATTATTATCTTAATTTTTTTCAAATCCTCTCGAGGCTCTTGAACCATCTGAAACCTAAAAGATACTTTTTTAGGAAGAAACAATCCCCATCAACGGCTAAAAATAGCCCGGTTTTAGAGAATATTTTCCTAAATAACTTCATTTCATCTTGTATCTCCTCTTCAAAACTCCTCTTCAAAAATTACAGGTTGGTTTTACCTAAACATTAATCTTGCAAGGAGTGTCCACCAGTGTGGAAAAACTTGAAAATAGGCCTTTTTGGGCCTCTAGAAGTAATTCCTTCTGAATGGTCTTGAATGAGTCCATGAATCACCTCCCTGCACATGAAAGACACTTGAAAATCACATTAGCACATTCCTCTTGGAAATTATGAGGGTAATACAGTAACTGAGCTGGCAGGAGGACAAGTTTACATTGACGGAGAGAGGGATTTTCAGATGTGGGCTAGGTTGTCATGACATTTTTAAAAAAAAATTCATGCTAAACATTTTGCGTAACAACATGTATCTTATTTCTCTAATTAACGTCTTCTTGAATTTATTTCATGTCCTCCTATGATTCTTATACAAAATCATCCTTTTATTCTTGTAAACCACTCTCTCCTTCATGGTATTCACACAAATAAACAATATTGAATATTAGTGAGATATGTAACTCTTTTAACAACTTGGTATTACAGGAATTTGGAACCATTTTTTACAAAAACAATCATGGCCCAATCTTCTTTAACTTAACCTTATTATATGTCACTTTTGGAAATATTTCATTATGTAAATGTGCTAAAACTTGGTCATTGACTTAAAACTCCTTAATTATGTGCTCTTCATCCACATGTTCTTTGTCAACAAACTATCACAATTTAGTAATTCCCCTCGGAATTATTACATAAACAATCTATAATAGATATTTCCCTACGATTGAATTAATTGAGTCATTATATATGAATTTTTCTTTGCACTAACACCATGTCCCATTAATTTGTCTTTTCTCCAACCAAACCAAGTAATAAGTTTCTTAAACTCTTGTTCACTACTTCCATTTACCCATTTTATATAGATAATATCCTAAATCAAAATTCAAGGTTTTCCCCATATTCATCCATAATGTCCTCCAAAAATGACCTTAAAACTTTATATCCCCATTAGATACTATGCTCAACTGAAATCCATGTAATCACATAATATCCATGAAGAATAAGTTTCTAATGCTTTATGCATTAGTTTTCTTCTTACATGCAATAAAATGTGCCATCTTTGAGAAAATTTTGACTCTCATAAATATGGAGTCATTCCCTCTTTGTGTTCTCAACAATCCTAGAAAAAAATTGATTCTAATATTCTCCTATAGTCTCCTTAGTATAGGTAATGACTGATTCAATCCTATATTCTATTTGTACCCTTTGGATAACTCTAAAATTAAACGCCTTTCATACTCGTGCATAAAAATACCCATCCTTAGCCAATTGTATGCTCCTCCAATTACGTTAAAGTTTTTTCACCTCTATAATTTCATCATAATCCTCCACTATGATTTTATCTAATCAAATTATCATTCATTGACACTTTATGTGTACACAATTATGCCTCTAGAAACAACATGCCCTCTTGTATGAAATTATCTAACCACAACGTCCTACCTAAGTATGATAGTCCTACATATATTTCTCATGCATCTTTAAAATTCTCATTTTGCATGTATAACTCCTTCATTGTGTCAAAACCCATGACTTCATTGCACATTCCACTCAGTAACAAAACTCTTCTACTCAACGCATTTGTGACCTTACTTGACATCCCACTTTGATGCCTCAAAACAAGAGAGTAACTATGTAGAAACTTTACCCATGTCATGTGCCTCTAGTTTATCTTCACTAGACTATTGATGACCTGCAATTCTTTATTATCTATGTGTATGAAAAATTCATTCAACAACAAGTAATGCCTCCACTTCTTCAATTCTTCCATAATAACATATAATTATTTTTTATAGACCAAATATGTCCTCTTTTTGTCAATTAACTTTGCACTGAAGTAAGATATGGGTTTTCCCTCCTAACTTAATATTGCACCTATGGCTACACCACTTTCATCACAATCCACTTAAAATAATTATAAAATATTGACAACACTAACATTGGTTGCACTATAATCCTTTGCTTCAATTCCTAGAAGTTGTTCTTTTCTTATTTTATCCACACAAACTCCTTATGATCTCCCTTTATAGTCTTTGTGATGACCATGCACACTCCACTAAAACTCCAATTAAAATTCCTATATAATGATTCAAATCCATAAAAACTTCATTCCTCAATCACATTCTTTTCATACTCCACTCGACTTGAGGTCCAAAATACGTCCAAAACATAAAAATAATAACTTAACAATAATATAATTATAATAATGGTACAATGTTTTTAGTTAAGTAGTATAGTTAATAACATTAAAATTGAATAACACCCACATGTGACTTAGTCGCGGTTACGTTAATATGATTAAACGTAACATAACAGCTTAAGTAGACTACTTAAATATTTAAGTATATTTAAATTACACCAATGTGACCACGTTGCAATTATAACCTTTTAAGGTGAAAAATAGTTCTAGCCACTTACGTGAGTTTATTAAATTATTTTAATTAACGATGCTAAAATAATTGCAATGGAACCATTTTAGTTACTTTATTTAACGATGATTAAAATAATCATGAAAAAATTATTTTAGTTATTTTACTTAATATCTGGTAAATTAAATGTTTCAAAAAAGAATAAAAAGGGGAAAGGAACTCCACCAGATTCCAAGGTTGGGCATGGGTCCAATTTAGTTCCCTAAATGGACCCATACCTTATAAACAATTAAAAAAATTAATTTTAAGGGTTTAAATCAATTGATTAAATACATGGTCAAATTAATATTACTTTAAACTCAAGTTTTAATAAAGGAAAGCCCTTGGATTAAAATGGATCTCCACCATTGGATACTAGGGCATCAATAAATGCCCTAATTTTCCTTATAAAATTTAACCTTTCATTTCCATTTTAATTTATCTTTTCATTCAGTTGCATTTTTGGTTGAAGGTTGGGGGAAAGAATAAGAGGATCTCTCATGGAGCTTGAGCATATAGAAGAAATATTAATTCAATATTATTGTTTCCTATTATTCATTAAAAATTGTTAGAGTTTGTTCTATAAGTTGATTTTCTATGGATGAAAGATGCATCATATCCTTTGTTTTATTTTGATGACATAAATGATAATAAAAAAAAAATTGATTTCATTTTATTATTCAAGATCTTCTTCAGAGAAGAGTCAAAGAGAAATAACTAGTTTATATGTAGATGTAGAACCACACGCGTGCGCACACACACACACACAAACATGTATATGTTTTATATTTTATAGTAGGATCAAATTGAGAATGCCCAAAATGGGTGAGCAAGGAGTGGTAGAAGGGCCTTACGATTGGGATGACCAACCATAAAATCTATGCAAAGGAGGAGTTTTGGCTTCCAAGCCACACCCGTGTTAGAATGAGGGGAGGGACACGACTCTGAAGTTACTAGTTTGGATGTGGGCAAGGGGAGAGGGGGATGTGGCCTATACCATAACCATGTATGTTGCCTATTCCATAGCCATGGCTGTGGCATATACCACATCCCTGTCAGCAATGGGAAGTGGGGATAGGTTGGGACGTCCGTCCCAACCCTATTCAAAATCCCACCAACACTCATTTTAAATAATTTTTAAAAAAATAACATGTTAAATAAAAATAAAAGTTTAGAAATTTATGTGTGTAAGAATGGTTATATTATAAAGGTTTTTTTATGATATTATCATTACTTCAATAATATTTTTATTTTAATAAGTTACAGGAAAAATTAAGAGTTATAAGCTCTTATACAAGAGAAATTATTATTCAATTTTAATAGGAGAAATAACTATGTTGTGTGTGTGTGTGTGTGTGTGTGTGTGTGTGTGTGCGCGCGCGCGCGCGCGCGCGTGTGTGTACACATATATGATAGTTGTTATTTTAAACATACAAAGATCAATAAGGTATAAAGTTTTTTGACTTATGGGATAAGTGCAAAATTCCTATTTCTATAAGGATAAGTCTTAATTTTTTTGATAAATAAAGGTATGCATAACATATACATGATATTATTATACCAATTTTTAAAAATAAAACGTTAAGGATTCAACTATGAACAACAAATATTATTCAATCAAAACAAAATTTACACAACTTCCTCTTTTTTTATTTACAGAAACAATTTCCTTTCTAAGAGAAAAAAAGATGCAAACAGAATAAAAGTGAATCACTTTCCAGAATTTTCTTAACACAACAACACCATTATGAGATCATAAAACACAAGTATAAAAATTTCCTCAATTTTGTTTGAAAGAATAGCTTAAGTGAAACAATTTCTGATTCTGTTAAGAGAAGGAAGGAAACTAATTCATTCCATAATTTCTATAGAACCATAATAGATTGGTTTTCTTTCCTTAATCTAAATTCCTTCATTTTCATTTTCAACAAGGAAGAGTATAGAAATATTTAGAAGTTATTACAAAAATTTCATTATTTAAAAAATATGAAGATTCTATCATAACACCAAACTATTTTACAACCCCAAACAACACAATGAAATTATTTCATAAGGTTTCAAGTTATCTTTGCACTTCACAACAATACAAATTTAAATTTCCATTTATTACAATCAATTCTGAAACATAAAGAAAATAAATAATATTAAAATGCAAGTTTACAAGCCCTCAACAAAAGTGGAGACAACATGGAATTTTTTTTCCAAAATATCTAACTCCTAAACAACAATAAATACCTACAATTAGCTCCAAAATCCATCTTTCTCCATGCTCAAATCAGCTCAAATATACTCTTGAAACAACCATAAGAATCAACTTGGTTGACCACCCAACCAAATGAAATCATTACATGCCTCTAAGAGAACAGAGAGAGCATGATAGCCTCCCCCCAAGCCCATGGGAAAGAGGTCATACATATCTCTAACCAGACACTAAGGTGAATGAAATCATTCACACAATCAAGGCTTCAAAAAATTACCCAAGGCCAAAAAAAAATCAAAAAAAACTTTGAGAAGATCAAGCTTCTTTCCATGGGAAGAGGGGATGAAGATATCCCAATATGATAACCAAAAGTTTCCAAAAAAAAGCACCACAAAGCTACTTATCTCTTCATAGATTTCTACCCCTTATCTCTCTATTATTAACCCCTTATCACTCCATACCCCTCTCCATTAAGGATTTTCAAACATCAAGTTTCCTTGGATGAAGATAGGGGTGATTTCCAAACCAAATGGAAATCAACCCCTACTACAAACCAAATGTAGGGGGTGTAATAAGAACCTTTCAAGATTGACCAACAAACATTAAAGGTGAGGATTCAAGGGATTCCTCCCTCTTCCCAAAAAAACTCCAAAATCCACTCCCCTCAAGGGTGGATAAAGTAAAAGAAAACAAAAGTTTCAACACAACGATTTCATTTCTTTCAAAAACATTTAAACCATGAAAGACTTCAATTTCAAAAACATATAAGGATAAAAATAAGGAACTAGATCCTACCTTACAATCCAAATAAAAGTAAAATCAAGCTTTTCCACCAAAGTCTCCTTCTTGCTTTCAATCCCTCACAAAACACTACTCCAAAAAATGAGAAAAAGAACCCCATTCCTATCAACATGAGGGATTAAAAAGAGAAAGAGGCCATAACACAAGCCAATGGGAGGGTGACAATTATCACCCAATACCAAATATTCATCCAACCACAAACCTCCAAAATTTCACTCCAAAATCAAAAGAATGAAAAGGGAAAATTAAAACCAAAGCACTCATTATAATCTCCCAAATTCCAAACTATAACTCAATTTTAAAAACCAACATGCAAAAGTGGGTGAAAGGAGGTAAAATGGGCTAAACAGGCTTTATTTACCTTGAAAATATCCCACCCACCCATAGGGATAGGGCCTAGGTCCTCTTTCAATATAAATAAAGTCATTTGTTTGCATTATACTCCTCCTAAATGGCACATCTTTCCCAAATCCGAGTTTGAGAAAGATGTGAAATTTATGAGGGGTAATTAGGCCCACCTAATCCAAGATTAGGTTCCATAACCCTCCTTAGCCTAAGAAAAACACCCCAAAGACAAAATTACCAAAAGACAAAGGGTTATCATTAAGAAACTAGATCAGCCATTAAAACAAGATGGGTTAAGTTTAAATAATTAGAAACTATAACAAAGGGGTGAACACAATTCACATGGTTAAGAGATGGACTCAATACAAGCACACAGGGGTGAAAGTCCATATAAAAGCCAAAGTTCAAAAATAAGATGAACAAATACCAAAATCATCAAGCAAGGGAAAATTTTAGCCTCTCAAGTTTTGGCATGCTAGTTAGATCATGTCTTCTGAGTCCCAAGTTTCTCGCATGGCTAAAAACACGTCACTTACACACTCAAGGAAAAAATCATACCTATCCAAAACCAGTAATAAAAAAATATGATAACATATATATACATTAGAACGATCTTCCATACACGATCACAACTAGCTAAAGAAAGTACATCATGGTATAAGCAATCATCTAAGTAACAAGACAATTTACAACAATATATCCATGATGAATCCAATAGACAATAAGAAATAATAATCAAATCTATTCATGACATCATCTCAATATATAAAATGATCAATAAATATTGGCCTCATATGCCCCACTGATAACATGTCAGAAAAGAGTTAGCATCCTAGTGCTAGCAAATAACCATACCATTTAACAATATCAACATCAAAATGGTAGAAACATAGTAACACTATATTTGTCAATATAATATCATGATATAATGAGTTTATCAAACTAAAAATGAAAAATACCTTGTCACCCATAAGGAAGTGATGCACAACCCTCTTTGTGTCAGCATACGCCTTCTAACATGCTTCATTCTACTCCAAACACTACGTAAAGAGGATAACTTGCTGCTCCATGTCACAAAGATACTCGGGGCCAAGAACAATCATGTCATCCAATCTATCCCATTTCAAAGGTGTCCTAGAAGGTATCACATATAAGGCTTGATAAGGCACCATGCCAATAGAACTATCGAAATTTTTGTTATAAGAAAACTCAAAAGGGTACATATAATGTTTCCACTTCTTCTATTGATCCATGATGCACATCTGAAGCATATCCTCTAGTACCTGATTCACCCTCTCTGCATGTCCATCTCTCTAAAGGTGATATGTTGAGATGAAATTGATATGAGTACTTATAGACATTAATTTTTGGGTACCCATAGGTGACCTATCCACACAATTTATATCCATATTTTAAATCAATATACCTAAGTTCTAAATCTCATTCTACCCCCGTAAAACCTATTTACTCTAGTTAAAATTCATTTATCCCTCCTAAGCCTCCAAAACCTCCAAACTTCTTGAATATAATCCTACTCAACCTAAATTCATCCTTAACCTGAAACTCAGGTCATCTTGGTAGAAGTTACAACCAACTTCAAGTGGGTTTTCCCACTTTTTTCGGATTGACAGTGATTCTAGCTAATCATTGGTAATTCTATATAAACTCATCAATTGAAATGAATCATGATCCCTAGATAATATAAAGAAGATCTGGTAATTTGGGAGAATTTTAGTGGCAATTTTTTATAAACTCGTAAATATTAGATGTTTTGGAAATTAGAAATGGAAAATTTTTAGCAGTCGATTGCCGCCTAGTTCACTTAAAATATCAGCTAACAGGTCATTTGTATGGGTCATTTCACCTACTATTTACACTAAAAATGAATTTATGCACGTATTTCATCAATGTTTCGAATCAAACTATGCTCATATTCAACGAGGTATGATACATATCACTGAGGTATAATACATATACATCGATTGTCCAAGATATCAAAAAAAAGATGTGCGTCACCTTTTTCATGACATAGGCTACCATTTAAGTCCAAAATACTACACCTCTACTGCCCCACTTTTGTTTGTTCTACAATCTAATGTCCTACTCCCCTACTTCTATTGGCCAACCGTTGCCATCTTACCCCTCATTCATCATGCACCTCTACATCACGTTCCTCTGCCTTTACCATCTAACCACTTCCTTTACCATCCAACCACTATCACCACCATCCAAACACTTACTATCTAGCACCTCGTATGTCCTACCCCTGTCATGCACCCCTTTATCACCCAACCATCTACCGTGAAGGCCTGTAGCCTCTATCTATGTAGCCATCTATCAACATTCAATATCTGTGACATATCCATGGATTTTGGAAAATAGGGTAAGAAGGGTACTATTAGTTCAAAAATGAGTAAGACAACATTATTTGGCTAATTTGGCCAGTCACAAAAAATAAAATTGGTTTCAGGATCTGTAGAAAATATAGGTATGTATAATATACTAATTTAGAGAATTTTAATCATATATTTTCTATACTATTTTTTTCCGTGTACTCCTATTTAGTAAACTGTACTCATGTTAATTAAATTGATTATTTAATGTTATTACTCTTGTTTATTTATTTGTATTAATCATATAAATAATTAATACTATATTTATGTAAAACTTATTTCTGAAGACATTTCTCAAACACATTCATAAACTAATATATTTGGAGATGATCCTATTGATGAAAAAAATTGTTACCTAGATGACATAGAACTAGGAGAAGACGCATAAAATTATCATCTAACACTGACCTTAGAATAATCTTCTACTCCAATCTCTATTTCCAGAAAAAGGAGACACGGCGATTAGGATATTCCTGATGAGAATAGACTTACAGAAGACCTAGAGAAACAATTTGAAGAAAGTAATAAAAATTTTGGGAGAAGAAAGAGGACTAACTGGAAAATAGTAACGACTTTCAAGTTCAACTGGGAAGCCAAATATCCTTTTATTGACCCTGTGGATCCAAAAAATGGTAGTGATATTCCAGCTCAATGTCAATGTAAAAAATGTAGTTGTAAACAAGGGAAATATCATACAATACAACTCAAATTAGACATTATTGAAAAATATTGTGGGAAACTATATATTTCAAAAAATTAGAAGGATGGGCACATAGTAAGGAATCATAAATGGAAAAATGAAAAATACTGCTTGTATGTAAAGTACTCAGAAGAGTATGAAAAATAACAAAAACCGTTTCAAAAATATAAATGAAAAAGGTGGCACACTTGCAGCAAAATTAGGCAAAGCTATGCAGACTGAAAATCTTGCCAAAAGTATTAAATTTTCTATGGTATTCCATATATTGCAAAAAGGGAATACCTATATTTCTTGGATACTTAAATTTTGTATCAGGTTTTTGGATTACAATAACATTCCAAAATTACATTGGTCAGATAGTAGTGGTTGGGAAATGACAAAATGTCTTGCTATGGTGGAAAAGGAGGATTTGAAAGAAGCTATTAAAATGTAAAGTTTATTTTTATTTCAATTGATGAGGTCACAACGGTGGAAAACACTTTATGGGGTTTAATTCATATATATACTTTTGTAAATGAAGTAAGAAAACCCCATCTCATTTATATTCATAAAATGGTGGAAAATTACAATTATGAAAACCTTTACAAATTGGTGGTGTTAAGTTTAAAGGATATAAATGGTATGAATTATTTTTACATTGCCAAAAATTTAGTTTGTGTTGGAACTTACAGTACAACAGTAATGTAGTGGGCTAGAAATGCTCTCTTCATTAGACTACAAACAAAAGTTCCACCATATATGATTGTAATTCATTGCATGGCTCATAGAATAAATCTAGCATATAAAATTATGAGCACATTTGAAAGTGTTCCTAGATTGGAGGATCTCATCCGTGACTTGCATGCATATTATTCAAGTAGTATAATTTTTTTTTTTAGAATTTTGAAAAATCACAATTGGATTGATAGATGGGAAAAAAATTCTTAAAGATGTAGATACAAGATGGATTTCCATGTATGAGTCTGCTTGTAGAATATTTGAAGAATATCCTTCATTGAAAGGTTTTATGTATAAATATGACAGGAAAGTAGATAAAGCTAAATATTTTTACTACCGTATGATAGATATTGAAACTTTACTTACATTATGTGTTATTTTTCCAATGTTGAATGAAATCAATGTTTTGACGAAGAATTCCCAAGAGCAATCCATCTACATTACTGAACTCATATGACTGAGAAAACATGTATGCATGAATCTAGATAATTTTATTTGTCAAATGGAAGTTTTCAAGGACCTTTTTTTAAAATTTGGAATACATTAACTGAACTTAAAAATCTAAGCTGCTACTTAAAATTTAATAAAAACAACCATCTGTGTATAATAGTTCATAGGAAAGAGATACCGCCTCAAAATTTTCAGAGAAGACCATATTTGGTTGGATCAGAGTTGGAAGAAGTATGAGTGACACATAATTTATATGAAACAATATTATGTGACACATGAAACAACTTGAAAAATATTTATCTACAGAGATCCGTGAATGATTTGAAAATGATAAATTACTTGAAGTGATGGGAGTTGTGAATCCGTTGTTTTGGAATACAGTTGGTGGCATTACTAAAAAGTCCATCAGTAATTTATTTTTCAAATACATGAATATTTTAATGGAAAATTTATACAAGTGTGAAGAGATAAATGATGTTGTAGTTCAAGGTATTTTACAAAAAATATTATTGGGTTCTCAGTCACAGCATTTTTCTCTTACTATGATAGAATTTTTTTGTTTTCTAGAAGAGCCAATAGAAAATGGTTCCATTAAAAGGATTTGGAAGAATATTTATTCAAGCAATATTTTGTGAGGTGATTTCAATGAGTATTTTCGACTATATAAACTATGCCAAACTATGATCCTAGGATCTGTTGAAGATGAAATAGTATTCAATGCATTATCCTTCGTAAAATCAAATTTTTGTAATAGATTGGATATAAATTTAGACATTTATCTGAGATTGTATGTTTTGATTTATTCTATGGAAACTTTTCCTTATGAAAAAGCACTTGGATTATAGAATTCACTCATAGAAATAAGACAATTAGGTAATATTTTTACTGATGCGGGGGATCTGACCATATCCACCAAACATGCTTCCAATTCATTATAATTATAAGACACTTATGAAGAACAAGTTGCTTCAACGGTGTTTCAATTGCTAGATTCCTAATTTCTTGTCTACATTCTAGACACTATTGAAAAAATGATTTGATTATTTAAATATTTTATATCGAATAAGTATCAACTAGTCTTAGTAGACTATATATGTTGTTTTACTTGTAAAAAATTCATTTTAAATATATATTTTAAATTATTTTAAGAAGGATAGTGATTTATTTAGATCCATATGTGTGTGATTAATATTTTATCTCAGAATGAAACATAATTCTTTTCTGTACTTAAAAAAACACACACCAAACATCTAAAACCATGCAAAACATATCCAAATAGTAACATAAAAAATATTCACATGAAAGTAGAAATCTTAATACAAGAGTGCATATTAAATTGTTCAAAATTTTCAAAAAATGTACCACAACAAAAAATAGGGTTTCCAATTCACAATTAAACTTGTATACATACTAACAAGTGGTGTATTACTATGAAGACATACATGTTTTCAAAAATCATCATTGACCAATACAAGTACAAAATTTTGGGTTGTCATCATTTTCTTTTCAAAATTTTCAGGTAATTTCTGTCATAGATGAGAATCAAAGGAACTGGCACAAGAAGTCCTATATGATGCATTATGGGATGATAGGATTCATATTTGTCCTAAGATAGGCAATACGGTATATCACCTTTCCAAATGTTGTATTGAATTGAGGTAGATTATTCCTCTCATAATTGAGATGCCTAGCTCTCAGGTTGCTACAAGAAATCGAAGATGGTCAATACACTTGACTCACATGGTGACAACTAGGATCCTCTTCCAATGGAGAAGTTGGAGGGGAAACTTGCAAATTTTGCTTACAAGTGGTGGATAGAGCTTAAGGAACATCAGTTGTATAGTGAATAATTTTTTTGACTAAGAAGACCCAATTTCTAGAAATCCTATGTTGCGGTATTGATAGTTGGCAACAATATTCTGCTCCTACCTGTGGGACAAAAGAAAATAACGACAATAGGGCATGCCATGGAACATTTGTCTTGTCTTTCAATAATATGGCTCAGATCCATTCCAAATGCTTCATGATTAGCTTGTCTGCGAGAATGTATTATTCTCCTCTCTTAATTGGATGGAATAGCCATTGGAATTTCCTTGAAGTATGGAAATACATTGAAACTGTATCATTTGTGAAAGCGGGTATGTCCCCCGCCCATGTAAATACAACTAGGTGATTTGCGTAGGTGTAATTTTTCCTATTTTACCTGCAAAACAAAAATCGTATGAGATAATTTGGTAAATAGTTTATTGCAATACTCAGTAATTTCACAATTGTTCATGTGGTACAAAATGGCTTACCACGATTTTCCTTCTTCTTTCATTCATTTACAATCAGAACATCATGTACCTGAATCTGCAAGGCCCAATTTTTGTAGTAAGGCACTGGGCTTCAACGTAATATGATTTTGAAACTTGAGATTCTGGATCCTCATGTATGTGCCCTAGCAATGCCCAGTTCATGCCATGTCCCCATTAGCTAGAGCCAACTGTTGTCTGTCTGAAAAATACTCTGCATTTTCAGTAGCCAAATGTCAAGCATTGTTGTTGAGCTCATGCCCTTCGTTGATATTTAAGCCAAATGAGTGCCTTTGAGCATGATTTTATTTTTTATTTTTTTTATTATTGGCAAATAGTTTTTTGAAAGGGACTATACCCTTGAGAACAAAAGAAGGCCTAAGAGCCGGAATAAGAGTGAGAATCAGAGAGAATGGATCAAGATCCGAGTGTTACAATGAAGCTCGAAGTAGCCCAGAAATAGCTACTCAAACGAGACAAAACAGCAAAATTACTGCAAAAAAGTAGTAAAGAGACCGCAAAAAAACAACAAAAAAACAAACAGAAGCAGCAGAAGCAACCAATACTACTTCTTGGTAGCTTTGTCGATGCTGGTCTTGACTCTCTTCCAGGTGTGAAACATACCCAAAGTTGTCATGTGGGCAGCATCAGTTTTATCAAGCTCCTCAATGGTTCTTTTGCTCTCTTTTTCGTTGCCCCAAAGTGTAGCCGGGACACCGCTGAGGTTGGAAACACTTTTGGCATGACCCTCAATGAACTCCTCAATTGCCCTAAGGGCGGAAATGATGTAATCATGTCTAGTTTTGGCCATCCCTAAGCGGGAGTCTAAGGAGGTCAGCTTCTTATAAATGTCCTCAATCTGATTGCTATCAATGTTCCCCTCCCCCTCCATGCTTTTCTTGCCTTTCTGTTTAGCCAGGTTCTTGACCTCATCCTTCAACAGTTTCATCTCAGCCTCTAAGGCCTCCAACCTCTTTGAAGAGCTATCCAACTGCACTTCCTGGGGACTGGCACTGCTGATATTCAGAAGATCATGTGCAATCTCAAGTTCGAAAGGCTCCTTCTCCACAGCAAGAGCCTCAAGGTTGAGCTTCCTGGAGGCCCTGGTGACCGGTCTTTTAGAGGTAGAGGCGAGGTGGGTGGCGGGAGCAGCAGTAGGGGGAATGGATGGAGAAGCTAGAACAGCCAGCTGGGGGGTGACAGCAGTGGTGATAGGGGCAACAGGAGAAACAGGGCTGACAGCAGCAGAGCCCATCAAAGGGGTAGTCGGGCTAGGAGAGGAAGGAAGACCAGGGTATTTTAGAAGGAAACATTTATGAATCAACAAAATAAGTCCTTGATGCAAGGGAACCGCCCGGGTGTGCTTCTGAAACTCCAAAATGGAGCGTTCAAGGGAGTTCAGCAGATAATGGGGAAAGCAAACCAATCGATTCCTACGGAAGTGGTTTAGAAAGATAAGATGTTTAGCAGGGACAGTGACAAACCTACCTTCCAAGGAGATGAATCGAATCATCATGCGAGTAACCTCATCATAGGGTGGAGGAATTGAGCTGACAAGCAGGCCCGCTGTACCAAATGTGAGCTTCTCAGATCCCTCCACAAATCTTCTTTCTTCAGCATCTCTATCAACCCTTTTGTTGAAGAAGCGGTATCCCTCCAAACAAAGACCGGTCGCTTCAGCAATAAGATCTTCATTGACCAATATCTTCTGTCCCCCGTAGTCGACAGTCCGCTCCTTCCATTCCTTAGCAAAACGCACAGAAATGCTTTGGTCATGTCCCTGCACCTTTTCCATGAAGTTGGTGAAGCCACCTTTGCTGAGAATGTTCCAAAGCTCAATATTTTCCTTCCAGTTGGGGTCCGCGCATGGCTCAATTTGGCAGGGAGGTCCTCCCATCTTCTCTGTGAAAGACTGATTACAACAATTTCCCAGATGCCTGTGTGCGTAGAGACCTGTCTGCTTCTTGCTATTGTAAACCACACAAAACTGGAAACTATAGCCGTTGCTCTTCCCACGAACGGCTGCGTGACTGCTGAACTGAGCCTGCGGGAAGTCACGTGTGTGAGTAGCTCTCTCTCTGTCAACAATCACATAACAACTTCCATCGGTTTCCGAGGAGCTATGAATCCAGATTTTAACAGCTGTAGTACATCCCGCATGCGCGATTTTCAAATCAACATAACTCCAATTGGAGTTCCCCAAATAATTCTTACTATCATGAATATTTGATATTATTTGCATCATCATATTCATTAAAGCAACACGTGTGAGAGTGTTATTGATGCTGATCTTCATCCAAAGATTATGTCTCATCTCTAGGGATTGCTTGCGTATAGAAGTCCGCATGAATGCTGTTGTGGAGCTGATTAGGGATGCTGTTATTATCCCAGACGGTGAAATTAACATTAATGCCATAATTGGCCAGTGCATCCGCCAATTTATTGCCCTCTCTGTAAGTATGCCTGATTCTGATGTTATTGAAAGTATGACTGATGCTTATGGACTCAGAGATAAAATCCTTAATACTCCAACTAGGAGATGAGGACTGATTAAGAAGTTTAATGATATTAAGGGAGTCCCCTTCAACAACTAGGTTCTGAATATTCTTAGCCTGGGCAACTCTCAAGCCCCAGAGAGCAGATAATGCTTCAGCAAAATGATTAGTTTGAACTCCCATTTTTCCAGCATATGCAACAATCAGATTACCATTATGATCCCGTATTGCTCCTCCTCCTGCCGCTATCCCAGGGTTTCCCTTAGAGGCCCCATCAAAGTTCAACTTGTACCAATTAGAATCAGGAGGATGCCATTTGATCGAAGATCTATCAATACTATTCCCGAGGATTGCTCCAATTTCCAATCTGCCAATTGGATAAGATGTACTCTTCATTCTCAGGATAACTCTTGTTCTTGGGAGGTTTAAATCTGGCAATATCCTCTTTAATACCATTAGAAATTTTTCCAATACTGAGTTTATAGTTTTGCTTCTTATTTCTGAAAATGATATCATTTCTGTCCTTCCAAATCCTCCAGATTAAATGTGGGATATCCAATTTCCAGATCCTTTTGATAACACAATGTCTGAAGGGTGGGTTCCATTGATTCCATAGCTGATTAAGATTCTTCGGCATCACCCAGAGAGCTTCAAATTTAGAAAGGACAAAGTTCCAAATTCTTTTGGCATAATCACAATGTATGAACAGGTGGCTGATATCCTCAGAGTCATTTTTACAAAGATGGCACCAATTAGGAATTATAAATCCTCTTCTCATCAAATTGTCAGTGGTAAGAATTCTACCTCTGATGGCCAACCAAAGGAAAAAATTTATTTTGGGAGTTAATTCAGACATCCAAATCTTGTTCCAATTAAAATCAGATTGATTACTATGAAAGAGATTGATATAACTAGATTTGACTGAGTAGTTCCCATCATGGGAATTATTCCAAACCAACTCATCCTTGGATTCCAGCTGACTTAATGGAATAAGATCTAAATGATCTTGAAGGGAGGAAGTAATTTGTTTCAGATGAATTCGCTCCACAGTCAGTTTTTTCCAATTCTTGTTGGTGCCATTTCCTTCAATGTAATCTTTGATTTTAATACCATACTTGCTTATTAGACTGTCCTTAGCCATCCCAAATCTGTCCAAGAGATTGCCACTAAACCAATTATCCTCCCAGAAGTTTATCTCCCTGCCATCCCCCACTTTCCATTTGCTGCCCTGCTTGATGAAGTTTCTGCTCTTGACCAAATTATTCCAAAAAATGGAACCACAGGGGAGGTACTCATCATGCAGATAGGAGTAAACAACTTGATGATTTAAATATTTTGCTTTAATTAAATCAATCCAGGGTTGTTTCTCAGACAACATTCTCCAGCCCATTTTAGCAATGAGTGCCTCATTCATTTTCTCAATATTTTTTATGCCCAGCCCTCCCATAAACTTCGGGGTGCAGACCTTATCCCAGGCCACTAAGTGAAATTTGAACTTCTCTTCCATGCCTTGCCATAAATTTTTTTCTGAATCCTCTCAATTTTATCTCTGAAGGAAGATGGGATTTTGAAAAGTGACATGATATAGATGGGCAGATTTTGAAGAGTACTTTTAATGAGTAGGCACTTACCAACACTAGATAAAGTGGCACCTTTCCAACCAGCCATTTTTTTTCTGAAATCTCTCCAATAAATCATCCCACACCTTGTAAGAGACTTTCTTAGTGCCGAGTGGGAGGCCTAAGTAGGTGGCTGGAAGTGCACTTATTTTACAGCCCAGAATTTTAGCAATTTTGAGCTGTCTTTCCTCAGGAGTGTTGAAGAAGAATATGGTGCTTTTTTCATAATTAATCTCTTGCCCAGAAGCAGATTCATAAAGCTGTAATAAAGCCTTAATAGCCTTAGCTTCCACAACTGAAGCCAGAAGAAGAAGGATAGTGTCGTCCGCAAACTGTTGATGGGAGACAACTTGGCTGATGGAAGTGGGTTTAGAGCCATTTAAAAGGCCATCTTTAACCGCTTTGCCAATTGTTCTGCTAAGGCTGTCAGCCAAGAGAATGAAGAGTAAAGGGGAAATGGGGTCACCTTGTCTAAGACCTCTGCTGCTGGTGAAAAAGCCCACAGGCTCCCCATTAACAACCACAGAGAATCTGGCTGTAGATATACAAGACTTAATAATTCTTCTGAATTTTTCCGTGAACCCAAATTTAGCTAAAACTTTGTCAAGGAAGACCCAAGATACCTTGTCAAAAGCTTTATTCATATCAAGCTTAAGGACCATACTTGCCTTTTTATTATTTTCCATGGAATGTATAGTCTCGTGAACCATAATCACTCCGTCTTGTATAATCCTGCCTTTAATAAAGCCACTCTGCTGCCTTGAGATGAGATCATTCATTATGAGCTGAAGTCTAGTAGTAATAATTTTGGTGAAGATTCTATATATGGCATTTACTAGACTGATAGGTCTGAAGTCCTTGAAATCTTTAGCATCCATTTTTTTAGGTGCCAGCACAATGTGAGTGTTATTAAGCTCTTTTAAGAGATTTCCCGTTCTATAGAATTCATTCACCGCTTTGAGAAGATCCTCCGAGCAGATTTCCCAGAACTTCTGAAAAAAATTAATAGAGAACCCATCCGGTCCAGGAGCCTTATCCCCCTCTAGAGAAAAAACAGCTTTTTGCAGCTCTTCAAGCGTGGCTGCTTTAGTGATGCTTCTAAATTTCTGGTCCTCGATTTCATTCTGAGGGATGGCCTCCAACATAAAGGAAATAGCTTCAGAGTTGCTGACATTTCTCTCTTTCAAGAAGATTTTTATAGAAGTCAAGCGCTTCTTTCTTAATGCTATTGGGATCTTTTATGATATTCCCGTTGTTTTTAGAAACCTCTAAGATTCTGTTACAGGCTCTGTGCTTCAAAGTGGTCATGTGAAAGAACTTCATGTTCCTGTCTCCCTCTTTAAGCCAGATAGCTCTAGATTTAAGGCGCCATAAAGATTCCTCTCTACTGCAGATCGTATGCAACTCTGAAAGAATATTCTTTTCATTTACCTCATCTTCAGCCGATCTCCCCATAGTATCCATTTTTAATTCCAGATCCTGTAGCTTCTGTTTTAACTTTTTTTTATTGTCAAAAACATTTCCAAAAACACTTTTATTCCAGATTTTGACTTGCTTTTTGACATTTTTGAGTTTTTGAACCAATCTGAACTGAGCAGTGCCTTCACCATTCCATCCCCACCATTCTTTTATCTTGTCATAGATATTGTCATGCTCCATCCACATCTTTTCAAATTTGAATGAGCTTCTTGCGGGTTTAGTCCAATTGAGAAAGTTTAGAGCAATTGGATTGTGATCTGATCCAATTCTGGGTAGGGAAGAAAGATGGAAGTCTTGACTGAGAATCCAGCTTGCTGAGATTAGAGCCCTATCCAATCTCACCTAAATGAACTCCTTTCCCAACCTTCTATTATTCCAAGTATACTTATTTCCATGAAGATCCACATCTAAGAGGTTATGTTCAGCAATAAAATCAACAAAATCCTCCATTCCATTAGAAAAGGTGGAGGTGCCTCCAAACTTCTCGCCTGGGTTTAGTGGGGAGTTGAAATCCCCCATAATAAGCCAGTTAGTAGAGCAATTTTGGTTTCTAAATATTTTAAGAGCAGCCCAAAGTTTTCTTCTACCACTAGCTGAGTTAGGGGCATAAATGTTAGACAAGATCCATTCACTCTTATTCTCAATAGTGACAAATTTGATTGCAAGATGATTAATATTTTCATTGAGAATTTTACCAGTACATTGTCTTTTATCCCAAAGTGTAGCCAGTCCTCTGGAAGCTCCCTGGGAGTCAACAGCCGCCATTTCAGAGTTATCCCAAAAATTCTTTTTAATAGTATCAAACTTCTTTGCTTTCATCTTAGTTTCTTACAGAATCGAAATGCTGGGATTACTGGAATCTCATAACTCCTTGATGGTTCTTTGCTTGGAGTTTCCATTTAGGCCTCTGATATTCCAAGAAATAATCTTCATTTGGAGTGATTGGTGGTTGGAATTGCTTGCTGGTTCAGCTGACGCTGAACACCATCTGCAATATCCCTCTCCATTTTTTTAGATCTAAGAGTCTTTTTAGAAGGTCTTCCTCTTTTTTAAACTTCCTCTAAAGTCAGCTATTCGTCTAGCAGAAGACCTAGTTGTTCTGGAAGTAGAGGTGTCCCAATTGTCTATTTTCTTTTTTTTATCACTATATAGTGATTCTGGGACCATTTCAAAACCTTTCAATCTTTTTTTCTTTTTTGAAATGACCATTGTGAATCCAGAATCTGGATCCTCCGTTTCCATGGCAGGCGTAACTTCTCCCTCTTCTCATTCTTTTTGAGTCGCTAGGCATGTGAATAGTAGCTGATCTGGTACTACAATAGACTGGCGAAACCACTGTTATTTTGCTGGGACACGGCAGAAGAGCCTTTGAGCATGATTATGGTAACGAGTATTTATTTATTTGATCAAAAATTTGGCTATGTACTCTTAAATGCACACTAATTCCATATCTTCCATAACCAATTCCTAAATCATGGTCCCCATATTGTCTGATATTATATTTTCAAAGGCAAAATATGTCTTTTGATCATCTATGAGTGGAATTTGACTGGGTTGATCAAGGGAATCTCTGATTTCAATGATATTTTGTTGCACTTGTGATTAATCAAGTGGAGGATTACTTTGTATCCTATCCTAAGTGTCAAAATAATTACCCACCTTGGCATCAACACTATCAAACCCAAAAACCTCATCATCAAGCTTGATCTGGTTCAAAATTTGGGTACCAATTGCACTTTGGATACTACCTAGTGAAAAACCTAGAAATTCAATGGTTGTAGGGTAAACTGTTCCTGCAAAGTCAATAGGAAATGTAATATTCTTCCCTTGAAAATTTATTTTATTTGTACCAGTATGGTGGTGGGAACAGAGGATGCATGTTTGTAATCTATTATGTTCATCTCTTAACTACAAGAAGTAAAGTATTACAAAATTAAACATTAAACCCTTGTAAATACTATATATAATATTTGAAAGTAAAAAAAAAGAAATTATAAATTATAAATTACCTAATATGGTTGGAAAAGAGACCATATGACTTTGTGACTGAGCCTGAGTTTGATCTACACTGTCAAACTTGGAAGTTATTGTACTAAATTATTTAAAAATATTGAAACACTTTAACACTTATAAAAAAGTAGATGTCTTGTTAGTGATTCCTACTAATAGCTTATTTATAAATAATAATATAAATACATGTATAATTTTTTGGAGGGAAAGATGGTGGTAGAAGTATAAAAGTAGGTGTGATTAAACCCCTATATTTTTTCTGTTGAGTAAATTGAACAAGGGTGGATTCCACTAAATCCATATCAAAATTGGAAGAAACCTCTAAAGTGGATTTACCCTAAGAAATAACATACTTGTGAGATATATCAGCTACAATTATTCTCTACAAAATATAAATTAATGTTATTATTGCATTAAAAAACAATAAATTATTATGTTGTTAAAATTGATTGTTACATGTTGTCGCAGTAAAAATATCTTTGTTCTGTAATTAATAAAAAGATTGTTGATAGAAAACAAGAAGATAATTTGTATAAGAAAATACAGTCTTCAATTTATTATATGCATTGATATTGGAATGGGCATTGTTAACATATGCTTTAATTTGAGTGGAAAAATATGTGCACCAATTGAATTTTTTCCCTGCTAGTGTCCACAATAACTATTGAACTATGCAATGTGGAATTTCGGTGGATCTAACCTATAACACAATCCTAGATTGAAAGAGTGATATCGTTGCAAGAAAGAAATTAAGTGTAACACCCTATATAATAACACCTTTTTTCGATCAATTAACTGCAGCTACAACAACACAAAAGAAAATATAGATATAGTGATCGTCAATTGATATAAAGAAAGTAAATAATTGAAAAATAAAATTGAACTTAACATTAACCTGTACATTGTAATGAAATTCCACATATTTTTTTTCTTCATCAGTTAAGATAGCATTGGTAGTCACGACCATCTGGTGTGTATATGGTAAACTAGTTAATTGATGGATGTCTACGGGCTCCACGTTGAGTGAAAATGTATGATCAATTAGAATAAAATTAAACCTTCCATCTACAAGGTTATAATAATTGATTATGTAATCAAATACATGAGGATCTGTTTCAAATTGGGGCATGTTGACAAGATTTATGAATTTTTTTTACATCCATTCTTTAGGTGTTTCTTTTAGTTTCATTAGTGAAATGATTTGAGGGCACATGATAATTTTTTACTACAATTTGGGAGAAGTTATAGGAGTGCCTATGGAACCAGCCATTGTTGAAATATTTATTAAAAAGTTGCATGAGAGGGAGGGACCAAAGGGTGGGTCAACTGTAGATATGGGCATGATGGTTGTTGTGGGTGCTAGGATAGTTTTTTAGAAAATAGGAGTTGTGATAGCACTGTAGATTCATAAACGTTTTGTCAAAATTTAAAGAAATGAACCTTATAACGATATATATAGGTTTATGGTTTTGAGTTAGGAAACATGGTGATAAATGATAGGTGGAGAGATTCGAGGTCATATGTGTTTAAAGACGGTAATTTAAAAAATGACTGTCATGATTAAACAAAAGGAAGATTTAGGATATGCCGCATGTCTAATCATGTAAAGATGGCCAAGATAAATACATTTATATGAATAAATATGTGTGAGATGAGCATCTAGAATTGGAAGAGATGGTTACAGAAGAGACATTCATCTATTCTAGGGAGAGACGGCCAGGTAGGAGATGAGCGTCCAATCTAGGTCGTCTAATGTTAATTTGATAAACGTTCACCCAATAACCGTTTAATATTGACTTATTGAAAATCCAAATAACTCATGTCCAAAAACCTTATGAATCCCTTGAAATTTTTGGCATATCAAATCACCTTTGTCACGAAATGTATTTTTGGGTATTTTTAATTTATTGAAAGTCAATTTTGGAGATTCACCAAAATATTCTAAGTTTTTTTGGAGGGGGTCTTAAAATGAACCATGTATTTTCTTCTAATATTTGGATTTAAAGTCTCTCTTATTTGTAGATGACCATTCTAGGTGAAGCACATCTAATCATTATAATTTATGATCTTCCAATCATCTCCTAACCCTTTATTTGGGATCAATATGACATTACACAAGAGTTGACCATTTAAATAATCATCCTGACACTGAATCTAGATAACATTGATGATCATCTAGAGATCTTCTGACAAGAACAAGATTCCACTGAGAAATATTGGATTGATTACTTCAAGGAAATTCATCTTATTGCAGACCTTTCCTTAGCCATCTACTACACAAAGCATGATCTTCCTATCCCTATGGAAGATTGATTTATTCTGTCATTCCATTATCTAAATATTATAATTCTAGTCACATTGTTTATTCATCATTTATCACTTAATTATCTAAAATGAGTTGACACCCATCAAAGGAAGCCCTTTAGTTCTTGGGATTGTCCTTTTCAAAGTAATTTGTCATCCTATTATCTAATATCTCTCTTATCTAGTTATTCATTTGTGTGCAAGTTCTCTAGTTGATTGTAAGGAGTCTTGTGTACCCATTTATACCCACACATATCAACAATTTTTAATGTAGGTATCGTTAAACCCTACTTTCCTATGAGTTTTGTTGAATTTTTCCATACAATAAAGTTAATAAAAATATACCATAAAAATTCTAGCATACCTGGTGGGACCCTAGTCCCATTTCAATCAAATTTTACATTTCCATGGTAAAATTTATTCCTTATTTTATTCTTACTAAATTTTTCAGTCGGAGTCCTCTAGTGACTTTATCAAAAATGCGCAAGATAAAAAAAGTAAAAAAGGAGTTCTTAATAAACACAGGTACGCCTTACCATTTTATTTAAACATTGCATCTTGTGTGCTTTATCTTTATATAAATCAATCTCTCTTTCAGGTCTTAAGAAGAACCTTCATTCTTGTCTATCTATCTAACTTAAATATGGGTTAAAAATTTACACCTATTATTTCCCTTCACACATAACCAAATCACATTCCAAATTGAATTTGTATTCTAAACACTTCCTTTAAGATCTACCTAATTATATTTCATCACCAAGGGGGAAGTTGAATCGATGTTCTAGCCAAGTATAAATAATTGGTGGGTGGTATATCGGATAAGCACCTGGCACCATTATCATTGTGGGACTGTGAAGTGAGGGGTTAGGGCCCAATATCATACCTCGTACTGACACCAACATAGATTACCTTTGGGTATATCAAGGACTCTATCTTTAAACACAATTGAAACTAGCCTTAGTTGACCTAATTATTACCACCCTTTATCGTCCATCTTTTTATTTTCACAAGTTTTAATTTAAATCAAGATAATAAAAATTTCTTGTTAATTGCGTTACTTTCATCCTTAATTAAAACATCTTCATGTCGCTACTTATTTTCTATTTCATGGTTTTGACTAGAAAATAATCTCATTTTCAAAATACCACAATCATGTATAACCCTTTACAAAAATCCCCTGAATCAAATTAGGAACCTCCATCCTCTGCTACTGTATAATCAGATACATCCAAGATTCCCTATGAATCTCTTCCATAACACTTCCATAGTGGAGATCTAGTATTTGAAGAAATTCTAGATACCAATCTAATTTCCCTTAGTAGTTATCTTGCTTCTTGGCTATCTTCCATCCCCATTACAGTCTAGAGCCTCCACTACCTATCAACACTATCACATTTGATCACTCCAGGATTATCGATACCCCTTACTAACTAGTTATTGAATAAATTATGCCATAAAATATTGCTAGTAATATAGGATCATCAACTTCTATCTCATCTGCTCCCATAGCCAGCTTTGAACTCAATGTAATCTCATCACAAAATATGAATATTCAACAAGGACCCACATCTTTGGCTATCCATCAGGGTTCTCAAAATACCTCCATTACTACATGACCTTTGGTTACTCAACAAGGTCATGTAACATATACATCCTTAGTTAACCTACAGGGTGTCTAAAATCTTGCTATCATTTCATCCCTCATAATCAGTCACACACCTTATATTTATCTTCTTCCCCTAAAAAATATATTTTGGTATACTTATTTCTATAATCCCCTTGACCACATCACAACCCATCATCTCACAAAAATCCACATCCGCAGTTCAAAACTTAGTAGTATATTTCCATATGTCCTTACCACCCATTAATATGAGTGTCATCACCAGCACTCATCCCCTTTCATAACTTATCTCCTTGATGGGTTTTCCATAGTACAGATACATCTCGGTTCAAAACAATCTACCACATTTATATCCCATGCCTATAATTCTATTCCTCACCCCTATCAACATATTCAATCTTCCTTGCAACCATTATTCTCTCACCAAACCTACAACATACTAGGGAGTATTATTCTTTTTCAAAATACACTTACACCATATCACCATTTAAACAATCAAATCCCCTCATCTATAATAAATCTAATACATAAACAAAACAACCTCCTCAAAATGTTCCCATGCAAGCGCTATTAAGCAAAATCACGAGTCTTAAAGATGCCACCATAAGATGTAAAAATACATTTTCTTATGAACATATTTGTAATGATCCTATCAACCCATATGTACCTTTCAAACCCTATCCTCATCATTAGGAACTTCCAAAATTCATCAAGTTCTATAGTAAGGAAGTCTAGACACCTAAAATTATCTCCACTAATTTATCTGGCCACATACACTATCTTCGCAATAAATTTGAATCAAATCAATTCATTTAATCACATTACTTAATATATAACCACCTATCCTAATTCTAAAACCCCTCATAATATTTACTCCATGTAAATATCTTCACAAACCCCGTGAATAATGCTTTACAACTTAAAATATTATTCTACCTTCTATAGTGCCTACTTTCCTTAGACACTATTCAGATACTGATCCTGACACTATTAGTCACATTTTGGATATTATTATGTTTTGATTAGTATGATGGTTAGATGTTAGATCCTGGATTAATATCGATCTGGATTTAGATATTTTGCTTGAGGATCATTGAGACATTTTTATTATTATGTGGATGATGATATACTAGTTGACATGGATAGGTTATTGATGTTAATTTTAGACATGTGACATTGATTATTATGAATAGCTCTAGTATATAAATCTATTGGATGATGATATAGTTACAAATTGAATTTTAATGATAAATATTGAATCTTGATATTGTTGTGATTCAGATTTAATGTTTATATATCATTTGGATGTTTTGATATGGCCACGAGGCCGAAGGAGGTATTTTGTATTTTGCAGGTTAAAAATCACAACAATGTCGAGGGACTGGAGACTAACCATATTAGAATTCAGTGTGAAATCAACAAGGTCACCATGACAATTGTGTTTGATTGTGTGTTTAGTTGTTAGGATTTCCCATGGGGGGGATTTCCATTATTGTGACCATAGGGGCATATGTGTGTTTTTATTATGTGTTCCCTTTTAAATTATTGTTGTGTGTATTTTATTTGTAATGTGCTTTTTTTTTTAATTATTTAAAAGTGATAGTATGATGTGAGAGTCATATAGTTAAAATTTAATTAAATTAAATAGGATGTGGAAGGTAAAATTAAATGTTATTGTCTTGGTTGAAAATGAAATTTATTTATATATTTTATAACCATATGGTAATTAAATATATGGTTGTGTTCAAAGTTTGTAATAAATAAATGTCATAGAAATAAATGCATTTTAAAAGAGTGTGTAAGTTACCAAGTATGGGTTGTGTAAGTGAAGTGATAGATTGTGTAAGAAATTGTAAGAGGTTGTAAGAAGATTTTGGAAGGTCAAACACTCCATCTCTCTCTTGAAATTCGAATTTGAGCTTGGAGGAAAAATTTGGAGGCTTATGGGACAAGTTAAACTTGTCCCACACCTCTCAAAATCCTCCACCCATCATGTTTATTATATTGGAGTCAAAATCAACTTATTTTATTGCATTTTGACATGATTTATTGTAAGATTTGTTTGCACTTGTCTTATAAATTTTAAATGCATTCTTTTTTTTTAAGGATGGGTAAAAATGAAGTGTGTAAGTGGTTTGTCATTCACATTTATTAGGATTTAATTGAATTGATGTTGATTGTATTTTAGGGTGAGGAAAAATGATGTGGCATCCCACTTGGAATCCACATCATCCTCTTCCACCCTCTCCTTTAAAATTGGAATTCCTCCTCATTTTGAGGTTGTTGAAAGTTGGAGATTTCACTCTTAGGTAAAAATTTTCTCTTGCCTTTGGAGCTTGCTTTGTGGAAGAGCTTGGATTGATTCACATGCTTGTACATTGTTATTTTGGGACTGTGTTTTAAGCATCAAAAGAACTGTTGTTTGGAAACAAGTCTCCATTATAGAGAGGTAGGCTCTCACTCTTTTAAATTTTTTGTTTTTTCCCTCTTTTAGCATGAATTTTTGAATGTGTTGTGTTTTCAAATCTTAGAGGGATGGGTAGAATGCTTAGGGCATGGTGTGGAGAGAAGACTATGAGGTTGATCAGAGGATAGATAAGGGATTTGTCATTGGCACTTGTCTTGAGGAGGGAGTGTTGGTTGGAATCCACCTAGGAAAAGAATATGCATGCATTTCTTACTTTGGGGCAGGTATAAGGGATAAATTTGGAGGAGGGATAAGAAGGGGTTGAGGAGGGATAAGGTTTATGGTATGGTTATGTTCTTGGTGGTTGTTGTAGGTGGATGTCCAATTTCAACATGGGAGGCATAAGGAGACCTCCATAGTTCTTGCTCTTGTTTGGCTTGCTTGCTCAAGCCTTTGTGATTTTATGACTATTTTCTAATGCAGTTGAGAACTGCTGCCTTGTTTTGATTTGTGTCTTCTTTGATTTTTATGATACATGAGTGTTGCTTGCATGTGAAAGAATTCCATGTTGCCATGAGTTGAATTATTATATTCCATTCCAATATGGCTGGGGCTCAGGGGCCAATGGGGAAAGATGGCTTCTATTTTCCCATTGGGTATCTTGGTTGGGTGGAGAGTGTTGCCTTTCCCCCTTCCTTGTTGTGATTCAAAGATGAATAAAGAAGAAGAAAACAACAAGCTGTTGTTTGGGGAAAGAATAAAATAGTTTGACAGTTATCTTTTCTTGAGAAAATTAATGTAACCCTTCCCACTTAGAGTGGATGAATGTAATTGATGTTGAAATGTGAGACGTTACCTTGTAATTGGAAGTTGTAATTGAATTGAGAAATGTATTCTCTGTTTTACCTTGAGAAGATAATGTAAAATATATCCATGCTTGTAATTTTGAAATTTGAAATCTAATACAAATTGGAAAGGAGTTCAGTTGTAAAGATGTCCTTGTTAGAATTCAATAAAAGGATTGTAGCTATTCTGACTTACATGGTTGTAATGAAAAGATACTTTGCATTAGAAATGAAAGATTGAATCTCATTTGGGAAATGAAAAGAAATATTACTCATATTCTATTTTGAAAATCACGTGAAAGAATGAGACTCTGTTCTGAAAGAGAATAAAAAAATAAAGTGTTGCCATTAAATGTATTGCATTGTTGTATTAGAAATTTAATGATTGTTATATCTTATGAATTCTGTGTTGGAAAAGAGAATCCCGTATAAAGGAAATGACAAAAATTTGGATACTTTGAAATGAGTTTTAGAATTGAAATTCACTTTGCATATTGAACATAAGGGTGTGTTGAATAAATTAGATGTCTGAGGAATGAAACTGATATGTTTTTTTTCACACTTGAATGTTGCACATTAAACTGTAAACTCGTGGAAGAAAGAACTCTCTTTTAATTTATAACTCTGGCTTTTAAAAATAATGTAACTAATGTACAATTTAGTTTTAAGACTTAAATTGAGAAATGGAACAATGAAATTTAGGTGTAATAAGACTTAAGGAACCTCTTGAAAACTCTACAATGAAAAATGACTATTAAGATCTTCATTAAATCAAAATTGCAGCTTGCATATTAGTTTACCTGTCAAAAGATGTAAAAATGAAAATGGAAAAGTAAACAAAAATTTGAACCTAGAAAACACTCTTTAACACACCTATGATCATCCCTCCATGTTCAATTTACATGTTGAGGAGAAAGGGAATCAAAATTGAACGAAACTTGCAAGTTGGAAAAACTGCCAGTTTTAAAATTATAATTCCCTGCAGATAAATTTTTTAAAATTGACCTTCTAAAATTCACCAAATTTTAAAATTTATGATTTCTGTGCAAAGAGGACTTTGGGATATTTCTGGAAAGTCCTCGTTTGCCTAAAATGGAGCTTCCTATCAAAAGTTATGGCCATTTGAAGTTTTACTTTAAAATGGCCATCCCAAACCAAAAATAAATTAATTCGACCTTAGAAAAATTTAAATTTTGAACTTTGGAAAAATTTCCTAAAAATTTCCACGGCCCCGCCAACCTCTCATCCTATCAGAAGTTGCCACATGGCACCTTGAAGGGGCATGCCCTTAATAAAAACTTAACTTTTTGAAAATTTTGCCTTGGGAAAATTTTCACAAATTTCCCTGTAACCCCGCGGACCCCAAAAAATCACGTGCTAACACATGTCAAGGGGGTGCACAAATCAAAATGGAAAACTTAACCCTTTTTTCCCTTTTGGAAAAATTTCTCTTTTTCCTCCGTCGGCCCGCGGCGCATCACAAAGCACCACGTGGCCATTTGAGCAAGTGTGGAGGCATGGAGGAAAATTTTCCTTTGGAAAATTGAGACTTTGGTTTTGGGAAAAATTTCAAATGTTTCCCCATGACCTTCCGGCCCAAACAAATCACATGATGACACATGGTGTTTGGGAAAATTTTCCCAATTTTCTCCCTATCCCCATGGACCTCTAAGGGAAAATTTTCCCCTAAAACTCCGCCCGGCCATAACTTAAGTTTTACAAGGAGTTAGGAGGACTTCTTTATATGGTTGGAAAGGTGAGGAAATTTACTATCCAATGAGCCTAGTTTAGGAAAGTTTTGATAAGTATAAGTGTGTGAGAAATCCAGTTGAAGTTCAAGGCTTGATAGAGAGCAGGCCTGGTGATAAATTTCTCCCTGAACCTTAATAAAACTTGTAACCTCCAGATTGGAACCTAGTAAACTTGTTATAAGATAAAATTGGAAATCTTGTGTTTGGTTAATAAGAATCTATTCCGAAACCTATTGGTGTCAAACTAGTATCTTGCTACTTGTTTGTAGACCCTTCTTATAAAAAAAATTATTCCATAATTTTCCTAGTTTGTTTCTTGGTCTCAAGTGGTAGTTGAAGCAGGCATCACACCTTCCTAAAAACCACTTAACCACCCTAAATCAATCTAACCATTTCAAAATCATTCAAAACATTTTCTTACTACATTCTAACATATAAATCTCCTCCATAACCTACCCTTAACCATTTACCTGCATGAAAAACCAAAAAAAAATGTTTCGAAGTGGTTTCAACCACTTTCCAAGCACTTACCCCAAAAAAAGTGAATTGCCGATGATTATACCTAATCGCAAGCGATTATAGATAACACCTTTATGCTATTTCTTATTGATATTCAATCTTTGATTTGGGACCCCTTGCTTGAGTATGCATTTTATTTTTCAAATTCACAAATTCTGAGGCATATTCATACATCACCTAGAATCAATATCAATCATTTACAACAATGTTTTTGTAGTCATTTTCATCACTCAGCTTCTAGGAAATGTAACAAGACAACACAACAACTCTAATTATTCCCACTAAAGATTTGAGGAATATTTCAGCTCCTCATCTGTCTAAAGGTATTCCCACATATTTTTTATCATTTACAAGTCATAAGAAACATCAAAAGTAACCAAAAACATCATTTTAGAACTTTAATCACCGTTTTTAGAAAAAATATCATTTTATCAACAATCACTAGCAATTAACTTAAATCACTAACGATTCTTGTCAAAAAGTTTATTTATTTCAATGTATTAGTTTTACATCATTTCCCTTAATCTCTCTACATTCAACATGTTGTTTCCAAGTATGGCTCTCAATTAGATGATAGTTCCTGGTCATTCTCATCTGATTACAAGCATTTATGATCTTCCCATAGTCCAAACTTTTTTCTGGGAGCAGTACAACATCTTAAATGAAATCATATTTGTGTGTAATCCAATTTATCATTGACGAACAAGAAATTGAGGATAAAATCAATTTCCTCCATTATATCCAATAAGAAGCTGAGGATTTCTTGTATGATTACTTTGAACGTGTTCAAATTGCATCCACACTTTCCTGGGCCACCTTCGAATCTGCACATGAACTTCCTTTCAACCTCGAGTTTTAGAGTCTTGTATCCATTATCTATCTATTGTTATCTAATGCATATATATATCTTTATCAATTCACTTAATTGTCTAAAATCAAGCTGACATCCTCCAAGGAAGTCCCTTTGGATTCCTGGAACTAATTTTTTCTGAGCAGATCGTTTATCCATTCATCAAATCCTTTATGTTTAGTGTCTTTGATCGCAAATTACTTTTTAGGACTAGAGGAATTTTACATTCATTTGGAATATGTAACTTCAATCAACCATCAACATCATCATTCATCCTCGCAAGTATTGGTAAACCCTTCTATCTTCTGAGGTCGTTTTTGTATTTGTTATTTCAATTCAATATTTAAAAGTAGGAAAGTAAAAAATTATCTAAACATTATTGCACACCTGGTGGGACCTTGTCCTTTTTTATCTCATTTTAATTTTATTAAAATTCATCATTAGGTTTTTTTCTCTATAATCGCTAGTGATCTATTCAAATCGTCAACGATCTAGTCAAATCACCAGTAATTGAGGTGAATTGTTAGTGATTCCTATCAATCTTTGACAATATTTGTGACTACTTCTGATTACTTAGTTAGTCAGCCTCTAACATCACTTTCTCTTATTGTTTTTTGTCTTCTGCTAACCCTTGTAGGTTTTTTCTCTAGGGGCCTTGTCTTGTTGTGCTTTTTTTGTGCTAAAAAAATTTAAAAAATTAAAAAATTAAAAAGGAAGCATTCCTCAGGGGAGTCCTCTTATTTTCTTTTTCATTTTTAAGCATTACTTTTTTTCTGTATGTCCTCATCAAAATCAACCATTCTTTGGGCTTAAGAAGAAATGTTCATACTACTTGATCACATATCTTAATTAGGATGTTAATATATTGCATCCACTTGATCTCCATCACACATAACCAAATCATATCAAACAAAAAATTGCATCAAAAAATTCCTACCCATGTGAAACTATTGGGATTTCATCACCCAATAGGGAAGCCGGCTCAGTGGTTTGTCTGAGTATAAACAACTGGTTGTTAGTATATTGGCTAAACACCTGATTCCCTTATTAATGTGGGACCGTGAAGTGAGGGGGAGGCCTCAATACCAGGCCACGTACTAGAACCAACATAGATATGGACCTCATGTAATTTTAGGTATATCAAGGGCTCTAGCCTTAAAAAGTACTAAAAACCATCCTTAGACAACCATTTCCTAGGACCTTATTAGCCATTTTACACATTTCACTTTTCTTCTAAGTTAATCAAGATAATAAAAAATTCTTCTACGTGATTTGTCATTTTTTGTAATCAACTATCTAGTTTATTATTCATTAGGTGAATGCTTGTTTCTATGGTTCTTACAAGACAAAAATCCCATATCCAAACTTCTAAAATATATGGCAAAAAATATCCATAGATCTATTGAAAATATCCAATCATGCATCAAAGGTGCCTCACATTTCTTATAGGAATGAGATATTGTATCACCCTGATAAGAAAATCAAGAACAAACACATTCACCTAGCATTCAATCAGCTTCATCTAGGATACCCGATCCTTTCAGTCCTCGTTTCTTTTATATTGGTGATCTTGTCTTTTTAGAAATCTTAGATTCAAACCTCATTGTTATTAATGAATACATTGCTATCAAGGGTGTTCACATTCAATCATTGATACCTGAACCACAAACTTACATACCTGATCTATCATGTGGTTTTTCTCATCTCATCGATCCAAACTAAAAAATAGTCACCCAGTAATATATTCCTATCCAACTAGCAATCGATCAGAAACATCCAATTTTGTTTCTTTAAATCCTATTATAAATTTTTATCTTAATGTAATCTCTTTACAAGACACGACCACTCAACAACCAACATCTTCACTAGATCTTTCGACTGGGTCGACACCACCTTAAAACAACAAAAATATTGCTTCATCCACAAAAGCAACTTCGAATTCCTATACCTTCCAAACACCTCCCATGAGTTCTGTCAATGTTTCTACTAGTGTGTCTCAACCACCACCCTCTCAAAAAATCATGCCACCTATCCAAAAAATTACTATGTCCATCCCTACATCTACACCCTTAATCAACACTAGCACTATTGTCAGTACCCATCCAATTTCACAACAGTCTTCAACCCCAATTATTTCACATTATGTACCTCAATAATCACAACCATCATCTTCCTCCCAATCTATACCGAAGCAATCACATCCTCTTATACATACCTATATTCCCTTTTGGAACATCTCACGATAATTACAACCCCTTGTTTTCACTTCCATTCCCTTCCAACAGGTGCCTCAATATTAAAAGCCCCTTATCCACACATCTATTCCTTTCTAGTTGTAGACACTAAAATTGGGTCACACTCCCCTTGGTCCCTTTTCAAATAGACAACTCAAACATATTCACCTAACCATGACCCTTTTACTCTACATTAATATTAGTTTAATTATTTATAATTAAAGTAATACTCATCCTCACACGATCCATTATTTAATTACCCTAATTAAACTAATTTCCACCTCACCTAGACATCTCACCTCACCACCTCACCTAGACACCTCACCAAAAACCCATTTTTAGTATATTTCCCCTTTACTAGGACTCAACATTCACTCACCATAACTAAATAAGGCCTAGTTATAGCTACCTTAATGAACTAAGATTTAGTGTAACCCTAAAATCATATGCCTATTCTCCCTCTAACCACATTCCTACTCATTAAAATATAACATTCAGTTTTGATCCATGAGATAGACTGAGATGGCCCAAAAATATTGCCAATATCTACCATTTTTATTAAACCTAGGATTTCCTAGCTTAACTGATACCGGTCAACCCTAAACCGACACCGGTCAACCCTAAACCGACACCGGTCACCATAAACTGCCATCGGCTACCATATATTAATTTTGATAACATTTTTTGAGAGGTTCACCACATTCTCGAGTTTTGGAACGAAGGAGATCTACATGCAAGCAAGAACCAAATCCCTTTCACACGTCCAAACATCCATAATCAGCACCAAAATTAATCAAAAGGTATTTTCATTTATGGTAGCATTCTAGGAAACACTATCGTAGCACTAAGCACCATTCCACAGATCAATCATCAACAGCATCTCAAACCACCTCTCCACCACCATAAGCATTTAAAATCCCTCTAAACTCCAAGTAATTTGGTTTCTCCTCTAATATTTACTGTTGTATTCTCTTTTTGCCTTCATCTATTCATTGTTCTTACTTAGATATATCCCTCATCTTTCTCTCTATCAACCATCACACCCCACCTAATCTTCACAAAAACCTATCCCAAAACCACCTCCCTCATGTAAACCTTACTAAAAAACCATCCAAAATCTTTGTGCAATCAAAGAGAGGACCCAAAACTTATTCTACAACCTCTTTCAGTTCCCCGCAGTCACCGACACCGATTACCCTTAAACATGGTTGGTCTGTCATATACCAATATCTGTCACTGTGACTGTCAACCCAACCTAACAAATCAACCCTTAGCCTACCCCAAACCCTCACTCAAAACCTTACCACACCTATTTTGGACCTGTCACCTCATCCTCCCCCACAGAGACCTTTCTAACTCTTTGTTCTAAGATAAAAGAGAGCCAAAACACCCTCTACCTGACTCCCTGCCACTTTCCACAGTTACCAATATCAGTTACCATAAACTAGTATTGGTCATACCTAAACCGACATCGGTCACCCTGACCAGCGTCGGTCTCTGTGTCTGATAATATTGTTCCAGACCAACAACCTAGTTACCTCACCCAAAAAAACCCAAAATCTTACCCAACCTTACCAAGAATCTGTTTGTGACCTGCAAACCATCTGCGCTACCCTTGACCCAACTTAAAACCTTTACCTACATAGCATTTTAGTATTTAATCGAATTAACGTTGATATTAATCTAAGGAACCCATATCAGAATGTTGGCACTATAATCTTTTATTTACATGTTTGAGTTATTTTATATTGATTGATAAACAATGGATGGATGACCTTATAGGAAGTATCACACTTCTCGGATCTAGCATATGCTAGGCATTCCACTGTCATATACTATTTAACTCTTTTTTGTGGTCTTGTTTTGTATTTCAGGTAGTTCCTCCTAGCCAAAAGGAAGCTCTCACAATCAACATTGGATCAAGAAGTCAGAATGAACGCAACGACCTTTAAACCAACCATTAAAACAGGTATTCCTCCTTAGCCCATACCCTTATCTATTTTGTGTAAATCCTTAAAGAAAATGGTGAAACATTTTAGCATGCTTGGTGGGACCCATCTAGGGTTCCTTGCAATTTATTCATTCCTAGGTGAAAGTTGTGTGTTTGTTTCCCTTTTGAAATTATTTCACATTAACTTTCTCCTCTAGAATCCTCCCCTATTTCTATTATCTAAAAGCAATCATGTTTTTGGTGCTATAAAAAGAATACTTCTTTTCTTTCATTAGCATTGCATTAGTTAAATATCATCCCTCTTCTTATTCATTACTTGCTACATCAAATATCATATTCCAATTTAGGCTTAAAAAACTTACATAACATTCTGATTCACTGCATTATAGCTCACATTAAAAATGAGGGAAACCTATAAGCTGGAAGTCATTCCCATCTGATGGTTGACACAATTGAATTGTAGAAAGTACTTGCTTCTCTCTCTCTCTCTCTATTTGCCAAACTGCACAAATTTGAAATTTACACATCTTCTTAAACAACATCCCACCCGGAAGAAGTTTTCAATGATCACGTGATTATAGGATTGACAATGGGCACCCAGCTGGTTATCTTTCTCCATTACCCCATCAGAGAACGGCCCGTCCCCGCCAAAACATAACTTGAAACCTAACCTTTAGAATTTCCTTCTTTGTAGGAAGCCTTCCCAACAAAAAACTCTATTCTGAATTCACATGTTAGTTGTAAATAGCATAAGCTAAAACCAACATAAAATTCACTTTTAGGATTGTGTTTTTCTTAGCTTTGTTCTTGATTTGCGTTTTGAGGTGTGAGGATACAATTCTTCATTTTTTTCTTTTTGCCTTTCACACTTTGCCATCATAGTTGGAGTATTTTGACTTTCTCTGAGTGTGTCAGGACCTCATCTTATCATCCCAAGACTTATGGGTTGATTATTCATCCAATATAAATTCACAAAAATCCAATTTTATTTAGTCTTCAGATTTCACAGTAACCAGCATTGGTCCAGTAACCATCGTTGGTTTACATATGACCATCATCAATTTACATAACCGGTGTTGGATCCTTGTTCTTTTGGTTAGTTTACCCAAAGAACACTTATCTCATCTTCTCTTCTGTTTAGAGTCTCTATGTATCATTGCACTCTCTATACTTTGATAACAGTCATCAAATAAAACTTTCTTGTCTGATAGTCATCAGTTTCTGCCTCATTTTTTGAAACTATTGTTTTCTCACAGTAACCAGTATCAATTCCTGTAACTATCATCGGTCACCCGTAACCATCATCGGTCACCCCTTAACCATCATTGGTTAGTGCAACCGGCATCGGTCACTCTATTTTGATTTTTAGTAAAAACATTTACCAACTTTCCCTCTCAGAATCTATTTTGTCCCATCTTTGTTGTTCCTCATGTCATTTATAAAGTATAGTTCACCTGATATACACTGATTCACATGGTTTTGACTCGTAGCCAAACTAATGCCCTCATATTTCATGTCAGATGTTAGCCACTCCCACCTAGTCCATTACCACCATCCATCCTATCACCTATAGATTTGACCCACCTTATCTCCATTGCTACTAGCGATGAGGAGTTCGCATGACTCCTTGACCAGAATCTTGCTACCCTTCAGTACTACCTTGCTCATTCTTCCACCTGAGATTCCTTAGGATAGTTAATATATGACATGCCCGTATCTATCCCTCCTGATCTCGCCCCCACCTCTGTGTCAGCTAGCACCAGCTCAACACTACCATCATCCACTTTACCACATGTGGTGTCTCAGCTAGATCCCACATCCACTATAACTGCAACATCTACATCATCTATCACACCCATGACATCAATTGTCCCTCCAACATACGATTTAAGTATAGCCCCATCTACACCCACCACCTCACATATACCTATTACATCGTAACCACCTTTGGTGTTGGCAGCTTACACCCATTTCCAGAACCTCGTCCTTTCTATCCTGCATTCCTTACCCCCAATCACCACTAGAGTTGTTATGACTACCCCACCCACTTACACATACTACCAACAACCCCTGACCTCATCTATTGCTTATTTTGGCTATGTGCCACCTACATCTATTCCTCCTATGTAGTTCTCATACTCAGTGCCACCATACACTAGCATACCACCCACCTCATACATTCAACATCAACCCCCTTTTTCTGCAGGGGGCACCCATTCATCCCAACCTACTAACGACCTCATTAAAATGATGATGGAAAAGATGTAGACCTTAGAAGCATCTATTTCTGGCTCCCATAATTCTTTAACTTATGATGAAATTTGTAACAAGCCTATCCATCCATCTATTCCCATTCACCCCTACCCATTGCATTGGGAAATGCCTAAATTCAATCGCTTCAACAGTAAAGAATACCCACAACAACACTTGTGGTCGTTAAAACATGGGTGCTACCTAATCACCCACATGACGCTTTGCTCCTATGAACTTTCCCAATGTCCTTGACAGAACCAACATTGGATTGGTATAGTGGACTACCTTGAAATTTCATTTATTCCTTTAATCAAGTAGCCCAAGCTTTCTTAGACCATTTTTCAATCAATGTTACCAAGAAAGTCACCATGACCGATCTCTATTCAACCCGACAGTATGAAGATGAATCTATCACAGATTTTGTTGCCCACTGGTGGAGTCTTATTAACCAATTGACATTCTAGCTACCTCAGACTGAACTTATTGAGTTGTTCACTAGAGCTTGTGCAAGACACATCTCACCAACTCTGCAAGTCCAAACCTTCTGAACCTTTGATGAAGCATTCACCATGGCATGAAAACTAGAAATTTGTGCCATTGAAGAAAAGAAAATCCAATTACGAAACAAGAACGCCCCATTCAAATCAAATGACTCTTCTTCATCTTCAAAACCCCAAAGTAACTATTCAAATCCCAAAGGATCTGCCAACGTGGTAGTCCTCAAGGTAAGACCACCTCATCCTTCTAATCAAGCCCAACCTTCTTCCAATATTTCTCCCATCCAAGCCTTTCAACTCTGGTGGGAGCAGCGGAAGTACACCTCGATTGGAGAGCCCTATTCTTCAGTCTTGGAAAAGCTTCTTAAAGCTAGAGCCATTACACTTCCTCCCATAAAACCTCATACAATGTTTTGATCCTACTCGTCCTTTGCTTGCATGGTATAAAGAACACGACTACTGTAATTACCATCATGTTAAAGGCCATAGCAATGGTAACTGCATAAATTTTAAGAACATTGTCCAAGAGATGATAGATAATGGAGACCTTGTCATGGACAACCCGAATGCACCAGCAAATCAAAATTTTCACATCTTTAAAAATTCATTCCCTAATCATAAACCATTGTCTAATCAAAATAGTGAACCTCCATCCAGCGGGAACAATGTATGTGAAGTACACACAGTTTTTTATATCATACCAACTATTTCTAAAATACCACCTATTTCATCTATTGAGGAAATTCTAGCATGAGCCCCTCTACCCATAGAGGAGCATACCCCTTTTACTCCTTCACCCACAAAGGATTCCCCTTCATCTCCCCCTTCTCTCATGGAGGAACCCACACCTCCTACCAATACCATTTCACCACCTACCTCACAACCTACTGAACAGTCAACACTTTTTATTCTCCCATCCATAGGAGAATCATCATCGCCTTCTTCTCCACTAAGGGAGAAGTCTACATCACCCCACCTATTATCTCTCCTACCCATGGGAGACTTGTCAGACATACCTCTACCTATTGGGGGCAATTCCCCCTCAACATCCCAGAACCCCATTGACATGATCTCAGCTCTTTTACCTACAGAGTTTGAGGCTAGCCAATTCCCTGTCTCACAGACATATTTCATAGGGATTACCACCAAACCAACTCCATCTTCTTCTTCAATAGTCCCATTTTCATGGCTGGTCGATCTCTTGGATTACGTTGATAATTCCATGCTTTGGGGACATCTTCAGCTCCCCTTTTCGACTCAAATGCAAATGTTTCCTGAAGATACTTCCACGATCTACCCAAAGATATTTTTAGCAACCAAATCAACATTGACCATGCCTATTGAAACAACTTCTTCTTCATCATCCCTACCTACATCCAAACCTCTACCCACAACTAAAACCATTCCCAAAACTCAAAACCTACCCACACCTATCTCCTCACCCATATCTAGACCCATCACTACTTTGGGTGTCATGCCAACATCAAGCCTTACTCACCCACCTGTCAAATTGGACTTAGCTATGTCTTCCCAAGCCCACACCAACATTATCCCCCTTCCTAAAAAGAAAACCCAACCTTCTAGGCCGCATACACCGGTCTCACCTACCACACCTTTGTCACCTTCCCCCCTTCCATCCATCCTAGGGCCCCATCCATCTACCCTGATCAAACAGTCTCCTACCTAAGGCCAGTCAAAAGCTAAATAACCTACTACTACCTCATGAGCCTTTGTTACACCTCATTCACCAAAAAACCAAACACCCTCACCCTCACCCATGCACTTCTTGCCACCTATACCTCCACCAGTTACTATAACCCCAACCTTGCCTATACGACTTCAACCCATGCCGTCTACCCAACCTCTACCAACCACTTCCACCACAACTCAGTTGTCCCCATGGGTAACCCATCCTCTTCCACCATCTGCTTTCCCTTTTACATCCCATACTCCCATGTCACCTTTACCCAAGAAGGTGCAACCCAAAGATAAGAATCCACTACCCTCCAATAAGGTAGTCAAACCAACCAAACCTTCCATCGCCAGCTCTTCTACCACGCCTTTACCCAAAAAGATGCCATCAAAACCTAAGACAATATCACTCATCAAATTAGTAGACCAACCCATTCCCCCTCCTATAAATCCTCTTCCCTCACAATCATCCACACCTCTACCCAAACCCACACTCACTTCCCATTGTGATCCGTTAGCGAGGTCCTACGCCAACATTTTAACCAATCTCTTAGAGACTTCCATCATCACATTACCACCACTTCGACCTTACGATCCTCTCAAACCCAAACCAAAAGGGTTTGATGAAACCAATATTTGTGCCTATCATCGTGTGTCAGGACATGATGTAGAAAATTGTAAGGCTCTAAAAACCGTTCTTCTCCAACTTTTTCCTCCTGAACAAAACTTTGACGATGATGACCTTCTTGATGAGGACCATGTTCCACCTTCACCTGTCACCACACATCATCATCCTTTACCCATTCAGTGGTCAATATCTCCACCCCCACAACCATTTTTTCCACCTCCAAAATTTGAGATCAACATGGTCCATATTAGAGAGTTGGCCAAATCACCACCCAAATGTCAGTGCGCCCTACTCATTTCATAAGGATCTTATCCACACTAGGATTTTTCCCCTCATGCCATTATACCTTTCATGACACACCCTCTCCATCCACCTCCCCTCAGATTAACATGGTTCACGTTGCTACCCATGCTCAGAAAGACAAAGGAAAAGAAAAAGCAACTAGCCCATCAACCAACCCTGTACCCAATATACCATCTGCACCCACACCCAAAATCACCATCCATGGACCTACATACCCTATCTCTGATGGGGTCACCCATCGCGCAATGATAAAAAAATTACATCAGTCTCCTCTAAAGATGTCTTTGTATGATCTCATCCAAACTTTTGAATCCCACAGACAAGCCCTTATCAAGGTTTTACAATCCATTGAAAGTTCTACCCAATGACCCCACACCAGTGGCCTCAATTATCACCCCTCACCATGTGGCCTCACTAACCAAATCATCTCCTTCTTCTACCCCCATGACCACTCCTCAAGTCACCACCCTCAGCTTCTCTGATGAGGAGATTATACCTCTCCAGTCAGATGACCCTGATCCCGCCCTATTCATTTCTGTCTATATCGATAACATACACGTACAATGCATCATGATTGATGGTGGTGCTAGCATTAACATCATCTCCTCCCACACATACAATCAAATGCATATCCCTTCTAACTGTATGCATAATAACCTAGTTATGTTGTGCTCCTTTAATGATGCCATCACCTCCACCCTTGGCACCATTATCCTTCACGTTCACGTAGGCCCTTGCACTATCCCAAAACTATTCTACATCTTAGAGGGGGAGTTCTAGTATAACCTATTTCTCGACAGACTCTAGATTCACATCATGGGTTGTGTCCCTTCAACTTTACACTGTTGTGTAAAATTTGAGCATGAAGGACATAACTATACCATCCCCACTGACCCGTCGCCATTCAAAACTTGTAACATGTTGTACCAACCCAATGATGTACTTGTACCAGTTAAGGCATCTGCCACTACCCCCACTTCTCCTTCACCCATGACCCCATCCACCAATGATGCCGCCACCTATCCCACATCTAACCCTGCTATTCCTACTACCACCACAGCCTCTACAGATGACTCATCTGCTTCCCAATCATCTAGTGAGTCATCTATCCCCGCTACCCACATATCGACTATTGATCCCTTAGAAGGTGTTTTTCAATGCCTCACTCTGGGGGAGTACCACCTATACAATATCGACACATTCCTCACTCTGTAAGAGTATGGGAACCTGTGCCAACACCCTAGTTATGACTACCACATAGGTGAGGTTTTTCCTTATGGTCCTCCCCACCTTCACACTAATCTAACATATGGGGGACTTGATATTTCCACTTATTCACCTGAACCTCCATCCCAAACATGACCATTTTCATCTGACCTCCAATCCCTTACTAACCACCACTTTTCCCACACTTTCCTTCACCATTGCACATGGAAAGGATTTGGCTTCGATTTTTACGAACAAGGCCACCATACTGTCATTTCATGTACCACCCATAAACACAATGATCGTAGTGGCATTGGCTTTTCCGCATCACCTTCCAAGAAGGCCCACATCGACCTCATTGAGGAAGACAAACCTTCTCCACCCCATTCACCAACATCACCATCTTCACCCATGGAGTCCATAGATCCTGAATCTATTCCTCCTAACTTTTTTTTTCATAAACAATTTCCCTGGGACCTCTGACTCATCAATGCGATGGTGAGGCTCCCTCTTCTATTCCCTTCCTATATCCTGACATGATCGATGAAGATACACCTTCTATTAACGCCATTCAATGTCAGGATGATGAGTATATCCTCACCTACCTGGGTGCGGAAGATTCTTATATTCACCGGTCGTTACCCTCTGAGACATAAACCATGTTGAATGAATCGACTATCAAAATCAACATTAATACTCAGGATGACCCACACATTCTAAAGATAGGTCAATCTTTAGATGTTGCTGAACAGGAAGCTTTTACCTCTTTCCTCTGGGACCATAGCAACGCTTTTCCTGGTCCTATGCCGATATGCCTAGGTATTGACCCAAAAATTGTGGTCCACAATATCGTAACCATTCCTGATGCCAAACCCATAAAACAAAAGCTAAAAATGCATCCTCACATTGCTCTTCTTGTCAAAGAAGAACTGCATCCTCCCATTGATAATATCATATTGCATCTCTTCTGGTCAAAGAAAAACTTCAGCACCTTCTCTCGGTTTCTTTCATCCTACCCATTGAATATCCCCAATGGATTTCTAACATCATTCCTATCACAAAAGCAATAGGGGGACTCACATTTGCATAGACTTCTGTGACCTCAACCTAGCTTGTCCCAAAGACGATTTTCCCCTACCAGGAATTGACCAACTAGTTGATCTCACCACCGGCCATGAAATGCTATCACTCATGGATGGTTTCTCAGGTTATAATCAAATATTACTTGCTCTAGAAGATCAACACAAAATTTCCTTCATCACTCCTTGGGGGACCTTCTGTTATCGAGTCATGCCTTTTGGCCTTAAAAATGTTGGTGCTACATATCAGCGAGCCATGACTTATATCTTCCATGACATCATGCATCACATATTGGAAGATTACATAGATGACCTTCTTGCCAAATCCAAACATCGGGCTAAACACCTGATAGTCCTTAAGGTCATCTTTGACTGCCTCATCAAGTATTGTGTTCACCTTCAACCTAAGAAGTGTGTCTTTGCGGTACTTTCAGGAAAACTCCTTAGTTTCATCATTTCTTTGTGTGGCATAGAAGTCGATCCTACTAAAGTGAAGGCTATTCTCAAAATGCCTCCACCTACTAATCTCTGTCAACTTCAAAGCTTGCAAGGTAAGTTATAATCTATTTGTCATTTTATCTCGTAGCTTTCTGACCATTGTCAACCATTTCATCATCTCCTCAAGAAGGACATCTCATTCAAATGGGATGATGAATGCCATAAAGCCTTTGACACCTTAAAACAATACCTTCTTCAACCACTAGTGCTCATTCCTCCTAAGGATGACCAACCCTTTTACCTATACATTTGTGTCACTGACCATTCCTTAGGTGCCATGCTCACTCACTGCGACGAGTAGCACATGGAGCAAGCAGTTTATTACATAAGTCATACCCTTTTGGACTATGAAAATAGATACACTCATGCCAAAAAACTCTGCTTATCCTTATTTTTTGTCACCACCAAGCTTCTTCATTACCTGTTCAACCAAAAAACCTTTGTCATCACCAATACTGACCCTCTACATTACATGTACACCAAACCCTACCAACATCAATGTGCCACATGTTGGCTCATGCTTCTTGCCAACCTTGACCTTGAATTCATCCATCAAAAGTCTATCAAAGGCCAAACCATCACTGACCAACTAGCAGATGCACCTCTTTCCAGAAATCAACCCTCTAACTTTGATTTCCCAGACAAATCCATTGCTACCCTCTCCTTGGATGATACCACTTACCAAATGACCCTCTTCTTTGATGGTTCCAAATGTCAGCATGGGGGTGGCACTGGTGTTATCCTCATTCCTCTTGGTGGTGAACCCATGCCTTTATCTTTCAAACTAGATTTTGATTGTACAAACAATATCACCGAATACGAAGCACTAGTATTGGGTCTCCAGGTTGCTTATGCCTTAGATGTTAAGTCAATCAATATATTTGGTGATTCCCAGCTGGTTGTAAATCAAGTCAATGGTATATACCAGTGTCATAATGAAATACTTCAAAAGTATAAACATCATGTAGACATACTTTTGACTACCTTTGACTGTTACGAACTTCAAACCACCCCACGTTCTACCAATAAATTTGTGGATACCATGGCCTACCTGGCTTCTCAGATACCCACTTCACCTGCCGACTCTAAAATATTTTTCATAATACAAAGGTTACAATCACCCTCTTATTTACCTCGTGAGGTCTACTCCATTAGAACCATTGCACCTGACCCACATGACCTTTGGTATAAATAGTTTATAGACTATCTTTCCCTTTCCATTCTACCTTCTGATCTCACTCATAATGGACAATGTGCCTTTCTTAAAAGTGTCTCCCACTATGTCATCATGGGTGGTCTCCTTTATAAGCATGACTTCAATGGTATTCTCTTATGATGCCTTACAAGTTCTGAAATTCCCTACACCATCAAGGAAGTTCACGACAAAATTTGTGGAGGCCACTTTAGTGGTTTAGTTGTCACTAAACACATTCTTCACCTTGGATATTATTGGCCAACCCTAAACCATGACTATTGTGACTATGTCAAACATTGTGTGAAATGCCAACAACATGCTAATCTTCATCACACACCTAGTCATGCCTTACAGGTCGCACGAGACCTTTGGCCTTTCTCTCAATGGGGCTTGGATCTTGTCAGAGAGATCAATCCCCATTATTCACAATGCCATCAATGGATTATTACCACTACTAAATATTACACTAAATGGGTAGAAGCCATTCCCCTCATTTCTACAAAATATGAGAAAATATGTGAATTCATCAACCATCACATCATTTGTCACTTTGGTGTTCCTCACCGTCTCATCACTGATAATGGAAAGCAATTCAAAAAAAACCTACGTAAGTTGTGTGACACTTTTGGCATCCAACTCAGTTTCTCATCACCTTATTACCCACAAACCAATGGCCAAGCAGAATCAACCAATAAAACCTTGAACAAAAATTCTTATGAAAGTAGTTGACGATACTGGCAAGGATTGGCATTCACACATTCCTTTCACCTTGTGGGCTTATCACACTAGTATTCATACTTCGACTAATGCCACACCTTTTTCTTTGGTCTACAATACCAAGGCTGTCTTGCCTCTCGAAGTCTAGATTCCATCTCTCTGCATCTCACTACAAGACATGCTCAATGACGATGAATTTTTCACTAGGATCGTTTGGCACAACTTGAGTTATTAGATGAACGTCATCTCAATGCTCTTGACCATCTCCAAATCTACCAAAAATGTATCAAACATGCCTATGAAAAATGTGTCCACGAACAAACCTTTCAGGTCGGTGACCTCGTCCTGAAGGAAAATCAACATGTAACCAAAGAAGAGAAAAGTAAACAGGGAAAATTTTCTCCTAATTGGCTTGGACCCTATATCGTTACCCATGCCTATGGATCAGGTGCTTATCATTTGTCTTCACTTGAAGGTAAACCTGAACCTAAGCCCCTCAATGCCTTGCATCTTTGACCATTTTATTGTTGACATCAAGTCCTATATCACTTTTTGTCAATTGACCACTCATCCCTTGAGCACTTGTTCACCTTCCATATTACCCATTTTTGAGGATCAATGACTAAACAAGAATCATGTGATTACCCATCACCTTTCAGCCTTATCTTCAATATGAGTACCACGGACTCTACTCACAACATGATTCTCATGGATACTTTTTGTCTTTTTAAAGATGGAATCCCATGGTCGTTCATCACTCAAAACCACCTCTTTCATAGTTAACCTCTGTGTGCTATGGTTTTTTCTTATAAACAAGAACCTAATCTTCCTCTATAGTCTTTTCCATGACTTAAAATCCAAAAAAAAATGGGATTCAACTCCTTTACTCAAACTTCTAGCAAAAAGATGACTCCCTAAAAAAGGACATCTCTTCTCTCTATCTCGCCACTATAAATAGACTGCTCCCTTGAAGGACAACTATATAAAGTCATTGTAAAAATACAATAAAATGTTCAGAAGCTTCCCGCATCGATCAACTTCATGAAGACCTCAAGGAGATAATATACTCATCCCATATAGACTTCCCACATCGATCAGTCTATTAAAAACAAACAAATGAAGAAAATGATGAATTTTTGTCATGGACTTGCCTATTTTTGATCCTGGGTTTCTTGCTAGGTAAACATGTTTTCGTACACTAAGTTACGCTAAACCACCCACTTTCACCTCATTGCCTTTTCACCCTAATTTTATCTCTACTCAAGGGACTCGCCGTAACTGTGACATTTTGAGATCATGTGACCTTCTTCGCCCTTAGAATAGTCCATTATGCAATCCCTTTAAGGTCTTACGTTCATAAGTTCATATGGGGTATGGCAGACTCATTAGGATTCTTATCAATTAAGCGGCTCTTTTACCACTTCTTACCATTCACCTTCCTCATTACTTATTGATTATCCTATACAGGACCAGACCATCGACACCTACATTTTCACCTCTCAACCATGCCTATCACCTAAGACTCAACCATGCCTATGACCTACACTTAATCATACCTAAAACCAACCAACCCATTCCTCTAATTAATCATATTCTTCCCTAGCTTATGGGAGAACTACATTAGCCTGAGGCCCCTTTTTGTCGGGGCTATGTAGGCAACACTCCTAGGGCATGGGGCCCTTGGAGGTTAGCTTGACCACTCTTTACCCTAACCTATTTTTCTCCATTTTTATATTCATATTCTATCTTAGTTTCCATTTTCTATAACACTTGGAAATTAATAAAAACATACATATCTACCATGATTCACATCATAAAAACACCCAATCAATCATTTCACATTTCCATAATATCAAATATTTTGGAAATATACGCCATAAAATACATATAACTCATCAGTTATTTCCCATGTTACCAATAACTTGGACATTAAATCAAAATTAAAAACAAGACTCCATCATGCCTATACCTAGCTCCATCATGCCTAATGGAAATGACTCCACCATGCCTAAATGACCTAACTCAAACATGCCTAAGTGACCTGACTCCATCATGCCTCAACCAACCTAGCTCAACCATGCCTATGACCTGACTCCACCATGCCTAAATGACCTAACTCATCCATGCCTATGACCTAACTCAACCATGCCTATGAATTGACTCCACCATGCCTAAAACACCTAATTTTCATCCATATACAACTAACAATCAAATTTTTCAGCACAAGTGCATTACCCACAATCATCAATCTCATCATAAAAGTATGTGTATCCATCCAATATACACTAATACAAAATAATATAAATCTCTCAAAAAATTTCATATACAGCCTCACCATCTTCGACACACAGGCCAGTATATGATCAAAAATCTCGTATACAACCTCACCATCTCATATACATCCTATATGATCTCTTCATACACATCCTCACTCTCTTCGGCACACAAGTCGATATATATAAAAAATAAACAAAAGGTAAGTACACATAGATATCAATCATCTCATCATCAGATACCCTTCATACCTATCTCACCCATCTCCTCCTCCTCCTTTGCTCCCATGCAACGTCTAACTAACATCTCACCACCCACTATAGGCCTCAGTATGACCTCTTTTGGCCCCTCACTTGGAGGTGGCCTCCGTGAACTCATAGCCCCACCTTAACTCTATCTCTGGGCTCTCTGACCCCCTGTACTCTCTACACTGTAAGTGCAGTACCTAGTCCTCTCACTTGAGGTCTATTGTACCCTATGCTTTGAATAGGAGGGGACATCTATCCCAGTAGTTGTCAAATGATCCTGATAATAGCGTACCTCGTTCAGGGCATCCCTGAACCAGGCCATCGATATTGTCTATGGAGGCACCATGGGCCTCACTGCCACCTGTGTACTAAGACCTACTACTGCTAGCCTCAGTCCCTATGCCTTTAACTCCTGTCCCTAACCCTGTGTGGTACATGTACCACCACATGTCCTTGGGCAGTAGCCAACTTCCCTTGTAATGTAGTTACCTAGACCTATAAGGTGGCTACCTGTGCCTCTAATGCTACTAGCTAGCTCTGCAAACTAGTTACCTGTGCCTTCATAGTGGCAATCTATGCCCCATCCTATCCTAGTCCCTGTGCCTATACCTGTGCCAACTGTCTTTGTAAACTAGTCACCTGCCCCGTCAAGGTAACTACTTGTGCATGTGTAATAGCCAACTGCACTCCTAATGCTATCACCTATCCCTGTAGTGCATCTCTCTGTACTATCATTATAGCCAAATTTGGCTTCCTCGGCCATGGAGGTTCTATTTGTAACTATGTAGCCGACCACTATCTGTACCCATCATTCACCCTTAGGTCATCAATATGGCCATTCACCAACATCTCTGCCTGACCTGCTAGATTTGTAGGGTGAGGTAGAGGAAAAGGCCTCTCCATATCCTCTCGATGATACCATACAATAGGTGGAGGCACATCTCAAACTATCCCAAACTGTCGCCAGACTCTATCCACTAGAATATTCTCATGCTTGCTGGCATGTCTACCCTATATCCACTGCAATAGCAACAACCCCTGTAACTCTCATCTAATACCTCTAAATGATATCCAATGCATAAAGCCCATTCCAACCTATACCTATAATGTACAACATCATAGGTCACCTCCTTACCTCATCGGTGATCCCCCACTACCACTCACCTCCTGTAACCTGCTCTCTATCCATCTCTATGTCAGTCTCCTACTAAAAATCTTCACTACCACACTATCACAATGTGCTCATACGCCCAACAATGTAACATGAAGGTATAACATAGGCCGTAGCAGCGTATCCTCTGATAACCCTAGAGCTCTCTGTACAACTACACCAAGTAGGTAGGTGCCCAGGAAAAGTAGACCCGATCCTCTAACATCTCCCGCAACACCCCCATCAAACCTCAAGGAAATCAGCCACCCTCTGAATCAAGTAGAGTATAACATCCCACTGCAACCATCATCAGTACCGCCAATCCCGTATCCTCTAGGTGTGCTACGTACATCACCCCGTATATAAGCCTAGCGCTATACTCAATCAACTTAGTTTCCATCTCCCTAAACATAGTGATCATCTCCTTGAAGGCCACATTGGTTGACACTATATACACTGGCTCACCAACAATCGAAAATCACAATATCTTTTGATTCCGTTCCTGCACCCATATAACTTAACCATGTCAAAATTTCGACACACCTATCTATTCCATACTTACTTCCCTGACCTATCATCTACCCTGCACCCGTTTACCCCAACCTTATATTACCTTACCTGGGAATTCACTTACCTAACCCCTTTCCTCCTACCTCTCTTTTGGTCCCTCTTATACCCCATTTCTATCCATTCCTATTTCCACTCACTCTTTACCCTCTCAACCTATCATCACCCCATTTATGATGACCGATATCAGTCATTACTAACTGCTGTCAATCACACATGACCTACAATGTTCACCTAAATGTGACTAATGTTTGCTTCGTTTGATCGAAGCCGGTCACCCTTGACCGATGTCAGTCTCTGTTTTGGCTCCACAGCTGAAACCCCATGCCCCCAACTTTTCTAAAATTTAAAAACAAGCCCTAAAACCTACCCAAACACCCAACCAACCAACCCACAATCATTTCTATAACCTAAATGATCTCGATGGCCTCCCCCCATTCCCAAATCCATTTATTTTACTCACATTTTTAAATTTTTGAAACCCCCCCATTCTTTCCATTTTTACCTATTCAAAACTACAAATGGAACGAATCCTACCTCTACATGTAGATGCCTCCTCACCGAGATGTTTGGTCTCCTCAATGTTGGATCTCCCACACCTCCACCCACTTCTGCCATCTCTCTAATCATCCTCTCAAGCCTTTGACAAATCACCTTGTTCCACCTACCCCCATGGACCTGTCTGCCTCACTCCACCAACCAGCCAACTATCACCACCTCAGCCACATCCACTCACTTCATCCACTTATCCATGTCAAAAACTTCACCCTCCTCATAAGTCATTTTACACTGTGTCAATTACAAAAATGAATAACATTTCACCCAGATTTTTACTTTTCACCCCATCCCTGACTTGACCAACATCGGTCATGTGCCCTAGTTGACTGCAGTCGATTTCTCTAGACTAGAATTGGTTTTCCACAACTGGTGTCAATTATCCTTTTTTGACCCCCTTTCCCACATTGCACCACATCTACTTGCTTGAAACCTTTTCCAACCTAACCCTCATGTGGCCCTACCCACAACCTATCCTACCCACACCTAACTACATAACTGTTTATTATGTGGATACTCCAATTCACTCACTCGTTGTATCTTGCGATGTCGATACCTATGTTGTTCAACCTAGTAATGGTAACTAAGATCTAATACCTGTACCTATTTGGCCTTTCTAAGCTTTCTTTTTCCTATAACCATTAGTAGCAAAGAACCTTTTATCATTTTAGCCACCCATTGAACCATACCTACAAGCCCAGCCTACCCCTACATTTCCTTTTTTGTGTCTTAGAAATTGGCATTTTACCTATACCTTGGCCTTACTTGTGCCATGATCTATTTTCCTGAACCCGACCTACTTGGTATGACCATTGACCTTATGCACTCGTTATACCTTGCGATGTTGTTACCTATGTTGTTTAAGCTTACCAACCATACCTTGTCTATTGTTGTGTTGTTTATCTTGACCAAACCTTTGGCATACCAAAACATACCTAAATGTTCCTACACCTGACCTATGTTGTGTTTTAAGACCATATCCTATACCTTGGATACCTGAATCACTTCACCCTTGTTTCGATAAAACTATTGACCTTGGACGATGTAGATTTTGCAATATCTTCAACTTGGTACCGTGTTACAATCTACATGTGTGCATGCATTTGATTTCCATTACCCATGACCCAATTTTGACCCTAGATTACTACCTCTTACCTGAGTTAACAGTCACCCATTCCCCCACCTATCTTCACCACCTACACATTTATCAAACCACTCACCAATTTTATACTACACCTCATTATTTCTTGGTTTGAGGGAGATCACCTTCACCTACATATGGGGAAATTACTTCCTATTTTTGTCAGTGTCGCTTACCAATACAAGATACACAAAAAAGGGGCAAAATGTAGACACCAAACTTGGGTCACACTCCCCTTGGCCCCTTTTCAAATAGCCAACTCAAACATATTCACCTAACCATGACCCTTTTACTTCGCATTAATATTAGTTTAATTATTTATAATTAAAGTAATACTCATCCTCACAATATCCATTATTTAATTACCCTAATTAAACTAATTTCCACCTCACTTAGACATCTCACCCCACCATCTCACCACAAACCTATATTTAGTATATTTCCCCTTTACTAGGATTCAAAATTCACTCACCATAACTAAGGCTTAGTCATACCTACCTTAATGAACTAAGACTTAGTACAACCCTAAAATCATATTCCTATTCTCCCTCTAACCAGATTCTGCTCACTAAAATGTAACATTCCATTTTGATCCGTGAGATAGACTGAGTTGGCCTAAAAATATTTCCAAGATCTGGAATTTTTAGTAAACCTAGGATTTCCCACCTTAATCGATGTCGATCAACCCTAAACCAATGCTAGTCACCCTAAACCTCTGTCAGTTACCATATATTGATTTTTATAACCTTGTTTGAGAGGTTGACCACATTCTCAAGTTTTGGAATGAAGGATATCTACATGAAAGAAAGAACCATATCTTTTTCACACATCCAAATAACCATAGTCAGCACTATGACTAATCAGAAGGTATTTGCATTCACGGTAGCATTCCAGGAAGCACTGTCACAACACTGAGCACCATTTCACATATCAATTGTCACTAGAATCTCCAACCACCTCTCCACCACCATAGGCATTTATAATCCCTATGAACTCCAAGTAAGTTGGTTTCTCCTCTATCATTTGCAGTTGTATTCTCTTTTTTCCTTCATCTATTCACCATTCCTACTTAGATATATCACTCACCTTTCTCTCTATCAACCACCCCCTCACAACCCACCTAAAATTTACAAAAAATTATCCCAAAACCACCTCCCTCATATAGTCCTTACAAAAAAAAAACCTCCAAACTATTTTTGTAATCATAGAGAGGACCCAAAACTCATTCTACAACATCTTTTAGTTCCCCACAATCACTAACACCGGTTACCCCTAACCTTGGTCAGTCCATCCTATACCGACATTGGTCACTGTGACTTTCAACCCAACCTAGAAAATCAACCCTTAGCCTACCCCAAACCCTCACTCAAAACATTACCACACCTATTTTGGTCCTTTCACCTCATCCTCCCCTACAGAGACCTTTCCAACTCTCTATTCTAAGACAGAAGAGATTCCAAACACCCTCCACCTGACTCCCTACCACTTTCCATAGTTACCAATATTGATTACCCTAAATTAGTATCGATCATACCTAAAAGGACATTGGTCACCCTGATTTGCGTTAGTCTCTGTGTCTGATAATACTATTCCAGGACCAGCAACCTAATTACCTCACCCAAAACAACCCAAAATCTTACCCAACCTTACCAAGACTCTGTTTGTGACCTACAGACCACCTACACTACCCGCGACCCAACCCAAAACATTTACCTACATAGAATTTTAGTATTTAATTGGATCCACGCTGATAGTAATCTGAGGCACCCAAATCAGAATGATAGCACTAGATTCTTTTATTTACATTTTTAAGTTATTTTATATTGATTGATAAACAGTGGATTGACAACCTTCTAGGAATTATCACACTTTTCGGATCTAGCATATGCTAGGTAGTCCACTATCATATACTATTTAACTCTCTTTTGTGGTATTATTTTATATTTCAGGTATTTCCTTCTAGCCAAAAGGAAGCTATCATAGTCAACATTGGATAAAGAAGTCAAAATACGCGTAATAACCTTATTTGTTTCATCTAAATCCTTACAGAAAATGGTGAAACACCATCACATATCTTAATAATAAAAACATCTTATAAACACATCCATCCATACCCAGTATCAATACATCCAACCATCACATCTATTACCCTCATAGCTTACTTACAACATCCCTACAAATATTCCTTAGCAAATCATTCATTTCCAGCAAAATACCCCACAACAATATCAACAGCCTAATAAATTTTCATTTAATCAAATGGATCCATCCTCATCTAGCACACAGTAGCCACCACAAATTGAACCCCTTCAGGCTTTAACAAACAATATATCTAGTCTTGAAGCCACTTCCATGGGCCCTAAAAATACACTTTCATATGAGCAAATATGCAATGAGCCTATTCATCCATCCGTGACGTACAAAGCCTATCCTCCTCACTGGGAGCTTCGTAAATCTCTCAAATTCTATAGCAAGGAATGTCCTCAGCAACACATTTGAGCTCTCTCATCATGATTTTTAACTTATAGTTCATGATCAGGATCTTATGTTAAGAATATTCCCCATGTCCTTGGCTTGTCTGGCTTTACACTAGTATAACAACATTCTGTAGTATTTTCTCTTCTCATTTACACAACCACTCAACTCTTCCTTAAACAATTTTCAATTAACATCACCCATAAAATCACCATTACAGACCTCTATTCAATTAAACAATTCAAATATGAGTCCATTGTAGAATTTTTCACCCACTGGAGGGATATTATTAATCAATTATCATTCTCTCCCACAAAAATAGTTGATTGAATTATTTTCTTGTTAATGCACTAAACACATCTCTTCCAAAATTCAAATCTAATATTTTTAGACATTTGAAAAATCTTTTATGATGGCTCTTAAACTCATACTTTGCACTCTTGAAGAAGGAGTCAAACTTAGACCAAAGATACCAAAATATGAATTTCCATCTAAACCATCCTCCAATCAAGATAAACCCAAATCATCAACCAATGTAGTAGTCATCAAGTATGATCCTAAGGAATGTTTAAACACTAAATGTTCCTAAAATCAATGCAAATGTATCCCCATTCGAGAGACTTACAGTTTGGTTTTTGATAAAATCCTTGTGGATAACATGATCTCCCTTCCACCCATCCATCCTATCAATACCTTTATTTCGAAATCATTTTGGTATAGGTATAATGACTATTACAAGTACCAAAGGCTCAAATGTCATGACATCAAGAGGTCTCATTTCTTTTCCAATGTCCTTTAGGATCTGATTGATAAAGTTGAACTACATTTAGACAATCCTAATGCACCTTAGAATCAAAACCTTGATTTTTTCAAACAACCATTTCTAAACCACTCTCCATCGATCAATAAACCAAAATATAACAATGTTCAGGCCCATCATACCATAAATACCATTAATAATTAACTTCCTATCACTGAATCTACACCCACATCTTCCTCTAGTAATACCTCTGAACCAACACCTGATGAAAAATCAGAAATACCCACAGATCCTATCACTAAAAATGAATTTTCTTCATCTACCTCTACTACCTCTTCACCTAGCTAATCTAGGAACTCTTTGCATACATCTTAGAAACAACCCATTATCAAAATCATAAAAATATCATATGATGATTTCATGGCTCAATATCGCTTATGTAACCTTTAAAATCTTATTCCATCCCCCATCTCAAAAGGTTACACTCATATCCTGAAATCATTCAACTACTCCGACATAAAAAGAAAAGTATCAACCTTATATTGTGTCTAAATCACCTATCACCATCATGTAATCAAAGACCACTCATCCAAAAATAATTAAAGAACCCGAACCAAAAATAACACCTCTTGTAATCATTAAATCAAATGAGACATCATTTCTTTCAACATCTACATCAATATTACACTATGCAGTAATTCTAGAAAATCTCCTTCAATAATCACTCATAGTTTTGCCTCCTCTTAAACCATCTATCTCTCGAGGCTGAAATCCCTCTTGGTATAATTTTGAATCCTTTTGTAACTATCATCAAATGTTAGGAAACTATTTAGAATAATGTAAATCCTTTCACACAATTGTCAAAAACTTGAAAGTAAAGGTCTTCTTCCCTCAAAGTTACACCAATAAAAGGAATCCCAAAAAACATCTACAACCACCATAACTACACCATCACCCACACTTATCATTATTAAAGAGTCTTTGACTAAAATTCTTCCCCACCAAATTGACATTGTTGGCATTACTACTCAAGCACATACCCATGAACCTAATCCTTCTAAACAAAGTAAACCTAAAGCATTTTCTGTTATCCCACCACCTCCAGAACTCACCTCTTCCTCATCCAAGGATAAATATAAGGTTTCTATCTCTCTCACTCCTGATACCTATGATAAAAAATCAAAACCAAAGACCAAAGTATCCATCCTTGTCGTTCTACCATCTTCCACCATAGTACAAAAAGTAGTCATTAAACAACTACACCAAGCTCCTGTCAAAATGTCATTTTATGAGTTGGTCCATACGTCACCTTCCCAAAAACAATCCATGATTTAAGCCCTTTAGTTTATATCAGTACTTAGACTCCCCTTATTCTTTCACAGATTTTTTAGGTGCTCTAAAAACATCCTCTTCCATCTCCTTTGACTCTTCCAAAATACCATCACTTCGGTGAGAGGATCATGACTTTTCGCTCTTCATCACTACCAAAATCAATGAGGTCCTTATCAAGAGAGTCATGATTAATAGTGATGCTGAAATTAATATCATATCATCCATTTCCTTCAACCAAATTTGACTACCAAACACCTTCATCACTTAAACACTAGTTTTACTCTGAGATTTTAATGATACAATCACTCCCACATTAGGTACAATAATTCTACCTCTTAAGGTAAACATCAGAACTCTTCTTGAACTCTTCTATATTAAATAGGGGGATTTCCAATACAACATGCTAGTAGGAAAAACTTGGATATGTATCATGAATTATGTCCCTTTAACACTCCACCAGTGCCTTAAATATGAGTATGAGGGTAAAACATTATGTCCCTATATACCCCAATCCCCTCACAGACTATAATATGATGTATCGTCCAAATGATGTACTCATTCCCAAATCAGAAATCAAAATCCTCAATGAAGAATCAACATGCACATCCATCCCATCATCCAAATTTCCAAATGGGTCCTCTCTTAGTGATGTTATGGAACGTCTTTTGGTAGGGGAATACTATCTCCTTATGCTCAATTTTCTCCCTACACCTAAAATGTATGGAAGACCAGATAAACAACCCATGTATGAGCCTACATCAGAGATGTTATCTCCTATGGTCCTTTGTATCTAAAAATGAACCTCTTCTATGGAGGTATTGATTTTCCTTCCCACCAATATATTCATCAACACCATGCCATGCCTTTCATGTCATAATTCAATTGTTTATACAATATGACCTTTATTCAAATATACCTCTATTTATGCACATGGAAAGGGTTTGGATTTGGATGCTATGAATAGGGAATACACAATCTAATTACCCAACATTCCCTCAAAGCACATGATATATACAAACTAGGGTATGAAATACCTGTTACTGAACCATTTTCTTATACTACATACTTGCACATCACAAAATCAGAACCATCGTCCTCAATAGAACATGGTTATCCATGGACACCGATGACACAATCTCCATCCCACCCAATTTTTTTGTAGTCAATACTATCTCCTTGGGTCCACTAACTTATCAAACTAATCACACCATAAAAACTTCCTCTTTTCTAGCTAGAAATGATAGAAGAAGACATGCCCACCATCGATATCCTTCAATGTCATGATGATTAAGATATCCTCTCCCATATGGGTGCAAAGGACCATTTCTTATAGAAATCCCTACCACCCAAAACATCAAACCTACTCAACAAATCCACCATAAATGTTAACATAGGTACCCCTCAAGATCCTCACATAGTTAAAGTCAGTCAATCCTTAGAAAAAAAAGAATTAAATGCTTTCACCAACTTCTTATCTAATTATAGCCAAGCATTTTCTTGGTCGTATATTGATATGTCAGGTATCAATCTCAACATCATCGTACACAATATCATCACATATCCCAACACCAAACTAGTCAAATAAAAGCTCTGTAGGATGCACCCTCGTATATCTCTTCTCATCAAAGAAGAGATATAACGCCTAATCTCTACCAATTTCATCATACCCATTTACCATCCATAATGGATCTCTAACATCATACCCATAACCAAAGCCTCGAGAAATTTACATATTTGTACTGACTTTTAGAATCTCAATATTTCCTATCCTAAATATTATTTTCCTCTTCCAAACATTGATCAGCTTGTCTATCTAATAGCCAACCATGAAATTATCTCCCTCATGGATGGCTTTTCTAGTTACAATCAAATCCTCATCACCACTAATGATCAACACAAAACATCCTTCATTACCCCTTGGGGGGCTTCTGCTACTGCGTCATGACCTTTGGAATTAAAAATGTTGGAGCCACTTATCAACGTGCCATGAAATATATTTTCCATGATCTTATCCACAAGACCACAGAAGACTACATAGATGACCCCCCTAGGAAAATATAAACAACACAAAGATCATCTCATCTTCTTCAAATCAATATTCACTCGACTTATCCCATACTTCCTTTGTATTATCCTTGGTAAAAAAAATTTAGTGTTCTCACTAGAAAACTCTTGTTCATCATATCCATCTGAGGCATTGAAGTAGACCCAACCAAAATCAAAGTAATTATGGAAATTCCTCCTCCATCAAACCCCAAACAACTGCACAACCTTAAAGGTAAATTGTAGTCTATCTAACACTACATATCCCATCTCTTAGACCATTTTCAACCATTTCACCACCTTCTCTACCAAGACATTGATTTCAAATGGTATATTAATTATCAAAAATATTTTGATAAACTCAAATAATACTTTTTATCACCACTTATAATCACTCCTCCTCGAGAGGGGGATTCATTCTATCTTTACATATCCACCACAAATCATGCCCTGGGTTCCATGCATTCTCATCGATATGAGAAGGGTTATGAGAAATTCATCTACTACATAAGTCACACTCTCTATGAATATAAAAAATGTTACACCAAAGCTGGAAAAACTATGTTGCGCCTTGTACTTTACAACCTCAAAACTATGCCACTATTTACTCAATCACAAAACTTACGTTCTCACCAGTTTCAATCCACTCAAAACCATTCCTTCTAAACCCTATCATAGTGACCACATAGCTCAGTGGCTTATGTTTATGACCAATTTTGACCTAGAATTCATATCAAAAAAATATATTAAATCTCAAGCCATCGTCGATCATCTCAACAACGATCCCTTTCTGACACTCAATTTCTTCATGAATAGTTTCCCAATGAATATATCAACACTATCGACAATCATGAATTCACTCCTATAAAAATGACCCTCTTCTTCGATGGATATAAATGCTAGCAAGGGAAAGGGGATGGTGTCATCATCATACATCCATAGGGAACTCCTATTCCTCTATCATTCAAAATTAACTTCGAATGTACTAATAACATGGCCAAATATGAAGCTTTAATAATGGGTCTTCAAACTGCTATCTTGTTCAACATTCAAATATTAGAAATTTATGAAGACTCACAACTCATCATTAATCAAATCAAAAGAGATTAACAATGTAAAAATGAAATCTTTAAAAAATATAAATCCAATGTTGAATTTCTCCTTGATTCCTTCAATAATTACACCATTCAAACATTTCCCTGATATTCTAATAAATTCACAGACACCATGGCTTCTTTAGGATCCTTCATTGCTTTATTAATTGAAGAATCAACTAATAATTTCAAACTTTTCATTTTTATTCACATATTGGACCAACTCTCATATGAAAACAACGCCCCTCTATCAATTTCATATAAAATAAGTTAACTGACCTTTGGTAGACACAAATATTTGACTACTTTTCAAAATCTAAAATCCCATCCAATATATCCCAAAATGCTAAATGGTATTTTCTCCAACATGCTACCTGCTACATCATTCTAGGTGGTATCTTTTACAAATGTATAATTGATGGAATCTTACTAAGATGTCTTAAATCCCACAAATCTATTAAATCCATCCAAGAAGTTCAAGATGGTATATGTGGTGGAAACTTCAATGGTACTACTATCACTAAACGTGTCTTAAGATTGGGCTATTGTTGGCCTACCGTCAACCAAGATTTTTGTGTATATGTTAATAAATGTGTCAAATTTCAACAACACTTGGACCTCATTCATGTTCCTCTTCAATCTTTACAACCATCTCATGACTTATAGCTCTTCTCACAATGGGGGTTAGACCTCATTGGCACTATCAATCCTCGCTCATCACAACAACACCACTCCATCATCATGGCCATTTAATACTTTAAAAATTGGGTTGAATCCTTCCCCTCAACTTCAACTAAAGAAAAAAAATCATCAAATTCCTCTACCAACAAATCATATGTTGTTTTGGTATTCAACACAAAATTGTCACAGATAATGGAAAATCCTTAAAAAAAGGATGTTAAGAAAATTTGTGACACCTTCAACATAAAACTTAGCTTTTCATGACCATACTATCCTCAAGAACATGGACAAGACAAATCTTCAAATTATAAACTCAACAATATCCTCATGAAAATAGCAGATGATGTAGGAAAGAATTGGCATCTTTAGATCCCATTTGCTCTTTGGGCCTATCAAACTAGCATTCATACTCCTACAAGTACTATGCCATTTTCACTAGCTTATAATTTCAAGGTAGTTCTACCCCTTGAATTCCAAATCTCATCACTATGTGTGTCTCTCAAAGACTTTATCCTTGATGAAGAATATCGACAAAATCGTCTAGCACACTTAGAGTTATTAGATGAAAATTTTTAATAACTCTTTAACATCATCGTTTTTACCAAGAACACATCAAATGCACATACAATAAACATGTAAATTAACATGACATTAACATAGGTGATATTTTTCTCAAGGAAAATAAAAATTTCACTAATCTGGAAAGGAGTAAACATTGAAATTTTTCCCCTAACTAGATTGGTCCATACGTCGTCACTCACAAGTATGGATCAAGAGCATAATGTCTAACCTCCCTTGATGGTTCATTTGAGAAGGAACCTTGGAATGCCTTGCACTTTAAGACTTTATAATATTAACACATTGATCTTCATGACAATAGTTACATTAAAGATCGTATCCCATCATTAGCCAACCATTTTATCATCGTAATGACTCAAAAGTATGTGGTCTTTCATTACTATCCTTAAAAATTTTAAAGAGGAGTACCATGGCTCTATTCATTGCATATTTCACATGGAAAATTTCCTCCTTAACTAGAACCCTACAATAATTACATCCATCTACCTTACCTATAACCAAAAACATGTCATGGGGAACATATGTGTAGGTCGTGTACACATTCCTTCTCCCCTCTTTGAAGTGATCTATCAGGGTTTTTCCCTCAGCTCAAAAGATAGTCAAAAAAATATGTAGATGCATATTATAAAAATAAATATACTGATCCATTGAAGGACAACTATTCAAAAAATCAAAATCATATTATCAAAAGCATGTTAGGTTAATTGATTATGCATTATATAATTAATGTTGTTATATGGTTATATTTCTTCATAACCATCTAATTGTCTTTATGTATGCATACAGGTGTGGTTATATTGTTTTAACAATATAATTATAATTATTCATTTATGATTCCCAGATGTAATATTAGAATCTTATGTAATTTTGAATATGGTTGCACCTGTGTAGCTTAGTTTCTTGTTTGTATTCAGTTGTACAATACCTATAAGTATTGTAACTCTTTCTTGTGTGAATGTTTGATTGAGTTTAATACAATTATCAGGATTCTGCCCCTATTTCTCAATCTACATTTGGTACCAAAGCAAATTAAAGATCCTGAAAAGGTTGGAGAGAGGTTACAGAGGAAGAACAATCATGGAGAAGAAATATGCAACAACGGAGAGCCAGTGCTTCCTCCAATAGCTTCCCACATCTCCCTGCAGTCTCACAACCTCATGTGTGAAATCCAGCTAAATGTAAAGAATTTTTTTTTTCCTTGGTGCCTCCTGCACTAGGCAAAATTTTCTCCCTGGATGCTTTTTTAATAAAATTAAAAAAAAAAATCCCAATTTGGAGGACTGTGCTAAAAATTGGAGATTATTGTTTATTTAGAGGCCTATGTGTATGTGGAGCTTCTGATTGGGTTGCTTGGTCAAGCTCTGGCCACATTGGCTTTATTTGTTTTCTTTTGTGTTGTGTATTCATAAGGACCGAACCCTTGACCGAGTTGTGCATTTGACCCCCTGAGTCACGTTGCAAAGTGGGTCGAGTTCTATTTTGAGCTCCTTGTAAATGGTGAGCTGACTATTTATTGGGCTTCCATCCAAGTTTGAGCTGAGCCTTGTTTTTCTTGGATGATTTGTGTATTTTAGTTCATTAGAGTTGTGCCAACACACCTCCCAACAACCAAACTAAGCCCTACACACAAGCAAAACTATGGTCTCTCCTCCAGCCACACAGACCGTGGTCTCTCCTCCAGACACGTAGACTTGCAAAAGCCATGAAAATCTCAAAACTTGTAACTTACACAAGGAAAACACATTAAAAAGTGGCTAAAATAAATTAAAAACAGTGGAAAACAATATATAACAAAGGAGTTAAAAACATTGGAGATCCGAAAAACAAGGAAAATCCCTAAATCGTCCTCCTCAAGCTCACTATCCATGTGGAACTCAGCCAAGTCATTTTTTTTCAAAGGTTAGTCATTTTTCATCTCCTTAATATTCAATATGCTTCATTTCATAGCTAAGCACTCATAAAAGCCTAAGCGGTTAAGAGGAAAGACTTAGAAGCGGGATGTTTGGGGTTCAAATCCCACCCCCTACATGAACTTTTGAATTTTGAAATTTGGTGGAAAATTTGGAGAAAGCGCCATAGTTAGAGGTAGATTTGGTGGAAAACCCACCGCTAAACAATTAGTTATAGCTAAAACCGCCTCTAAAATTTTAGTGAGAAAATCCGTAATTTAGGGAAAAAATATTTTCTCCCATTAAGCCTATTTTTTTCATTCCAAGCATCTTTTTCCAAAGGAGGGATAGCTAAAAATTGCACCTTCAGCCAGTTTTCTGCAATTCTTTGCATTTTGCGTCGTATTGGGCTCCGAAGGCCACCAGGGCCGTAAAATAAATATTTTTTCTTACCATTCAATTTTTTATAAATTTTTGAATGTAATTACATGCTACAGTATATTGTACTAATTTACAGGTTGCCATAGTCAACTGCAAATATTGTAACTACTCAAAACTGGAAAAAAAGTTGTAATAAAAAATAGTAAAAAATTGGTTCTGTAACACTCACAAGATCCTAGATCTCATTCGCAGTGTTCGGTATACACGGTGCCTCTAGGAAGTGCTTACGAGTAAAGCCATCATGACTACTACTACACTTAACACCTAATATAGTTGTAGTAACATCGTTTAGGCATCAACCCTTTAAATCGATGGGGAGCAATAAGGTCACAGTACACCACACACTGTGAACCATCCCATCCGTCTATGAATGATTGCATGACATAAATCCAGACTGAGAAATTATCTAATTATATAGTGAAGTTACACATGCGTATGAGGATATTTCTTTGATTCGGTGTCAATAATCACACAGACCCCTCTCAGTACTATCTTGGTACCACGTATTGAATTATTTCAAGTATGTTAACGCCTCTTTCACATACCTCCAGGTATATAGAAATGGTGAGATTCTTCCACGTATTGTCAGGTATATCAGAAGGGTGCATATATAGAAAGGTTCTATATATTGGACTGACGGTATATATATTGGGAGACCTTATACCTGGAGTGATAAGAGCCAAACCTTGTTAGTGATTTCTGAAAAATGGGCACCAATGCCCCCAAATTATTTCTTTGAGATTCAAAAATACCTAGAGGAAACAAATATGTTGCATGGAAGAAAAAAATCAAGACACAGCTTGAGTTTGAAGAGATCTGGCTTGCTGTGAATGGTACTTGGACGAGATCAACTACTGATACAACAAAACAACAAAATTTTGATAAAGCAGATCAAAAGGCCAAACTCATCATCTTGTTTGGAGTGTTCGATGATGTGCAACCCCACATTTGAGATGCCAAAATAGCCAAAGAAGCGTGGGATAAGTTGAGAAAATTATACAAGGTAAAAAATTAGAATGTTATACTGAATTTGTAGAGTTAATTACACACATTGAAGTTCAAGTAGAATGAGAAAATAGTAGCTTTCTTAAGAAGAGTTATAGAATTGAGGGCTTCACTTCTAGCCCTAGAAGAAGCAGTCAAATATGATGATCTCGTTCCTATTGTTTTGAGAGCACTCCCTTCTTCATACTGTATTTTTTAACAACACTAAACTTGTTAGATGTGATAGTTAGTTTTGATAAACTGGTAAACCTACTATAACAAGAGGAAGCAATGCATAATAAGGATGATGAAGAAGAGTAGACACTTTCTTCACATCAAAAATGGAAAGGAAAAGGTTAAAAAAACTTAAATCCTATCAAAATTCCCAAAATCAAAATTAGTATCAAGGGGACAGACAACAAAAGAAGTAATGTCCAATCTGTAAAAGAGGACATGACCTAAACGATTGTTGGTACAATACTTGCAAGAAAGGTTCATCAAGAAACTTTGGACCTCCACAAAAATCTCACAAGGGACATTCTAACTACAATCAAGGGTATAAAAAGGGGAACTAGAAAATAAGACTCCATCAACAAGGAAATATTGTTGAGCAACAAGAATAGTTAGATAATGACGACTACTTGTTCATTGCTCAACCAAGTGAACCATCCACGTCATCTAGTGATGTTTGGTATGTTGATTCGGGGGCCACTCAACACATGACCGGCCATAGAGACTGGTTTATTTCAATGAAGGACACACCATCAAACAATCATGTTTCATAGGGAGATGATTCTTCATATATAGTTCAGGGGATTGGGAACATTTCTCTACCCCTTAGTTCACGCAACTGGAGACTATCATATGTCTTATATGTCGCTGGGTTGACAAAGAATTTGATTTTAGTCAGTAAAATTCTTGATCACAACCTAAAAATTGACTTTTATAGTCATTATGGCAAGAAAATAGGTTTAATTCAAGATAAATTACGAGGCTCAAAAATAGTTACGAAAGCCTCCAATTTGGGACACATGTTCTAGCTTGATTTTGTTCATAGAGACAATCAGGTCCTTGTGGCTAAGAACTCTACCTCAACACAATTGTGGCATTGAAGACTTGGTCATGTAAATTTCAATTATCTCAAGACACTTCATTGGTGTAATATGGTACATGGGCTACTATCTTTGCAAAAGGATACAAACAAGTGTCCTCACTGCCTAGGAGGAAAACAACACAGAGCTTTGTTTCAGAAGAGTAAATTTTGAGCTCATGGCAAACTTGACCTAGTTCATACTGATCTTTGTGGTCTAATGCAATCAAGTCATTATGGGTTCCAATACTTCATGCTTTGTGTTGATGACTATTCAAGGAAAATGTGAATTTTTTTCTTCGCAAGAAAAGTGAAGCTTTTGAAACTTTCAAGAAGTTCAAAGTAGTAGTTGAGAATGAAACTGGTCGTCACATCAAAAATCTCTGGTCAGATCGAGGGGGGAATTCACCAGTAATGAGTTCAAATACTACCTACAAACTCATTGGATTCATCAACAAATTCCTCCTCCATACACACCGCAGTAGAATGGTGTTGTTGAGAGAAGAAATTGTACTATCATGGAAATGGTGTGATGCATGATTCTAGACTTACAAAGACAATCTGGGAAAAAGTAGTAAAGAAAACAGTGTATTTTTTTAACAAAGTTCCCACAGTTTCTCTTGAAGGAGTAACACCAAAATAATCATGGTCAAAATGGAAACCATCTATTACACACCTTAGAGTATTCAGGTGTAAAGAAAGCATGCACATACCCAAGAAAAATAGAAAGAAAGTAGACATGAAGTCATAGAAACTCATCTTTATTGGGTACAATGAAGAGACTCTTGGGTACAAATTGATGGATCATAAGACCAAAAAAGTCTACACTAGCAAAGATGTTGATTTTTTTGAGAAGAAGGAAGCAGAGTCTCCTCCTCCAGACTCACCAAATGTAGATTTTTCACCAGTTATAAAAATTGAAGCTGATGTTCCTACAAATGATGAAAGTGAACATGGAGATGATGGTGTTGATCAGATAGAACCATAACCCATAGGAACAATTCAACATATGCCCAAGTGGTGTACTAGCACATTACAAGATGCAAGAAAGGATGCTCCACCAGATACATCCACCCTTGGACCATGGACTCACAGTAAAGCAAGAGAAGAAGTTAAATTTTCTGTAATGAGTAGATTAATTGAATCTGATGAGCCATCTACAGTTCAGGAAGCCCTATAATCAAAATCTTGGAAAGATGCCATGGATTTTGAATATCAATTAGTGATGAAAAATAACACTTGGCAACTTGTTGATCTTCCACCAAGGAAGAAATCCATTGGATGCAGATGGATATTCAAAACAAAGTATAAAACAGATGGGACTGTGGACAAGTATAAAGAAAGACTAGTAGCAAAGGGATGTGCAAAACAAGAACCTCGGGAATGGTACATCAAGATTGATGAGCTTCTCGTACAACATGGATTTGTTAGAAATCCATACAATCCCAATCTTTACCTCAAAAATAAAGGGGGGAGATTTTAAGTGTTGTTGTCTATGTCGATAATCTAGTCATCACTGGAAGTTTAGTGAGGATGATCGATGCAACAAAGAAAGATCTTAATCGATCATTTGACATGACCGATCTCAGGCTGATGCATTATTATCTTGGATTGGAAGTATGTCAAAAAGAGAATCACATATTTTTTCTTAGATGAAATATACCAAGAAAATGCTTGAGAAATTCATGATGATGGATTGCACACCAATTTCTACACCTAGGGAGAACAAATTACAGTTATCTTGTTCAAATCTATCTCTTGAGGTAAGTGCCACTCTTTATTAGCAGTTGATTGTGAGTCTCATTTACCTGACCTACACTAAACTAGATACCAGATTTGTAGTGAGCTATTTATTCAGGTTCATGCATGAACCCAGAGTTTGTCATTAGAAATCAGCAAGGTGCATCTTAAGATATCTCAAAGGATTAGTGGGTCTTGGTCTAGAATACAAGAAGAATGACAACTTCTTATTGACTGGATATTCAGATTCAGATCATGCAAGTAATATTGATGATAGAAAATCCACTTCAGGATTTGTACTTTTTATGGGATGTGGACCAATATCATGGGGAAGAAAGAAACAACACTTTATTTCTCGATCTTCCATAGAAGCTAAGTATCGTTCTATAGGAGAAGTTATCTATGAAGCCATATGGCTATGTCACATACTGGAAGGACTTGGAATACCATAGGAAAAACCAAACACCATGTATGTTGACAATGAAGGTATTCTCAAACTTGTTCAAAATCCAATTTTTCATGAGAGAACAAAGCACATTGAGGTATAAGTTCATTTTATACATGAGCATGTGTTGAAGCACAACATCTAGCTTCTTTTTTTTCCAACAGCTGAATAACGAGTAGATATCTTCATGAAGTCACTTACATGTGACAAGTTTGAGTTGTTCAGAGAATTTCTCTCCTCATCTCTTGAGACAATGCACAATTAAGGGGGGGAATGTTAGGTTAATTAATTATGCATTATATAATTAATTATTTAATTAGTGTTATTAATCAAATAATGTTGTTATATGGTTATATTTCTTCATAACCATCTGATTGTCTTTATGTCTGCATATGGGTGTGGTTATATTGTTTTAACAATATAATTGTAATTATTCATTTATGCTTCTCGGATGTAATATTGGAAGCTTATGTAATCCGGAATATGGTTTCACCTATGTACCTTAGTTTCCTTTTTGTATTCAGTTGTACAATACCTATAAATATTGCAGCTCTTTCTTGTGTAAATGGTTGATTAAGTTTAATACAATTATCAGGATTCTACCCTTGTTGCTCAATCTACAAAGTAAAAGTAGATGGATCCCTTGAATTACAACTACCCATCAAATAATAGACCAATCCCTTCAAGGAAGGCTATTTATAAAGCCAAAAATAAAAAAAAGTTGTAGATCACTCCCTTAAAGAATGGATACCCATTTAGAAAGGCTTCCTGCATCGATCATCCTTCAAAAAATTCAAAATATCAAAGAATCATAGGAAATATTCTCACATAAATCAATTTACATCCAAAAATAGAAATATGTAAAGTTGGGGCATGTTTCTATGAAACTATTGAAATGAGAACCTTATTCCCCCACACAAACCTACACATGCCAAGAACTTTCACGTTCTAGGAAGGTACATCTTATCACTTCATCTCTATATATGAGATCCCATGTGTGACTATCCACTAATAGTCTCATGTTAACATTTATTGTTAAAGCCAAAAGTACAAGTGCATTCACCATCTTTTTACCCATCACATATGAATCAAATCTATTATTAAAAGCAATCATTCCTTTTTTTATTCCCATTTAAAAAAAATAGAAAATATTTTCATAAAATTTGGATCACATTGAAGTCCCAATAATATTAATACATCACCATTTAACATTCAAATCATATAAATGTTCCACATAAGAATTAATTAAAAACATTAAAAAATATATACAACCATCCATCATATTACAACTAACAAAAAAATCATAAGTCAAACCATGTCATCATATATATATATAACCATGATCAAAGTCTCAATACATCATCGAGATTCCATACACTCTGTATAGAAATATCTATACATCAAGGCTTCACAAAGATCCATATACATATCAAAACATAATACATATCTTAAATTATCCAGTCAAATGGACATCGCTAAGGAACTCACTAGCATGAACAATACTCCCCTAACCATCACCTCCTTGTGTACCTTCATCACCATAATCTCCTCTATCAAGTACCTGAGGTGGCTAGCCCACGCTCACTTCACTAGGACTAGGAGCTACCCCTTGCCACACTAAATGATCAACATAGAGAACTGCATTAGGAAGGCACTGTACCACTAAGTCTTTGTAGTAAGCTAACTCTTCTCGTAAAGACTAATAATGGGCATAGCTAACCATGCCTGGTGCACCCATCTGACTATTGTCCTAGCCTCAAGATGCCAACTCCTCAACTGATACTGATGACCTTGTAATCCTAAGAGCCCTTTTTAGGGTCTCTCACTGATGTTTGTATCTATCTCGGTTAGTCAGGGCCTACACCAACTACTGCCTAACCCCATCGTGCTCAGCTATAATACCATTCCTCTCACCAATCATACTATCCCTTACTCCAATTAAATCATCTCACTCCACCTGCAATCCATCTCTCTCAACCTCCATTGTGGCCTTCTCAGTTGTACATAGTGCAATAGCATCCTTTAGATCTCCCCCATCCCCATCATCACTAACATCAACAATCTCTTTTACCCCCTCTACTCGAGCACACACCCTCCTCCCTCTCCGAACTAATCATACCATCTCAAACTTAGAATAAGCACCAGTCCACCACTGCCTATGACCAGAAATCATTCCAACATCATCTATACGCACTCAATCACCATGCTCATCTATACCCATAGCTCCCTCCTCATCAGGTATAATAAGATGTGGTCCCATAACTACATTAGGAGTATCTAAATCTATCTCATCTTATCTCTACAGTACTATGAGTACTAGGGTATCGAGCACATCATGAATCAAACCAAATTTCTATCTAACACGGACAAATCTGACAAGCTCCCACTCTCCCCCTTGTCTCCCCTGCACCCACATCTCTTGTCGAATCTCAACGATCTCGTGTTATAACCCTTGCCATAGTGGAAAATCAACATATGGTCTCCATAATACATATCCCACCTATAACCTTGTAAGTATCTCTCTGTAATGAGCCTCTTTTTGAACCCATCTTAATCATCCCACATCACCTTGCCATCTCATGAAACCAGCAGATTTATCAATCATGTCCACACCCCCTATGGTAAACCATGTGGACGAGCCATGAAAATATGCTTGAATGTCCAACATTGTAACAAAAAACATAACATCCATCCCAAATCTCTTGTGGAATCTCCAAGCCCACAACTCCCTATATGTCTATGCTAGTAGTGCAAGGGCCTAAGAAAATATAGTACGATGCTCCACTATCTCTACAATCACTCTAGTCATCATCCATGGAAATATACCACCTCTAGAATCAAGAAAATAAAAACACTAGATTCCCATCATTACTATCATCATCCAAGTACAACCCTCTCTCTCTGCAGAATGTAAAGATTGATAGTAAAAACCCTTTGAAGTGTATCTCACATTTGTAGCATCACCCCCATACAATCTCCTCATAACATCCTCTCTCTTCATCTCATCAATATGCCTTCTCCCTAAAATAGAATCCCCGTAATCCCAAGAACACCCTCCATAGTAATCGTAATCTCACCTATCCATAACCAAAACATACAGGTGGCCGGATCTAATCTCTCCATCAATGTTAACAATAAATCTTGAAATTTATGAATGCATCTATAATCATGCATTCCTATAAACCCCACTTCCTCCACATGTATCAAATCCTCATACGACATATCCTCCTGTACCTTTTATTGGAACAAAAGAATCCTATCTTGGATAGTCGTCCCGGCCTTCACCTACAAACAAAACACACAAAAACACCCATTAGAACCCATATTCATCACAATTTTCATCAAACAAGTCATTCACTAACAAATAAATCAAGTCACAAAAAAAACACCTGAATCACAAGTGTTTCACATCAATCATTGGCAATCCACCTGAATCAACAAATATTCCCCAAATAAACCCTCTGTATGGGCCCTAACGACAAATTAAAATAAAATACAAAAAGCTAAAAACTAAATAAAACAATAAAATTAAGTGTCTACCTCTACTTACATGGGATTCCTTTGTTTACTGGATGATTTCATTACTTCCAAATCATGATTTCCTCAATTCAGCTCTCCCACTTACAAACCAAGTCACAAAAATGAACTATTAATCGTTGAAAAATGCCTTTTACAACCTCCCCAAAATTTCACAAGAATCGTAGACGATTCCCTGAATTGCTAGCAATTCACCTAAATCACCAATGATCATCATAAATCGCTAGCAGTTTTTCACTTTTTAACCCTAATCATAATTTTCAATATTAAACCTCACCTTATTACATTTTTTGACAAAAAAGATTCATTTTTGAGACCCCATCCTCGACACTTAAAATCCTTAGCAAAATCAACTTGGCACAGGAAATTCATATGTCTATGGGTTGTGATCCCTTTATCCCCCCCATCACTTGAATTCCTCATCCTTATAGCCCACCCTCATGAATCATATGCCCATAGGAAACAACCCTTTGGTTCCCCTATCACTTGATTCCACAGTAGCACTTATTATTTCCAAACCCCATCTCAGGGAAATTTCCAACAAAATGCACATCATATTTATCCAACAAACAACTTGTCAAACTGGTGTTCCTTGTAGTCACCCAAATTTGAGGGGGGTCACCCATACAAAATAAATCAGCCCATAGAAAATATTTTTTATCTAGCACTTTTCCTACACCAAACTAGTCAACAAAAAGGGGCAAATGTAGACACCTAAAATTAACAATGCTAATTTCCTTGACCGCATAAACTATCTTTGCAAGAACATTGAATCAAATCAAGTCATTTAATCACATTACTCAATATATAACCACCTATTCTAAGTCTTAAAACCCTCATAATATTTACTCCATGTAAATATCTTCACACACCCCATAAATACTAGTTTACAACTGTAAAATCTTATTCTACCTTTTTAACAACCACTTAACCACCCTAAATCAACCCTAACCATTCAAACCTATTTTATTACTACATTATAACCTATACACATCGTATCCAACCTACCTTTAACCATTTACCCACATCACAAACCAAATATTTTTTTTAGAAGTGGTTTCAACCATTTTCCAAGCACTTACCCCCAAAAAAGTGGATCGTCAGCAATTATAAATAACACCTTTGTGATCTCTCTCAAGGATCTTCAATATTCAATCTGAGAGCCCTTGCTCAAGTCTACATTTTTTTTTTCAACTTCACAGAATCCAAGGCATATTCATACATCACCATGCATCAATATCAATCATTTATAACAACATTTTTGTAGTCATTTTCATCACTCAACTTCCAGGAAATGTGACAAGACAACACAATAACTCTAATTATTCCCATTAAAAATTTTAGGCATCTTTCAGCTCCTCACCTATCTAAAGGTATTCCTACATTTTTTTTATCATTTACAAGTCACAAGGAGCATCAAAAGTAATCAAAAACATCATTTTATAACTTTAATCATCGTTTTTAGAATAACTATCATTTTATCAGCAATCACTAGTGATTCACCCTAATCACCAATGATTTGCTTAAATTTTCTGCGATACCTATCAAAATTTATCTTTCTATCAATTTATCATTTTTAAATCATTTCACTCAATCTCTGTGTATTTAACATGTTGTTTCCAAGTATGGATCTTTGTTAGATGGGAGTACCTAGTCATTCACATCCGATTACAAGAATTTATGATCTTTTAATAGTCCAACACCCCTTTTTATGAGAGCATTACAACATCTTACATGAACTCACATTGTGCACAATCTGATTTGTCATTGATGCATAAGACATTGAGGATCAGATTGAGTTCCTCCATTATATTTAGCAAGAAACTTAGGATTTCTAGTACAATTACTTTCAACGTGTATAGATTACATCCAAACTTACCTAGGCCACCTTCAAAGTTACATAGGACCTTCCTTTTAACCTTGAGTTTTAGAGTCTTGTATCCATTATATATCTAATTTTATCTATTGCATATCATTATTTTTATCAGTTCACTTAATTTTATAAAAGAAATATGACATCCTCTAAGGAAGTCCCTTTAGATTCTTGGAATCAACCTTTGCTGAGTAGCTTGTTTATCCTTTTATCTAATCCTTTCTGTTTAGTGTCTTTGATCATAAATTTCTTTTCATGACCGCAGAACTCGTACATTCATTTGGACTCAGAAAATTAAATCAACCATCAACATCAACATTCATCCTCGTGGGTATCAGTAAACCCTACAGTATTCTGAGGTCAGTTTTGTTTTTGTTATTTCTCTTCATTAATTAAAAATATTAAAGAAAAAACTTCTCTGAACAAGAAGATCCACAAAAACACATTCAGTCCTTTCTTCATGATTGTTATCTTATAGCTCACGATTAGGATCTTATGCTAAGGACATTCTTGATGTCTTTATCTATCCCTACTTTCAACTAGTATAATAACATCCCCCAACATTCCCTGTATTCATTGGCACAATTAGCACAACTATTCTTATAAAATTTCTCTATTACCATCACATGTAAAATATCTATCATTGATTTTTATGTTATCAAAAAAATCGAGGACGAAGACGAGGAATTATTAATCAATTAACCTTTTCTCTACCCCATACAAAGTTGATTGAGTTGTTCACTCTATCCTACACCAAACACATATCATCCACCCTCTAAATCTAGTAATTTTAAATGTTCGACGAGGCCTTTACCATGGCCCAAAAATTTAAACTTCAAGCCCTTGGGGATGGTAAATTTAAACTACAATATAAGAAACCCAAACTTGACTCTCTCTTTAAATCCTCTTCTACCAGTGACAAATCTAATGGTTCAGTGAAAGCAATTCTCTTAAAAAACTTCATCTAAAAATTATTCAGACTCTGAGAGATCTTGACCTCCATGTAAGTAGACACCTCTAAGGGAGTTTTATAACTCTATTTTTGAAAATATCATGAAAATTTTCATGATAAAACTCCCTCCCATCCAAAGTATTAAATAATCTAAGCCTAAACCATCATGGTATAAGAGTGATGCTTACAGAAAATATCACTAGGTCTAAGGGCATGACATTGAGAAATGCCACTCTTTTAGAAATTTCCTCCAAGATCTCATTGAATAAGGTGAGATACAAATTGATAATCCAAATGCAACTCCTAATCAAAACATGGATGTCTTTCAACAACCTTTTCCAAAACATTCCCCATCCAATGATCAAACTAATACCGTAGGATCTCAAATCTCTATGGCTCATATTATCAACACCATCGATCAGCTCTCACTTTCCCCTATCATATCATGTGCTTACATGATTGAAACACCCAACATGTAATCAAAATTCATGTTTCTCATTACCATTGAATCCTTGGACCCATCCATGTCAAAAATCTCAATCCCGACTACATACAATCATACAAATACCTCTGATATTATCCCCTCAAAATCACAAAAAAAACAACCTATTATAAAAATTGTAAAAACCCGTCTAAAAACAAATCCGATAAATATAAAATCAAAAACATTGGTAATTTGACACAAAATTTAGTAATCCATTCACAAAAAATATTGATCTCTCAAATGATCATCACAAAATAAACAAACCATAAGATATAACATCATTTCCTTCTATTTTGGGACTACACTCATTAAAAATCACAGTCACCGTTTTAGAATCTAAACTTGCTTTTAAAATTACCCCTAAACATGCCATACAAAACATGATTCGAGCATCTAGTGCCTTTAAACCATTAAATGACATAAAAATTCCTATTCCCTCTTTGACATCTCAATAAGCCTCATCAAGATATTATATCAAAATCCTTGAGCAACACTTATAGTTATCAACAATAGCATTACCACCAATCAATCCCTAAAATCCTAGTGATGGTATTGGGTATTTGGAGATAATCAAAATAATGTGATGATATGATATTGATGTTGGTGTTATTGTCGATCATGACTCTCTTAATGAGAGTATCATCGATTCCGGAGGTAATGAATAATGGGAGGTCGTGATATTTGGGTTGCAAATATGGCATTTTAAAATCATCAAAAGAGATGATAACAAACATTTTGAGGGTACTAGCTAGATTTGTGAACACCTAGGGATCATCTGAAGGTACTGATATGGATTGATGTTCTTCGATCATGGCTTGTCGATATTGAGGTGAGGTTTGGAAAATCTTGTAAAGGGACATATTTGTTGGATCTTGATGAATTTTTTAATGATGGTTCTTTTTACAAAAGTTGTGGATTGGTTGTGCAGAGTGGAAAGGATGGATACCTTTGCATTAGTAGAAGGTGTTGGATTAGATGATTTAGGAGTGAGAGGGATGGATACCTTGGAATTACTTTGAATTGAAGTCTTAAGGTTTTGTACATGATCTCTAATAGTTATATGCACTATGTCAATTTGATGAAGCAGGGATTTTCTGGAAGAAGCCTCACCTTTGGTAGATGTAGACGTAGTAGCAAGTGATGATTTGGGTGTAGTGGTTTTAAACATCTGATGGGTTGTTTTTACTAGATTTGATTTTTCTATATATGTGGTAAGAAGTCATTTATTAGCAAGGCTTAAAATGGTAGGATGAAAGGATTTTTAGTGCTCGATAGAATGTCATAATGTTTGATTATAATCACAAAATTCTTCAAAGTTGTACCAAGAAGGTTTCCACCCCTGAGAGCCAGATGGCTAGAGAGAAGGAAGGGTTATGATATATTTTTAGATGGATCTTTTAAGGATTTTAGCATAGTGAACTGTCAAGGCTGAGGTTGAAGCAATTGGTGCTTCATTAGATGATCTGGAAGTTGCTTTTGGAGAGATCATTTGTTGTGTGACATGTTTAGGTGTTGATTGGGGAATGATCTTTGATTTTGTAATAGTGACCAAAAATTTGGACGAGAGGTGTGGCCCCATAATAGAAGGAAAGGAATTTGGATCATGTATTGAGGTTTTTATATGATTTTGTGGTATGATTGCTTCTTAAATATTTTATGGATGGAGGGATTGGAGATCACATAGTGGATTTTTTAATATTTTGGAAATAATGTCAGGTGAAATGCTTTTTTTAAGATCTCTTCATGATTTATATGATGGGTTCTTTTTCTAAAGGTCTTACAAGGCCCCAAATGATTTCTAAGTGGATGCGATGGATGTGAGGAGATTCATGGTCTTTCTAGAGGAAAGGCTAGGGGAGTTGCATGATTAAATATGTGCTTTTGAGGTATAACCATTAAGTACTGATGATGTGGATAACTTAGATGGTGTTTCTATAATATAAACAATAGGTGTTGATGATATGGATGGTTCATATGATGTTTCTGTGAGGCGTATTAGATGTTGGAGGTGTGGACGATTGATATTTTATAGTGATGAGAGTGTATGGCATTGGATTTGGGTTGATTAGTGGATGGGGCATGGTTTGGAAAGGGTTTTTTAAAAACATCTAAGTTCTAATTTGGAGGTGTATTTTGGTTATCCAGTTGACACTCACCTCTATCAATAAGGTTTTGAACGATGTTTCTTAATGAACAACTCCTTTCAATGTCATGATCATTGACCCAATATTATTTACAGTAATCATTTTCTCAATACCAAGAGGGATTTGAAATAGATTTTTCAATGGTATAAATAGGAGGAAGGGTGATCATAAATGTAGCTAAGATTTTGTCAAAAACTGTGCTGAAAGATTCACCGATAGGTGTATAATTATGTTGAGGATGGGTGCATTCAAGAGCTGAACATTCCTTAGAAGTAGATTTTACAATAACCACATTTTCTAAAGTTTTAGATTTATCATGACTAGAAGATGGTTTGAATGAGGATTAAGTTTTAGGCTTCTTTGATATGATTTTAACCTTACGCTCCTTGAGAGCACGGAGTTCTATTTTGTGATCCATGGTAAAGGCTTCATCAAATGTTTGTAAAGATTGGATTTAGAGTGTTGATGATATATGTTTACTGCAAGAATGAGAAAAATGCTTGATTAAATCTATTTGTGGGAGGGACAAGTATAATTGGTTAATAATAACCCTCCATTTGGTGACAAAATATGTAAAATATTCATCTTTGAATTGTTTGATGGCATAAAGATCAGTAATGGTGACTTTATGGGTGATGTTAATCGAGAAATGTTCTAATAAAATTTGAGCAAGCTGCACGGAGAAGAGTGAGTATTGTGGGATACTATTATACCAGTCTAAGGTAGGTCTAGCTAAGGACATGGGGAATGTTCTTAGTATGAGGTCCTGGTTGTATGCGATAAGGTAACAGACATGATATAAGGATAAAATATGTTGTTGAGGATCTTCTTTACTATATGATTTAAGGAACTTAGGGAAACCCCAGTGTGGAGGGTATGTTTTATAAGGTACGAAGGGATATATGGGTTCATTACAAATATGTTTGTAAGATAGTGTATTTTTAGGACCCATGGAGGAAGATTATAGACTACAAATTGTGTTCATGAGTGCTTGGAAAGAATCATTTTTTGATGATTTTTGTTGGGGATTGAACGATGAAGGGTGTGGCTAATTATATGTGTGTGGATTTGTTTGATGATATGACTAATATGGTAGAGGTATATTATGCTAGAGTGGAGCACTCATGGGAATTTTATATGTAATTTGTGAGACTAGAAGTTGTGAGGGTGCGATATATTGATATCGGATAGCCATTGACATGTTTAGAAGGGGTTGTGAGTGTTGAGGAATATGTTGAAAGGGGATGGAAGTATAAATGAGGGGTTGAAACTATTGAGGTATATAATGAAAGGGGATAGAAGTATTGATGAGTGGTTGGGATAGTTGAGGTATGTACTAAGAGGGGATTTGTAAAATAGGGGTGGTTGATATATGTTGTGAAGAAGGATGTATGTTAGAAATGGTATTGACGTATGAACCACATAGGTGGGTTGTTGGGATGAGATAGAGGGATTAAGTAAGAGATGGCATCTGAGATTACAGGAGGTGTAGAAGATACACTGGATGCTACAAAGTTGGATGTGGACAGGGATTTGTTTGTATTGTTTTGCAAAGATGAAAATCCTAATGAGAGGTCTAGTGAGGAATATGGTTGTTGATTAGTTGTAACTTGTGATTATACAACATTAAGGTCAAAGGTGATGACAAGTGCTGATGACATGGGGGTTGATGTTTCTAGTCCAACAACAGTGGAATAAGTGTGAAGATATTGGATAACTAGTTCATGATTAGGATCAATAAGATAGGAAAATTCATAAGTGGCATTGGTGATAGGAGGTTGTTTTTTAGGTGTGGGTTGTTAGAGGAAAACTCATGTATTATTAAGATATGCATTTAAGGCCACAGGGTTTGAATCTAGAATCACTATGAATAATGGATCATCGCTATCAAAGAAATAGGGACTAGGTGGATCGTGGATTTTTGATGTGGTTGATTTACTGCTAGGAGAGTGTGGAGGTTCTTGATTAGATTTTGGGGGTGATGAAGATGATCGATATTGGTCAATGATACATGGGATGTCGTCAAAGCGAGACTGGAAATTTTCTAAGTATTTTTGGAAATGTTCAATCATGTTTTTCAGAGTCTTGTAGACAAGACTTTTTTTTGGTTAGGACCATGAAAATAAATGAACAATCGCAAAAGAAAAAGAGTTTAGATGGTTGATTACAATCACATAAGAAATTTTTTGATTATCTTGATTAAATTAAAAAAAACATGAAATGTGAAAAATGGTTAATACGTTCTAGGAAATGGAAATCGATGGTTTGTTTCAGATGATGTTAAAGGATGGAGTCCTTGATATACCCAAAATTACGTGAGACCCAAATGTGTATTGGTGTCGGTATGAGGCATAAAAAGGTGATAGAAAGCGTACCTATGATCATTTTTCCTTTTTTTAGATTTATATTTTTTGAATATAGAAATAGAAAATATGGAGTAAAGATCCTTCAAGGTTAGATGAAGATAAAAATTATAAAACTGAGGAGTAAACTGATAAATATGGAAACTGACTGATTAATCAAGAACAATCCACATAGATTGTCAGTGATTAAGGAAATAATTAATGATTTACTAGAATCACTGGAAATTTACTATAATTGTTTGCAATTACAAAGCAGAGAACCAAATAGATAAAAAATAAAATAAAATAAATGGAAAGGGTCAAATTGGGCATTCCAAGAATGTATTAGGTATTTTTTAGTTAGTGTTATCAAATTCAAAAAGTACCTAAAACTCAAAATGAGAAGGGTTTATTGATACCTACACCAACAGTCGTGATGTCGAGATGATGGAATGTAGGAAATGTAAAAGTTATCCTCCTTTCTCTAAGTGAAGATACCTACAAGAAGAAAAAACTATATAGAAGATATTAGATAGATAAGATACTGAGTTGCTTAGAAAAGGTCGATCCCAGGAATCCAAAGGGACTTCTTTTAAGGGTGTCAACTCGTTGATACAATTAAGTTGATTGATAAAGATAATATAAATGACAAAAGACAATACAAATAGAACTCAAGATGGATATGGAGGTCCTGTTTAGCCTCATAGGTGGCCCAAGATAAGGATGTGGTGAGCTTAAATTCCATGAAGTATTCATACCAATACTCCTCAATTGCTTATTGCATCTCTTTAAGGATCTTGAATTGTTCTTCAATATCCTTGAAGGTCCATGCAAATTTGATTGTGCACAAAGTGATCTCATGGTGGATGCCAAACTACTCCCACACAAATGTTTATTAGATGATCAAAATATCATAAGGGCTTTCGATTGGATGGGATTGTCCTTAAACAGACATACTTGTAAACAATTTGATTAAACCAGAAATTTTTGATAAAAGGCTAATTAAGAAATAACTGATAAATTATTGAATTTTGACAGTGATCATCAGTGATCAAGGGGGATCGGGGTGATCAGATAGATCACTAGCCATTCATCCAATCTTTAGTAATCACTATGAAAATTTGATGCTATTGACAATAGGAATAATTGATGAAAACATAGTCTATAAATTGATTGATTAAGCTTTCATCTGATATAAAAATGGAAAGAAATGAAAATAATGGAAAATGAGAAATTGATAATTTGATTTCTTGGAGATGTTTTGTGGAGCTTTGGATGGCTTGACAGGTGTCTTGTGTGGCTTGATATCCATGACAAGGTCAAATGATTTCCTAACGAATAATAGCTTCAATACAATGATCCTAGATTCCCAAAATAGGATCTTTAGGATTCTATTTATAATTTTTGGCAATTGGTTAGAATCGCTGGAGATCCAGAATTTTTAGGGAAAACAACTTGGAAGTGGTTTTAACCACTTCCAACTTGGGCTTCCATGGGTGGTGATGCAAGGTAAAGAGGTTAGGATGTTAGGGGGGTTAGATAAAAGGGGTAAGAATGTGTTTTTATGGGTAGTAGATGGTTAGGGAGGTTAGAAGGGGGTTAGAGTAGATTTACGGGAGGTAAAATTATGATTTTATGAGGTGAGGGTAGTGACTTAGATCATGATATAATAATAGGTTTAATGATTTAATTGTGTGTAAGGGGTGTAGGTAGGTTACCTAAGGTGACGAAAACCTGATATCTATAGTGTTTCTTTTTTCTTGTGTGCCTCTTGTACTACACACTTCTACAGTATTTTCTTGGAGTGTTATTATTTGGTTGTTTGTATGATCACTCCTTTTCTCAAATTTTCCTTTTGGTTGTGTTCTTCTTCTTTCACGCTTTCCTCCATGTTGGTGCATGATTTGATCTTAACCAAAATCATGGCATGTATGGTGTTTCTCCATGTGAATTTTGATGTAGAATGGCCATCTTGGTTGTCTAACTTGTCTTTAATTCATTTTATGCCTTTTTGAGCTCTAACTATTGAAATCATATTGTGCTCCTATCAAACCATATGTGTTTTTTCTAGCATACTAATGTTTCATTTGTTTCTCATTGTTCTAATGATTTACAAGTTTAATTGCATATGTATTGTTGTTGGAAATCTAATTTCCATCCAATCCTTCGAAGGTAGGGCCCCTTGCTTTGGAAATTATTATTTTACAATTTTATGAGTTTGTATTTCTACAAGTTTGTAAACTGCATTTCTACCCCTATGACCCAAAAAAGTAATATTTGAATCATATAGAGGCTATGCAAGTCTTTGGAGTAGTTTCACACTTTTCATGAAAAATTTAAAATTATAAATTCAATTCCAAACCCCACATGAGGGATATTCAGGAAATATTCCTTCACCCACAATTATATTGAAAAGATAAAAATGGCTACAAAACTTCATTTTGCATTTCAATCCCTGAGGCCCAAAAAGGAATATTCTTATAATCTCCAAGCCATGCGAGTAAATATACAGTCTCACAGTATTATAGTTAGAATTTTCACAATTACAACATTTCTACAAACTACACTTGTGATCCCAATGTCTGAAATGGACATGTGGCATGTCACCAAAGTTATCAATATAGGTGGGCAATGTCACACTTTTGTAGTTTGTAGCTTTGTAGTTACTACAAAACTACAAATTTTGATTTCATCACTGTGGACCAAAAAATGATACATGGCTCAATTTTATGACATAGGTTATGGGAGGAAAAAAAAAAATTTGTATTTTGTACATTTGTATTTTTTGCAATATTGTACAAACTATTCATGCATCCCCAACGCTCAAAGGAAGACAACTAAGCATAGTAGTTTTACATGTGTAAGGATAAAATTCAAACTTGAAGGTAGAGATCAACGGTTATGAAATGAAGGAAATATGAAAGTAGATACCACCATTAATGGAAGTATGTGAAGTATGAAATGTAGAGGTGCAGTTAGTAAAATTCATCACTTTGGCCTTTGCAAAATTTGCACTTAATTTGCATTCTAAAGCCCTAGAATGACAATGAGAGCAAATTTCTGCACTTCAATTGCATGAATTATAGTTTCATAAATCTTTAGTGATGAGTTTGGTGTTAGATTGCGGTGGAAACAAGAGAGAAAAAATGATGATCTAGCCATAGGTAAGAGTTTCATTTAAGCTCGTATAAATAAATTTTGAATTTGTATTGTCCTAGAAGACTGTATGGGAAGATTTAAGTAGTGTGAAACATTTATAAAACCCTGACTCTTAGTTGTCATTTCAAAATTTTCACCCTATAAATATGAAGACCCAATTGGCTATTGTTTGTGCCACTTATCACCTCTCATTTGAACTAAAAAAAATAAACAACACTAACCTAGTTAATGTGGACTTAGGATAATTTCAACAAAGGTTGCATACCATAAACCAAAATGAAACCATGGATAAAATTGATTTGAGCAGGCCTCAGTCTAGCACCTTCATTTCCTCCTTCTACACAATATCCTAAACTAGTATGGTTTTTCACAGAGCATTACAACCCAGTAACTAGGGAAATATTGGAAGTAAATCATTGGTTCTATCCTTAAGTTTTGACACTTTTTAGGAAATTTTAGGTCTCCCCAATATGAACTCACGTGGAAATCATTTTAGTTAACAATGTAGAAGAATACTAGAAATCCAAAAATACCAGGTGTTCTAAAATGTTAAACAATAACTAGCTCAATAAACCAAGAATTACTGTCCAGTAGGATCCCCAAGAGGTTGAGTAGGGTAGATTTTGAGGAAGAAATTAGAGATATTATTACCCTCTTGAATAGTGTCATGGGAAAATATTCTTCTTCTTATTCCATTGATTTGATGTATAATTTAATCTAAATCATCCTCATTGGGAAAGTGCAAATCCATTGGGGAGAATTCATTAGTGATTGCATTCATGAGAAAATGCTTAAACTCGAAGTCCAAATTAGAGATGGATCCATAGATAAGATGGATTTCTAGATGACCTCATACCTAGTTTATAATATTTCCTAGCATAGAATGTTCCTTGGGTTTGATAAAGTAAGGGACATTGGAAATTGTAGATTATATGATGCGTACCCTCAACTAAACTTAACCAATTACATCAAATCATTCAGTATGGTACATGAAACCTTCTTTTCTCCACTCATCTACCTATTTAAACCTTAGAGAGAGAACAATAGAATATATACACAATCCAAGGAGTTAATCTCTGTATTTAGGTGTTACTTCACCTAATTCAATACCTTCACATATATCAAAGTAAGTGGATTTCATTAAGGCTCTGTATATACTGCCAAGGTACTTAGATGATAATTGGGCACTTTTATAAGTGTCAAGGAAGATAGTGGAAGTGCACAAGTTGATTACAGGAAAGAACAAAGCCAACATCAAGTTCCCAATGACTATTGGAAGGTACATTTTCCCTATATTAGTCAAATCTAGACTTCTAGAAGCAGAAATGGGAAAAGTTACATTACAAAATCTCTCTTATGCCTAATTATGATATTAGGTGGATTCTTCAAGGAGCCTTTAACATTTTATATAAACATGTGCCTCATTATGAGGATTATTAGATGGATTGTGGGGATGAAGAGGATGTCAAATTGAGATATCACTCTAGAGTGACCCTCGCCCAGATAATAGATTATAAACATATCATTGTTCCTCTAGGGTTGTTGGATGATAGGAATCTAGTAAGAAATAATTATGTTGAGAAAAACATAACATCCCAACCCATCCCAAGTGTAGACTGATAAAAGATTAGAGAACACTTCTCTCCATGGTAGGATTACCTTGTTATCAAAAGACATGGGTGTATGGTTGAGCAATAAGGGTATTGATCTAACTCTATAAAATAGATGGTATTAAGGGAGTAGAGGAAGAGTGGAATTATAAAGGATGTACTTATCCCATACATGAAGGAACCTATAGGTCAGGACCCCTTAAAATGAAATTCCTCATAATTATCCATCAAGGGAGAAAATTCAAGGGTAGTTGAAGAGTTAAGTGATGCAACAAGAAAAACAGTGACTCTAATGTCAAAACTGAACCACATGGAAAAAAATGATACTGGATAAAACCATGTAATATGTCCCTATGATTGTAGCCACACCCCTCAAAAAACTTCCCCATCATACTTCAAAAGGAAAAAGTAACATGGTAAAAATAAGTACTCAAAGTAAAAATCCAACCACCTCTTCAAAAGGATCCTTAAGAAAAGGAAATAGAATGAGAGGAAGCATTATCTTTGGTCAATCAAATAAGGACCCAACCTTCGAAACCATCTAAGAAGAGGAAGAAGAAGAAGAGTAGCCTATGGCATTACACTTTGTAAGGAATAAGATAATAAAGCTCTAAGCACCAATAATAGAAACAAATACAAGTGCAATACTGCAAGGGGGAAACTCCAATAATGTAATTATCTATTCTTGCCTCTCGAACTCCAAAGGTAGCTCTTAATACCCCACTCCCTTTTGTGACATGAGGAAATTGTTTGTGCACTGATATAAGAATTCCCTAACATTATTCCTATTTGGGAATTTCAGAAACAAGAGGCCCAAGAAGGAGAAATAACCTAAATGTCAAACCCATTTTCGAAGCATACTTTCAATGAATTAATAGATGGATTGGACCAATATTTTGGAGCCGACCTCCCACATAAAACCTTACAATCCACATCAGTTGAGAAATGGTAGGGAGACTAAACAGAAAAGGAAACACCTACCATGGAATAAGTTGGAGGTGGTTTGTGAAAAGTGGTAAGGGAAGAGGTTGCTATTAAATAATTTGAGTAAAATCATATTAAAAAGGTCACACCTTCTGAGAGTGAACAATCTAGTATTGTGTAACTTTCTTAACCAATGTTGGAAACAATTAAAAATTAATCACAACTCATGAAGTTTCACAATAGGAAACCCAAAAAAAATACTTGTAATAAGTTTATCTAACCAAGAATCCTTCTACATATAGATAATAAAAGGTTGAGGATACAACAAAGATTGATATAGGAACTCAACCCTCTTCGACTATGACAGAGGAAGAGGTGAAGGACTTGGGGATAGATTAGGAAAAAGTTCAAGAACATCTTGTTAATTATTTTGATTAGTAAGAGACATAAACTTAGGAAATGGTGAGTTGAGAATTGATCCTGCAAAAATAGAGGTTATTGTGAAATGGCCTAGACCCACTAATGTGATGGAAGTTAGGAGTTTTCTAGGTGCAGTTCAGTACTGGAGAAAATTTATTACTAACTTCTCATATATTTCATCTCCTTTGCATGCTTTGACAAGTATTAAATAGGTCTTTCAGTGGGGAGGAAAGCAACAGAAAGCCTTTGATACACTTAAAGAGAAGACAAGTACCACTCTGATCTTGGCACTTCCAGATTTGCAGCATTCATTTGAGATTGAGATAGATACTAGTGACTACGCAATGGGGGTAGTTTTGATGTAGAACAAATGACCAGTGTGTTATACCATTCAGAAACCTTTACAAGTGCGGTAAGAAACTATCCAACTTACGATAAAGAGTTGTATGCTTTGGTTCAAAGTGTTAAAAAGTGGAAGCATTATTTAATGGGAAAAGAAACAGTTATACATACTAACCATCAACCGCTTCAGTACTTACAAACACTGACCAAATTGCAGTAGTCTAGACATTTCAGGTGGATGGGATTTTTGCAACAATTTCATCTTGTAATCAAGTATAAAAAAGGTATTCAAAACAAGGTTGCCAACATGTTATCTAGACCACCAGTGGTAGTAGCATCTATTCTTTTGCAACATAGTTCTTTGGCTCATGTTAGTTACAAGGAACAATATGTTAATGATGTTGATTTTAGAGAGGTGTATGAGGATCTAGTAAGTGGGAAACAAGTAGGAGAAAAATATTATAATTTACATGAAGGATTGTTATATCATTCTGGTAAACTTTGTATTCCATAAAATGAATGTGTATATATGATTAGGGAAGCACATAATTCTCTTATTTCAGGGCATTTTGGTGTTAGTAAGATAGTTGCACATTTATAGAAATATTGTTATTGGCCTATAATGCATGAACATGTAAACATGTATATTAAGGTATGTGTTCTTTATGCTACAAGCAAGCTAAGTACTAGTAAATTAGGACTTTACACTCCTCTTCTTATTCCTATAAGGCCTTGGGAAAGTGTTTCCATGGATTTTGTAGGAGGCTTGCCCATGACACAGAAGAAACATGATTACTTATATGTGGTAGTGGACAAATTTAGCAGAATGTGTGTGTTGGTTCCATGTACTAAACAAATAACTGGTGAGGGAACTGCACATTTGTTTTTTCAGTTTGTTTGGGTTCATTTTGGTTTACCTACTTCAATTATATCTTATCGGGATTCTAGATTTCTTGGGGAATTTTGGTCAACATTGTGGGGGTTAACGGACACAAAACTGAAAAAGAGCACTACTTTTCATCCACAAACTGATGATCAAATAGAGGTTGTAAACCACACAGTAGTACATTTGCTTAGGGGCTATTGTGGCAAACATCCTAAGTTATGGCATGAACATCTATATTATGTACAACATGCTTATAATAATTCCTTACATTCCTCTAATTTGAAGTCTCCATTTGAGACTTGTTATGGATATCTACCTAATTATCCTTTAGATGTATATTATGGACATGAAAGTGTTGTTAATGGTTCAAGTGATTCTGATAGGGCTAAAATATTTGTTCAGAGAATTCAACAGGTTCATCAGTATGTCCATGAACAATTGGAGAAAAATCAGGCTAAGTACAAAGCCAGGCATGATAAACATAGAACTGATCACAAGTTCAAAGTTGGTGATTCATTTTGGCTTCACATCAATAGGGAAAGACTGATAGGTGAAGGTAAAAAATTGAAACGTATAAGGTATGGTCCATTCCAAATATTAGAAAAAATTGGTAACAACGCTTTCTGGTTAGATTTACCTCCATATATGCAAATATACTCGGTAGTTAATGTTGAGAATTTAAGATTGTATGAACTACCTATGATTGTTGATCATGATGATGCTAACATAATGCCTTCCATTGATGATTTTGTTCCTGAGTATCTTGATGAGTTGCAGGAAGACATCATTTTGGACAGGAAGGTCAGAACTTCGTGAAGGGGTGATATTGAGTATATTCATGTTGGGATTAAAGGAATTCATCAAACAAGGCTAAATGGATGGAAATTAGAAAGGTGAGGGAGAAATACCCTCACCTATTCACCAATTAAGTTGACTTTTGGGGTCCAAAAGTTTCTCAATGGGGAGGAATGATCCAGAGGATCCTCACGGAGAAACACTGATCTAAGATCTTCTAAAAATAAGTTGCAGTCATTTTTAAAGTGTGGAGAAAATTTATACAATTCCATCAATATCTCGTTTGTAGGAAACGGAGCTCGTTTGTAAAAGTTATAGCCTGCTGAAATTTTAGGGAAACTGGCAAATTCAATACTGTGTGTAGAGATGATGCGTGCACATGTGCACCAATCAACATTCACCATGTGGAAAATATGGGTGACAAAGAAAAAGGTGGATTTTGGAATAGTCTTAGCCTCCTTTACTTCACATCCATATTACAGAGTTTATGTATATATTTGCTTCAGTTTGCAAATACGGGATACATGTGGGATTATTCATATTTGAATTTGTTAAAGGATAATACCAAATCCCATTAAATTTGCACATAAATAATTTATCCAAATTACCAAATATAAATTATATACTATCTTCCAATTTCCATGCATTATATACTATATTACCTCCATATTTAAACAAACCTTATCCCTTAAAATCCACCTTACAATGCAAAAGCACCTAAACCTTACCTTAAAAAGTGCCTACATATCCACCATGCTAGGAATGTGGGATAAATCACATGGGAGGTGGCATAGGAGGTGGGATTTGAACCGTGATCCCTTCCATCAAAAATATATGCCTTGACTACCACGCCATAGGAGAAGAAACATTATTAAAGGAGTTATTTTGTATATGTACATGCATTTAAAACTGTGTAAATTATTGAAATGCTCATAACTTGAGCTAGGAGGGGAATTTTGAGATGAAGTAAAAAGTGACAACTATTATTTTTGGCAGAGGAATGTGATGAGAAGATTAGATTCTTGTATAAATATTTTTAAAGATTTATTTTCAATATTTTAATAGATCGGTCCCATTCAACTGGACCCGGAGACGTAGGCCATAAGTGTTGAACTCTGTTATCAATTCTTGTGTCAAATTGCTGATGATTCATCTCTTTATTTTCTATTTTTACACAGTACTTTCAGTTTTAATTTTTTTATTAAAAATACAAAAGGATATAATAGTCAATTTTTATATCAAAAAGCAATACAAAGCAAAGTAAAGTGTGTGCACAATTGCTAGTTAAAATTGATTTTTAGATCAAGAAGTATATTAATAAATTGGCTAAAAGAATTAAGAAAAGGAGATTTATTTCAGTTGAGTTTGATATTGTTCTCTCCAAACATTAATTTTTTCTTCCTTTATCATTTAGGTCTAGATGAGGGCCCCATCTTGGTGATTTTTGAACACCTCGACGCATACATGATTAAACTAGAGGAGAAAGAAATGTTTGAACCAATTGATATTAACCCTCCTTAAGAGTATTATTTATTTTATATTCCACTACCTATTCTTTATTCATTTCCATTCATTATTCTTTCAGAAAGAATAGTTGAATCAAATGATTGTAATGGGTAATAAACTCTTCTTAGAAGCACACACATGATGGTGACAGAGTAGAAAAGGACAAAAATGTTTTTTTTGTAAAAGGAATACTCTCCACCCCTCCATAGACTCAATCATAGTTAAAAGTAGTTCTATTTTGGTGTATCAAAATGGGATATTTTCAGTTAAAATAGCTCATCCATCCTCTTGATGGATCAACAATCAAATCCCCTATATTTTTCTTGTTTTCAAGGCTCGTGGGGGGTATCTAGGTATTTTACCTTAGGGTAAAATTTTATCTAAGAATGAAGGATTGTATTTATTATAAGGGTTCTAATTTTTGGTTTTTGTTTAGGGTGATTACATTGTATACTCATTAGAAGGCATTGAGATCATTTTATATATGTCTCCCTTGTCTAAATTGAAGCATACCGAACCATTTTCCATGTTGCAGTCAAGCATTATGGAATGTACATGAGAGAATAGTTAATAAATTTACCTTTTAATGTAATTTTATGTTTATTAAATTAATGAAATACAAAATATATCATTCTAGTTATTACAGGAGATTATTCACTAAGTAAATATTGTGTTCTAGTGTTACTTTGCAATATTCTTTGATTTTAAAATCTTTTTTGCAATATTACTTTAGATTTAATTGCTTACAAACCTTGATTATATTTTAGGTGTTATGGAATTGATGCAATAAATGTTTTGTTGAGATTTCATGCACACATATTTGTGTTAAGATTTCATAGATTATGTGGTATTTTTTTACATGAATTTAATATCAATGAATGTAAATTCCCCTGTGAAGGTTGTGCTTTCTTGATATTTTTCCTCCTACATTTTATAAAAATAGGCTGAAATGGGGAGCATTGGCACTTGTCCCAATTATATCTCCCACCCCCACTTCATTTAACCAAGTACCATCTTATCCTACCCATTTTAAATCACATCACCTTCTCCTATTTTACATGTGTTTTCCTGCAAATCACACCCATCCTCCATATTTCGAGTGTATTTTCCATAATTTGTGAATTTTATCATCCAACATCATCATATCCCAAGTTTTTAAAAATTTATTTAGAGATGATGTCTATTATCACATTATATCTATCTTCATTGGCTTGTGTCTGATGTATCACATGTTTGAAATTTTTGTGTGACCATTATTTTAAATGAGAATTATATTTTATGATTTTATTTGATCTCATATTGAGGTTTCTAACAAGTTTGGGGGTTCAAAATACAATATCCCCTTCCCTTTCAAGACATCCCTCGGGTCCTCTCATGTTGCTTCAAGAAGATCCATAAAGTAGCAAGATAATAGCCACATCCTTATGCATGTGCCTCCCTGTCATTCCCATAAGGCATGGTCGAGATAGATAGATATAACCATCCCTGGCTACAAAATGACACACCAAAAGGTATTTATCTTCTCGGTGTTCCTCCTTTCCATCACTTCCTTATTTGGGGTGTTAGATTGGGAACCAACACAAATCTGACATTGTTTTTGGGGCTTTGAGTGAGTTTTAAAAAAATATTTATCAATTTTCAACATCATCAACGTATAGTAAGAATGTTACTTTAGGGTTTTTCTTTTCTCTTCAAAGTTTTATGAGTTAGATTGTTTTTACATGCTCTACTTACATACCAACAACACCATTTCTAGGTGGATCCATTGGGGACTTGAAGAAAGGTTTATCACTTCCTAGGATTTATGAGAGGTTTATCAATTTTAATTTTTCCTAATCTAAATATACATGATACTTGTTTAAATCACATGGGTTTAGGAAGGGTTTGTCAAGTTATCATCTATCTAATTTTTTTGGAGTGGTATTCAATGTATTTTCATAGTTGATTTATCAAGTATAAAGTGCAATCTCTATTGGCAATTCCATTAAGAATTTTGGGTTAGAATGTTACTATATTGTTCATTATATATTGTTGGAAATTCCACATTTACAAAACTAGAAGGACTGAGATCATCATTCAGATATGACACTGCTAAGAAAATTCTTCTGGAGTTGAATGTTTTGAAAATAAGAAGGAAGCAAGTTTAGAAGCCAGTAAGAGGTCAAAATTTCAAAAGGTAAGGACATTTAGTCTTTTGATTTTGGTGATTCCCCTTTGATTGAGGAATTATTCTATCTCTTATGATAGTTCTAAGCCAGATAGCCTAGAAAACCGCCTTCATTCCTTTGTTCAAAAGGGCTTTATGCCGACATTTGCTAGAAGTTTTTTGAGCCTACCCATTTGTTCACAAGTGAGAATAGATCCTTTGGTTGTGAGACTATTCCTATGAGAAATATTCATAACACTAACCCTACTCTCTTAATTCATAAACCACATGTTTGAAACCCAGTTGATCATTCTCCTGAAAACCCATTTCATAACAATATGGATCATCCTCCTTCATGTGCTTCTTTCAGGGTTAATACCTTTAGACCTATCAATTTTGAGGGCATGCTTGGATATCCAAATGAGTTTAGAAATTAGATTACCTAAATTTCAAGGCAATAATGTTTAGTGGTGATTAATATCTTAAGTTGTTCTAGAATATTATGGATGATTATGAAATGAAATATGAGGATGTTTGTTTCAAGTTGTTTGTACACGCTTTAGAAGAGGATGGAAGAGATTGGTTTAATTACTTTCCTCTTAGTTTAATTTATTTATGGTATGAAATGAAGACTAATTTCAGGATTTAATATAGTGATAGGATTGACACTAGGTTCCTCCTTTCTGATTTTGGAAACATAAAGAAAATTCCTAATGAGTGTGTAAAGGATTTAAACACAAGGTTTAACAAGAACTTACATGTTTACTAGCTAGTTTGAGACCCAATGATGAATCTTGTTTGATTAAATATTATGATGTATTTGAACCCCATCAACTTGAGACAAGCATTCAATACGACCATCCAAATTGAAAATAACATCAAGGCTGTTGGTAAACCTCTAAAGAGGGAAGGGGTGAAACTTTTCAACCCTAAAAACCCACAAGAAAGTAAAATTATTGATCTAGAAGAATTGGTTAATACCTTAACACGGTAAGTTACAGATATCTCCTACAAATTGCAAAAATCTGAGAAAGGATTATCTTTTGGCCCTCAAATTCAATACCAAAACTAAAACAAAATCAAAATAGATTTAGAGGAGATCATAGAGACTATGATAGAGGAAAAGACATATAGGTCAAAATGATAGGCAACATGCATTTATAGATAATAAAGAAGTCCCTAATCCATAGGGGGAAAGAGTTGCAGCAGTTGAATAAAAACATATCATTATTGATATGATAAATTTTTGCTACCTCATGTTTCTTGTGAAAAACCTTCCTTGTATGAAGAATGCAACTGGATCAGATTTTAATGATGCATGTGTGCTTGATAATCAAGTACATTTAGAACAAGGTACAACCTCTATTGAACTCATGTGTGCTAAAGTTACTGATGATTTTTGAGAAAATATAAATAAGGTATGTTATCTTCCCTTTGAAGTTTATGTTGATATTGATATGGCTCAATCTTTTTATTTTCCCAATCATGATTTTGAATATCTTAGAGCTCTGACGATAAAAAAGTATGATGTAGAAGTCTCTTCCAAGGAGGATATGGAATTGTTGATTAATGCAGTTGTTTCCCAGGAGAAGGAATATAATTTGAGAAATAGAAAGTAAAGGGGCGTACCCTAGCCTCAAAATTAAAGATGCCAATCTTGACCAATTTCCCCAAAGGTTCCCCTAAGATAAACATGCCATGGAACACCTCTATTATTGAGCATAGCCCAAGTATCCCTCACATTGTTTTTATTTTGAAAGAGTGTATACCATTTTAGAAAGTGATCATTCTCTCTTCCAATACATCCCTTCCTAGGTACAATGTTTATGACATGGCCCAAATCCTAACCCAAATCAAAATCATTTTTCCTTTGGTAGAACTACTTAGGATTCTAAGCACATAAACAAGGCATTTAAGTATGTGGGATTTAAGGAGGATTTTATTACAAATAAAGAAACCCCTCCCCTTATTGTTAAAAAATGAGGTTCAAGAATCTCAGGAGATCATTGATCCCTCCCCTGAAGTTTTTTTGGGCACATCCTTGGTAAATAATCAATTGGATATTTATCCTTTTTATACCACACTAATTTTAAGTGGGTGTCTCCTACTTAATTGTATGTTTGACTCAAGTGCTTCCAACAACATAATGTCATTGGTAGTTACAAATGAGCTTGGTATAAAGATAAAATCTTCCTGTGGAAGATGTAATGCCATGGATTCAAGAGAAGTAGTTTGTTGTTTGATGTGTTAAAGGATTAGTTGTGCAATTAGAAACTAACCCTACAAATTACTTGACAATGAATGTCATTGTGGTTGATTTCCCTGCTAAGTGGGGAATGTTGTTTTCAATAAAGTGTGCAACAAGTGTGGGAGGTAGTGTGCAGAAGGACCTTTCCTATGCTACCATTTCATTGGTGGGAAAGTTGGTCAAGTTACACATGGAAGATAATTTATTGCACTTGATAGAATACCACATGAATGCATCAAATGAGGTTTTTCACACAGATATATATTTGGGTAACTTTGTGGGTAATGTTGATTTTGATGATCAAAACCTTGGCCTTGGGACTTAGTTAGAATACCCCGGTTTTCCATGGGCTACGTACTTTGATGGAGCATGCTTCAATATTTTCAATGGAGCATGTATAGTTTTGGTTTCCCCTAACCAAGGATCCTTTAATTTTTTTTTCAAGTTATGCTTTGAGTGCACAAAAAATGATGTTGAATATGAGGCACTCATACTTGGTTTGAGGATTTCTTGAAGGCATGGAATAAAGGACCTAGTTGTGAAAGGTGACTCTAAATTTTTTGTAAATCAAATTATAAGATTATATGAAACCAAGCATCAAAGGTTGAGACAATACAAGAATGCAATATGGGTTTAATTGATTTGTTTGACTCCCTCAATATTGAATACCATGAAAGGAGTCAAAATGCACCAATTGATAGGTTAGTAATGTTGGATTGTCAGTATGATAATCAAAGTACATCAACATACTGCAAGTTATAAGTTGAAATGAATGTTAGGCCTTCTATACCTGAAAAAATTCAACACTGTCAAGTGTTTGATGATGATTCCCACATCATGAAATTATTAAGTTGTAAAGATGAGTTTGCTAATCAACTAATTGATCTTGAACCTATGGTAGAAGTATGTGATAAAAAATATACCTTGTTTGGGAAGGAAGTGACTCAGTTGAAAACTAATAGAATCCCAAGAGGGTTGGTCATCCTTGAATCTATTTTTGATGGTGTTGAAAAAATTATAAACAAGTCCATCCACACCCCAAGATACATCAATGAAAGAAACTTAGGAACTAGCAAGATCCAAGAAAAATTTGGCTAGGCAAAAAATTAAGTATAGATGAAAAAAATGCATATACCAAACTGCTAAAGAAGTATAAGGTATTGTCTTGGCTTGGTCCTATTCTAAGTTGAATACTTATATGAAAGACCTATTTTATCATGTGATACCCTTGGAGCCTCATACTAAGTCTTTCAGGAAAAATAAAAGGCCAATTGACCACATCCTTGTAATTAAAATTTAGGAAGAGCTGAAGGAACTCAGGGATGGAGGCATCATATAGCCTACTAGATATTTTTCATGGGTTACCAATTTGGTTCTAAATGAGAAAGAAGAATGGGGACATCATATTCTGTGTGGAATTTAGATATTTGAACAATGATTCACTAAAATACAACTACTCTTTCAAAAATATGGATAAACTTATGCAAAAGTGTAATAGGGTTAGAGATGTTGTTAACACTAGATGGTTTCTTAGGGTACAATAAAGTTGTGGTTAAAGATTCAGAACAATACAAGACTACTTTCACCAATCCATGGGTAACTTATGTCTATGTAAGGATGTTATTTGGTCTCATGAATGCAGGATTTACTTTCCAAAGAGTAATGTGTGTTGCATTTGTTGTATTCATAAATGAGTTTATTGTTGTCTACCAATATGATATAACATTCTTTTCTAAAATAAGAGGTGATCATTGAGAGTATCTTGAGAAAATATTGATTGGGTGTAGAGAATTTGGTATCTCATTAAATCTAGGAAATGCCACTTTGGTGTGCAAAAGGAAAAGTTGTTGGGACATTTTTTGTCTCAAGGATTTATGATTGACACTAAAAGAGTAAAGTTAATTGATTAAGTACCATTCCCCCAATCCAAGAAAGGTATACAATTTTTCTTTGACCAGATTAACTTTTTGAGAAATTTTATATCCAATTTTTCTAAGATCACTCTACCTATCACAAATATGTTGAATAATGATTAGGTTATCATGTGTGGAGATAATGTAATACAAGCATTCAAAGGATTGAAATATGCATTAAATATTATCTTTTTGTTGGTCAATATAGATTATAAGAAGGGGTTTCAAATTTTATCCTTTACATCTAAATTGACTATTACCTTCATTTTGTTGTAAAAAATGATGAATGACATGAGAAACCAATTACATTCTTGAATAAGGCCTTACAAGGATCTGAACAAAAATATACAATCATGGAAAAATAGGGGTTTTCCATAATAAAATCCACTAAAATATTAAGACCCTACATCCAAATCTCAAGGTTAATTGCCTATGTACCGCACACCATGGTAAAATATATCTTAACCCATATGGAATATTCAACAAAAAGGTGCATGTGGGTAAAAAAAATCCAGTAATATGACTTGGAAATCAAAACCACTAAGTTGATAAGAGGCCTTGGTTTGAAAAGGTTAATGGCATAAGCAATTTTACAAGTTATGGAAGTGAATTATGTTATTGATTTAATTTAATTTGAATTCAATATAATTGTAGAGTACCTATTGAAATAATTGATGTACAAATGACAAAGTATAGTAATGATAAGAGAGATGGGATTACTTAGCTGATTTCTAAGTGAATAGGAAGTAATCTAGGTAGGTGCGAGTTCTGAACAAGTTGCAAAAAGTGTCGTAAATGCTCATTGTAAAATTTGGAAGCTGAGAATAATGCTAGATAGGGGCACCCAGTGTTGGAAAGAGGCACCTGGGCATGAGCTCAAAATCTAGTTTCTATTGGGTCGCTAGGGTTTTGTAGTGGCTCTATGTTGATCACCTGATGTTCGTACTATGACCACTGATGATACATGTAACCTATAAAAGATAAGTTTACTTATACAATCCCATAAACCGCATCCAACCTTAAAAGTAAAATGTAGAATGGAGATTCAGATAGACCTTGGTGGTCACCTTAAGAGTGAACTTATGACCAAGCACTACACTACATCTCAGACTCCATGTAGTTCTTGTGTGTTTGTAAGAATGATTCCCTAGGATACCCTTGTGTAAGTTGCACTTGATAGTGTGAGATGTAGCTAGTGTGTAGCAAATGTATATAATGTTTGGGATGAAATAGAATAGACTTCCCCTCCTATGTTGTGTATGTATAAAGGATGAAAGCCTTGTCCCTTGTATGAGTGCTAGATAAATGTCTTTGATGCTTTTGTGCCTTTAATGCAAGCATAAGTGGTAGTATGTAATAATTAGTGCTTGGTCCTTTATTTTGAACACATAATTATGTATTCATACGATTACTTTTTTGAATTTCATAATTGAAAACTGGAAGGGTGACCCATAAGTGAAACAGATGCCCAAAAGATAAAAGAGACCCAAAAGGAGTAAGTAAGATAAAAAAGGGTCATGGGCCCCCAAGAGGCACAAGAGAACCTAGGTGTTAATGTCCTAGTTAGGTGTTGGTTTCCAAAGCCATGAAAGATAAAGAAGTAAAGTTATGACTGGGATGTAGGGTGTGTATGAACAAATAGAAAAAAAGAGATAAAGAAAAGAGGCCAAAGATAGTTGTCAACGAATAGTTTTCTTTCTTAGGAATCATATAAATACTAGTATGCTTTTTGGACCTAGAAATACACCTACATGTGTGATTTATTGTCTACATTTTCCCCCAATTTATTTTTTTGACTGAATAATCAATATTATAAAGTAGATAAGAGATGTGTACCTTATGATCCTGTAGAACGTGTGGTGAAATAGTGTGTCGAGTGGATAAATGAAGCATGAAATGATTTGCAAATTAATGTGTGGATACTGGGAAAGGAAAGTGACCCTAGGGGTGAAGTGTATGTGTTACTTGTACCTTTTTTGTGATTTTTTTTATTATAGACTTCTTCTTGTTACGTATTAAGGATGAACCTATAAAAGAAGAGCACAAGTGTAGTCAATGTCCTATATATAATTTTTTTAGTAAAGTATGTAAAATTGTATAAATGTAGTAGTAAAGGAAAGTGTTCATCTGATGTAAAAGAGTGTAAAGGATAGAAAGGTTTCCTGAAATGCTATGAAGAGTGATATTTTTGGGTTGTCTCACCTCGATAGCTAGTTTTTTGGGCGATCTCATGCCAAGTGTGAGTTTTTGGGCGATCTCACACTAAAAAACAAGTGTTGTGCAGAGAGTTATAGTTTTATTCTCCATCCATGACTCTACCCAATAAGAACCATTATAAATGATGCCCTATTCATTCATTTTGTTCCTTTTTTCCTGATTATTTTGAATTAGTTCTGTATTATTCCGATTGTACTGATTGAAGAAAGTAACACACATTTTGTAACTGGAAGCATGTTCCTGTAACTGTAGAGATTCTTTGAACAACTATGTGAACTGTGCTGATATGAGAAAATAAATTTTTAGGCCTCCAGGACATTAGTGCATAGGAAAGAACATGGGAATCTAGGCACTACTATCTGAGTATGGATGCGGGTATCTATACTTTGTATTGGACCTAAGTCAGATTTAGGGTCATTTTGTGACTATATTCCTTTTCTTTTTCTATACTCTTTTGTGTTGTGTTATAGCTTTGAGTTGTTATATGGGAAATTCATTCACCCAATGTATTCCCCCCCTCATTTTGGGTGCATGCAATGATGATAGGAGGATACAACCCAAATAAAAGGACCTAATGTTGTGTTGTAGGGGGTAAGGGGTGTACATGGTATAAATCAATGCATATATAAACAAAGTGGATAGTAACATGTGTTATTAGAAAAAAAAAACATGCAATAGAAGAAATTGTAATAAGAAAGTGTGTAAACAAAGTGGACCATGAAAATTAGGTTTCAAACATGGTACATCACTCACAATGTCACAAGTCAATCAGAGCTGAAGCAGCCATAAGAAAGCAAACAATGATCAAGCAATACATAGAGCATAGCCTGCAAAGAATAGAATATAATGGTAAACAAAGTGTATCAAATAACCATGGTGGAATATAATCTTGTAAATAAAATGCTACACATGAAGCACTCGTTAGCATGTTAGTAAGATAAATAGCATGTCAAGGCATGTATGGATCAATGAGAAGTAATGTGATAGAAAGTAGTATTAAATAATAAAATAATAAAACCTGTGATGTGTGAGAGTAGAGAAAGTAGATGCTCCCAGGAACCTCAACGGGGCTAGTAAAAGGTACAGTTCTAAACATCATTATAGCATGTAAGAACCTATAAGAGATTGTCATTCACCACAAAATACCAAGTGAACGTGCATGTGTATATATAGAATGATAATGACATACTAAGAATCCATCTAACATGGAAGAAAAAATGCAATACGTAAATAGAATAAGCTAGCAAGATTAGATGCAACTAAGATATGCAGATGTAATGTATGAGTGTGATGGAATGGTATGCAAAGTGAAAATATGATAGGATTATATTGCCCCCTAGCAGATGTGTATGAGATGAGGTTCATTTATAGGGACCCTCAACAATAAATAATGAACCATAGAACAAGAGTGTGTCATCAGGTAATGTGTGTGTTGTGTAAATAGATGCTAGGAAGATGTACCATGAAACACAAAGTGTGAAGTGTGAGGTTCATTTATAGAAAAACCACAACATTCAAGAATGAACACTATAATGAGAGTGTGCCACTAGATAATGTGTGTGTTGTGAAAATAGATGCTAGGAAGATGTAACATGAATCACAAAGCATGAAGTGTGAGCGATGTGAGGTTTATTTCAAAATTAGACCCTCAATAGTCGAGTATGAACCGTGGAACTAGAGTGTGTCATAGGGTAATGATGATACAATGCGTGTATCGAAGGGTATGAGAGTATGTAAAAGTGATCAGGCATGGAGTGAAAAGTGTGGTAGTAGTTGTAGACACCCCAAAATCACACCTATTTCCATTTTATCCCAGTTCGCTTCCTAGTACACCTTGTTATTCACCCATTTGTGATTAATTTATTAAATCAAATAATTCATACAAATTGCACCCTTTGGATTAATTAAATTAATCTTTAGTACCCTTTGTCACCTTGTGCTAAGTTAATTATCATTTATTTATTTAATGGTTAATTAATTAAGTGTGCACATTCAGAAACCACTTTGGAACCTATATGGAATCCACTTCTTCATCTTAGTTAACTACACCTGAACTCCACTTCAACATTCCAGTCAAGTGCACTTCTAGAATCCTAGAAAGGTGGGGGCAGTTGAATTGCATGTACAAGAACCTTTATGTATGAAACTTTTACAATTAATTCATTTACTACCCCTAGATGTCCCAGAATTGCTACAACCTCCTCCAATGTTATTTTTATCATGTGTATTCAAACCATTTCAACCAAATTCCAACTAATTCTATCTCTATAAAATATAGGCTTGCTCTCTATCAAAATCTCTTTGATTTAAGCACAAAAAATATGTTAAAATTGCTCTAACTTCTGCTATTTTGGAAGCAAAAATCCAAGCCAAAATATGTGTGTTCATAGCAATTGCATCCATGTTTAGAGGCCATTCAAGAGAACCCACATCCATTCAAAAGGTTACACAATTTTTTTTTACAACCTACTTGAGGTTTGCTTTGGAGGATTACAGGAAGGCTTTTTTTGTTTTTAGTTTACTTTCCATTTATTGTGTTTTCCATATTTTGCATTTTGGCATGCTCGATGGGACTTGCAACCCATCTTCTTTCATTTTTTTCATTTCATTTTCACTTTTTCATGCAAATTTAATTTTTTTCACATCTGTATGAGGTTTTTAATTGATTAAATTTGTTATTGGAGTCTTTCTACTATTTTTCTGTGTTGTTGTGTAGGTTTAGGAGCAAGAGTTGTTTTCCATGGAAAACTGATCAAAATAAAAAAACTAACATATTTTATGTTTTAATCTTTTTTTGATTCATGGTTTTCTTTGAAAAATTTGAGTGTAAATTTTTTGTTTGTAGGTTTTCTTTTCTTGTAATTTTAGGTTTTTAATTCCTGTTGTACTCCCTACACACCCGCGCGCACGCATGCATGCACACGCACACACACACACACACACACACACACACACACACACACACACACACACACACACACACACACACTAGATTTCATTTCAAGGGAAAATTAAAAATTAAAAAAATTAATTAAATTTTTCTTGAAATAAACAAAAAACATTCATATTTTTGCTAAACAAACAAATTAGAAAAAATACTAAAAAACTTATCTAAACCCTAACTACCTACACATTCCCCCTAACCCCATAACTCCCACCCCTGTGAGATTGGCCAGCTTGGCCGAGCTGACCTCCCCCTCAACCCCATTCAGAACCCTAGACACCCCCCTCCGACTCAGACCGAGCCGAGCCACTCACCTAACTCACCATAGATCCTGACCTAACTCACCCCATAGAGGCCCCCTGGACTTGACTCCTACAAACCCAAACCAACACCCTCTTCACCAAATATGACTCCCCCTCCCACTCAAACAGATCTGAGCCCCCGTTCCTAACCCCAATCCATCCCCGTCCTCCCAACACTCTCGAAGACTCCTGACCCTCTACGCCTTAGACACGCCTCTCGGCCCCCAATCCGGTGAGTAACTCACCACTCCAAGATCTTGGTGAGCTAGCTCCCCCCAATCTATGTCCCAATAACCCCCAATTGATCCCTACACTCCTGACACCCGGGTCATCTCTCAATGTGGATATGCCCCATTTACACTCCCTATATGTCTTAACCATCTCGGCCACATTGTGATCTACCCAACCCAAAACCACTACCAATTCACCTTCACCTTGCATGAAACAATATAAAGCCAACATCCCAAGCTTAGCCTTTTTTGTTGTAGTTTCATTAAACCTTAACTTTTGAACCTTTTTTAGGTTTGTTTTTTCAAAAAAAAAGTTTTTAGTAGAGTTTCTAACTTATGTTTGACATGTAAAACTTAGCTTCTAACTTAGAATTAATTTCTTTTAATATTCCAACTTAGCTTTTGTAATTAGGATTTTTTCTAATTTTCATTTGACTATATTAATTTTTGTAACTATTCAATTATATTTTAATTCATTCATTTTAACTATTTTCTTTAGTTAATTAGTTTAATTAACTCATTTAGGAATTTTAAATACTAATAAGGTCCTTTTTAAATTATTTTCATTGGTCATTTAATTATGTACTTTACTTAGTCTCGTTACTTTCATTAGGCCTTCTAATACACAATTAGGTGCTTTTGTAATTTACTTTTTGCTATTCTCACCAAAGTAGACTAATTGTGTTACTAGATCTTGTCAAGTTTTCGGGTACCTTCCATCTGATTCACTTTATTTTATCACTTTTTGGCTCCTTTTTTCCCATGTTTTTCACATTTGGACTAATCACAACGATTGCTAAATAAGCATTATTGGATATTTTGGTCCAATTTTTTCTTGATTTTTTAGCCATTTTGCATCCATTTAATCATTTTGCAACATACACTAACACTTTGTCACATTTTTTGTTGTGTTTCCTTTGTCATTTTTTTTTTGTAAGACCAATCCTTGTGTGATTACATGTATGCTCTTCCCTCGCGCTTTCTAAGTGATCGTAGGAATAAAAAATGTGATCATTTCTCATTTTTTAATTTTTGTGGAATTAAATTTTTTCTTAATCAAATCTTTTTTTTCACGTATGCTCTTTCCTTGCACTTTCTAAGCAATCTGGGAAATCATAAACGTGAACTTGCTTCTATAATCTTGGCTTCAACCTACCTCAGGTAAATGTTATAATCTTTTCTTGCAATACCCGCTCTTAAAAAGGTGGATAAAACATTGAAAACTACTAACTATAGGTTGCCTTGGTCATGCACTTCAAACTACTAGTTCTTGTGTGCAGGAAATTACTGATAAATAAGATAAAACAAAAATTTTACACACTGTATTTGTAGGTTTCGATAAGGGTTAAAACCCATCTGTATAATTGTGGGAAGTTCCTTGGCATAAGCCATAAAAATATTTTGAGGAACCGCAAAGTAGTCAGTACCTTGAGGGAACTGGTTGATGAACGGGCACCTTTTATCTCAACTGACTAGTAAATCCTTGTGAGTTAGAGTCATGGATATCTAGTAGTGGTGACCATAATGTGATTCATTCTAAGTAAGATCTTTTCTTACGGTTTTAAAGGGGGTGAAGTAAATCCATCAGCTAGAAATAATTTCATGCTCGCTCAGATATACTGCTGACACCTAGTTGAGTGAACCTCCTAGGAAGCAACACCTTGTCAAAGCCAATCTAAGGTAGAGGCTAAAACTTTCACTACATTATTTTTTTCATTTTTCTCACATCTTACACACTCGTGTTTCACTTTTTTCATTCATATTTCTCTCTCTCATCCATATTTGTCACTTTTTAAATATGTCTAAGTCTTGGGTTATAGACATCCATATCCACACGTGAGCACTTTCATTCTTCTTCACTAGTTCTTGACATCGTGAGAAAAATTTTATCATGGTCAAGCACCCCCTTGATCACCTTGATATTTCATTTTCATAAGTCTTAAGTTTAACGTTATCTTGTTGAAATCTAATAATTCCACACTCTTACGTCATCACATCACACAATCACTTTGTTGAATTGATGACATTCTTCTAACTCACTTCCACACTCTTACGTCATCACATCGCACATTTACTTTATTGAATTTATGAAATTATTCTAAACTCTTATGTCATCGCATCACACATTCACTTTGTGGAATTGAAGACATTCTTCTATCTCACTTTCATCATTCTTACATCATTTCCCTTTTCAATAAATTTGTTACATTGACTACATCCTCATCACTTCATCACTTCTCTCCTTAAATAATTCATTTTTCTTTAATTTGAGATCACCAATCACATCGATTTTCCCTTGTCTCTTATCTTCATTGTTGCGAGTTTCAGACCTCCTCATTTTTGTTACTTCACTCCTTGTGATGACGGTAATTTTTTTATTCTTTTTGTGTTCCCATTTCTTTTTCGTGTCTCCTCTTTGAAGGTACTTTTATTAAGAGTAGACATCCTTCATCATCTTAAGTCTCCGCTTTTAACATACACCTTGTTAAAATTAAAAAATCTCATCAAATTTTCTTAAGTCTCTTCCCTTATCACATTTTTATTAAGATTTGAGCTTCGTTCATCATGTTTTAAGTCTCTTCTTGTCACACTAACATTATCGCAATTTGAGCATGCTAACCTTTCATCTCTTCCCTCTTTAAGTTTAGTTTTTTAAATTTTCGCGAATCCATTTACTTTGTCCTACATATTTCTTAACACTTATTTTCTTAAGAATCATTTAAACTAACATTTCAACCCATCTTCCACCTTAACATCATTCATTTTGTTAAGTGTTGTGAATTTCGCCTTCTTCGTCACTCTTATCACTCATTTTGATTAGAGTTGATCACCTTCACACTTCAATCTCTCTTCCAACTTAACATCATTCCTTTTTTTAAGTGTTGTGAAGTCCCTCTTTTCATTTCTCTTAACACTCATAGTGTTAGTGTTATCCAAAATGAGCCCCTTGCTCATTTTTTGGCTAACTCCCTTCATTCTTTCCTCTCTTGTGCCTCAGTCATAATTTTTTATCTCTCAGGAACTCAAAACATTCTGGAAATTACACCATTGGATAGAGCTCTTTCTCAACTTTTCAGAAAGGTAAAGCTTTCTTCCTAACTCCATGTATTTTTGAAGTTATAGCTTGGTGGAGTTTTTGTGGAAAATTTTTCCTACACAGTCCTGCCAGCCAATCGAAAGTTGCCATGTCAGCATCGGAGAAATCGGGAGGAGGGAGAAATTTTTTGGATTTTTTACCAAGTTTTGGCGCAATGGGAAAACTTCCCAAGCAAAACCCGAGCCAATGGAAGGAGGCCACGTGTCCTCAGAAGGGTGGAGGTGGAGGTAAAACTTGAAATTTTCACAAAGTATTTGGTAGGGTTCAAAAGAAGAAATTTTTCCCCGAGGGCCCGCCGGCCAATAAGATGCTGCCACGTGTCCTTGGGCCAAAGGGATGGTGGGGTGCGAAAGGAGACTTTGAATTTTTACTAAGTGTTTGGCAAGGTTCAAAAAGGAATTTTTTAGCCTGATGGCCTGCCGGTGAATAAAATGCAACCACATGTCTAGGCGGGGAGAAGTTGGGAAAAAATTTCCAAGGTTGGCGCAGGTAAATTTTTCATCCCTAGGGCCCGCATCCAATAGCATCACGCCACATGTTCTTAGACTAAGGGGGTGTCAGGAGGTGGGGGAAATTTTGGCCCGAAGGCTCGCTAACCAACAGGATCATGCCACATGCCCCAGGGGATGTCAGAGCTTCGAACTCCAGGGAGAAATTGGGGAAATTTCCCAAAGGTGAGCGCAATTTGAAAATTTTGGCCCTAAGGCCCGCATCCAATAGCATTGTGCCACATGTCCTTGGGCCGAAGGGATGACGGGGTGTAGGAAAAAATTGGGAAAAATTCCCAAAGCAAAATCAAAGGAAATTTTCAAAAGAAAGTCCACCCCCCAAAGCCCGAGCGAGTAAAATCATGCCACGTGTCCATGTGGCGACGAAAAACATAAGGCAGGCCCGCAGATAAAATAAACATGCAAATCCCACATCCAATAGCATTCTGTCATATGTCCATCCCAGGGAAGATGATCAGCAATGATGGAAAAGTTGGGAGCAAAGAGCCCGTGACTAATCAAATCATGCCACGTGTCCTCGGGTCATCTAACCGGCGGAGAATTTTTGGAAAATTTTCCAAAGGCTGAAACAATGGAAAAAGGAAGCAGGAAGGGCCCACAACTAATCAAATCATGCCACGTGGAACTAGAGTGGTGGGGTGTAGGAATTTTTGGGGAAATTTTCCCAAATGCAAAAAGTGGGAAAATTTCAAATTTTCGGCCCGCCAACCCATTTTCGGCTCTGTTTTGCCCTAAATTTTCAGAGGGGCATAAATTTCGATCCAGTGCTTGGTTTCTTATGTTCTTTATATCAATGGAAAGCTGGTAAAATTATCTACATGATTTTGGGCTCAATTTTGTGTTTTCGTGGATTTTAGAGGGAGAAAATTTGAAAACGCCTCTGGCACATGGAAATCAACAATACTGACATTTCAACCACCATTTTTAATGAAGTATGGCTCACATTCTCTCCCAGCATGGTTAAAAATGTTAGGGAATGGACCTTTGAGGGTGCCCATGCTGTCTTAATGCCATTTGGTTAGTGGTTGAAGCATATTTCATGTTTTCCCATATTTCTCTCTCCTGAGTCCGAATTTGCATTGTAAATTTTTTTCCCATGTTTCTAGCTCTGTAACTTCCCTTTTCTTCCTCCTTTGGAAGATTTGTGGAAATTTTTACCTTTTCATGCAAATACAACACCTCTTTTTGCCTCTTGGCCATTGTAATGCACTGTATTGGACTTGGAATGATAAAATATGCTCTGTGATTAAATTTTCTCAATCCTTTCATATGTTTATCATTGTTTCCTAATATTTCATTACATTTTGGCAATTTGTGCATGTTTTATGCTGTATTTTCTTGTGGATTGTGTATGTTTTGCAGTAGTAAGTGTCTACTACTCCTTTGGTGCATCACCTTAATTAGACTAGGTTTATTTTTTGTATCTTCTCAAACCTGTCCCCTTGGCAAAGTTTGATAAAATTATAGGTAAACGATCTACAAAAAATGTTGTGCACACTTGAACAGAGGATTTGAGGGACCAGCCTCTAATCTAGAGATTCTTTTCCCACTTTTTACAAGTCCCACACTTGGGGAAAAGATTCAATGTTGTGCAATCACACTAGATGCTAAAATGTCAAACTAGAAATCTGATAGAACATCCAGAGGGTGCTGTTGATTTACACCAATATTTTTGGCATGCCTGATGGGAGATTAGAGTTCTTCATCTCCATTGCAACAAAATTGATGTGTGTTTGTTACAAGTTTCTTGCTGAAAGAGCCCTGAATTACACATATGGCGACTCCAAGGAAGAAGAATCAACTAGTTTTAGCAGTCTAGATCTGAAAAACTCATGAGAAGAATATCCACAAGGTCAAGAGTTGGAGAAGAAGAAGTGTTATTTGAGTATCTGCAACTATCTCCAAGAAGAATAAAAAGAGGGAGGAGAATTCAAAGGTCTCCATCTCCACCAAACATAACTCTATCAACTCCTCCACCTAGTAGACCTTTCATCCAATCAACAAGGGTTCTAAGGTCAATCAGAATGGCACAACACAACCCATATGTCAACTTCACTGGCTGCAGCCCAATTTCTCTCAATACAAAAAATCCAATCCCAGTTGCAGTATTGAAGAAAATTCCATACTTTACTAGAGAGAATCAGACTACTCCTGGTGATCATGTCAAGGATATTGCGAATATTTGTGCAATCCATGAGATTGATGAGATGCAAGTTACTATCAAACGGATGGCGTCTTCATTCAAAGGGAAAGCCTTGTAATGGTTCAAGAGCCTTTCTTTAGGCTCTATCCAAAATTGGAACCAGCTATGTATAGCCCTCCATGAGTAGTTTGGAGAAAAGGGAGATAACTTGTCCCTTTTGGAACAATTGAGAACAATCAAGAGAGCTCCCAATGAGTAGCTGACTGACTTCAACTTCAGATTTCAAAGGACTTGGGAGAGAATTCTAATGGCAGTAAGGCCAACAGCAGAAGGTGCTTTTCTATATTACCTTAAGGCTTTAAATTCTAATATTTCTATGTTAATTCAATCCATGGGAGGCACAACTATCCCTTCTACTTATAGCATTGCCATTAGGGCTGAAAATTGTCTAATCCAAGCTGGTAAGCTAGCTCCTAGGCCTCCAATTCCATTGTATCCAAATTTATAGAGCCCTAGAACTATTCAAGCACCTATTTTAGCTCCTATTCTCACTTCTAGAAATCATAATTCAAGTGAAGCTTCTACTTCATCTTCTAGTGCCTCAAATGAACTTCAAGAAGTCATGAAGCAATTACAAAATTTAGGTAATGAGCTGGTTACACTCAAGAGGTAACAAGCCCAAGGTTTTACACCTTCTTATCAACCTCAAGCTCAGCCTAACAGGCAGCCATACCAGCCTCAAATACCACCCAATCCATCTGCAAATCAAAATCAAGCAAGACCTCCTGCCAACAGACCATTCTAGCCCTATAATCTCAATGTTGCATCTACCTCTAAAGCACTAGTGCCAGTACAAAACAACATAGCTTAAGAGTATGATTGGTGTTTCCCATGCAATAAACCTCACAACCAGTCTATGTGCTTCAATGGTGCTCTAAATCAAGCCTTAATGGTAACAAAAAGTGGTGTGGAGGGTGAAGGGAGTCAAGGAAATAACCAACAATAAGAAACATCCTAGCAACAATTAGCTCCAAATGATACCACACTTGTAAACTAGTAGGAAGAATACTTTTGTGGCATGAATCAACCAATCTCTTAAAGTGTTGCAGCCAACACAAGGTCAAAAAGAAGAAATTTGGGTGAAGGACAACGTTTGGCTCCAAGTAATTCACAACCTTCTACCACTCCACAGACTATTGGAAAACAAAATGCAGTTCCAAACATGCAAGGACCATCCAAACCAACTCCTAGAGCAAATTAGATGCTAGTTGTTGTTGCCCATGTGTAATGAATGAATGTGCAGGCCAAAGGGCAGTAGAGGGATGCCTCATCTTTGTTCAACATCATTTATCATATGAAGAAGACAAAAGTGAACATATCAATGTGGGAATCACTATTCATCCCAGGCCAAAGAGATTTGCTATAAGCTTCCATGAAGGACTTGTCAACTTGAAATCAACAGGCCCAAATGCAAGAGAAGGTGCTCATAAATGCTGCCCAACCTAAAGAGGATCATGGAGGACAACAAGGTAAAATGTTGAAGCCCCTCCATTTTATGTTTCATTGATCATTGGGGACCAATTAGTACACAATTACATGATTGATTCTAGGGCAAGTAGTTCAGTAATGCCCAAGCAAATAGATAATCAGTTGGGGTTTCAATATGAAGTCATATCCAAAGGGGTAGTGCAATTGGATGGGACAGCAGTGATAATATTGGGAGTGAGTAAAAACTTGAGTCTTACTTTGCATGCATGTCCCAACATTGTTGTTCTACAAGATGTCTCAGTGATAGATCTTCCACCACTCTTTGCCCTATGTTTGTCAAGGGATTTCATAGCTAAGATTGGAGGTTACTTATCTGCTGATTGGTCACACATGTTGTTTAGAACAAGATATGGAACTAAGGTCACAATCAGATATAAACCTATTGTAAACTTTCACATTGAGCCTCACACCCCAAGCCAAATCAATGCCAACTGTTCAACGTTTGATCAAGAATATTATCCAAGCACTGATGAAGCTGACACCAAGGTTGGAAGCATCCCAAATTTGACTCTTGATGAATGGGTAAACAAGGTGCATGCTTTTGATCCTTATCAAGAAATAGAAGAATCTGAGCTAGGAGTCTATTGTATGCATGAAGAAAATTAGCCTATTTTTAGCATCAGCAAGGCAGACCAAAAGGATGAAAATGAGGTATGGTAGTTGCTCTTTGATGGATCAAGAAGTAGACAAGGCACAAGAGGGGGAGCTATGTTTGTTTCACCTCAAGGAGTCAAGTACTATTCAACTTTTAGATTTCAGTTTGCATGTTCTAATAACACTACTGACTATGAAGCTTTGATACAAGGATTGCATTGGTCAATCAAAAGAAGAATAAAGAACTTACAAATATTTGGTGATAGTGAGCTGATTTTCAACCAAGTTAGAGGGTAGCATGCTACCAAGAATGATATGCTCAAGTGCTAAAAAAACAGGGTGTGGGACCTCATTTAAGATTTTGAGGGCTTTAGCATCAAGTCCATCCCTAGAAAAGAGAACCAAGCTACTGATAGGCTTGCAGTAGTTGGAGCATCCTTTGATGTTGTTGAGAACATCAAGAAAGACAAAGTATAGCCAAATATTCATGTGATTGTAAGGCCTTCAGTGCCAGACAACAATGTAAGTTGGCAAGTGTTTGAAAATGATCAACAAATCATCCATTTCTTGCAAGAAGAGGCTGAGTTCTCAGCTAAAAATCAAGAAAAGTTAGAACAATAGTATGGTGATCAAGTGGTATAGCTGAGGACTAACAAACTACCAAAGGGACTTGTCACTTTGGAGTCCATTTTCAATCCTAATGATCAATTTAGGAAGGAGAAAGAAAACATCCAAGTCAAGGGAGAATATTCAGTGCCCATCTTGGTGGAAGAAGACAAGTCACTCCAAATTGGTAAAGTGACAACTGAGCAAGAAAGGTATGAGTTCATATAGCTTTGTCAAGAATTCCCTGATGTGTTTGCTTGGAGCTATGAATATTTGAAAGGTTTTAATCCCAAGTTAGCTCAACACACTATTGAATTGGACCCAAGTGCTAAACCCATCAGGAAAAAATAGAGGCCAGTCAATCCACACATGGAGCCTCTCATGAGAAGGGAATTGAATAAGTTGATAGAGGTAAGTATCATATTTCCTATCAAGCATTCTATTTGGGTAGCCAACTTGGTTCCAGTTAGAAAGAAGAGTGGAGAAATCAAATTGTGTGTTGACTTCAGAGATTTGAATAGAGCATCTCTCAAGGATCATTACCACTTCCTTCCATGGAGCAGATTTTACAAGTTGTTGCTGGCTCTGAAAGGTTTTCATTACTTGATGGCTATTCAAGGTACAATCAAATTATGGTGAAGGAAGAGGATCAGTTCAAGATAGCCTTCATAACCAAATGGGGGACCTATGCATATAGAAAAATGTCATTTGGGTTGTCCAACACTAGAGCTACATTCCAAAGGGCAATGGACATGGCGTTTAAAGATTTGATTAACAAAATGGTGCTGATATATCTAGATGATATCACTATTTTTTCAAAAAATGTAGCAAACCATCTCTTTCATTTGAGACAAGTGTTCCAAAGGTGCAGAAGGTTTGGGGTATCTTTGAATCTGAAAAAGTGTATTTTTCTAGCTCATGAAGGAAAGCTCCTTGGCCATATTGTCTCCAAAGAAGGATTATCAATTGATCTAGAAAGAGTTGAAGCCATAAGAGAACTACCATTGCCAAGTCATAAGAAATCCCTCCAAAGTTTCTTAGGAAGGATAAATTTTGTTCAGAGGTTTGTCCCAAACTTTTTAGCCCTAGTCAAGCCTATCACCAAGATGTTAAAGAAAAGCATGGCTTTCAAATGGACAATAGAAGGCAAGGCAATTTTTGAAGCAATCAAAGAGGCCATCTCATAGGCTCCAACTCTCATCAACCCATATTTCTCCAAAGATTTCATCCTCTATGCATTTGGAGGTGATGATATTATTTCTGCAATTTTGGTACAGTAGAACAAAGATGATGATGAGTAGCCAATTGCTTTTTTCAGCCAAAGCCTGGAGGACTATGAGGTGAGATATTCCTTTATTGAGAAGCATGTTCTTGTAGTGATTAGGAGCTTGAAGAAATTTAAGCATCACAAAAAAATTCAACTACTGGTTTTTCATGTGGGAGTTAAAGACTTCCTCCTCAATAAAGACCTAAATGAAAAGAGAGCGGGGTGGATTACTCGTGTCATGGAATATGACATTGAGATCAAAGTCACCAAGTTGGTAAGAGGAAAAGGATTGTGTGAGAATCTTGTCTTGAACAAACAAACGGAAGCATACAATGAGGAAGAATTTGTTTTGGTGTTACAAGACAGCCATGAACACGGAAGCACTCAAGAAGAAAATGATAGTGCCCTCACTCCTTGCTGGACCTGAGACATAATTCAATTTCTACACACAGGCCTATACCTTCCAGAGATGAATAAAACTAAAAGGAGACATTTCAGATTGCAGGTTGTACCATATGCCCTTGTGGATGATGTTTTGTTCAAAAACGATGTGAATGGAGTGTTGTTGAGATGCATTGGTACAAATCAGATTCACAGAGTGTTGGAAGAGTTCCATGGTGGATCAGTTGGGGGTCATTTTTCACCAAGAATGAAAAATCTCAAGATCATGAGGGCTAGCTATTATTGGCCCAATATTTTTAGTGACTGTTATGCATGGATGAAGAGGTGCAAGAATTGTGCATTCTTCATAGGTAAGGAGAGACTAGCCGCCCTTCCGTTGCATCCAATTTCAGTTGACTAGCCATTCATGCAATGGGGTTTGGACTTCATTGGAGTCATTAACCCAAATTCAATCTAAGGACACAAATGGATTCTAACAGCAACAGATTATTTCACCAAGTGGACTGAGGCAGTGGCAATCAAAGAAGCAAATGAATCTAGCATCCTAGACTTCTGTGAAGGGATAACAACCAAATTCGGCATACCTGCTACAATATTATCATATAATGCATTGGCATTCATTGGGTCCAAGGTAACTAAATGGGCTGTCAAGAATGGGATCTACCTAAGCATTTCATCAAATTATTATCCTCAGGGTAATGGCCAGGCTGAGTCTACAAACAATAAATTTTTAAGGATCATCAAGAGGACTCTTGATGAAAATCAGAGGTCTTGGCATACTAAATTGAAATCAGCCTTGTGGCCTAATAGGATAACCCCCAAGAGATCTATAGGTAACTCCCCATTCAAGCTTGTTTATGGAAGAGAGGCAATTTTTCCCATGTCACTTGAGTTGCCGACATTGGAACTCATGAAGCACTTGGAGTTGTTGGAGTTTGGACCCATGGAAGTTAGATATGCAGAATTGATGGAACTCTAAGAAATTAGAAATTAGGCATCCCAAGAAATGGAGAAGGATCAAGCTTTGATCAAGAAGACCTTTGATAGAAAGGCCAAGGATAAATCTTTCCAAGTTGGAGATCTAGTGTAAAAATGGGATGTAGACAGAGAAAAACTGGGGAGGCATTCAAAATTTGATGCCATTTGGAGTGGCCCCTACATGGTCACAAAGTGTAAGGATAGAAATGCCTTCCAATTGTCTACATTGGATGGTGAAGAATTACAGATTCCAGTCAATGGAATCCATTTGAAGCATTGCTACTGAAAGAAATTCTCCACCTTGTACATATTAGTTTAGGTTTTCATTCCTCCAAGTGCTTATGCACATTGTTTTGTTATAGTTTAGCTTTTCTTTCCCTAAGAGCTTTGGCATAGGCTTTCTATTCTAGGAGTGTGTTTTACAAGCCTTGCTCCATCAAGTGGTGTTCTGCACTCCCTCTTCCTCCTTGCATTGTTATAATCAGTTGGGATACCAAGTAGAGAATTTGATGACTCCATGCCTAATGGATTGTTTCAGGAAACTGGTAACTTCATCCATCAGGTAGATGACCCCTCTGAGTCACCAAAATTGTTATCCAAAATGAGCCCCTTGCTCATTTTTTGGCTAACTCTCTTCATTCTTTCCTCTCTTGAGCCTCAATCATAATTTTTTATCTCTCAGGCACTCAAAACATTTTGGAAATGACACCATTGGATAGAGCTCTTTCTTAGCTTTCCAGAAAGGTAAATATTTCTTCCTAGCTCCATGTATTTTTGAAGTTATGGCTCGACAAAGTTTTTGTGGGAAAATTTCCCTAAACAGTCCCACCCGCCAATCAGAAGCCGCCACATCGGCATCAGAGCAATCAGGAGGAGGGAGATTTTTTTTGGATTTTTTACCAAGTGTTAGTGCAATGGGAAATTTTCCCATGCAAAACCCGAGCCAATGGAAGGAGGCCATGTGTCCTCAGAAGGGTGAAGGTGGAGGTAAAATTTGAATTTTTCACAAAGTATTTGGCAGGGTTCAAAAGAAGAAATTTTGCCCCGAGGGTCCGCTGGCCAATAAGATGTTGCCACGTGTCCTTGAGCCAAAGGGATGGCGGGGCGTGGAAGGAGACTTTGAATTTTTACCAAGTGTTTGGAAAGGCTCAAAAAGGAATTTTTTGGCCTGATGGCCCACCGGTGAATAAGATGCGGCCACGTGTCCAGGCGGGGAGAAGTTGGGAAAAATTTTCCAAGGTTGGCACAGGTAAATTTTTCGCCCCTAGGGCCCACATCCAATAGCATCACGCCACGTGTTCTTAGATCAAGGGGGTGTCGGGATGTAGGGGAAATTTTGGACCGAAGGCCCACCAACCAATAGGATCGTGCCACGTGCCCCAGGGGGTGTCGAAGCTTCGAACATCGGGGAGAAATAGGGGAAATTTCCCAAAGGTGAGCGCAATTTGAAAATTTTGGCCCCAAGGCCTGCATCCAATAGCATTTCACCATGTGTCCTTGGGCTGAAGGGATGGCAGGGTGCGGGAAAAAATTGGGGAATTTTCCCAAAGCAAAATCAAAGGAAATTTTCAAAAGAAAGTCCACCCCCCAAAGCCCGAGCCAGTAAAATCATGCCACATGTCCACATGGCCACCAAAAACATAAGGAAGGCCCGCAGAGAAAATAAACATGCAAATCCCACATCCAATAGCATTCTGCCATGTGTCCAGCCCAGGGAAGATGATCAGCAATGATGGAAAAGTTGGGAACAAAGAGCCCGTGACTAATCAAATCATGCCACGTGTCCTCGGGTCATCTAACCAGTGGAGAATTTTTGGAAAATTTTCCAAAGGCTGAAACAATGGAAAAAGGAAGCAGGAAGGGCCCACAACTAATCAAATCATGCCACGTGGCACCGGAGTGGTGGGGTGTAGAGATTTTTGGGGAAATTTTCCCAAATGCAAAAAGTGGGAAAATTTCAAATTTTCGGCCCACCAACCCATTTTCGGCTATGTTTTGACCTAAATTTTCAGAGGGGCATAAATTTTGAGCCAGAGCTCAGTTTCTTGCATTCTTTATATCAATGGAAAGATGGAAAAATTATCTACATGATTTTGGGCTTAATTTTATGTTTTGGTGGAGTTTTGAGGGAGAAATTTGGAAAACGCCTCTGGCACATGGAAATCAACAAAACTGACATTTCAACCACCATTTTTAATGAAGTATGGCTTGCATTCTCTCCCAGCATGGTTAAAAACATTAGGGAATGGACCTTTGAGGGTGCTCATGTTGTATTAATGCCATTTGGTTGGTGGTTTAAGCATCTTTCATGTTTTCCCGTGTTTCTCTCTCCTGAGTCTGAATTTGCATTGTAAAAGCTAGAATGAGCTCATTTTTTAAAAAAGTTAGACATTTTTCTAGCTCTGCAACTTCCCTTTTCTTCCTCCTTTGGTTGATTTGTGGAAATTTTTACCTTTTCATGCAAATACAACACCTCTTTTTGCCTCTTGGCCATTGTAATGCACTGTATTGGACCTAGAATGATAATATATGCTCTGTGATTAAATTTTCTCAATCCTTTCATATGTTTATCATTGTTTCCTGATCTTTCATTACATTTTGGCAATTTGTGCATGTTTTATGTTGCATTTTCTTGTGGATTGTGTATGTTTTGCAGTAGTAAGTGTCTACTACTCCTTTGGTGCATCACCTTAATTATACTAGGTTTATTCTTTGTATCTTCTCAACCCTATCCCCTTGGCAAAGTTTGATAAAATTATAGGTAAACCCTCTGCAAAAAATGTTGTGCACAATTAAACAGAGGATTTGAGGAACCAACCTCTAATTTTTAGATTCTTTTCCCACTTTTTACAAGTCCCACACTTGGGGAAAAGATTCAATGTTGTGCAATCACACTGGATGCTAAAATGTCAATCTAGAAATATGATAAAACATCCAGAGGGTGCTGCTGATTTGCACCAACAATTAGGAGTTAACCTTTTCACATTTTTTCGACACTCTTATCACTCATTTATTAATATTTGATTATGTCCACCTTGTCAAGTATCTTCATTCTCAACATTAATTTTTGTTAACGAGTAGAGAGAAAATAACCTCATCTAGTCCTTTTCCTCTTAACTCTAATTTTTTCTAATATTCAGGCCATCAACTAACGATTTTTTCTTCTTCCCTCTTAACACTCATTTTATTCCCTCTTCCATCTTAGCATTTGCTTTTCTAAGAGTTTAGTTTTCCATCACACTTATTTTTCCTCCTCTCTTTCAACAATGGCGGGAACAAGACATTGTGATTATAGTTATTTTCAATGGGAGGAAAGAAACCCTTTCCATATCATCTCAGATGAAGAGGATGTGGTCAACTTAAAAGCCTTTCTATCTATTCAACTTTACGAAAAAATAAAGAACAATTCCTTCTTCGTCTCATCGCAATGGGAGCAATATTTCCCTCAAAATTTTATGAGGATGAATTAAAAACCTTAAAATTCCAACCTAAATCCCCTAAGAGGCCATAACCTAAGTCAAATAAAAATGAAGACAAAGGACCAAGTAAAAAAAACACCAATGATAAAGGAAAATCTAATGCTTCATCCTCTAATCCCAACCAAGCCTTGTTTGATCAAATCAATGCAATGGTGAAACAATTGGCTCTCATATCCTCTACAGTCACTAACAAGGATACCAAAGGTATCAAACACATGAAGAAAAGTGACGACACTTTCAAAAATCATTCTGAGACCAATATCAAGAACAAAAAACATATGAATGATAAATCACCATTCATCCCACAAAATAATTCACCATTTTCTCGAGAGTGGAAAATGATGAAGGACACCATTTTAGGTTTGCAAAAATAATGCAAACAATTCAATTTTAATGAATTATGTCCATACCCTTTCAACATGGACATCTTAAGTATACCATTCCCGCGCTCTTTTGAGGTGCCTAAATTTTACAAATATAAGGGAAAAACTAATCCTAGAGAGCATGTCATGTAAATTTTCATGGCATGCCAAGAGGTGGCTTATAATGACATCTTTCTCTTATGCCTCTTTCCTAAGAGTCTAGGTGAATAATCTTTGGACTAGTTATTACACCTTCTAAAGGGGTCTAACTCTACCTTCACTGACCTTTCTAAGAAGTTTGTCAAACACTTCTATTTCAACCTTGATTTTGAATTCACCATGATGGATTTTGGTAATGCCAAACAATGAAAAAACAAGAGTTTTGCACATTTTTTTGCAATGATGGTGAGGAATCGCAAGTCAATTCCCATGTTCACTCAATGAGAAATATATGGTTAGCATATTCATCCCTATCCTTAAAAATGAGTTATCCTTTTACATGTAGATGCACTACCTTAACATCTTTGAGGAAGTTATCAAAAAGGGAACTCAAATTTAAAAAGAAATTATTTTTAAAGGCTTGAATAAGCCTCATTATAAATACCATGGTCACAATAATAATCATCATATCCATAACAAAAACCATAACACTTCTCACGACAAATCTAGGTACATCAACCAAAACCGTAACACTGTCAATGATAATGTCACAGATAATTAGAACATACAAAACTTACAGAATAATCATTTAAAATAGATTAAGTATAAACCATCTGTCACCATATCAAAAAGAGAAACCTTCACTCCTCCTTGTGATTACAATCACAAACAATATACATCTTTGGGGGAATCTCTTTCAAGTGTAAACAAATAGCAAGTGCCAATATGGTCACTTATCATATCATGCAACCCTTCTTTGAAGATGAACCAAATCCAGGTTGGTATAGACCTAACACATATTTTTATTTTCATCACAAAGATGGTCATCAAATGGAAAAGTACAAATAACTTTGCAACTACATCCAAGACCTCATTGGAAAATGAGACATAGTGGCTAGAGACTTACCACCTAATCATGATACAAAAGGTAAATATTACAAACATGGTGAATCCATGAAAAATTTCAATCATAAATCCATCATTTCCTGTATTGACAAAAATCCTTCCTGCACCATTGAATGTCAATTTACACCTCTCAAAGAGAGTCTATCTAGTGATTTTCAACAATTAGTAAAGGCTAACATGATCAAGTATCCACCTACAAGACACATTTCTAATGGGGAACCCACTCCTATATCATAAAATGCATGCAATCATTATGAATACCACTACATAGATGGTCATTCTACTGATAATTGTACACCTCTTCATCATTATTTCTAAGACTTAATTGACGTTAGAACCATCTCTATTGAGCTTAACGATGAATCTTTTACTTTTGATGACACGTAAACTTCTACTTCTTATGAAGAGTTGAATATTATCCCCACTTATATTCATACTAAAATTTAACGAGATCATGATGAAGATCAAGTATCTCCCCCTTCAAAACAATATTTTTCTTCTCCATATTTTCTTCCTTTAGTCCAAACAGATATGGAACCTATATTTGAACAACAATCTTCTAATACCACATGAGATCTTGAGTTTTCTCCAAGAATATATTTTAACCCTTAATGCTAGAGAAGAGGGTCCATCATCAAGCACAATTGAGCTTGATTCCATTCTTCCCATTCCAACTCCTATGTCTGACATCTCTAGTCTTGTTGTCAAAATACAACCACAACAAGCTTGGATACTTATAGCAACACAACCTACTATGTCCATTACACCTCACACCATCAATCTTATAGGAATATCATCAATGATTATTTTTACCTGTCAATACATCTTCACGTGTATGCTCTTTGAAGTGTGTATACCTAGGAACATCCTTATACAACCTTTTCAATCTTTAATTGCAAATATTTCGTCAAATCAACTAATTCACAACCTTGAAGGAGAAAAATTGAATATCTCCTCTATACGGCCTATAAAGAACCCTCCATATACATATAGAGATCCATCCTTCTCTCCTCACACTCTTTCACTCATAGGTAAATATGAATCTCAACATATTCCCAACATCAAAAACCTTCTTCTAACGTCACATTTGTCTCTCGATCTCATTAAAGACTTGTCTAATCAAACATCCCTTGACTTGGAACCTATCTTCCCAAGTCTAGTACTTTAGGACCCATCAAATCAATTGATTCACCACTTTGACTTGGAATCTATCTGCCCAAGTCTCATATTATAAGACTTATCAAATCTTCAAATTTCCTCCTTTTACTTGGACCTTGTCCGCCTAAGTCTCATATTTACAGACTTAACGAATCTTTTAATTCCCTCTCTTGACTTGGATTTCGTCTACACAAGTCTCATATTTTGGGACCCTTCAAATTCAATAAACATGGATTTCATTCTTGGTGATTCGATTTCAAATCCTCATACACCAACATTAAAAAAAAATTAAAATCATAAAAAGGAAATAAAACTCTATATTAGAACATTATTTCCCAAATAGAAATGGTAAAGTGCGTACAAATAATGTTTTTAATTCCATCTACTGACATATATATTAATCATACCAATATCATATATTCACCTTATTCACCTATTACGATACATGTTAACATTGTTCCTTTTGGGCATTGTGTGTCTCATTTTTGTTATGATTTCTATCATTTCAGATATTTTTACCTGCATTTTTGTCACAAAGATTACTGATGGAAAACTCCTTTCAAATAATCTCTTTTTAAAACTAAAATCATTAAAATTCTTTACTCGGTCCTTTTTTACTGCCCATCTCAATCTATGGTTGCAAACCATTACATATTACAGGTAGCATGAGGTTGAGACTTGGGGGCAAAATATTCCTTCCCAACAAGCACATTATCAACATACAAGGCAAATCAAATTAAATCAAAAAATACAAAAAACATTATAAAATCACTACACCTTTTTTCCTTCGCAGTCTTAGGTGATAAGCCCATACTTCTTACTATTAGTATGAGACTGGGAATAGATAAAACCCATACTCACCTACATTTTTTCTTTGGTGTTGAGCCCTTTCCTTTTACTGATGGCATGGGGAAACATTTAGGGGGTCTTTCCCAAAAATCAAAAATAATTAATCAATAAAACCTTTATGAAATCTAAATCAAAGTGCTTAATCAAATAAAATCACCATAAGTAATTTAATTGCTCATGTAAAGAGAGGAAATTATTCCTTAAACTACATCTTTCCAATCAGTAAGACATCTACGAATCTAAGTTAAGTCAAAAAATATAAAGTAGGATTATCTAGGAATCGGTCTGATAATCTTAACTAGAGATTAGTTACATTTTTCTCATATGGATCATTGTTACACCTTATGTCATCGTATAATTTATCTTCACCTTTCATATCACTATTAATCTAGTTTTCATGTCCTTCTTCGCAATGAGCCCTTGCATCTTCCTAGTTGCATGGAGCCACAAGTGGAGTGAGACATCCTATCATTTTATCATCTACATTTATGCCAATGGAATGAAATTCTTCTAATTATTTACACATGCTTTCAAGCATTGTACCCTTTTTACCAAGTTGTAAAATACAAAAACATTCAAAAATGTATCGCAAAATACCAAAAACAATATAAACTTGTTCAAAAATTCACAAAAATAGTTTAAAGTTGTCAGAATCAAAATATTTAAATAATTTTTAACTAAAAGTTAGCAGTTGGATAACATAGTTCAACAATTTTTCCATTTGATGGAGCTCCTCATGATCATTCCAGATCATCTTTTTCCTATCATCTTTATTTCTCGTTGTGTATATTTATGCCTGAGGCAATCGTTTACGCTTTCACAACATATCATTTTTTGGGCCACACTTGGATTTTACATTTTAATCCAATACAAATAAAACTTGGATAGGATCCGAAAAGAGTATATTTTGGAGTATCTAAGTATCACTCCACTATTCAGAATGATCCCATACTCTCACATTCTAAGATATTGCTTGGGGTTATTCAAATTTGTATAGTTGCTCATGTTAAGGAGACACAATTCCTTTAATTTTTACCATTAATGTCATTTTTGGACTAATTGTGTCGACTATTGTGGTTTTCAACAGTGGAATCATGCTTTTTCGGTCAAATCCAGTTTGACTAGAGACGACTTTTTTGAAATTTTGTCTCATATGGATCAAAAATTATACCTTGTTTATTCACATCTGAATTTAGATATAACTTGGGTGTAGTTCCTTCTTGTTCATATTGGGTTTTTTTCTCAATGATGAGCCCTCATGTCTTTCCTAGTTACACTTTCACAAGTGGAGTTTCACCCTATCATTTTATCATCTTTTGGTTTTTGAATGGAATGGAATGTTTTCCTTTTTGTTGTGTATTTACATTGTTTGTTTGCAAATTCTATGCATTTTTATTTCAAACTTTGTCAAAATACAAAAATCCATTCAACAATTATCTCACAAAATACAAAAAAATAATATAAAATTATTCTGAACTCCAAAAATCGTTTCAAACTATCACAATCAAAACATCCAAAAAAAATACATATATTGAAAAAATTTCATGCAACAGATAACACTTTCAAATGCAATTCTCACCTTTTGAAGTGCTCCATTACTACCCCTATTCCCCAGAACTATTTACAACAATCTCCAATCTTTATTGCATATGGTGTCAAATCTATGCTTCAAGGAAATAATTTCCAACTTTCTACCTCAATAAAACTTTAGGCTTAGGGCTATTTGGATTCTTCGATTCATAGTCCAATACAGACTCTACTAAATTTTAAGGGAGCTGACAAGATATCTTTTGGAGTATCTAAGTTTAGAGAACTCTTAATCCTACATTGCAACCTCTCACATTCTAGAGTTATCAAGCTTTTTTCAACAATTAATAAATTTGTCTAGTTCATTCAATGTGAACACATCCACCTGTCAAGACCCTTTTCTAATGGGGAACACAATATTATTGTTGTATAATGCATGAGAATTTTATGAATACCATTGCATGTACATTATTTACCACTTATTGTAGATAATTGCATAAATTTATTCACATCTATGTTCAAGATTTAACTTTGGTGACAGAACCAGTTCTATTGTGTTTGAGCTTAACGATGAAGCTTTTCTTGTCAATTGAGGTATTGTGTTTACCACCTAGTTTCTTTAAGCATGGAAGTTTTTTTGCTGTTTTTGTGTTTTTTTGCATTTTATACATCAAACCTTCCAATGAGCTCCTGAAGAAATTTAAGTATTTCTCTCTACTAACCAAATATCTTCTACAAATTTTCTTCCTTTAGTCCAAATGGACATTAAACCTATTTAGAAATCCTACATCTGCTAACACCAAATGAGAGCTGAATTTTCTTCAAGACTCTCAATACAACCCCTTGATATAATAGATAGAGGGTCTATCTATTAAGAACCATTGAGCTTGATTTCATTTCAATCCTACAACTTTCAGCTTTCTTCCCTTTACATCTCTAGTCTTGTTGGCAAATTACAATCACAACAAGCTTGTTTTTCCTTCGCAGTTATAACCTTCTGATGGGGAAATTTCAACTTCAAATGATAAATATTGCAAGCATCTCATCAATGGTGTTTCCTACTTACCAAGACATCTTCAATCATATGCTCTTCGAGGGATTTGTATACTTATTCCCTTATCCTACAGATATTTTCAATGCTTTAATTGGTCATTCTTGGAATCAAATGATTCACAACCTAGAAGGGAGACATTGAATATCTCCTCTATGGCTTACAAAAACCATTACATATGAACATCTAGTAGAAATCATCCTTGAAGGTCAACAAGAGTGGTAGAAAATGGGCTCGACTAACAAGGAGAATATGTATTTAACACAATTGAGGCATCGAAAATATTCTTCTAATATCACATATGTCTCTTGATCTCATAGAAGATTTATCTAATCACACATCCTTTGACTTGGAACTTGTCTACCAAAATCTATTACTTCAGGACCAAAATCATTTGATTCAATCCTTTGCCTTGGATCTTTTCCACCTGAGTCTCATATTGCAGTACTTATTGAATATTTAGATTCATGCCTTTGACTTGGAATTTTTCTGCCCAAGCATCGTATTTCAAGAATTATTGAGTCTATCGACTCCCCCTCTTGACCTGGATTTGGTCCACACAAGTCTCACCTTTCAAGACCATTAAAATTTAATAAACATGGGAATCTTTCTCAATGATTCCATTTTAACTCCTCATCCGCCAAAATTCATAAAACTTAAAAAGCATAAAATAGAAACAAAACTCTATATTAAAGAATTATTTGCAAGTCAGAAACAACAAAGTGCATACAAATAATGTTAAGCATTCCATCTACTAGCAGATATCTTAATCACATCATTATCATATATTCTCCTTCTTCACCTATTATGACACAAGATAACCTTATTCCTCTTGGGCATTATGTCTCATTTTTATCATGATTTCTATCATTTTAGATATTTTTACCTACGGTTTTGTCTTGAAGCTTATTGATGGAAAAATCCTCCTTTCAAATAAGCTCTCTCTTTAATAGAAATAGCTAAACTTCTTTACCCGGTCCTTTTTGACCGCCCATCTCAATCTATGGTGTTGAACCCTTGTGTCTTACTAGTCACATGAGGCTGAGACTTGGGGGAGAATGTTCCTTCCCAATAAGCACATTATCAAACATACAAGGAAAATTAAATCAATCTAAAAATAAAAAAAATTATAAAATCATTACACCTTTCATCCTTCACAATCTTCAGTGATAAGCCCATACTTCTTACTGGTAGTATGAGACTGGGAATGGAGAAATCCCTTACTCACCTACATTTTGTCCTTTTGTGTTGATCCCTTGCCTTTTAATGATGACATGGGGAAACATGTAGGGGTACCTTCACAAAAATCAATCAAAAAATAAATTCTTTATGAAATCTTAATCAAAGTGCTTAATCAAAAAAATTCCCAAGAAGTAATTTAGTTGCTCATGTTAAGAGAGACAACAATTCCTTCAACCATATCTTGTCAATCAGTAGACCATCAATGATCTAAGTCTTTTCGAATACTATAAAGTGAAATAATCTTGGAATCGGTCAGGTAATCTTGACTATATATGAGTTACATTTTTCTCATATGGATCATTGTTACACCTTGTGTCATCCACATCCATTATCTTCACTTTCATACCACTATTCAATCTCATTTTTCACATCCTTCTTGGCTCTCGGTGATGAGCCCTCGCATCTTCCTAGTTGCGTGGAGCCACGAGTGGAGTGAAACACCCTATCATTTTATCATCTACATTTCTGCCAATGGAATGAAATGCTTCTAATTATTTGCACCTACTTTCAAGCAGTGTACCTATTTTACCAAGTTGTAAAATTACAAAAAACATTAAAAAAATGTCTCACAAAATTACAAAAACAATATAAATTGTTCAAAATAAAATTGTTCCAAAAAAAAAATAGGGTAAAACTGTCAAAATCAAAACATTCAAATAATGTTTGACCAATTTTCAGCAATTAGATAACATCGTTCAACAATTTCTTCATTTAACGACGCTCCTCATGATCATCCTAGATCATTTTTATTTTTTTTTGGTGTATATCTATGCTCAAGGCAATCATTTACCCTTTCAAAATATAAATTTTCTTGGGGCACATTTGGATTTTACATTTTAATCTAATTACATATCAAACTTCAATGAGATCTAATAAGAGTATATTTTGGAGTATCTAAGTATCACTCCTCTCTTAACTTTGATCCAATCCTCTCACGTTCTAAGATATCACTTGGGGGCATTCAAATATTTTTAGTTCTTCAATATGGAACACATTCAGAGAGTCATTAGACATCATTTTTGCACGATGTGTTGTACTATTGTAGTTTCTCAACATTGTCATGATGCTTTTGCTTCTTTGAGTTTATTATTTTATTGTAATTTGTTTACCTTTTTTATAGACCAATCATAGGAAAATTTATTCTCATCTTAGTTCACATATAACTTTGGTGTGGTTCCTTCTTGTTCATATTGGGTTTGCTTGCAATTCTTGTTTCATGTTTTCTTGTCGCTTGCACGTGTTGTGTTTTCCTCCTAGTTTATTTAAGCCATGGAATGTTTTCATTTTTGTTGTGTATTCTCATGTTTGTTTGCATTTATATTTCAAACTTTTTCAAAAACTTGTAAAAATCCAAAACAATCAAATATTTCAAAATCCAAAAAAATCATATATTTCAAAAATCCGAAAAAATAAAAAAAATTACAAAATTTTCGAACAAACATTCACTTATCATAGAAATCCTACAATTGGAAAACCCTTGAAGTGAATATTTTCAACATCTCAATACAATCTTGATAAACGTCATACATTTATTTATTACCCTAGTGATCATTTTGATCTTACAACTATCACTTTCTTCCCTTTGCATGATATGCTAACTCTGTTTGGGAAAGTCACAAAATTATTTTTCCTTTGTGATATAACTTCACCTGGGGAAATTTCCACTGTGATCATTTACACAAAGGATGCAACAAGAGTGTCATCAGGAGTCACTTTAACTCTGCTCTTCCATTTTGATCCTATTCCCACTTGAGAGCATTTGCATCTACTTACTCATCATTTTGGTACACATTAGGGGCATAGCTGATTGTCTTCTTTTTCGACTTTGTGTTATATTGTTGATGTTTAATTTTTGGACCACTTGCAAGTAGTGTGATTACATCTTGGTTCTTTTATAACCCTGATGCCTGCACCTACTTTGTATATTGGGTTTGTTTTCCTTTTTAATATTTTCTTTGTTGTGTGTGTTTGTTTACATGCATCTGGGTTAACCATCTTGATTCTTTCATAATCATGGTGATAAATTTGTTGTGAAATAGTAAAAAATAAGATTTCTCTAAAATTATTCTCCAAATGATGTTCATGGTACAAGCACAATACTTCCCATCCTTGTTCAAATCCCTTGTCTTATTATTATCAAGTGGTCATCCTCCACCTTGTTATGTCATCCACCCACTTGAGGGGGCATTTCTCTACTATCCTATTTATTAGAGGAATCGTAATGCCTTCATCACTTCCTTACTTGTTATTCTACATACATCTACTATCTTTAAATCATTATTACTTCACAATAGAAGTTTAAAGAGGTGGAAAATGTAGACACCCAAAAATCACACATGTTTCCATCTTATCCCAGTTTGATTCCTTGTACACCTTGTTATTCACCCATTTTTGATTAATATATTAAATAGATTAATTCATACACATTGCACCCTTTAGATTAATTAAATTAATCCCTAGTAATCTTTTCCCCCCCTTGTGCTAAGTTAATTATTATTTATTAATTAAATAATTAATTAATTAAGTGTGCACAATAAACAAACACTTAGACCTGACATGGACTCCACTTGACCTCCACTTCCTCATCCCAGTGAACTCCACATGGAATCCACTTCACCAATCCAATCAACTGCACTTATAGAATCCTCGAAAGATGGGGGCAATTGAATTGCACATACAACCCACCTTTCTTGATGAAAATTATGCAATTAATTCATTTATTTCCCCGAAATGTCTTAGAAATACTGTTTCAACCTCCTACTAATGCTATTTTTAGCATGTGCATTCAAACTATTTCAACAAACTTCCAACTACTTCTTCCACTATAAAAAAATGTATACTTACTCTCTATCAAAATCTTTTGTATTTAAGCACAAAAACGTTGTTAAAATTTCTCCAACTTATTTTATTTTAGAAGCAATAATCCAAGCAAAAATATTTGTGTTCATAGCAATTGCACCCACGTTTGGAGGCCATTCAAGAGAACTCACATCCATTCACAAGGTTATACAAATGAAGTTTTTTTACAACCTACTTGATGTTTTCTTTGGAGGATTACATGAATTTTTGTTGTGTGCTTAGTTTTCTTTCCATTTACTATGTTATCCATAGTTTACAATATCCATTAAAGAAAATTGAAATCGATGGGAGTGGAATAAATTTTGATGCCCCCAAAGTGTGTTAGTGAGAGAAATATATCTAATTATAGTGAAGGGAAAGGGCCCTCCACCTGATGTTAGAGGAGATAGAGGCATGTGGCAATACTTTAAGATCAGTGGTCTAGGAGGGTAATGGTGTGTACGTGAAGGATACCTATGTGGTTATGGAGGTGGTGAATACCTATGTGAAGGGGCTACCTGAGTAGGGGACTCAGGCTGACAAGATGGATTACTAGACTGATGTGGATGACAAATTTATTAAGTAGGACGAGTACAAATAGGAGAACTATTGATAGGCATGGAAGGTCTAGATACTGTAATTAGTGTATAGATGTCATCAAGAGGAGGCGATGGAAATGGTATACATGGTGGGATTCCCTTAAGAGTGACAAATGTTTTATTGTGAATGAAATTGAGACACAAATGATTCATAGAAAGGATGTCTTGGGTAGAGTAGAGCCAAGAGAGACCTAAGATCATGTCATAGCATTTGATCAAAGATGCCACAGGGAATGACTCAAACATGGTAAGAGAGCCAATAGTAATGAGAAGTCTACTGTAGCCAAAAGAATTGGGAACTAGAAATGTGATATTAGGTAGAGGACATTTGATGGCTAGGAGGAGTGCAATGGAGCACATGTTCATAGGAGTTATTGGATAGATCAGAGTATTATTGAAAGTATATGAACCAATAGAGGCATTGATGTATAAGGAACTAGAAGTGAAAGTAGCATGATAATCATGATTTGAGAGCGTAATGACCAATGGTGATGCATCAATAGAAGAAATATAGAATTCAATGAGCCTTAATGAAGGAGGACGCACAAATTGATATGTATGATTGGCAAAAAAATTAGGAACTTGCGTGTCATGCTTCAGTAAAGGGTCATTAAATATTTTTAGATTTTTATTATTGTTGACTGGATTAGAAGTAGATGGCTCAGGGAACTTGAGTGAATTATTGTAATTAAGATCTTGATGCTTGAGTTTGAAACAATGATCGGTAGAATGCCCAAAAAACTTATGATAATCACATCTTACATTTTCATCATAATTGTGGCCATGGGGGCGAGAGGGATTGAGATTGAGCAGTCATGAAAAAGTGATTAGGTTACTTTAGATGAGTTGAGGAAATAAAAACTAGGGTTCATAGGGTAATTTTGTGAAGTACTCTTTGGAGGTTTCCATTAAAGTTTTTAAGGTGGAGAGATTGTATTAACAACTAAATTTTCTTTAGTGGGCTTAGGAAATTTATTGAGTGTTGATTTATCTTGAAACCTATTATAAGAGGATGAAGGAGAATCATGATACTTTAATCTTCCCATAGATAGGATTTTGACTTCATGAATTTTGAGTGTATGGCATAATTGATCAAATGAAGGAGAGATATCAAAGATAACACTCTCTTGAAGTGGTGGTAAGAGGATTTGAAAAAATATATCTTGCAATTCAGAATCGGTGAGTACATTAGTCATCTTAGCTAGATTGTTCTTGTAATCGAAAACATAGTTAGCTATATGCTCATTAGACCTTTGTTTTATTTGAGAAAGTTTTTCATAAGATATATTGGTGTCAATATTGATGAAAAAGTGATCAATAAAATCATTAGCTAGATGTGTGGTGGAAGTTACCAAATGAATAGGTAGATCATAAAACTAACAGATGGTGTAATCTTGTAGGCTTCTATGAAATATCATAACTAACAATGTATGATCATCTGGATAGTTAAGACATGTCATATGAAAAGACTAGAGATGCTCTTGAAGTTCACCATGTCCATTGAAGGTGGGAATATTAGGGATGAAAAAGTTAGGAGGAACTGAATAAGCATAAATTTTGGGTGCAAAAGGGGTATGAAGCAATAACGAGGAATCAAGATATGGAGAGAAGTGTGTGTTAGAAACTAGGACATTGAGAGGGGGTGAATCAGTGTCTAATCAAACTTTTACAAACATTTCCATTTCCTTAATCTTGATATGAAGAGAAAATAAAACCATACATAAACAAGTAGGAGGAGAATTTACACATAGAAATAGAATTTAATATGGGAAACCCAAATTGGGAAAAAAACCACTGAAACCAAGAACTATGCTTAGGAAAAAATTGTCCTATATCTATTACATTGATTTCATGGTTGAGCTTCAACTCAACCTGGAGATATAACTCCAAAATTTTTATTGAGCAGCCACTCATTCTTTGACAAGCTTCAACCTGTCTGGAAGCTTTAACTCCCAAGTTTGGTTCAACAACAACTGACCTTTAGTGAGCTTCAACTCACAGGGAAGTTAAAACTCCCCACATGCTAAGCTACAACTTAAAACTTTTCAAAAAATTGTCACACATAAATTTTTGTCTCATAAAATTGATAGTGATAGCTAGATTAGCTCACTCTTCTACTCAATTCTTATCCTCAACTGACCTCTCTCTTACTTATCAAATCAGTACACATTTTTTGTCATATAAGCTTCACAATCGTTAGCATATCATTCTCTCACTCATAGAATCAATCATTCATGTCGTAATAGATTAGACTTGAATATACTACATATTCATCTCAAGAATTTCAAGGTTTCAAAGTTCTTATATAGCCCTCCTTTCAAGACACTTATCTTCCCCTAACCTTAATTCATTTGTACTCAAATTTTTATTTCATTGCATCCTTTTTACCTACTCTATGTCCTCTTAAAGCATTCAATATTTCCCACTTTAGTACACTCCATGTTATTCACTCATAAAACTTTGGGAAAGTCACATATCTTCAATTCAAATGTTTTCTAGGCTTAGTTACAAGAAGATAACAACATACTCTATTTGTCATCTCATATATGTCTCAGCCTATTACCCTCTTCATATTCACCTACACTTCATCTTATTAACACTCTTTCAGTAAAAAAAAATCATATATAATTGTTTTTTAGTTATATGAAAAAAAATAAAGGTCTATGCCTATTCACATTATTTTTCTCCACAAGACTTTCTCAAACACTTACACTTTATTTCTCGAGCTAACATGAATCTCAAAAAATGACTTTACGAATTCTATCTTTTTGAATTTTATATATTTTTGGACTTTTCACTGTATTTAAATAACCAATACTCTTCACCTTATATTTTTTCTTTCAATATTGACTCAAGATAGATGAGGAATCATCACATTTGTAATTTTCCATGACTTTTGACCTTCTCCATGGACTCCTTTACTTCAAACATGGACGTTTCATGACTTTACAATTTCACATTTAGATCAAACAAACCTTAGCAACTCTGTCAACATTACAGTGTTTTTGACTATGATAATCACTTGTTGTGCACTTGAGGCATTTAAATAACTTCATCAACCTCTATTTATAACCATGTAATCCATGCTTTACCATTGCATAAAATTCTTGAGGTAATTTGGATTCATTCAATCAGCTGTGATAGAGATCAAAGGATATTGGTTCACAATTACCTCACTCCCACGTACTTTCCATACTTTCACACCAATCTTAGGTCATACCAAAGTTAAATGTGCCATTTCTTAACATTTATATCCTTTGCATGAAGGCCGTATTCTTTAACCATGAAGAATTAGCATTAATTATGATTGTAAGCTCTACACATGGTTGAAGAGTATTCTTCGAAGAAACTGTCAAGGATATCTCCTAGAAACCTTAATGAAATGATGTAAGACTTGAAAAATACTGGAAATGACTACCTCTTAGAGATATGATTCACATTTTGTGCATTTTCATCGGTGCATCTTGAAGATTCAAAGAATTTTTCATTCTAAACCCTAGTTTAAGGGTTTCATAGACTATGTGTGCCTGAGAGACGATAAAAATCATTTTCTTGATCATTTCTTAATAAAATTTAAAAATTCCAAAATATATGGATCCGAGAAACCATTATCCACCACTTTCATTATCTATTTTAGCTTGCAACAATGAAAAACATCGCCAGTAACTCAATTTAGAAGTGCACAGGGCATGAACAGTGATTATACAACACTTGTCAACCTAAACTTGTGCTTTAAGGACTAGACAAGAATTTAGAATAATTTTTAGGTTAATTTAAGTATGATAAACCTCCTTTTAACATAACACAACACATTAAATACCAAAAACTTGCCTTAGCATGAAAATTTCATCTTGCACAAGGAATACATATAATATTATGATCAACAAATAGCTTCACCACCTTTAAAAGGTACCTATGACCTATTCAACACTTATGAGGACATATTTATAAGATTAATTTCCAATTAATACTTCCAATATTTTTTAGACATGTGATATAAAAGGTGAGAACCATACTCTACAACTTATAAACCTGACTTTATGATTGGTCCTAGGAGACACTTTGAGAATCAATAAGCTCCATGGCACCTTTCTACTGAATTTTGAAAAAACTTGATTTTGGAATATACACTATGGACATGTATTAAAAGTATGCACACTTTTTACTATCAAAATTTTATTCAAGAGCATGTTTCAGGAATGTCCTATCTCATAACACACATGTAAACACCCAACTCGTACACATTGAGAGAGCTTGTACTGAACCTGACCAGCTTTAAGATCATTAACAACCCAAGGAACATGAAATAATCATTAAAAAACCATGAAAATATTTAAATTTTCTCATCTAATTGATTTGAAAATAAAAATTCAAATTACTTCTATGTTTCTTGACCAAATTCCCTAAAAAAATTTACAAACACTCAATATTTGAGTTCTATTCAAAAAATCCTTCTATGATTTATCTGAAGAAGGATCAACAATATTTTTTGGATGATAAGAAGCCATATTGCTCAAATTGCATTCCTTAATCAACCAATTTTAGTAAAACTTGCATAACTTTCTCAAAGCTTTTCAAAAATTGATGAAATTTTGCATGAAGCATTAAAATATACCTATCTACACACTCCATACATTTTTTTTATAAATTTTCCTATACAGATCATACCTATCTCATTTATCTCAACATTCACTATCATTCCTTGATGTCATTTTTGGTAAACTTTTAAATTTTTCCTCTAGGAGATAAAATAAGCCTTTTTAATGATCATACATGCCCTAGGAAATGTTCTTAGGCTAATTCCATTCTTACCTAGTATTTTCATGCCTACAATGATCTCTTACACCTTATTATGCTTTAGAACTACGCCTAAATGAACTAGTTACAACTATGAATCCTAACATATGACATGTTTCTCATTCCAAAATCTCTTGTTCATGATGGGATCATCATGTATGACCTGTAAAACACATCTTTATAGCTTACCAATCATATCCATACCTCAAACAATCTCCTACCTTACTAACCAGGCCTACAACATACTAAAATCATCCTAAAACCTACTGAATTGAGTCTCACTTCACCACTCACTTGACATCAATGACAATGCCAATGCACTAGGGTTTAAAATGTGAAGTAGCTTACTATAGATTTCATATTTGAATTTGTAGATCCTGATATAAAGAAGTTAAGTCGTGAGTGCCTTAAGAGGAGCCAAGTTGCATATTAAAGTTATTGGAGGTGATGAGAGGGGTGGTAGTGGTAGTAATGAAATTATGAATGTTAAGGGATTAGGTAGAGGACATGGAAGCTGGGGAGAAACCTACAAGAGGAGAAGAAGAAGCATCTCAAGAATTTTTAATACTAAGTTAGGCATTGAGAACATGCAGAATATGCAAAGGGTTGGTGTGCAATGCTTGACGAAAAATTGTGAGCTTATCTAGTTGTTCTTTATCAACATTGGTATCCTCATCATATGAATGTTCTTTATTAGAAGCTTCAATGTTCTCATGAGGGACATTGTTTGAGTTAAGCAAGGGGTTATCAAATTCAACCATTAACTTAGAGGACATACAAATAGAGGTATGAAGCTCAATGTACTCAAGGTAACCAAAATGACCACTATGGGTGACAGGCATAAAAGAAAAACCATAAAGGGAAGGTGAGATTCAAGCGATGGTTTCAGCAAATGATTTAATTTAATTTGAATTAAATCTAATTACAGATTAACTATTGAAAAATTATAAAGGGGCACTCAATGATGGATAGAGGCACCGGGGTGCTGGTGATTGAATTTGGGTGTCGATGAGTGCACAAGAGCTTAAAATATAGTTTATATTATGTCGAAAGGGTTTTTAAGTGGCTCTTTATTGATCACCTAATGTTTGCACTATGATCATTGATGATACTTGTAACATGAAAAATATAAGTTCACCTGTACAAGACCACAAACCACATCAAACCTAAAAAGGAAAATGGAGAATGGGGAGTCAGAATAACCCCAAGAGTGAACTTATGACTGAGTGTTACTATACATCTCAGACTCCATGTTGTTCTTGTGTGTGTGTAAGAATTATGCCCTAGGATGCCTTTGTTTAAAGTTCCACTTGATAACGAGTTATAGCTAGAATGTAGCAAATGTATAGAATGTGTGGGATGTAATAGAATATACTTCCCCTCCTATGATGTGTATGTAGAAATGATGTAACCCTTTTCCCTTGTATGAGTGCTAGATGGATACCTTTGATGTTATTGTTCCTTTAAATGTAATCTTAGGTGGTATTATGTAATGCTCAGTGGTTGGTCCTTTATTTTAAACACATAATTATATATTTATATGATTCCTTTATTTGAATTTTGTAATTGACAATTGGAAGGCCGAACCATAAGTGAAAAATATACCCTAAAGATAAAAGATAACCCAAAAGGAGTGAGTAAGATAAGAAAGGGTCAGGGGATCCCAGGAGGGAAAGGAGTGACTAGGTGTTATTGTCCTGGCTGGTCACTGGTGTCTAAAGCCATGAAAGATAAAGAAGTAAATTTATGATTGGGCTATAGGGTGTGTAAGACCAAATATAAAACAAGAGATAAAGAAAAGAGGCCAAAGATATTTTTCATCCACTACTTTTCTTACTTAGGAATCATATAAATGTTAATATGATTTTAGGACCTAGAAATGTACCCAAGTACATGATTTAGTGTCTATAGTTATTGCTAATATGAATTATCCCCTTGATAAATTAAGTGCTTCTATCTATTACAAGGACATAGTTTATTATTTGTTACATCTAAATTTTCCTTCAGGCATTCATAAGAATTAGAGGACACTAAAATTAGTGTCCCAAAATTATATCCTAATAGACCTTAGTTTATTTTGGAAGAATCTGGGAGGGGACTTATTAAGATGTATAACTGAAGATGAAGCTCCTAAGATGGTTAATGAGTTTCATGAAGGAGTGTGTGGTGGTCACTATATTTCCAAAGTAACTTATCATAAGATTTTAAGGGAGGGTTATTAGTGGTCATCTGTTTTCAAATATGTTTCTCAATTGGTGAAAAAGTGTGAAGACTACCTTTGTTTCTATGGCAAGTTAAAATATTATGAGTCTCTCCCCTTGCAGTTTGTGTCAGTTAAGGATATTTTTACACAATGGGGGCTATATTTTATTAGTGAAATGTTAGATGCTTCTAGTTCTAGCCACAAGTTGATCTTTGTGGCAACTGGTTACTTTACTAAATGGGTTGAAGCAATCCCCACCAAGAAAGCAATACGCCAAGTGATCATGGATTTCCTTTTGAACCACATTAAGGTTTGGTGTCCCTACCAAACTAGTTTCTGACAATTCCACGAGCTTCAAATCCAGACCCTTATCAACCATGTGTGATGAATATGGAATAATCCTCACTTATTCTTCTAATTACACTAATCAAGGGAATGGGAAAACTAAATCAAGTAACAAAAACTTGCTCAAGATATTTATAAGAACATTGGAAGTTAACAAGAGAAAGTGGGGCCAGTAGCTTAAATTTTCCTTATGGGCTGATTGAGTTACATAAAAAAGGTCTACTAGAAGAAACCCATTTGAATTGGTGTATGGTTTCTAAGCATGTTTTCATCTCCATTTGTAATTTTCAGTTTATTAGTTTATGCAGAAATTGGGAGATGAAGAGGGATTTGATCCTTATATTGCAAGGATCAACCAAATCATTGAGCTTGACTGGGTCATGAGAAAAATTCATCAGAGACACATTAAATTCAAATAAATACTTAAGAAGATATTTGATATAAACATTCACTCCAAGGAATTTATATGATGGTGATTTAGTTATATTGTGGGATAACATGTATGAAGATAAAGGAAAACATGGGAAGTCTGATGCATTATGGATGGGTCCTTATTCCATCGATATCAAAATTGGAGACAACACCTTCTTCTTAAGAGATTTGGATGTATAATTACTTGAACTACATGTAAATGATAGACATCTTAAACACTTTTTGGATTAACTTTGGGTCTCCTTGTATTTTTTTATACAATGTACAAGTTTGTTTTTTGTCCTTTGTTTTGTTTATTTTTTGTTCCCTTTTGATATGATGTGATCAATTTTTTTCACTCTTGAACTCATGGTACTTTGAATTGTAATTAACCAGGTGTATTTTTGTGTTACTCATTACCCAATGGATTAGGCATCTAGTCTACTTCATCCATGAGTATTTGTGTGGTTTTTTTTTAACTCACTAGGGGTACCCATCCTCAAGCAAGAGGCAATGTTGGTGCCTGATTTGATCCTGTCCAAAATCATGGCACAAATCATGTTTATCCATGTGAAAGATGATGCAACATGGCCATATTTGTTGTATAAATGGTCTTGTAAATCATTTTGTGCCTTCAAGAGCTCCAACTTTCGAAATCATGTTGTGTTCCTATCAAACCATATGTCTTTTTCCTAACACATTAATGATATCTTTATTTCTCTTTGTTATAATGATTTGCATGTTTAATGGTGTAGGTAACATTGTTAGAAATATAATTACATATTTGATCCTTCAAAGATATGTTCTCTTGCCTTTGGAATTTAATATTTTGTAGTTTTATAAGTTTACATTTCTATAAGTTTGCAAACTAAAATTCTACCCATGTGACCTGACAAAGGAATATTTTAAGAACATGGGGGGTATGTGGGTATTTGGATTAGTTTTTCAATTTTCACAAAAAAAAGAAAATTGTAAAAGTAACCCCAAACCCTGCATAAGAAGTATTCAGGAAATATTCCCTCACTAGACACTTATATTGAAAATTTAAAACTACAACAAAACTGCATGTTGCATTTCAATCCTCAAGGCCCAAAAGAGAATATTCTCGTAATCTCAAAGTTACGGAGCAAGCATACAACCTCACAACATTACAGTTAGCAGTTTTACAAGAACAATTTTTTTGAAAATTGTGCTTGGCCTCATGAAGTCCGAAAGGGACATGTGACACACCACTAAAGTTACTATGAAGGTGGGTAGTTTTGTAGTTTGGTATTTCACAACTTTGTAGTTGCTACAAAACTAAAAAGTATGATTTCATCCCTATACCCTGCAAAATTACACATGGCATAATTTGACAACATTGGCTAAGGAAGATAGATAAATAGTTTTACAGTTCATAGTTTCATAATTTTTACAAAACTATAAACTATTCATACAGCCCCGATGCCCAAAGGAAACAACTAAGAAGAATATATATCCACATGTAAGGCTAAAATTCAAACTTGAAGGTGGAGATAAAAAGAAACAATAACCAAATCATACCAAGCCATAAAGAACTCAAATGCTAATTAAACATTGTGCTTAATAAGATGAAAGTAATTATCCATAATAACTTTAATAAAACCTTTGCAAACAAATGAGCAGCAATATCATATATTGTAAGCTAGGAAAAATACACTGCTAACAAGGAAGTAAAATACCAATAATCATACCTCCTCCTTCACGTTCCGTAGCAAACCTTGGAATGGGCTAGGAAACTTGGATTGAGCCCTAATTTTGTGATATGTAGGTGCTTTTGTTCAAGACAGAGCAAGACCTTCCTACAACAATGATCCTCTTACTTTTCACCAGATGGGAAAAAATATTATGAGGCTATTTGTGCATTAAGACGAGGCAGAAGGATGTTCTTTGCTAAAAGGATGCAAGAACTTAGATATGACATTCAAGCTTATTCTCTGTGTGTTTAGAGGGGAGGGGTAAGGTTGTATTTATAGTCTGGGGGAGTGATTAACTTAGATTAATTTAAGTAATCATGGTTTGAAAATGTTGGCAAGATTAAGTGAGTGGTTTGAAAATGTGGGCAAGATTAGGTGAGTGGTTTGAAAATTTGGGAAAGATTAGATGAGTGGGGGCCATGAAGAATGGGTGAGGATTTGAATTATATTTTTAATTCATAAGTGGAGAATTTTAGGTGAGTGGGGACCACGAAGGGTGGGTGAGGATTTGAATTTAAATTTTTAATTCAATAGTAGAAAAACATGGAGAATAATGACATGTGGTGAGGATTGGGTTATTTTTTGGATTTTAAAATGGATAATTAATCAAATTATATTTGATTAATTCGAAGTGTATTTTTGTGGGAAATGAGGAAGGGGAATTAATTTATTTAGGACAGATGTAAAATTAGGGTGTCTACATTTTCCCCTCTTTGGAAGGGTACTATGAAAGTAGTGTCCTTTTAAAGAAAATAGACGGGATGGGGGAAGAATTCAATCTACTTTTCTTAAGAAAAAGGTAGAGTGAATGTTTGTTGGGGAGAATAGAAAGTGCTGAGTGACGGATGTCATAGTATCCTCTAAGAAAAAAAATGTCATGAGAATATGTGATTATGGATAGATGTGGTGATGCCCCCTTGAGAGGACTAACGAGAATGGAATATATGACAAAACTCTTGAAAAGAAGAGAAATGAATTCTACAGTGAAGATGACAAGAATGGAGTGGAAGAGACTAGAATGACCACACGACACAAATGGAGAAAGGATTCAATCGGTCTTGAATGCTAGGTGTGAGGGTGTATGGGAAAGAGAAAAGGGAATGGATAGGATTGGGGGTTGATTACGAGAAGAGTAAGGGAGATAGGAGAGGGGAAAAAATGGAAGAGGTAGAAATAAGAGAGAGAGATGATAGGGGAAGAAGGGAATGATGAAGGAAAAACAAGGCAAAAATAGGAAAATGACAGAGTAGAGGGTGAAGGGATAAAATAGAGAGATGTGTAAAATGAAGGAAGCAACAGAGATAGAAAATAGGGATGCATGAAAGTGAAAGAAATGATAGAGCTGAGAAAAGCAGGAAATGAGAAAGGATAAAACGAGGTGGGAGTAGGGGGTGAAATGGATGAAAATGGAAAGAGGATGAAATAAGAAGTAAAATGGAGAAAAAAATAAACTATTAGGGGCGAGCAAAGTGTGAAAAAGAATAGAGGAAAGAAGAGAAACAGATACAGAATGAACGAAAAGGTAGGGGTGATAGAGAAAAGGAGAAGTGGTCAAAAGAAACGTGAAAATTAGGGGAGAGGAAAGTAAGGTAGAGTGAATACAGGGAGAAGATTGAAGGAATCGTATCATTATGAGGAAGACCAAGGAAAATAATATGGAATAGACTATATGGAGATGCATGTGGAGGGTGGTATGATAAAAAAATATAGGACAATGCTGAAAGAGCCAGGTTATCGATGGGGAAGTAAGGAAGAAACATGATGGAAAAAGGGGAAGAAGAAGATACAGGGGAAGGGAAATAAGACAAGGGGTGGGAGAGAGAAGAGGATAACAAAGAAAATGATGTAGAAAGAAAGAAATACAGAAAGGGGGTAATAAGCAGAAAGGGGATAATATAAGGAATTTTCAGAGAAGAAAGAGGGGAGGAATGACATCGATTGGAAAAGATGCGGAGATGTATGAAATGAGGATACTAGGATGATGAGAAAATACAAAAAGGATGTATGATAAAGACAATAAAGATATTGAAGAGGGTGAAGAGAAGATGGAGAGATGGGTAAGAAGTGAAAAGAAAGGGTGGGATTGAGGGAAAAAAATAGGAGAGAAAAGAGAATGGGGGATAGAAGAGGCAATGCTAATGAGGGGACGTTAGGGAAATCCCCCTTACAATGAGTGGTGGGGAAGGGTGAGAGAAAAAATGAAGAAAAGGAGAAAGCTAACGAGGATTGAAAAGGGTAATGCCAACAAAGGGATGTTAGGGAAATCCCCCTTACAATGAGTGGCGGGCTTAGAGGAGGGAAGGAATGAAGGGAAACTCTATAATGTCCAAGGGAGTGAATGAGGTCATGCGGAATGAGGATTGATGATTTTTAGGGAAATCCCACTTATAATTATTAGTGCGGGAATAGAAAATGATGATGAAAAAATGATAGAGGAATGTTAACAATAATGGTGAACGCATGTGTGGGTAGAAATCTGGGGGGATTTGAGAAGATGAAGTGGTAAGAGTAAATAAAATGGGAGGGATGAGTTGGGACTAGGTGAAAGTGAGGAGAGGATGTGGGTGATGAGGATGAATGAGGTGAGGATGAGAAGATGTATGCGGTGGTGAGTGTTATTTGATGAGAGGGGAGGTGGTGAAGAAGATTCTATAGTGGGAAGATCTTAGGGAGAGGGTAAACATCCACTAAGGATTCCATATAGAAGGGGTTATTAAGTAAGATTGTCAAGCATGAAGCAAAAGGGTGAAAGGAAAGAATACAAATGGGTGAGAGGGGATAGGAACAGTGAGAAGGGTAATATGGGGATAAGTGGCGGAGGAGTAAAAATGAGGAGCAAGGATGAATGGATCAAATACATGGTGAGCATGGTGGGGGAGGAGGAGCTACTGGATAGTGAATGCTAATTGAGAAATATCATTAAGTAGGATTTGCAAACTGCAATAGTGATCAAGTAGAATTCCCAAACTGGGGAATGTATTAGTATGGGTGAATGGATGGGGTGCAAAGTAAGATGTTAATCATGCAGGAAGATACTCACATGAAGAAAATCATCTTAATTTTAATATAGCACATAATAGGATGCATTGTGATATAAAAGATCAGGATGACTAGACTGTAATATACGTGATAGCATAGACAGGGGCCATCAAAAAGGTTTGATGCCTCTGTATGATATGAAAATGGAAGAGAGCATAGACAGAGGCCATCAAGAAAGTATGATGCCCCAGTACAATATGTAATCAGATAACATAATAATATTAGAGAGAACACCAGGATACATAAAATCAAGATGCCCCCTGTAATATATCAAGATACAAGAAAGCAATTAATAATTTATAACTAATAATGCAACACAAGAACCAATAAACATGTCCCTAACATGTTCCATAGTGAGGATTGATTGGATGTTCCCCCAAGTAGGGGTACGAGGACATAGTAAAGTATTGGGTCATTGTCCTCAAACAAGAAAACAATGAGAGCTGGATTTTCCCCAAGCGAGGATTCATACGAGGAGAAGTGTTTTGAATTCAGTAGTCATAAAGTGATTGGATCATCCATTGGGGATAATAGTTCAAAGGTTGAATTATGTTGGTATTTTTAGAGATTTTGCGATTTTACAACATTTTTTGTTTTTTGTTTATGAGATATATATTGTAGACACCTAAAATTGGTTACTCAATTTAGTGTCCCCCGCGTTCGTCTACCTTCTCGGGTAACCTAGGGAACCTTTATATCATCACTTTGGAGTATTAATTAAATTAAACATCTATCCTAAGTTTATTATACCCCATTGTGTTTTACTCATGGATAGTTAAATATTAACTATTTAATTACATTTTTTACATGTAACTAGCATTGTTTTCACAGTTTCCTTTTTCTGTTGCTTTCTGTCCGTTGTTTACATTCTTTCTATCATTTTTAATCAGAAAATATAGACATTTACTTACATATTTTATCATTTATGCTTCTTTCTTTAATTGAAAATGTGGAATGACATCCACTGAGGGAGCTTATCGCTTCCCGGACCCGCTTTTTGGGCAGTCCACCCAAATATCTTTTAACGTTGTCTTTTTCTATCAAGTATCTGTGTCTCGCAGGTTTCTCATATCTACTTTGCAAGATTTCTCGTGTGTGCCCATTTTTTCTACATCGGCTTTGTTTTCCACCTACATCTTTGGATCTTGTCTTATCTATCAGGTATTGATTTCATTTGAGTTTTTCGGGGTTTTTTTGTTTAGTTTGGTACATTAACTTGGACAGGTAACAAGCGCGGAAATTCTTGATCTACATTCTGGCATGCCTTGTGGGACATGAACCAAAGTCCCCTATTGGTAAGTTCATTTCTTTTCCAGTTTTGAGCTTTTGTTCTTTTTCTTCACTGATTTTCATCATTTTTCCTTAAGCATTTCCTTCCTTCATTTTGGTCTTGCTTATTTCATTTGTAATTGGCAAAGTCAAAGTTTTTTCTTTCTTGAAAATCTAAATCCCAATTTCTATTTCAAATATTAGTAAATATTTCATTTGATTTCAAGATTTCATTTTTGATTCATCTCTTTATGCAAAATTGTTATTTCCTTGGAAGTTTTCTAGTTCCTTAAATAGAAATTTTCAATCTGCTATTATCTAGATATATCTTTTCGGATTTGTTTGTTTGTTTTCTTAACCTTTTCTCATGGAGCACTTTTCTTGTTTGTAGGATTGTTCGAGGGGAAGAGCTCAACAACATGCTTTTTGAAGTCCACACACCTTGGAGAGCTAAATCTACAGGTATTTCTCTTTTACGATGTTTTCTCTTATTTTTAATAACTTAAAAAGAACTTGTTTGTTTGTTTTCTAGCGCACTCGAACATTTCAATTTTGGTGCTTAAAAATAATTTAATCGCATTTAGGAAAGAACTTGTTTGACTTTTCTTCATCAAAAATAAAACACTTCATTTTTAGTGCTTAAAAATAACTTCTTCTTTGTCATTTCTGTTGTATGCTCTTCATCTAGTTTTTTAAATAGGTTGGAAAATTGATCAAAATCGGTAGTAACACTATTTTATTTTTATTTTTCACCCTTGCACACAAAGCAAAAATCACTAGGTATTAAGCATTTAAACAAAAATTCCTTCCTTGGCCTCGCCTACTTGGAAGTGACATCCAAGAGGAAGAGCCTACACGGTACTCGGGTCGCGCTATAAATTCACGGAAGTTCTAGTATATATTGGAAAATCACATGACTCCCTTATCGCAGCAGTGTATGAAGTGTGGGGGTAGGCCCCTATATCAAGCCACATACCAGTATTTTACTGAAGTGCCTTCGGGACTCCTCACCAAAACATTCCCCAAAACCATCCTTAGTTTGGCTATCTGAGTAGTTCCTGTTCTAAAAATCCTTCCCTAATATTTTCTTTCTTAAAAACATGAAAACTTAAAAGATATAATCACCCACACTGCTTGAATTTTCTGTGCATTAGTTAGTTCAATCTTCTTTTTCTATATTTCTACTTGTTTATGACGGTCATCACCCAGTCACAATCTAGAAAAATGGCTCAATTGGCCCCCTTCTTCATCCAAGATCACCACTAATGTGGATGTTTCGGCACCCCTTGGGTCTTCCTCGGGACCACTATTAGTTAGTTCCTCATCTTGGTCATATAATCGTTTCTATCATCCTAAAATGATCCCATCACGTCCAGATTCCCCCAGTCCTTCAGAGGTATCATCTGCTTCTGATATAGAGTATGTTCCTTGCAGAGATCCTAAATTTCAGGTGCTCCTTGATCGTAATCTGGTAGCCCTTATGGACTATCTAGTGCATAAGTCTATTTGAATATCTGATCAGGGACCACCAATCCAACAAGTTTACAATTATTCTCATGAACCATCCCAGGCTTTTATAGAACAGTTAGCATAATTTTTTTTTCCTTGAACCACGGAAGAGGGTGGTGCATCTATTCCTCCTTTTTCTCTTCCACCGACCATGTCAACTAGTTCTCAAATGATCTTTCCTATCCCTAGTATTTTGGCTACCTCGGCTACTCCACAACCTACTTTTGAGAGGCCCTCTTCTTTAGCTATGATGGGTGCATCCGCACTCTCATAGATTACTGTTAATTCTTCTATGTCATCTATTGTGTCTTAGGGTCAGTATCTCTCTATGAATCAACCCCCCTTCTACAAGTCAGTCGGTTCCTTCTTCTTGTCCTCCATCTGGTCTTTATTCCAATGCTCCAACGACAGTGACCTTTACCCATTCTCTGGCGTCGGCACCCTTAATAACCAATACGGTAATCAAAATCCTCATTCAGAGTTTGTTCCCCACCATGTCCAATCAAATCAACACCCATGTTCCTCAATCCATTCTGATTCAGTCAACAAGTGTAGGAGCCCACCAATCACAGGCTCTGTCTTTCATTCAACCACCTTTATCTTAACCACTTGTCATCTCACAACCTATTTATATGCAGGCTCCTTCACAACAAATACCTCACCAGGCATCACCCAAAATTCTTGGTTATTCCTCTTATCATCCTATTAATCAGCAGATGAATCCCCTGTTAATGCCTCAACAAAATCTACCATTCACTTCTTATGCAGGACATACCAACATGTCTCCTCCTCAATTTGACGTCATCCAAATTCTTTTCAACAAAATCGTAGACTTAGAAGCCTCCACTAAAAGGGCTCACCCTTCATACTCTTTTGAAGAAGTGTGTAATGAATTGATTCATCCATCAGTGGATTTTAAGCCTTATCCTCCCCAATGGGAAATTCCTAAGTTCTCAAAATTTCAAAGTCGGGAGGATTCTCAATAGCACCTACAAGCATTCAAACACGCTTGCTACCTTATAGTCTAGGATTAGGAGCTTATGCTCTCTACTTTCCCTATGTCTCTAGCAGGGCCTGCTTTAGACTGGTACAATAACATTCCTCAAGATTCCCTGTTTTCTTTCTCTCAATTAGCTCAGATGTTTTTTGAAAACTTCTCAATAAATATCACACATAAAATATCGATTACAGATCTTTATAACATTCGTCAATTCGATGACAAGTCTATTACAGACTTTGTCACTCGTTCGAGAGGAATAATAAATCAATTATCTTTCTCCCTCCCTCAATCTCAACAGATCGAGTTGTTTACTTGGTCTTACGCTAATCATATTTCCTCCACTTTAAGGATTCAAACCTTTCATACATTTGAAGAAGCCTTTACAATGGCATACAAACTTGAGTCTCGTGCCGTTGAACAAGGGAAGTTAAAACTTCACTCTAAATCTAAACTAGATTTTTCTCGGTTTACAAAATCAAACCCTTTCACTTCTAATAAAGACAAGAATCAGGGATCCACCAACGCTATCGTATTAAAAACATCACGAGCTGATAACACTTCTAATCACACACCTCAGAGAGACTCTTCATCTTCTCAAAAAGGACCCTCGTCATCTCTATCTTTTACTTCGTTGGGGGAATCATATGCTTTTATCCTATAAAAAATGTTGGAAGTTCACATGATCAAACTTCCCCTTATTAGAAATTTTGATGAAAGCCAAGAATGACCATTCTGGTACAGGGAAAATCACTTCTGTCATTATCATAGAAGCAAAGGCCATGACATTGAATGATGTCAGACCTTCAAAAATCTTGTCCAAACATTCATTGATAAAGGTGAGCTCATTCTGGATAACCCAAATGCTCCCCCAAATCAGGAACTTGATGTCTTTAAACAACCTCTTCCCAATCATTCCCCAAACAATGATGCTTCAGGGTCTCAAAAACCAAACACTCATACTATCAGCTTCATCTCTACTGAAGAATATTCTTCTAAACCTAAGCCATCTATGAATACGTTGACCGAATCGGAACTTCTGCTCTGTTAATCTCTGAGATTCCACCATCTTCTGGAAAATTCATCTTTGAATATTCCTCCATTGTTAGAGATGGATTCATCTCTCTCTGCCCCTTTATCTGATCTTCCATCCATGCCAGAGACATTTTCATCCTCATCTATCTCGTTGTCAGACATTCTTTTGATGCTTGACGCATTTACATCTCTTCAAGTTTCCACAACGAATACATCTACTTCTATTTCTCCTATTTTTTTAGTGACTATGCCATTGGTGAACATACCTATAGTCCTACCAACTTCTCTACCAATGGAAGCATCTTCGATTTTGACTCTTCCCATTTTCTTTCCTACAGTAGTTGCACCCACAATTACTGTACCGGAAGTATCTTCCTCACAAGGAACTACTTCTTCGTCATCCACTTCTTCCATCACCGATGTTTCCTTACCTATTAAGGAAAATCCTAAAGAAATAGCACCGGCACCTACACTTTCAGTTCCTGAACTTAAACTGAGACAACTAAATTCTAATGTTGCATCATCAGTAGCTTACCATCTGCTTCCTCCGAAAAGGTTACAATCACCTTATGCAGTCAAAGTTGTCACCATCCCCAAAAAAGGAAAACCAATATTTCAGACTATTAAGACTCTTGGTGCCTTCCCTAAAAAATCCCTCTCTACACGTCATAAAAGATTGGATTTATCCGTTGAGAAGGTGTCTTCTTCTACAACACCATCTTCACCGGTGCCTCGTAAAATGGATTTACCCACTAGAAGGCATCACCTCTTTTTTCAGAACCATCATCTTCGTCACCAAAAGCCAAGGCACCCTTTATTCCTCCTATCCAACCTATTTTGGGAGCTCCTCCCTCATCTAAATCAGTCTTATCTAAATCATCGTCTATTTCGACCAAGTAGCCTTCTTCATCTCTGAAGACCACCACACTTATCACATCTTTGTCATCTTTAAAATCTATCTTAGGAGCTCATCCTCCACCAAAATCAATCTTGCCTCACTTGCTTCCATCTCAAGCACCCAAGGCTACTTTTCCCAATGTCCAGAAGAGAAAAAAGATCCCTAAAAAGACTGTCAAACCAGATATGTAGATTCTTTTACCTCGGTAGTCTATTAAGGAAAAAGAGGCACCTTCGTCATCTTTTTCCTCATCTTCGTCTACGGGATTCTATACTGAAATCCTTCGCCAACTTATTCAATCTTAATCTATGTCTCTTCCTCCGATCAAACCTTATAATCCTAAAGGAGTAAAACCTTCATGGTTCAACTCTGATTTGATTTGTGCTTACCACCACACTCGAGGTCATGACACCGAGGGATGTAAAGCCCTTCAATCTGTCGTTAGAAGTCTCTTGGAAGAAAGTGATCTTCTACTGGAAGGTGAGGAGGAACAAGTTTCTCCTATCATCTTAACTACATTTGAGTCTGAATGGTCTACCCAGACCTCTAATTCTATTAATTCCACTCCGGATGATCTTCCACCTTCTCAAATTGACACAATTCATATCGCCACTAGAGCACAACAGTATGATAACCCATCATCTTCTACAACCTCTCAACCACGGGTTGTCATTTTTGTGGCCCTTGAAGGAGTTCATCCTTCCTCATTAGCCTTGAGACCTTGGGTCTCTATTCGTGCTTCACCTCGGGCTTAGATTCCCGTGTCAGTTGAGGAGAGTGTTATGAAACAACTCACCCATGTGCCGGTCAAAATGTCTCTTTTTGAGCTCATTCAATCATCTCCACAACATCACTAGGATTTGATTGATAATATGCGTTGCATCGTAATGAATTTAGATGAGCCCCAACCTTTTGAGATGGTTGTTGGGTTGAATAGACCATCAACTACCATTTCCTTTGAGGATTCTGAAATTCCTCCCCTTTCTTCTGAAGATTTAGATGCTCCCCTCTTTATCATAGTTCAAATCAACAACACTACGTTAAAATGCACTATGATCAACAGTGGTGCTGCACTCAACATCATTTCCTCCCACACATTCGAGCAACTTAAGTTACTATTGTCGCAAACTCACAACACCCCTGGATGAAGATTAGGCTTCTAGGGTGATCACTTTAGCATTCAGTGTGATTACACAACATGGAAACCTCTCTCTAAGTGTGGGACTTGTGAAACTGAGAGAGGAATATCCAGATTATAGGTTGGTTCCTCAAAATCCTCTGATTTAGATCTATATTTACACAACTACAGAGGTTCAGATCCTAATCCTACTCTAAACTGCAAGGAGATAGGGATAGAAATGAAAAAATTGAAACTAACTAAAGATGGTGATGCACCAAAAGGAGTGGTGAATAATTTTTTGTCAAGAAAATAGACACAGACCAAAGATTGCAACATAAAACATACACAGGCTGATAAGATATAATTTAGGATCTGAAATGAAGTAAATAACACAAACAAAGGACTGAAACCATTCACAAAGCTTGCATTATCATTTCAATGTCAAAACCATGCATCACAACCTTAGAGAGGTAAAAACTGTTACAATCTTTGAAGAGGTCTGATTCTTCAAACAATCACTTGCTGGAGGTGAAAAGAGGAAGTTGCTATGCCCGAAAAATGTTCCACCCTCTAGAAATGAGCCAGATCTGGCTTTTACATTGCATGGGTCGAGCCCAGGAGACAGAAACGTACAAAAATGTGAGATCCCATTCCTCCTTGACTGCAGATGCATTAAAATGGTGTGGGGGACCTTATAAACCCATACCCTATCATTTTTGACTGATTTGGAGGAGAATGCGACCCATTCTGCATTAATTTGGTTGCTAAAATGTCACTTCTAGTCATGAGCATGTGTCAGAGCCATTTCTCAACTTTCTCTCTCCAGAATGCACCAAAATTCAAGATTAACCCTAGAATCATGTAGATAATTTTATAAGCTTTTTGTTGATATAAAGAACATGCAAATCTGAGCTCTGGATCAAAAGATATGAAGATCTAAAGATTTAGGGCACAAAACAGGTGAAAATGTGTTTTGAAACTTTTCCCATGCTTTGCCACCTAGACGACATGTGTCAAGCACTGATTGGATGTGTAATTATCTCTCCTCTGCTCACCCGTGGGTTTTCCTTGAAAATTTTTACCTTTTTGTGATTTTGGAACATTTTCCACTTTTTCCCCACGCCCCCGCCACTGAGGACACGTGGCATGCATTGATTGGAGGACAGGGGCACGGGGTCTTCCTTTACTTTTAGCTTTTTAGCCGAAACTTTTGCCAAATTATCTAACTCCTCCCTAAGCTCCACACTTCCTTGTTCCATTGGACACGTGTCCAATTCCTATTGGCTCAGGCCAATGCTTGAAACCTCACCCTTTGAACTTTTGGACATTTCCCCCTTGTGACACGTGTCGTGATTTGATTAGTCTCCGGGTCTGCTGGCTTTTCACATCCCTCGCGTCCTCACGGCCCAGCTATCCCAAACTGCTTGGGAAAAATTCCTCCAATCTACCCGAAATGGGCTTCCTTGTCCCTTTTCTACCGATGACACGTGGCATAATGTGATTAGCTCTCAGCTCCTTCGGTTATCCACGTCTTCCGCATCCCGCTGTCCCAGATGTCCCAAACTAAAGTTCTCTGCGTCGGCTGATTCAGGTGGCTCGTGTCCTTTGCATCCTCGTGGCCCAGATGTCCCAGACTGTCTTGTTCAATAGTTAGTCAATTTTCTTTTCTCCTTCGGCTGAACCGGCTTTCCGCGTCCCGCGCATCCCAACTGTTTCAGTGCTTTGCGGCCTTCCTGGCGGCCTTTCGGCCGATTCGTGCCCAGATGTCCCTCATGTCCCGACTATTCCGAGGACTAAGACTTAGCCATTTTTCATGATTTTTCCTGGCCCAAGCTTGTTTTCTGTAACTTTTTCACCTTTTTTCAGAACTTGCTCTTTTCTTCTTAGACAGGGGAGTTAGAAAAAATCTGAGGGGACCCTAGAAACATGATCTTTTGCCCTGAATCAATCTATTTTCTTGGGACATGAGAAGTTAATGTATGTTATCAAAATTTACCCTGGGGGTGAATTTTGGATAACAATTTGGCGACTCAGCGGGGTTACCTGCCTGCTAGGTAGAAGGTACCAGTTGCCTGAAGTAGTCCATTGGGCATGGAGTCATCAAATATTCAGATTAGAACCCCTAACTGACTTAGAATGTGCAAGGAGGAAGATGGAAAATCACCTGATGGGCAAGCAAGGACTACAAAACATCTCCATGGACAGCAAGCTGTGCCAAAGCACTTAGGGAAATCAAAACTAACCTACAACAAAACAATGTGCACAAGCACTTGGAGGAATGAAAATCTAATCTAATATTTACAAGGTAGTGAATTTTCCTCTAGAAGCAATGCTTGAGATAGATTCCATTGACTGGAATCTGCAGTTCTTCACCATCTAATGAGGCTAATTGAAAAGCATTGTTGTTCTTGCACTTTGTGACCATGTATGGGCCACTCCAAATGGCATCAAATTTTGAATGCCTTCCCGGTTTTTCTCTATCCACATCCCATTTCAACACTAGATCTCCAACTTGAAAAGATCTATCCTTGGCCTTTCTATCAAAGGTCTTCTTGATCAAAGCTTGATCCTTTTCCATTGCTTGGGATGCCTGATTTCTGATCTCTTGCAGCTCCATCAACTTTGCATACCTCACCTCCATGGGCTCAAATTCAAGAAACTCCAGCTACTTCATGAGTTCCAATGTTGGCAACTCAAGTGACATGGGCAAGATTGCCTCTCTTCCATAGACAAGTTTGAATGGAGAGTTACCTGTAGATCTTTTGGGAGTTATCCTATCAGCCCATAAGGCTGATTTCAGTTTGGTATGCCAAGACCTCTGATTCTCGTCAGGAGTCCTCCTAATGATCCTCAACAAGTTCTTGTTTGTAGACTTAGCCTAGCCATTACGTTAGGGGTAATAGTTTGATGAAGTGCTTAGGTAAATACCATTCTTGATAGCCCACTCAGTCACCTTAGATCTAATGAATGCCAATGCATTATCAGAGATTATTGTGGTAGGTACACCAAATCTGGTTGTTATCTCCTCATAAAAGTCTAAGATGCTAGACTCATTTGCCTCTTTGAGTGCTACTGCTTCTGTCCATTTGGTGAAGTAGTCTGTGGCTGTCAAAATCCATTTGTGCCCTTGGCTTGAATTGGGATTAATGACTCCAATGAAGTCCAAACCCCATTGCATAAATGGCTGGTCAACTGAGATTGGATGTAATGGAAGGGCAGCAAGTCTCTCTTTTCCTGTGAAGAATTCACAATTCTTACACCTCTTGATCCATGCATAGCAATCACTGAAGATTTTAGGCCAATAATAACCAACCTTCATGATTTTTAGAGCTGTCACTCTTGGTATGAAATGACCACCAGCGGGTCCACCATGAAACTCTTCCAACACCCTTTAAATCTGATTTGTGCTAATGCATCTTAGCAGCACTCCATTTACATATTTCTTGAACAAAACTCCATCAACACTGGCATACGGAACAACCTGCAATCTGAAGTGTCTCCTTTGTGTCTTGTTCATCTCCGGAGGGCATAGGCCTGTACCTAGGAAGTGTATAATGCCTTGGGTCCAACAAAGAGTGGGGGCAGCATTATTTTCTTCTTGGTTGCCACTTGGCTCATGGCTGTCCTGGACTGTCAAAACAGCCTCTTCTTCAATGCATACTTCTTTTTGCTTCCCCAAAACCAGATGCTCACACAATCCTTTCCCTCTTACCAGCTTGGTGATCTTGATCTCAATGTCATACTCCATGACACGGGTGATCCAACCTACTCTTTTCTCATTCAGATCCTTATTGAGGAGGAAGTCCTTAACCCCAGCATGTGAGACCAGCAACTGGACCTTATTTTTTGAGACTAAATGCTTGAATTTCTTCAAGCTTCTGAGTACTGCAAGCACATGCTTCTCAATAAAAAAGTATCTCACCTCATAGTCATCTAGGCTCTGGCTAAATAAGGAAATTGGCTACTCATCATTATCCTTGTTCTGTTGTACCAAAATGGCAGAGATAATGTCATTACCTCCAAATGCATAGAGGATGAAATCCTTGGAGAAGTTCTGAGGTTGATGAGAGTTGGTGCTTGAGAGATAGCTTCTTTGATTTCTTCAAAACTCTCCTTGCCTTCTGCTATCCACTTGAAAGCCATGCTCTTCTTTAACATTTTGGTGATGGGCTTGACAAGGGCTGCAAAATCTGGGACAAACCTCCGAACAAATTTTATCCTTCCCAAGAAACTGTGAAGGGCCTTCTTGTGGCTTGGCAATGGTAGTGCTCTTATGGCTTCAACCCTCTCTGGATCAATTGCTAATCCTTCCTTGGAGACAATTTGGCCAAGGAGCTTTCTTTCATGTGCAAGAAAGATGCACTTCTTAGGATTCAAAGATACTCCAAATCTCCTACACCTCTGAAACACTTGCCTAAGGTGAAAGAGATGATCTGCTACATTCTTTGAGAAGACAGTGATATCATCTAGGTATACTAGCACTATCTTGTTGATCAAGCCTTTGAATGCCATATCCATAGCTGGCTGAAATGTTGCTCTGGCATTCAACAGTCCAAATGGCATCTTCTTGTAAGCATATGTGCCCCATTTTTTAGTGAAGGCCATCTTGAATTGATCTTCTTCTTTCTAGCAATGAAAACCTTTCTGAACTAGCTACAACCTGCAATATTTGTTCCATTGATGGAAGTGGATAATGATCTTTGAGTGATGCTCTATTTAGATCGCGTAAGTCCACACATAATCTTATTTCTCCATTTCTCTTTCTGACTGGCACCAAGTTTGCAACCCAGCTTGAGTGTTTGATGGGGAAGATGATACTGGCCTCAATAAGCTTGCTTAACTCTTTTCTCATGAGAGGTTCAATATGGGGATTGACTGGCCTTTACTTTTACCTAACAGGCTTAGCAATTGGATCTAATTCGATGGTATGTTGAGCTAAGTTGGGATTGAAACCTTTCAAGTCTTCGTAGCTCCAAGAAAACACGTCAAGGAACTCTTGAAACAGCTGTATGAACTCGTACCTTTCTTGTTCAGTTGTCATCCTCCCAATTTGCAACGGTTTGTTCTCTTCTACCAAGATGGATACTGAATCCTCTCTCTAGACCTGAATGCTTGCTTTCTCCTTTCTAAACTGGTCATTGGGGTTAAAAATGGACTCCAAAGTGATAAGTCCCTTGGGCAGCTTCTTAGTTCTCAGTTGCACTACCTGGTCACCATACTGCTGCTGCAGCTTGTCTTGATTCCTGGCGGAGAACTCAGCTTCTTCTTGGAGGAAATTAACAATTTCCTGATCATTCTTGAAGACTTGCCAACTTGTATTGTTATCTGGAACAGCTGGTCTCACAACCAATTTGATATGAGGCTGAGATTTCTCACTTTTGATACTTTCTACAACATCAAACGCAACCCCAATTGCTGCTAACCTGTCAGCAGCTTCATTCTTTTTTCTTGGGATGGAATTGATGCTAAAAGCTTCAAAATCTTCAATAAGATCCCATACCTGATTTTTGTAGTTATTCAACAGATCATTTTTGGCAGCATTTTTTCCTCTGACCTGGTTTACAATCAACTCACTGTCACCAAAGACTTGTAAATTCCTGATGCCTTTCTTCTTTTCCCAGTGCAGTCCATGAAGTAAGGCTTCATACTCAGCTGTATTGTTTGAGCAAGAAAACTAAAAACGGAACGCTAAGTAATACTTTATACCTTGTGGTGAAATGAGCATAGCCCCTCCTCCTGAACCTTGTCTACTCCTTGACCCATGAAAGAACAATTGCCATACTTCATTCTTGGCCTTATGATCTGGCTTGGTGATGCTGGGGAAAGGTTGATTCTCTTCATGTAAAAAATAAACTCCTAGCTTAGATTCTTCCACTTCTTGATAAGGATCAAATGCATGTATCTTGCTTGCCCATTCATCAAGAGTCAAATCTGGAATGCTTCCAACCTTGGTGTCAACTTCATCATTGCTTGGGTGATCTTCTTGATCAAATGCTGAGCAATTGGCATTAATCTGACTTGGAGTGTAAGGCTCAATATGGAAGTTTGCAATAGGTTCTGACCTAATTGTAGCCTTAGTTCCATACCTCATTCTGAACAGCATGTGAGACCAATCAGCAGAAAGATAGCCTCCAATCTTGGCTGTGAAGTCCCTTGACAAGCAAAGGGAAAAGAGCAGTGGAAGGTCTATGACTGATGCATCTTGTAAAACAACAACATTTGGACATGCATGCAAGTTAAGACTTAAATTTCTAATCACTCCAACTGTTGCTATTGCTGTCCCATCTAGCTGCCAACTACCCCTTTGGATATTGTTTCATACTAGAGCCCTAGCTGATCAGCTATTTGTTTGGGCATAATAGAATTACTTGCTCTAGAATAAATCATGCAATTGTGCACTAGCTGATTTCCAATGATCAATGAAACATTGAAGGGAGGGGGCTTCAACCTTTTCCCTTGCTATCCTTCATGATTTCCCTTAGGCTGGGGCAGCATTTGTAAGCACTTTTCCTTGTATCTAAACTTGCTGATTCGAAGTTGGCCAGTCCTTCATGGCAGCTTGCAGTAGATCTCTTTGGCCTGGGATAGATAGGGATTCCCAGATTGATATATTGACGTTAGAATTCTTCATCTGATCAATGATACTGAATATGGATGAAGTATCCTTTTGTTTTCCCTTGGTTTGCACATTCACTCCTTGCATGTGGGCAACAACAACTGGTATCTGAGTTGGCCCTAGGGGTTGTTCTTGGCTGCCCTTATGCATTTGAAATTGGATTTTACTTGCCAACCATTTGTGGAGCTATGGGAGGTTGTGGATTGGTTGGGGGCTAATGGTTGTTCTTCACCCAAATTCCTTCTCTTTGACCTTGTGTTGGCTGTAACACCTTGAGAAACTACTTGATTCATGCCACATAAATCTTCTATTTGCCAGTTCACCAATGTGGTGTCATTTGGGGCTGATTGTTGTTGGAATGTTTCTTGTTGTTTGACTGTTTCCCTGACTGCCCTCACCCTCAGCACCAGCAGTTGTCACCATTAATGCTTGGTTCAAAGCACCATTGAAGCACATGGATTGGTTATGAGGCTCATTGCAAGGAAAACACCAATCATACTACTGAGCAATGTTGTTTTGTGTTGGCACCAATGCCTTAGAGGCAGATATGGCATTTGGATTATATGGTTGAAATGGTCTATTGGCAGGAGGCCTTGTTTGATTCATATTTGTAGCTGGATTAGGTGGCCTTTGTGGTTGGTATGGCTGCCTGTTAGGCTGAGCTTGGGGCTGATAAGAAGGTTTGAAACCTTGGGCCTACTGTCTCTTGAGAGTAACCAGCTCATTGCCTAGGTTTTTGCAATTGCTTCATGACTTCTTGAAGCTCATTTGGGGGCACTTGGAGATGAAGTGGAAGCTTCATTTGAACTCTAATTTCTAGGAGTGGGAGAAGGAGCCAAACTAGGTCCTTGATTGGTGTTTGGGCTCTCTAAACTTGGAAACAATGGCATGGGAGGTCTAGGGTCAAGTTTTCCAGCTTGGATCAAACAGTTTTCAGCCCTAATGGCAATTCTATAAGCCATAGGGATAGTTACACCTCCCATGGACTGAATTAACATAGAAATATTAGAATTTAAAGCTTTGAGATAGTAAAGAAAATCACCTTCTACTGTTGGCTTGACTGCCACTGGAATACTCTCCCAAGTCTTTTGAAATCTGAAGTTGAAAATTAGTTAGCTGCTCATTGGGAGCTCTCTTGATGGTTGTCAGCTGCTCCAAAAGAGACAAGTTGTCTCCCTTCTCTCCAAATTGCTCATGAAGTGCAATACACAGCTGATTCCATTTTGTGATAGAACCAACTCCAAGGCTCCTAAACCATTGTAATGCTTTACCCTTGAATGAGGATGCTAGTAACTTGACAGCCACTTGCATCTCATTTGATTTCATGGAGATGCACAAAGGTTAGCAATATCTTTAACATGATCACCTAGAGTAGTCTAATTTTCTCTAGTGAAGTAGGGAATGTTCTTCAAGGCTGTAATAGGAACCGGATGTTGTGCATTGAGAGCCAGTGGGCTGCTGCTTGTGAAGTTGACATAGGGGTTGTTTTGAGACATTCTGATTGGTCTTAAAACCCTTGTTGACTGAATGAAAAGGCCTACCAGGTGGAGGAGTTGAGAGAGTTCTGTTTGGTGGAGATGGGAGACCTTTGAATCCTTCTTCCTCTTTGCATTCTTCTTGGAGATAATTGCAGGTATTTAAACAACACTTCTTCTTCTCCAACTCTTGACCTTGTGGTGATTCTTCTCATGATTTTTCAGGCCTGCACTTGAAACCAGTCGATTCTTCCCCTTGGAGTCGCCAGATATGCAAATAATAGCTCTTTTTAAGAAAGAAAATTGTAGTAGATGCACATCAACCTTGCATGCAATAAAAATGAGACCTCTAAGGTCCCACTGGGCATGCCAAAATTGTTGTTGCAGACTCACAACACCCCTGGATGCAGATTAGGCTTCTAGGTTGATCACTTTAGCATCCAGTGTGATTGCACAACATGGAAACCTCTGTCCAAGTGTGGGACTTGTGAAACTAAGAGAGGAATCTCTAGATTAGAGGCTGGTTCCTCAAACTCCTCAGATTTAGATCTATATTTTACACAACTACAGAGGTCCAGATACTAATCCTACTCTAAAACTGCAAGGAGACATGGGATAGAAATGCAAAAATTGAAACTAAGTAAAGGTGGTGATGCACCAAAAGGAGTGGTGAAACTATTCTATCATGCAAATAGACACAAACTAGAGATTTCAGCATAAAACATAACACAGGCTGATAAGATATAATTTAGGATCTGAAATGAAGCAAAAAATACGAACAAAGGGACTGAAACTCATTCACAAAGCTTGCATTATCATTTCCAGTGTCAAAATCACTGCATTACAACCCTCAGAGAGGTAAAAACTGTTACAGTCTTTGGAGATGTTTGATTCTTCAAACAATCACTTGCTGGAGGTGAAAGAAGAAGTTGCTATGCCCAAAAATGTTCCCCCCTTAGAAATGAGCCAAATCTGGCTTTTACATTACGTGGGTCGAGCCCAGGAGACAGAGACGTACATAAATGTGAGAGCCCATTCCTCCTTGACTATAGATGCATTAAAACAGCATGGGATACCTTACAAACCCATACCCTATCAATTTTGACCGAATTGCAGGAGAATGTGACCCATTCTGCATTAATTTGGTCGTTGAAGTGTCACTTCTGGTCATGAACACGCGTCAGAGCTGTTTCTCAAATTTATCTCTCTAGAATACACAAAAATTCAAGATTAACCCTAAAATCATGTAGATAATTTCATAATCTTTCCGTTGATATAAAGAACATGCAAATCTGAGCTCTGGATCGAAAGATATGTCAATCTGAAGATTTAGGGCACAAAATAGGGGAAAATGTGTTTTGAAAATTTTTCCCGCGCTCTGCCACTTGGATGACACGTGGCAAGCACTGATTGGAGGCGCAATTCTCTCTCTTCTGCTCACTAGCAGGTTTTCCTTGAAAATTTTGACTTTTTTTTATTTTGGAACATTTTTCACTTTTCCCCTGTGCCCCCGCCACTTGGGACATGTGGCATGCATTGATTGGAGGACAGGGGCGCGGGGTCTTCCTTTACTTTTAGCTTTTTTGGCCGAAACTTTTTCCAAATTCTCTAACTCCTCCCCAAGCTCCATGCTTCCCTGTTCCATTGGACGCGGTGTCCCAATTCCTATTGGCTCGAGCCAACGCTTGAAACCTCACCTTTTGAACTTTTGGACGTTTCCCTCTTGTGACACGTGTCGTGATTTGATTGACCTTCAGGTCTGCCAACTTTTCGCGTCCCTTGCAACCTCACGGCCCAGCTTTTCCCAAACTGCTTGGAACCTCACGGCCCAGCTGTCCCAAACTGCTTGGAACAAATTCCTCTGATCCACCTGAAATGGGCTTCGTTGTCCCTTTGTCCCAGATGTCCCGAACTAAAGTTCTCTGCGCCAGCCGATCCGGGTGATTCGCGTCCTCACGGCCCAGATGTCCCAGACTGTTACGCTTAGCAGTTAGTCGATTTTCCTCTGACCTTCATCTGGTTCACCTTTTCACGTCCTATGCATCCTCACAGCCTAGATCTCCCCTTTGCTCTACAGATTGCCTGGCGGCCTTTTGGCTGATTCGCGCCCAGATGTCCCTCATGTCCCGACTGTTGCGAGAACTAGGACTTAGCCATTTTTCATGATTTTTTCTGGCCCAAGCTTGTTTTCTGCAACTTTTTCACATTTTCTCAGAACTTACTCTTTTCTTCTTAGACAGGGGAGTTAGAAAAAATCTGAGGGGACCCTAGAAACATAACTTTTTGCCGTGAATCAATCTATTTTCCTGGGGCTTGAGAATTTAATGCATGTTATCAAATTTACCCTGGGGGTGAATTTTGGATAACAATTTGGCGACTCAGCGGGGTTACCTGCCTGCTAGGTAGAAGATACCAGTTGCCTGAAGTAGTCCATTGGGAATGGAGTCATCAAATATTCAGTTTAGAACCCCAACTGACTCAGAATGTGTAAGGAGGAAGATGGAATATCACCTGATGAAAGCAAGGACTGTAAAAAATCTCCATGGACAACAAGCTGTGCAAAAGCACTTAGGGGAAAACAAAACTAACCTACATCAAAACAATGTGAACAGCACTTGGACGAATGAAAATCTAATCTCATATTTACAAAGTAGTGAACTTCCCTCTAGAAGCAACACTTGAGACAGATTCCATTGACTGGAATCTACAGTTCTTCACCATCCAATGAGGTCAATTGAAAAGCATTGCCGTTCTTTCACTTCGTGACCATGTATGGGCCACTCCAAATGGCATCAAATTTTGAATGCCTTCTCGGTTTTGCTCTATCCACATCCCATTTCAACACTAGATCTCCAACTTGAAAAGATCTATCCTTGGCCTTTCTATCAAAGGTCTTCTTGATCAAAGCTTGATCCTTTTCCATTGCTTGGGATGCCTGATTTCTGATCTCTTGCAGCTCCATCAACTCTGCATACCTCACCTCCATGGGCTCAAATTCAAGCAACTCCAGCTGCTTCATGAGTTCCAATGTTGGCAACTCAAGTGACATGGGCAAGATTGCCTCTCTTCCATAGACAAGCCTGAATGGAGAGTTACCTGTGGATCTTTTGGGAGTTATCCTATCAGCCCATAAGGCTGATTTTAGTTTGGTATGCCAAGACCTCTGATTCTCGTCAAGAGTCCTCCTAATGATTCTCAACAAGTTCTTGTTTGTAGACTCAGCCTGGCCATTACCTTAGAGGGTAATAGTTTGATGAAGTGCTTAGGTAAATACCGTTCTTGACAGCCCACTCAGTCACCTTAGATCCAATGAATGCCAATGCATTATCAGAGATTATTGTAGCAGGTACACCAAATCTAGTTTTTATCCCCTCATAAAAGTCTAAGATGCTAGACTCATTTGCCTCTTTGAGTGCTACTGCTTCTGTCCATTTGGTGAAGTAGTATGTGGCTGTCAAAATCCATTTGTGCCCTAGGCTTGAATTGGGATTAATGACTCTGATGAAGTCCAAACCCCATTGCATGAATGGCTGGTCAACTGAGATTGGGTGCAATGGAAAGGCAGCAAGTCTCTCTTTTCCTATAAAGAATGCACAATTCTTACACTTCTTGATCCATGCATAGCAATCACTAAAGATTTTAGGCTAATAATAGCCAGCCTTCATGATTTTTAGAGCTGTCACTCTTGGTGTAAAATGACCACCAGCTGGTCCACCATGAAACTCTTCTAACACCCTTTGAATCTGATTTGTGCTAATGCATCTCAGTAGCACTCCATTCACATCTTTCTTGTGCAGAACTCCATCAACAATGGCATACGGGACAGCCTGCAATCTGAAGTGTCTTCTTTGAGTCTTGTTCATCTCTGGAGGGCATAGGCCTGTGCCTAGGAAGTGTATAATATCTTGGGTCCAGCAAGGAGTGGGGACAACATTGTCTTCTTCTTGATTTCCACTTGGCTCATGGCTTTCCTGTACTTTCAAAACAGCCACTTCTTCATTGCATACTTCTCTTTTCTTCCCCAAAACCAGATGCTCACACAATCCTTTCCCTCTTACCAGCTTGGTGATCTTGATCTCAATGTCATACTCCATGACACGGGTGATCCAACCTACCCTTTTCTCATTCAAATCCTTATTGAGGAGGAAGTCCTTAACCCCAGCATGTGAGACCAGCAACTGGACCTTGTTGTTTGAGACTAAATGCTTGAATTTCTTCAAGCTTCTGATTACTACAAGTACATGCTTCTCAATAAAAGAGTATCTCACCTCATAGTCATCTAGGCTCTGACTGAAAAAGGAAATTGGTTGCTCATCATTATCCTTGTTCTGTTGTACCAAAATGGTAGAGATAGTGTCATTACCTCCAAATGCATAGAGGATGAAATCCTTGGAGAAGTCCGGGTTGATGAGAGTTGGTGCTTGAGAGATAGCTTCTTTGATTGCTTCAAAACTCTCCTTGCCTTCTGCTATCCACTTGAAAGCCATGCTCTTCTTTAACAGTTTTGGTGATGGGCTTGACAAGGGCTACAAAATCTGGGACAAACCTCTGAACAAAGTTTATCCTTCCCAAGAAACTCTGAAGGGCCTTCTTGTGGCTTGCAATGGTAGTGCTCTTATGGCTTCAACCCTCTCTGGATCAATTGCTAATCCTTCCTTGGAGACAATATGGCCAAGGAGCTTTCCTTCATGTGCAAGAAAGATGCACTTCTTAGGATTCAAAGACACTCCGAACCTTCTACACCTCTGAAACACTTGCCTGAGGTGAAAGAGATGGTCTGCTACATTCTTTGAGAAGACAGTGATATCATCTAGGTATACCAGCACTATCTTGTTGATCAAGCCTTTGAACGCCATATCCATAGCTCGCTGGAATGTTGCTCCGGCATTCGACAGTCCAAATGGCATCTTCTTGTAAGCATATGTGCCCCATTTTGTAGTGAAGGCCATCTTGAATTGATCTTCTTCCTTCACCATTATCTGATTGTAGCCTGAGTATCCATCTAGCAATGAAAACCTCTCTGAACCAGCTACAACCTGTAATATTTGCTCCATGGAAGGGAGTGGGTAATGGTCCTTGAGAGAGGCTCTATTCAAGTCTCTGAAGTCAACACATAGTCTGATCTCTCCACTCTTCTTTCTTACTGGCACCAAGTTTGCAACCCAACTTGAGTGTTTGATGGGGAAGATGATACTGGCCTCAATAAGCTTGCTTAACTCTTTTCTCATGAGAGGTTCAATATGGGGATTCACTGGCCTTTGCTTTTGCCTGACAGGCTTGGATTCCAGATCCAGCTCAATAGTATGTTGTGCCAACTCTGGGTTGAAACCTCTTAGATCTTTGTAAGTCCAAGCAAAGACATCTGGGAACTCTTGACAAAGCTGAACAAAATCAGATTTCTCTTGTGAGGTACTTACTTTGCCAATTTGCAATGCTTTGCCTTCTTCCACTAAAATAGGCTTTGAATCTTCACCCTTTACTTGAATGTTCGCTTTCTCCTTTTGGAACTGATCATTCGGGTTGAATATTGACTCCAAGGTTATGAGGCCTTTTGGTAATTTGTTAGTTCTCAGCTGCACCACTTGGTCACCATACTGCTGCTGCAGCTTGTCTTGATTCCTGGCGGAGAACTCAGCTTCTTCTTGTAGGAAATTAACAATTTGCTGATCATTCTCGAAGACTTGCCAACTTGTATTGTTATCCAGAACAGCTGGTCTCACAACCAATTTGATATGAGGCTGAGATTTCTCACTTTTGATACTTTCTACAACATCAAACGCAGCCCCAATTGCTGCTAGCCTATCAGCGGCTTCATTCTTTTTTCTTGGGATGGAATTGATGCTAAAAGCTTCAAAATCTTCAATAAGATCCCATACCCGATTTTTGTAGCATCTGAGTAGATAATTCTTGGCAGCATTTTTTCCTTTGACTTGGTTTATGATCAACTCACTATCACCAAATACTTGTAAATTCCTGATGCCTTTCTTCTTTGCCTAGTGCAGTCCATGAATTAAGGCTTCATACTCAGCTGTATTGTTTGAGCAAGAAAACTGAAAACGGAAGGCTGAGTAATACTTTATACCTTGTGGTGAAATGAGCATAGCCCCTCCTCCTGCACCTTGTCTACTCCTTGACCCATCAAAGAACAATTGCCATACTTCATTCTTGTCCTTATGATCTGGCTTGGTGATGCTGGGAATAGGCTAATTTTCTTCATGTACGTAATAGACTCCTAGCTCAGATTCTTCCACTTCTTGATAAGGATCAAATGCATGTACCTTGTTTGCCCATTCATCAAGAGTTAGATCTAGGATGCTTCCAACCTTAGTGTCAGCTTCATCAGTGCTTGGGTGATCTTCTTGATCAAATGCTGAGCAATTGGCATTAATTTGACTTGGAGTGTAAGGCTCAATATGGAAGTTTGCAATAGGTTCTGACCTGATTGTAGCCTTAGTTCCATACCTCGTTCTGAACAGCATGTGAGACCAATCAGCAGAAAGATAGCCTCCAATCTTGGCTGTGAAGTCCCTTGACAAGCAAAGGGAAAAGAGTGGTGGAAGGTCTATGACTGATACATCTTGTAAAACAACAACATTTGGACATGCGTGCAAGGTAAGACTCAAGTTTCTAATCACTCCAACTGTTGCTACCGCTGTCCCATCCAGCTGTACTACCCCTTTGGACGTTGTTTCATACTAGAGCCCTAGCTGATCAGCTATTTGTTTGGGCATGATAGAACTACTTGCTCCAGAGTCAATCATGCAATTGTGCACTAGCTGACTTCCAATGATTAATGAAACATAGAAAGGAGGGGGCTTCAACATTTTACCTTGTTGTCCTCCATGATTTCCCTCAGGCTGGGCAGCATTTGTAAGCACTTTGTCTTGCATCTGAACTTGCTGATTCGAAGTTGGCCAGTCCTTCATGGCAGCTTGCAGCAAATCTCTCTGGCCTAGTATAGATAGGGATTCCCACATTGATATATTGATGTTTGTCTTCTTCATCTGATCAATGATACTGAATGGTGATGAAGGATCTCTTTGTTGTCCCTTGGTTTGCACATTCACCCCTTGTATGTGGGCAGCAACAGCTGGTATTTGAGTTGGCCTAGGGGCTGTTCTTGGCTGCCCTTGTGCATTTAAAACTGGACTTTGCTTGCCAACCATTTGTGGAGCCGTGGAAGGTTGTGGATTGGTTGGGGCTAATGGCTGTTCTTCACCCAAATTCCTCCTTTTTGACCTTGTGTTGGCTGCAACACCTTGAGAAACTGCTTGATTCATGCCACATAAATCTTCTGCTTGCCAGTTCACCAATGTGGTGTCATTTGGGGCTGATTGTTGTTGGAATGTTTCTTGTTGTTGACTGTTTCCTTGACTGCCCTCACCCTCCACACCAGTAGTTGTCACCATTAGTGCTTGATTCAAAGCACCATTGAAGAACATGGATTGGTTATGAGGCTCATTGCATGGAAAACACCAACCATACTCCTGAGAAATGTTGTTTTGTGTGGGTACTAATGCCTTAGAGGAAGATATGGCATTTGAATTATAGGGCTGAAATGGTCTATTGGCAGGAGGCCTTGTTTGATTCATATTTGCAGCTGGGTTAGGTGGTCTTTGTGGTTGGTATGGCTGCCTATTAGGCTGAGCTTGGGGTTGATAAGAAGGTCTGAAACTTGGGCTTGCTGCCTCTTGAGAGTAACCAGCTCATTGCCTAGGTTTTGCAATTGCTTCATGACTTCTTGAAGCTCATTTGGGGCACTTGGAGATGAAGTGGAAGCTTCATTTGAACTCTGATTTCTAGGAGTGGGAGAAGGAGCCAAATTAGGTGCTTGATTGGTGTTTGGATTCTCTAAACTTGGAAACAGTGGCATGGGAGGTCTAGGGGCAAGTTTTCCAGCTTGGATCAAACAATTTTCAGCCCTAATGGCAATGCTATAAGCCATAGGGATAGTTATGCCTCCCATGGACTGAATTAACATAGAAATATCAGAATTTAAAGCTTTGAGATAGTAGAGAAAAGCACCTTCTGCTGTTGGCCTGACTGCCACTAAAATTCTCTCCCAAGTCTTTTGAAATCTGAAGTTGAAATCAGTCAGCTACTCATTGGGAGCTCTCTTGATGGTTGTCAGCTGCTCCAAAAGAGACAAGTTGTCTCCCTTCTCTCCAAATTTCTCATGAAGTGCTATACACATCTGATTCTAATTTGTGATAGAACTAGCTCCAAGGCTTCTAAACCATTGCAATGCTTTACCCTTGAATGAAGATGCCAGTAACTTGAAAGCCACTTGCATTTCATTGATTTCATGGATTGCACAAAGGTTAGCAATATCTTTAACATGATCACCTGGAGTAGTCTGATTTTCTCCAGTGAAGTAGGGAATGTTCTTCAAGGCTGCAATAGGAATTGGATGTTGTGCATTGAGGGCAAGTGGGCTGCTGCCTGTGAAGTTGACGTAGGGATTGTTTTGAGCCATTCTGATTGGTCTTAAAACCCTTGTTGACTGAATGAAAGGCCTACCAGGTGGAGGAGTTGAGAGAGTTCTATTTGGTGGAGATGGAGACCTTTGAATCCTTCTTCCTCTTTGCCTTCTTCTTGGAGATAATTGCAGGTATTCAAACAACACTTCTTCTTCTCCAACTCTTGACCTTGTGGTGATTCTTCTCATGAGTTTTTAGGCCTGCACTGCTAAAACCAGTTGATTCTTCCCCTTGGAGTCGCCAGATATGTAGATAATAGCTCTTTTAAGCAAGAAAATTGTAGCAGATGCACATCAACCTTGCTGCAATAAAAATGAGACCTCTATGTCCCACCGGGCGTGCTAAAACTATTGTTGCAGACTCACAGCACCTCTGGATGCAGATCAGGCTTCTAGGGTGATCACTCTAGCATCCAGTGTGATTGCACAACATGGAAACCTCTCTCCAAGTGTGGGGACTTGTGAAACTAAGAGAGGAATCTCCAGATTAGAGGCTGGTTCCTCAAACTCCTCTGATTTAGATCTATATTTACACAACTACAGAGGTTCAAATCCTAATCCTACTCTAAACTGCAAGGAGACAGGGATAGAAATGCAAAAATTGAAACTAACTAAAGATGGTGATGCACCAAAAGGAGTGGTGAATAATTTTTTGTCAAGAAAATAGACACAGACCAAAGATTGCAACATAAAACATACACAGGCTGATAAGATATAATTTAGGATCTGAAATGAAGCAAATAACACAAACAAAGGACTGAAACCATTCACAAAGCTTGTATTATCATTTCCAGTGTCAAAACCACTGCATTACAACCTCAGAGAGGTAAAAACTGTTACAGTCTTTGAAGAGGTCTGATTCTTCAAACAATCACTTGCTGGAGGTGAAAATAGGAAGTTGTTATGCCCAAAAAATGTTCCACCCTCTAGAAATGAGCCAAATCTGGCTTTTACATTGCATGGGTCGAGCCCAGGAGATAGAAACATACAAAAATGTGAGAGCCCATTCCTCCTTGACTGCAGATGCATTAAAATGGTGTGGGGGACCTTACAAACCCATACCCTATCATTTTTGACTGATTTGGAGGAGAATGCAACCCATTCTGCATTAAATTTGGTCGCTGAAATGTCACTTCTGGCCATGAACATGTGTCAGAGCCATTTCTTAACTTTCTCTCTCTAGACTGCACCAAAATTCAAGATTAACCCTAGAATCATGTAGAGAATTTCATAATCTTTCCGTTGATATAAAGAATGTGCAAATCCAAGCTCTGGATCAAAAGATATGGAGATCTGAAGATTTAGGGCACAAAACAGGTGAAAATGTGTTTTGAAATTTTTCCCATTCTCTGCCACTTGGACGACACGTGTCAAGCACTGATTGGATGCATAATTCTCTCTCCTCTACTCACCCGTGGGTTTTCCTTGAAAAATTTTACCTTTTTGTGATTTTGGAACATTTTCCACTTTTTCCCCATGCCCCCGCCACTGAGGACATGTGGCATGCATTGATTGGAGGACAGGGGCACGGGTCTTCCTTTACTTTTAGCTTTTTGGCCGAAACTTTTGCCAAATTCTCTAACTCCTCCCCAAGCTCTATGCTTCCCTATTCCATTGGACACGTGTCCAATTCCTATTAGCTCGGGCCAACGCTTGAAACCTCGCCCTTTGAACTTTTGGATGTTTCCCCCCTTGTGACACGTGTCATGATTTGATTGGTCTCCGAGTCTGCCAGCTTTTCACGTTCCTCGCGTCCTCACAGCATGGCTGTCCCAAAATGCTTGGGAAAAATTCCTCCGATCCGCCCGAAATGGGCTTCCTTTTCCCTTTTCTGCCAATGACACGTGGCGTAATGTGATTGGCTCTCAGCTCCTTCGGCTATCCGCATCTTCAGCATCCCGCTGTCCCAGATGTCCCGAACTGATGTTCTCTGTGCCAGCTGATTCGGGTGGCTCACGTCCTTCGTGTCCTCATGGCCCAAATGTCCCAGACTGTCTCGCTCAGCAGTTAGTCAATTTTCTTTTCTCCTTCGGCCGAACCGGCTTTCCGCATCCCGCGCGTCCCAACTGTTCCAGTGCTCTGTGGCCTGCCTGGCGGCCTTTCGGCCGATTCACGCCCAGATGTCCCTCATGTCCCGACTGTTGCGAGGACTAAGAATTAGCCATTTATCATGATTTTTCCTTGCCCAAGCTTTTTTTCTGTAATTTTTTCACCTTTTCTCAGAACTTGCTCTTTTCTTCTTGCACAAGAGAGTTAGAAAAAATCTGAGGGGACCCTAGAAACATGATCTTTTGCCCTGAATCAATCTATTTGCCTGGGACTTGAGAAGTTAATGCATGTTATCAAAATATACCCTGGGGGTGAATTTTGGATAACAGTTACCAAAGTACATAGTTTCACCACCGCCTTTCACCCTTCGATCATTTAACGATCAGCTAGCAGTTACTTTAGGAACTGTGGTCCTGCCCATTCGGGTAGGTAAGAAACTGCTTCATGATATTTTTACATTGTTGAAGGGAAATTCTACTACAATATGATCCTTAGACACTCCTAGATTTGTACAATGAATTTTGTCCCATCAACCCTCCATTGATGCTTAAAATATCAGTATGAGGGAAAAATCTATACTCATCCAGGAGATCCTTTTCCTTCCGCACAATGTGACATGACCACAGGGTCTACCCCTCCAAAGGAGAATGCTTGTTCTCCTGATAAGGCTTCATCCTCTTCCATACTTGCAACAAAACTACTAGATTTACAAAATCTAGAAGATATGTTGCAGCATTTTTCACTAGGAGAGCTTCCTCTTCTCTCTTTTGACCAAACCTAATGAGTATGGTAGACCAAACAAACAACCAGAATATCAGCCAGGTCTTGGTCGCATCATCATTATTGGTCTACCCAACCAATAAACTAACTTCATCTACGGTGGTCTTGATACACCTCACTATAATCCAGATTCTCCCCCTAGGGCCAAACCCTATTTAGTAGGGTTTGATTGTCTACAGAATCCCGCATTTGCAAAAAATTATCTATATCGATGCGCGTGGAAGGGCTTTGGCCTGGGAAAATATGAACAGGGTGTCCATGACCTCATGTCCATTCTAACTCTTAAACCACATCAAAATTTTGGTTTAGGGTTTAAACCTCTCTCAAGAGCCATAGTCACCATTCTCAATGAGCCTTTTTCCATTGAGGAACCATCTTCTCCCGTTAGGTCAGAAGCATCACTTGATGTGGATGACACAATTTCCATCCCATCTAACTTTTTTTTTAGTCAATCCCATCTCCTTAGGTCTGTTGACCTATAAAACTAATGGCGAATCCACTTCCATACCATTAGTCTTCCCTGAAATAGGTGGAGACAACTCTCCCACTATCAACACTATCCACTATGCGGATGATGATTCTATCCTCACCTATCTAGGGACAGAGGATTCTTATCTTCCTAAAACCATTCCTTCTGATATGTCTACACTTCTCAACAAAGCCACTGTCGACCTTAATATAGGGACTTTTAAAGACCCTCGCATCATTAAGGTCGATCAATCTCTTAATCCACAGGAGTTAGGATACTTCACCACCTTTCTTTCCAACCATCACCAAGCTTTCACTTGGTTATATGAAGATATGCTCGATCCTGATATTTTGGTCCACAATATCGTTACTCTTCCAGACATCAAACCAGTTAAGAAAAAATTACGTAAAATGTATCCTCGTGTAGCCCTTCTTGTTAAATAAGAGTTGCAGTGCTTGCTTTCTGCTAACTTAATCCAACCCATTGACTATCCATAATTGGGAAAATTTGAGTTTCAAATGTAGTACCAGTAACCAAAGCTATTGGGAAAAATTTGCACCAATTTTTGGGATCTTAATCTCGCTTGTCCAAAAGATGATTTTCCTCTACCTAATATCGATCATAGTGGATTTAACTACAGGTCACGAGATGCTTTCTCTTATGGATGGTTTCTCAGGATATAATCAAATTCTCATCACACTAGAGGACCAACATAAGACCTCCTTCATAACTCCTTAGGGGAATTTTTGTTATCATGTCATGCCTTTCGGTCTTAAGAACACTGGAGCAACTTATCAGTGTGTAATGACCTACATCTTCCATGATCTCTTACACAAATCTGTGGAAGATTACGTCGATGACCTCCTCAGTAAATCCAAATGCTGTCAGGATCATCTTTTCATTCTTACACCTCTCTTTGAGAGGCTCATTCATTTTTGTCTTCTCCTAAATCCATCTAAATGCGTGTTTGACGTTATCACTGGTAAACTCTTAGGCTTTATCATTTCTATTAGGGGCATTGAAGTTGATCCCACAAAAATAAAGGCTATCCTTGAGATGCCTCCCCCTTCTAACTTAAAGCAGCTCCACAATCTTCAAGGACGCCTTCAATCAGTGCGTCGTTTTATCTCGCAAATATCAGGCCATTGTCAACCTTTTCATCATCTCCTCTGTAAGAATGTTCATTTTGAATGGGATGAGCGTTCCCAAAAGGCCTTTGATGATCTCAAAGCTTATCTTCTTTCTCCACCTGTGCTTACACCTCCATGTGAGGGGGAACCATTCTATCTTTATATTTATGTGACTGATCATGCTTTTGGAGCCATGATCTCACATCAGGACACTAGCGGTAAAGAACAAGCCATCTATTATATCAGTCGCACTCTTCATGAGTATGAGACACGCTATTCCGAAGCTGAAAAATTATGTTGTGCTCTCTTCTTCGCCACTTCTAAACTTCTTTACTACCTTCTTAATCACAAAACTTATATTGTTACAAGTGTCAATCCACTCAAGACAATGCATGTGAAACCTTATCACAATGATCGTATCACTTGTTAGCTCATGCTCATGACAGAGTTTGATCTCGAGTTCATCTCACAAAAATCTATCAAGGGTCAAGTCATTGCGGATCAATTAGCTGATACTCCTCTTCCAGACACTCAAATTCCCCTTGCTCAATTCCCAGATGAGTACATCCAACAAATCAATTTTAGTTTGTCTCCACTTAAAATAAAACTCTTCTTTGATGGGTCTAAATGTCAGCAAGGGGGAGGTGCAGGTTTCGTCGTGATTCATCCTTGGGGTGCACCTATCCTGGTCACACACAAGCTTAACTTTGAGTGTACCAATAATATGGCCGAATATGAAGCTCTTGTTTTAGGTCTTCAAAATGCCATTAATCTTGGAACTCACCATATCAACATCTTTGGTGATTCTGAGCTCATCGTTAATCAAGTCACTAGTGTCTATCAATGCAAAAATGATATTCTTCAAAAATATCGCGATATCATTCTCTTTCAACTTCAATCTTTTAATAAATTTACTATCCAATATATTCCTTGCACTACAAATTGATTTTTAGATACAATGGCTTCTTTAGCCTCGCTTATTCTACCTTATACTGAAGACTCGTGACTTTATGTGGTTGTTCAGCATTTAGACCAACCCTCTCATCTCGGGCATTTGACTTCAATCAACGTTGTCACTACCAACACTCAAGATGAGTGGTATTATCACATTTTTGATTATCTATCCCATTCAGTGCTTCCTCCAAATCTGACTTTCAATGGCAGAAGATATATTATCCTACGCGCTAATTGATATACTATTCTGGGTGGAATCCTCTACAAACATGGTTTTGATGGTATTTTTCTTCGGTGCCTCAAAACCCCTGAATCATCTAAAGCCATCTAGGAAGTCCATGATGGTATCTGTGGTGGAAATTTTAGTGGCTTTGCCATAGCTAAATGCATCTTACGTTTAGGTTATTATTGGCCTTCTCTTAATCGAGACTGTTACGAATACACTAAGAAATGTGTCAAGTGTCAACAACATTCCAATCTTACACATATCCCTAGTCAGGTGTTACAACATGCAGTGGATTTGTGGCCTTTTTCACAATGGGGTCTTGATCTCATTGGTCTCATCAATCCTTGATCTTCACAGCATCATCACTCTATCATTACTGCCATAGAATACTTCACTAAGTGGGTGGAAGCTATTCCTCTTTCATCAACCAAAGCTAAACCCATTGTTGATTTTGTCTATCAACACATCATTTTTCACTTTGGTGTCCCACACAAACTCATCACAAACAATGGTAAATCTTTCAAAAACATTGATTTGTAGAACCTTTGTGACACTTTCAATATCAAACTCAGCTTTTCTTCTCCATACTATCCCTAAGCTAACGGTCAAGCTAAGTCTTCCAATAAAACTTTGTGTAATATCCTCGCAAGGTAAATAGTCGAGCTGGTATGGATTGGCATTTACATATCCCTTTTGCTCTCTGGGCTTATCAAACTAGCATTCATACTCCTATTGGTGCTACTCCCTTCTCTCTCATCTATGGGTCTGAGGTTGTTCTTCCTTTGGAAGTTCAGATCCCATCTCTTCGTGTCTCTCTCAGAGAATTTGTCTCTGATGAGGACTATCGTCAAAATCATCTAGCACAGCTTGAGTTGCTCGATGAGTGGCATCTTAATGCTCTTGAGAATCATCAAGTCTATCTTGATCATGTCAAACGTGCTCATAACAAGCACTTATAGCACCGTGACTTCAAAGTTGGTGATCTTGTTCTTAAATAAAACCAAAATTTCACTACACTAGAATGGAGTCAGCATGGTAAGTTTGCTCCTAACTGGATGGGTCTATATGTTGTCACTCATAAAAACGGGTCCAGAGCTTATCACCTATCTTCCATGGATGGTGTACCTGAAATGGAACCTCTTAATGCTTTGCATCTAAGGCCCTTCTACTGTTAAAATCTATCTTACACGATCTTAGTCGCAACACCAGATTCTTCATCCATCTACAACCAGTCATGCACTTCGTAGTGATTTGGAACTATGTGGTTCTCCATGTTATGTCTTTTCTACCTTCAATATGAGTATCGTGGCTCTACTCATGGCATTTTTCTTATGGATATGTTCCTCCTCATGGTAGGAACACTTTAATCACTACTTAATCTGTCTTAAGTGTTTATCTTAATCGAATCTACTTGGGGCATGAGTACGTGTTTGTATACGTTTTCTTCCCCTCTATCTGATCTATCTAGTCTAAACTCAGCTTCTTCCAAAGCTCTAAAGAAAAATGTAGACGCTATCCTAATTCCTAAAGATAGACTGATCCCTCGAAGGACAACTATCCATGCCTTATCAAATAAATTAAATATAGACCATTCCCTTGAAGGATGGCTACCATCAAATTCAAAATACAGACTGCTCCCTTGAAGGACGGCTATTTATCTCATGGAATTTTCAGGCTTCTCACATTGATCAACCTTTGCAGTAATAGACTTCCCCTTCGGCCAGTTTTTTCACTTTTTAGCATCACTGAAATACTTCCCGTATCGATCAGTCTTTCTATATCCAGAAAACTTCCCGCAATGATCAGTTTGATCTTCTATCAAAAAAAATCATGAACCTAAGACATAAGACCTTTTTCGATCATATGGAGACCCTATTTTCCCAATATGAGCATATATTTTTTCCTTTGTATATTTTGACGAGATAGATACTTACTTTTTGTTCTATCTATCTTTTAGATCTGGTTTATGAATAACTAGTGTCAGGTTCATTTTATCTGTGTCTATGGCCTTAAGTGCATCATCTTTCGGTTTCCTATCAAAGTCTCTATTTATGGTTGGTTAGGGGCCTAACTTATCATTCTTTTTCCTATATAGGTGTATTACTTTTTATTTCTAAACAAAGATTATATCATTACATCATTTTCTGGTCACAAGGAACATTTCCCATTATTATTTGTTGTTTATCCAATTAAATTGACATTTAACATGTTAATTTAGTCAAATATATCATCTATCTATACTCATCGTATCTACCTCGTCTAAAACACATCAAAGCATGTATTAAAAACACATGTGAATCCATCTATCTATTTCATTACAATTAAATTAACATCTTAAACATTTTTAGTTTATAAATCTATCAATCACATCAAATCACATCACATCTATCCATCTATCCTCTATCAACATATGTCTATGTCCATCAAAATTAAATGCATAAGTACAATCACATAACACAAAAATGATGAATATATATACATGAGTGTCTGTACAAAAAAAGAATGGATGGCTTTCAATCAGGCCATCTATATCATACATCAAAAATGCCTTCAAAACCGAGGCTACATTAGTATATCAACACAAAAATAACATATCTATATAGTAAATTCGGATAGGTGGAAGACACTATCTCCTCCACCCTCCTCTGGCCCAGGCTGTCTCTCCTAGCCACCTCTTATTGAGCTAGAAGCACCTACTGCTGGGGCCCTGCCGCCACCTCGATCTCTCCCGGTGCTCACACCCTCTGATGCACCACTAGCTATGGCTATTGCTGATCTCCTCCTCACACTGTAATGAGGAACATCAGGGGCATGCTATGCCAAGGCATCCTCATAGTATCTCACCTCGGTGAGGAGATCCTGATAGGTGCTTAGACTCACCATACTGGGTGCTTGTAATGGCGCTGCTGCTGCTATTGGTGGTACTCCTGATGCTGCACCCTGTGACCCAGACTCTGAAGTGGTGCCTGTATCACCGTATTTGGCCCTGAGGGACTCTTTGTTCCTATGGTAGTGATCTCTCTGTTGTATCATTGTATCCCACTTGTGATGTGCAGTCTCTCCAATATCAGTGCATCCCTCTCCTCCGTCAGAGCTCTAATCTCCTCGAGGGCAGCCTGGTGTGCATGTGTCAGGGTAGCATGCTCTCCCTCCAGTCTCTCCAGCACTACAACTATGTCCTCCTCATCTGCATCTATGGATGTTGGGAGGTGTCATGGTAACTCTGTAGAGTACCATGCCACATACCCATCATCTACTCCTGTATCGTCATCACTATCTATGGGAGGTGGGGCCTCCCTTAGTGGATCTTCCAGGATCAAAATCGGTAGGTCGGTCTCTCTATTGTCCCGCCTATATGGCATATATGTGGTCGGGACCATTTGTATTAAACCAAACTGCCTCAGCACCTGTATAAATGGGACGTGCTCCCACATATCTGGCCTGCAGCCCCTAACCACCCTGCTCCGTCTCAACTCCACCAGGTGAGCATCCTGACTGGCCTATGTCAGGTAGACCCGATATGGTCTCCAAATAACCTGCTCTGGTGTCAGCATCCTGAATCACTCAGTATACCACTCTTCAGATCTCCCTGTATCTCCCAGGGCCATGTCTTCCTACCATCGCCATAATCCATAATCAAGGGCCCCCTCTACTACTGGCATCCATGCAAGCCTTGATGGCTTGATCACTGCTATATGCTCATATGCCTAGCAATGGTGCACAAATATGACATCAATACCTGTCCACCTGCCTGTGGTGTACATCCACAACTCATGATATATCTGTGCTACTAGGGCATCGGCAAATGTGAACACCTACCTGAACTCCAGGATGTCATAGACATAGTCTAGTAAAAGCAGTGGAAATATCCCACCTCCTGAATCTGGTAGAGAAAAATAAGAGATCACCATCTAAATTAATGCTATCTATTTACTCCTAGCATCATCCTGTCTATAATGTGAGGCTATCCTCACCGCCCCAGACACTATCTTTGAATCATCCACCCTATCTCCATATAATCGTCCCAAGGCTCTCTGTTGCTGCTCTCATGGAGTGGCCTCTATCAGTTCCCTAGTGATCGGAAACCTTAGGATCCTATATATGTCCTCATGGGTGATGTTAATCTCACCCATCCTAAACCAAAATGTGCATGTCTTGTTGTCCCATCACCGTATTAGTGCTCGCATCAACTCTACATCTTGAGGCACCCGTCGGTAGTAGTGGAAGCCCCCAAGTCTGGCTAGCTCCAGGTGATGCCAATCAACATCTGTCACATCAGGGAGAATGATTTCCAAAAGCTCAGGAATATCATCTTGCATATGTAATGCCTCTTGTGCTTGCATCCACGATATCAAGAGTGGTGTTAGCTTCTCATTTATTCAAATCGAAACATCAAAAACACATTCTACCACTTTCTTAGTCTAATCAATCTAATCGGTGTTGATTGAGTTACAATCGACATCGATCTTATTTAGTCGACGTCGATTGGGATTCCAATCGGCGCTGATTGAACCTAATCGGCGTCAATTTTTCCAATCGATGTTGATTTGTCCAAAACACTCTGGCCTCCCACTTATTCCCTTTTTCCCTAAAAACTAGCATCCTAGTATGTTATATTTAATGGTAAACCTATACACAAGGCTCAGGTAGATCCACTTACCCCAGGTCGTGTCCTCTTCCGCTTCTGGCTGCTCCAAGAGGCTTCCATTTACTCAAGGTCAATTTTTGACTCTTTCTAAATCAATCGTCGCGGTGTAAATAAATCGTTCACGTTTCCCTTTCTCATATTTATATGGGTTCGGTACAGTCAGCACTATTTGGTTTAGTAAATGTTGATTTTGGCTTGATCGACACCAATTGAGGCCAATCGTTGCTGATTGGTTACAGTCTTTCCTTTCCACATCACTTTATTCCAGTAAGAATGTCTCCTTATCTGTTTTTCGCCAAAGTGTTGATGCTTAGCGTATTTATCTGATCATTATTATGACTTGAGTGTTACCTTTTGGCACATATTTTTGATATTATCACCCATTTCGAGTCTGTTCCCTATACATGGGTCACTCACGTTAGTGACAGCCTAAAGCTAGTAGGTCTGTAGGTACTAATGTCATCTAGTTCGTAGACCATCTGGTTGTACCTACCAATGTATCACTCTCTAGTTGCTACTATTTTATAGCACTCCTTCCACTCATGGATCTGTAGGTACTAACATCATCTCATATGAAGACCGTCTAGCCTGCCCTACCAATGTGAGGTCCTTATGTTGCTACTTGTTTTATTGTTGTTGTTTTCATGCGTCATCGATGATCAGATTCACTCCAGATATCTAGCTGGGGCATCTTGCATTCTCATCTACCTTTTTCAAACTTGGGATTGGTTGGTCTTTTAGGATTCATCCCATCCCTAGTTTGAGGGGGATCACATCATCACCTTTTTTCTTCCTTTCTTCCAACTCCTTGTTTTTGTCTTGCAACTTTGCTTATTGCAAGTTACTCAACAAAAAGGGGCAGAATGTAGACATCTAAAATTGGTTACTCAATTTAGTGTCCCCCGCATTCATCTACCTTCTCGAGTAACCTGGGGCACCTTTATATCATCAATTTGGAGTATTAATTAAATTAAACATCTATCCTAAGTTTATTATACCCCATTGTGTTTTACCCATGGATAATTAAATATTAACTATTTAATTACATTTTTTACATGTATCTTAACCGCTTATCTACCCCATATCAATTCCTAACCTCCCATATGATTTCTATCCATCTATCCTCCCTATTTTTCCTCCCCCCAAACCGTGCGGTGGGATATTTCCCATATTTGAGGCAGAAGGGTACACTTTCATTTTTCCAAAATGTCCTTTTTGGCCATTTTAGGGAACTGTTCCCTGATCAGTGCCGACTGGTATTCGGTCGATGCCAATTTTTCGGAACAACGCCGATTGTACCTCGGTCGGCGCCGATTATAAATACAGGGCCAGAATTTAGTTTTGGTTAGACAAAAGAGTGTGACAGAGAGTTTTGAGTATCAAGCCTGAGCATCATCTATCAAGCGAAAGTGAATTCTGTCCAGATCAATCCCTGAGAGGAATACCATTACTCTACTCCTACAACATTGACATCATGAGCCTCCATCGATCTCTTGGTGACTCTTTTCCTACATCTAGTAAAGGTGGAGCTTTGTCAGTATCCCTACAGCTTCTACAGATCTAGCAGACATTGACAATCTAGCCTTCATTGTTCATTTCTCAACCTTCCTGTAATTTCCCCTAGTCGACGCTGACCAATCTCAGTCGACACCGATTGATCCTAATCGACGCTGATTCACCCAATCGACATCGATCAGCTTGCAGACAGGTAATTGAACTCAAGTAACACAAATCTAGCATTTTTTTCACAGTTTCTTGTTTTCTATTGCTTTCTTTCCACTGTTTACATTTTGTCTATCATTTTTAATCAGAAAATCTAGACATTTTCTTACATCTTTTATCATGTATGCTTCTTTCTTTAATTGAAAACGTGGACTAACATCCACCGAGGGAGCTTATCGCTTCTCAGACCCACTTTTTGGGTAGTCCACCCAAATATATGTTAACGTTTTCTTTTTCTGTCAAGTATCTGTCTCGTAGGTTTCTCAGATCTACTTTGCAATATTGCTCGTCTGCACCCATTTTGTCTACATCGACTTTCTTTTCCACCTACATCTTCGGATCTTTTCTTATCTATCAGGTATTGATTTCATTTGAGTTTTTTAGAGTTTTTGTGTTTAGTTTGGTACATTAACTTAGACATGTAAAAAGCGCGGAAATTCTTGATCTATATATATATATATATATATATATATATATATATATATTATTTTTCTAATGTTTTTTATTTTATTTTTGATAATCGTTTCTATTTTTTTAATTTAATTTAATTTTATTTTCATTTTTGATTTTTTGATTTTTATTTTTTTTGTGATGATTTTCAAATGTGTTTGGATTTTTGACAATTCTTTCTAATGTTTTTAGATTTTTGACGAGTTCTAATTTTTTTGTTAGATTTTAGACGATTGTTTCTAATGTTTTTAGGTTTTTAATGATTTTCAAATGTTTTTAGTTTTTACACTGTTTTTGGATTTTTGACGATTTTCACACTGTTTATGGACCAGAGTGTAGACTTATTTTTGAGAGGCGATAAACCAGGATATTATCCATATGTACCGTGTTCCGTGTGGTAATTTATGCTCAGAATTAAAAAAATATATCTTTCCATTGGTAGGATATGGTGGTGATGATATGATGAAAGAAGTCTAGCTCCATTCTTGACTCCACACAACTAGTAAGATACATGGGCTCATCACCGAGAAACAAGAAGGACGTAAGAGGAAGATAATAAATATAGATACAAATGCTAACAACAATCCCTTTGGGAAATTGTGATTCCATTCTTCATAACGGTATTGAACCAGTTTCATAAATGGCTTTCACTTTATGAGTCATGTGCTAGACTTAGACAATTATGTGGCCTACTGATTGGTAAGATATGAGGTGAAGGGATGGTTCTCTCTTCACTTAGGCATCTAAATTACTTCTTTGGAAATTTTAGAATTTACAAGCACTGTAAGATTTTATATTTTTGAAATGACTCCCTATGCCTTTCCCCATGCTACTAGTGAGAAGCAAGGGCTCATCACCGAAGGTAAAACATAGGCGAGTGAATTCCCTTTTTGTTTTTGTTGTGTTTTGTTTTTTTTTTATTTTATTTTTTATTTTTAGATTTTTGAATGTTTTTGCAATATTTTCTATGTTTTTATGAGAATGACCCTCTACGCTTTACCCCATGCCACTTGTAAGAGGCAAGGGTTTATCACCAAAGATAAGACATAGACAAGTAAGGGCACCTTTCTCCATTCCCAGTCTCACACTACCCGTAAGAAGTGTGGGCTCAACACCAAAGACTATGAAGGATGAAAGATGTGAAAATGAATTACTCATAACTTAGTAAATTGATGTGAAAATGAAAGAGAGAATGTTTTTGAAGGGAATATATTACCATCAGTAAGCTTCTAGGTATGACCATAGATGAAAGCAAATGAAAATGGAAGATATGATAAGAAGTATGATGCTCACAAACTTAATAGGATTTATATTAGCACTTATCTCATGATGATAAATATGAAGATGTGATTTTGATAATGAAAATGTCTTCCAATGGAAATAAATAAATTTATTCAGAGATAAGCAAGACAGAAGGAACAATGTACACTTTGTTGTTTCCTGGAATAGAGAGTGCTTTCAAGAATAGAATTTTTTTGAATGGAATGCATTCATGGGTTTTTCAAGGACTTGGCCTGTGTCAATGGCCAATTTATAAGCTCCAAACCCAAAATTATCTATGATCTCGTTGGGCTCAAACTTGTCTTGTTTGTCTCATTCTTTGGGTGTGTTCTTTCGATTTTCTTTGAGAATGAAATCATTGACCTTAAATTTTCTAGGTTTGAATTTTTTATGGTAGCTATGCCATAGCCAATTTTGATATACTTGAAGATGATCTAGGGCATTAATTCATTTTTTATCAAGAAGCTCAAGTTCATTAAGGCGTGAGTCTCGATAATAATATTTATTGATTACATCTTTGAAGGATATTATGAAGGATGGAAATTCAACCTTGACATGTAAAATAGCTTCCCAACCATAAACAAAGGAGAAGGGAGTGGCTCCAGTAGGTGTGTGATAATATGTGTGGTAAGCCCAAAGAGTGGGATAGATTTGGTTAAGCCAATAGCTTCTATGTGTGTTAACAATGATGGTTTGTGTTATTTGGTTTGTTGCTTCTATTTTTCCATTAATTAATTTTTTTGAGGATAGATTCACGACTAAAGAAGGAAAAGGTTGTGTAAAGATATTCCTGTGTATAATTACCTCGTAGAATGTATGCACGTAGAATTCTCGATAGGTGAGAATAATTAGTGATGAGATGCCTGCAAGATCAATCATTGAAATGATGGACACAATAGGTTGCATTGTCGCAAGTGTTCAAACTCAATGTGGTTGTGTTTCAAAAACAAAACTAGAGATGTTAGGAATAAGAGACAATATTTGAATAATAAAATCAAACTTAATGGTACCTGTTGATGGAACCTCTTCTGTAGTGTCTACAGTAATATCAAGGTTTGAAAGGGAGTCTTGAAACGAGATCAAGGTCTCATTAGATATTGGAAGAATTTTGTCACCCAAAACAGGTTCAATATATGTTTGGGCTGAAAGAAAGTCTTGAAATAAGTTCAAGTGCTCAGTAGATGTTGGAATAATGTTGTTGTCCAAAATAGGTTCAATGTATGTTTGGGTTAAAAGAGAGTCTCAAAATAAGTTCAAGTGCTTAGTAGATGTTGAAAGAATGTTTTTTTCCAAAATAGATTCAATGTATGTTTGAACTAATGGAAGGAAATTTGAAGAAGATATGGATTGGTTTGGAATTAGAGAGTCTTGACTGTTGTCATCATGATCTCATGGAATTTTAGTATATATAGGAGTTTCAAAAGTAGTCATCTCTTCATGGAAAGTTATGGTATTAGATGTGTCATTGGTTGTAAGAGCGTTGTCATCAAGTTCTACAGAGATGATGTTATCATCAATTAAGTCTTGGACGTAATTCTTAAATCGCACACATTTATCTGTGTGATGACCATCAATGTGATGAAATTCACAATATGTGTTAGGTTTGTACCAACATGGATTAGCTTCCCCTTCGGCAAAGGGTTTTGTAATTAGATATCTTATCTGTTTAGCCTCTTTTAGTTGATGAAAAACACTAGAGATACTTTCTCCAAGGGGGGTAAACTGGCATTGGACTTTACACAAAGTTACATCTTCATTAGGTTGTATGATTGGATTTTTGGGTGATCGTTCACTGATTTGGGTAGCCATATGAGAGAGTTGTTTTGTCAACTTATTAATTTTTTCTAATAGCTCATTGTGTGGTGTTTTTCATGAATTCATCGTGTTTGAAAGAGAGGGAGAATGAAGAAAGGTGCGATGAAGAACTCAACTTATTGATTGTGATATTTGTTTTGGCTCAATCGAGTTTTAACAAGTAAGGCTATAAGGAGAAAGCTTAAACAAGCTGCTCAGGATAAATATGTGATAGCTTAAATAAGATGTAATGAAAATGGTTGAGATTTGGCTTAAACAAGCTATGGATTATTGACGGGGAGAGTAACCCAAACAGGTTAATCATGATATGGTTGTGATATAACTCGAAATGAGTTATGAAAGGATTTGTGTTGGCTGTGATTTGGATAAACATGATGGTGGACAGAATAATGAGTGAACTCAAACAAGTCACTCAATATTAGTTTAATATAGTTGGAAACAAGCTATGAATGATGTTTTGACAATTGAAGATATGGGGAGTGAATCCTAGTCACTCAATATCAGTTGGATATAGCCGAAGACAAGCTATGACAAATGTATTATTAGCTGAAGTGAGATAATGAAATTGGTGTGATGTTTTGGTCTGCGTTGTTAGATTGTTTGGATGTTTTCGCTTGGTATTCAATTGGTTGAGAACTAATTTTTTTTTGTGGAACACAACTAGGGTTTGAACTTTTACAATGAACACATTGATATCAGCCAATTTTTATGATAAAACAATGCTAAACTATTTTTTTTTCACACAACAAGCAATCATGTGGATTCAATTGTTTTGGCTTAGGAGGTAAATTCTTCAGGAATGATCATTGTTTCATGCAATCATAAATGTATGTTATGGATTGATGGATGCAGGCTCTTATTACTCCAAAAAAAGATGCGTCCTCCGATATTCCCTAGTCATGATATACCTATTTCTGTACGGGGAAAAATTGGTATGGGGAGCCCTTAGAGCACTAGAGGAGATTCTCTAATTCTTACTTTCCTGTTTCGGAGTGAATCACCACATCCAAAACAAGTTTTGTGAAAAGGTGGAAGGTGATGGAGGGATGAATGTGTATGGTGTCCTTATAACTCCCCAAATATTTACAGGGAAGATGCCTAGGCTTCGTTGTTACATCTATTTAGGTGTGACTCGCATGCATTGCATGACAGCATTACCTATAAGTGAAGAGCAAGGAAGAAGTAAATACTAAACGCTGTGATGAGACTAGGTCTCAAAGTGTAATGCAGATGTAAATATTATTGGTGTGTGGTAGTCAAGTCCATGTCACTGGTGTAGTTTTGGTGGTGATGAAATCCACCTCATCTACGTGTAAAAATAAAATGATAAAGTGATTAAACACAGGGTTCTTTCCAACTTGAAATAAATCACTAGCAGAAAATAATTACATACCGAAGTGTACTTTTTTTTTGGTTTCAGCAATTTTCTTTGAATGGTGGTATTTTTGCGGGATTTTTGTTGTTTTTTTGTTTTTGTTTTTGACAATATTCCAACGATGCGGTCCTACAAATAATAAATTAGTAGTTATCTTGCAAACAAAATGTTAGAAAAGTGATCGTGGCTGTTTTTGATTTTTCAGATCGCTCGAAGGCATAGGAAAAGAGCATACACAACCAACAACCAAAAAAATATTAATAATATGAAAAAATAAAATAATGATTGAAATGACAGTTGGAAAACAAAGCTAGAGGATTCTGCAATGTTAGAACAAAAAACTAAAAAAAATGTGACCGTTTCTGATTTTCCAGATCGCTCGAAGGTGCAAGAAAAGAGCATATGTGGATAAAATTGGAATAGGATTTTTTTAAATGTTAATAATTATTGAAATTAATCATGATTGTGAAATAGTGATAATGATTGTTTTCACACAAAAAAATGATGAAAGAAGAGTGTGAAAACGTTACCTAGAAGTATTGTCTTGGAAAATTGAAATCTAAGGCAAAAAATAAATAAAAAAATAAAAAAAATGTTTTACAGAGCGGGTGGCCTCACGTTTCTAATTTCCAAGATCAATTTTGAATTGCGAGGAAAGAGCATACGTGTGAGGTTGTTACGTGAAATAAAATAAAATTTAAATTTAAAAAAAAAACTATAATTTTGTTGTTTTTTGTTCAAAAGACAGGTGTTAGAAGAAATGAAACCAAAAATTTTATGTAAGTCTAAATAAAAAAAAAAAAATTGATTGCATAGATCTTTTCAATACCTTTCCGTTAAAAAAAATGAAGTCATTCTAAGTTCGGGATCAAAATTTATGGCTTCCAGAAGATGGGCTATGGTAGCACTTTGAATGAAAATTTTGAACGTGAGAAAAACGTCCCGGAAGCTATTTTTTTATTTTCTAACTTTTGTACTTCACCTTAGAAGCTAAATTTTCAACAATAAGGTTAAAAAAAGAACAATAAACAGAAATAAAGAGTTAGATCACAAAATTATTAACTAAAATGAAAGAAAAATAATAATAATAATAATAATAAATAAATAAAAGCTTCCGACAAAGCAGTTATTTTAGCAAAAGTAAATAAATAAATGTATTTTCCAGATTGGTTGTCCCATGACAGTAAGATGATAAACTAATGACTAGTCCATGTGTTTCTACAGATTACGAGTGAATAACAAAATCAGACCTGGGAATGAAACACCAAGCACCGAGGAGATCAAAGACAGGACGAGCATCATAGTTTCATTATTATAACCTGCAGATACACCACAAGACACCACACAACAAAAACACTACCCAAAGCTTGAAGGTTAACCAAAGAAGGCCATAAGGAACAAAAAATGAAATAATAACGAACAATAATAAACAAAGAATAGATAAAACCACTAATTGGGAAATTAATGGTAACAGATCAAAAATAACCAGGCGTACCAAAATGTAAGCTAAGAAAAATACACTACTAACAAGGAAGTAAAATACCAATAGTCATACATCCTCCTTCACATTCCATAGTAAACCTTGGAATGGGCTAGGAAACTTGGATTGAGCCCTGATTTTGTGATATGTAGGTGTTTTTCTTCAAGACGGAGCAAGATCTTCTTGTAACAATGATCCTCTTACTTTGCACCAGATGGGAAAAAGGATTAAGAGGCTATTTGGGCATTAAGACAAGACAAAAGGATGTTCTTTGCTAAAAGGATGCAATAACTTAGATATGGCATTCAAGCTTATTCTCTGTGTGTTTAGAGGGGAGGGGTAAGATTGTATTTATAGCCTAGGGGAAGTGATTAACTTAGAGTAATTTAAGTAATCATAGTTTGAAAATGTGGGCAAGATTAAGTGAGTGGTTTGAAAATGTGGGAAAGATTAGATGAGTGGGGGCCATGAAGAATGGGTGAGGATTTGAATTATATTTTTAATTCATAAGTGGATAATTTTATGTGAGTGGGGACCACGAAGGGTGGGTGAGGATTTGAATTTAAATTTTTAATTCAATAGTAGAAAAACATGGAGAATAATGACATGTGGTGAGGATTGGGTTATTTTTTAGATTTTGAAATGGATAATTAATCAAATTATATTTGATTAATTCGAAGTGTATTTTTGTGGGAAATGAGGAAGGGGAATTAATTGATTTAGGACAAATGTGAAATTAGCGTGTCTACAATATTATTATAGAACTCAATGGAATAGAATGAAAATGGGCCTTGCTTATATAGGAAAGGAATATCAATCTAAGAACCAGTTAATGTCGTAGATTAAGCCATAAATTAAGGAAATAACTAGTCATCAAAGATCTAGTCAATACCATAAATTAAGGAAATAACTATACGTAACAACTAGATAATATATCTCTAATATCTAAATAAAATAAAATAAATATACACACACATAAGTGGGTGAGGATAAATATAATAAAGGTAAATAAAGTACTTAGGTGAACATGAGATAAGGTGAATACCTACTCTAACACCCCCCTCAAGTGAAGATAGGGGCCCAAAATAAAAGTGTCATATCCACAGTATGAGTCCCAGAAATTGGTCATGATCAGGTACTCATGTACAATATGTCCATGAAAAAATATTGAACCAAAAGTAGTAAATAATCATGCTAGAAGGAAAGAGAAAGAAGAAGAAGAAGAAGGAATATGTTCTCACGAACACCCCCTAAGAACAACTTATGAAACCCCAAACATGCCACACAAATCAAGGTAGCGAGGTGATACAAAAGGCTTCCTAAAGATGTATGTAACCTGCTACTGAGTCAGAATGTACTCCAAGCAAATAACGCCATCCTGAATGTGATGATGAATGAATTGGATGTGTATCTAAATATGCTTGGTCCACTGGTGCTCAATAGGGTTGCAAGAAATGTGAATTGTACTTTGGTTATCACACCAAAGTACAGTCGGTCTATCCTATGAGAATACAAAATCTGTCAATAACTGTCAAAGCCAAATAATCTACTAACTCATTGTAATTGTTGCCATATACCCTACCTCAAACGATGAATGTGTAATAGCCTGTTAATTTTTGCATGCCCAAAAAAATGTGTAACATTCCCATTTTAAGAATTTAGAAATAAGGATTTTTTTATATATTTAATGTTCCCTATTATAAATAATCATAATTTAGAACACACATTTCATGCCAATCAATCTCATAAATAGATAACCATATGTAGCTGTAACGACTTGGTGAAAAACCGATCTCTTATTTCATGACTCAGTTTCATACTGATCTCTCATGTTAACTCATTGAATTTTATACTAAGTATACTTGGTTATCTTACCCTTTTTTGGGTATTAAGTTTTCTATTTAAGATGCCTATCTAAATATTTGTTACCAATATTCATTTGATATCTCACTTCTTAAACTAGGTGACGTAGGACAATGTAACCAACATCTTGTGATACTTTGGCCAAATATTTTCACATATTGTTCATGTTTATATTCCTAGATGACATACTCATCAAACGGAATACGTCCTTCACCCCACTTCATTTGTTATCTATAATGGTCTTCACTGACTACTGTCAGTCCACTTGTTCTAGGTTTAACCCTAACCTAGGTTAGCAACATAGTCTGGAGTAGAGAACCACTCGTGGTGACTAAGGGTACTTAGACATACTCAATCGACCTAAGTCGATTGCGTGTGTCTAGTTATCCTAAGTCATCGTGAGTTACCCCTTATACTAAATCATGCTTCTAACCTGACCTAGAGTATAACTAAGATCAAGTCCGAGTTTATGTAGACCTAGATGATCCAATTTTGAAGGGTGTTGCAACATGTCAACTGCAACACTGTATCCTTATGAAGACCCAAGCATTCATGAAGGTATAATTCTACAGTTGGCATGTGCCAACATCCAATGGAATTACCCCATCTGGATGTACATACCCAAGCAAGAAGTTAATTACTTAATTAATTTCTATAATTAAGGTCTAATTACAGCAACCTTGCTGAATTCTAGTTTAATTAACCCCTAAGGTTTCCAATCATAAATGAGTTAATGTTTTACAAAAACATCAAGATTTCTTTTTAGTTGTTAACTTCCTACTTTAGGGTTTAGTTAATTAAAACAAAAACAACAATCAACAATAAGATTTACTTGTTATACCCAACCATTCTTAGCTTGTTTAAGTTTGGAAACAGGTTCCTTTATATTAGACTTCATTGAGATGAAGTCTACTTATTAAATATTTATATTTACCTTTCATTTGTTTTATACCAAGGAAGATATTGGTCAAGAGGAAGTTCACCTTCCTCTTTCTTGTTAAGAATTAGGATTCATTGTAACCTTTTTACATTATATAAAATATCAAAAGTAATTGAACTCCCATTAACACCATTTAATAAACCATAGTGACTTAGTTAAATGTTCAGCTATGATTTCCAACTTGATAAGTTGCATTTAATAAAGGGGTAGAGTATCAAATCCCCTTTCCACCTATTTCATTTTGAGTCAAACAAAAAAGGTTCAAAATAGATATGACTATGAGAGAATAAAGATAAGCTTAAAAATTCCCTTAACAGAATGCACAAAGAGAATGACACATCAAGTATCGGTAAAATCTCAGTATTTTCCATTCATCAAAGTGAAATACATACAAGTCCAACATTTCAAACATCTTTCATGTCAAATAGTATCAATAAATTCAATAAGAAATACAACTTTTCCTCTAGCAGATACATTTCAATAGTGAATCATATTTCCTCATAAGAGATCCAATCTTAGGTAAACAAAAGTAACTTCATAAAATAACTTGTCTTCTTTTATCACTTACAAAGTCCATCTGCAAAAATTACTAGCATGGGTCAGTTCATTGAACTGAGCATGATAAGCAATAAGCATTAAAATGATGTGCTTTCAACTAACTATTTCATAAAAAGAACTTTGCTTTTATGAAACAATTAAAGCATCTCATAAAGATACATCATAAATAAATAACAGGTATGAAAGGAAGAACAAAGTTATAAATCACATTAACATTAAGTAAAGATCATGATGTAATTAAAACAATCTTCAGCCAATGATTTCATAAGGGATTATATCAAATAAGTAATATTCCATCCAAATTACTTACCACATTCCTACTGTAGATATATATAGTCCACTTCTTTCTTCATTCAATCTAAATCAAATAAAGATACTAACTCTAATAATTCACAAACACTGAGTCACTTTAAGAAGTAATGATCCACAATACTCAGCATTAACTTACTCCATCCTAGAATATCTAAGGTCTAGGTCATTAATCTTAATGACAAAATTTAGGATAAACTATCAACATCCTAAAATAAGAGTTTTGTATTTAAGATATTACATCCTAATTCATGCCCAAGTTATAGCCCAAGTTTATGGTTTAGCATCAACAAGTTTGATAAGGTATAAATCAATTCATAAGCACCTGGAAGTAGTCACACATCCCAACCATTATATCCCTATCAAAGAATTTGTGAAGGAGAAGAAGATACATATTTATCCTCTAACTATCCACCCTAAAAATTCCTTCAAAATGATACAACCGAACTTTACAAATCCTTACACATGAGTAACATAATGAGAGAATGAATGAAAGGAGAGAGAGCAACTAATAACTTCCTTCCGAGTTTGGAGAAACAAAATGGAATACCTTAACTCAGAATAGAGAGAAGTATGTCAACAACAAAGATGAGATAAGATCTCATTATTCCATCTTAAAAGAGGAATACAAATCGGAAATAAAAGAACTGAGACAGATCATATCAAGATTTCATTTAACTCTAGTTACTTTTGAAAACACACAATAATTACTTGATACAGAAAAGAGATATACGACTGCAACATGAAGGTCAGAAACTGAAAATATAGTTCCCTCAACCTACAAACAAGTAATGCTACAGTAGTGCAAAAGCTTCTACTTAAAAGGAGTAATTCAAATGACTTCAGTTAACAACAATAATTGAAACAACAACAAAAACTGAAGCATTCAAATCATCCCAACCTTAATAGAATCCAACTACACATTTCTCCAATCTTTACCATTCAAGAGAGAGAGAGAGAGAGTACCATTAAATAATGGAATCTTATGCAACCAAAATTTCTGTTCAAGTGTCATTAAAAATAAAGCTTACCAATCCATTGATGGTAAATGATGAAAATGAAAACAATATTTACAGTCAAGCCAACCCAAATTCCCAACTTCACAAGATCAAAGGAGCAACCTACAGGGTTAAAACGGATGACTCGTCTCAGATTGGACCAAAGGAAAAAAGCAGCATTACCCCAAACCAAGTGCTCAGAATCAAGTTCAAAGTAAGAATAAAAAACATGTGCAACCATTCCAGCCATTTCTTTAAGACATACAAGACTGAACTAACCCATAGTTCCACATAACTACCTTATTCCTGTAACATTACCTAACATCAATCTCGAATTAAAAAGAACTAGAAATCCAACAAGATGAGTTGATAAGGTAACTCTGAAAGCACGAAAAGACATTATAGAAAAGATGCATAAACATTCCATAATCCTTACAAAAATCATGACCATAGGATCACGTTCAGCCCTACTACCAAATAGATTCAACAAGGAGATTCGTTCAGACCCAGGATCAAATAAGTCTTTAACAAACCTCACAACTTCTAGTTGTAAGAACAAAAATTGACTTCATTTAAGTCTAACAGAAGCTAAACATGTTTTATCAAATATTAAGCAAGGGAGAACAAAACCAAAACATACTTCTTCCATAATAGTCCAACAAAGTTTTAAAAATCTAAAACATCTCAGCTCAGCAAAGGTTAAACATGATTACCGTTACTTTCCAGCAAGAACGACTTCCAACTTTTATCTAACTATCTATTATAACATAGTCGAACAGTTATAACAAGTTTTGAAAACATCTCAAGTTCAACAACAAGAAAATGCATTTCATACCTTCACCCAACAAGGAAAACAACCCAACTCGTGTATTTTTATCAAACAATGTTTTCCCCTAAATTGTTTTACACAGTCAACAGAAGTATATAAGAATCGACAACATTCAGCTCATACAAAGGTTAAAGCCTGATTCGTTCATCTTTCTAACAAAGGAACAAACCCAGATCAAATCCTCATCAAACAAAAATTCAAGTAGGGAAATACAGTGAAAAATACAAGCAAGAATGCAAGATAACATCACATAAAAACTCATTTGTTCCAAGAGAAGAGTTTGTTTAATGAAGACATTTAGGAAAAAGTAGAACAACTTAATGGGTAGAGCCTATCATGCCTGATAGAGCTTCCTATCGATTTGTAGAAGATTTCCAGCTGAGCTCCCACAATATTTTCTTTTTCTAAGCATTGTCAACAACTCCAGGCTTCCTACTTCCTCTTATACTTCCACTATCCAAAAATAGCTCAAGAATTCCAAGAATATCGAAGGATTGAAAATATAACTGCTGGTTTAAAGAACCAAAACGTCCATGTAGAGAAAAAATCAAAAAAATAACAAATGATCAAACAACCTTTCCAAAATCCACCATGCATCTCTCCTATCCGGTTTCTACGCCACAACCTAGATCAATAAATGTAAGGACAATAAGTGTTTCCCTCCTATTTCTCCATGCCACCCTGCCATCCAAATTTGGTAAACTCCATTTCAAACTTTGCATGAATTTTTAAATTTAGTGATGATGCCAAATAGGCATCCCCTTAACTCCCCATGCCTCAGCCAAAACTGGTAGTTCAGAGGTTTTTAATACCAAATTTAAATCTCATTAATGCCTTGAAAACTGACGCCACCGCCCTTTCCACTTGCAAAGTAGTCCATATGTACCCCTTAGCTTAGTATTAGTTTAGGTTAGATTAACATTATGTTAGGATTCAACCTTAGCCTTTAGGTAAATATTATTTTCCTTAGGTTATTTCCAACCTCCACAACCATACCAACTTAGGTTAGTGTGTCACCTTAGTAGTTTAATAATAGGTCCTAGGTAGGTTTTAAGGTCTACCTTAGGTTAAAATCCAAATATGATAGAACATTACAACTAGATTAAGGCGTTAATCTTAATAGCATAGTAATAGGTATTTGGTCTTATTACGTTATTCAACGTTATAAATATTCAACAAGAAGACCTAGGTTGGCCAATTACAACATGATGCAAAGCAAGGACACCCAAAGTTGGGTCCTTTAAATTTATAAACAAAACACAACTCATTCCCTCTTCACCTTCCATTTCAGAATGCCAAGTCAACCAGACGAGTCAGGTAAGGAGAACTGAAGCATACCTTGGATCAATGGAATTGATCCAAGGTCTTGTTATCAACATAAAATGAGTTAAGAAAACAACAACACAAGCTCTACATCATTTTTCTTTAAATGAATTAAAGTTGCTATAAAAAATATGAATGGTCTTATTTTTAAGTAAGTAGAAATCACAACTAAGTGAATCTCTTCACAACAATAATTTATCCATTGCAAACATGATTTTTAAAAGTCATAAGAGTACACCTTCCTAAGACAAATCACATGTCAACATTTGCAATGTCAAGAGGGATAGTAATCAAAGTAATAGTTTTGTCAAAGATGTTACATACTTCCCTCCTAAAAGGAATCATCGTCCCGATGTTAACAAAAATTTGCATCAAGGACAAATCAAATTATTATACTTCCATTCATATGTTCATAAAAAATCTGGATTTTAAAATCCCATAATTAGCATTAAAGTAGATTTCCATTTTAAATAGTATAATTTATGCCCAAGACTGGCAGATTTATTGACATAACATGAATAAAATACTTAAAATTGTATTAGGAAATAAAATCAATTATATTCAAACAAGTATGGGAAAGAAGTTTTCATATCTTCAAGATTTTCCCATGTTGCACTTTCTTCATTAAACTGATCCCATTGGACCTTACATTGGCTTATTTCATGATTTCTTAAGTGCAACTGACTGAGTTTCCAGCACTCGAATGGGCTTAACCATGATTATTCCTAGGTCTTGGACCTGCAAAAAATTCCAATTTAACACATGTGATAAATCTGAAATGTATTTCTTAAGCAGAGAAATATGGAAAACATCATGCATTCATGATAAAGTAGGAGGTAAAGCTAAATGATAAGCTACATGGTTGATTATTTCAACAATCTCAAAGGGTCCCACATAATGAAGGTGATAACTTGGCCGCCTTGCCAAAAGTTATAGAACACTTTTTTGGTTTAACCCAAGAAAGACCTTCTCACCAAGTTCAAATTTCTTATCAACCCTATTTAAGTTTGCATAACTCTTTTACCTATCAGCAACTTCTTTTAAGTGTTCACAAATCATTTTAACTTGTTCCATTTTTGTAAGGATTTCAAGTCCAATTACCTCTCTATCCTCAATGTTGTCCCAGCTAATCAGAGTTCTGCATTTCCTTCCGTATAATGCTTCAAAAGGTGCCATTTTCAGAGAGGCATGATATGTGTTATTATAATAAAACTCAACTAATGGGAGGTACTCTTCTCATTTACTACTACTATGCAATACATTCATAACATATCTTCTAAAACTTGATTAACTCTTTTAGTCTTGTCCATCCGTTCTGGGTGATAAGAAGAAACTGAAATTCAACTTCGTCCCTAGGGCTACATTAAGTGTTTTCCAAAATCTATATGTCATTCTTGGATCTCTATCTAATATGATCAACTTAGGTACTCCATGTAATCTGAAAATTTCATGCACAAATATTTTTTTCTAAAACTAGTGAATCACCCTTAAGGTTACTGTTGTTGCAAATCAGCAGCACCCCTGGATGCAAATCAAGGTTCTAAGTTGATGTTTAGGGCATCCAGTGTGATTGCACAACATTGAAACCTCTCTCCAAGTGTGGGACTTGCGAAATGAAAGAGGAATCTCCAGATTAAAGGCTGGTTCCTCAAACTCCTCTGATTAGATATATTATTTACATAACTGCAGAGGTTTAGATCCTAATTTTATCCTAAAGTAACTTGCAAGGAGACAGGGATAAGAATATGCAAAAAATTGAAACTAAACTAATGAGGTGATGCACCAAAGGAGTGGTGAACACCTTCTTGCTCATGCAAATAGACACAAATCATTAAAATGTAACATAAAACATCATGCACAGGTTGATAAGGTTGTAATGAAAGGTTTGAAATGAAACAAACAACACATGCAGAGGACTGAAAGCATTCACAGAGCCTGCATTGTGATTTTCAACATCAAAATCCTTGCATTCAAACACCAAAGAGGCAAAAAAGGCTTGTTACAATCCCTAGGAAGGTCTGATACTTCCACAAATCACTTGCTGAAGATGAAAACAAAAGCTTACTATGCAAAAAGTGTTCAACCGTCAAAAAATGAGCCAAATCTGGCTTTTACAGTGCATGGGTCAATCCCAGGAGAGAGAAAATGTGAAAAAATGTGGGAGTCATTCCCCATTGACCAAAATGCATTAAAAACAACATGGAGGTCCTTACAAACCCATGCCCTAACATTTTTGACCATGCTGGAGAAGAATGTGACCCATTTTGCATTAAAATTAGTTGTTGAAATGTCAGTTCTATCCATGGGCGCGTACCAGAAGCATTTTTTAATTTTATCCTTCCAAACTGAACCAAAATTTAAAATTTACCATAGAATCTTGTAGAGAATTTCACCAGCTTTCCATTGATATAAAGAACATGAAAATCCAAGCTCTGGATCGAAAGTTATGGCATTTGAAGGAACTTTAGGGCAAAAACAGGCCAAAATCGGATCGGCTTTCAAATTTTTGCACCGCATTTTTCAAAATTTCCCCACACTGCTGCCACCTAGGTGCCACACTTGGCGAGTTCTGCCCTTGGCACGGACCTTTCAGGGAAAAATTTCCCACAAAAACTCTGCTCGAGCCATAACTTGAAAAATACATGGAGTTAGGAGGAAAACTTTACCTTTCTGGAAAGCTGAGAAAGAAGCTCTATCCAATGGTGTCATTTCCAGAAGGTTTTGAGTGCCTAAAAAGTAAAAATTTATGACTGAGGCACAAGAGAAGGAAATAATGAAAGGCTTGTTAGCCACAAAATGAGCAAGGGGGAACATTTGGATAACAATTTTGGTGACTCAGAGGGGTCATCTGCCTGCTAGATGAATGATCAGTAGCCTGAAGCAATCCATTGGGCATGGAGTCATGAGTAGTAGCCTGAAAACTGATCTAAACTTTGAAAAATTCCCTCTGAGCCACTTGAATTCCACTGGACATGGAGTTGTTCTCACCAAAAATGCCACCAAAATGAACTGTGTAAGAGTGAAACCAGCAGCACCCAAAACTATGTACAGAGCTGAAAATCATACATGCTCCAAATGGAACATGCAGAGTGTGCACAAGCACTTCTTTTACTGAAAGAAAACCTACCTACTCTACTCTAACTGGAAGCAAAGGTGAGCTAAACGAACCCTGCAACTGGTTGTGCAAAATAGCTTCCTTTCTTCAAAATTGGCAACCATGCAAATGATTTGGAGCTGAACATGGCTGATTGGATGAGTGGAAAATCAACAAGAAGCTGGTCTTCTACCCAAATCATCAAGGTGTCTACTGAAAACAAATCCAATACCTCTTTTAGTTGCTCTGCATTTGGATTGGAGAGGTATGACAGCTGATCCTTGGTACTTTGTAGCTCACCCTCATGCTCAAAAGCAAGCATGACTAGTTGTGACTTCTCCTTTGGCTCTAATGAAGCCAAATACCTGATTGGGCAAGGTATGATCCATTGAGTATGCCCATAATTCTGATTTTCAACTCCAAGAATGGAGTTCTCTTGTAGACCTTTGAATGGATGATGTGGAAGCAATGGTAGAACCCTTCTTCCCTTTCTCTTCCTCCAATGAAGGACATGAAAGATTAAAATCTTCCAATCTTGGTTCCAAAGAGCTTCTATAAGATGCAGGCTACTGCAAATGAATACTCTCCTCCATGACAAACTAGGCTCTTGTGTTTGGAAGATGGATGATGAAAGAGAGAATGGTGGAAACTCAACCGGTTCTTCTTCATCAAAACAATCCTCTAAATCAGACAGGTAAACTACCTCATTGTTGTCCTATTGCAAATGTTCAACCTCTCCCATGGCATTCTCTTGATCTGCAACTTGATCACCATGGTTTCTTTCATCCTCCAGCATTGAGTTTGAGGGATCAAACTCTTCTTCAGTACTAGAACTTGAGAGAGATGAAGTAGAGAGAAGAACTGAAGGTTCTTCTATAACCTGCTTTGTGCTCAAAGCCTTTGGATCTGCACTTTTCTCCCCCATAGCTGGAATGTGCTCCTCTTCTTTTGGATTTGGAGTAGCTTCTCCTTCCTCTTGCTTTCCCTCATGACTAATTTTTGTAATTTGAATTGGATCAGCATTTCCTTCAAATAGGGTGCCAACATGACACTATATTCTGAACAAATTGATTGTTGATCTGCAACTCCTTTTTGCTCTTCTTCTGCTGCAAAAAAATCAGTCCTTGACCACCATTTTTTCTATAACTCCAACCTCTTATGAAGGTTTCATCAGTAAAGGGATCTTCTTCATCCCAAATTTAAGAGCCCAACTCTTCAAAATTTGAATTTCTTCATCCTTGTTTGGCTTCTCTTTTTGCTGTCCTTCATGACTGATTTTTGCAAAAAAAATTAGTGGTGGAGGAGGTAAAACCTCTTGTTTCTTTGGAGGAGAGGGTGTTTCATTTAGCTCTTGTGGAGGGGATGACTGTTTGGAAGGGAAAATGACAGAAGAATTGAGATGAGGTGGAAGACTAGGGGGTGGAGAAATGGATTCAACACTTGGGACAGCAGATGGAGAGTTTAAAACTTGACACTGCTGAGATAAAACAGATTGGGAAAGAGGAAAGGAAAAGGCATGAGATGGTGTGCTTACCCATTGACAAGGTTGTTGAATACTCCTCTCATACACCTCTATTCCTTCAATCCACTTTGCAAGCAATGGTAGCGTTGCAATCATGAAGTCAAGCTTCTCTTGAGGGTTGTAATGCCTTGGGAAAGGTCCCACCCATGGACAAGGTGCTCCACAACTGATTCCAAATGCTTTCATTTGTGCTTGAGCCCTGGATTACACCATGTTTACCTCCATCTTTTGGATTTTCTCCAACAGACCAGCATCTTGCATCTGATTGTCTTCATTGTATGCACACCCTTGCTCTTGGAAAGCTCCATAGCCAAACTAATTTTGGCATTGCTGCTCATATGGGTATGTATGCTGATTTTGAATTTGTTCAAAATGCTGATTTGGAGGATTTAAAAAACATGTTGGAGGTGGGAAACATTGCTGCTATTGTAAATGTGAGTTCCATGATGGAAATGAAGTCATGATTGCACAACTTCATGGAATGGAAAAGAATGAAAGAGAAGGAATGAATAATGGATGGAAATGGATGAAAAACAGGTCTGCAACTTCAGAAATGGGTTGCTGATCAGATGGAGTCACCATATGTGTTTGCAAGTGCCTCCAAAGGCTAAAATCTTCATAGGAACACACCAACCTGTAAAAGATGAAGTGGAAGACCTCTAAGGTCCCACCAGGCATGCCAAAACTGTTGATGGTGCAAATCAGCAACACCCCTTAATGTCAAATGCAAGGTTCTAAGTGGATGTTTAGAGCACTCTCAGTGCGATTGCATAACATGGAAACTTTTCTCCAAGTGTGGGACCTTGAAAAATCAGAGAGGAATCTCTCTGGATGAGAGGCTCGGTTCCTCAAAACTCCTCTGATTCAGATGCTATTACGTAAAAAACTGCAGAGGGTTTACTCAAAACCTAATTTTATCCTAGACTTGCCAAGGAGATAGGGATAAGAAGATGCATAAAATTGAAACCTAAACTACATGATGGTGATGCACCGAAGGAATGAAGAACACCTGTTACTCATGCCAATAAACACAAGACCATTAAAATGCAGCATGCAAGATCATGCACAAGATGATACCAGGTTTGTAGTGAAAGATCAGGAATGATACAAATGAACACATGCAGAGGGTTGAGAATCATCCACAGAGCATGCATTGTGATTTTCAACATCAAAATCCTTGCATACAATACACTACAGAATGCCAAGAAGGCAAATTTGCATTACAGTTTTAAATGTGAAGGTTTGATACTTCCACAAATTCACCTGCCAAAGATGAAGATAGAAGCTTGCTATGGGCAAAACAAGAATGTATCAACCTTTAGAAAATGAAGCCAAATCCTTGCAATTTATAGTGAATGAATTGAGCCCAGAGAAGAGAGAGAGACGTGAAAAAAACATGGGAGCCATCTACCCCATTGACCAAAATCCATTAAAAATAGCATGGAGGTCCCTTACATTCCCATTCCCCTGACATTATGGTGACCAGGTTGGAGAACCATATCAAACCCATTTTGCATTAAAAGTGGTTGTTGAAATGTCAGTTCAGTCCATGGGTGCGTACCAGGAACTGTATTTTGATTTTCTCCATCCAAACTTGAACGCACTTTTCAGCATTGTCTTCATGGAATCTTCTCAGTGCCCTTCGGCGCAGCTTTCCATTGCATGTCAACAACGTGAACTTATCAGCGCCCTTGGATGCAAAAATTTCATGGCCATGTGAAGATTTAGGGAACTTCTCAGGCCAAAATGGCGGATCACCTTTCATACATGTGACCTAGACACGTGGCGATTTATGGGCAAGCGAAAAATTGGTGCACCACAAAAACTCTGTCGAGCCAGGAACTTGAAAAATACGCGCCCTTAGGTGCAAAACTTTACCTTTCTAGCAATGTGAGACAGGAACTTCTCAGTGCCCTTGGCGTCACTTTTCAGAAGGTTTTGAGTGCCTAAAAATTAAAAAATTTATGACTGTGGCACCCCTTTAAGGAATGCCTTCGGCTGTTGAGTGACGCAATAAATATCAGGCTCTGAGTTTCATTTGGATAACAGTTCCTAATATTAAAATGAGCTACCTTGTCTATTTTATCAATAACCACTGGGGGGGAAGATCATGTTTACAACATTGACATAGGTAAGCCCTTGTACAAAATGCATGCTTTATCACTTTCCATTTGTACTACAGTATGTTGTGAGGATACAATAAACCAACTGGATGCATATGTTCAACTTTAACATGTTGACATTCTAAGCAATGTGTCATAAATTCATATTACATCCTTTTTTATCCCCTACCAGAAATATTGTTGTTTTATATCAACAAGCATCTTTTTGTAATACCATTGTGTCCCAGAAAAAGGTGAATTGTGAAATTCAACTAATAATTTCTTTCTTAAATCCTTTGATCAAAGGTACGTAAACCATGTTTTCAAATGGCATAAGATCCCTTCGTTATCAAAATGAAAACCTTTATATCTCTCATCATTTGGATCTGCAGTAAGTGTTGTCTCTTACTTGCTAAAAATAAGAATCAAATTCCATAACGCTCTTTACTTCATCTTTGAACTAGAGTTCTCGATTGTTATAAGAGCATAAATATGCTTCCTATGACTTAGAGCATCAACTACCCTATTCTCCTTAGCCTTTAATGTAGCTTATGTCAAAGTCATATTGAGATCAGAAACTCTAACCATCTTTGTTGTCTTGCATTTCATATTTGGCTGAGTAAAAAAATATACTTCAGTCCGAGATGATCAATTTTTAGATCAAAAGGCCTACCAAGAAGATAATGCCTCTATACCTGAAGTGCATGCACAATGGAAGCAAGCTCTAGATCATGTGGAGCATAATTCAGCTCATGTAACTTGATTTTTCTACTTTCATCAGCTATAACATGATCATTTTGTAACAAAATACGTCTGAGAGCTTCCCCGGATGCATCTGTTACAACAGTGAAGTCTCCATTAGGATCATGTACAACCAAAATAGGAGCTAAAGTTAACTGATCCTTCAGATTCTTAAATGCAACTTCACATTTTTCATTCCATACAAATTTCTTATCCTACTTCTGTAATGAAGTTATTGGTGTAGAAACCTTTGAGAAGTCTTTGACAAAATTCCTATAGTAACCAGCAAGACCCATGAAGCTTCTAACTTCATGCACATTCTTTGGTGCAGGCCACTTGGTTATTGCAATAATTTTAGAGGGATCTACCGTTATTAAAAAAAAAATTATGACATGACCCAAATAGTGCACTTCATGTAACATTCCCATTTTAAGACTTTAGAAACAAGGGATTTTTTTATTTTTTTAAAACGTAATGTTATCTATTCTAAATAAAACATCATTTAGAACACACATTCCATGCCAATCAATCTCGTAACAGATAACCATATGTAACTGTAATGACTCGGTATACTATCGATCTCTCATTCCATGACTCAGTTACCAACCGATCTCTCATGTTAACTTAAAATGTAGAATACTTTATGTATACTATGTATACTTGGTTTCCTACCCTATTCCGAGCACTGAGTGACATGTTTAAAGAACCTATCTGAACATTTGTTACCAATATTCATCTGACATCATGTTTCTTTAAACTAGGTGACATAGGACAATGCAACCAACAACTTACGACACTTTGGCCAAAGATTTTCAACATATTGTTCATGTTACTATTCCTAGATGGCATACTCATCATTTTAGAATATGTCCTTCACCTCACTCTTTTGTTATCTAGAATGGTATTTACTAACTACCATCAGTCCACTTGCCCAAGGTTTGACTCTAGCCCAGGTTAGCAACATAATTTGTTATAGGAATATGCTCACGATGACTTAGGGTATGTGGGCATACTCGGCTGACCTAAGTCATTCCAAATGTGCCAAGGTACCCTGAGTCATAGAAAGCTACTACCTATCTAAAACATACTACTAACTTGACCTAGAGGGGAACTAATTTCAAGTCCAAATGTGTGTAGATCTAGATGAACAAATATGGAAGGGTGTTGCCACATGTCAACTGCAACATTGTATCCTCAAGAAGTCCCAAGACTTCTTAAGGGTACAGTCCTTTAGTTGGTGTGTGCCAAAATCCGTGAGAATTGATTCATCAAGATGTACATACCCCCTTAGTGGTCATTACCATGATTAATATTGGATTAAGATTCAGATTATAGCAACCATGCCTAACCCTAATTCCAACATTCATTAAGTTCTTTATCCATAAATATCCTGAATAGATATGGAGGACTTCATTATTTCAAGTTTGCATTGTTGTTCATTAATGTGGCATAACAAGTAGTTATCCCAAAAAAAACAGGACAAAAAATATCAAGCGTTTAATTCTTAATGTAACCTAGTTGTCCAAATCAAGTGTGTCATCCACCTAGATTCAGCTAGTGTTTACTTTATAACGGTAGTTAAAAGATTAAAGATCATAACCACTATTAATTTTTAACATTCTTAGCTCATATAGTTCAATTTTATGCCCAATGCATACTTCATTATTATCTATAGTTGTGTAAATAAAGAACGACACCTTTATAATTTAACAATTTTCCTTATAATAAGGGGAAATGTATTATCCCCCTTATCTAACTTATTAACCGATAAACTTAAAAGTACACAACCAGATACAAGAATACCACCATGATATCACTATTAATTCCTTCATACAAGTACAAAAGAATACACACCACAAATTGGAATCCAACTCAAAACCTTTCAATTCATGATGATAAATATACATTTACAAGACTATGCATTTCAGACATTTTGCATGTCAACCAGAGTTAAGATCTTAAAAGAACATCACTTTTCTTTTCCATTACAACTCAAAATGATTTGAAATCCTTCACATAAGATCCAGAATTAAGTAAACCAATGCATCATAAAATTGTTTTCCTTCTTTTATCACTTACGATGTCCATCTGCAAAAATTGCTACCACAGGCCAGTTTAATGAACTGAGCATGATAAGCACTAAGCATTAAAGTGAAGTTCATTCCACTAATTTTTCCATTAAAACAACTTTTTTTAATGAAATAATTCATATATCATACAAATAATCATAAGTAATAACATCTAGAAAAGAAGTACAATAAAATAATCTGAATTCACTTTTAAGAAAGGAGCATAATATAATCCACAACATCTGCATTATATCATAAGGTTTAATTGATCCTATAAATTACTTTAAAATAATCAACAGGTCTTGTAATCCAATTCTTTCATAGTTCTATAAGAATAGAAATACACATTTATCATTTACTAAGCAGTTAAAGAAGTTAATTACATCCTAGCTCATATTAGCATGCTTCATCTTTCCATGTAAGCAAGAAGAAGAATCAATGCATACTATTTCCCATACATTAATCATTTGAAAGACATAAATAGGTTTAGAACACATAAAACTGCCTCAATTCAAAGATAACAATTTAAGGATTCAAAATTAAAGGATCAACATCCAACAAAAATCCCAATTCAATCCAAGTAGGGGTTGAGAGTTAAATCAGTCCTCCTGCAAGTCTAAACTAACTTCCACATGTTATAAGATATAATTCAAAGATATGAAACTAAAATTTCCACAAATGCAAGCTAGAATCGGCAGAATTAATCTCTTATCCATTCCATCCAAGAAGGGTTCATAATAAGACAGAGTGCAAAAAGAGACAACCTTCTAATATCAATCCAAATGGAGTATGACTCAATCAAGAAAAACAGTCAGTCCAAGCATGTTTTTATTTTCTTTCCTACATACCGACTCAACTAATCTCTTTCCACATCATTATAACCAATGACTTACACAAATTAGACCAAAAAATACACAATAAATTTCCATCTCAAAAGAGAATCGAATACAGAGAAGTTCAATCAAATGAACTTATCCAAACAATAGTAAAAAGGGATCTAAATTAGAAAAGGGGCCAATCAATAATTTATTTCATTTATATCATCAAACAAATTCCCAATTCTATTTCAAACTTAGAAGTTCTTTTAACTAGTTCCCAAGAGACAACACAAAACCAAACACACAGTTGAAAGAAAGCACACTTATGGTTTCCCTTACAAATCATTACCAACTGCTATCTATTCCCATTCATTAAACACAAGTTCAAATTCAATTCTCATAATGAAGTACACAGTACAGTCCCTAAACAGTATAAGATATACAAGGTTCATACAACTCGTGAACTCATTAGATATTGTATTCCCAACTTCTAGGTCTTACATGGCTCCAAATAATAGAGAAAAATTTTTAGGTCACCGTGAATACAAACTCAGTGAGACAACCCCGAACCAGAGATGATAAATCCTATCAACAAGACTCAGCATGAGAGAGTAATCAACTCATTTCCCTAACAACCAAAAAGTCAATTTAAGAGGATCCGAAGGTAAGAAGAAACCCAATATATGTTTAAGACAAGTTTTGTCCCAATATTACCTCCACGTGATTGGAATAGAATCACAAGGACTCTCAATTTGTATCCAAGAGGCTTGCAACAAAGAAGGTATTCATCCCAAACATTGATCACAAGAAAGAGAATGCATACTGCATATCTATAATCCTCAAAAATTTTAACACCTGTTCCAATAAACTCTATATCAAACCAAACCCAAAAGAAGATATAATTCCAGTCCAGTAATCCTTCTAACATAACATTCAAGCCTTCGACAAGATGTGGGTTTGCTTAGGGCAGAGAAGGAAAGGTTATACTCTGTATTCACACGCCCTATCAAGTTCAAAGAAGGTGGTACAGTCTAAAAGACAAAAGTACTAAAACCATTCACACTCAAGAATCTATATGAAGAAGATCTCAAAAGAGATTACCAGATCAACTTCAAACCAAAACTAATCTCTCAATCCCTTATCGAGCAGACAGTCCATAAAGGAGTTCAATCGTTTCAATACTTAAATACAAGTAAAACTCCAACTCAAAATATAAGTACAAAATCAAACATGACAATTCAAATAGAAGTTCGGAACACACAAGTGCTGAATACGAGTACAGTGTCAAACACAAAGCTTCAATAAATGTTTAGAACTACAAAAATCTCTAATACTGGCTCAGAACAAACACGAAGTTCAAATACAAGCTCATAACAAAACACGAAGCCCCAATATACTATCAGAACAAAACATGAATTCTCTAATAAAAGTTCAAACAAAACACATGCTCTAAATAATAGTTAAAAACAAAACATAAGGCAATGAATTCCCATTTAGTTAGTCAACACCAGCCCCAAATACTAGTTTCAAAATGAAATAAAAAGCTTCAAATACAATTTTTGCATGCACGTCACCATTAAACTAGCACAGAGAAATTTTCCCAAGAACTATCATTACTTTGCAATGGATTTACATACCACAAATCACAGAGATTCATAAAAACATGATAGTAATTAACTAGACAATCATGCAAATATTTATCTCATGAGAGTAGATTTGTTTTAATGAATCATTTAGAAGAAAGCAAGAAATCTTAATGGGTAGAGCCTATCATGCCTGATAGTGCCTTTGCCAATTTGAAGGAGACTTCCAGCCGAGCTTCCCACTCTTTTTCTTCTCCATGAAATATCAACAACCAAACAACTTTTCTTCCAATGCCTCATATACATTCCTCTAATAAAAAAAAGACAAGAGAAACCAAAAATAACCATGAAGTGGAAGTCGAACTGCTGGTTCAAAGAACCAGATAGCTCCATGCAGAGAAATTTTTTTGAGACATGCAAAAGCAAACAACCTCCCACAAATCAGCCTCCCTTGTTTCCAAGATGGTTTGCACACAAAAACTAAGAACCATTAATGTCATTAGTACCAAAACTCCCACTTATCTCTCCTTGCCACCACCTCCCAAAACTGGCGAATGTCATTTTCAATTTAACATGCAATTCCATATTTAGTGAAGCCTCCATGTAATCCCCCACTAAAGTTACCTAGTCTTTGCCAAACTAGAAGTACCTCCATGCATTAAACAAAATCAAATAAATTAAATGCCATTGGAATCATCGCCTTAGTGCCATGTAAACCTTAGGTTCCTTTTTAATAGTTTAGCTAGATTTCCCAAGACTTAGGTTAGTCTAACAATAAATCACCTTAGGTTTTAAAACATTGCCATAGGTAGTTTCCACCTTAGGTTAGATTAAATTCACTTCCATATAGTATTAGGCATTAGGTTAATAAAGCCTAACATTACTTTTGTAATCTTCCCCCCCCCCCCTATTCATTCAACACAAGAGCTTTAGGTTAGTTTTCCATCCCATCAAAATAGAATAAGAAGCTTAGGTTAGAATGAACCTAAGTAAGTAGACATAGATAGGGAGTGGGTGATCTTACCTGGTTTATGATACCATTAGGATAATCATTTAGTTTTAGGATTCTGATCCCCTTCATATTCATAAGAAGACTATATTTTGTTTACACCAATAATGTCCTGCAGAGATCAATCCCAAAGACCCAATCACAACATACAACCTACTAAAGTCACGTTAATACAAGACTAAATAATTTGTAAAATACAAAATTTCACTTCGCTATGTCTCTCAACTAATGAAATTCAATTTACCATTCAGTTTATTAAGAAGATTTTAAAACATTCCTTGGATCACTGAAATTGATCCAAGGATGAGTCAATCAAAAGAGATAAGTTTGTAACTCTCAAAATCAGATTATAGCTTATCAATAAGGAGTGAAAATGGATTCTTACAAGCCATATCATTCTGTTCTAAAGAATCCAAAAGCAGAAATGATTTATCCATAACAATCATGATTTTCTACAATCAAGGGAACACACCCCATTCAAGAAAATCACTTGCCAACTCTTGTAATGTAAAGATAAATATAACAGTTTGACCAAGGTGTTACACTTCCATATCATAGAAAAAACATTTGGACAACTTACCAAAAAACCTTATTTTCCTCAAGATTTCCAGAACTAATTTTAAATGCTCATGATGTTCTTCAATGATTTTAGAGTATATGAGAATATCGTCTAAGAATAGAAGCACAAATTTGTCCAAATATTCTTGAAAAATATTATTCATTAAATTCATAAAAGTGGAAGGTGCATTCGTTAATCCAAAAGGTAAAACTTTGAATTCATAATGTCCATACCTTTTTCTAAAAACTATTTTATGAATATCCTCATCCGTTATTCATAACTGATGATATCTAGATCAAATATCTATCTTAGAATACACTGATGCACCCCGCATCTGATCAAACAGATCATCAATTCTAGGAAGTGGATATTTGTTCTTAATTGTTGCTTTGTTTAACATCCTATAATCGATACACAATCTAAGTGTTCTATATTTCTTTTTCACAAATATTATCGGTGATCCCCAAGGTGAGACACTCGGTCTAATCAAACCTTTAGACAAAATTTCTTATAACTGTGCCTTAAGATCTATCAAATCAATGGTAGTCATTCTATACAATGCCTTTGAAATAGGTTCAGTTCCTGGTTTGATCTCAATTGTGAAGTCAAACTCTCGTTTGGGTGGAAGACCAGGTAACTCTGCCAAAAATACATCATTGAAATTTTGTAGCAGCGGATATCTTTCCAATAAGTCTCTACTTTCTTCTGTTGTTTCAGAAAATTTTACTGCATACAAAGTGCAACCTTTTTTTAGCATAGCTAACAATTTCCTAACTGAAATTTCACGTTTTACACCCTGAATGTCTGTTGTTTTTTACAAATCATCCAAACAACTAATATGTTATTCAAAATAGTCAACCTTTGTCTTATTCGCATCTAGCCAATTAACACCTATGATTATATCATAAGACCCCAAAGGAGCAACATAAAGTTCAACCTCTGTGAAAAAACTAGTAAGTCAAGGACTACTCCAAAAAGACACATACTAACTATATGAACAACATTATTCCCATAATGTACAGCCCATGATTTATCCATTTTTCCAGCTTTTATTTTTAATTTTGATGCTAATTTAGAAGAAATAAAACATTCAGTAGCTCTAGTATCAAAAATTATAGTCACAGGTATGCCAAATAACTTACCTGAAACCTCTATGGGTGTGACTTGCTTTTCAGCCTGTTTGTCAGCACCTACAGCATGTATCTTGTGTTATTGATTATGGTCATTCTTCTTCAAAGGAAATTGATTTACGTAATGATCCTTGCCACAATTGTAACATCCTCCTACAGGTCCCTTTTTAGGCTCAAATATATTTCCAGCCTTAAAGTTATCATTTTGACCCCCATAGGACTTATGTTTGTTATTATTGTTCTTAACAAAGTTATTTCACACAGTACCAGTAGGTTTATTTGTTGTTTCTTTCTTGTTTTTTTTAGTTACAAATTTATTTTTCATACCAAAATTCTTCCATGGCCCCTTTTTAGGTGCAAGAGATGATGAAGAATTTAGAATTTTCTTTCTAATTTCCTCCTTATGAGCAGAGATTACTTTCAATTTTTGTTCCTACCTTATGGATTTTTCAATAACCCCTTCCATAGTGGTTGGGCTGTGAACATCCACCTCACCACCTATAATGGGGTTTAATCCCATGATAAATTTTCGTATTCTAAACTTCTCATCAATTTTATACTGAGGTAAATACTTAAGGAGTTTAGTGAATTTCTCCTAGTACTTTGTTACAGTTAGCTTTCCCTAAGATAAGTTCTGAAATTCAATCATTTTATGATCATAATAAAGTCGTGGCATCCATTTTTTCCTAAAATAACTTTTATATTGATCCCACGTAATGTTTGTTTCCAAAATTTTCAGCTCAACCTTACGGCTATCCCACCATGAAGATGCTTCATGGGAAAGTTGATAAGCTCCCAATATTGCCTTAGTTTCCTCTAATAATTTCCTTATAGAAAATTACTTCTCCATTTCACTTAGCCAATTCTCAGCTCCATCTCCTAATGTAGTGCCATCAAACTTGGGAGGACTTATCCTCTTTATATCATTAGTGAGTTCAGCTTCTAGTCTTGCCTTTTTATTTTCAGGCTAGTCAGGTGCATTGGCATTGGCTACATTATTGTTATCAATGCCTAAATTTCCAATATTAGCATTGTCCATAGGAGGTGGTTGATTTTTATTACCAACATATTCTTCATCCTCCTCATTTCCCATGACTTGTTTAAGTATAGCCAAACGATCTCTTGTTTCCAACAGGTTAGCAAGGATCTCATCAAATTTTTGGGCAGTAGTTACTTCTCCAATAGGTGATGGGTTGTTTGCAGCGTTTCCTCTTGTTCTAACCATTTTCTGTTAACAATAAAATTCAATTTTTTATCAGATTATAGACACAATAGGTCTAAGAGTTGTAACCTACAGCGCTGATACCAAGATCTAACATTCCCATTTTAAGACATTAGAAACAAGGAAATATATATATATATATATATATATATATATATTTCTCTATTCTAAATAATCATAATTTAGAACACACATTCCATGCTAATCAATCTCATAAACAGATAACCATATCCAGCTATAATGACTCGATGAAACACCGATCTCTCATTTCATGACTCCATTTCATACCGATCTCTCATGTTAACTCATTGAATTATATACTAAGTATATTTGGTTCTCTTACCCTTTTCTAGGTATTAAGTGTTCTGTTTAAGAGGCCTATCTGAATATTTTTTACCAATATTCATCTTATATCTTGCTTCTTAAACTAGGTGATGTAGGACAATGCAACCAGTAGCTTGCGATACTTTGGCTAGATATTTTCACACATTCTTCATGTTTATATTCCTAGATGGCATACTCGTCAAATGGAATACATCCTTCACTCCACTTCATCTGTTATCTAGAATGGTATTCACTGAATACTGTCAGTCCACTTGTTCTAGGTTTAACTCTAACCCAGGTTAGCAACATAGTCTGGTATAGAGAACCACTTGCGGTGACTAAGGATACTTAGACATACTCATTTGACCTAATTTGATTGCATGTGTATATTTATCCTAAGTCATCATAAGTAACCCCTTATACTAAATCGTGCTTCTAACCTGACCTAGAGTATAACTAAGATAAAGTCTGATTTTATGTAGACCTAGACGATCCAATTTTGAAGGGTGTTACAACATGTCAATTGCAACATTGTATCCTCGTGAAGACCCAAGTCTTCACAAAGGTGCAATTCTACAATTGGCATGTGCCAACATCCAACGGAATTACCCCATCGGGATGCCCATACCCAAGTAAGAAGTTAATTACTTAATTAATTTATATAATTAAGGTCTAATTACAGCAACCCGACTGAACTCCAATTTAATTAACCCCTAAGGTTTCCAATCATAAATGAGTTTTTAATGTTTCACATAAACATCAAGATTTATTTTTAGTTGTAAACTTCCTACTTTAGGGTTTAGTTAATTAAAACAGAAACAACAATCAACAATAAGATTTACTTGTTGTACCCAACCATTCTTAGCTTGTTTAAGTTCTGAAATAAGTTCCTTTATATTAGACTTCATTGAGATAAAGTCTACTTATTAAATATTTATATTTACCTTTCATTTTTTTTGTACCCAGGGAAGGTATGGGTCAAGAGGAAGTTCACCTTCCTCTTTCTTGTTAAGAATTAGGATTCATTATAACCTTTTTACATTATAACAGATATCAAGAAGTAATTGAACTCCCATTAACACCATTTAATAAACCATAGAGACTTCGTTAGAAGTTTAGATATGATTTCCAACTTGATGAGTTGCATTTAATAAAGGGGTAAAGTAACAAATCCCCTTTCCATCTATTTCATTTTGAGTCAAACTGAAAAGGTTCAAAACGATATGACTATGAGAGAATAAAGATAAGCTTAAAAATTCCCTTAACAGAATGCACAAAGAGAATGACCCATCAAGTACTGGTAAACTCTCAATATTTTCCATTCATCATAGTTAAATACATACTTACAAGTCCAACATTTCATACATATTTCATGTCAAACAACATCAATAAATTTAATAAGAAATACAACTTTTCCTCTTACAGATACATTTCAATAATGAATCATATTTCCTCATAAGAGATCCAGTCTTAGGTAGATAAAATTAATTTTGTATAAGAACTTATCTTCTTTTATCACTTACGAAGTCCATTTGCAAAAATTGCTAGCATGGATTAGTTCATTGAACTGAGCATGATAAGCAATAAGTATTAAAACGATGTGCTTTCAACTAACTGTTTCATAAAAAGAAATCTGCTTTTATGAAACAGTTAAAGCATCTCATAAAGATACATCATAAAGAAATAACAGCTATGAAAGAAGGAACAAAGTGATAAATCACATTAACATTAAGTAAAGATCATGATGTAATCAAAACATTCTTCAACCAATGATTTTATAAGGGATTATATCAAATAAGTAATATTCCATCCAAATTACTTACCACATTCCTACTATAGATATTTATAGTTCACTTCTTACTTCATTCAATCTAAATCAAATAAAGATACTAACTCTAATAATTCACAAACATAGAGTCACTTTAAGAAGTAATGATCCACAATACTCAGCATTAACTTCCTCCATCCTAGAATATCTAACACCCAACTCATTAATCTTAATGACAAAAATTAGGATAAACTATCAACATCCTAAAATAAGAGTTTCCTATTTAAGATACTACATCCCAATTCATGCCCAAGCTATTACAAAAAATATGCATAAACATTCTATAATCCTTAAAAAAATCATGACCACAGGATCATGTTCATCCCTACTACTAGACAGACTACAACAAGGAGATTCATTTAGACCCATGATCAAATAAGTCTTTAACAGACCTTCTCACAACTTCCAGGTGTAAGAACAAAAATTGACTTCATTTAAGTCTAATAGAAGCTAAACATGTTTTTATCAAATATCAAGTAAGGGAGAACAAAACTGAAACATAATTTTTCCATAACAGTCCAACAGAGTTCTAAAAATCAAAATTTCTCGGCTCAGTAAAGGTTAAACATGATTACCGTTACTTTCCAACAAGAATGACTTCAATCTTGAATCTAACTATCTATTATAACATAGTCGAACAATACGCCATTCAATAGAATAAATAAAATTAAGAATTAAGAGGGTGTTATGGTGGAAGAAAAAGAATAAATCTCAAAGGAAGCTATCACCTTCTTCTGTAACTTGCTGACTAATAATAGTATGCCTAATTTGAGTAAGAAGCAAGATTTTTTAAAGTGCATTCCTCTGCTGGTTTCTGAGGAAGACAATATGATGCTCTCTACAATACCTTCAATGGAGGAAGTGGAATTATCTGTCAAACATCTCAACTTTGACAAGGCTCTAGGTCCAAATGGCTTCCAAGCCTTTTTCTTTCAGCACTTTTGGGATATTATTAAAAAAGATGTTTTTGAGGCAGTGAAGGAATTCTTCAGGAAGAGAGTTATGCTGAAAGACATGAACTAAACCTTTCTTTATCTCATTCCAAAATGTGGTAATGCTATGAAATTAAAATATTTTAGACCTATAAGCCTCTGCAACACATCCTATAAAATCTGCACCAAAATCCTGACTCTTCACCTGTAGTTGTTGCTCCTCTCTATCATTTCTGATCAACAAGGGGGTTTCATCATTGGCCGACAGATTTAGGATGGAATTATAAAAATCAAAGAGACAATCCATTCAACTAAGCTTAGCAAGAAGGCTGCTCTTTTTTAGAAACTAGACATGGCCAAAGCTTATGACAAGGTTTCATGGTGCTTTCTAGATAAAATCATTGGCAGGTTTTGTTTTGATGTTTCCTTTAGGAATCTGGTCAAGGCTTGTATTTCTAATGTCTAGTTCTCTATTCTCATCAACGAATCTCCCTTTGGGTTTTTTCCTAGTACTCAAGGCCTGAGGCAAGGGGATCCCATCTCCCCCTTCCTCTATATTATCCTGGCAGAAGGTTTAAGCAGAAGATTAAATGTTGAAACTAAGAATGGCTCTCTCAAAGGGATCTCTCTGGCTAGGGAGATGGAAAATGTTTCACATCAACATTTTTTTGGTGACACCTTTCTGGTGGGGGAAGCTTCTATTCCAAAAGAGCTCATGTCAACTCAAAAATTGCTTCGGTGTTTGTTTCGACTATATGGAAGTGTCGGGACAAATTAAATTTCAAAAAGAGCTCCTCTTCTTCCTCAACACTTCTATACGGTTGTAAGAAGATAGCAAAAATTTTGGGATGTGATTTCAAATCCTTCCCTACTTTGTACCTTGGTATCCCTCTTGGGGTTAATTCCATACGTCAAGTTTAGATTTTGAACTTCCTAATTGAAAGATTTGAAAGAAAACTTGATGGTTGGAAAGCTAATGTCTTATCCCAGGCTAGTAAGATCACCTTGTAAATCATCAGTTTTCTATAGAGTCTACTAGTGTAAATGTCCCTCTACCAACTTCTCATGGTAGTGTTGGGGACAATCTACTGGAGTGCACTAATATAAAACATTCTTATGGAGTGGCACTGAAAAAAAATAGAACATTCCCCTTGTGGCAGGGGACAGAGTTTGTAAACCTAAAAATCTTGGGGGACTTGGTCTTAGAGACTGGAATCAAAAATGAATAAAACACCTTCTTGGAAAAATTGGATGGAGGTTAACTAAGGAAAATGGAGTATGGAATTAATTCTTAAGAAAAAATACTTGATGGATATTAATGACAAGAGATGGATTTTCAAACCAATATCCTTCAATGGCTCATTATGGAAAACTATTAACTAGGAAAAATAAATTGTGGCCAGGGGAAGCAGACAAATTAGGAAATGGAAACGAGATAAGTTTCTAAAAGATAAATGGGCTTCACAGAATTTTACTTTTAAAGACCAATTCTCATAAATTCTAATCATGTTGAAGATAAATATGGTGATAAAATCATAAACTACAGGGCTGATGATGATAACTTTCAGACATGGAAAATATTGGAACTAGAAAGACAGGAATTTAGTGATCATTTGAGTAGGCTCAATGATTTCCTAAAAAATTATGTTTCTTCTAATAGCAAGGAACCAGATAGAATTGTCTGGGACAAAGATCAAAGTGGAAATTTATCTGTCAAATTAGCTTATTCCCTATTTTTTGAGGAAGGGACTAGTGAAGAAGATTTAAATACTGGTAAGATTTGGAATAATAACATAACTCCAAAGGTTAATGTCTTCAGCTGGCTTTCACAAATGAATAAAATTCATTACTGTTGACAATCTGGCTAAAAGAGGTTTTAAGATGGCTAATAGATGTGTTCTGTGTGAAACGAATATGGAAACTTGAATCATACTCCTGGAATGCCCAAGTTGTTCTTATGCTTTCTTCTATTTTAGGTTGTTTCTCATCTTCTGGGTTATTCCTAAGGAGATCAAGGATGCTTGGATTACATGGAACTGCCCTTTCTTACACATCTATGGACTTAAAAATCTTGGGTTATGAGTTTCGGTCATCTATGGTGACAATTGTGGAAAGAAAGAAATAGAAGGATTTTCAAGAACAAGAAACTTCTATTCAGGTGAATATTAACAAACTCCTACAGGCTCACTTAGAAACAATTTCTCTATTTTGAGGCAAGATGAAATGGAAATCCTTGAAATGAACTTCCTTTATTTAAGAACTTGGAACCTTATCAGGTGATCCTAAACCCTAAAAGAAGTAACCCTCACTTGAGGATTAAGATGGATTCAGGCTCCTAAGGATGGCTTAATTTAAACTCAATTTCGATGGTGCAGTGAAAGGAAACCCTGTCTGAAAGCTGGGGGTGGAGGTGTTCTTCGGGACTCCCAAGGTAAGTTTATTCTTGCATACTTCTTCGATCTATGATTCCAATCCAACAATGTCACTTTAACAATGTTCATATCTGAAGTTGGCTAAGGACAAAGGCCTTTCCACAACTTCTACAAGTGGAAGGATTCCCTTTTATTATTTCTTGTTTGAAAGGAATTTCTCAACCATCTTATCTATTGAGGACTTCATAAATAAAACAAACTTCTTGAATCCTCTTTTGAGTCATTTCCTTTATTCATGTGTACTCATGAAGGAAATTCTCTCACGGATTACATGGAAAATTTGGGGGTGATTACTAGGGGTCTAAAACCTTTGGAGGATCCCATCATGATGCATGCCAAAAATTTTGAAATAATGAAAAGGGAAGGTTTAACTGTTAACTAAACCACAAATGAGGAGGCTAAATTTAATTGAGGCAGACATTCTTCTATGATTACTGCAGGTTGTGCCAAATTTCAATTTTCTTCTCTTCGAAGGGGAAGGTCTGGAAGCTTTGTTCTCTGGAAGTGTGAAGATATGGACCCAGGAAGTTATCATTTTATAGAACAAAAAGGAAGAACAGAGCCAATAGCATGGGGGGAGACTTAGTTCACACTGAACCCTGCAAGAGGTAGGTGATGTTTGTCGAGGTGGAAGTTTTGCTTGAAAAGACGGGCATGCTACCCTTTTTCAATATTTTTGATGGTCATGATGAGAATATCAATGATGCGGTGGTAAAAACGTGGAAGGAGGGCCATGTCTGAGTCAGAAATTTCTCTTTTACCATTTCTCCTAAAGCTTATTTCCAAGGTCTCGTATTTATCTCTGGAAGGCAGATGTATCTACAAGCCAAAATCAGATTACATTCTAGAGATAGAATGTTTCATGCAAGGTAAGGGTACTGCCTATCTCTCTTCACAATGGATATGCTCGTGGAAATTTTCCCCACCCTTATGAGGAAATTTCTTAGGTGTTTATGTCATACATCACCTTAGAAGGCAGGTATAAAGTGATTTATGGTTACCATTTTCCCATGTTGAATCATGTGTGTAATGCTAAAGGCCTACAATTTCCCTTTCTTTCTGTACACCTCCCTGGTGAAATCTATTGGTATGGTGGAGAAAGGGACCTTCTCCCTTCCTCTGCATCAAGGCCTCATTAAATCCTTGCTCAGGATGGGTACTCCCCTTTTGGGGAAAAATGACAAATTTGGGGCCTCCGCCGCTGAAGGATCAGTGCCCAAGGAGGACAGTCTTAGTGAAGACCCACTTGGAAAACCTGTGGCTAAGCGTACTAGATCCAATTTGAGCCATGGTGCTATCAACAAATGTAGCAAGGTTGAGGAGGATCCTAAACAGGTGAAGGAAGTGGAGATTTTAGATTCGAGGGAAAACCAATGATGGGAATTAGGATTTGTCAGGTTCTAGTCTAGAAAAGGCCACTACTGAAGGGGATAATAGCGATGAGGGGGAGAGTGAGAAATTTTTGGTTTCTATTAATGATAAACACTCCAAGAATTTGGAGGATTCCATTGAGAGCTTGTACGATCTGAAGACTTCCTAGTCTAAATTGTTCACTGCTCAAGACTCTGTGTCAAGACCCATTATTTCATGTAGGATTTTAAACATTGTAGGATTGATAACAAAATTAACAGACACATGATTAGTATGGTCTCCATGGATTTGAAAGATTTAACTGATAAAGTGGAAAATATTTCCTTGATGGTCCTTAGTGAACAGCTCAAGAATGCCAATGAGAGAAGCCTGGAAATGGCCAAGGACATGCTGAAGATGAAATAAGTTGTGTTCCAGATTCATGATGTCCACCTCCTCAACGTTAAGAGAACCATCCACCATCTCAAGATTTTAGTTGAGATGATTCACTCCATGACATCTTGCTAAGGAAAGGAAAAAAGATGGTAAAGTCCCCAAAGTGAAGATCCCTAGAGCCAAACTACAAGGTGTGGAAAGCTACCATTGATTTCCTTGTCAAAGAATGGAATGGATACATGAAATCTGTGGGGGATCTGATAAAAGAGTGACTGCATATATGGGAGATTGTCTGGTTGTTGTTAGTTCTAAGTTGTTTTGTTGTTAGTTTCTTGGTTATGCTAATGTTTAGATAGTTTATTTGTTGTTTGGATACTTTCTTTTATGTTTGTATTTCCTTGTTGTTGGTCTTGTGCTGCTTTGGTTTTGTGGTAGGGATTCAATGGTATATCCCTTGGCCTTTTTTATAATAAACTGGTAACATTATGTATGGGGTAGGGTCCCCTCAACCCTTTTTTTACCTCTAATAAATTCATTCATCTTTCTAACAAAGGAACAAACCCAGATCAAATCCTCATCAAAAAAAAAATCAGCCAGGGAAATACAGTGAAAAATACAAGCAAGAATGCAAGATAACATCACATAAAAACTCATTTGCTTCCAATAGTAGAGTTGTTTTAATGAAAACACTTAGTAAAAAGTAGAACAACTTAATGGGTAGAGCCTATCATTCCTGATAGGGCTTCTTATTGATTTGTGGAAGATTTCTAGACGATCTCCTACAATCTTTTCTTTTCCCAACCATCGTCAACAACTCCAATTTTCCTACTTCCTCTTCTACTTCCACTGGATCCAAAAATAGCTCAAGAATGCCAAAATATCAAAGGATTGAAAACATAATTGCTGGTTTGAAGAACCAAAACCTCCATGCAAATAAAAAATAAAAAAGAACAAAAAATCAAACAATTCATCCAAAATCTTCCATGTATCTCTCCTAGGTGGTTTCTACACCACAACTAGGATCAATAAATGTAAGGACAGTCAGTGTTTCCCACCTATTTCTCCATGATAGCCTGTTAATTTTTGCATGCCCAAGAAAATGGATAAGAAATAAGACAAAAAAGATAGCTAGAAGTGGAATGCATGTCATCAATAGAACCTACCCAATCTAAATCTATATATCCAACCAAATGAGTAGAACCCCTAATGTAGTTTTGTAAAAAGTGGGAAGTACACTAAAAATAGTGCAGAATTCTTTTAGCATCTCGACAATGACTACTATGAGGATAATTTGTAAACCGACATACAAGTCCTACTGTAAATGAAATATCAGGGCTAGTATGGGTCAAGTAAATGATAGTTCCCACAAACATATATAGTGTAGGATCACAAAGTGGAGTGGTACATGTGGAAGTAAGAGTAACCCCAAACTTAAAATGAGATTTACTTGGCTTGTAAGCAACCATATCAAAGTGTTGAATAAGATCATGGGTCTAATTTTTACAACTCAAGTGAATCCCTGAATTGGTCTGATAAATCTGCAATCCAAGGAAATAATGTTATAACCTAAGATTTTTCATGTCAAACTACGTATAAAGAGCCCTTTGAATACTATGAATGTGGGAAGAAGAGTTATCAGTAATTAATAGATCATCAACATACAAGACAAGTATCAAAATACCCTCTCTAACATGTTGGAGATATACTATATGATTGGAGTTGCAATGAACAAAACTAGTAGCTAGAACAAAAGAATCCATCTTCTCATACCAAGCCTAAGGGGCTTGTTTGAGAATGTAGAGAGACCTTAGGAGTCTACAAACAAAAGAAGAATCCTAAAAAATATAGTAGGTTGCTCCATGTATATTTCCTCTTATAAATCTCCATGTAAGAAGGCACTCTTCACGTCCATCTGATATACGGGCCACCCATGTGATGCAGCAATAGCAAGTATAAGGTGTACATAATCCATCTTAGAAATGGATGTAAAATTCTCAGAGTAATAAATACCTTCAAATTGTGAAAAACCCTTTTTAACAAGATGAGCCTTATACTTTTCAATGGACCCATTAGTTGCGTATTTAGTTCGGTATACCCACTTACACCTAACCATATTTCTTCCTTTAGGAAGAGATACCAAATCCCATGTATGATTCTTCATCAAAGAATAATACTCAATTATCATTGCATCATCCCACTCCTGTATCCCATGATCCTATGAAAAATATTGTGGTTCCTCAGAAACTTCCTGACATAAAATTCCAGAACCTATAGAATGTGTGTGATGATACGTAGTAGGTGGAATATCTTGAATGAAATTTGGTGCCTTAAAAACTGTAATACGAGCCCACTTAGGCATACTAACAACATCAGTGGGAATATGATCCTTGTCGACATCTATAACCTCATCATCAACCTCCTCAAAGAAATGATCCTCAAGATGAGATAAATAATAACAAGAAGGATGGAAGAAGATGAAGAATCATGAGGTGTGAAGCACTCATTAAATTGAACAGGTGTTTTAAAAATAACCTCACAAAGATCAGGATCTAAAAGTCGATAAGCTCTCATGTCCTCACAATACCCTAAAAAGATCAAGGATTTTCTCTTCTTATCCAAGGCTTTCCTTTTCTTCTTAACCACAAAGGCCCAAGCATGGCTACCAAAGACTCAAAAAAATGATAAATATAACTTAGTGTTGGACCAAGCTTCCTCTAGAGTCAAATGCTCAAGTTCTTTGTGTGGTGTACGATTCTGAATGCAATTAGCACAATAAACTTCTTCTTCCTAGTAGATATGAGGTAAATCTCTAGAATGCATCATGCAGTTAACCATTTCCTTCAAAGTTTGATCCTTTTATTCTGCTAATCCATTATGTTATGGAGTATGAGGAAGAGAATGTTGGTGAATAATTCCATGAGTTTCTAAAAAATTAGAAAACACGTTGCTGAAGTACTCCCGCCATTATTAGTGCAAAGACTCTTTATGCAACTAGAAGATTATTTCTCAACCAAATCCGTGAATACTTTGAAGTGTGAAAAAACATCACTTTTTTACTTAAGAAAATAAATGAAAGTACACCTCGAGAAATTATCAATAAAGGTAATTTCATACTTAGCTCCATTGAAAGAGGGGTTAGGAAAAACCATCAAGTCACTATGTACAAGCTCAAGTGATGAAGAAGCTCTCTTGGATAAATTCTTAGGAAATGGATCTTGGTGTTGTTTCCCTAATGCATAGCTAGGGAAAACTCCCTCAAGAAAATAAACTCTAGAGAGACCATCAAACATACCATAAAAGCTCAACTCCTTCAAATATATGTAATTAAGATGTCCAAATATCTCACATCAAAGCTTACTCTTTGAATCTACATGAGAAACCAATATTTTCCCTATAGAGGAAGTGTCATCAAAACCCTCAAAGTGATATAGTCTTGAATTATGACCAAAAATACCTTGAGTAACAAGTGAATGAGGCTCCAAAAAATTTCATACTTCTTCCCCATGTGGTGTAAAAGTCACTGTTTTTCCTTTACTAGAATGACAAATTTGATATACATAAATCAAATTTTTAGTGATGTTAGGAACATATAATGCATCTTGGATACTTCCACCATTAAGGTGTATGTCACATTTTCCTTTAATAGAAAGAAAGGAAGAATCCCCAACCTCAATTTTTGAAGTAGAACTCAAACCTAGAGATATAAAATACTCCTTGGAAGAAGTCATGTGATGAGAAGCACCAGAATCCATAACCCAACAATCTACAACTAGTGACTAAGATCTCCCAACAACATTGTGTACTTTTCCATGCTAATTAGAAGGAGGTGGAGTGGAGATATAATTTTTTTGTTTCTTTTCTGCATCCTCTAAGACTTGCATTCACTTATAACACCTTTGTTCTTTATGACCAATACCCCCACAAAAAGAGCATGAAAGGCTAGACTTATTCTTAGATTTAGAAGACTCCTTGGGTTTAGAGTTTTTTTCTTTCGGTTTAGGAGTACTTTGAGATGGAGAAGGGGTGTATTTTAATACTTCTTTCTAACCCCATGTGTGTCGACCTATCACCCAGTGGGGTTTGGGCGCTCACCCAAGGCATGCGCGGGTGTCGAGCCCCTCTTTTATGTGAGATTTTATGAGAAGGTTTTGCCTTTAATGAGGATTTATTTGCAGAGATAGAAATACATGCATCCTAAAATAATAACATAAAACTAGTAGATCCCACATACACACCCATGCATCAGGGAAGGTAGATAAACACCGAATGAACAATAGGAAAATAGATATGAGCTATAACATGATAAATATCAGAAGGGTTTGCACCCATAAACAAGATATACATAATGAACCCATATATATATTGATTTAAAAGAGTTTTGGTAGCCACATTACAGTCAAAAGGGTCATCTTAGACCATATATATTAAGTGATAGAGACTTGTCTCCTGCAAACCTTCCTGATATGAGATCCTAACTATATTTTTCCCTTCTTTATCCCTTGTTACAGATCGTAATACCCATACATATGCTTATGGCATCCATTATAACCTCTAGTACCTAAATCACTAAGTACTCTAAACCCTAACATTACTGCAACACTTCGTTATATATGCCTTGTATGAGTCCCACTATTGTCATCAATCTATCTCTCTATGTCTATATCTATTTCTCCTGAGCCCGATCATCTCTTTAATAGGATCATCACCCACCGCCATGCCTTCTCTAAGCATATATCATGTGCCAAGTGTCGATGTGGTCCTCCATAGGTGAATTCTTATCCCTTTGCAAACCCTCCACTCTCTGTAATGATGTCTCTAGGAATATTCCTTACGTGGAATATCCTTTTCTTAGCGTCCAACGCTCCAGGATGGCACCTTATCCACTTATCTTTCCTATTCAAGCCCTCATGATTTTCCTCAAGTGCCTCTAGAATGAAAAATATGGATAAGTCCTTTATACCTATGTTCTTCCTCCCTGCTTGCGCCTAGTTTCACTAAAACCCTTCTTAAACCCCTTTGTCATGTGCTTTTCCCTAAGTGCCCTTCTTCTCACTGGTCCTATGTGCGTGTCTCTTGGTACTTAGCCAATATTTTAGGGTCCAACATCATGCCACACTACACATGTTTATCCATCCTTGAAAACAACCTGCTTCTCCAAAGAATAAAGAATAGTGGAACTGGGACAATGTTGAATAAAGAACAAAAGAATAGAAGAATTTGCTACTGCTGTAGGAGGAGTGGGAATTCCTTCTTCACGGTTTCCTTAATCTTCTCCCAGGAATCTACCTCACCCTGTACCTACTGAAGTAGGTCACCTACTAGAGCATACTTACTTCATCAAAACTTAATTTGTTGCTCTTAGCATTCAATGTATCTACAATGGGCCTTCTAGTTATTGGCTAATATACCTAGTGCATCCATTGCATGCGAGTGACAATGGGGATATAGCTCCTTGAGCTGAAGCGTTAATCAAACACCAATAAGGTTTATGATTGCTTCCAAATTTTTCTCAACCTTGGCTAGGTTCTTATCATAAGCTCTGCCCTAGTTAACCATTTCTTCTTTTCTTAAAATTCCTTGAGATCTGACCTCATGGTGAGCTGAATAACCAATATGCTCGAGACTATATCTCTGTCAGCACAAAGGTCATATAAAACCTTGACCATTTGCATACGATAGTACCATTTACAGAGTGGAAAGGAGCTCATACTGAGTAACTGTCTCCCCAATCTTCAGGACTTCCTCCTTCTGGCACACCATCGCCTCTTCCACCGACTCCAATGTGAGTATGCACCTCTTCATGGTGAGGATGTGGGTCAAGTCTTCCAAGAATTACATGCTTGACTTGTATTTCTACTTTGGAAAGGCCAGGTCCTAGGTGCTTCAAGATTATGTTGAATCTAAAATGAATATCTATGCAGAAAGTCTTATGGATTTCACACACCTTTACCTTTTCATCCCTCAGTTCACACCTTAACTACAAACTGATCAATTCCTTCTGTTTTATCACTTTTTCTCTTTCAGCTGATCTCCTCATTATTCATTCTTAAGATCTTCCTCCAAGACCATTATTATATCATTTATCCATGAAGAGTACTATATTTCCTGACTTCTACTTATACTTGCAATTATCAGCGTTATTGCAAAATTCTCATCATATAGTTGTTGGGAATTCACCATATGATTTACTCCCTTAGAATTTGGTATCTTCATCAATGTATCTCAGTTGACCTCAAATTCAGGTTCATCAACATGAGACTCGAAAATCCAAAGATATGTTTTCCTAATGCGTGGGTATGCACCCTCTTCATTGAAAGAAGACCATGGTGAGGAGTTGGTTTAAAGACATGGTATCTAATTGGAAATGTGTGCATAATGGTACCTTGTTTAGATCATTATGTATGTCATAAAGTCAGGGACTCGACACCCGTTCCTATGTGCCACTATTATGCCCTTTCCACCTGTGTGCACTTAGAAATTTTTACTAAGCTTAAAATGAATAAGATATACAATGTCTTTTGCTTACCATGCTTCCATACTCCTTCCCACACTGGGCATATAGCTCTCCTCCATTCTTAACCGAACTCCTTTAATACTTCCAAATCAGTTCTCAACTCCACCTCTTATCCACTAAGCCCCTTTATAATTTTCTACCTCCCTCTCCGCGGCATCCTCTGTGTAGCTCCTTAGTTAGGCTTGGAATATTTTTATCCTTCATGTGGTACTTATTCATTTCCCCTTGCAACGTGAGCGCCTCCTTCATCCTCATCCTTCTCTTCATTTCTCTCTTCCTCTAACTCATGTACATCGTACAAAGGATGGTTTTGAGCCTCACCATGCTCTTCATCATTATTTTCACCCTTGTCCTCCATGCTCTCTATTTCTTCCGAATCTACCTTTAGTTTTTCTTCTTCTTCCTAATTGTTGATTCCAATGTACATGATGCCTATTGCACCAATCCAATCGACTAGATCAATGCGAGGGGCATGCTTTCTTTGCAAAGCTATGTGGGTTAACTATTTGCATTAGAACATAAAATGCATGATTCAAACTAACATGTTTATAATAGGATGGGGCCTCTATTTGCTTCTTATTGAATGCTAATGAAATGACCTATTTATATTCTTATGAAACCACACAAGGGTTTTTCCTTTTGAATCAAAGGACTTCTCTAATGGATTCTTGCACCTTAACTACAAGACTCATAAATTCATATCTCCATATGACTTTTATCTCCTTAGAGGGACTTGAAAATAGCTAGCTCTCCAATGCAAGAATGCTTAAGATGATAAAATTGCGCTATAGCTCTTACTCACTCTATAGACTACACTTTATGTGTGATAGAAGAATTTCTAACAGGATACTTCTCTCTCTTGTCTACCTCCCAATGGATAATTTGAAACTCTAGCATCCCTTTACATGGTGGGATAATCTACTCATTAGATAGAGGTTGGGTTAGTTTCACTAAAGGGTTTACTCATACTTGGTTGAGTTGCAGGTATCTTATTAAGTTGTTACTGGTTTGGTCCTCTAGTGATTCATGGGGAATGAGGTTTAATAATTAACATGTTGATTAATTAATAGGCGTTGCAAGCTAAAATAACATTTTTAGAGGATTATTTAGTATGATTTATGATATATTGAGGATTTTAGATCAAATAAAGGAAGATTTAGGACCTGATGTAGGCACGGAAGAGGAGAATGTTGCGCAGTACCCTTTAAGGATCATTGATGTTAATTTCTAGATAGGAAGGCACTATTACCTAATTTCCAGAAGATGCACACTGCCTTTGGAACAGTTTCAATGTTAAGATGGGGTGTATTGCCCATACATTGTCTATATTTTCTCACAATAAGTTCAATTCATCTATTTCCTAGAGTACGGGAGCTTGGAATTAATTGATCTCCATCTCTTAATTAAACTAAGAGGACCTTATAGATTCCTACTACTTTACATGTCTATGGCTATAATCTAGATACAAAGTAGTCAGGAGTTGGATCAATGGATCCTGCATGTTTACTTCTTCATTTGCCCCTGGAATCATAAGTTGGATAGAAGAGCTTCAATCCTTCTCATAATGTACCTAATTATATGACTCATAGGTACATCGTACACAGGGTGATTCTAAGCCTCACGATATCTTCATTTGTCAGAGTCAGTGTTGTCGATTCCATGCTCTTTGTTTATTCAAATCCATACGCCTTTTGAGTTAAATTTTGCTTGTTCCTAACTAGTTATTCCAATATAGGAGACTTCTCTTTTTCTTCTTCCTTATGTGACTCCTTTCTCACCGACGATTCTTCTTTTGTAGGGGAATTCTCTTGCTCTAGTGCCTCTTCCTTAGGTGTCTTCTCTTTTTATTCTACAGGGGACTTCTTCCTCCATGCATAGGTACTTGGTTTTGTAGCCTGACTCCTACACACCTACAGAATGTATTGTATGTGTACTTGGTTCCTTTTTCACAGGAACCTCCTCTCTCTCCCTTTTCCTTGGTGCGACCTTCTTCCTTACAATGGGGTCTTCCAAGATAGAGATATCATTTTCAATGTAAGTTCCTTTTCTCATATTTAGGCCTTATGTGTAGGTATACCCTTGTTGCGGTCCTCCCAACAATTAGAAATGTTCACTGGTTTCAACATATGTATGTCATGGGAGACATAATTCTTCACATAGGATCTCTTCTTGGGATATATCAATTTTATTCCTAACTCGCAGTAATCTTGGTCTACCGTACTGAGGTCAAACCTTAGCTTCTTTACCTATTTGAATTGATTGAACCCCACCTGGAAGTATTGTGTTGTGAAGGAGAATAGGAAATTTGCACCAGGGACCCTTGGCACCATCTGTCAGAGTAAACCTGCCAATATAAAAAAGATGGTATATGACAAATTCAGCCCTACCTTGCAGTAAAATAGGTAACTGCTTAGGTATTATCCATTCAGTGCCAAATGCATCACACATCCACTTATACCATTTTTCTAGGCACACCTTGTGGACGGGCATCATGATATCACAAGTGTATTTTTCAAATATTTTAGCAGGGGAAGGGTTCTCATCTCGGTATTCCCAAACAAATTTATTTGTCCCATCAGGCACTCCAATCTTAAAACCTTCCAAAAGATTTAATGGTAAGGAGGACATTACCAAACATGATCTTCTCTCCATCACAATGGATGTTGATGATTTCTTATGCTATGAAATCTGATAGGTTATAGATGGTCCCCTCCGAGATCTTACAGAAAACTTCAACCAAGCCTTGTTGATCTCTATCCATCTCTCCTTCCCATTCAATTTGTGACCAAGTACATGGTATCCTCATTACAAGGTCAAAAATTAAAGAAATGTTGAAGTAGCGTGAACCCTTCTTATAGTCATAAGCTGTAATGGTATTCTTAATGGCCTCCTTATCATCCAATTCATCATCTAATGATTCTCCTTCACAAGATAAGACTAGTAAACTTAGAAATCGAGCTGGGAGTTATTCACATCCTTCTATCCTACGAAGTAGAAGTGGTCTTCATACATACGCATGACATTAACCATGGTATAGTCACTCAGGTTTTCTGAAATAGGGAAACTCATAGAGTTGCAATAACCCAACCTTCTCCATTTTCACCTTTACCTCATCATCGTAGATAATAAATTCCATTGGTGTCCTCTTGTCTGTAGGGTGAACCAGTTCTAATGCCATCTCATTCTCTGTGGTGCTCATTTGATGGTTGTAGTCACTCACGACCATCTTCTGACATGTGAGACACCCATTCTTTACCAAGTAATACGTCATCTGGATACTGCATCTCTAAGTACCATTCTTCATTAAAACTAGTGGAGATAACTTATTTCCCATTTCCCTTGCCCTTCTTTGGTGAAACATTTTTTGCTTTCCTTGGTGTCATTTCTTCATCAGGTCCTTAAAATTTCTTCCTTTCTCCCGATCCTAGCTCTACTCAACTTTGTAGCTCCACTTCTTTGCGACAATTTCTTCAAAACTTGTGCCCTACCTATGCAACCCAAACCTGGAAAAAATATTTTTCACAAGATGGCATAATCACCTAAGGGATTCTTCCACACAACCTTCTCTTCTCATGCCCATGTACTCTTTTTCCACTCTAGTTCATTGATCAAACTAGCTAACACAAATCTTCACAACCCTTTTTCACACAAACTTTTCTTCAAGGATGCCCTAGTTCATGAGAGATCTTTGATAACACAAATACAAGGTAAAAAATAATGCACCCTGACCTTTTACTTATAGCTTTTTCTTTTTTCTATAATAAATGTCATGCAACATACCAACATACTTTTGCATTAAACAAGACTTTTTCCTAATGCAAACCTTCAACACTTTTACCCCCGTGCCCAATCCTATGTGAAAACTTCTACAACCTTCTGGCATGTAAAAACCCTTACTGACCGAAGATCCTTACACGTGCGCACTTTTAATGCCAAAGGCACTCCTTCAATCCTTATCTTGATTTTTGACATCACCTACCTCATGTTGTTCCTGCACTTCTCACCCTTGTACATGGTTTTTGTAAATCCTTTCTGACAAAAAACTCCTCATGTATTTGATACCTTTTCTATGTGCACTCTTCCAAACTATGCACTTTTGATCCTTCAACCCGGGCCATCAAAACAAACTTCCAATACCAGCTTCTAGTACTTGTCACATCACTTCACCCCACACAAAAATAGATGTGCGGTCCTCTATGCATAGAAAACTTTTTAAATAGTAAGTGGCTACCGCACCCAACACGCACACAACAAACAAAAATAAAGGGAATAAGAAATGAGAAAGGGAAACACATAGAATGGAAATGCATTAAGGGAAATCGTAGGCTAACTAATAATACTACCTTATTTACAAACACAAAGAAGATGTTATTTATAGTAGGGATTCAGCCTACTCCCATTGAAATGACCTAGTAACTAGGTTCCAAGTGCTTGTAACTAGAAACCGCCTGAATCAAACTATATAGGATACAATGTATGGGCCCATCTAATGGAATTGAATTTCCAAGATGGCACAAAAAAGTTGGAATCATACAATAGAACCATCTGCCCAACCTCAAACTATTTTTTCTTGATGTGTCTATCATGTCATGCCTTCTTCTTGGCTTTTTCTATTTTCTGAATCTAGCGAGCAATAGCCCTCCTCTCATCTAACTACATTAACGTATCAATCCTTTCATCAAGCGCTTTTCATCATCTAATCCTCATGTGCACATATATACAGTGATGGTAACATGAATTCAATAGGTAACCACTTTTCCATGCCAAACACCAATTGAAAAGGTGTGGCCTTGTTTAGTATTTTATAAGTATTCTGGTATGACCATAATAACAAAAAACTTTATCATCCTAATCCTTTCTTCCCACATCAAAAATCTTGGTTAATGTATGATTTAGAATTTTGTTAAATGCCTCAACAAGTCCCATTATCTTTGGGTGATAAAGGGTAGTCTTGTGGTGGGCTACCTAAATTCTTGCCAACAAGAATCCTAACTATCTCATTCAAGAAATGAGTTACCCCTATCACTTGTTAAACTCAACGAACATCCATATCTGTTGATTATGTTTTCCCACAAGAACCTATTATTGTTACATTGTGAAATCCCTTGGGTAGGTAATTTCACTTAGGCCCACCTTTAAGATAATCTATACATGTAATGATATAGTGTGAACTTGTCCTTTGCGCGATTGGGGAAATAGGGCCTATGAAGTCAATTTTCCACTTCTCAGAACTGATTATACACTGGAAATTGGTCTTAATGGAATTTCATCTTTTTCCCTAGTTTACCAAGGTGTTGGTAGTGGTCACAAACCTTGTAATACTCAATATAATCCTTGCAAACCATTTCTCACTAAAAACTAGCTAGAAGGATCTTGTGCATGATTACATTCCCTGCATAGTGTCCTCCTACAATTCCACCATCTTCTTCCTCCAGGATTACAATGCGTTCATGTTCTAACACACATCGACATAAAACTTCATCATGGCCTAGCTTGTATAAGTATCTCACTAATTAACATGTAGGGTTTGCACGACCATATGGCTAACTGACTTCCTTTCCAAATTCTTCATTCCCTCCGGTGCCACACCCTGTCTTGAGAAAGTCAAAAATATCTTCCAAGTTAGGGGGTGCGCGCCAAAATATAAACAGTTGTGTATTTGACATTGTATCCTCAATGCTCTTCATGCCCTCCCCTGATTTAATCCTTGATAAATGGTCAGGTCCTAAATTACTCTTACCTAGTTTCATAACAAATGTAAACCTCAAACGATTGAAATAATATTGACCCACTATTACATATGTACCCTTGTAAAACATAATTTAATTTAATAAGTAATTCAATGCCTATGTGGTCCATGTAAAATAGTAAAGGGTGTTGCCAACCAGATACTACCTAAATTTGTTCCCATATAGATCATTGACAATGGTTTCACGCTTAGTAGTAGTATAGTTTTGTTCTGCTGGGTTAGCTTTCTACTAGTAAAGTATCAAGGGGTGGTCAATTTCAATATCCCTCTCCAGGTTGTACTTCCTTTCCCAATTAGGTCCATCCTTGAAAGCATCAACAATGTACATGGAATGGATTATCTCAAGAAGGAAATTGTAATATAGGGCAAATGATAAGTCTTATTATTCAGAGTGTATCAAATGCTAATTTGTTGTGCCTCTCCCTAGTGAAATGCACTTTTTGTGTTTTAGCAACTTTTCCAATAGGCATGGAATCTTGGCATATAGCCTTAATAAATTTCATTGGGTAATACCCCATATGCCCAAGGAATCCATAGTACTTTTCTTTGGTTGGTAGGTTTCCCCAATCCTACAATACTGATAAATTTGGCAAGATCCACCAATGAAGCCTTCCTTACATATGATATGCCCCAAAAGGGTTACACATAGAGTAGCGAAAAACACATTTCTTAATGTTGAGGGATATGCTCAACTACTGACAAATTTCAAACATTAGCCTCATATTTTCACAATGATCCCTCACTAATCCATATACCAACCAATCATCAAGGTATACTTAACGAAAATTATGGATGAAGTCTTGAAATTCATGCACCACAATGCACGAAAATACAACAAGCACGTTCTTCAGTCCAAAAGGATGACTGTATGGGAAAAGATTCCCCATTCAGTGAAAAATTTATCTTTTGTTGTTCCTCCTTTGCAATTATAACCTGATGCATCACTGAGAGTCGTCAGATAGGACTTTTAAGAAGAGCAACAGTCAGGGGACAAGAAGTCCCTCCTCTTTAATGGGAGAGGTTCCCTTATTCAGAAATGAACTTATTTACAAATGTACAAGGCATGATTTGTTGGTTAAACTTGGATATCACGAAAGTGTTTTCTATGAAGATCATCAATTACAAAAGGACTGAGGAAATGAGAGTACGGGAAAGAGCAGAAAGGCAACATGCAGAATTATAGATATCAGAGTAATTCTTTATGTATGCGAAAGTCACAGTGAATTGAAACAAGATCATTTGTATTGAATAAATAAGATGGAATTTAAAGACACAAAGTTCTGTAAATAACATCTGCTTAGAACACAAAGTTTCTTAACATAACACAGATTCATTAATCAAGGACACAAAGTTCCTTCTTGGTTATACAAGATCACCGTGCTTGCAAAGTTGAAGAGTATGCAATCGGTAAGACTAACGAACTTGAGACAAATGATCTTCACAAAGAAAATAAATGAAAGCTTAGGAATAACAGAGATCAGATAGACAAAGAATGGAAAAGTCCTTCTGTATTGATTTCTTTATAATCTATTTACACTTTCAGAAAATATGCCAAGTTCTTCCTCCTTTTTTGAATGGCGTGAAGAAGGCCATTATATAACTTACAAATCAGTTACTCTTCGTAACCGTTTCTTTAACCAAGAACAGTTAAAGACCGCCTATCGCAGTACCTCAACCCGTTACAAAGAAAATGGCAAAAGAAATGGAAGAAGAGAAAAGAATGAGGAGAAGAAGACAGGTGGCCAGTCACTTGGAGGGACCCACTGACTTCAGAATCCGCTGCCTGAAATTCTTTTGACGCCTCAGCTATGTCTCAGAAGTCTCATTCTAAAGATGACAGCGTATGTCTTTGAAAACAGAGATGACCAGTGTCTTGAAAACTTCATCCTTCTGCCCGCTGTCCTTGGAATTTGGTCTTCAGATTGATAGTATCAGAGCCGCAACTTAAATTCATATTTAGTTTGAAAAACAACATATTCGGGTAGAGCGGGAAAAACTAAGTATGGATGGCATTTGGTTCGTTTGGGACATGTGAGACGCGAATGCGAAACACGCGGCTGCCGATTCGGGTTTGAAACAAGGAGGCTCGCACAAATGAATTTTGGGACATTTGGGACGAAAACGCGCGAAGTACGCGGTTCGGGTGCTTCGGCCGAAAATGGAACAACTTGCACTTTTTGACTTGGGACATTTGGGACATGAAAGAGTGAAGTACGCGGTTCGGGTGCTTTGGCCGAAAATGGAACAAAAGGCGGTTTGAACTTGGGACATTTGGGACAAAAAGAGCGAAGTACGCGGTTTCGGCCGAAAATGGAACAACTTGCACTTTTTGACTTGGGACGGGACAAAAAGTTCCGAAGTACGCGGTTCGGGCGGTTCGGCTGAAAATGGAACAGCTCGCACGGAAATTTTGGGACACTTGGAACATAAAAGAGCGAAGTACGCGGTTCGGGGATTTCGGCCGATCGGGGAACATAACACACTTTTGAACTTGGGACAGGCGGGACAAAAATGTCCGACAGGCCCGAAAATGGAACAACTTCGGGGATTTCGGCCGATCGGGGAACAGAGCGCACTTTTGAACTTGGGACAGGCGGGACAAAAATGTCCGACAGGCCCGAAATACATACAAAATGACCCAAAACATAGATTTTTTCAATTTCATGACTTTTCTCCTACTACCAGCTTGACAGAAAAGACACTTAAACTCGAAATTTCGAAAGTTCACCTTCTTCAGAGCAGGGGGAATTTTGAGTGTACAACAGCTGGCTCCTTTTGGGGATGACTTGACATGAATTCAAGGAATGAGGCAAGGCAAGAACTTAGACAAACTCAGGGGAAGCAGACCAGTACCTTATCCATTGGGCAACGGAGTCAAAAAGTAGATCAATACAGAGGACAACACACCAAAACAAAAAGGAAGACAAGCAAAAACGCTGTACAGAATATACAAGGGACTTCCTAATCACCTAGGACTTGAACAACTTGAGATACTGCCCACTGTAAGGAAGTGGTAGAGAAGAACCATCCATGTAATCAAGATAAAAGGAATTCTCACCAGCAAAGTTTCTGATCTTGAAAGGTCCGAGCCACAGGGAATCAAACTTTCCATGGCTGCCACGAGGTTCATGTCTTTTGTCCCATAACAGCACGGTGTCTCCAACTTGGAAGTCTCTGAACCTAGCTTTCTTGTCAAACAGGACCTTTACCTTCTGCTGGTGAACAGATATCCTATCAGCAACCTCCAATCTGTCCTCATTCAGTTTGTGCAGGTACATAATTCTCTTGTCCAAAGCATCTCTGAAACTAGTATCTTCAATGGCCTTCATTAGGTGCAAGGCTGGCAGTTCCACTGTCACTGGCAATTGAGCTTCTACTCCATACACCACTTGAAAAGGAGACATTCCAATAGCTCTCTTTGGTGTAATCCTGTCTGCCCAAAGAGCATCATAGAGCTTCTTGTGCCAGTTTCGTTGAGACTCATTTACTAATTTTCTTATAATAGTCACCAAATTTTTGTTAGTGGATTCAGCTTGCCCATTTCCCTGAGGGTAGTAATCTGAAGAGTGAGCCAAAGAAATGCCATACCCATAGCAGAAGTCCATTATCTCAGCTGAAGAGAAATTCGAGGCATTATCTGTTACAATCTTGTTAGGTACACCATACCTTACCAAGATGTTCTCTTTGATGAAGCTGCATACCACTTCAGAAGTAGTGCTCTTGACTGGAATAGCTTCCACCCATTTGGTGAAGTAGTCCGTGGCAGTTAGTACATGAGTGTGACCAGCACTAGAAGCAGGATTAAGTGTACCAATGAAGTCCAAACCCCACTGTTGAAATGGTTCCTCAATCACAACTGGCTTGAGAGGCAAAGAAGCCAATTTAGGTCTTCCCACAAAAGTCTGACAAGCCTCACATTTATCCACCCACTTGGATGCATCTCTGAACAAGGAAGGCCAGTAGTATCCTCCACGGAGTATCTTATGAGCTGTAACCGTTGATGAATAGTGCCCTCCACATGCCTGATCGTGAAAAGCTGAGAGCAACTTTCTCTGCTGTTCCTTGTCCACACACTTCAAAAATCTCCCATCTAACCCACGCTTGAACAAAGCATTTTCCCATAATACATATTGCACTGACCTCAATTTAACAGTCCTCTTTTCTTTGGCAGTTAAATGAGAGGGGCATTCCCCATAGGTGAGAAAATGGGCGATGTCAGCATACCATTCGTCAACTGAACTAAGGAACAGAACGGTAGGAAGGCCAACTTTGTTCTCCAATACTTCATGTTTGGCTCCTTCAGCAATGAGCTCACAAAGACCTTTTCCACGAACCAGCTTGGTCGGCTTGATGTCAATGTCATACTCTTGGACCTTAGCAACCCAGTTCCCTCTCTTAGATCCAAATTCTTGCTGTGTGAGGATTGACTTAACAGTTGTATCCGGGACCAATACCATGGAATGAGAGTTGAGGATGTAAAAGCGAAACTGCTTGACAGCTTTAACCACTGCAAAAGCATGTTTCTCCATCATGGTGTATTTCAACTCGTGATCTTTCAGAATATAGCTCATGAACGCGATTGGTAGCTCATGCTCATTAGAGTCTTCTTGGGTTAACACAGCAGCCAAGGTATTATCTGTAGCATAGCAATAGATGATGAAATATTTACTGAAATCAGGACAGGCTAAAACAGGAGTTCTAGCGATAGCTCTCTTGATACCTTCAAAGGATTCCTTTCCTTCAGAAGACCAACCAAATGTTTGCTTCCCTTTCATCATCTGAGAAATATTCAAAGTTAACTCTGCAAAATCAGGGATGAATCTTCTCAAAAAATTGATCTTACCGAAGAAGGAGTGCACGCCCTTTTTACTGGTTGGGAGAGGAATTTGCTGGATGGCTTGAACTCGTTCAGGATCAATCTTAATACCATCCTTGGAAACAATGTGCCCTAATAACTTTCCCTCTGTGACACAAAAGACAGATTTTTTAGGGTTCAGAGAGATCCCATGCTCCCTGCATCTCAGCAGAACTGTCTCTAGGTGATCAAAATGATTCGCTCTTGTCTTGGAAAACACTGTCAGGTCATCAAGATATATGACAATACACTTCCCTTTCAAGCTTCCAAAAGCCAGATCCATGGCTCTCTGAAAAGTGGCACCAGCGTTAATGAGCCCAAAAGGCATCCTCTTGTAAGCAAAGGTGCCCCAAGGAGTAGTGAAAGCTGTCTTGTGTTGATCTGCAGTATCAACCTCTACCTGATTGTATCCCGAGAATCCATCGAGCATGGATAACATTTCAGACCCTGTAACTGCTTGCAAGACCTGATCCATCATAGGCAAAGGATAATTATCTTTCAAAGACGCCTGATTCAGGTTCCTGAAATCAACACAGATGCGGATCTCACCATTCTTCTTCCTAACAGGCACAATATTTGCAATCCATGTTGAATGGTGAATGGGAAAGATGATTTTAGCCTTCAACAACTTCTGAATTTCCTGAAAGATTGTGTCAGCTATTTTGGGATTGTATTGCCTCTGTTTCTGCTTGAAAGGCTTAATTCTGGGCTTAAGAGGAATAGAATGCTGCATATCTTTTGGCCTGAAGGCTTTTAGATCCTCATAAGAATAAGCAAGAACATCCTTATACCTTTTTAAAAGATCAATTGCTTTTCTTCCTCTCATCTGCTGTGCAACATTTTCCAATGTTCACCAGCTTAGGGTCATTAGGACTCCCAATATTGATTTTGTCACACTCAGCTGATTGTTGAGGTCCGGTAGAAGCCCTAGACTTCACATACCTGTCATGTTTGTCAAACAGTTCCTCTAAGCTTACCAATCCTTTAGGAATCTTATTCCCCTTGAGATCTAATGCATCCATCTTGATCTGTTTCTTCCCCTTGGGTGACTGCCTTGGTCAAAGGGCACACTTTCACGAGGCAGGTTGTCACTTCCCTCAAAATACAGTTGTTCGAAATTACCCTTGAGTTCCAGGAAGGAAAGCAAATGTTGATCATCATTGAAAACCTGCCAGTTATTGGTGTTATCAGGTACACTGGGCCGATGGACCATCTCAATGGTGAACTTGTCCTGAGAGAAATCAGGATGAGGGATCAGCAGTGACCCTGAGACAGCTAGTGAATCAGCCCTGCTGTTCTTTTCCCTAGGTACTGCTTCGATAGAGAAAGCATCAAGGAATTCAATGGAATCCCAAACCTGATTCCGGTAATGTTTCAGCCTTCCATTTTTCACTTGAAAAAGGTTTCTGACCTGCTTTACTATCAACTCTGCATCACCACGAGCCAGAAGATTCTTTACACCTTGTTCTTTGGCCACTTGCAATCCGAGAATGAGAGCCTCATACTCTGCTGTGTTATTAGTATTCTCGAACTGCAACTTAAATGAAAAGGGGTGTAGGCCTCCTTCAGGTGACACCAGCAGGACACCAGCTCCAGAACCAGCTGAGGAACAACTTCCATCAAACTCTAAAATCCAAACCCCATTAGGACCTTTAGGAGACACTTTGGGGGGTCGGATTTCATCAGGGGACATAATCATGTAGTTTCCATGCCCCATATCCTCATAAAGTATTTGTGCTCTAGGGTCATCCGTTTTCTGCACAATATACTCAGACTGCTTCTCAGGCAGCAACTTCTTCATGTGTCCATTGACAGGTATGAGTGCATGTGACCAGTCCATTTGGATTTCCCCACCCACGTCTTTGCAGAAGTTCCTACTTAGCAACATCCCGTATGAAGGGGGAATATCTGCTACTAAGATGGTAGCCAACACTTTCTTCTCAGGCAAGGCAGCAAAAGCCACTTGTGCATCTTTAATTCTCCCGACCAGGGGCACTTCTTTACTTTCCATGGAGTAACAAGATCCATAAGTGCGTGTGAGGGTCAGGCCTAAAGCATGAGCTACTTTAGCAGGCATCACATTATCTGAAGCTCCGGAATCTATGACACAATTACTCAGCCTATGACCAGCTATAAGAAGTGTTACATAAAAAGGCTTTATTTTGTCAATAGGCGAAGTGACAGCGGCTACCAGACTAGGCTGTGGTGCAGAAGGAGGAGTGGGCAAAAGGCCTTTAGAGGTGGTCTTAGAGTGGGAATTGACAAAGTGGATCATTTTGGCAAAAGCTTTGGGATGGGTTTGATAGTACTCAGCTTCTGAGATTTGGACCTTGGTCTTTTTCAGGTGATCAACAATGTCAAAGGATCCAGAAGTGGACGGGCCATCATCATTCAGTCCTCTGGGCTTATCAACTTTAGGAGAAAAAGAAGAAGCAACTTTAGTAGCAGGATTGATAGGACTCACCTTTGGTGTAGATGAAGTAGGGATAGGAGATCCTCTTTTTGCAATCACGGGAATAGTTGTCAACTGCTCCTTAGATTTCTTGATAGGCTGTGTCACTTTCTCCTTCCGACTTGTCTGCTCTCGAGTCATGACAGCGAATGATTCACTATTCATGTCTGCTACCACTTCATCATAATCATCTCCATCATCAATGCCCTCAGTGGTGAAGAAATTTACTCTAGATCCCTCAAGTTCATCCGCTTCATCATCAACTTCTCTCGCAAACTCTTCGCAAGCTTCATTATCCTCATCATCATCTGGCTCTTCAACCTCACAGGCTGCATTCACAGGAACCTTAACAGGAGGTCCTTCAAGTGCTAGTCTTGTTTGAGAAGCAGGCAAATGATTCCTGGGCTGGAAATTTCTCCTTGGAACATCTGCATAAGGAGCATGCTGAGCTAATTGTTTCTTTATAGCAATGAGATCATTCGCAAGCTTCTGGACTAACGGATCAGTATTAGGTCCAGGGGTGGAAGAGGAAGAAGCAGCAGACTTAGATTTGGGAGGGTCTCTTCTCAACTTCCCTGACATGATCAAGTCATCCTCGATACTAACAGCGAGAGTTTGATCCTCGACCAATGTTGCGAGATTAGCCCTTCTTAGTGCATAACTAACTTTGGGCGATTGAGCATTTAGGAAGAAACATTTTTGAATTTGATCAACAGGTCGGGTAGGCTGCGGAATTTTATTGATCAATTTGTTGAACCGGGCCACAAATTCTCTCATGGGTTCTGATGAATCTTTCTTTATCTGAGAAATTTGGGCAAGCAAGGCATGCACATCTTTTGCTGGTTTGAAACGGTTTTCAAACTGAGTTCTCATTGTGCCCCAGTCGGTGATAGCGCCAGCCGGAAGGTGGTAGAACCAATCAGCAGCATTATCTTGTAACGTCTCAACGAACAGCCTTACGGAGACGTCTTCATGTTCAACTCCCAGAACTCCACATGCAACAATGAAGGCTGCGATGTGTTCATCAGGATGCACTTTTCCATCGCCTTTGAACTTAGGAAAGTTCTTCCGGTTACCTCTAGGTAACTCATGCAAAGGCTGAGGAAGAGCAAGGGGCCCGACACGATGACCCCATGGTAATGGCACCGCCATTCTTGGAAAAACGGCTTGGAGAGGAACTGCAACACCAGCAAGAATCAAAGCTCGCAGATTAGGGCTAGCTGGCTCTGAAGGAATACCACCCGTAGGACTTCTATCTTGAACAGGTGGAGTGCTTGTCGAACGAGTTCTTCTATTTCTTGTTGAAGGAAAAGGAAAACCCTGCTGCTCCAAAATCTGGAACTGAGAATCTTCAATACCAAGGGTCCTTCTCCCTCGAGTAAAACGCGGAGTCGCCAGATCAAAAGATGATCGAAAAATTATAGAACTGGAATGTGATTTTCCCCAGCGGAGTCGCCAAAAACTGTTGGTCGTCAGATAGGACTTTTAAGAAGAGCAACAGTCAGGGGACAAGAAGTCCCTCCTCTTTAATGGGAGAGGTTCCCTTATTCAGAAATGAACTTATTTACAAATGTACAAGGCATGATTTTTTGGTTAAACTTGGATATCACGAAAGTGTTTTCTATGAAGATCATCAATTACAAAAGGACTGAGGAAATGAGAGTACGGGAAAGAGCAGAAAGGCAACATGCAGAATTATAGATATCAGAGTAATTCTTTATGTATGCGAAAGTCACAGTGAATTGAAACAAGATCATTTGTATTGAATAAATAAGATGGAATTTAAAGACACAAAGTTCTGTAAATAACATCTGCTTAGAACACAAAGTTTCTTAACATAACACAGATTCATTAATCAAGGACACAAAGTTCCTTCTTGGTTATACAAGATCACCGAGCTTGCAAAGTTGAAGAGTATGCAATCGGTAAGACTAACGAACTTGAGACAAATGATCTTCACAAAGAAAATAAATGAAAGCTTAGGAATAACAGAGATCAGATAGACAAAGAATGGAAAAGTCCTTCTGTATTGATTTCTTTATAATCTATTTACACTTTTCAGAAAATATTCCAAGTTCTTCCTCCTTTTTTGAATGGCGTGAAGAAGGCCATTATATAACTTACAAATCAGTTACTCTTCGTAACCGTTTCTTTAACCAAGAACAGTTAAAGACCGCCTATCGCAGTACCTCAACCCGTTACAAAGAAAACGGAAAAAGAAATGGAAGAAGAGAAAAGAATGAGGAGAAGAAGACAGGTGGCCAGTCACTTGGAGGGACCCACTGACTTCAGAATCCGCTGCCTGAAATTCTTTTGACGCCTCAGCTATGTCTCAGAAGTCTCATTCTAAAGATGACAGCGTATGTCTTTGAAAACAGAGATGACCAGTGTCTTGAAAACTTCATCCTTCTGCCCGCTGTCCTTGGAATTTGGTCTTCAGATTGATAGTATCAGAGCCGCAACTTAAATTCATATTTAGTTTGAAAAACAACATATTCGGGTAGAGCGGGAAAAACTAAGTATGGATGGCATTTGGTTCGTTTGGGACATGTGAGACGCGAATGCGCGAAACACGCGGCTCGGCCGATTCGGGCGAAACAAGGAGAAGACGCACAAATGCATTTTGGGACATTTGGGACGAAAACGCGCGAAGTACGCGGTTCGGGTGCTTCGGCCGAAAATGGAACAACTTGCACTTTTTGACTTGGGACATTTGGGACATGAAAGAGTGAAGTACGCGGTTCGGGTGTTTCGGCCGAAAATGGAACAAAAGGCCCGTTTGAACTTGGGACATTTGGGACATGAAAGTTCCGAAGTATGCGGTTCGGGTGTTTCGGCCGAAAATGGAACAAAAGGCCCATTTGAACGGGACATTTGGGACGAAAAAGTTCCGAAGTACGCGGTTCGGCCAGTTCGGCCGAAAATGGAACAGCTCGCACGGAAAGTTTGGGACACTTGGAACATAAAAGAGCGAAGTACGCGGTTCGGGGATTTCGGCCGATCGGGGAACAGAGCGCACTTTTGAACTTGGGACAGGCGGGACAAAAATGTCTGACAGGCCCGAAAATGGAACAACTTCGGGGATTTCGGCCGATCGGGGAACAGAGCGCACTTTTGAACTTGGGACAGGCGGGACAAAAATGTCCGACAGGCCCGAAATACATACAAAATGACCCAAAACATAGATTTTTTCAATTTCATGACTTTTCTCCTACTACCAGCTTGACAGAAAAGACACTTAAACTCGAAATTTCGAAAGTTCACCTTCTTCAGAGCAGGGGGAATTTTGAGTGTACCAGTTTCCTATCTAATATAACATCTTTGAATGAATTTACCATGCACGTGTGTAGCCTTGTAAGGTGGAGTACAAATTGTGCACCCATAAACAAGGTAGAAAGGCTTTCGCGCCCTCCATCCAGGCCTTCTCACAAGCTTGGACGTGAAATGAGGTGGGTTCCTTCCCATGATAATTTTGTATGATAGTAGATGAATTACTCTTGAAAAACCTAATAGAGAATGTGATTCTCACTTTGCACCACTGTATAAGGTTTCCACAATGGGTCACCCACCAATGTGTTGTGGTCACAAGAAAGGTATAGCTAAGTATCCTTCTCCTTTCGATCTCACATCTCCATTGGGTCTCCATTTCTCACAGGAAAACATCAGGGTCATCTCCCCCAGAATAACTTGGCAACTTCTTTCTTCCTAGGTGCTTGACTGAACATGCCTTTTTTACTCTTTTCATAGAGCCACTTAACTTCCTTCCGACCTACTCATATATCCCGTGTGCCCAATTTTCATATGCCACACTAGTTTTATCACTTATAGATTGAGTGTCTTCCCACTGAATAATGCCCTCTTTTATTGGTTGTACAAATTTAGGGTCCCAGATAGGACACACGTAAATTCTATCTAGGTCTTCTCCTAAATTTTCAATACAGGGCATTGACTACCCATCTGTCAAAGGAATGATAACACATTCCTCTTTATTCTCAAAACGTATATACCCCTTGTTGAAACATAAGTCAGCATTGTTCTTATAGCACTAGGGGCACCCAAGTAATGTTGGAGAGTTGTCCACCTCAACAAGCACTAAGAATTCAAAGTCCCCAATGAATTTCTCCCCTTGGATAGTGATAGCAACATTGTTTAAAACACCAATGGGAATTGCCCTTTTTTTGTTAGCCATATACAACACATTTGAAGATGGCTATAATGGGTGCCTTCCCATTTTATTCCATGCATCTAGGGTGAGAGAATTAACTTCCACCCCTATGTCTATCAAAATATTTCTTAGGATCCATCCATCAACAACTACATTCAAGGTAATCTCCTTATCATAGTTAAGGTTATGGGGAGTAAGGATAGCATGCAAAACCTTCCTCTCATGCTTTTCTCCGCCACTTGGTATCTTATCACTCAACCATTCTCCTAAAAAAGGAACGATATTCTCTTGGTAAAACATCTTACACACCTCTCTGACACCATCTATAAATTATTGAGGGACCTCAATGCTTTTCTTCTACCCCAAATTCCTAATTGCTCCTTTAGATGTTAAATCTCCCCTTGAAGACTCCTAATTGCATCCATGGTATCTTGATAGATTTCCTTTAGATGGGTAGGGTCCAAATCTTCCCATAAACCACCTCCTCTCTTGTAATCAATGGTCTCTCCTTTGGTATTTCCCTAGCACATACATCCTCAGCTCGCATTGTCACCAGTATAGGTTATAATTCTAACTCATGTGTCACCCTTGGAATCACTGTGAGTGTGCTTTCTTAACACTTACCATCCTAGTGCCCTTATATTTATGTTTTTGTTGGCTCATGTGTTCAAATAGCTCCGGGCACTCCTCATTATTATGTTTCTTCACACACCATGAGCAATGTAGCAGGTTAGGGCATGTGTGCTTGTAATGCTTTGTGGACCCATAGTTATAACAGGTTCCGTGAGGGAATCCACCTCTTCCGCCTCCGTGATTCCAACGACCTCTAAATCCTTCGTGACAGCGTCTTCCACGAGCTCCTTCATCCGCACGTCCTTCATAGTGACGACCTTCATCCTTGGAATTGATTGCAAAACCGGTCTGGCACACACCAATATCAATGGCATCATGTATCTAGTCAATCAATCTATAATCATTGGTGTCATGAGTAGTAGAGGTGTAAATCTTGCAGTAGCAAGACACATTTTTATGGATCGCGCGCTACAGTAACGGACATCTACTTACATCATGATCTTCATGGAAAATTTCACAGTCTACCGTCATGGTGCATACCAATCTCTAAGGACAACTATCCTTTGTATGCCCTTCTACCTCACAATCTATGCACCATAGTCCACTACGAGTCTCATGGGTTGAGTTCATAGATAGCTTCTCCAGCTACTTTTCCATTGCAAAAATCTGAGCTTCAAGAAAAGGACTAACACTGGTATCCACGCTTCCCATAGCCTCAATGCTCAGGGAAGCCTCCAAGGCCTGGCACGGGTCTGTGAAAGTCTTATGCGAAAGCACTCTCCTGAAGGGTGTTATCAACCCTCCAAAAAACCATTGAGCATGTTGAGAAGGATGAATATCATAAGACAATTTTGACAAGAGAGTCTTAAAATGTGCATCATACTCCCACACACTCTCTTCCATACCTTGTTGAATCTCCTTCAGCGCGTTAATGCTCTTCTGTTCAAACTCAGGAATATGAAATTCAGCTAAGAAGGCATTACACAACGTGGTATAATCTACTATTGTCTTGTGGGGGTCATACTTCCAGTACCAACTATGCGCATGCCCTTAAAAAATCATTGCAAACTAACTTCCCTTCCACTTAGGGGTAGTGACCCCCTTCTGTGTACCATAGAAACTCACATTTGTGTACATGTTCTACAACATCCTCAACACCTTTATAATCTAGTAGATGTAAAGACATCTCAAAAAACACTTGCTGAGGTGGTTTAGGCCCTTGTCCTCCTGATCCAGAACCTAGATTCCCTCTGGTGTTACCTCCACCACCAGATCCACTAGATCCACTAACACTTGTCCCTCTTGATGCACTAGATCCTCTATATCCACCAGGTCCACCAGGTCTGCTAGTTCCTATTCCACCTGACCCACCAGATCCACCTCCCGTAGTTGGTAAAGGTTTTGAAGTGGTCGTGCCTTGTGTCCCCACTATCACGTTGAACTATGCACCAACAGTCTATGATATTGCACCTCTACTAGATGTGTGTGCTGCACCACTTCTAAACATGATACCCAAGCTTTGTGTACCTGTAATTTTCCCAAATTTTATTCCATAGAATATACCTTTAAACACTGGAAATGATAATGTGGTCATAGATGTACCAAATGAAAAAGTATATTGCCTAGGTGTTTATCGGTTACTTCCACCAATACCAATTGGGTTAGTAATACTTATCTCTGGATTTGGAAAACTAAGCGCCAAGGCTTGGTCATGAGGTGGACTTAGATGTACGTTGATGGCTCTCCTTTCTCCAAGTGACGAGCTCTCATCAGAAGCTAAAGGGGTCTCTCTCCCCTGCTTTCCAAGATGGGGTAGCACAAACTTCTTAGGCTCCATGTCCTCTGCGTGAACCTCAATTCCTTCCCACAATGTATGCCTATATAAATCAATCACTCCTACAGCTTCGCGTTGTCTATCTAACTCCCTTTCACGAGATTCATTATACTTGAGTCGTCTCTCTTCCCTCTCCTTTTCAGCCACAAGGTCCGCCATCTTCCTCCACTCTATAGCTTTCCTCGCCCAACAGCTTAGAAGAAGCTTAGCCAGACCATAGGAAATGCTTCCAAAATTAGTGTAATGATCAGGATCCTTATAGCTAAAGGGATAGCACACAAGAACGATCCTCTTGGCTCCCTTAAGAACTCAAACTTAGCAACCTCTCGACAAGAATACGTAGAAATCGTGTACTCCAAGGTTTAACTCGCCAACACTCTACTCCAATGATTAACAACATGCGTCCAAGTCAGATCAACATCATGCAACCTCTGATACTCATCTTGGGTCCATACGCGAGGTCTATAGTACCAGCTTGATCTAGATGCATACGCCGAAATCCATTCATACAACTCCACTAGAAAACAACAAAAGAAGGTCTCATACAACTCATGATACATATGTTCTTCTACCCATTTACGTGCATCAAACTCAGGTCCAGTATTAAATCTATGAGCGAACTCATCCTCCGTTTTTTTAAGCGATACTTCGACACTGTCCAAGGTCAAAAGCTTCATCATCACGCACCATTATCACAACAACTTCGAAAAGAGGTCCCAATAATGGAACTAATATGTAGTCATTATTTTAACCCTATTACTTCTTTATAACCCCAAGCACATCGACCTATCACCTAACAGGCACTGGGTGCTCACATGAGGCATGTGCAGGCACTGAGCCCCTCTTTTATGTGATCTTTGTGAGAAGGTTCTGCCATTAATGGGGATTTATTTACAGAGATAGAAATACATGCATCCTAAAAAAGAACATAAAACTAGCAAATCCACACACACACCCATGCATCATAGAAGGTAGATAAACACCAAATGAACCATAGGAAAACAGATATGAGCTATAACATGCTAAATATCATAAGGGTTTGCACCCATAAACAAGATATATAGAACAAATCCATATACATTGATTTAAAAGAGTTTTGGTAGCCACATTATAGTCAAAAGGGTCATCTCAAACCATATACATTAAGTGAAAGAGACTTAAATCCTGTAAGCTTCTCTGATATGGGATCCTAACTATACTTTTTCTCATTCTATCCCTTGTTACAGATCCCAGTACCCATACACATGCTTAATGACATCCCTTACAATACTTGGCACTAAGTACCCTAAACCAGTACTAAGTACTCTAAACAACCTAGCATTTCTACAGCACTTCGTTACTCTTCCTTCTCTTTCTCTGCATTCCCTCATATGTGTCTCCATGTCTTTTTGCCTGTCCCTTCAATGTACCTCATTGTATTTCCCTCTATATATGTGTCTCCCGAGCCCAAGACATTCCTTTATATAATATTAGCACTCACCTCCATGCCTTCTCCAAGCACAGATCGCATGTCAAGCATCAATGTGGTCCTTCATAGGTGAATGTTTATCCCTTTACAACCCTTCCACTCTTTGTATTGATGTCTCTAGGAATATTCCCTGTGAGAATATCCTTTTCTTGGCCTCCAAGGTTCCAAGCTGGCACCTTATCCACTTATCACACCTAGTCGGGTCCTCACGCTTTTCCTCAAGTGCCTTTAGAATGCCAAATATGGGTAAGTCCTTTAAACGTATGTTCTACCTCCCACACGCGCTATCTTCTCACTAAAAACCTTCTTAAACCCCTTTTTCTTGTGTGCTTTCCCCTGAGCACACTTCTTCTCACTAGCCCTATGTGCGCGCACCTCTTGGTACTTAGCCAATATTTTAGGGTCCAACAGTAAGTATTTCACAAAAATTTTCTAAGGCATTTTTAAGGTTTCACCTAAGGCATCCATGCTAGAGAAAAAGGTAGAAGTAAATATTTGGAATGGTCCTCTCAACTTGGATAGAATTAAGTAAACACACTCTTCATCTTTCTTATCTCTTACACTCCCCTTCAATTTTTTCAACAAATTCTTGAACTTAGTAAGATAGTCTGTAATTGATGGAAAATCTTAAGGATTAAGAGATTTGATCTCAATTTCAAGTTGCATGGTTTTCATGTGATTCACTTTACCAAATAAACCCTCTAATTTATCCCATATTTTTAAAGGAGAGTCGCGTTTTCCAAATGAAACAACAGACTATCAATTACATAAGTTCCTATCAAACCCATACGCTCATCAAATTTGCACTAGTACTGAAATTTCTCATATTCTCTAGTGAACATTGGTTGTTCTAAAGAATTTGAAGCTCATAATCCTTTATGCTTAGTGATTTTTTTCATGTGTGGTAATTATGTGTTGGTAATGACTCAACAGGATCTAATGTAGAAGTAGATAAATACGTCATTCAAAAATCACCAAAAAAATACAAGAACCAAGAAATGCAACAAGACCCCACAGATTTTGGCGCTTTATAATTGGGTGTGTGTAACAATATGGCACTTTATAATTATAGTTATTTTCTCAAAAAAAATAGTTCCAATGGAACAAGCACAAAAAAACAAGCACTTTTGTAAAAAATGACACTCAAATCCGAGTTACTGATCAAAAGATACAAGCTTTTCAATTTTATGCTCTACTATTTATTTTAGTTTCCACTAAAACAAAATAAAATGCTCTTGCATTCACCACACAAATAAAATTAAAGGGGGTTGGATTTAAGCACCTATTAGTAGGAATCACAATCTTAAACCCTCATATGACTAGGGGCTAAGGATTTCAATGGGTGTTTACACTCTTTTGGTAAATTTTGTTATTCCTGGACTGTGTCGAAAATGACCACGCTGCCCCAAATAGTTGTGTATAGATTTTCCAAAACTGGAAAAAAGTGCACAATAACCCATGCTGCCCCAAATAGTTGTATATATATTTTGTAGAAATGGCAAAAGGTGCACAACAACCGGCGTGAGAACTAGTCATCAAAGATCTAGTCAATACCATAGATCAAGGAAAGAACTATACCTAACAACTAGATAATATCTCCATAATATCTAAATAAAATAAAATAAAGATCCACACACATAAGTGGGTGAGGATAAATACAATAAAGGTAAATAAAGTACCTAAGTGAACATGAGTTAAGGTAAATACCTACTCTAATAGATAATAGTAGTTACAAATGAAGGAAATATGAAGGTAGATTTTGTCATTAATTGAAGCATGTGAAGAGTGATATAGAGCTACAGTTAATAAAATTCATCACTTTGCCTCTGAACTTCAAGCTTAAATTGCATTCTGAATCCCTAGAATGATAGAGAAACTATATCTGTGCATTTCAATTACGCGAATGGTGGTTTCATAGCTTTAGTGATGATTTGGGTGTTTTATCACAGTGTGAACAAGAGTGACAATGACATTTTCATGGGAAAGAGTTTCATTTAAGTCATATAAACAATTTTGAACTTATTTTTCCCTAGCATACTATGTGGGAATATTGAAACTTTATAAACAATTATAAAGCCCCACTCTTTGTTTTTTTTAAAGCTTTCAACCTACAAAGATGAATATCCAACTAGATAGTTTCCAAACCACTTATCACCTTTTACCTGACCTAGAAAAATTACGGACACCAACCTAGTTAATGTGAACTTAGTTGAGTTTAAACAGAGGTTACATACCATTAATTAAAACAAAAGCATAACAAAAATTGATTTCAGTGGCCTCATCCTAGCAGTTGCACTTCCTCCTTCTTCCCTATATCTGAAGCTAGTATGGTTTTGTGCACAAAATTACAACCCAACAACTAGGGAGATGAGGGATAGAAGTAATTCCTTGATTTTTTATTTAACTTTTGAAAATTTGAGGAGATTTTAGGTTTCCCTGATATAACTTATGTGGTGGACATTTCAATTAAAAGTTCAAAATAATAGTGGACTGCCAAAATTACCAAGTGTTCTAAAATGTTAAACAATAATTGGCTTGACAAGCCAAGAATTGTTGCCACTAGGATCCCCAAGGAGTTAAGTAGGGCATATTTTGTGGAGGAAATTAGAGATATCGTTACCATGCTATATAGGGTTAGGGAAATATTCTTCTTATTATTACAGTGATTGGATGTGCAAGTTCATCCAAATCATCATCATTTGGAAAGTGCACATCCATTTGGGAGAATTCATTAGAGATTACATTCATGAGAAAATGTTTAAATTGGCAATCCAAATTAGAGATGGATCCATAGACAAGATGTAGTTCTATATGACATCATACTTGGTTTATAATATTTTGATATAGAACATTCCATGTTTTTTATAAAGTGACTTTGGAAATTATAGAGTCTATGATGTATACCCTTAGCTAAACTTAACCAATTACATCAACTCCTTTAGTGTGGTACATGAAACCTTATTTTCTCCCCTCATCTATTATTTCAACTTGAGTGGGAGAATAATAGAATATATACACAAGACAAAAAGCTAATATATGGGTTTGGGTGTTACTTCATCCAAATCCAGACCTTCACATATATCAAAGTAAGTGTCTTTCATGATGCTCCTTATATACTAATAAGGTAATTAGATGATAAATGGGAAATTTTAGAAGTTTCAATTTAGTTAGTGGCAGTGCACGAGTTAATTGTAAGAGATCACAAAGCCAACATCAAGTTCCCAATCACTATTAGAAGGTACTTTTTCCCAGTATTAGTCAAATCCATACTTCTAGATGCAAAAAAGGGTATACTTATATTGTAGAAGATCTCTCCTAGGCCCAAATATGATATTAGGTGGATTCTTCAAGGATCCTTGGGCAGTTCATATGAGGATTAATGGATGAATTCCAAGGATGAAGAGGAGGCAAGATTGAGAGATTACTCTAGAATGAACATCACCCACATAATAGATTATAAAATTATAGTTGTTCCTCAAGGGTGGTTAGATGATATGAATGTAGTAAGCAAATACTATATTGAAAAAAACATATCATCCCAACCCATCCCAAGTGTATACCGGGTGAGGACATAGAACACTTCCCTCCATGGTAGGACTTTCAATGTTATCAAAATGACATTGGTATGGTTGAGAAATAAGGGGATGGATTTAAACCTATAAAATACATCAATCTTAAGAGAGTAGAAAGTGAGTGTAATTATAAAGGATGTGATTATCCCATATATGAAGGAATTTTTAGGTCAGGACTCCTTAAAAGTAAATTATCAACAATTATTTATCAAAGGACCAACTTTAGGGGTAATTAAAGAGCTAAGTGTAGTAACAAAAAAATAGGGACTTCGGTGTCAAAATTGACACACGTAGTAGAAAATATATTAGATAAAACCATGCAAGATGTCCTAGTGATTACAACCACACTCCTTAAAGAATTTACCCATCCTACTTCAAGGCCAAAGCAACATGTGGTAAAAGAGAATAATAAAAGTAAAAATTCATATGCCTCTTCAAAAGGATCCTCAAGGAAAGGAAAGAGAATGAGAGGAAACGTTTCTTTTGGTTAATTAAATAAAGACCCAACCTTGTAAACCATTCAAAAAGAGGAAGAAGAAGATGAGGATCCTATAACATTGCACTTTGTAAGGATCAAGATATCAAAGGTGGCAACACCAAAAAAATAAAAATATCTACAAGTGCACCACTGTAAGGGTTAACTCTAAGAATTAAAATATCTACTTGTCCTTCTAGAACTCCATATGTAGATCTTACTACCCCACTCCCTTTGTGACATGAGGCACTTTCTAGTGTATCTATAAAATAATTCCATATCATTATGCCTATTGGGGAAATTCAACAATAAGAGGACATAGAACTTATATTTTAGGAACATCTGTGGAGAACAGTTTCACTGAATTTCTAAATGGAATGGACCAGGATATTAGAGTTGACATCCCCTAAGAAACCTTATAAGTCACATCAGTTTGGAAAGGGGATGGAAATGAAATAACATAAGAAAAAACTACTATAGAAGAATTTGGATGTGGTATGGGAAAAGTGCTAAGGGAAGAGGTTGATGTAAAATAAGTTAAGAAAACTCGGATTAAAAAGTTCACACTTGTTGAGAGTGAACAATATAGTATTATGCAACCTACTCAACCAATGTTGGAAAAAATTGAAAAAGGAATTACAACTCATGAATTTTCACAATCGAAAACCTAACAACTAGAGTTGAAACAAGCTAAGCTAACCAAGAAGCCGTCTCTATCTAGAGAAGAAAATTTTGAGTACATAATAAAGATTGATAAAGGCACTCAATGCTCTTCAACTATGGCATAGGAAGAGGTGAAGGACTTAGGAACATACGACGAAAAAAATCAAGAATAGCTTGTCAAGTCTTATGATAAGTAGGAGACAAAAACTAAGGGCTCAAGTATTGTTATCCTTTCACCCCAAAAACAAATGATAGTTCCTATTGGTCCCTACCTACAAGATCATGAAGGATGTAGCACTCAAGATGAAGGTTGGTTGGAAAAAAAATTCACAAAGAAGAAAAATTTTCGAGTGTAGGTATAGGAATCTAAATTTGAAAGTGTCATCTCTTTAATGCCATCTAAGAAACCAAAGAAAGCAATAATTCTATCAATAACAATGGTGGGTGCCCAAGGATAAATTTTCATGGAGATGGCCACCCCCAAAATTGATGCTTTAAGGAATGAAGTTTCTTCATCTGACTATCAAGTCACCAAGGTCCCACTTGGAGAGACAACCACTGCAAGCCTAAAGCATAAGGTTACTATGGAAATGGGTGGACTTTTTCAAATGATGGATAAAAGTAACGAAACCAAGAAACATCTTAATGAAAAAATTGACATCTTGTCAAATTATGTGCAAACATTGGTGCAATCTCCCCCAAGCAGTCAGGATACAACCATCTCCCTCACTCTAGAGGTATTGAAGCAAGTTGATGATTTGAGGTACCGGGGGTGTTGGCGAGAAAATTTTTAAGGGAAAAATTGGTGGTTATCTTGCCAATGCTATGGGAGTCTAAGTCCCTCTACTTAACTGGTGCAGCTTTCGTATGTGCATGCATGAGTAAAAAGTGAGTTTTATCTTGGTGGCCTTATGGTAGGGGATCTAACAGGGGCACTCCACTGTTCCTGCAACAAAATTTTGCATATGTCTGCAAGAGAGGAATTTTCTAGAAAAGCGGGAAAGGGAGTGAGAAGTTTAGAAAAGAGAAAAATGATGTTGTAAAAATGTAGAATATCATATAATTATATACACGAGCCATAATTTTCATTACATGCACTTGAATTTAGAAGAAAACAAATCTTCATAACAGCAACAAGACCAAATAACATTTGATGATCACAAATTACCACTAAACTCCTCAGTCAAAAAAGGCTCAAATTCATTCTTCCTTTATTGAAGCTCAGGAAGAAATTGTACATAACATAGAAGTAGAAGACATTGTTGAGTAGGAAAAATGGAAGAAATTTGCTATCTCTTTTCTCTATTCACAAGGATATCTCTCCCATGAATTCACAAAAAACAGCTCCAACATCTAAGAAGTTTCAGAAGTTGTCTAAGAATATTAAGAAGTTTAAGAAAAATCTCAAATGAGGATCTTGTTACAATTTATAGAAGAAAAGGAAACTCTTCATCTTCCCAGTGAATTTTCAAATACCTTAATGTGAATTTAGACTATTCATATTCCATTTAAATATTTAAGTCCTTTTTATAAAATCAAGGTGACTTAAATCTTTACATTATATTTCTAAATTCACTTAAAGTTATATTAAAAAGTGCAAACCTCAACACAAGAATTTAACATTGATGAGAGAGAGCATTGGGTGAGAAGAGGAGAGAGATAAATAAGAAAAAGAATAATAATTATGTAGAAGGATGTAATGCTATATTGGATTTGATCTCATTCCCCGACTATCTTCCACTTCACGCTCCTGAGAAGGTCTCTATTCCTCCAAGATCTTTACTAAAATGAGTTGCTGCAGGTTCCACTTTGTCGGCATGAGGAATGTGAATGAAACTCAAGGTTTTTGTCCATCCATAGGCCATACTATTGATGTCTTTACACTTCTCTAACCATGATGAATATTTCTATGTGATAAGTGCAATGGAGACCCAAATCTCTGAGAGGAAGTTGGGGGTGTCCTTAGTGAAGGATAATGGGTTTCCTACCTCTTTCTTGATATGTTCTTCAAATGGGCCTATAAAATCATCGACAATTATATCTTCACCCATTGCATAAAAAGGGTGGTGTCATGTTCTCTCTTGTCCACTTCGTATTCATGTTTCCCTAAAATAGCAACTTACTATTTTTAGTAAGTATGAAAAATCAACTCCCTCAAACCTCAATTGGATGTTGCGGTTTGGATTACCCTTTCTCCCTACATTTTTCCCTCCTTCTAGATCAACTTTCTATTTTTAGAAGGTTCTCATAGGACCACTTCCTATTTTTAGTAAGTGCCAAAAATTCCCATTCTGGAGATATCTCAGTAGCAGTGCACCTCCAGTGTCTTTGTCTCCTTCGAAAGTTCTTATGTTTCTGACTTTCCCAAAATAGCAGTCCCCTATGTAGAATACCTGCTATTTTTAGAAAGTGGGCTTCTAAAGGTTAGATTGATTCAAAATGAAGTTTTTTGATATTTTTTTCCAATATCTCCCCTCTAAAATTTCAAACCTACCCGCTTAATTGTTCAAGAGATTTTAAACTTTCAAATTTCAGACCTAGCAATGCTTCTGGACGCAGTGGCCAATAATAGACCTCAAAATTATAGGTATGTTTTTCTCCTCCATTTTCAAAAAATATATATTTTTGATGTGGTTTATTTCTTCTAGTGCTTCACGTGAAATTCTACTTCAATCCGACAAATGGTTTGACGGGAAATTCAATTTTTTCTTCATTAAGTCGGAAAGGAGATTTCTTCACTGTGAATGCTCTATTAAAGAAGACAAGAGTTTGAAAGTATGTTTTTTATGGTCTTAGATAGAGGAACCAATAAAAAAAATGGTTCATTTATTTGTGTATTGGTTTGCAATATTTGTGAGAATTTTAGTTTTTTGGCTATGAAGATTTTCTATTGTTTTTCTTCTCCGTTGTTCTTTGTTTCTCCTTCCTTGTTTGCTCAAACTTCCTTCTAAGACGTGTATGCTTTCATGGAGTGAAGGATATTATTTCTATTATAGGTCTAGTTTTAGGTTCAAAAATGGTGGAGTGATGGCAAGGAAGTTGCAGAGGAAGTATGGAGCTATGGTTGTCAACGGGAGTGTAAGAAGTTAGAAACAAGGAAGCAGGTAAATATTTAAATTTTTGAAATCATGCCGAGAGAGGGTTGGGAAAAATTTATTTTACCTTACATCACTCACCTAAAACAGACATTAGGTACATCATTTTCTATGGTGATCCTTGAGGTAACATGTGGCATTGATCTGACAGACGGGAATGAGTTCTCTAAAATCAGCTTTAAAGCACTGAGGGGCTGGAAGCGGGTCACATGGGTAACTAAAAATATATCCTAGAGGGTTGGGTACATTTTTAAAGGTTTTATGTCCCTAACCTATGAGGTATGTGAGGGATTTAAAATTCCATGGATATCCTTGAGCTGACATGTGGCGGAGATCTGATTGCAGGGGATTTGAGCTCCAAATTGCACCTGAAGGCTAAACTGGCCATCCTAATGGTTGTATGGGGTTCTAGAGGTCACATGGGGGCTGGGAAAATTTTTAAAAGGTTTATGTACCTAACCCTCAGGGATGTTGGGGACATAAAATCCTGCTAGGCTCTTAGAGCTGACACATGTCCTCCCAAAATTTGGCTAAGTCTTGAACTTGCTCCAAGAGGACAACTTGTAAAAATGATAAAATGAGCTCTTAATGGACTATTTTGGAAAATAAATATATTATCCTAAATGGAAATTACATTTTGAATCCAATGTTGGGGTTACCATGTCTTTTTTCTTCCATTTGGTTCCTAAAAAATCATATTTTTGATTGGGTACTCCACCTGTTCTTGAGAAAAACTACCTATAAACATGATGCGCCAAAGTGTTCTGAAAAATATGATTTACCCATAATGTAGTGATTATAATTATATTATCTTAGATGTATTTTTTTCTCCTAACTCCGTCTAGTGCTCCTGGAATCACCTTCCGAAGCTCAGTGGTTGTTTTGACCTATGCACTGATTAGGCCTATGAACCCTAATTCTGGTGAAATTGTCCCAACTTATCCAAGACCTTCCAGAATCATCATAAATCATCTTCATGATTTTCCAAGACCTTTGAATCACCTCCACATCCACTTAGGATCTTCTTCTCCACTCCATGGGGTCACTCCAACCCTAGGAAGGCCAGTGATAGTCCTTCCCACAACTACCTATAGCTTTGTAAATGAACTCCTAAAATCACCTAGGGGGAATGAAATCACTTTCCTAAATCACCTAGGGGGATGATATTACACTATCCATAAGGTCACTTGGACTTACTTGATATAATCGAGGTGTCTTGGAGTGATAATACTTGAAAAAATTGACACAGAGGTATAGTTTTCATGGTCAGAAATTGTTAATTTCCTTATTGCACATTTTCATGACAACAACTTGATCTAGCTTGGGGACATGACATGGACTGAGTGCATCAAAGACATGACATGAGGAATCTATAATCTCAATTTTAGACCATATGATCCATTGATCAATGCCTTATCCATTAGGCTCTACAGAGTCATGTACAATTACGAGAGATAAGGATAACAAAGAAGGAAACACACACACACACACACACACACAGGAAACACACACACACAACATAAAGGGAAAAAAATGACACACAACATGACGGAAAGGAAACACATGACACAAAAAAGCGGAAAAACACCTATTAATCATATATGGTAGAAGGTGAGGGAAAACCCACTTTCACTAATGATACAATTTTAGGTATTTCCCACTGCGAGGCAATTCCAGCAGGCATTCCATCTAGATATGAGAGTAGAAAAACATTTTCACCACAAGCTTCATGAATCTAGAATGGTCTGCACCATATTGAATCAAACTTTCCATGGTTTCCTTTTGGTTCCCTTCTCTTGTCCCAAAGCAGGAAGAAGTCTCCAAATTTTAATTCTCTTACTTTGGATTTCTTGTCGAAAATATTCTTTACTTTCAATTGGTGCTCTTTGATACGGTCCACCACTTAGTGTCTATTTTCTTCTAGATTCTCAAGAAAGAGAATCCTCTTGTCAATGGAATCCTTGTACTATCCATCTTCTATTCCCTGTAGCAACTTGAGATCCAGAATCTCAATCATGATGGGAATTTCTGCTTCAACCCCATACAACAGTTGGAATGGTGACATACCTATTTCCTTCTTGGGAGTGATCTTGTCCACCCATAATGCATCATACAAATTTTTGTGCTAATTCCTTTGGTTTTCATCTATGAGTTTGTAGACGATGGTTACAATGTTCTTGTTGCTTGATTCTTCTTATCCATTTCCCTGTGGATAGTAGTCTGATGAATGAGATAAAGAGATTATGTATCCATAGAAAAACTCAGTCAACTCCCTTGAAGATAAATAGGTAGCATTTTCTGCTAAAATCTTTTGTGGCACTCTGAAACGTACTATGATATTCTCCTTGATGAAGTTACATACTATTTCGGTGTTGTCTTTCTTGGAAAAAATGGCTTCCACCCATTTTTTGAAGTATTCTGTCATTGTGAGCACATAAGAGTGTTCCACACTCGAGTGAGGATTTAGAACACTGATGAAATCTAGTCCCCACTGCTAAAATGGTTCTTCAATAATGACTGGCCTAAGCGGTAGTGCAGAAAGTTGTGGTCTCCCAACGAATTGTTAGCATGCTTCACATTTGGAAACCCATTCCTGAGTGTGTACAAAGAGGGTGGGCCAATAATACCTTCCTCATAGGATCTTGTGTGTAGTGACCATCACTGAGAAATTTCCACCACATGATTGGTCACTGTATGCTTTAACCAATTTTTCTTGTTGCTCTTTATCTACACACCTGAGGAAGCATCCATCTTAGACATATCTTGTAAAGTACATGATTCGATATTATAAAATTTGTTTCCTTCATCTTGAGTGTTATATTTTTATTGTAATGAAGATAAGAAGGGAATTATCTATAATTTAAGTAATAGGCAATATCAGCATACCACTCATCAGTAGTGGTTACAAAGAGAACCTGTGGATTGTTTTTGAAACAAGTTGAGCAAGCACAATTGTCTTCACCATGTTGAGCTTTGAGTGTTTCATCTTCAGAAATCAACCTACACACACCATTTCCCCTTACCATATTATAGGGTTTAATCTCTAATTTGCATATTTTTGAGTCTTTGCAATCCAATTTCCTCTTTTAGCTCTGGGATCCTTTGTGTCAAGATGTACTTGATTATGCTGTCGGGTACCATCACCACTGTATGAGAGTTGAGAATGTAAAATATGAAATTTTTTATAGCCTTGACCATTGCATAGCATGCTTTTCCAATTGGATTTAGTTTAGTTCAGTTTTTTTCAACAGAGAACTCATGAAAGTAATAGGTTCTTCCACGCCTTCATCATTCTTCTGAACAAGAATGACAAAGAGGGTATGTTCTGATGCATAACAATACATGATGAACTCTTTGTTAAAATATTGAGACACAAGGGTTGGAGCCTTAGTAATGGATTTTTTGATATCTTCAAATGTTTCCTTCCCTTAATTATTCCATTTGAATTTTTCATGTGGTTTCATCATGGTGGTGATGTGCTTTGTTCAATTCAGCAAACTCAGGAACAAAGTGACAAAGAAAATTCACCTTTTTGAAGAATGAATGAACTCCTTTCTTACTTGTGGGTAGAGATAGTGCTTGAATGGATCATACTCTCTCAGGATCAATGTGTGCTCCATGTTTATTCACAATGTGCCCTAGTAACTTGCCTTCCATAACTCCAAAAATGCACTTTTTTAGGTTTAGTGATATGCCATGTTTTCTACACCTTACAAGTACATGTTCCAAGTGATGGATATGATCTCCCCTATTCTTTGAAAACACCATGAGATCATCAAGATATATGACAATGCAATGTTTTAAATATTTGAATTCCAAATCCATCGCCCTTTGAAATGTAGCTCCCGCATTGATTAGGCCGAAAGGCATTCTGTTGTAGGAAAAAGTGCCCCAAGGCGTTGTGAAGGTTGTCTTGGTGTGATCCTCCTCTGCCACTTTGATTTGATTGTACCCTGAGAATCCATCAAGCAATGAAATAATTTCAGATCCAGTGACTACTTGCAAAATGTGGTCCATGATAGGGAGAGGATAATTGTCTTTTAGTGATGCCTGGTTCAAGTTGTGAAAATCTACACATATTCTTATTTCACCATTCTTCTTCTGCACCAGCACAATGTTGGCCACCCATGTTGAATGATGGATGGGAAATATGATCCTTGCATTAAGAATCTTCACTACCTCCTCTTTGATAGTATCAGAAATATTTAGGTTATATGGCCTTTTTTTTATAAATGGTTTGGCATCCTGCTTCAAGGGAATTGAGTGATGCATTTCCTTCGGTTGGAAGGATTTGAGTTCATCATAAGAGTAGGTAAAAACATCTGAATATTTCTTGAGTAACACAACAAACCTTCTCTTCTCCTCGAGCGAGCAACATTTTCCAATATTGACCATCCTTGGCTCCTCTGAGGTGCCAATGTTTTCCTTATCAAAATCAGTTGGGCACCAAGAAGATTGTTTTTCTTTCTCTTGAATGAATCTATCATGTTTGTCAAAGAGGTCTTCCAGAGAAACTAGGCCTTTGGGAATCTTGTTTCCTTTCAATTTGATCACTCCTTCATCAATCCCTTCAATTCCTTCTTTCTCTTCTTCAGCTACCACTTCTCGGTGTGGATTTTTACTTCCTTCAAAGAAGAGATTATTGAAATTATCCCTTTGTTCCAAAAATGCTAGAATTTGGTTATCATCATTAAAGACTTTCCAATGATTTGCATTATCTGGTACACTAGGCCTGAATACCATTTCAATGGTCACCTTGTCTTTACCAAAAGAAGGATGAGGTGTCACTAGGGAAGCCAACACTGTAAGGGAATCAGCTTTTTCATTCTTTTCTCTTGGGATGGCTTCGATGGAAAATGCATCAAAAGATTCAATGCAATCCCATAATTTGTTTCTACAATGTCGAAGTCTTGGATTTTTACCAGATATTATTTTCATACTTTCTTTACTATCACCTCCACATCACCTATGCATCTTATTTTCTTGATTCCCATGTCTTCTGCCATGCCCGTGCCTAAGAGGAGAGCTTCATATTCCATCATGTTATTTGTATTATTGAATTATAGCTTGTAGGAAAATGTGTACAATTCATCGGAAGGAGAGTACAGTACCATGCCTATTCCCGAACTTGCACTGGAATGACTACCATCAAATTCCATCATCCAAACTTGATCTTCTTCCTCTTCCATAAGAAGTGGCAAGTTCTCATCTTTTTCTGATGTGAGGAAGTAGTTTCCTAGCCCGTTATCTTGAAAGAGAATGTTTTCCTTTGGATCATCAGACTTTCATACTGTGAACTTCATCTTTCTTACTGGAAGCAACTTCTTCATCTATCCTTTCACTGGAATATTTGCAAATGACCAATCCATTTTTATTCCTCCACCCAAGTCTCTGCATATGCTTCAGCTCAGTAGCATGCTAAAGGATGTTGGGATTTCTACCACCAGGATGGTTAGAAGCACCTTCTTATCTAGAAAATAAGCCAATGCTACATGTGCATATTTGATTCTTCTTACCAATGACACTTGTTTGGATTCCATTGAATAGTAGGTTCCATTTTCCCAGGTGAAGGTGAAGCCTAGATAATTTACAACTTTGATGGTAATCACATTATCTGATGCTCCATAATTTATGATGCAATTATTTAGTTGGAATCCGTAAATGAGGAGTGACAGGTAGAAAGGTTCAACCTTGTTGGTTTTGGAGGAACTGAGGGCTAGCATGTTTTGAGAAGGTGGTGTGGAAAGTGTGGGGAGTAAGCCTTTGGAATTTGGACCTGAGGTTATAGGATTACCACCATGGACTACATCAATGAACCTATCAAATTGGGAAGGGTGTGTTTATAGATATGATATTACTGAGAGTTGGAATTTATTTTTGTTTGTGTGTGCCACAAAGTCAAATGGGGTTATGGTGGGTCATGACAGAATATTTACATGGAGTGAAGGTTTTTTTATTTTGGGGGTTGAATTTTCCTTCACGTGTGCAATAACTGGCTTAGAAGGAGATGGGTATGTGGGTTTTCATGGCACCTTAGATATTTTTATGAAAAAAACATTTGAAGGAGAATTATTTTTAGTAACTTTTGAGCTGGGAGAAGGACTAGAAGACTTACTTGGTGTGGCAGCATGATCCTTGCTAACCAATGGGTCTGCTTTTTCTTTAGCCAACTCCATCAAAGGTGGTAGTGGTGATCCTCTACTGATGATTTTATTTTGTGGAACCTCCACAAGAGAATCTTCTTTCTTCTTCTTGTCCTTTACCGTAGCCATTGAGGATGGAGCACCTTTCTTGGACTATGCATGAGTGAAAACTACACATGAGAAACTTGGACCTTCTTCATCATCAACATACTCAATTAGACCATTATGTGTATCACCATCAACTTCCTTGACCTCAAGATAGTTGTCATCATTTCCTGCACTTTCTTCTTCAGGTTCTTAAATTTCGACTTCCTCCTCTGGTTCTTTAGTGTCACAAGTGGTATTGACTGGTGGTGCTTCAAGAGTGAGCTAGCAAGGAGGTGGAGAAATCCTTGGTCTATTGGGAGGATTTGGCTTCCTTGGAGTATTCTGCATTGTGATCTAGGAGAGTTGTTTCTTCAAGGCAACCAAGTCATTTTCCATTTTTTGGAACATTGGGTTTGTGGTGACTGAGCTTGAATTCTAGCCTTTTTTCTTTCCATTTGGGCCTTTCACTTTACGCAACAAGATTAGATCATCATCAGTTTCTATCATGTGGTCCTGAGCTTCCCTCAATGTTCTTGGTTGGGTTCTTCTAAGGAAGAAACCTACTTCTGATGGCAAGGAACTGATGAAGAATCTCTTCAAATTATTTTTAGGAGGCACTACATCTTCAGGGATTCTTCTTATCACTCTATTATATCTTTCTATGAATTCTCTCATTGATTCAGAGGTTTCTTTCTTCATTTGTACCAATTGGACCAAGAGATCCTTACAGTCTTCTATGTGGTCTTGAACCTGTGTTTGAATGCACTTCTAATATCTTCCCAACAGGTGACATACCTCGAGGGTAGCATGTAGAACCATTTGGTAGATTTTTCTTAGAGTGACTCCATAAAGAGTTAGATTGTCACATCTCCATCCTCAACACCCAATACACCACAAGCAGTGATAAATGTTGCTACATGTTCTTTGAGGAGTTGAGTACCATCCCCTCTAAATTTTGAAAAAAAAAATCTAGAGCCTTTTGGTAGCTCATGAAGTGGTTGAGAAAGGGTGAGTGGGCTAATGTTTCCACCCCATGGTACATTAGGCCTATAGACCTCACAATCATGATCCCCCATTCTATTTCTGTTTCTAGCTTCCAACCTCTCTAAGGTTGTGGCTTCTATTGCTACTCTTGCATCTGCCTCGACTTGAAGTCTTTCAATTTCTTCAAGCTGAGCTCTTATTTCCTCTTCCACTCTTGCTTCTCTTTCTCTAGCTTCTTCTTCAGTCTCTACGTCAGTGAAATATTCAAGGTTCTCATTGATGTATGGAAATTCACCATCCAAAGGATTGGAAACACTCAGGTTCCCAACGTGACTGGTTTCTTGACGAAAGGGAGACCTCTGAATTCTGAGCAGCTCTTGTCTTCTTTGAAGCTCTTCAAAAGTGGGGTCAGGTTTTTCCTCCTTGTCTCTGTTTCTGGGTGTATCTTCTATCCACCAGCTTGGAAATCTATGCTCTTCTTTGTGGTGCTAGAATTTGTCTTTTCCTTTCCAATTCAGCAACATGTTCCTCTTCAAGGTCAAGAATTCTTGTGGCAATGAAGTAGTGGTTGACACTTCACCTGTTATGCCAGATAGCTTCTCTCAAATCTGAAGCAATATCCTCTTGGATGTGGAAGAGAAATTCAGGTCTTTCAACAGGAGGATTTTCTAGAATAGCCATGGTTTGTAGACATGAGGCTCATTTAGCTATTCAAATTCTAGAAATTTTCTTCACTTTTTTTCTTTGAATTTTACATTTTTTGAATTTTTTTGTATTTTTCTTACCTTTTAGTCATATTCAGGTGCAAATGCTGCTAAATCTTCCCCACATGGTGGTGCCAAAAATTGTTGGCGAGAAAATTTTTTAGGGAAAAATTGGTGGTTATCTTGTCAACATTCTGGGAGTCTAAGTCCCTCTACTTAAATGGTGCAGTTGTTTTATGTGCATGCATGAGTAAAAAGTGAGTTTTATCCTATTGGTCTTTCAATCGGGGATCCAACAGGAGCACTCCATTGACCCTACAGAAAAATCTTGCATATATCTATAAGAGAGGAATTTTCTAGGAAAGCGGGAAAAAGAGTGAGAAATTTAGAAAAGAGAAAACTAATGCTGCAAGTAGAAACTTAGAGACTTTCATACATCAGCAAAAAATTTCATTACATGCACTTGAACTTAGAATAAAAAAATCTACATAATAGAAACAAGACCAAATAGCATTTAATGAGCACAAAGTACCACTAAAATCCTCATTCAAAAAAGGCTAAAATTCCTTCTTCATTTATTGAAGATTGGAAAAAAAAAGTACATAACATAGAAGTAGAAGACATTGTTGAGTAGGAAAAATGGAAGAAATTTTCTATCTCTTTTCTCTCTTCACAAGGATATCTCTCTCATGAATTCACAAAAAACAGCTCCAACATCTAAGAAGTCTCAGAAGTTGTCTAAGAAGATTAAGAAGTTTTTAAGAAGAAGCTCAAATGAGGAGCTTGTTACAATTTATAGAAGAAGAGGCAACTCTTCATCTTCTCGGTGACTTTTCAAATACCTTAATGTGACTTTAGACTGTTCATATTCCATTTAAATATTTAAGTCCCTTTTATAAAAACAAGGTGACTTAAAGTTTACATTATATTTCTAAAGTCACTTAAAGTTATATTAAAAAGTGCAAACCTCAATACAAGAATATAACATTGATGAGAGAGAGTGTTGGGTGAGAAGAGAAGAGAGAGAAAGAAGGGGAAGAAGAAGAATTATGTAGAAGGATGATCTTCTGTAGTGGATTTGATCTCACTCCTTAACTGGCTTCCACTTCACGCTCCCAAGAAGGCCTCTGTTCCTCCAAGATCTTTACTAAAACGATCTATTGTAGGCTCCACTTTGTCAGCATGAGGAATGTGAATGCAGCTCAAGGTTTTTATCCATCCATCATCCACACTATTGATGTCTTTGCACTTCCTGAACCATGATGAATGTTTCTCTGCGATAAGTGCAATGGAGGCCTGAATATCTAAGAGGAATTCAAGGGTGTCCTTAGTGAAGGATGATGGGTTACCTACCTCTTTCTTGACGTGTTCTTCAAATGGACCAATCAACTCATCAACAGTTGTATCTTCACCCATTGCAGGCACTCCAAGCTTCTAAATTTTCTGATTTACATTATCCTGTAATTTGTATGCTTGTTCCTCTTTTTCCTCCAACTCTGTGATGGCCCGATTGATTTCCTCAAACCTGATTACCAAGGCCCTCACCCACACATGTGACAAGTCTTCTAAGGGAGTTTCAAATATCTTCCTTTCAATCAACTCCTGGTGATGAGTGTTTCTCATTTCATCTACTATTGGGCCCAAAGGTTCCCAATAGTCCCTTTCTTTCTCCAAGTCCTCTTTGAGTGTCTATGTCCTATCTACTATCACACACATGTAAGAAAAGAGTTTGACCACTTCTTGGAGCACTGACTTCCCTTTTTCAAAAATTGAGTTGATCCATTCATTATTCACTCACCCCTGTATTGTGAACTTGTGTGTCTTCCTGATGGATTCTGGATTGAAGCTACTGATGGGTGCAACTTCCTCAGTGGGAATTTTCATGGCATTAGGATCAACTAGATGTTGCACATAGAATGATAGAGTTTGCACCTACTCTTTTAGTTCATCAATATTCTTCTTATACTCTTTATTCCTGTCCACCATATGAGCAGAAGATTACTGATACATGTGCATATACCATTCATGAGTTGTTGGTCCCAGTTTAATTGTGCTCATTTCATAGTCAGTTGGTGTCATCTCATCCACTATCTTGATTACCTTAGACTGAGCTACTTCAATGTATTGATTACCTGTTTCCCCACTGTATAACTGTGAGGCTGTATGTGTGAGCTTCCTTGATCTTTTTTCTTTGGCCAATGAGATAATTGTTGATAGATCAGGGGTTTCCACTTGCTGCATAGTGCGGGTGTTAGGGATAATTGTTTCCTGCATCCAAGGAAACATCTCATCAGACTCAGGTTCAATGATAGGTGCACTGATGGTACCCTATTATGAAGGAGGAGGCAAATCCTGAATGAGAGAGGCATGAGTGTCATCAAGAGGGGAAACCTCCTGTGGTGGCTCGAAGACTAAATCTTGAACCATGTGTTCTTCATCCACTTGTGCCTTTGTCATGGGGTGTACTTCCTAATTTCTGTGATCAAATATTCCTCTAGCAGTGATGCAAATGAGCCTTCTTCTACTCTGAGTTTCTTTGGCATCTTCTTGTGAGGAGAAGCTTCCAATTCTATGGCCTTCCTTTTCAAACTCACTTCAAAGTGTTTAGAACTAGAAGTCACCTCTATGAATTTTGAAGATGACTGATGTGAGGCTTGCTTCTAACTTGGAGGAAGTCCTTGTGACTGGATGATCAAGGCTCACTTATTTTGAAACCAATTTCTCGTTCTCCTCACCACCTTCTCAGTATGATCTAATATATCCCCTGATTTATGAACATACCAATTGATTGGAGGTATAGGGGATAACTTGACTACCATGTACTCAGGATCATACATCTTTGTCCCATCATCTTGCAAAATATCATAATAGGATAAATTGAATTTCTTCATTTCGTTGATTGTCATTCTCATGTGATCCTTTTTACACACTTAAAATTCATCCATGTAATTGGCCTAGTAGTCCTCGACTTGTGGTTCATATTGTAATTCTGGGACATGGAAAGAGTCGGGATCTTCTCATATGTCAAAGTTAGGCCTAGAAATTTAGGAATGCAGAGTCAAATGAGTGAATTATCGCCTAGATGAGATGCATCATTTGAGCTCTTGCACATGAATACCCCGAGAGAGATAGGAAATGGAATCAACTTCTTCCTCCTGCTTCTAAGCCTGTTATTCACCTGAATGATCTGTCTGTAGAGCTTGAACAATACAATTTGGTCACTAAGGTACTTGGGCAGCCTTAGCGGTGCTTGGTCAAAGCCAACAACTCACAGGTAGGAGAATGTCAAGAATTGAATGAAATAGGAGTCATACTTCTTGATCAAGGATGTCACTTGTGATGACATCCTAGCTTCCAGATCTCCTTCCAAGTTTTGGACTATGTACATCATGAATGCATCATTCATGCGAGTGAAATGCCTATGGATTTCCTCCATCACCACCTGTGGAAGTTTCTCAAATGCAGGCACCTTGGCGGAAATGTTTTGCGTGAGAGCCAATCCCTTGAATGATCTCAAGCTAGTGAAGAGGTAGACCAAGTAATATGTCATGTGGGACTTCTTTTTCATGGGTACTTGGAGCAGTTACAGATGGAGGTTGTCAGTGATGATCTGCCCCCAGTCAATTTTCTATTTTCCTTCTATCAATGTCAAGATGAAAAGACCCATCCAGTCTTGGAAGTCTCTTGTGCTTTCTTTTCCCATTACTCTACTGAGGAGAGTGATGACATCCAAATACCCTTCTCAGAACTCACACCTTGGAAGGTTCTTGGGAATCCTTGAGGGCTTTCTCCCTATTTTCAACCATGACCCAAGCACAACCCCTTGCACGTATGCATCCATCATTTCCCAATCATGCAAGGCCCTATCTTTTGAGATGATGACCATGCTGGGTGATGTTAGTATTTGTATAGAAAGTGAGATGGTTCTAGGGCTAATGATCACCATCACTGTACCATTTTCAGCTCAGATGGTTCATGTTTCAGGCTCATAGTGGTGAGATTAGGCTAGGACCAACTCATGACTTTGGATAGACATTAGGTGTCCTACGGCAGTGAACAAGCCACTGGTGAATATCTGATCTTCAATCTTCTTTTGGTCTCTGGATTTCATGTGAGTTCTTAGGTCATTCAAGTCCATGTACAAGACATCATTGTCTTCTATCTCATACTCATAGGTGAAGGGTTGTGCCAGCTTCTATCCTGTCCACTTCTGCTTCATGTTTTCCCTAAAATAGTAACTTACTATTTTTAGTAAGTATGAAAAATCAACTCCCTCGAACCTCAACTGAATGTTGCAACCTTGATTCCCCTTTCTCCCTATGTTCTTCCCTCCTTCTAGATCAACTTTCTATTTTTAAAAGGTGCTCATGGGACCACTTACTATTTTGATTAGGTCCCAAAAATACTTGTTCTGGTGAGTTCTCAGCTGCAGTGCACCTCCAATGTCTTCATCTCCTTCTCAAGTTCTTTCATTGCTGACTTTCCCAAAATTGCAGTCCCAAATGTAGAAGACCTACTATTTTTAGAAAGTGGGCTTCTGGAGGTCGAATTGACATGGAATGAAGTTTTTTTATATGGGTTTTTTTCCAATATCGCCCCTCTAAAATTTTAGACCTACCTGCTTAATAGTCCAGGAGATTTTAAACTTTCAAATTTCAGACCTAACAATGCTTCTAGATGCGGCAACCATTAATGGACCTCAAAATTACAGGTCTTGTTTTCTCCTCCATTTACAAATAAAATTATATTTATGATGTGGGTTTTTTCTTCTAGTGCTTCACATGAAATTCTACTTCAATCTGACAAATGGTTTGACGGGAAATTCAATTTTTCCTTTGTTGAAACGGAAAGGAGATTTCTTCACTGTGAATGCTCTGTTGCATGAGAGGAGAGTTTGAAAGTATGTTTTTTATGGTCTTGGACAAAGGAACCAACATCAAAAAATGGTTTTTTTCTTCATGCACTAGTTTGTAAGATTTTTGTGAATTTCCATTTTTTGGCTATGAAGATTTTCACTATTTTCTTCTTCGTTGTTCTTCGTTTCTCCTTCCTTGTTTTCTCAAAATTCCTTCTGAGACCTGTATGATTTCATGGAGTGAAGGATAGTATTTATGTGACAGGTCTAGTTTGAGGTTCAGCAATGGTGGAGTGATGGAAAGGAGGTTGCAGAGGAAGTATGGAGCTATGGTTGTGCACGGGAGTGTAAGAAGTTAGAAGCAGGGAAACAGGTAAATATTTAAATTTTTGAAATCATGCTGAGAGAGGGTTGGGTGAATTTTATTGTCCCTGATTTCCATCACCTCAAAGGGATGTGAGGGACATCAATTTCCATGGTGATCCTGGAGGTGACACGTGGCATTGATCCGACGGTAGGGAATGAGTGCTCCAAAATCAGCTTTAAAGCACTGAGGGGCTGGAAGTGGGTCACATGGGTGACCAAAAATATCTCCTAGAGGGATGGGAAATTTTTTCAAGGTTTTATGTCCCTGACCTGTGAGGGATGTGAGGGACATCAAATTCCATGGTGGTCCTAGAGCTGACACGTGGCGGAGATCCGACAACAGGGGATTTGAGCTCCAAATTACACCCAGGGGCTGAACTGACAATCCTGATGGTTGCATGGGGTTCCAGAGGTCACATGGGGGATGGGTACATTTTTCCAAGGTTGATGTACTTGACCCTTAGGGACGTCAGGGACATAAAATCCTACCAAGCTCCTGGAGCTGACACATGTCCTCCCAAAAATTGGTTAAGTCCTGAACTTGATCCAAGAGGACAACTTGTGACGATGATAACTTGAGCTCCCGATGGAATTTTTCAAAAAAACATTATATGATCCTAACTAGAAATGGAATTTTGAATCCAATGGTGGGGATATCATGTCTTGATTCTTCCATTTTGATCCCTAAAAAATCAGATTTTTTATTTGGTACTCCACTTGTTCCTGAGAAAAACTACCTGCAGACCTAATGCACCAAAGTGTTGTGAAAAATATGATTTCACCATCATGTAGGGCTTGTAATTATCTTTCCATTTATGTTTTTTTTTCTCCTAAATCCATCTAGAGCTCCCAAAATCACCTTCTGAAGCTCAGTAGTTGTTTTGGCCTATGCACTGACTAGGCCTGTGAACCCTAATTTTGGCAAAACTACCCCAACTTCTCTGAGCCCTTCCAAAATATTCCTAAATCATCTCCATGATGTCCCAAGACCTTTGAATCACCTCCACATCCACTTAGGATCTTCTTCTCCACTCCATGGGGTTGCTCTAGCCCTAGGAAGGCTAGTGATAGCCCTTCCCACAACTGCCTGTAGCTTGCAAATGAACTCCTAAAATCACCTAGGGGGAATGAATGGAATTTCCTAAATCACCTAGGGGGATGATATAACATTAATTAGGAGGTCACTTGGACTAGACTGGACAGACCTAGGATGTCTTGGAATGATAGGACTTGAAAAAATTAACACAGGGGATGGATACATTGGGGATTGCACGTGAAATCTCTAGGACACGAGGAAGAAAGAAGGAAAATATGTTGATTATATGAATCAAAAATTGAAAAAATGCTTCCCCTCACAAGTACATACACTCCAGGATCTTTAGATGCAAACAAACTAATAGAAATCCTTTAAAATAATGTTTCAAGAGAGTTGGAGCATCCACAAGATGTAATTTATTCTTGTATTTATAAATTTATTAATTTGGAGAATTATATTAATAAATTGGACAAAAGAATTAAGAAAAGGAGAGAGATTTTAGCTGAGTTTGATAGTGTTCTATCCAAACAAGAAATAATCTTTCTTTATCATGCATGAATAAATGAGAACCCCATTTGAGGGATGTTTGAATGCCTCAACACATATATGAGTAAACTAGAGGAGAAGGAAATGAGTGAACAAATCAATTTTGACCCTCCTTAATAGTATTATTTATTCCTTGGGTAAGTGCAGCAAGTTTGTGGACAAAAAAGGGGTCATAAGTGGATGTCATATTGCAAAAATAGTGAAATCTCAACTTGTATGGATTATTAGCAATACGCGCACTCAAAATTAGAAAAAATTATATGAATATGAATCATAGCATCCGGAATCTAGTTTCTAAACTACTCATTTTTTTTAAAAACGAACAAGTTTAGCTATATTAAACACTTAAAATTATATGACTTGGTTTTTTTTTTGAAAAAACCTATAAGATTGTAGTATGTTTGCCTGCGATTTGGATGACCAAATCTTGTTATTTTTTTCATTTGATGAAAATTTAGATGTAGTTGTCTATCTTAGGTTGGATTTTATTTTGTATTTTTTCGAGCAATATTTTTTTAATGATTTTTTCCATTAAAATGGTCTGAAAAGATTTAGAAAACGAAGCGCTTTCCATTTTCCCGCCATAACTATATCAAAAATATCGAAATCAAATATATATATTTTTTAACGTGTATAGAATTTATCCACACTTGGGATGGTATAATTTTTATCACATTTTGATAAGAAAAACAAAAGTTGCAGTCTTAAACATAGACATGAACATTCGCGGGAAAAAATGTCTTAAAGACCTATTGTTAGTAAAAAATTATAAAATGATATTTATCTTATTCTATTCACTTTAAAATCAATATTTCTATGAAGCTAACAGTCTCCCCTACGTGATGGCACCATTTTTGTGAAATGTTTTCAATTTTTTGACATAGTTCAAGTCTGTGGAAGAGAAAATTTGAAGATTTTTGACCTTTTACACTTCATAATGACCTTATATAGCTTTGGTTGGGGAAAAACAAAGATTTCCCGAGCCTTAAGGTCGGATTTGATGATACATATAGAACCACAATCACGGTTTATAAACCGTGATCGCAGGTTTTAAAACAAGAACCGCGATCGTGCTTTATAAACCGTGAGTGTAGTTTTTAAAGCATGATCACGGTTTGTAAATCATATTTACACACATCCCAATGTTCTAATTACCATGTGATTTTTACTATTTGACTTTACCGTATGAATTACTACAAAATTTTGTCATTTTCTACATGTTTTTCTTATCACTGGAAGAACAACATCATGGGAGATAAGAAACGAAGTCAAAAAAGGAATCCATTAAGTAAAAAAACACCAAACGAATTAGAGGCAAACAGATTTCAAAATGTTGAGCGAATGCGGAATCTTCGTGAATCAAGAAGAGGTTCATCTTCAACCCCTATTATTGTAAGCAATGAGGAGCCAGGTAATATTTCTACTATCAATGTTGAACTTGAATTAAATAATCGTGATGAAGATGTTTTTACCGTTAATGTTAAAGAAGAATTAAATACTCGTGATGTAGAAAATTTTTAAATTGAAGGAGACAATGAAAATGTGAATAAGGAAATTCAGGTTAAAACTGCAGACAAGAAAAAATTGACAAAAACACCTCCTAGGATTTTCCGTAAGAAACCTAATTATTTTATTGAAATTGATAAAAACATTTTGAAAACAATGTCTGACAAAATTTCTGAACGGAAAATCAGAAGAAAAGCCACTGAAATTTGGAATAATCATTTTGAAATTTTAAATGATTCCCAAAGATGTCAGTTGTTGGTTAGTTTAATGAAATTGATTAAAATGAGAGCTACATTAAACACCTTAGGATTGACAACATCTAATATACGTGGTCAAACCTCTACAATTATTGAAAACCTTCATGATGCATATCACACTATTGGTGTCAAGAGACTCACTAGGGATAGTAATATTGTGTGTCGTGTACTTGCTACTAGTGTTGTAAGTGAATCAATAAAAAAACAATGCTTGACTACGTAAACAAGTCGAATGTTGCAAGTTAATCGAAAAAGTATAATGAAAGTAATTGAAAGATGTAATATCCTTCAATCACTCAATAACACTGATTTTTGGGTATTTTCTGCTAGAGCACCGCATAAGAAAAAATATAATTGTGATGCTATAAGAGAATTTGTTATTCAATTTTGGCATGATAACACTAGAGTTTCACCTAATATAAGATATTTTGTAAAATGGAGAGTTGGTTCTACTAATCGTGAACCACATCCAAAGCATTTCTTATATATGACTCAAACTCAATTTTTTCGTAATTTTGAACAAGAGAATCTGGAAATTAAAATTAGTCAACATTTTTTTGAAATGTTGAAACCATTCTATGTGAAAATCAACCACGCTCACACCACTTGTTGTTGTAGGCAACATGTTGAATTTGTGATGCATAATGCTAAATTTTTACATATTCATTATAATTTTCATTCTGAAACTATGTTATCGGAATGTGGTGTTCAAGTTCCGCCAATATCTTCTAGGGATTTCATTCCTACGATATTTTGTGAAAAAAAGGTTGGACATTTTTTATACTCAGGATTGTTTAGATGGAAGTTGTGGTACATGTGGTGGATTACCTAAATTGGAAAGTTGTATCCATGAGCAAATTGAAGGTGCAATAGGAAATAAATTAGTTGAGTTTGATAAATATAAATTAGTTCCATATTAATTGAAAGATGGAAAAGAGTCTAAACGGTGTGAGCTAGTTACAGAACATATGCATGTTTTTTAATTTATGAGAAAATTTAAGGATGAAATTGTTTATGAGTATGCTAGGCATACACACAGAGATCAATGGTTGGATGAACAATTCAAGATATGAAAAGAAACATTTCTTATTGGTACTATTGTTTTAGTGGTCAATTTTGCAAAGAATTACACATTGCAACCACAAATGGAGGTTTAATCACAATATTACAACTCAGTATAAGTTGCCATTTTTGTGCATATATAATTTATAAATTATCCTAATAATACAGAGAATGATCAAATTTTTTTAAGAGAGTACCACTTTTATATCAGTGATGATTGTACTCATTCTACTAAATTTGTGTAAATGTGTTTCCAATTATTTTATGGAAACTTGACTGATAGGGACATCCACTTCAAACAACATTATATATGGTCAGATAATTGCACGTCTCATTTTAAGAATGCATGAATGTTTTATTGGATGAATAGGATGCATGTCAAGATGGGTGTGCAGCATATTTAGAGTTTCACTAAGGCTGGACATGGAAAAGGAGAGCATGACTATGCAGGGGCATGTGTGAAAAGAGGTCTTGCAAGAGAAGAGTTGAAGTACAAAGATGGTGTTAAATTGAAAGATGCAAAGACCATAGTGGAATGGTGTATTGACAACATGGCCCGAGGTTTGCAAGAAAATTCCACAGTTCGCAGATATTTTTGGCTGATAGAGGAACAAAAAATTGTTAACTATGAGGATTGTATGACACTCACTAGGTCCAGTGATATGCACTCATTTTATAGTTCAAACGCTACTTTGTGGACCACATGGACAAGAAATTTGACATGTTTTTGTGCATCTTGTATTGAATTTTTCACTATTGAGTGTGATTTACAAGAATGGGTGGATGGATGGATTTGTAGGCCTCTAACTCCACTTCCTAGTTAGCAACCTCAACAAGCATTACGACTTGTCTCTGCAAATGAAGTTGCAACATCCAAGGACTTTGATGAAATTTCAATTTTGGTGCGACAATGTATTTATGGTTATTTACAATTTTTGTATTGAGTTATGTCCATTGAAATTTTAATATGTATAATTTAAATTTGAGTTGAAACATTTGTTTTTTGTAAGACTTGTGTTTGTAGTTATTGCAATAGTAGACAATAAAGAAGGAATGGACTATTTCTTATGTCATTACATCAAGGAAAGAAAAAATTTGACTTCTCTTGTTATAGATGGAAAAGATATTGAGTACCCTAAGGGTCAATGGTAGTTACTAGAACTTGGCTTTGACGGTATCCATTAAAAAACTCCTCTGTTTGGGTGTTTGAAGACTTTGAGACACACAGGAAAATACTCTTACATTCGCATCTAGTTCTAGCGACAAATATTCATCTGTATAGATATCAAGGAAGGCCTAATAACAAAATTCTTTGGAAGGTTCAAGATTCAGATCATGAAGCAATCATGTCTGCTATTCAGAGTAGATCTGGTCCTGATGGTTCATTGGAATGAATTTACAATTCTCATGTCTGGTATATATAATTTCTTTGATATAATTTCTTTGGTATATATAAATTTGTTAGTTAGATAAATTTAAGTTCATATATTTTATTAAATTTGTGTATTTTATATATATCTAGTATGGTTTTGATTTGAAACTTAAATTTCTTTGACTAACACTTTTATTTGCAGGTTAGTGGTGCTATAAAAGCTTCCACCTTCACATGGTTAGAACTATTAGTAGATAATTATAAATTCTCGAATCTAGGAGAAGCTTTCATTGTTTTACAAGAAAATATAAGCAATTAGTAACAATTTATGTACTTGTGGAGGGGTTGTTGGCTCTGGAGGAGGTAGCCCAGAAGGACCTGGAGCTTAGAGAACAAAAACAATGCCTCCCAAAGTTTTTACAAGACCATCCCTATGTGTGTGCATAGTTGGTTTGGTGCCATGACCCACCGTTTGTAAAATATATCATTTGACAGTCTTACACTGGCTCAAACTACACTATTTCGCGTGTTTGCAAGCAATAGGGCAGCGAGAGCACCGATTAGAGAAGGAAAAAACTGAGACAAGCTATTGTAGAGGTTCCCTATGCAAAGGTTTAGGATCAGACGAGACATTTCTAGGTGTCACGGAGTGCACGTAGTCACCCATTAAAGTTGAATGATTTTTTGGTCTCAGGGCTCTTAAGTGACTACACCTGAAAGAGGTAGCCTAGAAGCAACGACGTTGTCACGCACCAAAAAGAAGCTTCCTCTAGCGTTCACCTGGCCACCTAGATGTGTTGGTGCAGTCAGTTCGATGCCACGACCCACCGTTTGTAAAATATATCATTTGACAACCTTACATTGTCTCAAATTGCACTATTTGGTGCGTTTGCAAACAATAGGGCAGCGAGAGCACCGATTGGAGAAGGAAAAAACTAAGATAAACTATTGTATAGGGTCCCTACGCCAAGGTCTAGGATTAGACGAGATGTCTTTAAGTGCCACAGAGTCCACGTAGTCACCCGTCAAAGTTGAATGATTTATTGGTCTCAGGGCTCTTAAGGGACTATGCCTGAACGAGGTAGCCCAGAAGAAATGACATTATCGTGCACCAAAAAAACACCTCCTATAGAGTTCACTTGGCCACTCGGACATGTCGGCATAGTCAGTTTGATGCCATGACCCACCGTTTGTAAAATATACCGTTTGACATCGTTACATTATCTCAAACTACACTATTTCACGTGTTTGTAAACAATAGGGCAGCGAAAGCACCGATTTTAGAAGGAAAAAACTGAGACAAGCTATTGCAGAGGGTCCCTATACCAAGATGTAGGATCAAATGATACATCCCTAGGTGCCACGGAGTCCACGTAGTCACCTGTCGAAGTTGAACAATTTTTTGGTCTCAGGGCTCTTAAGGGACTACACCCGAACGAGGTATCTCGGAAGTAATGATATTGTTGCACTCCAAAACAATGCCTCCTATAACATTCACCTAGCCACCCAGATGTGTCAGAGCAGTCAGTTTTATGCCATGACCCACCGTTTGCAAAATATACCGTTTGACAGCCTTACAATGTCTTAAACTGCACTATTTCACGTGTTTGCAAACAATATGGCAGCGAGAGCACTGATTGGAGAAGGAAAAAACTAAGATATGATATTGTAGAGGACCCCTATGCTGAGGTGTAAGATTAGACAAGACATCTCTAGGTGCCACGAAGTCTACGAAGTCACTTGTCAAAGTTGAACAATTTTTTGGTCTCAGGGCTCTTAAGGGACTACGCCCAAACGAGTAGGCCGGAAGAAATGACATTGTCACACACCAAAATTATGCCACCTCTAGTTTCTTGGCCACTCAGATGTTTCAACATAGTCGGTTCGGTGCCATGACTCACTGTTTGCAAAATATATCATTTAACATCCTTACATTATCTCAAACTACACTATTTCTTGTGTTTGCAAACAATTAGGCAATGAGAGCACCGATTGGAGAAGGGAAAAAATGAGACAAAATATTATAGAGGGTCCCCATGCCAAGGTGTAGGATCAAACAAGACATCTCTAGGTGCCACGAAGTCCACTTAGTCAACCGTCAAAGTTGAACATTTTTTTGGTCTCAGGGCTCTTAAGGGACTACACCCGAACGAGGTAGCTTGGAAGCAATGACATTTTCACACACCAAAAATATGCCTCCTCTAGCATTCACCTAGCCACCCAAACATTTCGACGTAGTTGGTTTGGTGTCACGACCCACCATTTGTAAAATATATCATTTGACAGCCTTACACTATCTCAAACTGCACTATTTCGCGTGTTTACAAACAATAGGGTAGTAAGAGCACCAATTGGAGAAGGAAAAAACTAAGACAGGATATTGCATAGGGTCCCTACACCAAGTTGTAGGATCAAACGAGACATCCTTAGGTTCCATAGATTCTGCGTAGTCACCTGTCAAAGTTAAACAATTTTTTGGTCTTGGGGCTCTTAAGGGACTATGCCTAAATGAAGTAGCCTGGAAGCAACGACGTTGTCATGCACTGAAATGATGCCTCCTCTAGCGTTCACCTGGCCACTCAAATGTTTTGGCATAGTTGGTTTGGTGCCATGACATCCCGAGGCATGACTTCTCACTACTCACCTCCGTTCATTTCCTAAGATAATCAAATTTGGGCCTCCCTAGAGCCCGCCATGATGTGATCTAACACCAATCCGGGCCTCCCTAGAGCCTACCATGATGTGGTCTGACACCAATCTAGGCCTCCCTAGTAATTCCAAGAAGGCTTCGGATCAGGTGGTATGACACCAATCCAGGCCTCCCTAGAGCCCACCATGATGTGAATTATTTGACAATATACATTACATACATATTTATGTGTTCTTATCTAGATTGATATGTCGTAACATATGTACAAACATCCTAAATAAATATGTAAAGAATGTTCACAAATTCCAAGTGATGTATCATTTTAAAATTCATTGAAGAACCTTTAAATTTTTGCAAATAACTTGGAATGGTAAGGATGTGAATTATTTGGCAAACCCCCTCACAAAAATGTGTATTTTGGACTAGAAGGATTGTAGGGTATACAAAAAATGGGGTTTTTAAAGTGTGTGCTTGAATACAAAAACATATAGGACTTAATAGGGAAGTGAATCTACTTACGATAATCAAATCATGTATAAGTTCTTAGTTGATTGGCATAACACCAAATTATAAAGAGATATTAAGGTGTATCTATTGATCAATGGGATAATCTCTAAAACAATACATATTTAAATGCTTCCCTTAATTTCTTAACAATTGTACAATGCAATGTTGCACCATAGTAAGATTATATTCATATATGTTGCACCATAGTTTTTTTATTTTAAATCAAACATACATATAGAACTAATGTACATAGAACATGCATACATAGAAGGATATCATGTGCAGTGAAATTGAATCAAACATAGAAGTAATATCGTTATGAAAACCAACACATGGATATAGAATGTATCAAACTAAGTGTGTTGGACACACATATCTGAAAATATAAGTTCATAACATGAGTACATCTCGAACTAAGTGTGTCATACATATATGACCACATGCGGTGGCATAAGGCTATATATACAATTTCCTATGAAGAATCATGAACTATGACCAGCTAGCCCATGTGTGTGTGTGTGTGTGTGTGTGTGTGTACATCCAGGTCCTATGAATCTAATCATGAAACATCTTCCCTCTCTTCTCCTTGCTATAAGTAGCATGTCCACGACCTGGGGATGTAGTAGAGGGAGATGCCACTACGGATTTCATCCATGTGGTCCTAGGCGTCTCTAAAAAATCCTGTAACCTAACCCTCACATTCATAAATAACAAGTTTTTAACACCGAGATTTTTAAAATACATTCAAAATTTAGAAACTTAGAATTTAGTTAAAATGCAAGTGAAATCTTACCACAATGTCATGATCCCTATCAATTTTTTGTTGACGTGTCGTAGGGAAAACTATAGACTCACAAGGGGTAAGCTACATACAAATAATTAAATTTCAAATTAAATATTTCATATACAAAGTTTGATATTCTAGATTTAAGTAATAAGAAATAATTCCTCAAAAAATTAACAAATTTGAAAAATTGTACCTCAGTTAGTGGATCTGTAGATGATATGGTAGTATCTACAGTAACCTCCACAGTCTGCATATATGGAGGAGTCTCCTTAGCAGTCATAAGCTGTACAAAAAACATGTACAAATCAATATTAATCTATATGACTGCCACATAACAGACCCAAAGTATAATCCACATGAACTTCCACAATTAGAAACAAAGTGTAAAGAGAAAATAACCTACATAAAATTCACGTGAGGCGTGTCAGTAGCCTCAGTTCCCATAGTAGATGATGAGCCGCCAGGATCCTGCATATTAAAGACAAACATATATTAATATGTACATGTACAAGTGAAACATTCTAATAATAAAAGTGCACAATCAAATGAAATTTTAAATTTAAGTACAACTTGAAACTTATGTTTGTAACATGCCTAGCTACAGTAGCTAGCATGTTGACGCCAGATGTTTCCTTCACCGGCTCTTACTATTTAAAATAAAATAAAATAAAAATTTGCATGTATGTACATGATGTACAATCAAATACATATATATTAAAATATCAAAAACATGAATTAAACTATCATGTATATATATATATATATATATATATATATAATATTTATTTGACATTTACCTGTGAAAGACCAAGATCCTTTACACCAGTTCCAAAAACATCTACCATCATCTCATCTTGAGAAAAGAAATCATGTGATCTAATAAATGATGTCTTACCTGCAGTCCATACAACACCACATGATCCATAGTGGTGTGGTGCACTGCGCCTCCACCAACATCACCAGATGCAATCTACTCAGTATGCTAGGTCAGAGTGTCAGTAAGCTCCCTCAATGCATGTAGTGTGTCAATCTCCACAACCTTCTTCACTATATGAGGGATAACTGAAGGCAGTGGGGGTTTTGGGGCATGGGTGATTCTTGGTTGACCTACACATGCACTAAGTTTACTCTATGCAGAGCCACCTCCTCGCCCATAAAAATCAAAAAATTCAAAATAATTTGGGACCTCATTAAGCACAAACTCATAGTATAATTTCTTCAAAAAATAGAGAGGAACCTCATTGTTGTTACATGGTGGATAATCAAAAACCATCCACCATCAGTCCTAAAAATTATTCTTGATTTGGTCATTGAGGTAGCAATGGATTGGGAACCGTTTACAAGTAGCTATGGGGGGCATTGGTTCTTAGGTCGGTAAACAATGCACAAATGTAGTCTTTTCCAAAAAAATTGTCTTTTACAGTCGCATGGTATAATTTATCTACATACCACCACCTACAATCACCTCTAAAGGTATTCCATATGTCTATTTGGTTGGTTCCGGAGTCAAATTTTCCAATCAATGTTTGCAATGTGTTAGCTAAAGTCATGTGGGACGGATTTGTGGCATGATTTTGTCTTATAGTCTGAATAAGGTTCTCAATGACAATTTTATTTTGTCAGATTCTTCCAACGATATCATCTTGTGTTCCTACTGGTTCCATGGGGACAGAAGGAGCCACAACAGGTATATCTATGTTTGGAGGAGGGTTTTGAGGAATGTTTGGAGGGTTTTGAGGATTATTTGGAGGGTTTTGAGGAATATTTTGACTGTTTGCGGGATTACGAGTTTTCCGAGCAACTGACAAAACAAAAAAAATTGTATATATAAACAAAAAATTGAAAAACTCATGAAAATCACAAAAAAACCTAAAATGCAAACAAATTGATCAAAATCGAGGGCTTACCTCTTTGTCATGGTGGCATGGTTGAAACTATCACGATCCAGAAGATCGAAGAGCAATATTTAGGGGGTATTAAAAGCGCGAGTGCCAAAGGTCTAGGAGAAATCATGGTTTGAAAGGAAAATGGGGGAAAATGAGGATTCGCAGGTCTGTTTTTTAATCTCAAAGGACCGCAATCACGGTTTTAGGTTCAGAAATCACTGAACCTATAAAAATAATTACGCGAGCGCAGTTTAGAAACCGTGAGTGTGGTTTAGAAACCACGAGCGCGGTTTATAAACCGTGATCGTGGTACCTAAATTTCAGGTTTTTATGTCCACCAACTTGTTGCACTTACCCCCTTTCCATTCATTATTCTTTTAGAAAGAAGAATAAAATCAAATGATTGTAATGGGTAAAAAACTCTTCCTAGAAGCACACACATGATGGTGACAGCGTAAAGTGAAAAAATGAGTTTTTTTGTAAATGGAATATTCTTTACTCTAGGAAATCAATCATAGTTCAAAATGGTTCCAATTGGGCATATAAAAATGGGATATTTTCAGTTATAACATCTCATTCATCCACTTGATGGATCAAGGATCAAAGGTCCCACAGGTTTCTTTTTTCAAGGCTCGTGGGGGGTATATAGGTATTTTACCTTTGGGGAAAACATTTGTATAAGAACAAATGCATGTCTTCATTCTAAGGGTTATAATTTAGGGTTTTTTTGCTAAGGTGATTACATTTTATAGTCATTAGTACATATTGAGATCAATTTATATATATCTCCCTTATCTAAATTGAAGCATACTTAACCATTTTCTATGTTTTAATCAAGCATTCTAGAATGTACATGAGAGAACGGTTAAGAAATATAACTTTTAATGTAATTTTATGTTTATTTAATCAAAAAAATATAGAGTTCTTTTTGGTTATTACATGAGATTGGTCACTACGTAAATATTTTTTTGTAGTGTTACTTTACAATATTTGTTTGGTTTTAAAATCCTTTATGCAATATTACTATGGCGGTTATTTCTTACAATCCTTTAGTGTATTTTAGGTGTTATGGAATTGATGTAATAAATTTTTTCCTAAGGTTTTATGTACATATTTTTATGTTAAAATTTCATAGATTATGTGGTAGTGTTTGTATGAATTTAGTATCAATTTGTAGACAAAAAATCACACACTTTTAGTCATTATTTAGTCTCGATCACATACTACTATTTGCATGATTCCTAAGTAAGACAAGTACTTAATAGCCCATGTCTTTGGCCACCTTTATTTTCTTTATGCTTATGCTTTCAGTATTGCACTTGTACTTTCTCAATTTATCTTTTCACCTTTCAAAAAATTTCATTTTAGACACCAATGCCTAGCAAGGACGCTAGCGTCAGACGCCCCTATCCCCTCTAGGCACCCTTATCCTCTTTGTACTTTGGTCACAATTTTTGGGTCCTTTCTAAAAGTTTGAGAATCTTATCTTTTTGGTAGTTGGCCTTTTTGGGGTTGATTATGAAATTAAAGTGAAGGAATCATATAAATATAAATTTATGTGATCATAATAAGAGACCAAGCACTGCTCATCTACTATCTCCACCTAAGGTTGCATTGACATCTATAGCTCCATTTACATCCATCTATCTCCATCACAAGGGATACAATGTTAGTTCATATGTATCACTCTTCAAAGGAGGGGAGTCTATTGTTTCCATGCACACATTATTTACATTCTACATCTAGTTACTTTCTTACTACTCACAAAGTGTGACTGCAACAAGAGCAGCCTGAGGCACAATTTCCCACACATAGACACCTAGAACTACATTGGGTCTGAGATGTAGTGTAGCACTCTGTGATAAGTCCATCAATTTGGCAGCTAAGGATAGTCTAAATCCCTCCATATGCATCTTTAATTTTTAGGGTTTTGATGCTTTTCTTGGGGTTTTACATGTGATTTATCCATTATAGGTTTACAACGACATCCAGTGAATTTTAGCAGCATACACATGACAAGAAGCAAAGAAGTGTAGACACCTAGTGACCATATCGAAACCAGGTTTTGACCATTTCTATAGACCATGGTTCCCACATGAACCCATATCCCTCTCCATGTACCCCATTCCACTCAAAACTGCAAGATCTGTAAATTTCAGAGCTTTTGTGTGACGGTCTTCCATTTCTGTTCATCTGGTATCTATTGCGACATAGTCCAATAACCTCTGAGAATTATCTAAGGCTCTTTTAACCCTCTTTGCACATTAGGGTTTCATATTTTTTAGCTTAGTTTTCTTGGGTATTATTTTAGTATTTTATTATTCATATATTTACTAAAAAAAATTCATTATATTAGGCTATTCTATCACATTTTAGTTTAATCACAATGAATGCATATTCCCCTTTAAAGGTTTTTTTCTTAATCTTTGTCCTCCTACATTTTGGAAGCAACTGGCTGAAATGGAAAACACTGGTGCTTATCTCCATTAGATCCACCACCCCCACTTCATTTTACCAAGTACCATCCTATCCTGACCCTTGCAAATCAAATCACCTTCATCTATTTTACATGTTTTTTCTTGCAAATCATGCCCATCTTGCATATTTCAAGTGCATTTTCTATAATTTGTGAATTTTACCATCCCAACATCATCATATCCCAAGTTGTTAAAATTTTATTTAGAGATGATTTATGTGATCACTTTTTATCTGTCTTCAGTGGCTTGTGTCAGATGTATCAAATGTTTACAATACTTGTGTGACCATTATTTTGAATGAGTATTACATTTTTTGGTTGCATTTGATCTCATATTAAGGTTCTTACAAGTATGACAATTTGAAATATAATGTTTCCCTCTTTATTTCAAGCCACCCCTTGGGTTATATTACCTTGGTTAAGGAAAAGCCTTAAAGTAACAGGAATAAAACCACATCCTTAGTCACATGCCTCCCTGTCATTTCCATAAGTCATGGTAAAGATAGACAGATAGATTTGTCCTTGACTATAAATGAAATATCAATAGATATATCTTTTATTCTTGCCATCTTTGCATCCTACTTATTTGGGGTGTTAGATAGGTGTTATCTTGTAAAATTGAAGAGGGCAATTTTGTAGGTAACCATACCAAATTTTTGTTTAGGCTCCCTGTTAAGGTCCCCTAACGTTCGGAATGGCATAAAATCCCTTTCCGAAAAATCTATTTTTTTCAACTTAGTCATTTGATCCTTTTTTGGCTAGGCACAGTTTTTATTCATGCAACATCAAATAAATTTGTGCCCCCTCTTTTCCTTTGGCGTATCCTTTGGAGTGTTGACATTCCAAATGTTGTGCCTTCTCATGATGTGCCTTTCAAACCTGCACCGAGGCACACGCATCACCTTGTTGACATTAAAATTGTTATGCCCCTGAATGGTGAGCCAAAGCGCTAAAAAGGTAATGTCAACAGTCCCGAATCTGTGCCAATGGCGCAAATATTTTCATGTTGTCATCTATTTTGGTGCGCCTTGCAAAAAATTTGGTGGCACATTTATTACATCTTTTCCTATAAATAGGTGCATCCGACCTGTCATTTTCATGATTGAAAAAACATGGAAAAATTTTATTCCTTTGCATTTGTTAGCGCTCCTGTCAGCCCCGTGTATTACTTTTCATCATATTCATGGACCCCACATCGTTTCTTCCAGCCTATATATTCCTGGTAAGTGGTCCTTACTTTTCTTGTTGTTATGTTGTGGTTTCATTGTTGTTGTTTTTGAGAGGTTGTTGTTATTAAAAACAAAGAAAATGAACCTACGAAGTAATGCAGCCTCCAGCCCAATCTTAAAATTGACCCACCTTCAAATGTTTTTACCCTCCTTCTAGATCTGCTGCTTGGAGGGCCTTGTCTCAGAAATGAATCCTTGTCCCTCTTTTCCCCTCACTATCAAAATCTGGGTTGGAAGAGTTAAAGCCACAAAAAACCTGTCAAAAGAAAAAAAATCCCTAAAAAAATTATCAAACCCATGGTTTTCCTTTAGCGCAAACACCATCACTGTTGTACAAAACATAGTCATGCCAAAGAGGCGCACTGTCCCCACTTGCAACATGCCTCTTTCCTGTGCCTTAGAAAATTCTTAAAACCTGATATAGGCGCAAGCGCAACTCCGCCTACACCAACATCTGAATGTCATGCAGACTCTTCCTACGCCACGCCAAAAGCTAAAACACTGGTGCACCTTAACTCAATGATGTACCATTTGAACCTGTGCCCTTTAGCACACCATAGTGATTTGCAACATGTATCATATCTACACTAATGGCACATCTTCCAGCCTTGTAACACCAAAATAATTTGTGCCTATTCAAAACCCTTCATATGGTGCAGGCGCACATCCTTTGACACCAACACTGAATGTTGTGTGTAGTATTTCTACGCCCTGCACCCCTTTGCGTTGTTTTCTTCCATGCAACACTCTCCAGCAGTGTGCCTTATTTTCCTAACCCTGCAGCCTGCAATAGAATTGATCCTTACGCCCATAGACTTGTAAATTGATAAGTTTTCATTTTGTAAGCTTTAATGGATGATCTAACAACTAACATGGCTCTTCTACGATGGACTTCCCTGCTTCTTCTTGTAGATCAGCAACTGAACTCAGATACACACATGTCTTCATTAAGTAAAAAGCCAACCAAGTCAAAGGGTAAAGTTAAACTCACAATAGAAGAAATGAAGTACAAATACCAAAGGGTCAGGATGCCCAAGTCCCTTACAGAGTGTGACTTGGACATCAGGGATTCAAAACTTGGTCACATTGATATGGAAGACTTCTGGGCCAGAACCAGAAGGGTCACAGGCAGTCTGTGGATGGAAAAATTGGTTAGCAGTGGTTTACATTTTGCTAGGGGAATTCTCGTGAGCGCGGTAAATAATGAATTCATGATGGTGGTGGCCTTCTGCTACAATAAGGACACAAGATGTGTCGAGAAGGAGAAGGGCAAGGTAATAATCAACCTCACTGCCCAACACTTTGATATCATGTTGGGTATCCCCCACCACCAGAACTTTGTGGCAATAAGCCAAGAAGACTGCATAAAATCATGGTATGATAATGAGTAAAAATGCATGCATCTTATGAACGAAGTGTATCTGAAGAACAAGAAGGTGATAACCAGGTGGCTGCAAGTTATTCACCGCAGCGACTTCTCAGAATAGCTGAGTGACACCATAACCTTCTTAAGTAGGGTATTTGGGATTCCTGATGCCCATTACTTCCACAAATGGATGCTCAAATATCTGGAAACAATGAGCAAAAATTTTCTTGATCAACGTTTTGAATGGGCAGAGATCATCAGTAGCACTATCTCCAAGCAGCTTCAACAACTCTCAACAATGGAGAGGTTCTACATAAAATCCTATGTGGTATATGTTTTTTCCTCAGAAAGAGACTACCCAGCACTAAGTCGATGTGGGGTGTGGCCCCAAGTAAAAATATATGAGTATTATCCAGAGTTGAGACTGGAAAGAAGCATCCCTCAATTCAACAAAATCAATGATGCCTTCTTCTACGGCATCATCTGCCTATTGAGGCCCAATATGACTCACGGTCAGATGACCAAGAGTGTGGTTACTACCACAGAGAAGTGGGGGGTGTTATTTACGCAATTCCCCACTTTCACTTATCTCAGAGCCACCAACTTCTTGGGGGAGCCCACCAAGTTACTGAGGTATGCGGGACCTAAGTTGATCCTATTGGAGCTTTCCAGAAAGCTTATCACATACCATGAGAAGTGCCTAAAAAGAAAGAAGGGTGGAACTCCATTCCCCCTCATAGTGGGCAGGTACACTAGCACTTCTCATACCAAATCCCGGGAAATGTTTACAGAGTTGGATTTACACAACTTGAAACACAATTTCCTGACAAGGCCGACCTTTGATCCTCGCAATTACCTTCCAAGGGAAAAGCTTGATCCGATTCACATCCCACAGATCGAGGATGTCTATATCGATCTGTATCACGAGGTCGAGCTCAGAAGAAAGGATCACTCCCACCTGGCCCTGGTAGAAATCATCCAATATGGTGTGGCCATTGTCCCGAAAGGTTTCCAAATGATTGATCAAGAAGTTGATCAGGTCTATCTAGATACAAATAGGGACAATTGGCCATTTTACGAGATTGATAGAACAAAGGCACCTCAAACTATTGAAGAAAGGGTTAAAGGCACTCTGCAGCACACAGAGCATTGGTGCAGGAAGAATGGCCTCATCTACCTTGGGGTAGACTTCACCACATCTCCTTTGGGTGATGCACCTACTAAGCCAAAGCACTTACCAAAGGCCAAAGGAAAAGACAAAGAGGGAGAATCAAGCACTGCTCAGGAACAAGCTCCCAAGAGTCCTCCTTCCGCCACCCAGGAATAGGTAGTAAGCCTGGTATCCCCTGAAAAAGAAGAGGTGGTAAGTGTTCCAACAGGCACATCCACTCAGGATGTTGCCACTACTGTAACTAGTGAAGTTCCCACCATCCCATCTTCTGCTCCTCCTTCCCCTCCTCACGTCACTCAAACAACCACTCCTCTGGTTGTGTCTTCTCCCCCATCTTCTACTATTCCCCCTTCCTCTTCCTCCATCTTCTCTTCCCTCACAGATCTGTCCCCCAGCATTTCTTCCCTCATCTCTCAGATCCCTTCCACCCCCATAGTTTCCTCTCCTACAGTGACTCCTGCCCTTGTGAGTGTTGGAGATTAGCTTCTTTAACAATTCTTCACCACAAGCGTCTTGACACATTTCCCCTTAGTTCACTGTAGTTTGCTCTTTCCTCCACCTCCATTCCCTCTTCTCCCTCTGGTCCCACTCCCTTAAGTCCAGAATGGATCTCCAAACACCTAAGCCAGCATAAGAGGAAAGTCCCCATTGCACCTATGGACTTCTCCATCATCCCAACAAAAGGAGCTAAGAAGAAAAAGCCAATAACCCGCTTCTCTCATAGCACTTCAGGTGAAAGGGTTATGGAGATCGCATACCCTGATCCCACAAAGGATAAAAAGGATTTGTCTCCTACAGATTATACAGTGACACAGGTCACAATGGGAACATCCTCAGAAAGCCTACAGGGAGAGGCCCTATCTACAGTGGATTCCCTTTGCAAAAAGCTTCAGGAAGCAAAGGAAGAGAAGAGGATACTGAAGGAACAGAACAAACATCTTCTCCAAGCCCTGCAGAAAATGGGCAGTGCACCTCCTGCAACTGCCACCAAAACTCCTGAAGCCCTTAGTCAGGAAAAGATAAATGAGTACACCAAGATTGGTGAGCAAGGTATGGTAGTATCCACCTGGAGAGACCAGATCCTCAAGGATAGTGAGGAAGTAATTGTAAAGTTCACAGAGCTGTATCAAAATATTGATCAGGCTAACAAGGAACTCCAGGTGATTGCGGGACCTATCTCCAAAGAGTTGGACCATGCTAGGTTACAACATGAGACATTCTAGAAGATGCTCGACTACCTCACTTGATGACTTAGTAAAATTCAGCGTCTTCGATCACCCAAGAGCACCCAACAAAGTCCTTGCTGCTTTGGACTATCGGGTTGACCAGATGGAATTTGTCTTGGAGAAGATTAACAAAATCAAGGAGGAGGCCTTGGATGCAATGCATCAAATGGAGCAGATCATCCTAAGGATGTCCTCAAGCTTTATCACCCCATCATATGCCTTGAGGAAGGCAGATGACACTATTCGGATCTTTAAGGAGATCGCGTCACAAGGGTTAGGGTTAAAAGCCACTTTTGATGCAGAATCTACCAACAACCTTCTGGCCTACCAAAATTTTGTCAGATACCTGATGGAGGTAGGTAATGAATACTTCAAGCTCCTAGAGAGACTCAGAGATGAACGGGAGACTTGTGACGTCATCGGCAATCACACCAAAGGTCTTGCTCAGGATCAACTTCAACCGATGATTAGCAAAGTTCATGGAGTATCGTGCTCAATTTCACATTTCCTCTCCTGAGCAGAAGCAGGATACTCCTTTCCAGCCACGGGACGATGATGAATAGGCTCCTTCCTCTTGGGATTGTTCCCATTTTTGTAAAGTATTTAAAAGTATGTTGGCACAAATGATGACATCATCCATGTTGCACCATGAGATGTTGTCATCCACCAAATTGCCCCAAAGTCAACTAGTTGACTTTTAGATATTTTGTAGATATTTTGTAAATAGTTATTGGTCTCTTTTTGTCTTCTTTCTCCTTCTCCTTCTATATATACTTAGATACTTGTTGTACTCAGAGATGAACATTTTTTAGATGAAAAATAGAAGTGAGAAGGAAAAAGGCTTTGTACTTTTGTAACAGAAAATATTAATACAGAAATTAAGACTTTGTGCTCAATGGATGTGTTATGTGTATTAGATATTTCTTAAGTTAGATCTATGTTACTTTTCTGTCAGATCTATCTCTACTTTTTTGTCATTTTCTCATCAATATTGCTTTGTTTGTTTATGCAAGTAGGTTTGGCTCTGTTTACTACCAGCCCAAAACATAAACCTTCTGACCTTTCTTTCTTTGGAATTCATTTCTTTTCTCCCTTCAGATCTATCCTATCTCCATCCTTCCTCTTCATTCCTTTCTGTTCACAGTTGGAAATACCCCTACTGGGATGAGATCCCAAACCCCTGAAGGTAGAATACTATAGGACTTACATAGATTCCTGCTGGTAGAATAGCAATAAACCAGTTTCTCTTTGCTGTCTCAAAGAGGGGCTATGCCCTGCACACTGTTGGCTCGTCTATCCATAGATTTTCCCTCCCGACAGATTTTCAGACCAATAGTTTTTGGTGACTCTACTGGGGAAAGAACCAGATCTATGTGAGTGTTGTGTCGGTTAAAAGACACTAACAACTTTTAAGGTTGCTAAGGTAACTAAGAAAATAGATAAAACTATAAAAATCACTACCTGTTTGCAAATCTTAACTCTTTGCTTAAAATCCAAATTTTTTCCAAAAGTGATCCAAACTGAAAATTTTCTTCAGAGATCCATAGATCTGGGCTAGTTAGAGATCTTTAGTTCACTGAGTTTTTACAAAAACCCATATATTTCCGTAGATCTGAGATTCTGACAGTTTTACAAATAATTTCAAACCCTTGCAAAAAGTCAACTCTAAGATCCGAAAATCAGCTTACTAAGTTAACCATCATTTTATCCTCGTTGATCTTTGTCATTAAACCACAATTGGTTTTCAAAAGAAGGATAAAATTAAATATTTAGAAAAGTACATGCTAGTTGATTTTTGTCAGAAAAATCAGAAAATCAGCAAGTAAGACTAAAAAGAGTTTTTAAAAATCTGCTCTAAAAACATTGTGGATCTGAAAGATATGTTGGCGGGTGAACCATTTACCCATAGCAGGAGAGCTCATGGAGAATTTGATCCTATTTTTTATTTACTTCAAAGGCATAACTTTAGTATTACGCCAGCATGCTTCTCATCGCTGAGTTCAGCTGATCGGTCAGCCAGAAGTGTCTCACCTCCACGAAAGAACCATTTTTTGCAAGGAGCCTCCACATCCCTTTGCAGTGCTTTGTTGCTCAGCAACCACTGCCCTTCCTCTCACGTCCTCTTTCCATATTTTCAAATGGCAGTACCATGGGGAAATGCTATGGGCCCTCTTGCCTTGCCACATCCTGTTCACGCACTCCCTCATGGAAACCACAAGAATTTCCCAAGATTTGATGGGAGTGGAAACCAAAGCACGGATTCACATATATCTGCATTCATTATGTCATGCAACATCCTGGATGTGACCCATGAAGATGTGTCAGTATGCCTCTTTCTAGAGACCTTGCAAGGACCCACAGCAGAGTGGTTCCAACATTTACCGGCCAGATCTATCACCAGTTGGGCCACATTACAAACTACATTTGAAGACAGGTATAAGCCTTCAGAAGATGTGTTTGCATTATTGTCAAAGATCACTCACCTAAAGAAGGAAGTCAATGAAACCATGCATGATTTTATCACTCGTTTTAATTCACTAATTAACCGTGTGCCGCCTACCATGCTGCCCACACCAGAAAATCAGAAGTGTTTCTTTGTGAATGCCATGAGCTCAAGAGTAAGTTTATTACTCTTACAAGAACAAATCACCACCCTGGTTCTAACTCAAGCTGCAGCCATTCAGATAGAGGACAACTTGCTTATATCTGGTGAGTTAAAATGAGAGCCATCCAAGCCTAAAGCTTCAACTCCTTCTCAAGCCACTTCATCAGATCTGGCATTCCAGAAGATGGCAAATGACTTGCTCACGTTGAAGAAGTAATTAGCTCAAGCTTCTCCTAACACTTCATACCGAGATATCCCACAGAGAAATTTCACTTCCAACAATGCCCCACAAAGGCCACGTTTACCTGCAACCACTCCGCGGTTGGCACTTGAGGCCCCTCTAGTCAATGCCCTAGTTGAGGTCGATGAAGAGGAGAAAAATTATGAAGAACCTTCATCCCCAGGTGGAGGTGATCAAGATATCAGTGAACTGACTGGCGACTCTACAATCGGGTATATGGAATTTGAAGATGAGGAATCTGATGAAGAAGAGGGTACCCAAGGGTATGCAAGTGGATAGTCATATGTTATTTTCACCCACTCCCAAGGAAAAGAAGTAGAAGTTGCTACCAGGATACAAAAAGAGAAGGTTGTGTCAAACACACCTCCAACCATTGCTAAAAGAGGTAATCCTCTTCCTGCTCAACCTCCTATTAAGTCTTTTACAAAAAAATATTTTCCTCCCATCTCTCCTCCAAATCAGCCTTCTTCTATTCCCATAAAGACCAGTAATCCTACCTTACCACCATGAAGTGAGGGACTCATTCCTTCATCAATGCAACCCTTGGTCACATTCGATATAATCGATCATGCTAAAAAGACCAAGATTCAAATGTCTGAAGCTGAATATCTTCAGTCTAATCCTGAGCAGCTTGTAAGATTGACCGAATATATCCAAAGCCAAGCTATCGTACCCATTTATGCCTCCCCTAAAGGAATCCTTTCCACTCCTCCTGCATCTCGCATAAATGTTGCCTCAACTTCTGCATCAGGAAAAATTGAACCTTTTTATCTCTCCCTCCTAATCAATGGTCACAAGCTAAGCAACTGCATAATTGATTTTGGGGCTTCCGATAATGTCATGCCGGTAAAGGTCGCTCATGCTTTGGGCCTTACTCTTACCAAGCCTTTCGGTAGATGTTACTCCATGGAAACCAAATAGGTTCCATTGATTGGTCAGATCAAAGACGCACAGTTCACCTTTGCGGCGTTCCCAGAGAAAAGAGTAAAGATGACCATCCTCATTGTTGATATCCCAGTGGCATATGGAATTCTACTAGGAAGAAGCTTTTGTAGAGAAGTTGGTGGAGAAATCCATATGGATTGGTCCAAGGCCAGAATCCCCATCAAGGGTGTAATGCAGACATTAGAGCCTGAATCACAAAATAAGTACTTGGTCACCAATTCCGATGACCCCAAAGCCCAAATTCTCTTTGAATCATCAGGGATGGGGAACTACTTCTTATCTACTGAGTCTGATAAAATGGACATTCTCATCCAAGAGGAGGACCTTAACAAGATATGGACACTGCAGTTTGATGGCAGTTGTGCAACTAGCGGATGTGGTGCTGGGGCTGTGCTAATATCTCCTGAAGAGGAGATTTTTCCTCTCTCTTTCAAGTTGTAGTTTTTCAATACAAATAATACTACTGAATATGAATCTTTGCTACTTGGCATGCAAGCTGCAAAAGAAAGGGGAATTAAGAACCTAAAAGTACAGGGCGATGCCGAGCTGATCGTAAATCAAGTGAAAAGAATATACCAAGTAAAGAATGAAAGGCTCAGGTATTACCGCAACACGGTATGGGACAACATTGAGGAATTTGACACCTTTTCAATAAAATCCATTCCAAGAGCTCAGAATGACATGGCCGATTCACTGGCCATCTCAACATCTCTCATGCTCCCTCACCCAGGGTTGAAGACAGACACATATACCATTGAGGTAGTCTTCCGCCCAAGCGTGCCAGACAATTCTCAGCACTGGCAGGTATTCAACGATGACAATCAGCTTATTACCTTTCTAGAGAAAGCAAAAAATTTCAGTGAGCTTCATTTTGAAGGATCTACTTCTGCATGCCGTGAATCTATTACTGATCAAGCAAACGAATCAAAATAAGGTGATGGCATATGTCAGCTCAAGGGAAATAAAATTCCAAAAGGTTTAGTCTCTCTGGAATGTTTGTTTGACAAACATGATCGTTTTATAAAAAAGAAATGACAAGATGACCCTAACTCCTCTCCAGAAACCGAACCGGTCAACTTGGGTTCTATGGAACATCCGCAATTTGTGAACATTGGGAAGTGTTGCACACCCAAAGAAAAGTGGAAGTTTGTCAAATTTCTGAAGAAATATATGGACGTATTGGCATGGTCTTATGCCAATCTAAAGTCTTTCAAGCCAAAGGATGTTCAACATGACATCCCGTTGAAAGAAGATGTCAAACCCTTTTTCCAGAAACAGAGGCACTACAATCCCAAGATCTCGGGTACCATCCAGGTGGAAATACAGAAGATGCTGGATGTAAGGATCATTTTTCCTATCCATCATAGTACCTGGGTCGCAAACATCATGCCAGTATGAAAGAAGAATGGTGAGATACACATATGCGTAGATTTTCACAACCTGAATCAAGCATCCTTGAAGGAAAACTACCCGCTGCCCATAATGGATCAGGTTTTGCAAGCAGTAACTGGTTCAGAGATGTTATCCATGCTTGATGGCTTCTCAAGTTATAATCAGATTGAAGTCTCGCCTGAAGACCGATTCAAAATGGCATTCATTACTCCCTGGGGCACATTCGCCTATAGCAGGATGCCTTTTGGCTTGACCAACGCCAGTGCCACCTTTCAGTGAGCAATGGACTTCGCATTCAAAGGTATGATGGGAAAGGTCATCGTAGTTTATTTAGATGACTTAACTGTGTTCTCTAAATAGTGAAATGATCATTGTGATCATTTGGAGCAAGTATTGATTAGATGCCGAGAACACGAAATCTCCTTAAATCTGAAAAAGTCTATTTTCAGGGTCACTGAAGGAAGGTTTCCATGACACATTGTCAGTAAGGAAGGGACAAAGATAGATGTCGAAAGGGTTAAGGCTATTCAGATCCTTACCTTACCCACAAGCAAGACCGGTGTTCACTCTTTCTTCGGAAAAGTGAATTTTCTCAGACACTTTGTTCCCGACTTTGCTGAAAAGACTCGTCACATATCAAATATGATGAAAGGGTCACAAAATTTCCGGTGGAGTGAAGAAGGAAAGACGTCATTCGAGGATATAAAAGCCTCTGTTTCTCATGCACTAGTCCTGGTATGTCCCGACTTCTCCAAGGATTTTATCATGTACAGTTATGCATCTGAGCATACTGTATCAGCCATCTTAATGCAAAAGAACTCTGAGGATGTTGAATCTCCAATCGCGTTCATGAGATCTCCTCTCAAGCCTCATGAATTGAATATGTCTCAGTTAGAAAAGCACACATTCGCCATTGTCAAAGCAGTCAAGAACTTCTAGTATTACATCCTAAACTCTCATACAGTAGTGTTGGTCCCTGACACGGTAGTCAAGTCTATCTTAACTCAACAAGAGTTAGGAAGCTTACGAGGGAATTGGATCGCAAAGGTCCAAGAGTATGATCTAGACATAAAACCAACCAAGCTAGTAAGAGGCAAGGGCCTATGTTAGCTTATGGCTGAAAACAAAGATTCAGAGGTCCCTAAAGAAAAAGATGATTGCATCGATGGAGCGCAGAGTAAACTAAAGAAAGTTGATTCTCTACCTATGGTTCTATTTGTTGCGACTAGCAACGAATGGTATTCCGATATCACTTTCTTTCTCACTTACGGTGAGTGTCCAGCTCATCTAACTTCAAAGGAGAAGCATACTGTAAAGCTCAGGGCAGCCAGATATGTCATATGGGATGACGGTTTATACAAACGTGGTATTGATGGCATCTTCTTGCGATGCGTTGACAAGCCACAGCAGGTAAAGTTACTAGAAATATTTCATGATTCAGCCTGTGGTGGTCACTTTTCCTCTTCTGTCACAGCACACAAGATCATCTGGGCTAGGTACTATTGGCCAATGCTATTTCAGGATACAGCCACCTGGGTAGCAAAATGTGAGCTCTACCAATAGTTTGTTGGCAAACCAAAATTGGTTACTTTTCCCCTCAGGCCAGTCATTATTGACGAACCATTCAGGTAATGGGGAATTGAATTTATTGGAGCACTCCATCCCCAATCAAGTGCCAGACATAGTTATGTCCTAACAACAACAGATTACTTCACCAAATGGGTGGAGGCCATACCTGTTAAGAATGCCACCTCTGAAGTCATTTGCAACTTCATCAAAGAGAATATCATCATGAGGTTTGGCATCCCACACAAGGTTGTTGCTGATAATGCTTCCAACTTCTCCTCATGGGAAGTTATCAGTTTTTGCTATGAATACGGAATAACCTTGGCCCATGCCTCGGATTATTACCCCCAAGGAAATGGTCAGGCAGAATCCAGTAATAAGAACTTAGTGACCATCATACATAAACTAGTTGATGAGAATCAACGGTCATGGCACAAGTCATTGTATGACGCTTTGTGGGTAGACCATATTACTCCAAAGAGGTCTCTCGGTATGTCACCTTTTCAAGTATTATATGGAATTGATGCCGAGCTTCCCATTTCTGCGGAACTTCCTTCTCTGCACTTGGCACGATCGATCAAAGATGAGACTTTCCATAATTATCTTGAAAAGAGGGTCATGTATCTAACAGAGCTTGAAGAAAAGAGAGTAAGAGTGGTCGACATGATCACCAAACATCAGAGTCAGGTCAAGAGACTATTCGATAAAAAGGCTAAGCAGAGGGATTTCCAGGTGGGAGATCTTGTCCTTTTGTGGGACAAGCGAAGAGAGCCAAAGGGCATGCATGGAAAATTTGATTCTCTATGGAGAGGGCCTTTCAAGATCAAGCAGCTCAATGGAGAGAATAGCTTCTATCTCTCATATCTAGACAAAATTGAGCTCTCGCTTCCCTATAGCGGGAAGCATCTCAAAATATTCAGGAAGTAGAGCTTGCTCTCTTCTTTGTACAGTTTGCTTTAAGTTGTGTGTTTATTTTTGTCATGTGTTTGCTTTTGTTGGTTGTGTGTTTTCCTTTTTCATCACCCTTGTTTTTGACTCTGTAACCCAATGGATAGGCACATGTTGATCTGGGATTCTCTACCCTTAAGCTTTGCTCAAAGATAGTCCCCAGAAAGAGCCAGCTGTTATCCTGTAAAATTGACGAGGGCAATTTTGTAGGTAACCATACAAAATTTTTGTTTTGGTTCCCTGTTAAGGTCCCCTAATGTTTGGAATGGCATAAAATCCCTTTTCGAGAAAATCTAGTTTTTCAAACTTAGTCATTTGGTCCTTTTTTGGTTGGGCACAGTTTTTATTCATGCAACATCAAATAAATTTGTGCCCCCTTCTATTCCTTTGGCACATCCTTTGGAGTGTCGACATTCCAAATGTTGCACCTTCCCATGATGCACCTTTCAAACCTGTGCCGAGGCACATGCCACCTTGTCGACATTAAAAATGTTGCGCCCCTGAATGGTGCGCCAAAGCACTAAAAAGGTAATGTCAACAGTCCCAAATCCATGCCAATGGCATAAATATTTTCATGTTGTCATCTAGTTTGGTGCACCTTACAAAAAAGTTGGTGGTGCATTTATTACACCTTTTTCTATAAATAGGCGCATCTGACCTGTCATTTTCACGATTGAAAAAATGTGGAAAAATGTTATTCCCCTGCATTTGTCAGCACTCCTGTCAGCCTCGTGTGTCACTTTTTTGTCGTATTCCTGGACCCTGCATCATTATCTCCATCTTATATATTCCTGATCAGTTTTTCTTGTGGTTTTGTTGTGATTTCATTGTTGTTGTTTTTGAGAACTCAAGATTTGCAACCTCTAGCATGTCTTCATCAAGTAAGAAGCCAACCAAGTCTAAGGGTAAGGCCAAACTCACAGAAGAAGAAATGAAGTACAAATACCAAAGGGTCCCTAGGATGCCCGAGTTTTCCTTTGCAAAGTGTGACCTAGACATCAAAAAGGGATTTCCCCACTTGAACATGGTCATATTGATATGGAGGACTTCTGGCGCCACAACTCTGAACCAACATTTGAAGGTCATGGTATACTCCATGGATGGAAAAATTGGTCAGCAGTGGTTTACATTAACTCAATGATGCACCATTTGAATACCCCTGATTGGCGCACCATAGTGAATGAACAAGTGTCATGATGCGCTAATGGTGGGCCTTGCAACACCAAAATGTTATTCAATAAGGACACAAGATGTGTTGAATGAATGAGAAGGGTGTAGTATTTCTATGCCCTGTGCCCCTTTGCATTGTTTTCTTCCATGCAACACTCTCCAGCAGTGCGCCTTATTTTCCTGACCCTGCAGCCTGCAATAGAATTGCGCCTACACACTTGTAAATTGATAAGTTTTCATTCTGTAAGCTTTAATGGTATCCCCCACCACTAACACTTTATGGTAATAAACCAAGAAGACTGCATAAAATCATGGGATGAAAATGAGGACAAATGCATGCAATTTATGAATGAAGTATACCTGAAGAACAAGAAGGTGATAACTAGGTGGCCATAAGTTATTCATCGCAGCAACTTCTCAGAAGAGCTGAGTGACACCATCACCTTCCTGAGTAGGGTTTTTGGGCTTCCTGATGCCCATTACTTCCATAAATGGATGCTCAGATATCTGGAAACAATGAGCAAAAACATTCCTGATCAACGTTTTGAATGGGCAGAGATCATCAGCAGCACTATCTCTGAGCAGCTTCAACAACTCTCAACAACGGGGAGGTTCTACATGAACTCCTACATGGTATACATTTCTGCCTCTGAAAGAGACTACCCAGCACTAAGTCGATGTGGGGTGTGGCCCCAAGTAAAAATATATGAATATTACCCAGAGTTGAGACTAGAAAACAGCATCGCACAATTCAACAAGATCAATGATGCCTTCTTCTATGGCATCATCTACCTATTGAGGCCCAATATGAATCATGGTCAGACAACTAAGAGCATGGTGACTACCACATAGAATTGGGGGCATTATTTATGTAATTCCTTACGTTCACTTATCTCAGAGCTGTTAACTTCTTGGGGGAGCCCACTAAGTTACCGAGGTATGCGGGACCGAAGTTGATCCTATTAGAGTTGTCCAGACAACTTATCACATACCACGAGAAGTGTCTAAAAATAAACAAGGGTGGAACTCCATTCCCCCTCACAGTGGGTAGGTACACTTGCACTACTCATACTAAAGCCTGGAAAATGTTTACGGAGTTGGAGTTTCTCAAGTTGAAACACAATTTTTTGGCAAGGCCCACCTTTGATCCTCACAATTACCTTCCAAGGGCAAATTTTGATCTAATTCACATGTCCCACAGATCGAGGAATGTCTATATCGATCTGTATCACGAGGTTGAGCTCAAAAAAAAGGATCACTCCCACCTGGCCCTAGCAGAGATCATCCAATATGGTGTGGCCATTCTCCCGAAAGGTTTCCAAACTACTGATCAAGAAGTTGATCAGGTCTATCTAGATACAGACAGGAAAAATTGGCCATTTTCTGAGATTGATAGAACAAAGGCACCTCAAACCATTGAAGAAAGGATTAAAGGCACTCTACAGCGCACAGAGCATTGGTTCAGAAAGAATGGCCTCATCTACCTTGGGGTAGACTTCACCACATCTCTTTTGGGCGATGCATCTGCTAAGCCAAATCACTTACCAAAGGGTAAAGGCAAAGACAAAGAGGGAGAATCAAGAACTACTAAGGAACAAGCTCCCAAGAGTCTTCCTTCCATCACCCAGGAATAGGTAGTAAGCCTAGTATCCCCTGAAAAAGAAGAGGCGGTAAGTGTTCCAACAAGCACATCCACTCAGGATGTTGCCACTACTGTAACCAGTGAAGTTCCCACCATCCCATCTTTTGCTCCTCCTTCCCCTCCTCACGTCACTCAAGCAACCACTCCTCTGGTTGTGTCTTCTCCCCCATCTTCTACTATTCCCCCTTCCTCTTCCTCCATCTTCTCTTCCCTCGCATATCTATCCCCCAGAATTTCTTCCCTCATCTCTCATATCCCTTCCACCCCCATGGTTTCCTCTCCTATAGCGACTTCTACCCCTGTGAGCGTTGGATATTTGTCTTCTTTATCAATGCCGCCACCACATGTCTCGATACATTTCCCCTATGTCCACTGTGGCTGCTCCCTTCTTCTACCTCCGTTCCCTCTTCTCCCTCTGGTCCCACTCCCTTAAGTCCATAATGGATCTCCAAGCACCTAAGCCAGCATAAGAGGAAATTCCCCATTGCACCTATGGACTTCTCTGTCATCCTAACAAAAGCAACTAAGAAGAAAAATCCAATAACCCACTTCTCTCAGAGTGCTTCAAGTGAAAGGGTTATGGAGATCGCATACCCTATCACATAAAGGATAAAAATGATCTATCTCCTACATATTATACAGTGACATAGGTCACAATGGAGACATCCTCAGAAAGCCTACAGGAAGAGGCCTTATCTGTAGTGGATTTCCTTTGTAAAAAGCTTCAGGAAGCAAAGGAAATGAAGAGGATACTGAAAGAACAGAACAGACATCTTCTCAAAGCCCTGCAGAAAATGGACAGTGCACCTCCTGAAACTACCACCGAAACTCCTGAAACCCTTGGTCAGGAAACGATAAATGAGTACACAAAAATTGGTGAGCAAGGTATGGCAGTATCCGCCTAGAGAGACCAAATCCTCAAGGATAGTGAGGAAGTAATTGTAAAGTTCACAGAGCTATATCAGAATACTGATCAAGCTAACAAGGAACTCCAGGTGATTGCGGGACCTATCTCCGAAGAGTTGGACCATGCTAGGTTACAACCTGAGACATTCTAGAAGATGCTCAACTGCCCAGTCAATGACTTAGTAAAATTCAGTGTCTTCGATCACCCAAGATCACCCAACAAAGTCCTCGCTGCTTTGGACTATCAGGTTGACCAGATGGAATTTGTCTTGAAGAAGATTGAAAAAATCAAGGAGGAGGCCTTGGATGTAATGCATCAAATGGAGAAGATCGTCCTAAGGATGTCCCCAGGCTTGCTCACTCCATCATACACCTTAAAGAAGGTAGACGAAACTATTCATCTCTTCAAGGAGATCGCGTCTCAAGGTTTAGGGTCAAAAGCCACTTTTGACACAGAGTCTATCAACAACCTTTTGGCCTGCCGCAATTTTTTTGGATACCCGATGGAGGCAGGTAATGAATACTTCAAGCTCTCAGAGAGACTCAGAGATGTATGGGAGACTTGTGAGGTCATCTGCGATCACACCAAGGGTCCCACTCAGGATCAACTTCAACCGATGATAAGTAAGTTCATGGAGTATTGCACTCAATTTCACATCTCCTCTCCTTAGCAGAAGCAAGATACTCCTTTCCAACCGTAGGAAGACGATGAATAGGCTCCTTCCTCTTGGGATTGTTCCCATTTTTGTGAAGTATTTAAAATTATGTTGGCACAAATGATGACATCATCCATGTTGCACCATGAGATGTTGTCATCCACCAAACTACCCCAAAGTCAACTGTTGACTTTTAGATATTTTTGTAGATATTTTTTAAATAGTTGGTTACTTTTTTCCTTCTTTCTCCTTCTCTTTCTATATATACTTGGATACTTTTTGTATTCAAGGGATGAAAAATTTTCAGATGAAAAATAGAAGCAAGAAGGAAAAAGGCTTTGTACTTTTGTAACATAAAATATTAATACAGAAATTAAGACTTTGTGCTCAATGGATGTGTTATGTGCATTAGATCTGTGTTGCTTTTCTGTCAGATCTATCTCTACTTTTTTGTCATTTTCTCATCGATATTGCTTTGTTCGTTTATGTGAGTAGGTTTGGCTCTGTTTACTACCATATCCAAAACATAAACCCTCTGACCTTTCTGCTTTGGAATTCATTTCTTTTCTCCCTTTAGATTTATCCCATCTCCATCCTTCCCTTATTTCCTTTCTATTCACAGTCGTAAATACCCGTACTGGGACGAGATCCCAAATCCCTGAAGGTAGAATACTGTAAGACTTGCACAGATTCTTATTGGTAGAATAGCAATAAACCAGTTTCACTTTGTTGTCTCAAAGAGGGGCTATGCCCTGCACACTGTTGGCTCATCTATCCATAGATCTTCCCACCTGAAATATTTTCAGACAAACAATAGGGAACCAAAACTTTGCATGCTCCTCCTCGATATCTTCATGGACCTCCCTATTCCTGGGTGTGATTTTCTTCATATACACTTCAACAATATCTTCCAAGGGTTGTTATAATTTAGTTACCTTTGGGGAAACGTCTTCTCCTCTTATCTCTACCTCCTTCACAATGGTACTTCTATTGCGACATGCATTTTTTCCTTCACGTTCCTTAGCTCTTTTAATTTTGATTATTTATTTCATGCAATCTTATGCACCCTCTTGTCCCTCTATTGAGACTCCCTCATTTACACACTCCTCTCTATTTAGCTATGCAATCTTCTTTTCCACTAATTGGAATTCACAAACTTCTATCGAGTATTTCTCTATGGATTCCAACCATGACATTAAGTCATCCTTCAAGTGCTCTTAGTATTCCATGACCAAATTCTCCTCATTTTATTTATTCCCCTCCTTAATATTCTCACACACTGTCATCAAAGCTGAAATGCACGTGCTTATATTTCCCTCCTTGCACTTTCTTTTTTTCATGCTCCTAGGTGACTCCATATTTTTCTTTCACCCTTTACTCAACTCTTGAGATGGCCTTCTCCACATTTTTTAGTGTGTCACCCTTTTGGTTTCATGTATATGCTTGGCCTTCATTTCTTCTATGCACCTCCATATGGATTTGGTGCTACCTTTCTTATTTTCTCAACCCATATTCATACATCTTCATTTTATTTTATCTCCCATCATAGATCGTTTTTCTATCATACTTTCATGTCCTTCCTAACAGGACATGACAAAAATCCATCGACAGGATGTCACACATCACTCGATCGGTTAATCTCCCTATATTCCTCTCGAACTCGCATTTCTCACACAAAATGTACATATGACCTTCCACCAACTAGGTCACTTTGTAATGGTTGGTATGCATTTTATGTGTAAATCCCAACTTTTTCACCATCTCCTCTACGACAATATTTTTTATGATCTTATTGTCTAACATTACAAAGAAACACTTTCCCTTTGTCTTACATCTTATGTGGAATATTTTTCACCTATTATCATGTGATTTAACCTTTAATATCTTCAATACTTAGCCCTCCCCTAGGCTTTCCTTATCTTATTGTGTCTATCCATTTTCTCACGGTGTATGTTTTGTGCACCTGCCTCTACCATGACTACCTTCTCATTGCCATGCTCTGGGACACTTGACTGCTCAATATCCTCTCTCCTCACATATATAATAACACCCTTCGAATGTTTCATGTTGGTATCTTCTCACCAAGATGTTTCTCCTTTAGCATTTTCCTTGTTTTGCAATATTTGTTGAATCCCAACACAACATTTCTTGTTGTAATATCAACTCTTGACCGAGTCTCCTTTCTCCTTGTGAACCACTTGCACCCATTTTATGCATCTCATTTGTTCACATCGATAAATCTTCTTTCAGTCTCTCATGACCTTCATGTGTATTTTTATTGCACTTCATCTCTTTTCATTCGATGCTACTACGAGCTTCAATACCTTTTTGATAGTCTTCCTCCTCCAATATGGTCCTAACACCCTTAATTTATTTCATGATCTCCTCCAAAATTCTCGTTATTTTCATATCACTTCACCCTTTCTAGATGACATCTTATTTCTCTATAGATCTTCTTACATCCTCTACCCACCTTCCCTTGCAATGGAGAACACAACCTTCTACACTAGCTATATCATATTTGGCGTTCTACCAGCTTCACTTGTAGAAAGGTAGCCTCCTCTAACATCACTTAGAAGTGGTTGGGTAATCCCAAATTTCCCAAAGATTCATGTAATGGGATACGCTAAATTATTAGAATTCTATTAATAAAATTTTCCATACAGCATCTAAAATGCAACTTCTCTCTCAGAGATTACAATCGTTTACATGGATCTTTATAGGATTCTATGATGTATCCCCTAGACCTATCTAGATTGTAATGTGTGCTAAAAATCACATTCAAAAAACTCATATAACCATAGAAATATTTAGCACTTGCTTTCTCCTCTTAGAAAAACAAAAAATGGTGGATGTTTCCCTCTTTACTAACCACACACTCTACTCTCTCCCACTTCTATCTCCTTATTTGAATTTATCCTAGGGTTTGATGGCTTATTTTAGGCACTTATAAACTTTTCTATTCATACTCAAATTTGAATTTGAGCTATTTTAATAATTTGATCCACCATGTATCTTCTTGTGCCACGTAGATCTAGTCGTTGACTCCATTCTTGTCAGCATCATTTATCATATGTCTTCTTACCTTTTTTATTACTTCTTCACACTATTAATCTAGTTGCACACTAATATGTTTGGGCTTCACCTTTTCCTTTCTTATGCACACTATCTTTGGGATTATGGACCTTCTCCAAAAAATCTACATGCCTCTCTCATATTCTTAATAATTGTGCATCGCTTCCTTTTTTCCTCATATACTCTCTGTGCACTCTCTACCTTTACATATAAATTTTTTATAACTACATGTGCACTAACAAAGTCCTACATACATCACCACGCCTTATTTCTTCACATGGGATTTCCATCATAAGCCTTCTTTGCATTACTTGTGCTCTCACTTCCTATTTGAACTCTATTGATAAATACTGTGCAAAGAACCTTTTTGCTTCCGCATATTTTCCGCTTGATTTTATTTGCACTTTCTCCTTCCTTGCATATGCACTCTTTTGTATTGCACCCATCTTTCACTAGAATTATTTAGGATTGCACCAGACCTTGGATTATTTTGCATCACAAACCTTCCCAAGAATATTGTTGATGATGGAAAAAAATTGGACTCATCCTATGTTTAGGAAAAAATTGAACTTCATCCTTTGTCAAGTATCAACTAGCCCAATCTATATCTACCTCCATAGAGGACAGGACCAGCCTAATAATATCATGAATCTTACAATGTATCTATGACCAAAGGATTTTCCAAATAAGGTAACACTATAGAATGTTGGTTAAATTTGTTAAAATATGTGGTACAACACAAGAAGTACAAGAAAAATAAGGGGATGGCCCCATGAAAGGAAAAAACCCCAAAGGCATCTTAGAAGGAAAAAGTCAAGGAATTTTCATAAGAGCATCCATAAGCTCAAAACAAAGAATTGAGTTTATGTGTAGATGATCAAGTGTTGGGCCTCAAGTTAAGCTTGAAATACCAAAAGACTCCACATAAACTATATACCTTGATACCTAATCCCCATATCTAACTTTTAATAATTCCTAATCATTTTGTTAGTCAATCCACCCATTGTTTACAATACTCTTTTGGTTTCCACCAATTTTCCAAAATCCACTTTACCATCTTCTCCCCCTACGAAGAAACCTTCACCTTAACCATTATCCCATCATAGGTTTTCCACTCCACCATCCCCTCAACCAATATTTTCTCCCATACCATCCTCTTCTCCTAAAGATTCAAAACCAACTCTTCGACCTACATGAATCCCTATTCACATTTCTAGTTATCCACCCATTTCCTCCATTTGATTATGCTAAAATGTAATAATTAGCCTAATATAATGCAAGTTTACAATAAATAAATAAATAATAAATAAAGAAAATAACCCAAGAAAACTAAGTAATGAAATGTAGAAACCCTAATATGCAAAGAGGGTTAGAAGAGCCTTAGCTTATTCATAGAGGTCATAGGACTGTGTCACAGTGAAGAGTGACTAAACAAGAATGCGAGACCGTCATATAGGAGCCTAAGGAAATTTAGATCTGAGTGATTTATCTAGACTGGGGCACCTAGAAAAAGGATTGGGGTGTCCTAGTTTGAAATATGGGTGCCGTGGTCTGCATAAAAGGTCTGGAAGCCAATTTCAAAAATTCACCAAATGAGGTGAAGGATTTGACTACTTATTTCATGTATGTCATTGAATTCTAATGAGTGTCAGTGTAAACCTACAATGAAGATATCACCTGCAAAACCTCAGAGAAAGCATCAAAACCATAAAAAATAAAGATGCATATGAAGGGGTCAGACTGTCCTCAACTGCCAAATTGATATACTTATCACTAAGTGTTACACTACATCTCAAACCTAATGTAGTTCTAGGTGTGTGTGTGTGTGTGTGTGTGCAATTGTGCCCTAGTTTGTTCTTATTTCAATCACACTTTGTGAGCAGGGAGAAAGTAACTATATGTAGAATGTAAATAATGTGTGCATGGAAATAATATAATCCCCTCCTATGAAGTGTGATGCATATGAACTAGCCTTGTGTCCCTTGTAATAGAGCTAGATGGATGCAAATGGGGCTATAGATACCTTTGATGGATGTAACCTTAGGTGGAGATAGTAGATGCTTAGTTCTTGGTCCCTTATTATGATCACATAACTTTATATTTATATGATTCCTTTTCTTGAATTTCATAACTAAACACAAACACGATAAATACTAAAAATGTAATATGCTCAAATGACAAGAAAGGACCTAAAAATTTATAGTAAGGTGTACAGAGGATAGGGGCACCCAAAGGGAATGAGGGCACATGGCGCTGAGGTCTTGGCTAGGTGATCCAGTCCAAAAAAGGTAAAATTGAAGTATAAAAAGACAGACTGGGCCTAAGACCAAAAGTAACAAGTAACAAAATATGACCAAAGACATCGGTTAATCAATACTTTTATTACCTAGGAATAATGAAAATAGTAGTATGTGATCGAGACTAGATAAGGGCTCAAAGTGCGTGATTTTGTGTCTATATTTTCCCCCACTTTATGTTGTTGATCAAAATGCTCGATAACATAAAGTAGTTAGATATGCATACCTGATATCCATGTAATTTTATGTAGAAAGTGTTCCGAGGGACTAGACAAAGTGTGGAGTGATAAAAAGATGGAGTGTGGAGACTAAAGATGCCAAAATATAAAAAGGTGATGAAAATGAACCTAGGTGGAAGTGTGTTGGTATTCCAATGTGTGTTTAATGTACATGTTTTTTAGTATCATGTTGATGTTTTTGTTGATTATGTTGACTGATTTCTTCCCATATAGATGAAATTGTAAAATATAATATGATCAAGTAATAAAATATACATGTATATGTATAAAAAAACATGTAAGGAAAGTATGTAAAAGTAAATGCTGAAAATGTGAAAAAGTAACATGTGCACCTGATCCATGATGAGGAATATAGGGTGCAGAAAGGATCTTGTCGATGAAGTGTGAGTTTTTTTTGTGATCTCATGCCACTAGGTGAAGAAGTGTTGGGAGGAAAGTCTGATTTATCCTCCAACCTATAACTTCTTCCCAAAACTTTAGATATCTTTGTACTATCTAGTTTTTTGGGGGATCCGATTCCAATGTAATGGAAGAAGTGTGGGGAGAAAATGTCTGGTGTTTTCCTCCAACCTTTCACTTCTTCCTAAAATGCTAAGGACAATCTTTCTCTATAAAAATTTTTATGTATGGAGTTCTGTAGACTATGTTGAATCCACTCATTTTGTAACTTCCCCTGGTTATAGGTGCTCCAAGAAACACACTATTGTACTAAGGACCCAAGTCTGATTCTGAGCCTTGAACTATTCTATAATGTACTGGTATTATGGTGTATTATATACTATTTGTAAACAGGTGTATGGGGTGACTGGTTCACCCAAATGATGCTTCCCTCTTTGGGGGCGCATGCGATATTGCGAAAGGAAAATGTGACCCAAAAGAGGACTTACCATTGAAATTGTGCCTTTAAAGGGAAAGGGAATGTTCTTGGTAGAAACCAAGGCATATGCAAACAAGAGGCTAGGAAACAAGTTTTATTACAAGCAAAGATATACATGCATGTATAAGATGAAATGTAAGCTAAGAAGACAATGTGTAAATATATAATGTAAACACCCAAGAAGAAAATGTAGACCATGAAAAGTGGGTTCCAAACATGGGACATAAATCAAAATTTCACAAGACAATCAAGTCCAATGAAGCCAAAGACATACAAGTGTGCACACAATACAAAGGGCAAAGCCCGTATATAATGGCATACAATGAAAAATAAGTACAAATAGTGTAACAAATAACTATGGTGGTAAATAGTCGTCCAAAACAAATTTTTCACATGAAGCCCCCGTTAGCATGTTAGAAAGATAAAAATTATGTCAAAGCATGTATAATCCAATAAAGGAGGGTGTTATGAATAAAAATGAGACAATAACACCTGTAGTATATGAAATTGGATACTCCCAGGAGCTGTTATAGGACTGGTATTAGGTATTATGCCAAGCATCCATGCTACATGTAATGAACCTTTAGAATCTACGATCACAACTAGAAAGAAAGTGAACACACATGTGTGTATGATAAAAACAATGACATACAAGATATCTATCTAGCATGTCTAATAAAATGAACATGTACAAGTAAATGGAGTAAGAGTAAATGTAACCAAGATATGCAGTATGTTGTGGATGGATGGAATGGAATGTAAAGTGAATGATATGAGCCGTGTACCCCCTAAGTGAATGGAATTATATGCAGTGAGGTTCATTTATTTATGCCCCCTCAGTAATCACAAATGAACCATAAATGAGAGTGTATCATTGGGAAATGGTCGAACGATATGTTGTGTGTAGTGTGTTATGATGAATGTGTAATGATGATATGTGACATAGAGATGAGGTGTAAGATGTGTGATGGTGTATCCTAAAGTGTATATCACAACAAGATAATGGAAGAAGTGATGATTTATCCTAAATCGTATATCACTAAAGGATTCTAGAAGAAGTGATGATGTAGCCTATGACGTATATCACTAATGGATGCTAGAAGAAGTGATGATGTAGCCTATAGCATATATCACTAATCTAGGAAAGTCATATGAGAGAAAGATTGATTTATTGATTGTGTGAGTGTGATGTGGTCCATTTGTGACGTATACCCTCAATATTCTAGTATGGACTATGAGACTAGAGTGTGTCATCGGGTAATGAGTGTAGCATGTAAAAGTATATGTGTCAAATATATAAGATGTGTAGTAGGTGTTGTGTAATATGTGATGTATAAGATGTAATGTAAGATGTGTAGATGATATAGTTGTAGAAGATGCATGACGTATGAAATACAAAGTGTGAATGACACATAAAAGATGTAGGATGTGAGATCTAAAATGTAGGATTGTAAGATGTAAGATGATGTCTATGTACAAAATATGTAGGATGTGTGAATATGTGTGATGTGCACTATCTAGTGTGTAGTGGGTGAGGTTCAAATGTATATGATGCCCTTAACATTCGAGTGTGAACCAAAGCACAAGAGTGTGTCATCGGGAAATGTCGATGTTAGCGTGTGTGAAGATGTATATGCAAGAAGTTAGGCATATGAAAATGTGGATATGAGATATGTGTCGATGCTAGGGAGATGTGAATCCAATGCCCCCTAAGAGTGTGTATGATAAAGATAAAAGTCATGTAATATCATCCAAAAGGTCATATGTATCATGGTCAAAGTTGAATGGTGAAGAATTTGATACCTGATAATAAATAGTGTCGGTTGATCAAGTAAGGAGTCATTAAGGCATAAGTTATATATGCCCATAGCATATTCTTTGTCAGTGAAAGGAGGAAATGAGCATTCATGCATATACTGATGAGTGAGATTTTGTGTATAGCCAAGGAAGGAACTATTCCAAATGAATACACAACCAAAGGGCATAGGAAATGAGATATTAATATGATCATGGTCCAATGTGCCTCCTAGATAGGCAAGCCAAGACTGCCCTAATGTGAGTGGAGAAGATCAAGGAGTGTGCACAAGGTATACTATGAGATGAAATACATGTAAACCATAAGCAATAATAATGGTGATGAATCCATAATATAAATGAGTATCATGAGTAGGAGGATAAAAGTCCTCAAAAGTGAAACCTAACTGGGTTAAACCATTATGTGAACATATAGTAACATCACAAGTAGGATCAAAGGGACTATGCTACTAATATGATTTGTTCATAAAAAATGTACATGTAAATGGTGTGCATGCTAATGGAGGTGGTGCATGTGAAGGTGTGAGGGATAGATAGATGTCCATGGATTGAACAGGCCCCCGATAAAGAATCATAGTAGTAGTAGTAGTAGTAGTAGTAGCAGGTATAGGTGGTGGTGTGGAAGAAACAATATCTATCATGTAAATAGCACCTTCAAGTGGTGGTAGATGGGGTGGCTTGTCCATAGGCTGAGGATTGTCAGTAGTATCAGTTCATGGAGTAAGAAGTGTGGTATGAGGAACACAGTCACAATATTTGTATGGATGACGGTCACAAAAGATAGTATATTTGACGCATTTATGGATGAATTTGACACAATGATGTACTATAGAGGAAACAACTTTCATAGCATGGATCCATGGTATACCAAGTAAACAATTTTATGAGATCAGAAATTCAATGATAAAGAATACTGTGTTTAGGTTTTTTGGCACAACAGTTAAGTTTTTCACGTCGTTTTCACCACAACAATTATGCTAAAATGTAATATATATTAGCCTAATCTAATGCAAGTTTGCAATACATAACGTAAAAATAAATAAATGAAATAACCCAAGAAAACTAAGTAATGAAATGTAGAAACCCTAATGTGCAAAGAGGGTTAGAAGAGCCTTAGTTGATTTGTAGAGATCGCATGACTATGTCGCAGTGGAGACCAGCTGAATAGGAATGGGAGATTGCTGCATAGGAGCCTGAGAAAAATTTGATCTTAGTGGTTTATCTAGACTAAGGCACCTGGAAAAGGGATTGGGGCACCCTAGTATGAAATCTAGGTGCCCTGGTCTACATAAAAGGTCTAGAAGCCAATTTCATAGAGTCATCAAATGGGGAAAAGCCTTCATTATTTGTCACGTGTATGTCGTTGAATTCCTCTAAGTTTCATTGTAAACTTGCAATGAAGAGATCACTTGAAAAACACCAGACAAAACATCAAAACCCTAAAAAAATAAATATGCATATGAAGGGGTTGGACTATCCTCGGCTACCAAATTGATGAAATTATCACTAAGCATTGCACTACATCTCACACCCAATGTAGTTCTAGGTGTGTGTATGTAGAATTGTGCTCTAGGTTGTTCTTGTGCTAGTCACACTTTGTGAGTAGTGAGAAAGTAACTAGATGTATAATTCCAATAATATGTGCATGGAAATAATAGACTCCCCTCCTATGAAGTGTGATGTAGATGAACTAACCTTGTGTCCCTTGTGATGGAGCTAGATGGATGCAAATGGAGCTATAGATGCCTTTGATGGATGTAACCTTAGGTGGAAATAGTAGATGTTTAGTGTTTGGTCCCTTACTATGATCACATAACTTTATTATTATCTAATTCCCTTACTTGAATTTCATAATTAACCCCAAAAAGGAAAACTATCAAAATAATATGCTCAAATGGATAGAAAGGACCCAAAAAGTGAGACTAAGGTGTAAATATCACAATGGAACCCAGAGGGGATGAGGGCGCATGGCACTAGCGTCCTGGTTGGGTGCTTTAGTTCAGAAAAGGTAAAATTGATGTATGAAAAGATAGACTAGGCCAATAAAGGTATAAGACCGAAAGTAGCAACATAAAGAAACAAAATATGGCCGAAGACATGGGTTAATCAATACTTTTCTTACTTAGGAATAATGAAAATAGTAGTATGTGATCGAGACTAGATAATGACTCAAAGTGCGTGATTTTGTGTCCATGCCATTTCAAACCCCATTCCTCAAGTCATCATGACCTCTTCTCCTTTTGTGTTCGTGCAACACCATTGAGCCCTAAAAATGATGTTAGCACTAGTAAATATGGAGGTTGCTCAATGGTTAAGCAATGGGATTCAAAATAAGAGGAAGGTAATAATACTAATAAAATTGATTGATTTCAATGTATTGGACTTAAAACAATCTTCCTACTAAACAACATAGAAACCAAGAATGGTTTCAAGGATTATAATTGATGCATCGTGAGAAATATTTTTCTAGATTGTTATTCCCCTTAAAAATAATGACATAAAAGAAATCTTATCCCAAGACTATTAAGTCTCCAAATTTTATTTAGGGAAAGCAACATGAGATGAGGAGAAGTAAAAATTACATGTGGCTCTTGATACATTGCTTTAAAATATGGATAGATATAAGGCTACTAAAGACCAGCTCAAATATAAAGTGGACCATCTTTTCACTTTTTATCTAGAGAATGGCTTTGCCTATTTATTTATTCATGTCCTCCCCAAAGATTCCAAATTTAGAAACCCCTCCATAACTAAGGCAATAGGAAATATGGGCCATATCATCAAAGTATGGGCCAAGAGAATGATCAAATAGGAAAAACAATGATTGAGATTGTTATGCAAACAAACTCCAAAATTGAAAATGAGATTGATACCATAAAAGATACAAAGGATCAATTTGACCTGTAGAAGTTAATTTGTGGAAACAATACTTGCCTAACATATAATTGTTGAAACATTTTGATTTATATCTCCTTGTCAAGAATTTTTATTGGAGGGGTTTGAAAGAGAGAAACAATATGAGCTTCATGATGCAACCACCTTCAAGATACACATTTTGGATTAATATCTTATTAATCTCAAGGAAGCTAGGATAAAAGGGATTGAGGCTACTAGTGATATTTGGTCAGAGAATAATTAAATTCACTTCAATAAACTCACTTCTTCCTTTGTGCATAATTTTCCCAACCTTTTGAAAACATAAAAACATATTTACTCAATAGTAATATTACACCACAATAGTATCTCCCTTCATCTTGCATGACATGCATATAAATATGAATAAACAACTCCTCATTTTCCTATATTAGTGAGTGGTTAGAACAACTCACTAATATAACAATATAATTTTATAATTTTTTATATTATCACTAACAATTATCTTTCTTTCATTATTACTCACACATTAATATCTAACATTCACACTAGAACATTAAGTATTCCTAACATTCTCCCCTTAGTGTGAACATGGGGAGAGGAATCACATAAACTGAAAATAGAATTATATGCCAAAAAATACCGTTATGTTTGTATACTGCTAATCTAGATATTTGTTGCACATGATCACCTATGTATGAGAACTCAATAGTTCCTGCTTTCACTCCAATTAATGATATTTCAGTGAATTCCCACATTTCTAGCGATTCACCTATATACAAGAACTCAATAGTTCTTGCTTTAACTTCTAGTGATATTTCCACCAGTTGATCGATGAAAAAGTATGACAGTCAGAAGATCTATATAGTTAGCTTCTCTCATATACAAATTTTTACAATAATTGTGATTTATACATTATCTTCTCTTCAATCTTAGTAGGGGAATGATAAAAATATTTTATTTTTGCATACACCATACAACACAAACACCTAAAAAATAGATGCCACCAAAAAAATAATGACCTCATCATTAGTTACTAACGAGAGGTCATTGAATGACCTTTATTGGGAATACTTGACTACATAATAGTGTTACAATTCAATAACAAACCAAATCATGCAAATATAGAACCATACAATTCCCCAAAATCTATAGCAGTGGAAGTATAAACTAGAATAATCCAAATCAAAATAAAGTACACACATATAACACATCATGTACTGTGGTTCACCCAATGTGGGATACATCCACCAAAGATATAGATCTCAATATATATAATAAAAAAGAGTACAAACCGACTTTTCCATACAAGAGTACAATGCATCTCACTAAGAGTATCTCCTCCTCTAGATCTTCTAATGGATCTACATGAGTGAAATTATTGGGCTAGAAAAGATGGCCTAAGTTTTGTAAAAACACATAAGGGGTGGGAATGTGAATATAGGGCACATGGAGTGTGTGTGGAATTATAGTAAGGTATGGAGCACACAGGATCAGAACTTATCCATTTTGTTGTTAAGGATATTTTTCGACATATAGTGTGGAGCATGCAAATATATGGAGACTTACGGATCACGTCAAAGCTATTAGTCTTAGCCTAATAATAGGATCTATTCTTAGAGTTAACTAATAGAATATCAATTATTAGTAGTTGCATGTTTTTGTACATTGATGTAAGGGTGCATGGTTATTGTTAGCATGTAGCCTATTTTTCGAAGGTGCATGGGTGGTGAAGGGCAGTTCCCAATCCCTCTGTGTGTGTGTGTGTGTGTGTGTGTGTGTGTATTTTTGCATGGTTTTAACAATCATGTTTATTGTAGAGTTATGTTGCGGATTTGATAGCGCGCATGACCATAGAAAATGGATCTTGATGTATGAAGCTTCTGTGTTTTGCAGTATTTCATACAATGGATCATATTGGCTAGATATTTGTGTTAGATATGAATGAACATGGTTCTTGAATGGTAAATCTCATTATAATAAATGTTTATTCAATATTACATATGGTTCAGATCTAGATCTAATCTATTCACTGTGGATTATTTACTATCTGTTATAAATCTGGATATATACATTTGCAATCATGCTAACATTCTAGATAAGCAAATCTAAAGAGGGACCTTGTACCCTTGCGCGCTTCAAGTGAGCACTCAGTTTAGACTGTGAGATGTGTCAGCACACCTTGGGTTATTTGTAGTGAATTCTAGGTTGCATCATTGGTTCCATTGTCGGGACCTCTTTCTTAGATGTTTTTCAGGATGTTGCATGATGAAGACATACCGATTGACCTTGGCTAGTATTTAGAATTGGTTAATAGATCTGGAAGAAGATTATGCTCACAAATCTGGCACCGAACCTGATTTTCATACACGTGTGTGGGTTGAGCAGAATCTATACAACAAACTATATGAGACATTCTTTGTTATCTTTCCTATAGAGTTTTACGAGTGGCTAGTTTCTTATGCATTTAAAAGGAATTGAATGTTTCACATACTTGTTTGGATGTAGGAATAATATCAGGCCTTGTATGATGCAGATCTTATTTGGATGCGCTTTGTGGATGTTTGGCTACATGGTGTTTTAAACAACTATATTCTTGAGTATGTAATTTTGACTTACTCTTACCCAAAGGTTACCAATTTTCAATTTTTTCACGAACCCAGAGGATCGTTTTTGTGTGGTATTCCATTTGCGATCAAGATCCTGATTGTAACCTTGAATTTGGAAGATAAGTCGATGGCTAACTAAACCCCACCATACATGGGGGCAGAAGCAGGTTTGGTAAGGATGGTAGACCTAGCAAAAGAAAGACAAAGGGAAGAAAGGAAACTTAAGTTCAATGAGGTGTGCGAGAGGGATTTAGAGAAGCAATGTGAAGTTTCAGAATGGATGGCGTTGTGGAGAAAAATGGCTTGAGAAGGATTCGGAGCTCAGGTAGAAGATGTGGAGCCAGAGCATTTAGGTCTCACCCATTTGGGAAAGCATGGTGGGTAACCCTCTTCAACCTCAGATGAGAGCACGCTAGTAGAGACGACATGGGCCATAAGCACACATCTGAATTTACCTAGCGACCTAACCCTTGCACTTAGTTTTTCAGTTTCTACGAGAGTTAAAAATCAGCAAGCTAGAGTGAGCAGTAGAGTTACAGTAGATAGAGTTAATTTAAAGTAAAGTTCAGGAGTTAATCAGGGATCTTATTCATCTATGGTGCAATCATCATCTACTTTATTTGGAAGACTAGTTAGAGGTATCTTTTCTGGTGCGTCGGTAGCACAAAACGTAGGTGCATAGAACCTTGGACTCACATCTGGAACTAGTACAAATTTACATACTTTGGGTGTTTAGTTTTGTAAAACCATCAAAACATAGGGTAGTGCATCCTCTGGTTCATTGCTTGCTATGGGAGGAGGCTCAAGTGGATCAGAAGGATCAGGTGGCTTGGGATCTAGAGGATCTGGTGGCTCTGGAGGTGGTGGAAATACAGGAGGGAACATAGGAGGCTCTATATCTGGTGGAAAATGTTTGCACCAACCTCAGTAGATTTACATGGAAATGTCTCTTCGTATTCCAGAGTATAGAGGCATTGAAGATGTAGTGGAACATGTGCATATGTGTGAGTTAATTTGGCACACAAAGGGGATTATAGCTCTAGAGTGCAAGGTGAGTCAATTTATAACTACATTTCAGGGACGCGTGCATAGCTGGTACAGAAATTTTAATCACGATCATACTTGTGTGGACTATACGGCACTGTGACATGCTTTCTTAAAGGAATTTTATATCCCTGAGTTTGAGTAGAAAAGCATAAGTGCACTTAAAGATATTAAGCAAGGCACTACTGAAAGTTTTCAAGAATATGATGCTCAGTTCAAGACTCTTTTGTCTAAGTTATCTTATGACATCCACACAAGCTAACATGCATAATGGTTCGTTGGAGGACTGATCATGTATTTTAGAAGAGCTCTTTCATATAAGACTTATACATATTTGTGTGAGGCATTGGAAGTGGCTCTGCGCACTGAGGTAGTAGGAAGTGTGGACACAGGAGTGAGCCCATTTTTGGAAGCACAAATTACAGTAGTGGAAATTTTTTTGGATAATTTATCTGTTAATTCAGCGCATGACATGCAAAATGGAATATGGTATGTAAATTGTGAAGTAGAGGGGCATACTAAGGATAGTTTCCCTCAGAAATTGGTGCACTCTTTGGTGTTGGATTGTGAGATATGTCACTTGGACCATATTTCAATCTAGTTCCCATTGTTGTAACACGTGATAAGAAATAATGTGTCTAGCTATTATAATATTTACAGGTCTTCCACTCAAGATATTGAAGATTGTAGGTTGATTGATCAGATTTATGATACCATTGATATTGGTGTACGATAGAATGGTGTTGTAAATAATTCCAAGGAAAATGGTGAGTATCATGACTATGATCACAGTGAGGGTCGTTTGGATGGCAGACGTGGTAGAGGTTGAGGTTACAGAGGTAGATTTAGAGGTCGAGGTCATGGGGGTGGAAGGAGTGATTTCCCTCTTAGGACTTGTTATACATGTGGATCCCCTGATCACTACAGACACGAATGTCCATAAAATATTGTGTGTTCTTTTTTATGGAAAGAATCATAGTTATGAAGAATGCTCGAACTTATATGAACACTTAAGCAAGAAACATAAGTAAGAAAACAAGGGCACGAGAATGGTTAGAGTACAACGCACTTTGGAAGAACAATGGATGCTAAAGTTAGCATCAGATTATGAGTTGATGCCTGTGAATATTACTACACGCATTAAGGCTACACATTCCAAGGAAACACTACAGCAAAATCCTACAATTACTAAAGAGCAAGTCATGCATGCCAAGTATCCAGACCCTATGCATTAGAAGGAGGGCTATCAAGAGACCATGGAAGTAATTGGATTTATAGGGTGAGATATATTTTTTGAAGGAACATTCATGGAAGTTAGATCAAAAGAAAGAAGATGACCTCCATCAGACAGATGTTGATGATTTGAAGGAGGTTTGCAAGATGTTGTGCCAAGAGAACATTATCCTGTTATTAGGGAACTAGTTGAAGGGAAACACTCCACGCACTGGGACTGAGCATGAGAGACAACTTTTGCATGCTAAACTTCCTCCGGATAGTTTGGATTATGATAAGGACATTACTCTAAATGTTATTGTTGATGGTTAGATTTTCAGTAACATCCTGATTGACACGTGTGCATAGGTGAATGTACTTACTTTGGATGTATGGGTTCAGATGGGAAGACCTCCATTACATCCATCTTCTAATATTTTGTTCGTGGTAAACCGAACTAAGGAAACACCCATTGGAGTTTTAAAATATGCATCCATTACTATACATGGGGCAAAGTTCACTAGGTACTTTGAGGTTTTAGCGCTTGCAGAAGCAAACAATTTTCATGCATTACTTAAGCACCCTTGGTGCTATGCAAACAATGTTGACCTACATTTCAATAAGGGGTGTATCAGCTTTGAGAATAAGGAAGAACATGTCATTATCCCTCTGGTAGATGGGAAAATTTCCTCTTATGTAGAGCCCTTAAGTGAAGAAGAATTGAACCAAATTTATGTGTACACCATCTATAATCCAAAATTTTTTGAGCCATGAAAAGGAGGAGTTCTCCAATGGGATGATGCATAGTCCAGGAGTGATACTACAAGTGTTGCATGTAACAATTAGGCACACGACACTTATGAAATGGTTGGGCATGAAGTATGGAGTGCAGTTGCATGCGTCAGTAAGCCACGCAGTATTAGGCACTTAGGCAGCAGCCAGGTACCAAAGTACATAGGAGAAGATAATCCATAAGTATTCCTACTTGCTATGGAAGTTCAATGGGAATTTCAAGTAGAAATAAGGAACATAGTAGTATATACTCTATGCGGGATGGCAGTACACTGGTTGATTTTTCACAGGGATAATCTCTTGGAGTGGAGAGAAGTAAGGATTGCTTTATCTACTCGGTTCCTAAAAAGCAATGCGCCTACTCAGATCTATGAATTTCATGGTAATAATCTTGTTCAACACCACGTTCAATAGTGTGAGAGAATCTGGATAGTGAGGCATGAATCCTTACCATCTTCATTATGGGTGTGCAAGTTTTATTTCACATTATGAGGTTGCACATACACATGATATGTCTACGTAGAGTTGAATAGGGTGGCTAGAAATTGGCAAGAACTTACTAAAGGTATGACTCAGACTTTGATTACATTTCTTCTAAAACTCTGGCGAATGAGGAGTTGCAGGTTATGAAGTGCTTAACTATGGGAGATAGTACAAAAGCTAAAGAGTTACTTCTATTAGGTGAGTCAGACTTGGTGGCACATTTTGAGGAGGAAGAAATAGATGTTGAGTAGCTTGGGCATGCCTGCCTAAAAAGAGAAAAGGGTAAGATTATCTACATGGTTGATGAGGAAGAGGTAGAGAACTTGGACTTTAAGCACACAGATGGTATGCACAAATTCTTGGACAGTACAAATGAGAAGGTGTGTGCCTACCATGAGCCTATAAAGACCAAGAAAGTGAACATTGGAATGAATGATGAACCTAAGGAAGTCATTATTGGAGATTACTAGTATGACTTTGAAGTTGCTAAAATAATTGATTTGTTACGTGAATTTTAGGACTTGTTCCCTAGAGGCTATCATGAATTGAAATGTGTACATGAATCACTTAGAGAGATGAAGATAAAGCTAAAATAAGGTTCACGCCCAGTTCAGAATAGACCTTATAGGATGATTCTGAACTTAAACATTAAAGTAAAAGAAGAAATTGACAACATATTAATTTCTAGAATTATTGTACCTATTGAGGAGTCAGAATGGGTAAGTTCTATGCTGATCAACATCAAGAAATATGGCAGAATCAGGATATTTGTGGATTACAGGGAGTTAAATGCTGCATGTGTGATCGATCCCATTCCCACACCATTTACTGAGGAAATATTGAAGGGCATTTCATGGCATGAAATATACTCCTTCACTAATGGATTCTCTAGATATCATCAGGTAAGGATAGCTGAAGAGGATAAAGAGAAGAAAAATTTCACCACCGAGTGGGGAAGTTTTCCATACATAGTTATGCCCTTTGGATTAAAGAATGTGCATGTAGTATTTTTTGCGCATAGTGGTACAAGCATTCCATGAATTTATTCACAAGTTCTTACAGGTTTATCTAGATGATTGAAAAATATATGGGCTCATGAAAGATCACTGTGATAATTTGAGGTTAATGTTTGAGAGATGTGTTGGTACCCAAATTTGTTCTCCTTTTCAGTCTGAGCAGCATCAAAGATATGGCATGAAGCTTGAAGATAGATGGATCATGGTGTGTGTCATTTTATAGCCGGGGATATGATCTAACTGGCACTCATATTTGTGGAGAGATGGATAGCACTCAAATAGGACTTGATCTTGTCCTAATTGTTTTAGGTTGTGCCTTTCAAATAAGGTAAGAGAACCTATTTTGTAACCCTCAAATGGTGAAGGAGATGAAGATATCCCTCAATTTGTGTAAATAGTATGAAAAGGGCCTTGGAAAAATATGATCAACACTCCAAATCAGACTTTCAAAATTTGTCACTTCTTGATTATGGAGATACTTTCAATGCAAGACAAGGGTTACTAAAGACATTTTGAAATCTTGGTCTATTTTGCATACTTTAACAAATGGATTTTGATCTTTTGTGGGTATACAGGTCAAAACAAGGGAAAAACAAGGTAGGATTAGATTATTTGAATGATTTTTTGGGTGGGAGTTTAGATAAGACAAACCAAGGTCCGCCAGACTCTTTGAGGATTTCAAAAAAATATGGAGAAACTTAACAATAGAAAGTATCAAAATGGTTAATCATCCCTTCAACCAGGATATGTGCATCAAATGGAGGCCTAGATCTACAATTTTCCACACAATCTTTGATTGTCTATCACAAAATCTTGAGTTAGAATGAACCAATGAAGCATTTAGCAATCACTATTTAATCATGACCTAAGGTGCATCCAAAGGTTTACAAACAATCTTTGAATTCAAGGAAGGTAAAGTGATTTAAATTTGTTTATCTCTTTATCAGATGAAAGCTCTTCTGAATGTGAGATTACAAATGCCACTAAACTATCACAAGAAATGAGACCATGTATGATCAAGAGAGATTTTAAACACAAGACTGCAACAGGAAAAAAGAAACATAAATTTGAAATGCATTCTGAAATATAAGCATTCACATATTTTTCCCAAAGACAACACATAATAACTCAAAATTGATCAGATTTATCACCATGGGAATGTTTTGAAAAACAATCTCAGAGCTTGTTAATGGCTATACATGTGCAACCAACTTAACATGATGTCAAATCTGATATAGAGAGAGTTACTTGAGTTTCTCAAGTGATCACTCAAAGAATGGGCTTCTTCCCAGATTTTCCCGTGAAATTTTTATTTTCCCAGGATTTTTTAAACTCTTCCAACCCTTTACATGAAAAAATCATGTAATATATAGCTTTCAATCTCCTTCGAGCCTTCTTTCCCAATAAAAGAATATGCTAAAGGATCAAATTTGTTACAAAAATTTCTCATGATTCGCAGATATTTAATAGAACACATCCAAAAAGTTTCCAGTTGTCTTAAAAAGAAATGAATCATTGCAAAATTCACATCATTATCCATTGTGGAGGCACATTTTTCATCTTCAAAGCATGCAGACCCCCTTCCTTTCATTATTTCATCCGTAAAATTTGATTCTACAACTTTTGGATCTAATATTTCAGGTTTTTGAACGCGTTAGGGCAAAAAGTCATTTCAAAAACATCACTGATCTTCAAATTGATCCTCAAAACTGATTTCATTGGTCCTTGTAGGCACAAAAGACATAAATTTGTCAAAAATTTGATGGAAATTGATGCAAAAACTGCATCTCCAAACTTCCTGGAGCCAAAATGGCGGTAAAAATGACAAAATTTACAGTTGCCATCGATTTTCCTTTCTCTCTTTAATCTAAGCCCTCAACATGGCACAAATAAGCCAAAACGGGCCCGAGGGTGCCTTTTTCCAACCTTTTTGAAAATTTGCAAAATTTCTCGATTTCCTACACCGCTCCATCGTTGAGATTTGAGCTTGATACATTGTGCAATATGACTGGATATGGAGTCGTGGATCAATTTTAAACATTTTTCCTCTTTTTGGAAAAAGAAAAAAAATTCAGTTTTCCTCCGCGGCTCCGCCCTCCCACAGGACACGTGTCCTCAACTAATTGGCTACGGGGCAGCACTCTTATTTATTTTTTAACAACATTTTCCACAAAGGGAAATTTTCACCATTTCCTCTATACTCTCGTACCTCCGCCTTTCCTTGCCACGTGTCACCTTATGATTGGACGAGGGTATGAGCTCTCATTTCATACTTTAACTCCTTTTCACCAAACGAAAATTTTCCACCATGCCTCTGTAGCTCCGCCCCTCCAATATTTTGACTTTTCTAACTACCACGTGTCACCCTCTGATTGGTTGAGGGCCTGCGGACTTGCGGGGACAATTTAGATCTTTTTCCAAAAACACAAAAAATGCTAAGTTTCTCGAGCAGACCCGTCGAACCTTGTCCAATCGACCACGTAGGAGAATATTTTTGAGCTAAAATTTGATGGGCAAAGGATGCCCGTATGACCGTCAAAAAATGTAAAAATTGCCAGTGACGCCCAAAATAAATTTTTCCTCCGTGGGTGAAGAATTTTTTGATCAAAGGACAAATGGAAAGTGATTCAAAGCAATTTACGACCATGGCAAGGGATTTTTTAGGGGAAATAAGTCTAAATCGAACAATTTCGAGCTCTAAAGGTCGGGAAAAATGGAAAAAATGGCAAAGGCATTTGAAGGGGAAAAATTAGGGAAAAACACATGGCAAACTTAGAGATTCCTCAAAATGGTGCAAGAATGGAGAAAAAATGAACAAATCAAAGCATTTAAACACAAATATGAGTTGTTTTTCATCAAATTAGAAGGATGGGAAGATCCAAAGCCATTTTTTCTCATAAACAGGGCAAAAACGCATTTCTCCTTAGCAAAGCATGGCATATGCAACATTGGGCACCAACATTGGCTCCAGCTCGGGGATGGGCACTCCTAGTGAGTGCCACAAGAACAAAATTAGACCAAGTGCCAAAAAAATCAATTGGGCAAATAGATTCATGAGCCAAAGCCACCAAAAAAACTAGCTGAGAAACTGACAAAAATGGATTCCACACACCAAGGCAAACCACAAATCGATAAAACACCAAAAACATAGCAAAAGCCAAACACTATACAATGTATAAGTTGGTAAGAAAACCTTGATTCAAAGAAAAAAAATCAAGGGGAAACCCCAAATGTCCTCCATGCTGGATATGACCATGCCAAGAGGTTCAGATATGTTTTTAGCAACTGGAAATATACCTCTTTTTCTTCTTTGTTTAATTTGTAAACCATCCAATTTCTTTGAAGCTCCTCCATTGTGTTCAGGTTAAACCTTTTAAAAAAATTCAAGGCTGAATCAAGGACCAATTTCCAGAAAAAATAGCATACTTAGGAGATATGTTTTCAATAACTTCATACTCCCTTAAATCCACAAAACTCACAAAGTGAACAGTACTAGCATCTGCCTGCAAAACTTCATAAGATGCATTGTTTAGGTCTTCAATAAGGTACAACATCTTTTTCTCTCCATATAACTTTACTAAGTTTCCTTCAATGGGGATAGTGGCATAATACATGCCCATTCGGACACTCCCACCAACACTTGCAGCCCATTTCCTTGATAATAACATACCCCATTTGGTAGGGCAATCAACAATCACAACATCCAATTGTAAATTCCTCCCAAGATAAGATGCAAGTTACACCACTAGATCTTTGACACACCCAACAAATGGCACTTCCCTGGAATCCATAGCAATACACTTGCCATACATTTTTGTACTTTGATTCCCAATTCATTCATGACCTCCAAAGGCATGACATTGTATGATGCCCCAGAGTCAAACATACAGTTATGTAACATCTTGTCTTTGATAACCAAGATAGTGAAAAATGGATCCACATTCAGCTGAGATTTAACCAAAGAAGTTCCTAAGTAAACCTCAGGTGGTTCCCCCAACTCTTCCAACACTTATGGTTGTTCCAATTCTACAATGGCAATAAGAATCCCAACCTTGTTTCCAACTCTACCTTGGGTAATCTCTTCCTTTCTGAATCCTAAATATTCAAAAGTCCTCTTCTTGTGCTCAGGAATCCTAAGAAACTCAGCAATTGGTACAGAAATCTTGATCTAACTCAAGACTTGGGCAATATCATATGGAGCATTCTTGGGTAAAGTAGCACTAGGGAAAAGAATGGAAAATTCATCAGATGGTATGGAAGTCTTTTCAGTTTGGGCATGGGGAGAATAACAAGTTTCTCTTGGGGTAATAGGGCCTTTACCAGATGTATTTTTCTTTGGAGTTTCTTTAGTAAGCAATGGAAATTTTGATTTGGCTTGTTTCCCCTTTGTAGCTTTACTTCTGGTATTGTGCTCCTTCTCTTGGGTAACTACTGCATTCATAAGCAGTTGCCTATCCTCCTCTGAAGAAACCCCTCCATCATACTTCTCAATCATCAATGCCCTCAAGTATTCAAAATCATTATTGGGAATCTCAAAGGCTTGTACATTATCAATTTCTAAAACATGAGAAGGAGGAAGAAGATGTACCTATTGAATACAATCCCAAAAAATAGTAGCAGTCCTAGCACTTATGACATCCATTGAATTTTCTCCCCTTGGTGAGCTTGCAAGGATCTCCATCATGCAGGAATCATCATCAATTTCATCATCAACTTCCTCTTCAATTTGTTGACCTGTTCCACATGGAGGATGGGGTAAAAAACATCTGTCACACTAGTCAATCTTATTTGCATCATCAACAGTAGCCACTCGAGCATTTAATGGATCAGGCACTACCTTATTTTCCTTGGCTTGAGATTGCCTATTTCCAAATCCAATAGGCTCTTTACCTTTGTCATAAAATCTCTTCTCATTCCTATGGTGATTGCCAAATCTATCTTGGGCTTGCTGGCTAGGTTGTCCTTGTGAGGACTGCCAAATTCCTTTCTCAGCTCTTTCCAACTTGTAGGAAATCTCCTTGACAGCCCCTACCAAAATTTTCACCACTTCTTCTAAGTCAACACTCTTGCTTGCTTGAGGATTTTCGAGGTTTACCAATTTAACTCCATCTCTCTTAGGAGGTTTCTCAACAACCTTGATATTGTTTTCAATTTGAAGTACCATGGTGAAATCCTGCCTTAGATTTTTAGGGTTCTTGTCCCTCAAGTAATATGCAGCCTTCTTAGCAAATGCATAAGAATATTTTATCAAACAAGATTCATCACATGGTCTTAAATTCACCGGAAATCTCCTTAAGGTCTTATTAAATCTTGTGTTTAAGTCATGAACTGATTCATTTGGGTTCTTTTTGATATTTTCAAACTCTGATAAAAGGAATATGGGATCAGTCTTGTCACCATATTGCAGCCTAAATGCATTTTGCATTTCAGTCCACAAATCAATAGAATTATCTGGCAGGGCCTTGTACCAATCCCTAGCATCCTCCTCTAAAGTTTGGACAAACAATTTAATGTACACATCCTCAAATTCAATTTCAAATTCCTCCATCATATTAGTGAATAATTTCAAATGCTGATCACCTGTTATGGCATTGTTCCCTTGGAACTTTGGCAATCTACTTCTAACATCTTGAGGCACAACATTAGGATAACCAGCCATTCCCTTAAAATTTATTGCGCTAAAGGTGTTGACCACAAATGGAGGCCTAGGTGGAGGCTGGCCATGTTGTTTGGTGGAGGTGATCTTGGAGGAGAAACAAAATGATGAGAAGTGCAAGGTCTTTGGGGCACAAGAATGTCATTCAAAAAATTGGTACTCTCTAGGTGTTGATTTTCTTGAAAAGTTTTATTTGAATTGAAGCACACAGCTGTAGATTGAGAAGATAACTTACCAGGTACAGTAGAAGGACCTTCACTAGTTGAAGTAAACAAATTTGTGAGAATATTGCTTGAATCAGAATCACTAGAAGAAGAGTGATAATCCTCTACTAAAGGTTGATCTCTCTCACCAATGGATATACCTTTGCATGATGTCTGACCTTCAACAACCTTCCAAACTTTTATTTCCTCTAAAATTGTCTCTCCCAATTCTTGAAATAACTTTCTACTTGGGTCCCTCTTGAAGAGAGATCTTCTTCTTTCCAAGTTTGCATATTTTATGTGACAAACTTCACTTAATGTATGATAAGGTACTAGTATTTATCAAAATTATAACAACAAGGAGTCACCACTAAGAAATTTCACCCTAGTTGTACAAACTCACTAAAATACTCTGTTAAATACCTATTAGCACTGAAAATCTTGCCAAAATTTATAGATTAGACCTTCCTTTTCTTGAATCTATCAACCACAAATACAAATGAAGTGCAACTACTACTAGAAATTGATAAAATTGCAGACAGAGTTTGAAACCTTTTCTTACACCTTACAAATATGAGTATAGAATGATGCTTTAACAATATATTGGAAGACAAAACTTGCAAGAGACATTACCATGGTTTGATATGCATTCAAATATCTCAAATATGTATGCACATGGATCATATTGAACTAAGAATGTCCCTGACATCGACACCACTAGTGTTGGTACCCAAATTTGTTCTCCTTTTCAGTTTGAGAAGCATCAAAGATATGGCATGAAGCTTGAAGATAGATGGATCATGGTGTGTGTCATTTTGAATCTAGGGATATGATCTAACTGGCAATCAAATTTGTGGAGAGATGGATATCACTCAAATAGGACTTGATCTTTTCCTAATTGTTTTAGGTTGTGCCATTCAACCAAGGTAAGAGAACCTATTTTGTAACCCTCAAATGGTGAAGGAGATGAAGATATCCCTCAATTTGTGTAAATAGTATGAAAAGGGCCTTGGGAAAATATGATCAACACTCCAAATCTGACTTTCAAAAGTTGTCACTTCTTGATTATGGAGATACTTTCAATGCAAGACAAGGGTTACTAAAGACATTTTGAAATCCTGATCTGTTTTGCATACTTTAGCAAATGAATTTTGATCTTCTATGGGTATACAGGTCAAAACAAGGGTAAAACAAGGTAGGATTAGTTTCTTTGAATGATTTTTTGGGTGGGAGTTTAGATAAGACAAACCAAGGTTTTCCAGACTCTTTGAGGATTTCAAAAAAATATGGAGAAACTTAACAGCAGAAAGTATCAAAATGGTTAATCATCCCTTCAACTAGGATATGTGCATCAAATGGAGGCCTAGATCTGCACTTTTCCACACAATATTTGATTATCTATCACAAAATCTTGAGTTAGAATGAACCAATGAAGCATTTAGCAATCACTATTTAATCATGACCTAAGGTGCACCCAAAGGTTTACAAACAATCTCTAAATTCAAGGAAGGTAAAGTGATTTTAAATTTGTTTATCTCTTTATCAGATGAAAGCTCTTTTGAATGTGAGATTGCAAATGCCACTAAACTATCACAAGAAGTGAGATCTTGTATGATCAAGAGATATTTTAAACACAAGACTACAACAGGAAATAAGAAACATAAATTTGAAATGCATTCTGAAATGTAAGCATTCACATATTTTTCCCAAAGACAACACAGAATAAATCAAAATTGATCAGATTTATCACCATGGGAATGTTTTGAAAAACAATCTCAGAGCTTGTTAATGGCTATACATGTGCAACCAACTTAACATGATGTAAAATTTGATACAGAGAGAGTTACATGAGTATCTCAAGTGGTCACTCAGAGAATGGGCTTCTTCCCAGATTTTCCCATGAAATTTTTATTTTCCCAGGCTTTTTAAAACTCTTCCAACCCTTTACATGACAAATTCATGTAATATATAGCTTTCAATCTCCTTTGAGCCTTCTTTCCTAATAAAAGAATATGCCAAAGGATCAAATTTGTTACAAAAATTTCTCATGATTCACAGACAAGGACGTTTAATAGAACATGTCCAAAAAGTTGCCAATTGTCTCAAAAAGAGATGAATCATTGCAAAATTCACATCATTATCCATTATGGAGGCATATTTTTCATCTACAAAGCATGAATACACCCTTCCTTTCATTATTTCATCCGTATTCCTCCAAAATTTGACTCTGCAACTTTTGGATTTGATATTTCATGTTTTTGGACAGGTTAGGGCAAAAATTCGTTTCAAAAACATCTTTGATCTTCAAATTGATCCTCAAAACCGATTGCATTGGTCCTTGTAGGCACAAATGATGTGAATTTTTCAAAAAAATTATGGAAATTGATGCAAAACCCACATCTCTAAACTTCCTGGAGCCAAAATGGTGGTAAAAATGACAAAATGTACAATTACCATCGATTTGCCATTCTCGCTTTAATCCGAGCCCTCCACATGGCACAAATAAGCCAAAATAAGCCCGAGGGTTCCTTTCTACCTTTTTCCAACCTTTTTGAAAATTTGCAAAATTTCTCGATTTCCTCTGCCACTCTGCCGTTGAGATTTGGGCCTGACATGTGGCGCAATATGACTGGATACGGAGTCGCAGCTCAATTTTAAACATTTTGCCTCTTTTTGGAAAAAGGAAAATTTTTTGTTTTTCCTCTGCAGATCTGTCCTCCCACAGGACACGTGTCCTCACCTAATTGGCTACGGGGCAGCGCTCTTATTTATATTTTAACAACATTTTACACAAAGGAAAATTTTCACCATTTCCTCCGCACTACCGCACCTCTGCCTTTCCCTGCCACGTGTCACCTTTTGATTGGTCGAGGGCCTACACTCTTATTTCATACTTTAACTCCTTTTCACCAAAGGAATTTTTTCCACCGTGCCTCCGCATCTCCGCCCCTCTACTGTTTTGACTTTTTTAACTACCACGTGTCACCCTCTGATTGGCTATGGGCCTGCGGACTTGCGGGGACAATTTAGACCTTTTGCCAAAAATACAAAAATGCTAAGTTGCTCGAGCAGACTCGTCGAACCTTGTCCAATCACAAATGGCCATGTAGGAGAAGACTTTTCAGCTAAAATTTGACAGGAAAAGAACACCCATGTGACCGTCAAAAAATGCAGAAATTGTCAGCGACGCCCAAAATTGATTTTTCCTTCGTGGGTGAAGAAATTTTCGATCAAAGGACAAATGGAAAGTGATTCAAAGCAATTTATGACCATGGAAAGGGATTTTTGAGGGAAATAAGTATAAATCTAACAATTTCGAGCTCCAAAGGCCAGGAAAAATGGAAAAAATAGAAAAGACATTTGAACAGGAAAAATTAGGGCAAAACGTAGGGAAAACGTAGAGATTCCTCCAAATTGTGCAAGAATGGAGAAAAAATGAACAACTCAAAGCATTTAAACATAGATACGAGTTTTTTTTCATCAAATTCAAAGGATGGGAAGATCCAAAGCTTTTTTTTCTCAGAAACAAGGCAAAAACACATTTCTCCTTAGCAAAGCATGGCATGTGTAACATTGGGCACCAACAAGATGTAGGAAGTTGAGCATATATTTGAACAATAAGAAGTGAATATTTTCCACACCCTTTGGAATTTTTTTGGGGCACATCATTTGTAAAGAAGGCTTACTAGTGGATCCTGCTAAGGTAGTTCTGATTTTGGGTGTGGAGGAACCTACTAGCTAAAGCGAGGTGCACAGATTCTTGGGGCACATAGGTTATTATAGAAATTTCATTAAGGGATATGCTAATATCACTGCACCTTTAGAAGAATTACTCAGGTGAAAAGGAAATTTATATTTGGGTGAGGCACATAAAGGCGCATTTGACACATTGAAGGAAAGGCTTACTATAACGCCTAGTTTTCACTTTCCTTCCTAGTCCAAGCATTTTAATGTTCATGTAGATGCCTCTGACATGGCCATTGGTGTTGTATTAGCTCAGTATGGAGAAGGGATTATCAATCATCCTATTTACTTTGCTAGCTAAAAGTTAACTCCAATAGAATATAATTATACAACGACAGATGGTGAGGCCTTTTCTATGATCTTCGCATTCCATAAGTTTCGATAGTATTTGCTGACTACACCTTTCATATTTTATTCAGACCACATGGCATTAAAGTACTTGGTAAACAAGCCCATTTTGTAGGGGCACATATTTTGTTGGCCACTTTTGTTTCAAGAGTTCAATTTTATGGTGGTGGTTAAGCCTGGTAAGAGCAATTTTAGTCCAAACCATTTATCAAGTATTTAATCCGGAGAGGACATGCAGAGCATTGAGGACATAATGTCAAATGCACAGTGTTCAGGTTAAACCATGCACCCTTGTACTTGGAGGATATTATTGTCTTTTTATGCACATGTGTGGTGCTTGAGGGAATGAATGCCTTAGAGAAGAAACAACTTACTATCCACGTTGCGCCTTACACATTAATCAATGGAGACTTATACAAGTTAGGTTGTGATGAATTTTTATGTTGGTGTGTACTTGAGCATGAGCATGATGCAATAATGGTAGAGTCTCAAAATGGTACTACAGGTGGACACTATACAGGAGATGTCACCGCGTGCAAGATTCTACTAACTAGTCTATGGTGGGAAACATTATACAAGGATTACAAAGCATATTTTAAGGCATGTGACCATTTTCAACACCTTGGAAATCCTGGGCAATGAGACAAAATTCCTTTGAGGCCTATTATTAGTGTAGAACCCTTTGAGAAGTTGGCAATCAAATTTGTGGGCCATATTTCCCTAGCCACGCATAGGATAGGATTACGCTATATTATAACTTGTATAGATTATCTAATGAGGTGGGAAGAAGCGGTGCCTACAAAGGATTACACAGCTACCACAACAACAAGGTTTTTGTGGGAAAATATTATTAGCAGGTATGGCTTCCGTTTAAGTTTAACAAATGATAGGGGTACTAATTTCCTTAATGATACTATCATAATGTTATTGGATGAATTCATGGTTGCACACCATCGAAAAACCCCTTATCACCCTTAGGAAAATGGAACTGTTGAGGCCTTCAACAAGATATTGAGCCATACCTTGACCAAAATTTGTGATGTTGGAAGGAGAGATTGGGATGATAAGGTTTCTATGGTGCTTTGGGCATACAGGACAACCTATAAGAGGTTGAATAAGGAAATACCCTTTCAGTATGTGTTTGGCACAAAAATAGCTCTCCCCATGTAATTTATGTTACCTTCTTTGAGTATTGCACGCACAGGAGGTCTGGCTGATGAACAGGTATTGGAAGAACATATTGATAAACTAATACAACTGGATGAAAGGTGTGCCATAACCACATGGAGTCAGAAGTAAGAAAAAACCAAGTAGAAAGTGTGACATGATAGGCACATCAAGGATAAGAAGCTTAAAGTGCATTAGTTGGGACCGTATGTAATCACTCATATACTTGATTTAGGTGCTTTCCAGTTAGAGGGGTTGGATGGAACATAGTTTCTTAGTTACTTCAATGGGAGTAGGTTGAAGCCCTATTATAAATAATTCTTCTTGTTATTTGAAATAAGGCAGTATTGCCACTTAGATTAGGTTTCCCTTAATGTATTTCCTTTATATGTGTTTCCTTCATCATTGTTATGCTTTGTTAATTTAGTTCAGTGTTTTGTGTAATAAAAAAACTTGTGTGCAAGAAGTTAATTACTATCTAAAGTGTTTCATATGTAGAGGACTACGCATACCCTTAGTGTGGGGTGGATGAAGGAGGAATGATTGATGTTTTACTTTGGACTATGGTGCATGGTAAAAAAACTCACTGTTGATCAAGGACATGAAAAATTCTTAGATAAAGAAACTTCAGGAATATTTATCAGGTTAAGACCATGTGTGGAAAGATGGATGCTCAGTATAATGCAAAGGAAGTTGCAACATTTGAGACTACTTGTCACATTGGATAGGTAATTTGGCACAAGAAAGAGCGGGAAGAGGAGATCGGTGACAGAGAACCAAAAGGCTATGAATGAGGCACGAAAAATTAGAGGCATGGAAGAAGGATCACAAAATGTGGGGAAGCATGGATGCAAAATTAATGTCGCGTATGGTGGTAGTTTGGAGCAATTAATGTGAAGGAATTTTGAAATTTGTTATAATATCAACATTTATGATGTCATTGTTACCTTGCATTATTGAAGTGAACAAAGTGTGAAGTGCAAAGAAGTGTTGAGGATGACAAGCACCTTGTGAATCAACGAGCTTGGTAGGAATCAAAGCACATTATTGGGAAGCATTCAAATGTGGAATCGAGATTCATGTGATGGTGTGTGTGTGTGTGTGTCGTGAAGGGTTCATGCGAATAGGGTTTGAAGAAAGTAGCTAGGGTTTGGTTTGTACTTGTGATAGGCAGAGTCTTAAGGTGACAATTTGGAAGTTGATAGGTGAGGAAGAAGAGATGGCACCACGAAGAGCTCCAGTCATTGAGAAAGAGGTCAACAACATGACGGAAGAATGACCGGTTGAGATGCTCTATCCAGAAGGAGTGATTGAGGGGTGATTATGGAAAAGTAAGATAACACAGTGCAAAATTTATGACATTAAGCACCAAACTAATAAATGCTTGAAGGATATTGCAACAGAGCTCTTCAAAAAGACTAACTGAAGGATGAAAGATGACACTAGGGTTTTGGATGCCTTTATTAAACAAATTCTTGAAAGCGTCGGCGTCATGCAGATCCTCGAGTTACCATACTTTGGGAATCCTGAGAAATTATATCAATGGCTTATGTCACAAGTGCATGAGGATTTTTTCTACTTAGCAGGTAGAAGGATGCAAATTACCTCTAAATTGATCAGGAAGGTAACATGGCTGCTCAACTCCAGATAGGAGATTGTGGATGATTTGTCAGATGATGAGGGGATTGATGCAATGGTCATGATGTACAAGTACAAAATGGGGGGCCAAGCATTTAAAGTGACTAATATTGAGGACATGGCCATAAGGGTTGTAACATGACTGGATGGCAACAAGTTGGGTGCCACTAATCGATGGAATGAAGTAAATCACCATTGGTTGTACATAGCACACAAAATGGCTAACAAGACATACTATAATATTGTTAGATATATTGTGGAGAGCTTGGTGACTGAGGTGCGCATCCAGGTGGATAAGGGTGAGAAAATAACTTGGGGCACCATTCTTTTATTTATTGTATTTAATGAGATTGGTGTGCCTGATGGGTGAAGGGATAACGTCTGGTAATTTCCCATAGAGAAAAAATCTCTAGCAAAATTTTTTTTTAAGTACATTTTGTAGGGAACTATTTCCAATACGTATAAGGAGTTCCTAGAGAATTGGTTTAAGCGGTTGTGCCGGGTGTTTTTAATATCATAATATAATATATATGGGTTGATGGAGATGCCAACATGTGGCACACATTCCCTTAGTTATATGTATGGGTTCACATGAGATATAATATTATAATGTATATGGGTTGATGGAGATGCCAACATGTGGCACACTCCCCTTAGTTAGTTATATGGGCTCACATAGGAATTAATTATATTGGGTAATGGGTCAGCCTACATTGGGATTAGGTGTTACCAATCCTATTTAAAGGATGTGAGTATCATTATGAGGTGGGATGTTATGATCCTCATGTGCGGATTTCACTAACGCCTCGAGGTTTTGGTGTAACGGTTCATTACATTTGGTACCAGAGTGACCACCCATGTTCGAATCCCACTCGGTTGGTTACGTTGTGTAGTTGGGGCCCGTGGGGTGCCTAAACGTCGATGAAGTGGGGCTCATACATATGGGAGTGCGGGCGCAAACCCAGCCCGAGTTAGGCTCTACGGAAGCATGGTGGGATGTTATGATCCTCATGTGTGGATTTCACTAACGCCTCGAGGTTTTGGTGTAACGTTTCATTACAATTTGAAGGGGAATGGTTTATCCCACATGAACTTCCCATAGTATTGGCTGGAGAAGCAGAATTCATAGTATACCAGCATTTCAGCTTAAGGTGCTTCCACATGAAGACAGGTGAGAAAATCCCTTGGTGTAAGTTACCTTTTGCTTTCATTGCAAGGTATTTTAAGGATTTGGTAAACAAGTTTCAAAATGCTCACAAAATCTAGTTTGATGCAGATAAATTAGATGCATATGTTCATATTTTGTGCAAGACTTATGTATGAATGAACCGAGAGGCGTACGTAGAGATGCTTGAGACAAATAACGTTGACATTACCCTAGAGAGCCTGGCCATGAGGAATATTGAACCGGTATATGTATATGTATACTTTACGCCACATTTCAAGGATGGAAAGGTAATCAAAGGTGAGGACATGGCTCTACCAAGTCCTCCAAAGAAGAAGCAGACACTAGGGACCTCAAGGCCATTTACAACTACGCCTTCCACTCAGGAAGAACCAGTGCCTACAAGCTTCGAGAATGTTTTAGAGAAAGAGGAATAAGAAGATAGCACCGGATTGGATCATACAAGGATAGTTTTACGCAGAAGGTGCACATCCAAGGACACAGGTGTTAGGACTTCGTAGCCAGTAAGAAGGTCACCATGAGTCACTCCAGTGAAGAATTTTGATGAGCAATATAATAAGCACCAGAAGTATGTGCCGGTAATAGATAACGAGGAGGAGAAGTCCTCTCACCAAAGTGTGCAGAACAAGGTGGATTCCCCAATTCTGGAGATATAGGATGATGAAGACATAGGTGATATGGTTGTTTATGAGGAAGTTGTTCCTAGCATAAGTGCCCAGGAACCTGAAGGGGACCAAAGCAGTGAAGGCAGGGATACATAGATAATTATATGACCTATGTGAGGAGAGAAAGAAAGAGGAGATAAAGTTGAGAAGAGTGCGGATGTGGAGCCATAGCAGGATACATGCTCCACTACACAAGAAAATGTCAAAGAGCACGCCAATGGGCACAGGGAAGATAATGTGGTAAGGACTCAGAACTTAGGCTACATTGATGACCTAACTAAAACTATTCATGACTGCTTTCAAAGTTCTTTGCCTAGGGAGAAGTTGTATGGTTGGGATTAGATGGACCCAGAAATGGAAACAATGTGCACTCGAAAATAGTTGTCATGGAGTATGTAGACTCACATGGCTAAGCTTGACTTTGATGTATATGAGGAGTCATGTGTATCTCGAATGATGAAAAGGGCGCCTCATACCTATCATCTATTATCCAAATAACCTCCCTAGTTATTAGGGTAACTAGTATAAATATTTTGGCTCTCAAGTCCTCATTGAAGGTTGTGCATTCACTCAGGTTTAGTTGGCACAACTCCTTGGTGCATAGTTTCCCCTTGGTACCCTTTCTTTTCCCTCAAGTTCCCTTGCGTACTTTCCATTTTCTCCTTTTCTTTTCTCTTCCTCTTTGTTCCACTCCTCCCTTACACCCACCTTTTACACTTTCTCCTTCTTTCTAAGCATCTTATTCACCTTACACACTTCTCAGACTTGCTTCAAATAACTAAGTCCATGATCTCCTCACAAGTTGTGCCCATTACTTTGTAATAGTTGTGCCTTGACCATGTGTTCTCTCTCACCAGTTTTCCTCATTTTCCCCCCACATGTGCGTTGAGCGTTCCCATTCCCTGCTGCCTTCCTCCACACGCCCATCCCTGTGCCCTCCTTTGTGCCCTTCTGTGCTAGGTCATCTTCTGACATGCATGAATATGTCATGTAACCAGTCAAAGTGTACAACATAGGGCACTGAATCCTTACAAAAAATCAGCAAGTGACACGTGGCAGAAATGATAAATATTTGCACAGTTAGCCATCATCTCAGCCAATCCGTAGGTGCCACGTGTTTTTACATGTGCGCTGATGAATTCTAACATCTTCTGACAGCTCGTAATCTTTTCTACAGAGTCTCAGATCAACATGCACCTAGACTTTTTAGAAAGATGCTGACATCAGCTATAGTGCTAGAAATTCAAATTCAAATTCTTAGCAGATTTGGTAGGTGAGAAATGGGAAAATGTCTCTCTGAGCATTAATGAAAGATCTGATTGCTCCAACCACCCAATTTGATATGATCCACCCTCCTTTCTTCTTCAACACGCTAAACAGGCTTGGGGAAGTGTATTTCATAGATCTCTAAGAGGATTTACAGGCATTAAATGCTTCTTATTGGTGGTTTCATTTCAAATTCAAGTTTTCCCCCCCTTTCTTCCCTTCTTCCTCCATGGATTCATCTATAAATGTAAGAGATAGACTCATTTGTTATGTTGGACACTCTGTATCCTTACGCATTTTTCTAAGGACTCCATACTTTCTATATTTTGAGTTGCAGACCTCTAGATCTGGCTCTTGCATGTGGATATTGGCCTCCTTCATCATTGTAACAGCACTGTGCATTTCTAGAAGTAATAGAAGCATCATTTTGTGACTATTCTCTATCCTAACGTGTTTACATTCCTTCTTCTTGCATTTTATTTTGCATTGTGTGTTGGTTGTGCTATTTCAAGTCCCTTACAGTTTCTTATTTAGTTGTGTTCCATGAAATTGATTTGGTAAGTACATTTTAAGTTGTGTTTCACGTGCCTAGCATTCTTTCACACATTTCCTTTCACTTTCACTCAGAACAGATAGTGTTCATCCCTCTTTTTCTAGTGTTATCACCATTTAGTTTAGGTATCCTTCATGTTATCCTTGTATCTCTTGTCCCTTGGAATTACTAGCTTAGTTTTCCCTTCCATCAGGATTAGTAGCGTTAGAATTAGATAGAGGGATTGGCCTTCTCTAGAGATCCATCCGAAGTGTGCAAGTTCCCACATCTTGGGGATGATTCCATTGTGGTCTCAAACACCTCACCCCTCCCAAGGACCAAGACGCGGGTGCACATTTGAGCAACCAACAATTTCTAACATGCCCTATGGGACCAACATTGAAAGCTCAAATTTCATATCTCTAAGTTCTTGTGTGTGGACTTAGTGTTTCAACCTTTGGAGGCTCATTTCAACACATCTAACGACTCCCAACATTTTAAGATCTCTATTTCAGCAATCTAGAGCACCTTTCATGAGAAAAGTGCATATAAGAAGAAGTGCAGCATCTGAGAATTCTTTTGAGTACCTCCAGCTATCCCCAAGAAGAGTTCATTCTATAAAATCTATGTGTGACATCTTCTATCTCCTAGCATGTCATGCCCATTCAACTCCTCCTCAAAATAGACAACCTGAGCATTCTATAATGGTGCATCAACAAGCTCCTCCATTGAGAAACTTTACAAACTTTGCTGGAGGGATTCCCTTGCTACTAGATGTGCAACATGATATGAAAAATGGTGTGCTCTAGAGTTTTCCATACTTTATTGGTGAGAAAAAAGTCACCCCTCAGGAGCATATCTAGGATATAGAAAATGTTTGTTCACTCTATTTGATCACACATGATGATGTAGCAGTCAGGCTATTTGTAGCCTCTTTTAAAGGTAAAGTGCTTCAATGGTACCAAGGCTTGAGACTTGGATCTATCACCACCTGGGATGAGCTGGGAATAGCTCTTTGTAACTACTTTGAAGCCAAGTCAAATCACCTATCTCTATTGGAACAATTGCCAACAACAAGGAGGGCGCCCAATGAGCAGATGACTGATTTCAACATCAAATTTTAGAAGACTTGGGACAGAATCCCTCTTGTGGTAAGACCTACAGCTCAACATGATTTCTTGTATTATCTAAAGGCACTCAATAGTGATATTTCAGTTATGATCCAATCCATGGGAGGTAGGAATTTACCATCTGCTTATAGTATAGTAGTAAGAGCAGAAAATAGTATTATTCAGGCTGAAAAGATAGCTCCTAGAACACCTATGCCCTTGTTCCCAAAAATGTCACAAGCACCCTAGCCTTTTGTGGCCTCTATTCATTGTTCCTTGAGCAAAGTGTGCAATCAGTTGCCTCAACATCCTACTCCGCAGTGCAGCAGAAGGAAGATGAAAAATTGAAGGCCCTGATTAGAAATTTATCAAAATAGGTCATATCATTAGAAAAGCAATAGTTGCAAGCCTATAGAGGCAATTCTAATCATGCGCATAGTCAAAGCAATCAGCCTTGGTAGAATTAGTATGGAAATCAAAGATACATGCCCAACTAGTAAAATGATAGATGGTAGCCCAACGTACATCTTCCCTTGTAATTTTTTCCTCCCACGCCTGCTCTTCCAGCATCCAGTGTGAGTCAGGTGCTTGTTCCATCTTAGAACAATTTGGCACAAGATTTAAAATGGTATTTCCCTTGCAACATCCCTCACATTTAATATCATTTTTCCAATGTTACACGTGCCCAAGCCTTCATGATCCAGAATGCTTCATTTTTCAATCCTTCAACAAATGCCCCTAAAGCAGATAAGCAAGGATGACTAAAAGCTCCTCTAGAAACGAATTTGATGTTCTTTGGCATCGAGGACTTCTATGCAATTAACCAAGCTATGGAAGATAAAAATAGACCATGTGCCCAAGTTGTGGACAACACAAGATACAAGAAGAGGATGTTAGAGTTAGGCATGCAAGTCCCACTCCTAGCAATGCAAGAATACCCTCAAAAGAAGAAAGATGAAAACAAGGAATCCTGCAGTGAAAGTGTTCAAGTCCGTATGGAAGAGCCCCTACGTAAAGTTCCTTCTGAAGCAGTGCACGCCCTCCTTTTGTAGGTCAAGCCTCTACTCTAGCTAAAATCTCAAGATTTCACACCTGAACAGTCAAGTAGGGATGTTATTCCCCAAATGCATAAGATGGGGGGCCTTCCATTTAGTATTATGGACCAGATGAAGAGAACAAACATAAATGTCACAATGTGGGATGCCCTCACCATTCCATCTCAGCGGGATCTTTTGCATGAAGCTCTAGCGCAACTCTCACATGTTGATCTAGCTATGTAGAATCCATGTGCTTCTATCAATGTCTACCAGGAAGAGGAGAAACAAGTAAGTAAATTTGTTAAAACCCCACCCTTCTATATGTCCTTGATCATAGGCAAGCACCTAGTGCATAATTACATGATTGACTCAAATGCTAGTACTTTTGTTATGCCTAAGAAAATAGTTGATGTCTTAGGTTTGAAATATATCCCTTTTATCTAAAGGAGTCCTACAACTTTATGGTTCAACTGTCACCACCTTTGGAGTCATCAAATATCTTGAGTTTACCCTCCATGCATGTCCAAGCCTTACCATTACTCAAGACGTGTCAATCATTTACCTACCTCCTTTGTTTGTCTTGTGTCTGTTAAGAGACTTTACTGCTAAAGTGGGTGGTTTCTTGTCTTCTGATTGGTCTCATATGTTACTCAAGACAAAGTATGGTACTCGGTTTAACATACAAGTTGAGCCTATATTTTCCTATCATGTAGAGTCATATGTCTCATTTCCTCTCCAAGTCAACTATTTAATCTAACAAGAACAAGCTTCAATTCCTGAAGAGTAGTCTCTTCCACCCTATGTTCCTGACCTAGTGTTTGATGAATGGGTAGAGAGGCACCATAAATTTGATCCATATGCTGAAGAACTGGAAGCTTATGAAACTAGGCTTGGTACTTACTGCATTCAAGAATAAGAAGTTATGCTTTCGCGCATGCTCAAGGAAAATAAAGTTGAACAGGGTCTATGGAAGTTGTACTTTGATGGATCTAGAAGCAGAAAAGGTGCGGGAGCAGGAGTGGTTCTCATTTCCCCTAAGAATGATAAATTTGTCTTCACACACAGGCTGCAATTTGCATGTTCTAATAATGTGGCAGAGTATGAAGTGCTGGTGCATGGCTTGCTCATTGTTGAGAAGAAGAAAATTAAGGTGTTGCAGATCTTTGGGGACACATAATTGGTTATCCACTAGGTCACCAACAAATGCTAGACAAATAATAATCTTCTCAAAGCTTATAAGCATAGAGTATGGGACCTCCTTGATAGCTTTGATGCTCTAAATCTGCAGGTGGTGCCGCGTAGAATGAACAAGGAAGTTGACCAGATGGCCGTGCTTGGTTCACAATTCTCTCCTGGTGAGGACTTTGTCAAAGGAAATTCTCAACACATGAAAATGGTGATCAGACCATCCATTCCAGACAACAACACCAAATGGAAAGTATTTGATAGTGATGCATAGATCATCCAGTTTATTCAGAATGAAGTTGAGTTCTCATCAAGCATGCAAGCTGACTTGCATGACAACTATGGTGACTAAGTGATCCAATTGAAGACAAACAAGTTAACTAAATGGCTGGTCACCTTAGAGAAAATGTTTATCCCTAATGATGAGTTCAATGGTGAAGAAAGGTGCATGCGTGCCACACAAGAAGACTACTCCTCAGTCACTATTACATGCGAGAAAGAGTTGTTACTCAGTAGGACTTGTGCACATGAAGAGAAACGGGCCTTCATCTCTCTCTGTCAAAAATAAAGTGATATCTTCTCATGGGAGTATGAAGACCTCAAAGGTTTTGATCCAAGTGTTGCTCAACACTCCATTGACCTTGATCCTGGTATCAATCCCATCAGACAGAAGCAGCGACTAGTCAATCCAAAGATAGAGCCCCTCATGAGAAAGGAGCTATCCAAACTCATTGAGGAAAAAATTATTTTTCCTATCAAATACTCCACCTAGGTCACAAATCTGGTTCCGGTGCACAAGAAGAATGGTGAAATCAGACTCTGTGTTCATTTTATAGATTTGAATAAGGCATCACAAAAGGATCATTATCCTTTACCTTTAATGGAGAAGATTTTTTATACTATGGCTGGCGCGTAAAGATTCCCCATGCTATATGGGTATTCAGGTTTCAACAAGATCTTGGTCAAGGAAAAGGATCAATTCAAAACAACATTTACAACCAAATGGGGAACATATACATATTAGAAGATTCCCTTTGGTCTGTTAAATGTGGGCACAACATTTCAGTGTGCCAAGGATATTGCCTTCAAAGGATACATTAGTGAGTTCATCTTGTTTTACCTTGATGATATAACTGATCTTCTCAAAGTGAGGTGCACAGGATCATATGGCACACCTGGAAAAGGTATTTGAGAGATGTAGATAATTTGGGGTGTCTCTCAACCCTAAGAAGTGTAATTTTACAATGGCATAGGGAAATCTCTTGGGTCATGTGGTTTCAAAGGATGGTATCACAATTGATCCTGAGTGTGTTTCAGCTATCCTAGCTCTTTCCCTATTGGCACACAAAAAGGACCTACAGTCCTTCCTTGGCAAGATCAATTTTGTTAGGTGTTTTATCCCTAACTTTGTGGGACTGGTTTGGCCCATCACCTTGATGCTCAAAAAGGACATAGCCTTCATATGGATAGCAGAAGGAAGAGAAAGCTTCAACAAAATCAAGCAAGATATTTCTTGCATTCCAACTCTCATCAATCTAGATTATTCAAAGGATTTCATCCTTTACGCTTATGGCACTAATGCAAGTGTTGTTGTTGTCCTAACACAAGAAAATGAACAAGGGTTGGAACAACCAATGGCTTTCTTTAGCTAAACGTTGAAGGATTATTAACTAAAATATAATCACACAGAGAAACAAGTCATCGACATCATGCACGCACTCAAAAAATTCAAAATTATGCTTGCCACCAATCATATCAAGGTGTTAGTCTCCCACTCTTCTATCAGAGACTTCATCATGGGAGCAGAAATTAGTGAGAAAAGAGCATGATGGGTGACCAAAATCATGGAGTATGATGTGACTATCAAGGCCACAAAGTTGGTAAGAGGTAGTGTGCTCTGTAGGTAGATTGCTGAGGACGTGCAAAGTGAACCTGAGGCTTCATTATTTCTAGATGAAAACCTCCCGCACACAGAACTTGAGTAGAATACAGACCCTGACGTGCGTGACTGGATGAAGGACATGATCACATTCCTTTCCAAGGGCACATACCCTCCTAGTTTAAACAAAGAAAAGAGAAGACATCTGAGGCTACAATCTATCCCCTATGTTTTGATTGATGGGATTATCTTCAAAAGGAATCTTGATGGCATGCTATTAAGACGTATTAATGATGCACAAACATAAGGAGTGTTAGCATAATTTCATGATGGATTCTCTGGTGGACACTTCTCTACCAAAACTACAGTGATGAAAATCATAATGGCAGGTATCTTTTGGCCTACCCTGTTTGCAGATGCACACAAGTGGGTCACAAAATGCAAGGAATGCACTTTCTTTATAGGAAAGAAAATATTGGCAGTGCTTCCCCTCTGACCAATCCAAGAAGATCAGCCTTTTGCACAATGGGGTCTCGACTTCATAGGCATGATCAATCCACCTTCAAGTGCTAGACATAAATGGGTGTTGATAGCTACAGATTACTTCACCAGATGGACAGAAGATTTCACACTCAAGGAATCAACTGATTCAATCATCCTTGACTTCCTTGAAGGTATAGTCACAAGGTTTGGCATTCCTCAAACCATTATCTCTGATAATGCAAAATCCTTCCTTGGTACTAAAATCACTGATTGGGCTCTAAGTCTGGGCATTTACCTAAAGACTTCTTCCAACTATTACCCTCAGGGAAATGGTCTGGCAAGAATCAACAAACAAGAACCTGATCAGAATCATGAAATGCACAATGAACATCAGCTAAAGATAGTGGCATACAAAGGTCTCGTGTGCATGATCTGGGTAGATAGAATCATAGTCAAAAAGGCAATAGGAACTTTGCATTACAAGATTGTCTATGGAAAGGAGGATACCCTTCCTTTGACACTAGAACTGAATTCATTGGCACTTTCCCAATAGCTGGAATTTGAAGGCACAGACCAGAGAGAAATCAGAATGGTAGAATTGGTTAATCTTGAAGAACTAAGGAACTCTGCCATGATCAAGCTAAAAAAACATCAACAAGCAACAAAGAAATGGTTCGACAGAAAGGCTAGGCCTCAAGATTTCAAAGTTGGGGACTTGGTTCTAAAATGGGATGTTGATAGAGCTAAACCAGGGCACCATTCAAAGTTTGATGCACTTTGGAGTGGCCCATACATCATTAGTTCCTGCAAAGAAGCTAACTCTTTCGAGTTAACTCATCTTGATGGAGGTGTGCTACAAATCCCAGTAAATGGGATCTATCTCAAACCCTTCCATTAAGTGTATTCACATCATGTTATATATATTAGAGTAGTTTCAATTCCTCCAAGTGTGTTGCATGCACACTATTTGTTTGTACATAGTTCTTTCTTCTCACATGCTTCTTGCATGCGCTCTTCAGTTGCTTCCAGAATGTAGAGCTTCTCTCATTGGTTGCATGATTTAGAAAAGAGTCAAGAAATGATCTTCAAGTGACTACGAGGGAAGTTTCATGATTACATAGTAGACTCCATGCCCAATGGATGCTCCAGGCTACTAATCTCCTTCATCTAGCAGGTAGATGGCCCCAAAAGTCACCAAAACTATTATCCAAATAACTCTCCTAGTTATTTGGGTAACTGGTATAAATATTCTGGCTCTCAAGTCCTCATTGAAGGTTGTGTGCACTCAGGTTCAAGTTGGCAAAACTTTGGCACAACTTCCCCTTGGTTGTTAGTTTCCCCTTGTGACCATTATTTTTCCTCAATGCCCTTACATGCTTTCCGTTTCTCTCCTTCCCTTTTCTTTTCCTCTTTATTCCACTCCTCCCTTGCACCCACCTTCTATGCTTTTGCCTAAACAAGAGGTTCTTCACCCTGCATGCATCTCAGACTTTCTTCAATCAGCTAATTCCTTGATCTCCTCGTGCACACACCCATTACTCTATAATAGTTGCACCTTGACAATGCATTCTCTTCTCACCAGTTTGCCTCATTTCATGTGCATGCCCTTCTGCACCTTCCTCCACATGCTCGTTCCCCGCACCCTTCTATGCCCTTCTATGCCAGGTCATCTTCCAACATGCTTGAATATGTCATGTGAAATCAGTCAAAGCATGCCAATAGGGTGCCAAATCCTTGCAACAAATCAACAAGTGACACATGGCAGAAATGACAAATATTCACACAATTAGCCATCATCTCAGCCAATCCGTAGGTGCCACGTGTTTTGCATCTACTGACGACTTTAACATCTTCTAACAGTCGTATATTTTTCTACAGATCTCAGTTCGGACTGCACCTGGACTTGTCAGAAAGATGTTGACATCAACTATAGTGTTAGAAATTCAAATTCAAATTGGTGGATCTGGTAGGTGAGAAATGGGAAAATGTCTCTCTGAGCATTAATGAGTAGATTTGATTGCTCCAACCACCCAATTTGATATGATCTGCCCTCCTTTCTTCTTCAACATGCCAAACATGATTGGGGAATTGTATTTCACTAATCTCCAAGTGGATTTACAGGCATTAAAGGCTTCTTGTTGGTGGTTGCAATTCAAATTCGAGTTTTCCTCCCTTTCTTTGCTTCTTCCTCTATGGATTCATCTATAAATGTAAGAGATAGACTCAGTTGTTATGCTGGACACTCTGGATCCTTACACATTTTGCTAAGGACTCCATACTTTCTATATTTTGAGTTACAGACCTCTAGATCTGGCTCTTACATGTGGATATCAACCTCCTTCACCATTGTAACAGTTTTGTGCATTTCTAGAAGTAATAGAAGCATCGTTTTGTGACTATTCTCTTTCCTAACGTGTTTGCATTCCTTCTTCTTGCCTTTTCTTTTGTGTTGTGTGTTGGTTGTGCTATTTCAAGTCCATTGTAGTTCCTTATTTAGTTTTGTTCCATGAAACTAATTTGGTAAGTACGCTTTAAGCTGTGTTACACATGCCTAGCCTTATTTCACGCATTTCCTTTCACTTTCACTCAGAACAGATAGTGCTCATCTCTCTTTTTCAGGTTCTATCACCTTTTAGTATAAGACTCTTTCATGTTATCCTTCTATCCCTGATCCCTTGGCATTACTAGCTTAGTTTTCCCTTCCATCACTAGGAGTAGTAGTAGAAATAGAAATAAATAGAGGAACCAACCTTCTTCAGAAATCCGTCCCAAGTGCGCAAGGTCCCATAACTTAGGGATGGTTCCATTGTGGTCTCAAACACCTCGGCCCTCCCAAGGACCAAGACGTGGGTGCACTTTTGAGCAACCAACACTTCCTTCTCCAAAGAAGCATTACAAATTTTGAATAGGATCGAAGGATTTTCCAAAAATAAAAAGGATAGAGGTTTTTTCACTACTTATCCTTTTGTCCATAAATGATATTTTGGATATCTGAAAGAATCGGGCAACACAATGCTATTTCCTTTAGTTGAGCAATGCGCTTGTCAAGATATCAATAGAAGTCACGCGCCGTAACATTGATAAATCGATGACTATAAAAGAAGTTATAGATGATAGAAGAGATAAGACTGAGATCAAGCAACTGACAGAGGAGTGAGATAAGGTTGTGGTAGAATCACAGAATATTCACAACATGGCCGAGAAGATATCATATGAGATTATGGATGAGAGGCCTGAGTTTCAGGAAAAGGTACCACATGATTTTCCAACTTCCCTTCATTATTTACGCACCACGGTCAAACTATTTTTGGAAGAAGGGCTAGTGCGCCTGCCATGACCTAAAGATGCTACAGAAGAAGCAAAAAGGGCCAAAGTTGTAGTTACAAGGAAAATTTCTAGCTATGAGTCTATTCTGTAGGACTTGACAGAGGAATTGAAGAAAGCAGATTCAACATTGGTTACATGTGTAACACCTGAAAGGATGATACAATAATGAACGAAGGCAGGATAAAATGAAGTCCTTCAGGCAATAAAGAATAAGACACTTGGGCACACAGAGAGGATTACACTAATTGATACTAAGCACAATGCGCTTGAGGCCGCCAGAAAAGCACATGAGGACATAGTAAAGGTAATAGAGAGGCGTATTTCCAAAAAGATGGATGTAATGGAAGGGATGGTCTCTAGTATGGCCAATATTCATAAGATTCTTCAGAATGAAGGTAGTGGGATGACCCTTGATGAGTTAGAAGGTGTAGTTGCAGACATCCTAGAAAAGACAAATAAGACGCTAAGTGACTGGTATAGGTTTGAAGCAAAAGTCTAGGGTGAGTATTTAGAGTTAATTATTCCAGAAGAGAAGAATGATACCTCTTAGGTTGATTCTCTTAAGCTTCGATAGCCCATTCTTTTGGTTTACGCATATCTATTCATTCTTTTTGTTCTTTTGGAGGGATAAGATTGAGATTACCCATTGTTGGGGGCGGTAATCCATTTTAGTGTGGGGTAATGTTGGGTTGATAAAGATGGCCTAAGATTTGTAAAAGCACATAAGGGGTGGGCATGCGAATATAGGACGTGTGGAGTGTGCACAAAATTATAATAAGGTATGGAGTGCCCAGGATCAGAACTTATTTGTTTTATTGTTAAGGCTATTTTTGGACATAGAGTGCGAAGCACACAAAGATACGGAGACTTGCAGATCAAGCCAAAGCTATTTTGGGTTTTGCATTAGTTCGAGTGCCATGCAAAGTATTAGTCAAATAATAGGATCTATTCTTAGAGGTAACTAATAGAAGATCTATTATTAGCAGTTACATGCTTTTGTACATTGATGTAAGGGTGCATGGCTATTGTTAGCATGTAGCCTATTTTTTGAAGGTGCATGGGTGGTGAAGGGAAATTCCCCATCCCTATATATATGTATTTTTTTACACGGTTTCAAAAATCTTGTTTATTGTAGAGTTATGCTGTAGATTTGTCAGTGCACGTGACCATGAAAACTAGATCTTGATGTATGAAGCTTATGTGTTTTGCAGTATTTAATACAATGGATCATATTGGATGGATATTGGTGTTAGATATGAATGAACATGGTTCTTGCATGGTAAATCTCATTATAATAATTGTTTAGTCAATCTTACATATGGTTCAAATCTAGATCTAGTTTATGCAATGTGGGTTATTTACTATTTGTTATAAATCTAGATATATACATTTACAATCATGTTAACATTCTAGACAAGCAACTCTAAAGAGGGACCTAGTACCCTTTCACGCTTTGGGTGAGTGCTCAGTTCAGGATGAGTGATGTGCTAACCCACTTGGGGTTATTTATAGTGAATTCTACACTACATCAACACTACAATCGTGCCTCCAAAATACCACCAGAGATGTCACATAACTAGAAAATATTGCATCTCCCACTGTACAACCAAGCTCTCCTGTGAATATGCAAACAAGACCTCTCACATGGGTCTACCAATGTGCATACATAACTCTGTACCAAGAAGTAAGTCTCTCCTCCATCTCTTCATCTGCCACTATACAAACAAGAAGACAACCTCCTCTACAATATATGGATACTATTTTTACCCACAAGCTCTCTAACGAGATACAATACTAGATCTCTTATGGACCAACAATACAACATGATCTCATGGATCTACAATACAAGATCTCACAACAACCTGTGGATCTACAAGATGAAATACTATATGTTTTGCATACTATGCAAGCCATTACATTGAGACAAGACAATAAAAAGGAAATACAATAGAAGACATAACACTCTTATCACCATTCAGATGTACATATTATTTCCTTTTGTCCAACTTCTCTCCATTAAAGCTCTATCTTCATGCAACCTTTTTCTTCTTCATCATCTTGAACCAAGGAGAATTAACATTCTTCCTCTATCCTTATTTTCTAACCCTAGTTTTATAGCTTATATAAGCTTATACAAACTTAGGGCACATTTGCATGCAATTACATCCTTTAGATCACCTTTACAATCAACCGTTAGATCAAATCTCACGTCTAAAATAAAAACATACTAGTTCCTTGACCAGTGTTAGTTCCTTGGATAATGTCGGTTCCTCCCAGGTGACCGATGTCGGTTCCCTGACCGACGTCGATTACTATGTAAACTAGTAAACCGCAAATGCATGCCTTTATGAAGCAATTCAGCTCCACAACATAACAACCTCCAACCTCTAATGCCTCCAGTAAGTGTTTATTTAGTATATAAATTCTTCATCACCACGACAAAAAATATGTTCATTACTTGAGTATTCTTCCCAGTCAATTTATTTATCCATGTAAACATTTTGATCCAACTTGTCATTTTAAGAGATCTTGTGCCCTCATTTTACAATTTAGAATAATATTTCCTTGTTCTTTACAATAGTAACATTTGAATTTCCATTTTGTAGTATTAGGCTTTGAATTGTACTTTCTTTTCTTTGAAGATGTACTTTCCTTGTTTCGTACATACAATACCTCTTTTGGTTATAAATATTCATTTTGATCAAGTAGAGTAGAAATTACTCCTTCCAAACCAATTTTTACCTTGCTTAAAGTAAAGACCATACTAGAAAAACTCTTAGGCATGTTATTCAAAAGTATGGATTTTACACCATCTTCTTTAACTTTCTCATTAATACCCACCAACAAATTCAATGAGGAATGAAACTTACTTATATGATCTACCATTTTTGCACGTTCTTTCCATTTTCAAACCCTATAATCTCTGCTTCAATGTCATCTTTGCATTTTCTGCTTCATATCCAAATAGTTGGTTCAAAGACTCCCAAATTTCTTTAGTAGACTTTTTGAAATCCACATGGTGTAGGTAGGATTTTGATAGACCGAGACCAATAGTCCACAATGTTTTTTGATCTTTAACAATCCATTTCACAAGATTGTTTACACTTTTCAGCATGACTGCACTTGGTTTGACGACATCCTAGAGGTCTTTTTTGATTAGTTTTAGTTACATCTATATCTTCCTTGTATGAAAAAGTCTCTACCTTCAAATTTCTCGACAAGACTTAATTTTCCATGATTCTACTATGATCTTGATGGATAGAGCGAACATTGGTTTCAACCAATAATGCGTTCAGTTACAATTGACACAAAGGCTTTCCCTTATTTTTTCAATACGCTTGACACTTGACATATTTTTTTTAATAAACAAAACAACAATTAAAAATTAATATTTAATTACTTTTTATATTTTGACATTTTTCGACACGTCTTAAAAACTCTCATAACAAAAAAACAAAACTAATCATTATTAATTACACTAAACATCAATAATAAATGACTTAATTGGATTTTCTTATAGGATAAACTAAAAAACAAATCATACTTTTCTTGCAATTGTCATGGGCTGAGTGGAAGTAGCATTTTGGAGCATGTAGCAACGTCTTATAGCCTTAGCAAATATTATTGTAAATCATTGAGACTTGCAGTTTTGTAGCTTCAATCGTTATGACAATTACAAAAAAAAGGGTCATAATAAGACCAAAGGCATCAAGTGTAGCATGTTAGAGATTAGTTAGAAAAAATTCAATTGGTAAGTATTTCCTCCGTGTCTTCTTTAGCTCAGCATATCACTTAAGGATCCAAAATTTTGTTCACACATTCTTACACTCATAGACTTAATAAATATCATTTCCAACATTGAACTCATAGTCTATGAATGTACAAGATTGCACTAGTTCATGAGGATCTCGAGATGAAAGATGGATGGAAATTATATGGGGTTGGAGCAAAGATTGTGCAAATCGCCCATCAACCACAATGATAAAACCGTAGTCTCTTTCAAAGCAATGTGATTTTAATTTAATAATAGACTATGGTATTGCCCCAAAACTATGTATTCTTCCAACACATCCTTGAGATGTTCACTCGCTATAATACAAAATGTAATTTTTTTTGTCAAAGAGTAATTAAAAACACTTCAATAAACTCGCTTCTTCCTTTGTACAATATTTTGCCAAACTTCTGAGAAGATAATAACATATTTGCTTGATAATATTACACCACAACAGTATCTCCCTTCATCTTGTACGACATACATATAAATATGAATAAAGAACTTGTTATTTTTCTATAATAATGAGTGGTTAAAATCACTCACTATTATTACAATCTAATTACGTAAGTTGTTATATTAACACTAATAACTTACTTGCTTTCATTATTATTCGTACATATTAGTATCTAATGTTCACAGTAACAATAAATATTCTTAACACTATGTGGGGTTTGTTTATTGATCTTGGGACAAAGGTTGGTTTTCAATAATATTTTTGTAGTTAATTTTAGTATATATGGAATACAACTATGGCTACTTATTCTTGTTATTATTCACAATCTTGTTGGTAGCACCCATGCCCTGTTTTTTGTAATTCAACTTTGTTCAATACAAACAAAAACTATGGACATTTATGCTTGCAATACGTTGGGATTTATATTCATTGGTACTTTTTAAAATATGTAGTTCAATCTATTGGTTTAGATTTATAGTTGGTTGTATTTGTAAGCTCTTTTACTTTTTTTAAAAAAAATTGTGAAGATATATAAAGTCAAATCTTATGGCTGCAAAATTAATGTATTAGATATAAATACATAAATTTTTACACATATACACATTTTTAACCTTTGATTACAAGTGTAGGTGTAATGTATCAATATTAGTTGGGTATGGTAAAATTTTTTGTTAGGTATGTAAAGGTAATGATAATTGTGAGTGTTCTACGGTTCATTGGGGTGGATACTTCTTGTATTTGTTGGTATGTTAGAACATTTTCTAGATAGCAGGATCATGAGTAGTTGAAACGCGACCAGGGTGGTAGTACATATTTGAAGTAAATCTTGGGCAATCAAATCTTAAACTTGAAAGTGGATATATCCGTATATCCAATTACTAGTAGTAATTATTAATATGCATGAACAATTTATAAAAATAAAAAATATAGATGAGAGCAGTTGAATGGTTGCTTTTGTGTTGGACAAAGTTTGAAGTGTCGTGCAAACCTTGTTTGACCATACCTATCTTCACAAAATACATACGTATGCTTGTTCCTTTTTTATATTCAGCCCTATGTACATTAGGGATGAAAATATGGGCATTGTTATTCCCGTGAGAGTGCAAGATGAAGAAGCTAATCTTAGAATACTTAGTTGAGGTAAATGAAATGACATGACACGAAATGAGCAGCTGTGTCAACACGTTACATGTATGAATGTGGGAAAAGTTGTATTTTCTTGGGGATGCAGAATTGGAATGAATCAAAAGGCTTTCTACTTGTTGTTTTGTTAAGACATTACCATATTGCTGCTTCTGCTTCTTCTTCTTCTCCATGGAAGGGATACTGTGTTGGAGGATCTTGGTTACAGTAGAGCAGTTTCATTCTTATTTGGCTTGTTGAGCTGCTGCCCATAGATCCAAATTGCTTTTGATGGGTCACGCTTTCGACTCGCACAATCCAAACAGGAATTCGTTTTCTTCCTCTCCATCTCCTCCCAACCACAAGACTGACATGGCTCTAGTTTCTGGGCGGTCAAAGACTAGCAGGAAAAAATCCAGAGTAACCAGAAGCCAGATCAACGACTTCCATGCAATTGGAAACACCAATACCAACGAGGAAGAGGAAGAGGAAGAGCAGAGAATTATGATCAAAGCCGGCGAGAGAAACACAAACAAAATCAGAAACCGTTATCATGTTTGCAAGCATTGCAAGAAGGCTTTCAGCTCTGGGCGGGCACTTGGAGGCCACATTCGAATCCACGGGGCGTCCTTTAAAGGAGGAGCAGCAGGAACAAGAAGAGGAAGGGGAACAGGAACAGGAACAGGTCCAGCGGAGGATTCGAGTAATAATTCATCATCCAAATCATTCTTCATGTCGAGGACAGCCGAAGTTGACGGATCGGGAGAGTCGGATTCCGATTCGGATTCGGACTCGGACTCGGTTTCATCGGGTTCTTCTGAGGGAGGATTGAGCTCCCCTAAGATGGTGTCTCTTTACACACTGAGGAACAATCCGAAACGCAGCAGCATTCTCATGGATCCCGAATTCAGCCTCGACCTGCTCGGACCTGCCAAGCGGGGCACCAGCTGCTGGCAGCAAGGTATTTTACATCCTCTTCCTTATGCTTCCGAATCTGTTGGATCTGAGCGCAGGCTCAGCCGACTCCTCCCTAACTGGTCTGTTACTAGAACTAGAACCTCGAGTAGCAGAGGACTGGTGTCTACGAGACGTAAAGAAACCGGAGCTGATGACAGAGACACCGCGCATTTGCTCGTCATGCTCGCAGGCAGGAACAATAATAATAATAATGAGGAAAGAGAATCCACCGAGGAGTCTGTGTATGATTCGAAGCCTCGCGTTGTTTCGAACCTTGAATCGCAGGGCAGCATAGAAGATTTGGGAGGGTCTGGTGGGGAGGAATCAAGAATTGTCCAGAAGAGAAGGAAGAGGAAGAAGACAAGTAACAAGGAGGAAGTTGAATTCGATGTGGATAGGAATGTGGGAGGCGTTGACAACTACATACAACAGCACCATCAATGCAATACATGCAAGAAGCTCTTTAATTCTCACCAGGCTTTGGGGGGTCACAGGGCCAGCCACAGGAAAGTCAAGGGCTGCTTTGCAGCAGACGGGAATGGGGAAGAGGAAGGGGAAGGGGAAGGGGAAGGAGAAGGAAGTTTTATGCTACAGCCTGACCCTGACCCTGAGCCACAACCTGAGGGTGCCACTGCAAACATGGATATTCACATCGCTAAGTTTGAGGAGGAAGGGGCTGTGACAATGAGCCACTTGACTCAAGAAGAGAGTCCAGGGCAAGAATCATTTTCACACAAAGTAGGAAAGGTTCAGGCTCAGGCTCAGACTCACCAGTGCTCCATCTGTCTCAGGGTTTTCTCCTCTGGACAGGCTCTAGGTGGGCATAAGAGATGCCACTGGATTGGTGACAGAATCACAGAGACAGCAACTAGTGTAATTTCAACAGAGAACCGGGAGCAGCAGCTAGAATCAGGTGGTGGCCATCTCAGAGAGGAGATGCTGGACCTGAACCAGCCACCACCTATGGACGAAGACGAAATCCGAGGTTCCTTTGGCTTCCATCTTGTTCCTGCTTGTGCTGAGAGTGTCAATCGGAGAGTGAAATTGGTAGGAGGAGCCATGGCCAATAATGCAGTTGATTCTTTCAAAGCAGCAAAATGATTGAGTATTATGCGAGGAAGAAAATTTTCAGCTAAATTTTTTCTCTTTTCAGAGATGGGAAGGGAACTCATGAGGTATAGGTATGTACCAACACGGCTCTTCCTTTTTTCAACTTTTGTGGTTATTTAAACCAATGAAGTAGGATACAGGCAACTGGAAGGGCATGTCTTTGATGAGTGACTTGACTGTTTAACATATCAAGCAATTTGATGCATTCCATGCTATACTTCATATAAAGGTACTCCACAAAGATACCACATTGGCTGCTATCCATACATGTTGATGAAATTGAATTCAAAGACCTGAAATCCTGGTCTGTTTCAAATCCAAAATTATTATTATTTTCTCCTTGTCATCAGTAAAAGGACTTCTGATGAACTAGAAATGCCATACAGGAAAGGCTTCAATTTTTCCCAATTGAATGAATGAAGTGAAAACATTATTTTTTAGCATGAACGCGTTTGTATAAAATTTATTACTTCACATATATTTCATTTCAAAATGTTCAGTAGGTTTGTTTATTGCTAATAATTCTTCTTTTGCCTCTAGTTTTTAAAGATCCATTCTTTTTGAGCTGACAATCAGCCAACCTGAAATGTTTTTTCTGCTTATCTTCTCCTAAAGTTTGAGATTTGTGGAGGTCAAGACCACTGATTTTCGTAGATGTTTGTGAACAATTCTGGTGAAAATTTTGATATTGGTTAATCCTAGAGTTTGTATTGCAAAGAGAAGGTATATGTAACTATCATAATTTGCACCAGGATGACTACATGTTGGGTATTTTACAATCTGCAACGTTGATAATGTAATAAGAACTTCATATATATATTGGGATGATACAACAAAAACTGGTCCCTCCATTCCATGGAAAAGAGGGACCAGTTTTTGTTGTATCATCTAGATAGATAGATGATACAACAGAAACTGGTCCCTCTTTTCCATGCCTTCCTACACGACAAAACGAACTTCTAATTCACAATCTGAAAGAGGTCGAAATCACAGGTGAGGAAGTAGAGAATTATAGAAATTGAGTTGTAAGGAATTGAAATGAATGTGGAAAATGACTTCTTCTCTGTCATATAGATTTATCAATGGTGTGCAAACGGTCATGGTCTAGTGATATTAGCTCTGTGTTCATGTTTGGAAAGCCTCTCAAGTGTAAAGAGGCACTTCGAAGCTTTTTAACAGGCAATCGTTGGTTTATTTTGAGGTGTCTTTTTCCTGCATTATAAATCTTGCAACAAACATTTTATCACTAGATGAAGATTTTGCCATGTGAATTTGAAAAGCCTTTGGAATAATGGTTCTGTTTGTGAGCTAAGAAAGAGTTTGGAAGCATGATCTGATCTTGTACTGCTAAGGAATCAACTGATGTTGGAAGTGCATTGTGCATCATTCAAATCAAAATCTAGTATCTTGCCTTTTGATTGATTTTGCTTCCCTTTCAAATCATGTCTTGATAAATGCAATCACTTCACTTGTCTATGGCTATATATATTTATGCATCTACTTTGAAAGCTTCTCGGTTGAAATGGGTATAGGATGACTGTAGGACCTTCATACCAAATAGAATTATGGCTTCCGTTAGCTAGTCTTGACTGGAAGTCTTGTTTAATTGACTCGGTAGTAGGGATACTAACTTGATCATACAAATGCAGCGGGGATACTGACAATAATATATATATTTGAGCTTCTGGAGAGGTTTTCATTGAATTGTCTTATCTGGTTATCAAGAAGCAAATATTATTCAACAAGTAGGAACTTAAATCTGCCTGTATAACCGAGGGAGCTGTGTCAGTAAGCTTCTTTGACAAAACTCATATGCATATGCAAGTTTAGAGTGAGGAGTGGTCCTTGGTTCATCTGGCATGCCACCATGAGATTTGGGCCTCAAATGTAATTCTGACTTTCTATGCACTTGATGTAGCAAAATTGTAAGCCAGTAGTTCACCTCTTGTTGCTAGAGAGGGAGAGAGATCAGGGCCATCTGGAAGCTCATTGACGCTATGTAAACTGGGAATGAAAGCACCTGGCCAGGGGAGCTGGACATCATCCTATTCAGTTGGGTGTAATCTATAGAACAACCCCTGTACTATTTAACTATAATAGCTTGTAAATTCATTACTAATTTTGATATTTTAATACAGAAAACTGGAGTTGGATCACTTTACAAGTGCTCAAGTCTTAGATCTTAATGCTGAGATTTTTTTATCAGTCCTAATTTTTAAATTGAAAATACTGCTTATATTACTAAAGAAAGAATACAAAAATAAGAGAGTTACATAGCTAAGGCCCGCCCACTAAGGGGAAATCATGAAACAACTGACTGAAATCCATTTTACAAAGCAGCCCTTAAAACAGAAGTGGGCTGGAACAGCAAGAAATACATAAGCCAAACATGTGCATGAAAGGAAAGCTGGGTTAGGTTTAGGTCAGTCAACCTTCATAAGGTTTACACATAAAAAAGGTGAGGATATAAAAGTTTCACACTATAAGTTAATGATATTAACGCCTGCTAAGAGCCAAAATTGGTTCATGGGATTCATTATGTGAAGTATGGCATAGTGAGTGCGAGTACAACTTGAACAAACTCAAAAGAGAACATAAATTAATAAGGGTGTGCATTTAAGAGAAATATTTGAAAGTAAATTATATTTCCTTTTACTTCATAAATCACATTATATCTACAAATTTGTTATGAGGTTGTGTAGACACTAAAAATTTGGTAACTTGCCCTTATGCAATGTCAATTTTGATCATGTTCCCTTATTAAGACAAATGCTCATGTTCAGAATTCATTCAATTCATCTCCCTAACTCTCTCGTAACTTGCTTATCTTTACGCACTACTCTGTTGTCAATTTTGAAAATATTATTTGATGAAAGCATTATAAACCTTTGTTCTTCACGACACAACTTTTCGTTTATCTTTTCATCTCTCTGGGTTGAAAACAAAGGGAAGGGTCAGGATGTGAGATCCGCTCTTGGCCGACATATACAATCCCACTCCTTCACATTCTTTGACTCATCTTTTAAATTCAATTTTTTATTTGGGTTAATTCATCTTCTTAGGGTCGGCCTTATAAGAATATTTCACCTACGAAAGACTATATAAGCAAATTCATTATCACGTTAGAACTCACTTGGCATTTTTACAAGCTCCTATTGCAAATATCATTCCAAAAGTACTCCAAAGGTTCCTAAATCTGCCCAAATCAACTATACATTATTTAGAGCAGTCCCTAGTACAAGTATAAAGCACTTATTAGATCAAACAGTCTAGCTTTTTCCATTTCCAAACATGCAAAGGTCATAGAGCCATGTCTTAACAAGAACAAAGTCATTCCAAACATTGTTCAAGGGTTTCCAACACCAAAGGGTTAGGTCACATAGTTGAGGCACACCACATCTCACTACTACCGCGTCAAGTGCATTCTACTACATATTTAGCCCGCTATCATGTTGTCAAAACATACGAGGGCACTCCTAGGGGGTTGGTTATCTATTCTCATTTACACAAGCACTTAAGAGAACTACATAAAGCTTGATCCCGCAATGAGGGCATGTATTGTAGTACTTGGATTGGTTCAACAGTTGGGAGTCTAACCGTCAAAGGTAGTCTAACTTCAACCATAAACATATTTTCTTCTTTTGGTTTGCTAATGTTCTAATGAATGGTTATGCAAGTTTATAGGGTTTTGACTTTGTTGCAGGGGATTGCAGGTCATCATGAAGTAGTGCGAGCAAGAGCGACATATAATGAAGGCCATTTTCAGACCAACGAAACACACATGAAGTTTTATTTCTATATTGTCAAAGGGTTCAAGACTGTACAGTTACAGGTCATGACCATATAAATCTAGCCTTTATCCTACAATAGTTGTATGGTCTCGCCCCTATTGAGTTTGCAACTTTATAACTTTCATCGAAGCACTTGCAATTTTTGACCATTATGTTTCTCTATCTTGCACACCCAGATCATCCTTGTTTTTTCCTATACAACTAAGTTTTCTCCTTTTGTGTATTTGAGCATGTACTTATCGTTTATTAGTTGTTACATGTATGAATGCATTATTTTGATTATGAATGATTAATATTGGAAGTTTATTAGATCACAATAGTCTACCTGTTGCAAACTCTTACATCCTTATTATTTGTTGTGCACGTTCATAACATCTTTTGAAATTAATTAGGGTTTAAACATTTGGTAAGCTCGAATCACGATTGAATCAAACACCTTCTTCCAAACCCTAGTTATCATAGGGCTCCATGTTTGCATTGCATATTCATTGTTGGAAATATTGTCATTGATGTCAAAGGAATATTGATAAGTATCTTTTATGTTAGAAATATTGTCATTGATGGTTACAATTGTGTGCCCTTTACAAAAAGGATGATTTAGCTTGAATTATGCATGCCGCACACCAAAGAAAATTGTTTTGTTGTGTTCCGCGGGTTTTTGTTGTGTTGTGGGTGTCTAGGGTGCTTTTTGGGTTTTGTAGTGCTCTGCGGGTATATGTGGTGTATCGAGGGTGGTAGTAGTGCCTCGCATAATGGACCAAATTGAAGTATCTTATGGGTCTGAAATAATACCGCTCAACAAAGGATATATGTTGTGTAACAAACAGAAAGCCGCAGAAGTCAGGGAGTGTTGCGATACAAAGGAGGATTACCACGTAACAAAGAGAAAACTCCAAAATGTACAGAGTTGTTTGTGATGGTCATGTAATGACATGGGACCAAGAGAAAATAGGGGAAGTCCGCGGGAGCCTTGAAAAATTTCAAGTATTCAAATTTCAAAGTATACTAAAGCCCACTCATGTTGAATATTCAAAAGGATGTTGACTCATGAAAAGTCACCTCTGTTCATGAAATGAACATGGTATATAAATGAATTCAATTACAAAATTCATGCGTGTGCTCACAATATTATGATGTCGTTTTGAAAAGAAAAGGAAGAGAGCGAGAAGAGAGGAACATTTAATGAAGATATATCAAGAGGATTTATGAAGATTTAAATGTCAAATTGTTGAAGAAGAATAAAGAGCGAGAAGTGCATAAGCAAAGTGTAAAGCGCAGGTGTTCAAAAACTGCAGGAAGAAGTAGAGGATACTCTAAATGCCATCATCAGGTTGAAGAAGCAACTATAGTAGGTGGTTCTTTGCATTGTTGAGGCCAGTGCCTCATATTCATGGGGATTGATGTCTCTAGTGAGTTGGTGCTCACGAATCAAGTTGAGTTGGTGTTTAGCATTCGAGATTGGTGTCTCCATTGAGTTGTGCTCATGAATCAAGCTGAGTTGGTGCTTCACATTGGGGATTGGTGTCTCAAGTGAGTTGTGCTCACGAATCAATTTGAGTTGGTGCTCGGCATTGGAGATTGATGTTTCCAGTAGGTTTTTGCCTACAAACATTTGTAAAACAATTAAACTTGTGGTTGGATTTGGATAGTAGCTCCAAACAGTCTTTTCTATGCGGTTTTTTTCTTGAAAGGGTTTCCACATAAATATTGTGTTGTGCAACTATTGTTTTTTATGTAATTGTTAATGTTATGAATGCTAAAGTTTAAATTAGTAAAAATTGGATAATATTGATTCACCTCCCCCTCTCAGTATAAGTGTGTTTTCTACAATTGGTATCAAAGTAGGTTCCTTCATAATAGTTTAACCACTGGAAGGTAGAACTCAAAAGCACACATGATAGGTCAAGAATGTTTCTCCTCAAACAAGGCTCCATTGTTTGATGGAACCAATTATGCCTTTTGGAGCATAAGGATGCACACCTATCTAATGGCTCTTGGGTTTGATATATGGCAATATGTTGTTAATGGTTATACAATTCCAACAACTCGTCCAATAGATCAAGCTAGAAAGAAGGCAAGTGAAAGCAATGAAAAAACTATGAATGCAATATTAAGTGGATTGTGTGGGACAGAAGTTGTAAAAGTGATGCATTGTAGTTCATCGAAGGAAATTTGGGATAAGTTCAAGAATATCTATGAAGGAGATGATAAAGTAAAGAAAGCCAAACTCCAAATACACGGAGGCCATCTTGAGAGGTTGAAGATGAAGGATGAAAAAAACATTGCAACTTATCTTCTTCATGTGGATGCAATTGTTAATACTATTAGATGACTTGGTGAAGAAATTAAGGATTAAACTATTGTGCAAAAAGTGTTGAGATCTCTTTCTTTGAGATTTGATGCCGAAATATCCACTATTGAAGAGTAGAAAGATTTAACTATCCTAACAATGGATGAACTGCATGGGATTCTCACAATATATGAGATGAGAACTGAAGGTGATAAATCATCAAAGCGAGAGGCTACATTCAAAGCATCAAAGAAAGTGAAAAAAAAGAAAACTAAACCACATGATTGCTCCAACAATGAATCAAATGAAGAAGACGCTGACTTTGTCAGAAGATTGAAGAAAGGGTTTGGAAACTATAAAGGTAAGTTACCATTCAAATGTTTTGATTGTGGTGCGATATGACACTATGCCAACAAATGCCCATATTAAAACAAGGACGATAAGGAAAAACAAAACTTGAAGGAGAGTAACATGTATTATCAATCCAAGAAGAATCTTAAGAAAAGAAGATCTGAAAGTAAGAAGAATCTCTACAAGCACAAGAAAAACCTATATCCCAAGGAGGAAAGTAACGCATCTGAAGAAAGTGATAAAAGCGTCTCTTCCAATGATAAAGATGAATCATTGCTCATGGCCTTAGAGGTTAAAGAAAGCAAAAAAGAGATGGATTCAGAATATGATGAAGATACTAAATTTGAAGCTAAAGTGGATCTCGAAGGTGAACTCATTTCTGCCTTAGAAGAACCCAAGAGTTTAAGAAAGAAAAATAAAAAATGAAAACAACAATTTCAAAAACTAGAAGATGAGTATGGTGACTTAAAATCAAAGTTGACACATGATTTTGAAGAGTCCAATAAAATCATCATTGATTTAAAGAATCAACTACATAGATGAAGAAGATGAATGAGGATGTGAGAACACAATTGAAACAAAAAGAAGAAGATTGTGAGAAACTTGAATGTGAAGTTGTTTTCTTAAGAAAGGAACTTGAGAAATCAACTACCAAGTTGAACAAATGTCTCAAGTTTGAAAAGAGCTATGAACTTTTAGAAAACATCATCAATAACCAGATATCACCATTTATTAAAGCAAGTCTTGGGTACAATGAGAAGTTTGCAAAAGAAGATCCCAAAGAGTCTTCAAAGATAACAAGTCCAGAGAAATCAATAACCTATGTAGATGCTCTTAAAAGTTGTGCTGGAGATGAGAGCAACAAGAAAGATGAAATGCACATCCATCAACAGACAATCAATTCAAATAAAAGCAGTAGAAGGAAAAAAAGCCATATTCCACAAGAAAATTATACTCCTCCAAAGGGTAACAAGGATTCAACAAGAAGATCATTTCCTCTAAGGCGACATTACAAAATCAGGTTTGAAAATTCCTTTTATGGCTATTATTTTCCATGTAACTAGTTTGGTCACAGAGCAATAGACTGTAGATCTCATGTAACAAGTTTTGATAGGAAGAAAAATGCAAACTCATGTGTCCTCAAATAGAAATTATAACTCATTTGCGCCTATGGTGAATTTTAATATTGAATGTTATAAGTGCCACAACTATGAGCATAAAGCTCACTTTTGCAGAAGTTGGCTTGTGGAACCCTCTAGGTAGTCTAAGAATGAGGAAGTCAAAGACAATCATAAGGACGAGTCAACCAAAGTTTCGAAGGAGAAATAAAACATAATTAAATAGATAAATCATTAACGATTGTTTAGACAACATTTCATGTACAAAATGAAGAAAATCAATGGTACATTGATAGTGGTTGCTCAAACCACGTGACTAGAGGCATAAGTGAGTTTCTCACTTAAAAAAAGGTAAATAGAGGTATTGTAAAATTTGGAGATAATGCCACTACATAAATTTCAGGTGAGGGTCCCATCAGCTTGAACAATGATAAATCAAAAACTGAAAATGTCTTGTACATTGAAGGAATGAAGCATAATATTTTGAATGTTAGTCAAATGAGTGATAGAGGATACATAGTAACATTTTATGCTAGAGGACGTGAAATCAGAAAGACAAGCAAATGGAAGGTTGTTGTTGGTGCATGCAGGAAAACAAATAATATTTACATTCTTAGGGAGATTAAAGGTGAAAAGTGTTGCATGGGGCAAATTGATGAGAGCTAGAAGTGGCATAGAAGAATGGGTCATATGAATTTTGATAATCTAGTAAAGATTAGTTCCACACAAGTTGTTAGAGACATGCCAAAGATTACTGAACCAACAAATACCATTTGCAAACAATGTCAGTTTGGAAAACAAACAAGTGTCTTATTCAAGACAAAGGAGTAATCAACCACTAGGTTATTGAAACTTCTGCATACTAATCTCTGTGGGCTTACAAGAGCTCAAAACATGTAAGGTGAGAGATATTTCATGTTATTTATTGATGATAATACTAAGATGACATGGGTTACTTTTCTAAGAGAAAAGTCTAAAGCATTTGAAATATTTAAGGCATTCAAAGCACCGATTGAAATGAAATAGACTTGAAAATTGTTGTCATACAAATGTGTAGCATGAAAATTTCAAACTTTCAAGCATGACAACTAGACCCAAATGTGGAATTTTTCTCCCAATCCTTCTCGAACCCCTCTCCAAATCAATTTGTCTTTTATATCATGCTCATCTGGACCTTGTAGGTCCTTCCCATGTGTTGAACAAGCTTTTCCTAGTGTTTGAAATATTGTGATAAGGTCATTCAGTTCATTTAGTGAAGTACTTCCAAAGGTGAATTCTTCGATAGACCTAGAAAGGGCTAATTCTAGCCATTTTAGGGCTGGTGTGCATCCTCCGAGACAAAACGAAAAATACCATGCTCATTCGAAGGTGGTATTGAACAACTATGAATATGTTGGAAATGATTTAGGAAAGTTTACGGAAGATTTGAAGGTTTATGAACAGTTGTAGTGAAAACAGGTTTCTAAGGTGTAAGGAGTGTACAGTGAAAACATGGAAATGGTCTTTCATGGACGATTCTGGGAGCTCCACAAGGATTTAGAAGTCAATCAAATAGTCATTGAAAATCTTGAAGAACCCTCTACATGATGAAATCATAAAATCTATCAAAAGACATGTTGAATTCCTAGCGCATCCCAATTTGTGCTGACACACCCTACTATTTTGAAGAAAAAAGATCCATTTCAAAAACAATTAGGTACAATTGAAGTTTGAGACCCATCCCATTGTTCTTATAATGTTATTGGGAGTCAAAATCATATAATACTTTATCTGAAAAGACCTCCTGGAGCTCTGGCAATCATCTCTTCAAGTTGTCTCTCTTGCCGGTATATTTCTCGCAGTTAGTCATTTTTTCAATAGGACACATGTCACCTCTAGGTTGATGTGCATTATTGTGCCCTCTTTTCCACATCCCCAAGGGGATAGAGGGGAGAAAAAAATATGTCCCTCAGCTCTTCCCCTTGGTCCTCCACATGACCAACTTGCAACACTCCAAAGGGCTTATTTGGCCTATCTCGCTCCTCCCAGATCACACCTATGCTTGACACTTGGCATGATCTCCTTGAGGCACATTTTTGTGCACCTCTTGTCCCCATTCCCAAGGGAATAGAGGGGACAAAAAAATGTTCCCCTCTCTAGCCCCTCTCTGGTTAATCATGTGACCTAGACTCAACCCTCAAGTGTTTATGGCTTGTTTTTCTCCATCCTCCCATCTCACAATATAAAGCTGAGAAGTGGAAAGCCCAGGAGAGGGCACATTTCTTGGGACAATGGGGACATAAAAATGCACCCCAAGCCAAGGAAGTGAAAACATAATTTTTAAACTAAGTGTTGCTACTACATCCATTGATAAAAAACACTATTGTGCAAGCTACTAACTCAAAATTACCGCTTCCAACTCCATTGTTGCTTGTAGTTCAACCAATACTCATCTTTGAAGCTTCAAAACCTCCAATTACTTGCAAACATAGCCACCATTTGAAGATAAAAACCCTTCCAGAGCATACCATAACTGGACACAACCATGTTCTTATAATCATTTCCAGGGAATCCATGAAATTGATTGTATCAAGGGTTTGAACTGATTTTTCTCTTATCAAGCATCCCTGAGATCACTGTAGCTTAGAGACTCCATTAATGGATTCTGTAATAGATTCAGACCTAAAACCCTTTCCCTATAAATTTGCTTTTTCGATTTCTAAGAGTTTCAGTTGGCGAAACATAGCTAAAATTGGAGCACGAGATCGTAACGAGGAGTCGAATTCGAAAATGAAAATGATGTTTCTAATGAAAACCGAGGCCTAAATGACCACTTACTAAAAATAGCATGTGGCATGCCCATTCACATGATAAAAATAGTAAGTCCCTCAAATTTCAAGCTCTGATCACTCAACTCATTTGGAAAGAGTGCAAAACAATAGGCAGGACAAAATAGGCAGTTTTCCCGAAAAAGCAAAAAGCAAAAAACAATTGCTAAAATAGAAACTTTCCCAAAAAGGGTAAATAATCACCAATGAAGGTGAATTGAGTGTGCAAGAGGATTTAGAACACCAAATTTGAGCAAAAAGGAAAAATATCCCAAAATAGTAGGTCATGGTCCGACCTTCTAAAAATAGAAAGTCTCGGTTTTGGATGCAGAAAGTTGGAGTTGGCTCTAATTTCACTCATCTTGCTTCTTTTTGACATCTTCATAGGGTTGCAAGGTGGTTGCACAAATAAAACAAGTAAATTCACTCTTCACAGGGATCCGGAAGCATCATTCTAGTCACAATTATGTCCAGAATCAAGACATAACATAACAGGGCGTAACAGGTAAAAGCCAAAGACTTTTTACAGTTTAAAAATATTCAAGAGATCCATTGAAATTCAAGATAAGGGGGTCATCATAACTCATCGATCAAGTTGGATCCACCATCATCTAGCCAAGGTGAGTTGGTTAAGTTGAGCTTGGTGAGCTATTTGAGTTGAGATCGGTGAGTTGGGCGAGTCAAGTAAGCTAGTCAAGGGCTCATCCTTTCCTATAAGAGGCACGTGAGAATTGAGGTATGAAAACATCAAAGATACTCTTGAGACGAGCACAAAGTGATTCCATATTCCAGGAGATTTCATGAGTAGGAAAAGATCATTGTAGATCCCATAGAACTCCTCGAATCAAGCAAGAGTGATCCATTACAACATCATTCTCTACATCCATGTATGTCTTCCCTGATGGCGGAGCTTTCTCACAATGAACAAGAAGTGATATTGCATCAATCTCTTGAAAGTGCTTCGACAACCAACATTGTGTCAACTCTTGAAGAACCATTCCCATGGATTCAAGAAATACTTGAAAGTGAGCCAAGAATAACGCAACAAGCTATCATGCTTGACCTTGAAGCTATATCAAGAACCTTGAAATATAAGCGAAGGAATAAGGCCTAGACAACTTCCCACCTCTTGAGTGACACCTTAAGTAACTAGTATGTTGAATTCGCTTGGCTTGAGAATGAAAAATCTATAGAGGAGATGACTCCATCAGACTATGAGTTGATCCACATCTCATTGGGTCAAGATTCACATGAGGGTGATTCTCATCTATTCAAATAATCCTCTTCTTACCTCCTTTCTTGAAATGCAGAGTACAAGTGAACAATTGAGCAATTAGAAGAACAAGTAAAAAATCTCAATGCTCACATTCAACCTTTCTTAGAGCCCGATTCAACACCTTCACTCCATGTGGAGGAAATTCATCCAATCACTCACTTTGACCCTGAGGTGATCAAGAAAGCACAAGGTTATTCAATGCATGGGAAGGCTAACGAGAAGTGGGTTGAGAAGATCATCGAGAGAGGTAAGACAATGTTACTAGACGTCGTCTCTCTAATCAAGTAGATTCTTTCCATCTTGTCAGAAGTGAAGAAAGTGAGGGAGGATATTATGAAAGAGAATATTCACTGGGATGAGGTTTTCCCAATTGTCTTCGAGATAAACTCCTTCAAATCTCACACCCTTGTAAGAATGTGTTTGCATCAACTGGTGAGAACATATCTCCAATTTGGGTCCACATCATTGATGAAATATACAGTATGATACTAGATGCCAGCGCCCCTGGGACTCTGCAACACGATGGGTTGAGAGTCTCAGTGCGATTGCACAACATGGAGCTTTTCCCAAGTGTGGGACCTTGCAAAATCGGAAAAGCTCTCCGGATGAAGGCCGGCTCCTATTCCTCTGTTCAGATGCACCAATAAAACGCAGAGGTTTACCCAAAAACCTAATCTAACTACCAAGGAGACAGGGAGAGAGAAATGCATAAAAATGAACCTAAGCTAAGGAGGTGATGCACCGAGGAATGTTGAACATTTGTTTTGCAAAAATAAACACAGACCACACAGATGTAACACAATACCATGCACAGATAGCCAAAATGCAATTAAAGATCAAAAAATGACAGTAATAAATATGTGAGAGGGTTTAGAAGCAACCACAGACATACATATATTGCTCAAGGATCGATTCAATACATTGCAATGGTCAAGAGGCAAAAAACAACGTTACAGTCCATATGGGAGGTTTGGAAATTCCACAAATCCTCTTGCGAGTAGGAGAGAAGGGAGGATGCAAAGTAGAAAATGCCCAACCTTGAGAAAAAACCCATCCTTTACAATTTATAGAAGGGAAAGAGATGGAGAAGTGAGAAAATCGAGATTTTCCCAACCACCTCCAAAACTGCGCCTAACTCCATCCATCATGGCGGTAGGTAAGAACCTCAACGACCCAAAAATGGCGAGCTGTCATATTTCCCGCGTCAGGTTCGGGACTCTCCTCTGCATCCGCATCGGGCTTGGAGGACACCGCGGCATGTGTTTGATGTTCGTGCTTTCCCGAAACCCGCATCCGCCGCTATTACCAAATTTCCTTTGTTTTCGGGTTCGGGGGGTATGACTTGCATGTGCATCGGGTTTGGGAGGTGGCTCGACATGCTTTCGCCCCATGCCTTTCCGACTTGTTCGCCCGACCCGGAAACCCGATTTCCCTTTGCTGTCAGGTTTCGAAGACCCCCCGACATGTTCTTCCTGTCGGGTTTTCTAACCCCTCCGACACATTTTCTGTCCTTTCCCCCTCCGACATGTTGTTCCATCATGCTTCTCCGCCCCAAAAACCTGATTTCCTTTTGCGTCGGGTTTTGGAGACCCTGCTGCATCTTTTCTTTGTTGGCGGGTTTTGGAGACCCCCCGACATGTTGTTCTTACGTGTTTTTCCGCCTTATAAGCCTGATTGCTTTGTTTATCCATATTTACCCGGGGGGTAAATATATACAACAATTTGGCGACTCACGGGGTTACCTGCCTGCTAGGTAGAAGATCAATGGCCTTTTAGCGATCCATTGGGCACGGAGTCATAAGCAATAACCTGAAACCGACCTGATACCGCAACTCCTTCTCCGAGAACACGCTGAACTGTAGAAAACCAACCCAGGAGCAATGAAACCTGTGCCAAAGCACTTAGGGAAATTGAAACCTAACTACAAGAAGACAATGTGCACACGCACTTAGAGGAATTGAAATCTAGGCTAATATTTACAAGGGTAGAACTTTTCTCTTTTCAGTAGCAATGTTTAAGATAGATTCCGTTGACCGGAATCGGGAGTTCTTCTCCGTCCAATGTAGACAATTGGAAGGCATTGCTATTCTTACATCCCGTGACCATGTAGGGGCCACTCCAAATGGCATCAAATTTGGAATGCCTTCCCGGTTTTGCCCGATCTGCATCCCATTTCAGAACTAAGTCCCCTTCCGAGAAGGTCCTTGCTCTTGCTTTCTTATCAAACCATCTTTTCACTAAGGCCTGATCTTTCTCAATCGTTTGAGCTGCATGCTCTCTAATTTCTTCCAATTCCATCAACTCTGCATACCTAGCCTCCATTGGTTCGAACTCAGCCAACTCCAACTGCTTCATGAACTCCAATGCAGGCAGTTCTAATGATATAGGCAATACTGCCTCTTTTCCATAGACCAACTTGTAAGGGGAATTGCCTGTAGACCTCTTTGGTGTTATCCTGTCAGCCCACAATGCTGATTTTAGCCTGGTATGCCATGTTCTTTGATTTTCATCCAGAGTCCTCCTGATGATTCTTAGCAAATTTTTGTTCGTGGACTCTGCCTGTCCATTACCCTGCGGGTAATAATTTGAAGAGGTGCTCAAATAGATTCCATTCTTGATAGCCCATTCTGTAATCCTGGAACCTATGAATGCCAATGCATTATCTGATATGATAGTGGCCGGCACACCGAACCTGGTCACTATTCCTTCATAAAACTCTAGTATATTAGACTCGTTTGCCTCTTTGAGCGCTACTGCTTCAGTCCACTTGGTGAAGTAGTCCGTTGCCGTGAGAATCCACTTGTGGCCTTGGCTTGAGTTTGGGTTGATGACCCCGACGAAGTCCAATCCCCATTGCATAAATGGTTGGTCAACCAAAATTGGGTGCAATGGAAGTGCTGCTAGTCTTTCTTTGCCTGTGAAGAGTGCACATTTCTTGCACTTTCTTATCCATGTATAGCAGTCACTGAACACTGTGGGCCAATAATACCCTGCTTTCATTATCTTGAGAGCTGTTACTCGTGGGGCGAAATGTCCGCCAGAATCTCCATCGTGAAAATCTCGTAACACCCTCTCAATTTGACCTGTCCCAATGCACCTCAATAGAACTCCATTGACGTCCTTTTTGAACAAAACACCATCAACAAGCACATATGGAATGGCCTGTAATCTAAAGTATCTCCTCTTTGCTTTGCTCATTTCTGGAGGGCATAGGCCTGTCTGTAGGAAGTGTATCATATCCTGAGTCCAACAAGGAGTAGGCACATCATCATTTTCATGTTCTTGACCATCCTGTAGTACCAAGGCAGTCTCTTTTTCATCACCTGCTTCAACTTGTTGACTCAAGGCTAGCTGCTCACATAGTCCCTTTCCACGTACTAGCTTTGTGACCTTGATCTCGATGTCATATTCCATGACACGAGTGATCCATCCTGCACGCTTCTCATTCAGATCCTTGTTTAGAAGGAAGTCCTTGACTCCCGCATGGGAGACCATCAATTGGATCTTGTTGTTTGAGACTAGGTGCTTGAATTTCTTTAAACTCCTGATCACTGCAAGGACATGCTTTTCAATGAAAGAGTACCTAGTTTCATATTCCTCCAAGCCTTGACTGAAGAAAGCAACTGGTTGTTCTAATCCTCCTTTGTTTTGTTGTACCAGGATTGCAGAAATTGTGTCCCCACCACCAAAGGCATATAGCACGAAGTCCTTGGAGAAGTCTGGATTGACGAGAGTTGGGGCTTGAGATATAGCCTCTTTTATTGCCTCAAAACTTGCCTTGCCTTCAGATGTCCACTTAAATGCCATGCTCTTCTTTAACATCAGCGTTATTGGTTTTACGAGAGCTGCAAAGTTTGGAACAAACCTGCGGACAAAATTGATCCTTCCTAAGAAGCTTTGAAGAGCCTTCTTGTGACTTGGCAATGGCAAAGCTTGAATTGCTTCGACTCTCTCTGGGTCAATCGTCAACCCTTCCTTTGAAACAATATGGCCTAGAAGTTTTCCCTCGTGAGCCAAGAATATGCATTTTTTGGGATTCAATGATACCCCAAATCTTCTACATCTCTGAAATACTTGCCTCAAATGAAAGAGGTGATCCGCTGCATTTTTTGAGAATACAGTGATGTCGTCAAGATATATTAGAACTATTTTATTGATCAACCCCTTGAATGCCATATCCATTGCCCTTTGGAAGGTGGCTCCAGCATTTGATAGCCCAAATGGCATCTTCTTGTAGGCATATGTTCCCCATTTGGTGGTGAAAGCCGTCTTGAATTGGTCATCTTCTTTCACCATCACCTGATTATACCCTGAGTAGCCATCTAGGAGAGAGAATCTCTCTGAACCGGATACTACTTGCAATATTTGTTCCATTGAAGGAAGTGGGTAATGATCTTTGAGAGATGCCCTGTTGAGGTCTCGGAAGTCCACACATAACCTAATTTCTCCGCTCTTCTTCCTGACCGGAACCAAGTTCGCAACCCAGCTTGAGTGCTTGATCGGGAATATAATGCTTGCCTCTATTAGCTTATTAAGCTCTTTCTTCATTAGAGGCTCAATGTGAGGGTTGACTGGTCTCTGCTTCTGCCTGATGGGCTTAGCATCTGGATCCAATTCTATGGTATGTTGTGCCAAATTTGGATCGAATCCTCTTAAGTCTTCATAGCTCCAAGCGAAGACATCTGGAAATTCTTGGCAAAGCTGTATGAAATCTGATTTCTCCTGCTTAGTGGCCACTTTACCAATTTGAAGTGTTTTGCCTTCCCCAACCAGAATTGGCTCTGAATCTTCTCTCTTGACCTGTATGTTAGCCTTTTCCTTACGAAACTGGTCGTTAGGGTTGAAGATAGACTCCAACGTTACTAAACCCTTAGGAAGCTTGTTTGTCCGCAGCTGCACTACTTGATCCCCATACTGCTGCTCTAGCCTATCCTGATTTCTAGCTGAGAATTCAGCTTCTTCTTGCAAGAAATTGACGATCTGTTGATCGTTCTCAAACACCTGCCAGCTTGTGTTGTTATCTGGAACTGCTGGCCTTACAACCACATGGATGTGTGGCTGCGTTTTTTCTCTTCTGATGTTGTCAACCACATCAAAGGTTGCTCCAACTGCTGCGAGCCTGTCTGCGGCTTCATTTTTCTTCCTGGGTATGGATACAATGTTGAAAGCTTCGAAATCCTCAATGAGGTCCCATACCCTATTCTTGTAGCTCCTTAGCAAGTCGTTCTTTGTAGCATGTTGTCCCCTAACTTGGTTGACGATTAGCTCACTATCTCCAAACACCTGCAAGTTCTTTATGCCCCTTTTCCTGGCCCAATGAATTCCATGAATCAAGGCCTCATATTCAGCGGTGTTGTTTGAACAAGAAAACTGGAAACGAAAAGCTGAATAATACTTGATGTCTTGTGGCGAAATCAACATTGCACCACCTCCAGCACCTTGTCTGCTTCTCGAACCATCGAAGAATAATTTCCAAACTTTTGTTTTCATCTTTTGTTCAGGCTGAATGATGTCAGGAATGGGTGAATTTTCTTCGTGTACACAGTACACGCCCAATTCAGATTCTTCAATTTCCTTGTATGGGTCAAATTCATGGATTTTGTTTGCCCATTCATCCAAAGTCAAATCAGGAATTCCCTCGACCTTAGTACCTGCTTCTAGATCACTTGAACACTCCTCCTGATCAAAAGCTGAGCAATTTGCATTGATAGGACTTGGTACATGAGGCTCAATATGGAAATTGGCAATTGGCTCTGACCTGATTGTTGCTTTGGCTCCATACCTTGTCCTGAAAATCATGTGCGACCAATCTGCAGATAAATATCCACCGATCTTTGCAGTGAAGTCCCTTGATAAACACAACGCAAAGAGTGGCGGAAGGTCAATTACAGACACATCTTGCAGAACTGTAACATTAGGACATGAATGTAGTGTTAGGCTTAACCCCTTGATGACCCCAACTGTTCCCACTGCCGTTCCATCTAGCTGTACTACTCCTTTCAGCACTGGCTCATACTTCAGACCCAGTTGATCCGCTATTTGCTTCGGCATCACTGAACTACTTGCTCCTGAATCTATCATGCAGTTGTGTACCAAGTGGTTTCCAACAATCAATGAAACATAGAATGGTGGAGGCTTCAAATTTTTTCTTGTCTGGCCCCCATCATGTTGCACTGCATTAGTGAGAACTTTCTCATGTCCCTGGTTTGATACATTTGTGGCAGACCAATTAGCCATTGCAGCTTGCAATAAATCTCGTTGCCCTGGGATCGCAAGTGATTCCCACATGGAAATGTTCACATGTGTCTTCTTCATTTGATCGATGATGTTGAAGGGGGATGAACTATCCTTTTGCTGTCCCTTACTTGGTGCAACCTTTTCTGGAGCTTGAACAGGTGCATGTGTTGCTACAACAGGTACCTTAGGCTGATTTTGCACATTTGGAGCTATGTTTGGTCTACTGACCCCTTGTTGTGTAAGAGTGGGTTGAGAAACAACTGGATTAGACGGTTGTCCCTCTACTATGCTTCTCTTCTTTGACCGTGTGTTGGCAGCCACGCCTTGAAAAGGCTGTTGGTTAACTCCACAGAAGTCTTCCGTTTGCCAATTGGCCAATGTGGTTTCTGTCGGAGGTCCTTCTTGTTGCGTTTCTTGCTGCTGATTCCCTTCTTGGCTTGGTTCTTGAGGAACACCAATGGTTTGCACCATCAAGGCCTGATTCAGTGCACCATTGAAACATGCTGACTGATTGTGAGGGAGATTGCAAGGGTAACACTAGTTGTACTTCTGTGCCATGTTGTTTTGTATTGGAACCAAGGCTCTTGAGGATGTTGCTGTATTTGGATCATACGGCCGAAATGGCCTGGCAGCTTGAGGTTGTCCTTGGTTTTGGTTTTGATTTGCAGCCTGAGGTGGTGGTGGTCTATTTTGTTGGTATGAGGGCCTAGCTTGGTACTGTGCTTGAGGCTGATACGGTCTAGCACTTTGAGCTTGTTGTCTTTTGATAGTCACTAGCTCATTTCCAAGGTTCTGCAGTTGTTTCATGACCTCCTGCAATTCCTTTGAAGTATTTGAAGATGTGGATGCCTCATTATTGCTTTGATTTCTAGGAGTTGGAATGGGATTCAACTCTGGTGCTTGATTGGTTGTAGGATTTCCCATATCTGGATAGAGAGGTATTGGCGGCCTTGGTGCAAGCTTGCCAGCTTGGATCAAACAGTTCTCTGCTCTAATTTCTATGTCATAGGACCTTGACAGCGTTGTCCCTCCCATTGACTGGATCATCATGGCTATGTCTGAGTTTATAGCCTTCAAGAAATAAAGGAATGCTCCTTCGGCAGTTGGTCTGACAGTTATTGGGATCCTGTCCCATGTCCGTTGGAACCTGAAGTTGAAATCTGCCATTTGTTCGTTAGGAGCCCTTTTGATTGTTGTCAGTTGTTCTAATAAGGACAAATTGTCTGCCCTCTCCCCGAATTGGCTGCAAAGAGCGGAACAAAGTTGGTCCCAATTTGTAATAGATCCTGCTGCTAGGCTCCTAAACCATTGTAGGGCCTTGCCTTTGAAAGATGAGGCCAACAACTTGACTGCAACATCCATTTCATTTATTTCGTGGATTGCGCATACATTAGCAATATCCTGGATGTGATCAATAGGAGTAGTATGATTTTCTCCTGTAAAATAGGGGATATTCTTTAGCGCTGCAACTGGAATTTGATTCTGAGCATTTAGGGCAAGTGGACTACTTCCCGTGAAATTGACAAAGGGATTCGGTGGTAGATGCGCCATTATGATTGGCCTAAGAACCCTGGTTGATGCGAGAAAAGGTCTACCAGGTGGAGGTGTAGACAAAGTCCTGTTAGGTGGAGATGGTGATCTTTGTGATCTTCTTCCTCTCCTTCCCCAACCTGGTGAAAGTTGCAAGTGGACAAATAGCCCTTCTTCTCGAGTATAAGACCTTGTCCGAATTCTTCTCATGTGCCTGGGCAACTTGTGCTGCTACACCACTGAACTCTATCCCTTCGGAGTCGCCAGATGTGTTAGAGAACAAGCCTCTAAAAGGCTGGATTTTGCCAAGTTACACACCAAACTCGACAGTATTGAAAATATAATTTGAAATTTGAAGGACCCAGAGGAGACAGATCTTCAAATCAGAAATCGGGCCTTGTTGTGCAGCTGCGGATCCCCGATTGGTAAATGCGGAACTCAGGTCATGCGATGCAACTCACAAAACCCGAATTGCTATGTGTCGGAACTTGGAACATGTCCGACATCCCTCAAAACCCGAAAAGCTGCTTTGATGCTCTCGGACCCCGAAAACCTGAAATCACTGCTGTCGGGGGTAGGACCATGCAATGCATCCCCCGAAACCCGAAACACTACTGCTTCTGCTTTGATGCTCTCGGATCCCGAAATCCTGAAATCACAAAAAACCTGAAATTTTGGAAATCAAAATATCAAAAAACTAAAAATACCCTTTTGAAGATTACCCTCATATCTACCAACTGGTGAAAATTTGGCCTGTTTTGAGTGAGATAAAACCTTGAAAAATGATTTCGGAGTTCAGGCTAGGAGGTGCAAAATCTGAAATTTGTAAAAAACTGTGATTTTCTAGCCCAAAACTCACGAAAACTCCTTCGAATCTTGATGGAATGACCTCTTGGTCCCACCGGGCGTGCCAAAACTGTTGGTGTCGAAACGCAGCACCCCTGGGACTCTGCAACACGATAGGTTGAAAGTCTCAGTGCGATTGCACAACATGGAGCTTTTCCCAAGTGTGGGACCTTGCGAAATCGGAAAAGCTCTCCGGATGAAGGCCGGCTCCTATTCCTCTGTTCAGATGCACCAATAAAACACAGAGGTTTACCCAAAAACCTAATCTAACTACCAAGGAGACAGGGAGAGAGAAATGCATAAAAATAAACCTAAGCTAAGGAGGTGATGCACCGAGGAATGTTGAACATTTGCTTTGCAAAAATAAACACAGACCACACAGATGTAACACAACACCATGCACAGATAGCCAAAATGCAATAAAAGATCAAAAATTGACAGTAATAAATATGTAAGAGGGTTTAGAAGCAACCACAGACACACATATATTGCTCAAGGATCGATTCAATACATTGCAATGGCCAAAAGGCAAAAAACGGTGTTACAGTCCATATGGGAGGTTTGAAAACTCCACAAATCCTCTTGCGAGCAGGAGAGAAGGGAGGATGCAAAGTAGAAATGTCCAACCTTGAGAAAAGGCCCATCCTTTACAATTTATAGAAGGGAAAGAGATGGAGAAGTGAGAAAATCGAGATTTTCCCAACCACCTCCAAAACTGCGCCTAACTCCATTCATCATGGCGGTAGGTAAGAACCTCAACGACCCAAAAATGGTGAACTGTCATATTTCCCGCGTCAGGTCCATTCCAGTCGGGTTCGGGACTCTCCTCTACATCCGCATCGGGCTTGGAGGACACCGCGGCATGTGTTTGATGTTCGTGCTTTCCTGAAACCCGCATCCGCCGCTATTACCAAATTTCCTTTGTTTTCGGGTTCGGAGGTATGACTTGCATGTGCATCGGGTTTGGGAGGTGGCGCAACATGTTTTCGCCCCATGCTTTTCCGACTTGTTCGCCCGACCCGGAAACCCGAATTGCCTTTGTTGTCAGGTTTTGAGACCCTTCCGACATGTCCTTCCTGTCGGGTTTTCTAACCCCTCCTCCGACATGTCATTCCATCATGCTTCTCCGCCCCGAAAACCTGATTTCCTTTTGCGTCGGGTTTTGGAGACCCTGCTGCATCTTGACCATGCGAGTTTTCCCCCTTGACTTTCCGCTTACTGTTTCTCCGACTTTTAAGCCCGATTTCCTTTGTTAATCCATATTTACCCGGGGGGTAAATATATACAACAGACAATGCCCCCTCCATTTGATTCATTGTTTTGATCAGTGAGGGTTTGAATAAAATAAAATAAAGACAAAATTATTTTAAATAAAAGGAAAACTAGAAAAAGCAACAATCCTCCCACTTCCCATTCACTATTTGGTTGAAATTTCCCTTCATATTTATTGTTTGAAGTTTTGTAGTATGGATGGGAAATTTTATATTATTTTATTTTGGCTTCTTGTAAACTATGTTTGCCCTCCTAGCCTGTGCAAATTTGGTGAATATCCGTTGGTTTCACCTCCTAAGGAGATCTATGAAATCTTACGTTGATCTTTGTTCCTGTGGGTGTTATATGTCTCCTACATCCAACCGAACTACTATAAAAGCATCAGAACCAGTCATGGACATCCATTTGAGCATAATCGAGAGGAAATTTATTTGTGAATATGTGTATGTATAAGTAGTCGGGTAGGACACGCCATGTTACACACTTGCACTTGTTGCATCCCCTGATACACCCACTCACACAACATTTATAGGCTTTTGAGTTGTTTTTGTTATTGGATATTCTTGGTGTGGTGCATGGTAAGATCCTCCTTATGTTATTGATGACCAATATGGCATGATGGCGAATATAAGGAGGTTTGCAGGTTAACTGCATTGGATACTTATGCATGAAGGAATTGTGCTCTCATAGATGCATACTACAGATACCTGAATTGCTTGACCAAAACACACAAAGGAAGTGTGTTCGCATGGACACATATGGAAGTAAATGTATGGGAAGGGTTATGTTTGTTGGAATGCCGAGAAAATAAAGGAGGCCTCAATAAAATGTCTATGTATTGCATGTTATTCACAAATGAAGGTGTTTTGGAAAAAATGCAATTCCCTGAAACATAACTTGACCACATATGCTTCATTTGAATGTTTTATTAACTTTTAGCCACACATATTTAGAGGGGAGGGTTCAAAATACTCCAAGGGTGTGAGTTTCAGTCTTGGATGCACCTTTCATTTCAAGGAGGCTCTTATTTTTTGCATCAACGTATCATTTGGATATGTAGATGTATCTGTTTGGTGTTTGAAAAAAAAAATAGGAGCCTTGTCATATCTAGTAGTTGCAAGCGCTTGATTAGGTATATATGCAAAAAGTGGGAGAATATAGTAGGCGTGCAAACTAGTTGACAAAATGTATGAGAGGAATATGGATGCAGAGACAAGACATATGAACCGTTTGACAAAATTCCTTCTAAAAAAAGAAAAATAAACAAAAAAAAATAGTCTCATGGACTGTAGCAATTGTAAGGTATGCACATAATGGTTTTTTTTAAAGACCCCAACAATTTTGGGGGTGTGAACTAACACTTATGGGTACTTCAATTACTGATGTTAGATATCATTTCTAAGAGAAATATGAGTTATATCTATTGGGACTTAGTTTCTTTTGTAACGTGGTAACCGAGTTTTGCCTCTCACAAACTTTTCCTTGTAACAATCTTAGAGACGAACCTAGTTTTTTTGGGGTAGTCAATGCATTTTTTGATGGTTTTTGGTGATTTCAATTGTCATTTGGAAAGTAAGGACAAGGCATGAGAACTATTGGACAAAATGCCACAACGGAATGTGGTTCCTTGGAATGCGTACAAAGCTTCTTGGAGCACCTGTCATATCCTCACTTCGATTATGACATGCATGGTTTTATCTCTACATCTATCATGTTTTCACTTTGATAGTTTTTCCCTTTCTTTGTAGTTGAAAATTAACACAAAAATAAACAATATAGCTTTGGTATAAATTTGGAAATGTGTTGTAGCTCAAATATGTTAAATTTGCTTTATGGTTGCTCATGTGAAATAATTACTCTGAGTGTTATTCTTTCTTGGAATCACTCCCTATAACTATTTTAACGTATACGATGGGTTACAATAACTAAAAACCTCTCAAATGACAAAATTAAACTCGATACTTTATGATATGTTTATGCTTGTAAGCTTACAAAATTTAATAAAGCACACATTTTCTTAGACATGTAAAATACCCCTCCAAATCTCATGGTGGGAAATGATGTCTTGAATATGTTAACTGATGATGTGGGATACCACATCAATCCCTAGATGGATTTTAGATAGTCGTTTGAAAAAAATTTGTCACTCATTTCGTTGGTCAATATTGCAGTGTTGAACAACTGATGCGAGTGAGTTAATAATCCCATTTGTTTTTGGCTCATAGTTTTGGTACCATATCAAGAGACAAAGTTTTGTCACCCCATACCTCTATTGTTTTTGGAGGACAATAATAGTCAAACTTTAGTTTTGATAAAATCACCTTGGAAGCTTGAGTTAGAAGGGGGTATTTTAGGCCTCAAGTCGTTTGACAGAAAAATGAATTGACGCTATCATGATTAGTAGCTCTAGATAATTGACTGTCATTTGAACCTAGTCATCAGATCTTAGTTCCTTCCAATTTTTGGGCATCCCTGTAGCTAGGATATTAAAGTAAACATTACTCATGGTGTGTTTGAGTTTAAAAAAATGGTTTTTCAAACCCAATTTTAAGCCATTTGGGCTAAATTGGACGTTCCTCTAAACTTTCTGCGACATTAGAAAAATATCACGTAATCTTCTCCTATCTAAATAACTACTGGAAAGTATATCAAAACTATCACATGAAGCTATAGAAATCCTTTATGTATTGTGTTTGGTCAAAAAAGATCGTGGGAAATATGGTGTTTCTCTCTCTCTCTCCTCCCCTTTTATCTCTTTAGCTAGATAACAAAATGAGTCTACATCTATGATTTTTACTCTATTTTGTTTTGTACAAGTTTTTTAATTTCTTATATATGAATTTTTTTATCTTTGTGAAAATTGTTAGTCGTAGGGGAAACCATGTCAATGTCTTTTTCGCTGACCATGTTTACACTAACGTGGCAGGTTTCAGGTAGCATAAGCAAGATTAAAATGGGTGATGGAAATATAAGTTTAATGTTCCTTACTGAAAATGTGTAATTGTGATGGGAATAAAAATGTATATTATTTTAACCATTGTATATGTTGTATTATTAAAGAAAGAAGGAACTCCTTTCATTGTCCATACATGTTAAATAAAGAAATGGTGAACTTTCATTATGTAACCTTTCAATTCAACTATATTCTAGAATAATGTATTTAGTTGATTGTGGCATATTTTTGTAATTTTGTATAGTTGAATGATGATGATCTAAAACTAGAAAGTTATGTCACCATAAACACGTAAGGAAAAATGTTTTCTTTAGGTCATGTGTCAATCCATTGAGTTTATTTTACACCTTTGTCGACTTATAGAATTTATGTGATTTCGGGGCATTGTAGTCAACCCACTTATCATCTTGTATTGTATTCATATTAGTAGTTTTTAAATGGGAAAGCGAATACTTAATTAATAGGGGTTGTTATTGCCACTCAATTTATCATTGATCATAGTCACCTTATATTGCACTCAAATAGTTCCCTTAATATAATAGCATTGGACAAACCTTCACTTCATGGGGTAAACTATGTTGTCTCAAGTATGGAGTAGAGACAATGAAAATCTCATTATTTAGGTGATCTATAGTGGTCTCATTTTTGTGTCTCTTCTTGGATGTCAAACTCTTAATAATCTCATAGATAGTCTTAAAATTAAGATAATCAACCAACTCAAGGACTCGGTAGATTATAGATGACAATTGTAAAAAGTGGAGACAACATGATTATAAGAGAATACCATGTTAATTTTGGGTATAAAAAAGAACGAGGAAATTATATGGTACAGAAGGACTAATGATATATGATCTACCGATATCTGTAAGGTTGATATACCTTTAAATAAAAGGAAATTTTAAGTTTGAAACTAATCCTCATCTTGATCATGGTTAAGTCACGTATTATCGTGTATATCTATAAACGTTATAGATAGTGTATAATGTGGTGATGAATCTTTGCTCAATTGAGGAATAAAATTTAGCAACTCTATGAACTTAGTGACAAAAACCCTTCCAAATTACGAAGTATGCATCACCTTAGGGGGGATTGTTGCTTAGATAGATGTGTAAATTGAACCACCTTGAGAAAGAGAATTTAGGAGGGAATCAATTAATCAAAAGAATACTAAGTAAGAAGACCAAAAAGGTATTGCATTCCCCATTAACGAGCCAATTATATGTCAAGTTAATCTTGCAAAACCTTTTTTCTCTCTTAGTTAGTTACCGTAATATGTGCTTGTGGAACTATTAGTTCAATTGATGAGATAACAAAGGGAAATTGCTCCCATTTAATAATAATTCAAGTGGAGATAAAGGGATGTGATTTAATGTTATTCATTAGGAAACATTTAGTAATATTCTATAATGGCCCCATCATGGATTGGTCTTAGTAGCAAGTGGAAGTACAATGGAATCCTTCGATCGTGTTGAATAAAAAGGCCATTATTTTGGATCCAGGTTTAACCCAAGTGTAGGATTTGGAAGGAATTGATAACTATGTGTACAGTTAATGGTAACTGAAATAATTTCATTCAAGACCTATTCATCACCACTGGTAAGAAAGGACCACATAATGTTAGTCTTATAATGTAGCAACTTCTCCTTAGAGATAATGTCTCTATAAATTATAAGGGAAAGTAATTACATGATTTTAGGAAATGAGTTAGTCACCCATGTCAGTGGATTATGTGTTAAACTTCCTATGATTATCTTAAGGACGGTAGAGTGATTTTCATCAAGCAAATGGAATCAAGTTCACATGTTAATGATTGAAGTTTGATTTCCTTATTGTGTCATTAGAGGGTCTATAGTTATGTGTGAGGAGATATTTGGGAAAAACTTAGATTTTGTCGTGGAAGGAAATTGCTTAGGAATTGGAGTAGTTCAGTAATTTCCTTCTTCATAACCCATGTTTGAGGGTTAATCTTAAATGATTACCTTATTCTTTAGAATGTTTTGTTCATGTTGGCAAATTTTTGATTTGAGATAACACCTTATATAGAGAATGAATTTTGGTCATAGTGATAAGGGAAAATTTATGACGTTCCTTGGTCACACTCATGCGTTATCCAAGCATCTCCATGTTAACCAATTAAGATGAAAAATGGTGTTGATCCGACTATTTATACCTATGAAACACCTTGGTGAGAAGTTCATGCGCCTCGTGAAATGTATTCTAAGTTAAACTCATCCCACTTTGCATTGATTGGATTGCAAGTAAGCTAGAATTGGTAGAAGATTGATGGTTGGTAAGACCATCTATGGATTAAGAAACATATTATTGCATGCCTCACTTCACATGTGATGACTTGAGTCCATTTCGGTTCTCACCAAAGTTGCACACTCTTAGATCTAACGTTTTTGTGTTGAAGAATGAAAGGTGACATGTATGTTAAGATATAGGTAGTGTGAGAAAAAAAATAAATCTAACTTTGGTATGGACCTTAGAATGAAATGGAAATAACCTCCATTGTGGGACTGTGAGGAATAATTAGACTTAAACTGTGCTTCTATAAAGGTAACAATTTTGAAGTAATAAAATGTAATTCCTGCAAATGTGACAATTGTAAGTTTTGGTATGTTGGTTTATTATAAGGTGAGTGTTGGTGTTAAGTGTCTATTGATTAGTAAAATGGTTCTTTATTGTTTCTTTATATGATCTAATTTAACAAAAAAATTGCCAGTTTTCCCGTTACATTTAGGGTGGTAAAATAGTGGGCATGACAGTTGGTATCAGAGTGGAGGTTCAAACACTTGAACCTATAGGATTAATTAGTAATTATGATTATGTACTTGGTTGTGTGTGCATAGAATGAGTTTCATGTTAGTTCATGTTGTCATGTTATGTGGTGTTGTGGTGATGTTCCCTGGTCCATTTGTGGTTCTAGGTATGTGGGTCCTGACAAGCATGTTGTGTAGTGGGTCCCAAAATTACTTTTTATGGATTGGTTTTGTGTCAGATCCTACATAATTTTTAAGATTTTCTTACATTAACTTGGTTTGGTACCATTTTAGATAGTAGTCCTATATGGGTGATGATTAAAGATAGATATGGAGATTAGCTAGCAGGTGTAGACACAAAATCTATGCGCTTGGGTACATTTATAGGTCATAAAATCATGCTAGCATTTACATGATTCATAAGAAAGAAAACTAGTAATTGAATTTTTTTTAGCCATTTGCTTTTTCTTTTGTACTCTTATTGGATTTATACATCTTACACTCTTTCTGGCATTCAATTGTTTTATCTTTCTTTGGCCTCAGACACTAGGGCCCAGTCAGGACACTAGCGTTAGGCACTCCTGCTCTCTTGGGTGCTTTTGTTCCTCTTTACATATTTCTTACCCTATTTGACCCCTTTTGCTTCTTAATTCCTTTTTACTACTTTAGGTCATCTTTTCAGTTGTTAATTACAAAATTCAAATAAGGGAATGATATAAATACATGGTTATGTTTTCAAAATGAAGGACCAAACACTAAGCATTATCTAGAATCACCTAAGCTTACATCTAATGGAACAAGAGCATCAAAGGTATCCATATAACATCCAATCAATGGAAAGAGATACATACTTCTACATATACAACATAAGAAGGAGAATTTTATTCTATTCCATCCACACTTACTATATGTATTCTACATTATAGATCTAGCCCACTGTCATTGGTGTAACTTATATAAGGAAATCCTAGGGTGTCATTTCTATACATACAAAAGAACTACATGGAGTTTGAGATGTAGTGCAACGCTTGGTCATAAGTTCAGTCTTCAGGTGCCCACCGGGGTTAGTCTAAATCCCCATTTTTCATTTTCATTTTTAGGTTTGATGTGATTTGTGGGTATGTGTAGGTGAACTTATTTCTTGTAGGTTACAGGTATAGTTACAGATTAGACAATGAATCCTAAGCAACAAGCAAACACGAATAATGAAGCTTACACGACATTAAAAGACATGGATCCACAACATCTACCTGGACACCAACGGACAGATCCAGACACCAATGCCTAGATGATCCAGCCCTCCCACAAATGCTCCTGTCCTGTGTAGTTTCATGGTTCAGAACCTCTAGCAAGCCTCTGCGACACTCTTCTCAACCTATTCCAGTATTTCACCAACCCAGATCCTTTCATGTTTGCTTAGAGATAAACTAATTTCTACCATCACTCCTTACTTAGGGTTTCATATTGCATATGATTTATTGCTTGCGTCTCATTATATATTAAAATTTGTATATCATACACTACATTAGTTACTTTGCAATTAGATTTAATTCAATTTATATTAAATCATTTGGTGAACCCCATTCATGGTCAAACATTTGGATCCTTATTTTTCCTACTCTATTCAATCTTCTTTTCATGGCTCCTAAAAATCCTTTAGTCTCCTTACATCAATTGCTCTAAATTCACCCACCTTGCAAATATGTTCTAAAAAAATCCCTAAACACTATATACCTCCCTTGCAATATGGCATCTGTAAAAGTAAGTGCCATCTTGGATCATGTCTCTGATGACCCTATTGGTCATGATACCACAACCAATCAATCCATTTGCAAGTTAATTCAAGCCTTACATTATTTATTTCAAGATAAAATTTAAGTTATGGAAACCACAATTACGTCTCTCACAACTAAAATCCAACACCTCAAGGATGTTTCTCAAGCCCATGCTAGTTCTTATTATACTCCTCATCCTAATCCTATGTCTACCACATGTGCTTATATAAGTGAACACCAAGTCTTACCGCTACCAACACCTCTCAAGTTTAATCTAAATGCTAAGCAACGTGATATTCTTCTTGAGATCCTCAATCACCAATTGATCAACTTTCCAAATACTCATTTCTACCCTCCTTATTGGCTTGCCAAATACATAGGTCTCCCATTTTGCAATTATCACATACTTAATGGACATCATGACAATGATTGCTATTCTTTAAAATGAATAATAAAGCGCATCAGGGTTTTATTTCATTTGCTACACAACATTTTCTACATGATCATCTCCAATCACTAAGCCCCATTATGCTCCCAAATCTAATCCTTCCATGTCTAGTAAGAATCATGTCATAGTTATTAATGTTCCTTCTTCACTCAGTTAAAAGCCTCCTATCCAACCCAATGTCATACCACCTTTAAAAATCCATACCCCATCACCTTCTCCTATTAAGCCTGTTAGAACATTACCAATTCCAACTAAACAACCACCGTTAAAAATCCGTACCCCATCACTTCCTCCTATCAAGTCCTCTATAACGTTACCAATTCCAAATAAGAAACAACCAATCAAACAAGACCAACCAATTCACCCTATGATAGCTAACCTCTTTAAACTTCCTCATGTCAACCCACAATCCAACCCTGGTCCTACTCTTTCTTCTATCTCTCATCATGATAACAATATACTTTCTAATGATACATTTCAAACTCCATCACCATCACCTTCTCTCTCTTACATCATCACATATATCTCCATCACTCACATACTTGGGGGGAATTACACTTTCTTTCCTCCCCTTTCATCACTATCAATCCTCTCTAATGTATACTATTACACTTCACGCTTTGCGCTTCATGTCTAATCTTTCTGCGAACTCATACACCTTTGGTACACACATTATACCTTCATTACCCTATGACACACTCTCATGCTATGGTTCACTCTTGACTATTGAGGGCACACTACATCCTTAAACCTCACATTACACACTTCACACTATGTGCTTCACGACATATATTTTCTAGTATTTCCTTGCACGTGACAAATCCATTTCCTGATGACGCACTCTTGTTCTATGGTTTATTCTTGATTGCTGAGGGGAATTTATAAATGAACCTCATTTCATGCACATCTGATGGGGGGAAACACAACTCCTCCCATCTTCACATTTTTCATATCACACCATTACACTCATACACTCTATTTACTATGCTAGACAGATATTGAGTATGTCATTATATTTTTCTATATACACATACGCATTCACTTGGTATCTGTAAGTGAATGCAGATATTTTATAGCTCTTTACATGATGTATGATGCCCGAAACTGACTCCCTTTCCAGTTCTGTCGAGGCTCATAGGGGCATCTATTGTTGACTACTATCACACACTACATGTTCTATCGTTTCATCATTTACTACTAGCACTTAATTTTCACTAATATTTACATTCATTGTCATACTATTTATCTTTCTAGAACATGATAATGGGTGCTTCATGTGTAGAATTTTTTGTTGCAGGACTATATACAACCATGGCTATCTGTTACATTTTGATTTCTATTGTTTATTATTATATGCTCATTGTTTGCAGGATTTGCCCTATGTTTTGTGTGATCATTGCATGTTTTTTGTCGCTTTAGCCTTGATTGTCTTGTGAAATTGTGAGCGATGTTCCATGTATGAAACCCACTTTTTGTGGTCCATTTTTTTTCACGCTTACTTGTTACATTATTTTCTATTACATACTAGTTACATTTACTACTAACACATGTACTATCCTACTTTGTTTGCACGTGTTTTGGTTTCTACCATGCACATCACCTACCCACTGCATATATCCACTTCAGATAAACATCAAGTCCTCTCCTTTGGGTTGAATTCTCTTACAATTGTCGCATGTACCCCAAACAAGGGGGACATACATTGGGTGAACAAATTACCCCTAAAGTAGCTCAGAGCTATAGTTCAGATCAACACAGTATAGAAATAACACATGCATATAGTCATGGAACAATATAGAATCAACCTTGGAATTTACACACAGTACATACATTAGCGCCTGGGTGCTCCTATCCTCTCATATGTGCTAATGTCCCGAGGAAAAAAATAAATAAATTTTACCAGTTTGGCACAATCTTCAATAGTTTACAACACACTTCTCCAGTAGTAGGAATTTACCTCCAAATACATAATGCACTCTATCTCCTACAATTAGTTATAATACGAAACAATATGGAATAAAACGAGACGTACCATCTGCAGTGGTGCTCATTTGGGAAATATTCATAGAAGGAGAGTAAAACTAGACCTTTCTCCCTAAAAATATTCTCCCATGGCATGAGATCACCCAAAAAACTCGAATTTGACATGAGATCACCCAAAAAACTCTTTTGGCGTGAGATGACCCCAAAAAAATCTCTCTTGGTATGATATCGCCCAAAAAACTCACCCTTTGCAACATTTCAGGACATCTTTCTATCCTTTACACTCTTATACATCAAGTACACACTTTCCTTTTTACATACTTTCACACTTTTACACAATTATAACATACTTTATTCACATTTTTCATATACAGGACTTTGACTACTCTTTCTCTCTCTTTTGCAGGTCCATCCTTAATATGTAACAAGAAGCAACCTATATCAACAAATACAATCACAAAAAGTACAATCTACACATATGCTTCACCCCTAAGGTCCACTTCCCTTTTCCTAGTCTTCACGCTTCACATTACAATCTCTTCACGCTTCTATTGTCCACTTGGCATGCTATTCGCCGCACTCTCTACATGATCATAAGGCACACATCTTTTGAATACTTTATGCTATTGAGTATTCACTCACCAACATAAAGTGGGAGAAAAATGTAAACAAAAAATATATGCACTTGGGTACATTTCTAGGTCCTAAAAGCATGCTAGTATTTACATGATTCCTAATAAATAAAACTAGTAATTGAAAACGCTTTTTAGCCTTTTAGTGTAGTTTCCTTTCATGGTATCCTTCTATCCCTGGTCCCTTGGCATTTATTAGCTTACGTTCCCCTTTCAACACTAGGTGTAGCAGTAGCAATAAAAATAGAGAGAGGAACCAACCTTATCTAGAGATCCGCCCCAAGCGCGCAAGGTCCCACAACATGGGGACGGTTCCATTATTGTCTCAAAAACTTCAATCCTTCCGGATCCGAGACATGGGTGCAAGTTTGAAGACTAATAGTTTCAGGCACACATGGTGGGACTAACAATGAAATCTTACATTTCATATTGTTAAGTTATGGTGTGTGGAATTAGTATTTCAGCCTTTAGAGGCCCATTTCAACACATCTGGAAACTCCCAACATTTCCAGATCTCCATTTTAGCAGTCCCGAGTGCCTTTCATGAGAAGGGTGCTTACAAGAAGAAGTGTAGCAGCTGAAGATTCTTTTGAGTACCTTCCGCTATCCTTAAGAAGAGTCTATTCCAGAAAGTCCGTGCGCACATCTCTATCTCCAGCACGCCACACCCATTATATTCCTCCTCAAAGCAGACAACCCACGCTCTCTACAATGGCACATCAACCACCTCCTCTACTGAGAAAATTTGCAAACTTCATAGGAGGAAGCCCCTTGGTGCTCACTATGTAAAATTACATGCCAAATGGCATGCTTAAAAGTATTCCATACTTCACTGGTGAGAATCAAGTCACCCCTCAGGAGCATATCCAAGATGTAGCAAACATGTGCTCACTCTACCTAATCACACATGATGATGTAGCAGTCAGGATATTTGTAGCCTCTTTCAAAGGTAAAGCAATTCAATGGTACTGAGGTTTGAAACTTGTATCTATCACCACCTAGGATGAGCTGGGAACATCTCTATGTAATTATTTTGAAGACAAGTCAGATCACATATCTTTGGTAGAGTAACTAAAAACGACAAGGAGGGAGCCCAATGAGAAAATGACTGATTTCAACATTAGATTTCAAAAGACTTGGGATAGTATCCCTCTTGTGGTAAGGCCTACAACCTAGCTTTCTTTCATGTATTATCTAAAGGTGCTCAACAATGATATCTCAATCATGATCCAATCCATAGGAGGAAGGAATTTACCAGTTGTTTATAATATTGCAGTAAGGGAAAAAAATATTCTTATTCAGGTGGGAAAGGTAGCTCCTGGACCACCTATTCCCTTATTCCCAGAAATATCACAAGCACCCCAGCCTTCTGTGGCCCCTTTTCCTATTCCTCAGTAAAAGACACAACCTTTTGCGTTAACATACTACTCCTCAGTGCAACAGAAGGAAGATGAAGAGTTGAAGGCCCTGATTAGAAATTTGTCAAACAAAGTCATATAATAAGAACAAAAACATGTGCAATCCTATAGAGGCAATTATAATAAGGTTCATAGCCAAAGAAATCAGCCTTGGTGGAGTCAGTCAAACCAAAGATACACGCCAAACCAACAAAGTGATAGATGACATGCTAACACATAACTACCCTTGTAAGTTGTTTCTCCCATGCCCTCTCTTCCAGTACCTAGTACAAATCAGGTGCTTGTTCCAGTTCAAAATAATTTGGCACAAGAGTCAGAATGGTTCTTCCCTTGCAATATGCCTCATAGTCAATATCACTATGCGAATGTTGTGCGTGACCAAACCTACATGATCTAGAATGCTTCATCTTGCAAGCCTTCAAAAAGTGCCACTGAAGAAGAAAACCAAGGAAGACGAGAAGCTCTTCCAGAGGTAAATTTGATGTTCTTTAGTGTTGAGGACTTCTATGTAATCAACTAAGGTACAGATGATACACATAGACTGAGTGCCCAAGTTGCGGACAACACAAGATATAAGAAGAGAATGTTGGAGTCAGGTGTGTAAGTCACACTCCCAACAATGCACACTGACCCTCAAAATCAAAAGGAAGCAACCAAGGCATCTAGTAGTAATATTTATCAAGTCCCTACATAAGAGGCCCCACGTAAGGCTCCTGAAACAATGCGCACCCCTCCTTTGGTAGGTAAAGCTCCTACTTGCACACCTGAATAGTCAAAAATGGATGTTGTTCCCCATTCAACATTGTTGACTAGATGAAGAAGAAAAATATAAATGTCATAATGTGGGATGCCCTGACTATTCCACCTTAGTGGGATCTGTTGCATGAAGCTCTGACGTAACTCCCACGCGCTGATCCAACCATTCAAAAGTCATGCGCTTCTATCAAAATCTTCCAAGAAGAGGAGAAATAAGTAAGTTTGTTAAAACCCCACCCTTCTATATGTCCTTGATCATAGGAAAACATCTTGTCCATAATTGCATGATTGACTCAGGTGCTAGTACCTCGGTTATGCCTAAGAATATAGCTGATGTTCTAGGTCTTAGGTACAATCCCTTGTCTAAAGGAGTCTTGCAACTTTATGGTTCAATTGCCACTACCTTATGGATCATCAAGGATCTTGAGTTATTCCTCCATGCATGTCCAAGCCTAATAATAACTCAATATATGTCAATCATTGACCTACCTCCTTTGTTTTCCCTGTGTCTATCGAGAGACTTTACTACTAAAGTGGGTGGTTACTTGTCTTTTGATTGGTCTCATATGTTACTCAAGACAAGGTATGATACCTAATTTACCATACAAGCTGAGCCTATATTTTCCTATTATGTAGAGTCATATATTTGATCACCCCTCCAAGCCAACTATTTAATCTAAGAACAAGCTTTAGTTTCTGAAGAGCAACCTCTTCCACCCTCTATTCCTGACCTAGTACTTGATGAATGGGTAGAGAGGAACCATAAATTTGATCCATATGCTGAAGAATTGGAAGCTTATGAAACTGGGCTTGGTACTTACTGCATTCTTGAAGAAGAAGCTATACTGTCGCATGCGCTTAAGAAAGAAAAAGTGAAACCTGGTCTATGGAAGTTATACTTTAATGGATCCAAGAGTAGAAATGATGCGAGAGAAGGAGTGTTTCTCATTTCCCCTAAGGATGAGAAATTATTCTTTGCACATAGGTTGCAGTTTGCATGTTCTAAAAATGTGGCAAAGTATGAAGCACTAGTGCATGGCTTTCTCATTGTTGAAAAGAAAGGAATTAAGGCACTATAGATATTTAGGGACACATAATTGGTCATCCACCAGGTTACCAACAAATGTCAAAAAAAGAATAAGCTTCTCAAATCTTATAAACAAAAATTTTGGGACATCCTTGAGAGCTTTGATGCTCTAAATATGCAAGTAGTAATGCACAAAATGAACAAGGAGGCTGACCAAATGGCCACTCTTGGTTCACGTTTTTCTCTTGCTGAAGACTTTGTCAAAAGAAACACTCAGCACATTAAGATGGTGATCAGACCATCCATTCCTGACAACAATACCAACTAAAAAGTGTTTAACAGTGACGTGTAGATCATCTAGTTCATCCAAAATAAAGCTGAGTTCTCATCAAACATGCAATATGACTTGCATGAAAAATATGGTGATCAAGTAATAAAGCTGAAGACAAACAAGTTTCCTAAAGAGCTGGTCACCTTAGAGAAAATGTTTATCCCTGATGATGAGTTCAAGAGTGAAGAAAAGTATATGTGTGCTACGCAAGAAAACTACTCCCCAGGCACTATTACACACGTAAAGGAGTTGGTTCTCAACAAGGCTTGCACACATGATGAAAGGAAGGCCTTCATCTCTTTGTGTCAAAAATACGGTGATATCTTCTCATGGGAGTATGAAGACCTCAAAGGTTTTGATCCAAGTTTTTCTCAACACTCCATTGATCTTGATCCTAGTATCAAGCCCATCATGAAGAAGCAATGGATAGTCAATCCAAAGATAGAGCCCCTCATGAGAAAGGATTTATCTAAACTCATTGAGGCAAAAATTATTTTTCCCATCAAATACTCTACTTGGGTCACAAATCTAGTTCCAGTGTGCAATAAGAAAGGTGAAATCAGACTTTGTGTTGGTTTCAGAGATTTTAAAAAGGAATCTTTAAAGGATCATTATCCTTTGCCTTCAATGGAGCAGAGTTTGCATACTATGGCTAGCACGTAGAGGTTCTTAATGTTAGATGGATATTTAGGTTTCAATTAGATATCGGTCAAGGATGAGGATCAATTCAAAATGATGTTTACAACTAAGTGGGGAACATATGCACATCAGAAGATTCCCTTTGGTTTGTCAAACACGCGTGCCACATTTCAATGTGTGATGGATATTGCCTTCAAAGGATACATCAATGAGTTCATCTTGGGTTACCTTGATGATATAACTGTCTTCTCAAATAAAAGCATGGATCATATGACCCACCTAGAAAAATTCTTTGAGAGATGCAGAAATTTTGGGGTATTTCTTAACCCCAAGAAGTGAAATTTTGTAGTGGCACAGGGCAAGATTTTGGGCCATGTGGTTTCAAAGGATGGCATTGTAATGGATCTTGAGTGCATTTCAGCCATCCTAGCTCTTTCCCTACTAGCACAAAAGAAGGCCTTATAGTCCTTCCTTGGCAATATCAAAATTTTAAGGCATTTTATCCCTAACTTTTTCGGTTTGGTTCGGCCCATCACCTTGATGATCAAGAAGGACACAACCTTCAAATGGACAAAAAAAAGGAAAAGAAAGCTTCAACAAGATAAAGCAAAAAATTTCTTTTGCGCCAACACTTATCAACAAGGATTACTCAAAGGATTTCATCCTTTATGCTTATGGTGTTGATATGAGTGTTTTTGTTGTCCTCACACAAGAAAATAAACAAGGACTAGAAAAACCAGTAGCTTTCTTCAGGAAGATGCTGAAGGATTATGAACTAAAGTACACTCACATGAAAGATAAGGTCTTCACCATCATGCGCATGCTCAAGAAATTCAAAAGTATGCTTGCCACAAATCATATCAAGGTATTAATATCCCACTCTCCTGTTAGAGACTTCATCATGGGAGAAGAGATCAATAAAAGAGAGCAAGTTAGGTGACCAAAATCATGGAGTATGATGTGACTATCAAAGTCAAAAAACTGGTAAGAGGTAGCACGCTTTGTAGGAAGATTGCTTAGGATGCACAAAATGAATCTGAGAATTCTTTATTTTTGGATGAAGGTCTTCCGTGTATAGAGCTCGAGAATAATACAGATCTTGGCTCATGTGATTGGATGAAGGACATGATCACATTCCTTTCTGAGGGTGCATACCCTCCTGGTTTGAACAAGGCAAAGAGAAGACATCTCAGGTTATAATCTATCCCTTATGTTTTTATTGATGGACTTATCTTCAAGAAAAATATTGATGGCATGTTGTTAAGATGTATCAACGACGCACAGACTAAAAAATTGTTAGTAGAATTTCATGATGGATTCTCTGGTGGAAAATTTTCTGCCAAAATTAAAACAACGAAGATCATAATGGCAAGAATATTCTGGCCTACCCTGTTTGCAGATACACATAAGTGAGTCACGAAATGTAAGGAATGGGATTTCTTTACAGGAAAGAAAAAATTGGCAGCGCTTCCCCTCTGACTAATCCAAGTGGACCAGCCTTTTGTGTAATGGGGTCTTGAATTCATAGGTATGATCATTCTGCCTTCAAGCACTAGACACAAGTGGGTGCTGACAGCTATGGACTATTTCACCAGATGGACAAAAGCTGTCGCGCTCAAGGAATCAACTGAGTTATTCATCCTTGACTTTCTTGAAGGTATATTCATAAGGTTTGGCGTCCCTTAAACCATTATCTTTGATAATGCAAAAGCATTCCTTGGTACTAAAATCACTGATTGGGTGCTAAATATGAGCATCTACCTGAATACTTCTTCCAACTATTTCCCTCAGGGTGACAATTTGGGATAGTCAACAAACAAGATTCTGATCAGAATCATGAAGCGAACAATGAACATCAGCTAAAGACAATGACATACAAAGGCTTTGTGAGCACTCTAAGTAGATAGAATCACAATAAAAAAGGCAATAAGAACTTCTCCTTACAAGCTTGTCTATGGAAAGGAGGCTACCCTTCCTTTGACGTTGGAATTGAATTCATTAGCGCTTTCCCAACAACTATAATTTGAAGGTGTAGACCAGAGAGAAATTAGAATCACAAAGATGGTTGATCTTGAAGAGCTAGGAAACTCTTCCATGATCAAGCTAGAAAAACATCAACAAGCAGCAAAGAAATGGTTTGACAGAAAGGCTAGGCCCCAAGATTTCAAAGTTGGGGACTTAGTATAAAAATGGGATGCTGACAGAGCTAAACCAAGGCACAATTCAAAGTTTGATTCACTTTGGAGTGGCCCATACATCATCGGTTCTTGCAAAGAGGCTAACTCTTTTGAGTTAACTCATCTTGATGGAGGCACGCTACAGATCCTAGTAAATGGGATCTATCTTAAACCTTTCCATTAAGTTTTTTACATCATCTTGTAATATAATAGAGTAGTTTCAGTTCCTCCAAGTGTGTTGCATGCACATTATCTGTTTGTACATAGTTATTTCTTCTCGTACAATTCTTGCGTGTGCTCTTCTGTTGCTTCTAGGGTACAAGTCTTCTTTTAGTGGTTGCAAGATTCATAATAAGAGTCAAGAGATGATCTTCAAGTGACTACGGGGGTAGTTTTAGGATTACATAGTAGACTACATGCCAAATGGATGCTTTAGGCTACTGATATCCTTCATCTAGCAGGCAGATGGCCCCAAAAGTCATTAAAAATGTTATCCAAATAACTCTCCTAGTTATTTGGGTAACTTGTATACATATTCTGGCTCTCAGCTCCTCATTAAAGGTTGCACTCGCTCAGGTTCAGCTGGCACAATTCCTTGGTTGTAATTTCCCTTGGCGTTCCTTCTTTTCCTCAGGCGCCCTTGTGCATTTTATGTTATCTCCTTCCAATTTCCTTTTCCTCTTTGTTCTACTCCACCATTGTGCCCACATTCTACGCATTTTCTTTCTTCTCGAGTAGTTTCTTCTCTATGTGCTTGCCTCGCACTTGCTTCAATCAGCTAATTCCCTAGCCCTCTCGCGCACCATGCCCATTACTTTGTAATAGTTGCTCCTTGACCATGCATTCTCTTATCACCAGTTTTCCTTGTTTTCCCCCGCATTCGTCATGCGCACCTCCCCTCTATCTTCTTCTTACGCCTCATTCCTCTGTGTGTGTACCTGTGTGTCCTCCTTTATTCCCTTCTATTCCAGTTCATCCTTTGACATGCTTGAGTGTGCCACACACAACCAGTCAAAGCATGCCAAAAGGGTGCCAAATCATTACAACAAATCAGTGAGTGACATGTGGCAGAAACAAAAAAATATTTTCACATTTGGCCATCATTTCAGCCAATCCGCATGTGCCACGTGTCTTGCGTGTGCCAACAACTCTAAAAAACTTCTGACAAACATATTTTCTGCTACAGAGCTATGATCGGTGCATGCTTGGACTTGTTAGAGAGCTGGTGATATTAGCTACAATGCTAAATATACCAATTTAAATTCTTGGAAGATCTGGTGGGTGAGAAATGGGAAAACTTCTCTCTAAGCATTTATGAGTAGATCTGATTGCTCCAACCACCCAATTTAATTGGATTCACCCTCCTTCCTTCTTTAACATGCCAAACAGACCTGGGGAAACAAATTTGACAGATTTGCAGGCATTGAATGCCTCTTGTTGGTGGTTGTATTTCAAAGTCAAAATTTCCCTCCTTTCTTCTCTTCTTATTCCACGGATTCATCTATAAATGTAAGAGATAGGCTTATTTGTTATGTTAGACACTCTAGATCCTGATGTTATTTTGCTAAGGAATTCATACTTTCTATATTTTGAGTCACCATTGTGATAACTCTGTGCATTTTTGTAAGTAATAGAAGCATCATTTTGTGACTATTATTTGTCCTAACATGTTTGCATTCCTTCTTCTTGCCTTTTCTTTTGTGTTGTGTGCTAGTTCTGCCATTTCACGTCCCTTGCAACTCTTTATTTGGTTGTATACCATGAAATTTATCTGGTGAATACATTTTAAGTTGTGCTACACGTTCCTAGCCTTATTTTACACATTTCCTCTCATTTTCGCTCATAACAGATAGTGTTCATCCCTCTTTTATGGTGTTATCACCTTTTAGCTTAGTTTCCCCTTTCAGCACTAGATGTAGTAGTAGCAATAGAAATAGATAGAGGAACCGACATTCTCTGGACATCCTTCCCAAGTGCGCAAGGTCCCACAACTTGGGGACGGTTCTATTGTTATCTCAAACACCTCGATCCTTCCAGATCCGAGACACAGGTGCAAGTTTGAAGACCAACATATTTCTTTGGTCCTCTTTGGTTAATCGACCCTCATGATTCTCTTTTTATTTCAGTGGATTGATATCTATGCTATGTAGTACGGATTAGTTAATTGACCTTTATTATATGCAATATTGATCAGTGGATTGGACAATCATTTGTTCTTCTCTTTAATTGTTTATGACGAGATTCTTCACTGTTGAGATGGATATGGTAATCAATTCAGGATTTATGGATTATGTGTGGGATGGTTCACTCTTACATAGTTATGGTTTACTAGAGGGTAGTGTACCTTGGGGTATGCAGGGGATACAACGATACACATACATATATGAGGCATGATATTTTTTCTTAGTTTTATTAGCTCCCTTGATGAGATGTTGAGATATTGGACTACACATATGTTGAAAGATATTACTATACTTAGATTCAATGGGAAAATTGTCTAGATATATTGGTACCTTAGGATTTGGGGACCCCACTACAAGTGTGTGTAGACAAAAAATCACACTTGGGTACATTTCTAGGTCCTAATCACATACTACTATTCATATGATTTCTAAGTGAGAAAATTAGAAATTCATAGCTATCTTTGGAATTTTTTTGTGTTTCTTATTTTCTATTTGGCCTCTTACACCCTACAACCTAGTTTGAGCTTTATTGCTTTATCTTTCATGACTTCAGACACCAAATCCCAACAAGGATGTCAGTTCTTAGGAACCCTCGTCCCCTTTTGGTGCCCAGAACTCTTTCTACCTTGCTTACTCTTTTTGGGCTTATTTTATCTTTTGGGCATCTTATTTTCCTTATGACCCAACCTTCCAGTTGTCAATTATGAAATTCAACCAAGGAAATCATATAAATACAAAGCTATGTGACCATAATAAAGGACAAATCTCTAAGCATCTATTATCATAACCTAAGGTTGCATCCAAAGGAATTCTAAGAGCATCAAAGGAATCCATCTAACACTCACTCAAGGGATAAGTGACTGTATTTTCTACATACACGCATAAGAAGGGAAGATCATTTTTCCATCCACACATCTATTTACATCAGTATATCTAGTTATCCCCTTATATCATGTGCGCTTGCGCAAGGGGTTCCTAGGGCACGATTATATCACACACACACACAAGAACTACATGGAGTCTGAGATGCAATGAAAGGATTGGTCGAAATTTCACTCAGTCAGGTGACTACCGGGGTAAGTTTGACTCCTCATTTTGCATCTTTTATTTTTGGGATTTGATGTATTTTGAGGGTTTTCCTGGTCATTATCTCTTTGTAGATTTTAGGTGCATTCAGTGATCATCCAATGAAATACAAGCGACCAAAACATACAATTAGCAACAACCAATGACACTTTTGTGACACCATAAAAATAGGTTCTGAGATCTTAAGCAGTCACAGGTGCCTAACATAGGTCTCTAGAACCAGGTGACCCTGACCTAGTCCAGGAACCCTGGTTCAGGCTCAGCCGACATATCCAAAATTTATTGTGCATGATTGCAATAGTCTTCCCTTCCTGTTTCTCAGTTTCTCTAGTCTGCATAGTCTCGACATTAAACATAAATCAACTAAGTCCTTCAATATATATCTCTCTCTCTCTTGCACCTAGGGTTTCATTTTTATTTAGCTTATTTCTTATGTCATCTTGTATCTAGCAATTATTTATCATAGTTTACATCTATTACTCTGTAATTAGGGTTTTATAAAAAGTTTATTTTTGTTAAATCATTTGGTGAACCCACATTTGAATACTCTTGAATCATCATTTTTCTTCTCTCATGGCTCCTAAGATTCCTCAAATTACTTTTCATGACTTACTTCAAATGCATCCCAATTGCAAGGCTACTCTCCAAAAATCCATAGACACTATGTATTTTCCTTGCAATACACCACCCGCTCATGTAAGCTCCATTTTCAATCGTATCTCTGATGAACCTAGCCTTTATGATCCTCCATCTAATAAAACCATCTTAGAGTTTATTTAGGATTTGAATTCTTTATTTGAAGACAAAATTCAAGCTATGGAATCAACGATTATATCTCTTAAATCTGAAATTCAACATCTCAAGGATGCTTCTCAGGCTCATGCTAGTTCTCCTTCTACATCTCATTCATCTCATCCCGATTTTATGTCTTATAAATATGCTCATATCATTGAACCTCAAGTCTTACCATTATTGGAACCTCTCAGTTTTTATCATAATGATAAGCAACATGACATTTCTTCCTGCGCTCATCAATCACCAATTGATCAATTTACCACCTATGTATTGTTATCCTCCTTATTAGCTTACCAACTATAAAGGCATCCCATTTTACAATTATTATCGGATCAATGGACATAATGAAAATGATTTATATACTTTAAAATGATGAATCAAACACATTGAGTATCAGAGATTTATCTATTTTGCTGCACAACATTTTGTTACATTGCTATCTCCAAATGCTACATCCAAATGGGCTCCTGAATCTGCTTCTTCTATGAGAAATGATCATCATAACATGACTGTTAATGTTCCTTATTTTGCAAGTCAAGAGTCTCCTATCCAATCCAATAATATACCATATTCAAAATAATCTACCCCATCATCTCCTGCTACTAATTTCTCTACAACATTACCAAGTCAAGCTAATAAACCACCTCTCAAAATCGGTCTAACACCTTCTCATTTCAAGTCTTCTATAACGTTCTCAATCCCATATAAGCTACAACCAATAATTTTTGTCAAGAAAACTATTCCTTACACTGATCAAATTAACAACATCGAATAGATCTCCATCTCATCATACACTTAGGGAGAATCATGCTTACTTCCCCCCCTTCTACTCTAGCATCCACTATCATACTTAATGCTTTGTGCTTAATAATTCATCTTTCTTAGCACTTTAAAACCCCTTTGATACACTTTGTATCATCATTTCCATATGACACACTCTTGTGCTAAGGTTCACACTTGAATATTGAGGGTCTACTAAATCCATGAACCTCACACACTACACATATGCTCCATGCTTCATAGTACATCTTTCTAGCATTCTATTCTCACAAATCCTACTATCCTCTTCTACACTCTTTTCTCTATTCTTCCTTCATTGATCTATCTTTCTAGTGCACACAATTCAAACCATTTTCCTATGACACACTCTAGTTACACGGTTCATACTCGAATACTGATGGTGTAAATCTGAAATGAATCTCACACATTACACATTTCATGTTACACACTTCATGATACATATTTCTAGAAATATATTTTCACACATCATACTATCATTTTCTACATTCTATGCTCTATGATTAACTGATTTATCTTTCTAGCACACACAATTCAAACCATCTCCCGATGACACACTCTTTTTATACGGTTTATTTTTTTATTTTCGAGGGGTCTTTTATAAATGAACCTCCTTTCATACTCATACACATCCGCTCGGGGGGAATGATGCTCCTATCAAATTCATATTGCATATCATTCCATCTCACTAATTCACATCATACTGCATATCTTGGTTGCACTTGCTCTTGTTTGCTTATACTTGCATGATGCAATTTACTTACTATGTTAGTCAAATATTTAGTATGTCATTATTTTTCTATATACACATGCATGTTCACTTGGTATTTAGTTGTGAATGTAGAATTTCTACAGATCCTTACACGTAACAATGATCTTTGGCAGTATACCTTTTACTAGTCCCACTGAGGCTCCAGGGGCATCTACATTTCTACTCTTACACATTCTAGGTGTTATTATCCAATTCTTCACTACTTCCTACTTTTACTAGCACACTATTTTCCATGGAGCTATACACACTTTCACATAATATTTATCTTTCTAACATGCTAATGGGTGCTTCATGTGCAACATTTGTTTTATAGGAACTATTTACCACCATGGTTGTCTGATACTTTTCTTGCTATTGTTTGTTATTGTTTGCTATTATTTTTAGGCTATTCCCTTTGTCTTGTAACACTATATTCTTTTGGCCGCTTTGACCCTGATTTTATTGTGACACTGTATTGGGTTTTAGATTTGCACTTGGAATGAAACCAGAGGGGACAAGCAAGTCCCTCCTCTTGTGACATGATCATGTAGTTCCCATGCCTAATGTCTTCATACAATATTTGTGCTTTAGGATCATATGTATTTTACACAATATACTGTGCTTGCTTCTTAGGAAATTTTTTTTTCATCTTCCCATTGACAAGGATCAAGGCATGTGACCAATCCATTTTAATCTCACCTCCAACATCTTTGCAAAAGTTCCTACTTAGCAGCATGCCATAGGAAGGAGGGATACCAGGAACTAAGATGGTAGCTAAGACCTTGTTCTCTGGTAAAGCAACAAAAGCTACTTTTACATCCTTAATTCTCCCAACCAAAGACATTTCTCTACTTTCCATGGAATATCAAGATCCATAAGTGTGGGTCAGGGTTAGACCCAAACCATGAGCCACTTTTTCATGCATTACATTATCAGATGCACCAAAATCAATGACACAATTGCTAAGCTTGTGGCCAGATATGAGGAAAGTCACATAAAAGGGTTTTATCTTCTCATTGGGTGAAGTGACTATAGCCACAAGGCTGGGTTGAGGCGGAGAAGAAGGAGTGGGAAAAATGCCTTTAGAAGAATGGGCTAGGGGTTTAGATTTAGAATTTATAAAGCTAACCATTTTGGCAAAGGATTTAGGATGGGTTTGATAGAAATCTGCCTCAGAAATCTGAATCTTGGTCTTTTAAAGATGGTCTATAATGTCAAAAGATCCAGATGTGGATGGGGAATCACTACTAGGAGTAGGAGGAGCTTTTGATCTATCAATTTTACCATTTATTGGACAAGAATTCTCAGAAACAAAAGTAGAGGAAGAAGGACTAACAGATCTTACCTTTTGGGTGGAAGTAGTAGGAATAGGAGCCCCTCTTCTTACAATCACTGGGATGGTGATGGGGTACTCCTTGGATATTTTTGTAGGTTACACCACTTTTTCCTTTTTATTGGTTTGCTCTCAGGTCATAACAACTTATGACTCACTGTTCATCTCAGCCACTACATTATCATAGTCATCTTCATCATCTACACCTTCAGTGGTGAGGAAATGAACTCGAGAACCAACAGGCTCCTCTAGTTCTTCATCAGCTTCCTTTTATTGTTCATCATAGAGCCCATTTTCTTCCTCATCATTAGGCTCAAGAACTTCACAAGTAGCATTGGGAGGAACCTTGAGGGGTGGAACTTCAATGGCTAACCTAGTTTGAGAAGAGGGCAAGCGGTTCCTAGGTTGAAAGTTCTTCCTTGGAACATCTTGATATGGAGTATGCTGAGCCAATTGCTTCTTGATGGAAATGAGGTCATTAGCCAAATTTTGCACCAACTGATCTGCATTACCTCCAGGAGGACAAGAAGAAGAAGATGCTTTGGATTTGAAAGACTCCTTTTTCAGCTTGCCAGATATGATCAAGTCATCTTCCACATTGACAACCAATCTCTGATCAGCATCCAAAGTTTCAATATTTACTCTCCTCAGGGCATATCTTACTTCCTGCAATTGAGCATTCAAGAAGAAACACTTCTGAATCTGATCAACAGGTCTAGTATCTAGTGGAATCTTATTAACCAACTTATTGAACTTGGACACAAATTCTCTCATAGGCTCATGTGGATCCTTCTTGATTTGATAAATATGAGCTAGCAAAGCATGCACATCTTCAGTAGGTTTGAAACATTGCTCAAACTCAGTCCTTATGGTAGTCCAATCAATGATGGTCCCAACAAGAATATGGTAAAACCAAGATGCAACATTGTCTTGCAAGGTTTCCACAAACAGCCTCACAGAGACATCCTCATGTTCAACTCCAAGGATCCCACATGCAACAATGAAGGTTGAAATGTGTTCATCAGGGTGTACTTTTCCATCACCTCTAAATTTGGGAAAATTATTCTTGTTACCCCTAGGTAACTCATGCAATGGTTGAGGAAGAGCCAGAGGCCCAAATATTTGTCCCCAAGGCCAAGGTGTTGCCATTCTTGGAAAGATTACTTGAAGTGGAACTGAGACACCAACAAGAATTAGGGCACATAGATTAGGGCTAAGTTATGCTTGAGGAATGCTACTACCAGAAGCTCTGTCTTTAACAGGAGGTGTACTTGTGGAACGAGCTCTTCTATTTCTTCTTGTTGGAGGAAATTGAAAACCTTGTTGATCCAAGAGTTGAAATTGGGGATTTTCAATTCCAAGAGCCCTTCTGCCATGAGTGTATCTTAGAGTCACTAGATCAAAGAAATGATCAAATTAGTTTTTCTTTTAAGAAAGGAATTTTTTTGAACAAATCCTCAGTAGAGTCACCAAAAACTATTGGGTTTTAGATTTGCACTTAGAATGAAACCACAGTCAGGGGACAAACAAGTCCCTCCTCTTTAATGGGAGAGGTTCCCTTATTGAAAGCAGGGGAAAAACCTATGTACAAATATACAATATTTCATTCAATGCTGGTTTCCAATATCTTCAAATGTGTTTTATGCCTAGAAAGTTATCAATACATGAGGATAGAAGACTTGAAGAGAGGAGGGAGTCAGAAGAAGACAATACTTATAGAGGAAAGAGATGGTAGAGAAAACCCTTATATGTATTGAGCAAGTGAGATATAGAGTAGAACCATTCACATTTATAATGGGAAAAATCTGCAGACTCAAAGTTCTTGAGATTGTATAAACTAGAACACAAAGTTTCTAAGCATGAAAGGATTAAATGATTCATAAATCAAAGAAAGAAGGAATGAGAAAGCAGAGGAAAAAGGGGAAAACCTTTGTATTGATTTCTTCCAATTAGAAATTATAGTTCCAGAATCTCAAAATTCCAACCCGTACGATGGATTTGAAAGCCCATGATATAGCTCGCAAGATACAGTTATAACTTCCTCAAGCAACCAAGAAATAGTTACAACTTATTCCAATCATCCACACCCTTTTGAATTCTTGATTTGCAAAGAAATATTAATGAAGGAAAAAATAGGTTTTTAAATATATAGTCATTACATTATTTTTCCAGTTAAAACATGGGCCATTCGATTTGATTTTACAACTTCAAATTTGGGCCACCCACATGGAAGAAATTAATTGGAGCGGGCCTGTGGATGCCTTTTTCATTTTTGTCCTTTGAAGTTACGCTAGATTGACACATGGAGAGCTCTGCCGGTTGCTTTATACTTAGCCAATTTGGGAAAATTTCCTTCTTGACTTATGTTGACCCCTAGACACATGGAGAGATGGTGCTCATTTGAGTTTCTACTTTGGAAACTCCTCCTGAAATTATGTCGAGCTGACATGTGTCTCCTTCCACTGGTTTTTGAATTTTCAACAACCAACTTTGTCTCTCCATTTACTTTAACCACGTGGCAAGCTGGCACTCATTTGGAGATTGACCCTTTGATTTCACATTGAAATTGTGTCGTTAAGGCACATAGAGACTTCCGCCAACCCGCCCATACTTAGTCAATTGTAACGATTGACTCCTTCTCTTGTTAGACCTGGGACACATGGAGGATTGGTGTAAGTTTGAGAACTACTCTTGGATTTGACTCTTGAAGCTACATCGATGAGGTATGTGGCACCGTCCATTGGACCTTCAATACTTAGCCGATTTGAGCTTGTTTTACCTTCATTTTGAACCTAGGACACATGAAAAGCTTGTGCTTATTTGAGGACTGTCCCTTGGACCCTACCCCTAGAGTTACGCTGTTTGGTCACGTGGAGGCCTCCGATGTCACTTGAAAAATGACCAAACCGCATCCAATTAGAGATGCCCACGTACTACCTCTGGATTTTGGGGAAAAATTTAACGGGGAATATGCGCCTATCATTTCTTACTACGGGAAGAAAATAAAAATAAAAAGAAGGGAAGAAACTTCACCATTACTCCTAACTTTCAAATTGTTCTTCATGAATGTGAAATTTGCAAACAATGTTAGGCTTGACGTGATCCAATACTCCAAGGTATAGACTCAAAATTTTCAAAACTTGACTTTAAAATAATGGAGTTTTGGGGCCGACAACACACTACGAGCAATGTCCCATGTATGAAACCCACTTTTCACGGTCTCTCTTTTTTATACACATCTACTCATTTCTCTTTTTTTCTATTACATGTTTGATTCTATTTCTAATAACACATGTATCTAGCCATTTTGGTTCCATGTGCCTTGGTTTCCACCATGTACATTCCCCTCCCCCTCTAGGGCATCAATTTCAAATTAACATCTGGTCCTCGCCTTTGGGCCACATTCTTCTAGTGACGTCGCATGTACCCCAAATGAGGGGGGCATACATTGGGTGAATTAGTCACCCCATACAATAGTACGTCACATTTGAACATAGGAATAGAATAGACTACAGTTACAGGAATAACTAAGATTTTGACTTGGGTTCTCAGTTAAACAAAAATACCAATGCCTAGATACACACATTAACGCCTGTGAACTCTTGACCTTTCCTGGGTGCCTATGACCATGAGGAAATTACAGTCACTTTCTTAGATCAACACAGTTCATGGTAGTTCACAAATCAGTCTTCACATTAAAGGAAAAGTCCTCCAACAATCAGAATGCATTATTTCTCCATTTTCTACATGAAAAACTATGAAACAATACAAAAACAAACACGGACCACACCATCTGTAGCGGTGTATAAATTTGGGAAGAAGTCATAGAAGGAGAATAACACTAGATATTTCTCCCAAAAAATCTTTTTTTGTGCCATGAGATCACCCAGAAAAATCACACTTGGTGTGAGATCTGTCAAAAAACTCATTCTTGGCACTAGGTCACCCAAAAAACTCACTCTTTGCATGAGATCGCCCAAAAAAATTTCTCTTCTACAATAGTTCATGACATTTTATATCCTTTTCACTCTTTCACACATATTTACATACTTTTACAAGATTTTTATAATATATGACTTTGATTACTCTTTATCTCTTCTTTTGTAGGTCCATACCTAATACACAACAATAAAAAACCCTACATCAAGCATATCAACAGGTACAACATGATACAACACAATATGCTCCACCCCTAGGGTCACTTCCTCTTTCTTAACTTTGACACTTCATTTTTATCACTCCATGCTTTCACTTGTCTATTTGGCACGCTATCATCATCACATTATACATGGTTATTAGGTATGCATCTTCTATATACTTTATGTTATTGAGTATTCATTCAACAACATAAAGTGGGGGAAAATGTAGACACAAAATCACACACACAAGTAATTTATAGATCCTAATCACATTCTACTATTGATATGACTCATAAGTGAGAAAACTAGCAATTAAAAACTATCTTTGGCATTTTGTTTGTGTTTCTTATTTTTTGTTTGGCCTCCTATACTCTATAACCCAATTTGAACTTTATTTCTTTATCTCTCACGACTTCAGACGCCAGCGCCCAACTAGGACACATCACCCAAGCATCCTCGTCCCCTTTAGGTGCCCCCAAGCTCTTTCTACTTTTCTCACTCTTTTTGGGTTATTTTATATTTTGGGTATCATATTTTCCTTATGATTCAGCCTCCCAGTTGTCAATTTTGAAATTTAACCAAGGGAATCATATAAATACAAATCTATGTGACCATAATAAAGGACCAAGCTCTAAGAATCTATTATTGTCAACTAAGTTTGCATCCAAAGGAATTCCAAGAGCATCAAATGCATCCACCTAACACTCACTCAAGGGAAAAGGGAGTGTATTTTATACATACACACATAGGAATGGAAGTTCATTTTATGATCCACACATATATTTACATCAGTTCATCTAGCTATCACCCGCTATCACGTGCACTTGAACAAAGGCTTCCTAGGGCACAATTCTATCACACATGCACAATAACTACATGGAGTCTAAGATGTAGTGAAATGATCAGTTGTAAGTTTACTTAGTTGAGTGACCGCTGGGGTCAATCTAAATCCTCATTTTGCATCTTTTTCTTTTTTGGATTTGATCTAGTTTGAGGGTTTTACAAGTCATTATCTCTTTGCATTTAAAGTGCATTATATGATCATCCATCAACATACATGTGAACAAAAATGATAACCATCGAAACTTGTACGGCACCAGAAAAAATAGGTTCCAAGATCTTGAGTAGTCAAAGGTGCCTAACAAAGGTCGTTAATGCCTAGGCACCCCTGACCCAATCCAAGCACCCTAGTCCAGGCTCATCCAGAAGATCCATAATTTATTGTGCATGGCTACGACAGTCTTCCCTTCCCATTTCTTAGTTTCTCCACTCTGCACCATCCCAAAATTCGACATAAATCATCAAAGTCCATCAATATCTCTCATTTGCACATAGGGTTTAATTTTTACCTAGCTTATTGCTTGTGTCATCTTGTATCCAGCAATTATTTATCATCGTTTACATTTGTTAATTTGTAATTAGGGTTTTACAAAAAAAAATTGTTAAATAAATTTGTTTTTGTTATTCCCTACTATGGAGGTGATTTTTTTCATACTCGGTTGTTGTGTGTTGCGTTTACCATGTTATAAACATGTTCGTATGGATTGTATATTATAGGGACTACGTTCTGGATGGTCTGTTATATTTCCTCCTTGTTATGAGGGTATATTCTTGGTGAGAAAATGTGGTGTTTTATGGTGAAATGGATTATCATCGTAGACTTACGATTAGTTAATGTGTCTTTCCACTTTTGCGAGTTGATTTCTTGGTTTGCACTGTTCCTAGTTAATGAGTTGTCACATTACAACTGTTTTGTCAAATGTAGAGTTGTGATAAATGTGAGGTGGTCTATGTTATGGTTTTAGGTCTTCGATGACCTCTTACTTTATTGTATTGTTAGAAACCCAGCACCAATAGTGAAATTTACTTTTAAAATAATATAAGTAATGAGATAGACTTAGTAAAGGAATAAAATGATTGCGGAACATCGAATCAACCCATTTCTGCTTAAAAAAACAAATTTTAAAAAATATGCTCATGATAAACACTTTAAGAAAGTTTGGTTATGATTATGGAACTTAGTTTGAATATGCCATGATAGAGAAAAATTCCAAATTTCATAAAACATAAATAATTTAAAAAGAAAAAAGAAAAATCCAAATGCTTGTTCCTTTTTGGGAACGATTTAGCAACATATTTCTTTTACTAATCATTTTCGTTGAGGTTGAGTCCTCTAAACTCCTTTATAATTCTAGTTCCTAGGATTTGTGTTGCATTAAGGATGATGATCTTAAAAGGGTGGGGAGATGTAATCCCCCATCCATTTGAGTCATTGTTCCGATCAGTGAGGGTTTGAATAAAATAAAATAAAATAAAATAAAGAAATATTTTTTAAAACAAAATGAAAAATAGTAAAAAAACAATCCTCCCACTTCCCATTCACCCTTTGGTTAAAAATTCCCTTCACATTTATTGATTGAAGTTTCTTCAATATGGATGAGAAATTTTATATATTTTATTTTGGCTTCTTGCAGACCATGTTTTCCCTCCCAACCTGTGCTAATATGGTGATTATCCACTAGCTTCACCTCTTAAGGCGATATATCAAATCTTATGTTGAACTTTTAGCCTATGGCTATTAAACATCTCCTACATCCAACCACACTAGTATGAAATCATCAGAACTAGTCATGGACATCTATTTGAGTAGAATGGAGAGGAAAATTTCCATGAATATATGTATGTATAAGTAGTTGGGTAAGACACACCATGCTACACACCTACACTTGTTACATCCCCTGATACACACACTCACACAAAATTTATATGATTTTGACTTGTTTTGTTATTAGATATCCTTGGCATTATGGCATGATGATGACTATGAGGAGGTTTGCAGGTGGACTGCCTTGAATACTTATGCCTGAAGGAATTGAACTCTCATGGATGCATATTGTAGACACATGAAGTGTTTGAATAAAACACATAAAGAAAGTGTGGTCGCATGGACACATATGGAAGTAAATGTATGGATCATGTTATGTTTTTTGGAATGCCGAGAAAATAAAGGAGGCCTCAAGAAAATGTGTATGTATTTCATGTTATGCAAAAATGAAGGCATTTTGGAAAAAAAATGTAGTTCGATGAAATATAACCTGACCATGTATGCTTCATTTGAATGTTTTATTAACTTCTACGCACACTTATTTAGACGGGAGGGTTCAAAATAATCCAAGGGCATGAGTTTCAGTCCTGGCTGCACCTTTCATTTCAAGGAGACTCTTATATTTTGTATCAACGTATCATTTAGATCTATAGATGCTATGTAGATGTATCTTCTTTGTGTTTGAATAAATAAATAGGAGCCTTGTCCAATATAGTAGTTGTAAGAACTCGATTACATATGTATGTAAAAAGTGGGGGAATATAGTAGGTGTGAAAAATAGTTGACAAAATTCCTGAGAGGAATATGGATGCAGAGACAAGACACATGAACCATTTGACAAACTTCTTAAAAAAAAGAAAAAAAAAGAAAAAATAGTCTCATGGACTATAACAAATGCAAGATATGCATATAATGGCTTTTTTAAAGGGCCTAACATTTTTTGGGGTGTGGAGAAATACATCTGTGTAATATGGTAGCCAATGCTAGAGATTATTTCTTAGAGAAATATGAGTGATATCTTTTGGAAATTTGTTTCTTTTTTAATGTGGTAACCAATTTTTGCCTCTCAAAAAATATTCCTTGCAACAATCTTGGAAATGAATGGTTTTCTTGGGGCAGCCAATGCATTTTTTGATGGTTTTTGGTGATTTCAATTTTCATTTGGAAAGTGACGACAAGGAATGAGGACTATTGGAAAAAATGCCGCTATAAAATGTAGTTCCTCAGAATGCGTACAAAGTTACCTGAGAACCTCGTGTATCCTCACTTCGATTATGACAAGAATGGTTTTTTCTCTACATTTATCATGTTTGCACTTTGATAGTTTTTAATTTTCTCTGTAGTTGGAAATTAAAACAAAAAAATATATAGCTTTGGTATAAATTTGAAAATGTGTTGTAGCTCAAAATGTTAAATTTGCTTTATGGTTGCTCATGTGAAGGAATTACACTCAGTGTTAGTCTTTCTTGGAATCACTCCCTATAACTATTTTAACATAAATGATGGGTTATGATAACAAAAAACCTCCCAATTGAAAAAATTAAACTTGAGAGTTTATGATATGTTTATGCTTATAAGCCTATAAAATTTAATAAAGCACACATTTTCTTAGATGCGCAAAATACCCCTCCAAATCGCGTAGTGAGAAATGATGCCTTGAATATGTTAACTAGTGATGTGGGATGCCATATCAATTTCTAGAAGGATTCCAAATAGTTGTTTGACAATTTTTTATCACTCATCTAGGAGCACGTTGGTCAATATTACAGCATTGGATAGTTACACCGAGTTAATAATGCCATTTGGTTTTGGCTCATGGTTTTGGTTCCGCATCGAGAAATGAAGTTTCGTCACCTCATACCTCTAGTATTTCTAGAGGAAAATCATAATCAAAATTTGGTTTTGATAAAATCACCTTGGAATCTTGTGTTGTAAGGGGTTTTTTTAGGCCTTCAGTCATTCAACAATAGACTGAACTAGCACGATCATAACGAGTAGCTCTAGATAACTGGTCACTAGATCCTAGTTCCATCAACATTTCAGGCATCCATGTAGATAAGAGAATAAAATAAACATTACTCATGGTGTGTTTGAGTTCAAAAAATGGTAACCCATTTTTTAGGCCACTTGGGCTAAATTGGATATTCCTCTAAACTTGCTGTAACATTAGAAAACTATCACAAAACCTTATCCTATCTAAATAACTAATGGAAAGTATATCAAAACTATCAAATGACACTATATAAATCCTTTATGTATTTTGTTTGGTCAAAATAACTCACGGGAAATATGGTGTTTCTCTCTCTCTCTCTCTCCTCCCTTTTTCTCTCTTTATCTTAATAACGAAATGAATCTACATCTGTGATTTTTACTCTCTTTTATTTTGTACAAGTATTGTAATTTCCTATATAAGGAAATTTTTTATCTTTTTGAAAAACTTTAGTCGTAGGGGAAACCATGTCAGCGTCTTTTTCTCTAACCATGTTTACACTAATGTTGCAAGTTGTAGGTAGCTTAAGTATGATTAAAATGGGTGATGGAAATCTAAGATTAATGTTCCTTACTGAAAATATGTAATTATGATGTGAATAGAAATGTATATTATTTTAACAATCGTACCTATTCTATTATTAAAGAAATAAAATCTCCTTTCACTGTGCATGTATGTTAAATAAAGAAATGGTGAAATTTCATTATGTAACCTTTCAATTCAACTATATTGTAGAATAGTGTAATTTTGTATAGTTGCATCGTAGTGATCTAAAACTAGAAATTTATGTCACCGTAAACATGTAAGGAAAACTATTTTCTTTAGGTCATGTGTCAATTTGTTGATTTTATTTTACACCTTTACCAATTTAAAGAATTTACGGGATTCCAGTGCATTGTAGTCATCCCACTTATCATATTGCATTTTATTTGTAATACTAGTTTGTAAATGGGAAGGTGAATACTTAATTAATAGGGTTTTTAATTTCTAATCAATTTATTGTTGTCATAGTCACCTTATATCGCACTCAAATAGTTTTCCCTTAATACAATATCCTTGGAAAAACCTTCACTTCACGGGGTAAACTTTGTTGTCTCAAGTATGGAGTAGAGAAAATGGGAATCTCATCCTTTAGGTGATCTATATTGGTCTCATCTTTGATGTAAAACTCTTAAGAATCTCACAGATAGTCTAAAAATTGAGATAATCTACCAATTCAAGGACTCAGTAGATTATACAAGACAATTGCAAAAATAGATGTACACATGATTATAAGAGAATAAAATGTTAATTTTGGGTAACTAAAAGAAAGAGAAAATTATATGGCAGAGAAGGAATACTGTTATATGATCTAAAAATATGTATAAGGTTGATATACCTTTAAATAAAAGGAAATAATAAATTTGAAACTAATCCTTGTCTTGATCATGGTTAAGTCATGTGTTAACGTGTATCAATAAATGTTATAGATTGGCCCGTTAAATTTTCAAACTCTTGTAGTTTGGCTCATTCGTGTGGGGGCCTATTGTCAAGCTCTTTTGACGCTACCTTCATGGCCTTGCTATAGTTTTTGTTTCTGAAAATATTCTCCTCTATGTATGGGGTTTTTTTAGTCCCTGTTTAAAACCATTTTTTTTAAATCTTATCTAAAAGAAAATAAACATTACAGATAATATTTTATGCAGTGATGAACCTTTTCTCAATTGAGGAATAAAATCTGGAAAATCTTATAAACTTAATGACACAAGCCCTTTTAAATTAAGAAGTGTGTATAACTTTAGGGGGAAGTGTTTCTTATATAGATGTGTAAATTGAATTGCCTTGAGAAATATAATTTAGGAGGAAATCAATTAATCAAAAGAATCCCAAGTAAGAAGACCACAAAGGTATTTCATTCCTTATTAATGATCCAATTATATGTTAAGTTAATCTTTTAAAACCTCTTTTTTTATATTTGGTAAAAAAAAGGGTTTTCCAGGGACCCTACCCTCTCCAATCCAAATAAGACCATACCAAACTCAAGGAACCAAAGAAAATAAAAATATAAAAAACATTCGGTTAGCAGGTGAAACCATGCTAGAACTAGCAAAAACATGCACAAAAGTAATAAGAAACCAACAACAAACCAACACAAAACCAGTTGACAGCCAACAACACACCCAACAAGAGGGCAAAAAAAAACGTAACAAGACCTGAAGGTGAAGGTCAAAAAAAATGATCAGGAGATGGCCATAGGTGCCTCAATGTTGGATTTTTCTCTATCCACTATTGTTAAGATCTCTTTAGGAAACGATTCAACCCCTATCCAATTTTGAAGCCTGTCAGAGCCCACTCCAATGTTAGCACTAACACACAAATCAGTGACTCTATATTTCCTTCTCTGAAGATGTGGGATACTTTATAGCTCTTGAATTTCTGTAACATGAAAATGGAATCATCAATGATTTTATTGATGGTCCAACTGGGAGAGGTTTTATTTTGAAGACAACTCAATATATTCATCGAGTCACCTTAATCTCAAAGTTTTGAAATGTTTAAAGAGGAGGTGATTTGAATACCCCATGAGGTGGATAAGGCTTCAACATTTGATTAGTTTGCTCACCCATATTTCCTATTTATACTATAATGAGATCTCCTTTCCTTTGTTGTTTCTTATAACTCCTCCTACAAATTTGCCTGGATTTCCTTTTTCCGCCCCATCAACAATTAACTTGTTCCATCCTTATTGAGGTTGTTTCTAGACCTTCATACTCATATTAATTTTGGTGATTTTTTGCTAGGGGTCTTGTTAAAGTTGAAGCTTCCATTTTATAATAAAAATAATATCATAATAATGTAGGATACCTTTGATGTACTTAATGGAAGTTTTGAAATTCTCAGGAATGAACCTAGTCGGTTGCTTGAAAACAATTTCTTCCTTTAGAGCCTTTTATTTGAAGATCCTTAAACTTCCTCTCCTTCCAAATGACCCAAACTGTGTGTGGGAGAATGAGCTCCCATAAAATTCTAACAAAGAATTTTTTTGTGTGATAGAACTAGTTATCTTTCATCTCTTACACAGTACTGGGATGTGTCCACTTTAGGCCAATTTAATCAAGGATTAATCCCCCAAGATTATAGGAAAATTTGTAGTGAATGAAGAGATGATCAACCATTTCTTTAGCCTCTTTGTAAAGAATGCATCTACTGATAATTATATTTCCTTCCCTTCTCAAGTTACCGATAGTGAGGGCCTTATTTTGAACTATGAGGTACCAAAAAAAAATAATCTTAGGAATTATATCCTTATACCAAAATTTTATCCAACAATTTTGATGAATATGGGGCAGGAGTTTACTGTTACATCTAGATTTGACACTATAATTTCCATCCCCCTCATCTTGCTAAATTAATTCATCCTCAATCTTATTTTTTGGGATGTAAATGATTGAAAGTTTTTTTTGGATAAGGGCCAAATTTTCTCTTTCCATTTCATTTTTCTCTTCTAAATAAAGTCTTCTTCAATCAACCTTCCCATTTCTACTTTCCATGTATCCACTTGTGGTCTCACCATACTTTTTTTATTAGATAAGGTAAAAACAAGGATCGGCTCCCAGAGGCCTTATAAAAGGAGGAACAAGAACCAACGAGCAAGATAGATATAGAAAAGTCCTCTAAAGGAGTTAACCATGCTTAACTCAAAAAATGAAGAACAAGACTTAAACCAAAAAAATATAGAGAGAAAAACAAAGAATAGAAACCATCCCTAAAACATCAGTCTGTAGAAGTTCACCAAAAGTCTGCCAACAATCTAGAAAAACCCAACTAATTTTTAGGAAAAACTTCACTACTTCCAACAAGACTTTCTTTCTTCACAGCACCATCAATACCCTTGTCATTCATATCTTCCTCTAGATCATCCTCAGAACTACTGATGCATAAATTAAACTACTCCTTTTAGTGCCTTCCTCAATCCCTTCCATCCTATCACTCAACTTTTTGACCTGAAGCTCCAGCCCCAAAATCTTTTGTTTGGACTTCACTTGGGCTAAGAAAATTTTCGTAGAAACATTAATGACATCCAACATGGTTTCCCTTTGACCAATATTGGTTTCCTCCATTTCCTAAATCACCCCTCTAAATACTTCACCTTTCTACTCCACTCCTTGAAGCCCTTAAAATTTCCATCACAACCCCTCTTTCTCGAGGTACTCGCTTCACCATGACCTTCCTCACTCTTCTCTTTTTTAGAATCCTCCCCCACATTTTTACATTTCCCAAACTTCAAGTCTCACCATACTTAAATATGAGTCTATTTATTTGATTATGTAGCTCAAACTTCTATTGCTAACTTAGGTCCAGATTCCATTTATCTTGTTGTTATTCCTAAGTTCCCACTTGATGTCTTTAATGATAATATGTTTTCGTTTAATTAGAGAGTTCTAGAAGTAAGAACCATCAAGAAGATCCACATTTGAAGTGAAGATATTCATTTTTTTATGATGCTGCACCATGGAGAGCACTCTTTGATTAATCACTATCCCATTTTAGCCAAAAGGGCATTATTCATTTGTTTGATGTTTCTTATTCCTAAACCCCCTTGTGATTTTGGCTAGAAATTTTTTTCCTAGGAAACAAGGTGAATTCTATTATGTTCTCCAACCCCTTCCCACAAGAATATTTTCTGCATTTTTTCAATTGAATCAATGATCTTCTGTGGAATTTTGAAAAGAGAAATAAAATAAATAGGCAAGTTTTGGATTTTGATCATGGTGACCTTGGCGGCGCTAAATAAGATAACCCCTTTACATCCCGTTAAAGTTTCTTTAAATCTATCCAATAGAGGGTTCCAGTCAGAGAGAGGGAGTATTCCTTTAAATATAGGCATTCCCAGGTAAGTGGCTGGTAGAGATTTAATCATACATCCTAGAATTTTAGCTATTTTTTTATGCCATTCTTCAGGAGTATTTATGAAAATAACAAAGCTCTTCCCATAATTTATGAGCTCTCCTGAAGCTTCCTCATAACAATTTAACAAAAATTTGAACTCTTTTTCTTTCTTGACTGAGGCAATGGATAGGAGGATGGTGTCGTCAGCAAATTTTTGATATGAAACTGAAATGGTATTAGAAGATGGGTTAAAACCATATAAGAGTCCTCCCTCTGTGTAACTATTGATAGCTCTATTAAGGCTTTCTTCCATTATGATGAAGAGAATGGGTGAGATAGGGTCACCCTACCTTAGACCCCTTGAGATGCCAAAGAAACCTGTAAGTGTTCCATTTAACAATATAGAAAACATGGGAGTTGATATGAACTCTTAGATGGTTTTCCTAAAGTGAATATTAAATCCTATCTTATCTAGAAATATGTACAAGAATTCCCAAGACACCTTGTCAAATGCCTTGTTCATATCAAGTTTGCTTTCCATACCGGATTTCTTTCTTTTGTCCATGGAGTGAAGAGTTTCATGAACCACCACTATTTCATCCTAGATTTTCCTTCCCTAAATGAAACCACCTTGTTGCCAAGAGATTATATTTTTTAGAAAGGGTTATATTCTAGAAGAAATTGTCTTTGTGAGAATATTATAGATAGTGTTTGAAAGACTTATTGGGATAAATTCCTTGAAGTATTTTTCTCCTTAATTTTTGGGAATCAACAAAATAAAATTGTTATTGACCTCTTTTAAGAGTTTTTCAGTTGTAAAAAAATCATTTGTTTCTTTCCACAAACCGTCTTTGAAAATATCCCAATATATTTGGAAGAAGAAGGCTTGGAATCCATTTGGGCAAGCATATTTTTCTCCTTCAATAGAGAAAACAACATTTTCCAATTCCACTATTTCCACCGGTTCAAGAATCTTGTTGAGATCCTCTTTTATATCAACACACTGAGGTATGGAATTGATCAAAAAATTAGTGTTATCTTCATTGTCTTGAGACTCTTTAGATAGAAGTTTTTTATAAAAAATATATAACCTCTTTCTTGATAGATGCCATATCTCTTTTTTCCTACCCTGAACTTTTAATGATATTCTATATAGGGGGCAGGTAGACAGGGGTCCCCAAAATAAGAGAATAAGGAAGGCACCGACTCACTTACCCCATCTATTTAGTCTAGAAGAAATGCTCATCATGTCTAGACGAGACAATATATCAGTAATATCTAGTTATCATATAGATAGAGGGGATCATGAGCCATTTACAGGTTTTCTTTATTTTGGTCTAGCTGGGAATGTAAGTTGTTTCTTAGTCCTAGCTGCAGGCCTTATTTATATAGAATAGATTTAGGGGCCCTACCTACCCAGGGTTGGCCAAATATTAATCAAGGACATGCCATATAATATAGTCTATAGGGGGTCAAGTCTATATATAGATAGTAGACATAATAGTCAATTTCTTTGGGACAACCAGAAGTGAAATCCCTACGGAGATAGATATATAGGGTGGGGGGAACTTGAGGATGGAGGATGACCCTATTTATATATGGTATGGTGGCCCCAACCTATTTATTAATATAATATGGAAGGAGGAAGGAGTGACCCACATAGATTTGGGGCATGCCTATTTATCTATGTTGGCCCCAACTCTCTATATATCTATCTGTAGCAGATGGGATTAAGTTCTATTCCATCTCCCATCTCTATATAGGGCTGGGTGGGCATAGGGGACTGATGAATCTCTTTATATATGGGCCCCCTCCCCTCCCTATATATCCAACTATGATTCCGCAATCTCAATATTAATCTCAATCTCAATCTCGCCTATATAGAGGGGGGGAGGGGTGGGGGGGGAGGGTGCGGGCACCAAAATCTATATCCATCTTGGGTGCCATATAGAGAATAGACTAGATAGGGGTATATAGTATTCACTATGAGATATATAGATGGGGCACCGACTGCCCTTTTAATTTTTTAGGGGATGCCCGAGAGGTCGAGCCATACAAAGTCAGTCTGGATAGGCCTCGTGCCTAAATCCATATGGTCCCCTCCACCTCGGTCAACCCTTAATTATATATAGGTGAGGTAAAGAGGATCAGATAAGCTAGGTTGGGATGCCTCAGATAGAAATAAATATAGGTTGTCTAGCCCATATATCTAGAAAATTGTGGTCTAGCCTAGATCGAGATAGAGACAGGCCCATATAGATATAAGCATCAGACAATGGACAATTACCCGACCACCCATATATATAGGGTCCTATAGTTTCTAACCTGACCAGACCTGACCGCTCGGGACTTGAGACCATATAGATATAGGCATTACCTAGATGTATGTATTTGAGCCCAACCCAGATAAATTGGATTGGGCCCGATGGAGAGCCAAAAAAGGACAAGGGAAAATACTACTCTCACATTGCCATGCCATATATAGAGAGGGGTGATAGGATCAGATAGGCTACTAGGATTAGTGCTAGATGCCATATCCCAAATCCCAGATCAGTGGATAGATTCTCTTGCTGGGTAGTGGAGGGTTGGGTGATCAGATAATAACCTCTCTACTTAGGGTCCATATACATATATATGGGTGTTTCACCAGTGCCCCCTTCACCACAAGCCCCTCCTATAGATAGGGACCCACCAACTCAAGGGGATCCTCCCCAAAATTTTAGATGAGATTAATTGTCCCATCCCGTGACGCCTAGCTATTACTATCTATATACTGCTCTGCTAGTCAGGGCACCACACCATATAGGTATGGATTATGGATGCCCAATGGATCCAGAGATATAAGATCTATAGGGGCCCATATCCTGTATACCGGAAGAGACTACCACAATATCTATACAATATGTTAGCTCACTATCAATATATATCTATTCCCTATCCGATCTACCCCTATCTAGTCAATATACTATGGGGTGGGCCCCCTATCTATATAGATGGTGATGGTGCTCTCGACTGACTTTAGTTCATTTGGGAGGTCAATGAACTTGATCACTTTCCCTTCCCTTGAATAACTTATCTAGCCCCTATATATATCTATATCTACGGTTGGTAATAATTTATGCCCCTCAACCTCTCGAGCAAGGCCCTTATCTCTATATGGCAAACCAATGCCTTCATTATCTGAGATAGGGGTGATTATGATCTGATATATTACAATAGGCTAGACCTACACACACACACACACACACACACACACACACACACACACACACACACACATGGTCTACTTGCCCCCCTTGATGGGATATTGGTCCTACCCCCAAAAATATTGATATTGGCTAAAATCCCAACTCTATAGGATGGGGATGGCCCCCCCTCTCTATATAGATGGGATATTGTATTGATATTTGCCTCGGATGGGGATGCCTAATGGGGGCCCGAACCCTCTACAGAGTCTAGATAGATGGCCTGAGATAGAGAAGAGACTACTCCACTATAGACAAAGATATATGTTTGTATATGTATGCCATATCTATAGGGAAAAGTCTCTAGCCGTATAGATATATCCATGACATTGCTCCATTGGCCTATATAGATAGATATATATGGCGTGACGATGGACGAGATCTCATCCATAAGCCCTTTCTATCTATCTATGACCAGATCTATATATATAGGGGCACCATATCTAGAATCTAGAAATATAAATAGGGGCACCATATCTTATCTATGAATAGATAAGAGACTAATCCACTATAGAAAGAGATATACGTCTATCTATGTAAACCATATCTATAGGGAAAGTATATATTTGTATATATATATCCATGACGTTAATTCGTCAACCTATCTAGATAGATCTATATGGCATGGCAACGACTGATATCTCATCCATAAGCCCTTTCTATCTATCTATGAACACACACACACACACACACACACACACACACACACACACACACACACACACACACACACACACACACACACACACACACACACACACACACACACACACACACACACACACACACACACACACACACACACACACACACATATATATATATAGGGGCACCATATCTAGAATCTACTTCAGGGGGGGTGATAGTTGGTAGTCCCTGGAGTACTACGTATAGATGTTAGCTGGGATGGAAAGAGATCTCTTGAGATAATGGGATGATGTCGCCAACCGACAAAGATGAGATATAGAATTGTTTGTTCTTCCTGGGAGATACATCTCTATATGGTATATGGGGGACCAGGGCATAACATGCCTATATAGATAGGAAATCACCCTATGAGCTAGAGGGGGTTCAGGAACTACTATATCTCAATCATTATCAAGGGATGCCATCTGTTATATATGTGATATGACTGGACTACCATCTAGAGTTAGTTTTATAACATCATGAACTATTCTATTATACCATCCTATCTGGTTGTATCAAATATATAATGATAGATAATAAAGAGCCTAGGGATACAGATAGATAGGGAACCCTGACACAAATGAGATATAGATAAAGGGGGCCCCTGCATAACTACTTATATATAGAATAATTCTCCCATGACGATATCTGGATAGAAGTTTTTAATAAAAATATATAACCTCTTTCTTGATAGATGTCATATCTCTTTTTTCCTTGATCTGTCAATGATGGCATGTATTTTTTTTGTATCTTGTATGCTTCCTTATGGTGAAATGAGAATTTTTTGTGTTTCTATCTCCTTCCTTTAGCCAAACATCTCTTTATTTCTACCTCTATTGGATTTCTTTGTATGTTCTGAGATTATGGATATCAGATAGGAGTTCCTTTTCTTTGAGATAATTGTTAACATCCATCCCTACATTTTGAGCATTTATTTACAGTCATTCCAAATCCTTTGTGATTTTCTTTTTCTTTTAAAAAATGTTTCCTAAGACTTCCTTATTCAATATTTTGGATTTTTTTTAATGTTTTTCAACTTCTAAATCAATCTGAACATGGAAAAGTCCAGCTTCTTAGTTTTCCACTATTCTTGTACTCTATTATAAAAATTAGGGTGTTTAGTCAACATTTGTTCAAATCTAAAACGAGTTGGAGAATTTTTTCTTTTGTCTTCAAGACCCAAAACAAGAGGGCTATGATCAGATCCTATTTTTGGGAGGGATGAAAGACAAAAATCTTGAAATGAAAACCATTTAGCTGAGACCAACACTTTGTCAAGTTTAACCATGATTAAATTTTATCCCATTCTCCTATTTCTCCATGTAAACTTTATCCCTCTTAATTCAATATCTATCAGTGCATTATGAGCTATAAAATAAGCAAAATGGTCCATACTAGTAGTATAATCTTGACATCCCACTTTCTTTTCAGCCGAGGATAAAGAAGTACTAATGTATCCTAAAACTATCTAGTCAAATTTATACAATTATTTCTAAAAGATCTTACCTATGTCCATAAAAGGTTTTTTTCCCTTTAGCTAAGACAAGGGCGTAGATACTGGATTAAATCCAAGTCTTTTTAATTTATTGGGATGTGAAGAAAATAGATAGATGATTAGGGGATTTCAGAACGGTGCCACCATTAACCATATCATTACTACATAAAGAAACAATTCCCCTAGGTACACAATTTGAGCTCACACAACTTACCTCTGCATTTATCCACACTTTGTTTTCCAGTACTTTGAAGTTATGAGCATCCATATTTGTTTCTTATGGCACCCGTATGCTAGGCTTATGATTTTTGATAAATTATTTGAGAATCCTTTTCTTGTCTACATTATTCAGCCCTCTCATGTTCCAAGTGATTACTTCCATTTAAATTTTTGAGTTTTTTTGGATCCCTTGAGATCTAAGGTTATTTTCTTCCTTGTAGAAATTTCCATCTATGTTAATTTTCTTTTCTCTTCTTTCCCTGAAGGTTTTCCTCTAGTTTTTCTGCTTCCAACATCATATTTTTCTTGGGGGTTTTAGATGATGATGCTTCTTGCATTTTTATTTTTACTTTTATTGGTGTTAGTATCATCTTAATTTGATCCATGTTAGAAAAATCCTCCATATTTAATCCTTGGCATGCCTATATTTCTTGTTCCATTGACTATTTTGTGCCCATTTATCTCATTTCCACCTCTTGTTGCACATCTTGGAATTAGTTTAACAGTGCCTTTGAATATTATTAAATCTTTACATTTATTTATTCTCTATACACATGGTTCTTTGGGATGCTTTGTTCTTTGTTCTCTTCTGTTCCTATTTGTGTTTCCCCCTTCATTATTTCCTTTTTCTATATTACTATATTTCTCATGAGAATTTTGTTTATTTTAGTTTGAAAAAAAATCTTCTTCCTCCAAATCATCTTGATCCTAATTTTGAAGATAGGAAAAAGGATTTTCTTTATTGACATATTAATTTTCATCTAGTTTTTTACTGTCTTGTTTTGTGCCTTTCACTGTATCTTCTTTTTACTTTTCTTGCCATTCCATTCTTTTCCTTGATTCCTTTGTGTGTCCATCATTAATACTATTTGGACATGCTTTGATATTATGTCCCATTATGTTGCACTTCTTGCATCTAGAAACAAATGTCTCGTATTCTAATGTTTGCTTCCAGTTGCTTGTCTTCGAATGGATAATGAAAGTTTTTGGAAGCTCCCTATCTAGGTCCACATTAAAACAAATTCTAAAAAAATCTATTCTGGTTCTGGATTTGTTTGTGCCATCAAACGCCACTAGTGTTCCTAGAGATTTAGCCACAATTGTTAAAAACTATGGTTCCCAGTATTCCAATGGTAATCCCGGGAGTTTTACCCATAATGATATGACATTGATATTTTATTTGTCTAGATCAAAGAATGGGCTCCATATTTTTAAGAACAGATCCATGGTTCCCAAAAACTAGGGTCCTTCCACTAGATCTCGGTTAAAATGTTCCATATTATTGAAATGGACAAGAAAAAACCCTTTGGTTACAGAAATTTCCATGTCACCTTTGAGTTGCCATTTTTTGCCTACCCATCTTCATATCACATCCACATTGGGACATGGCACATGAAATTTACCAATCAGGGATAATCTATTCCTCTACATTTCTCTATATATGAGCTCATCTAGGAATGTGAAATGATGGCCTCTTTTCTCTCTTAGTTAGTTACTGTATTATGTGCTTCTAGGACTATAAGTTCAATTGACAAGATAGCTAAGGGAGATTGGTCTCATTTAATAAAAATTTAAGTATAGATAAAGGGGTGTAATTTAATGTTATTCATTAGGAAACATTTAGTAATATCATATAATGGCACTATCGTGGATTGGTCTGAGTATAAAGTGGAAGTACAGTGGATCCCTTACGTCGTGTTTAACAAAGGCCATTATTTTGGATCTAGGTCTAACCCAAGTGTAGGATTTGGAAGGAATTGATAAATGTGTGTATGGTGCATAGTAACCGAAGTAATTTATTTCAAGATATATTCATCAATATTGGTAGGAAAGGATCACACAATATTAGTCTTGTAATGTTGTAACTTCTCCTTAGAGATAAATCCTCTTTAGGACATAAGGGAAATTAATTCCATGATTTTAGGAAATGAGTTAGTCACCCATGTCAATGTATTATATGTTGAGATTCCTATGATTATCTTAAGGACGGTGTAGTTATTTTCATCAAGAAAATGGAATCATGTTCACATGTTAATTATTGAAGTTTTATTTCCTTATTATGCCATTATAGGGCCTAGAGTTATGTGTGAGGAGATATTTGGGCCAAGATTATCTTTTTTCATGCAAGGAAATTACTCAAGAATTATAATAGTTCGGTAAGTACCTTCTTCATAATGGAAATTTTTTGACATTCCTTGATCAAACTCATGCATTAGACAAACATATCCATGCTACCCAATTAAGAGGACAATTGGTGTCAACCATACTATTTGTACCTATGAAACAACTTGGTGATAAATTCATGGGCCTCATGAAATGTATTCCGAGTTAAACTCATCCCACTTTGCATTGCAAAGATTTCATGTAAGATAGAATTGGTAGAAGAGTGATGGTTGTGAAGATTGTTCATGGGTTAACCAATGTATTATTGTATACCTCACTTCATGTGTGATGACTTGAGTCTGCGCGGTTCTCACTAAAGTTACACACTCTTGGATCTAACATTTTTGTGTTTAAGAATGGAAGATGACATGTATGTTTGGCTGTAGGTATTACAAGCAAAAAATAGAATTCTAAATTTGGTATGGACCTTAGAATAAAACATAAATAACCTACATTATAGAACTATGAGGCATAGTTTTATTTAAATCATGCTTCTGTAAAGGTAACACTTTTGAAGTAATAAATTGTACTTATTACACATTTGAAAATTGTAAGTTTTCGTCTGTTGGTTTATTGTAAGGTAAGTGTTCGTGTTAAGTGTCTATTGATTAGTGAAATGGTGATCTCAAATAAAATTTGTGAGTTTTTAGGTTACATTTTGGGTGGTCAAATAGTGGGCATGATAGTTGGTATCAGAGAAAAGGTTTAAACAATTAAACCTATGGGATTAATTAGTAATGATTCTTGCACTTGGTTATGTGTGCATAGAATGAGTTTAATGTCATTTCATCTTGTCGTGTTATGTGGCGTCATGGTGATGTTCTGTGGTCTACTTGTGGTTCTATGTATGTGGCTCCTGATGAGCATGTTATGTAGTGGGTCCCCAAATTCCTTGTTATGGATTGGTGATGTGTCAGATCCTACAGAAATTTATAGATTTTCTTACATTGTATTAGTTTTGTATCTTTGTAGATAGTAATACTACATGGGTGATGATTGGAGATAGATATGGAGGTTAGTAGGTGTTTTTTTAGTTACTCTTGAGTTCTATATCATCTTTGGTTATGAAATTTGGGAATGAAATTTGACAGTGGCGATAGTTATTGGTAGTTTCTAGTGATTTGAATACTTATTTCCACATGGGAGAGTTGAGACAATGAGATATATTATTGGATCCATATTATTTATATATACCGAGATGTACACTCAATGATTGGTACCCCTATAGATGGCCCACAAAAGGCTGCGTAGTGATTGTGATGTGGATTTCTCCTATGTGTTATATTTATTTTACTTGCATTTTCTTTTCAGGACCAATATTTTATTTAATTGTTTTAGTAAAAATGTTTGAGTCTATTCTTGTTATTTTTGGATTTATTGTGATTTTTTTGTGGTTTTAATGTGGCTACTTAGCCATTTTATTTTTACTTATGAGATTTCATGTATTTTATCTCTTTTTGTTGATTCAAAGCTTTAATGTTTTTTAGGCCACTTGGCTAAACTTTCGTCAACACTGTAACGTGTATTTTTGTGCCTTTAGGTGATATGGTTCTATCTTGTTCGTATTATGTTATATTTTTGTATGGGGGTACACCCAAGGTGTCATGACTACATGCTTAGGGTTGTAGGACATGAAATTGGTTGTGAGGTTAAAAGGCTCTATGAATTTAGGACCATTGAGTGACCCAACCTCACTTTGATGCTGGACACCTAGTCCTCCTTTGGTGGAGTGACACTAGTGATATTAGGTCATACTTTGGTGGAGAATACTTGATTTAGAATCCTCTTTGGTTGAACGACCATCATGATTCTTTGTTCTCTTCAGTGGATTGGATTCTATGGCATGCAATATGGATAAGTGGATTGACCTTTATGATTTGCAATATTGATCAGTGGATTGAACAGTGATTTGTTCTTCACTTTCATTTTTAGATGATATTATTCACCATTGAGATGGATATGCTAATCAATTCAGGATTTATGGGTTATGTGTGGGATGGTTCACTCTTACATAGTTATGGTTTACCAGAGGGTAGTTTACTTTTGGGTATGTAGGGAATACATAGATAGACATGCATATGGGATCCATGATATTTTTTATTACTTTTATTAGCTCCCTTAAGGAGAGGTTGAGATACTAGACTACATATATGTTCATAGATATTAATACACTTAGATTTAGTAGGTAATTTATCTAGAGAGATTTATACTTTCGGTCTTGGGGGCTTCACTACAGATGTGTTTTTTTTATTCCCTACCATGAAGGTGATTTTTTTCATACATGGTTATTATGTGTTGCGTTTACAATGTTACAAACATGTTTGTTTAGATTATATGTTATAGGGATTGCGTTCTGGATGGTCTGTTATGTTTCATCCTTTTTATGATGGTGTATTATTGGTGATAAAATGTGGTGTTTTATGGTGAAATGGATTGACATCGTAGACTCATGATTGGTTAATGTATCTTTCCACTTTGGCGAGGTGAGTTGTTCATTTACACCCTTCCTAGTTGGTGAGTTTTCACGTTATAACTGTTTTGTCAAATGTGGAGTTGTGATAAAAGTGAAGTGGTCTATGTTATGGTTTAAGGTCTTAGACAACCTCCTGTTGTATTGCATCGTTGGAAACCCTGAAATAATAGTGAAATTTACTTTTAAAATAATATAAGTAATGAGATGGAACTGGTAAAGGTTGAAAATGATTATGGAACATCAAACTAACCCATTTATGCTTGAATAAAAACAAATTTTAACAAATACGTTCATGAGAAACACTTTAAGAAAGTTTGGTTATGAATATAGAACTTAGTTTGAATCCAATACGATTGAGAAAATTTCCAACTTTCATAGAACATAAATAATTTTAAAAAAGAAAAAATCAAAATGGTTATTCCTTTATGGAAATGATTTAACAACATATTTCTTTTGATAATAATTATCATTGAGGTTGAGTCCTCTAAACTCATTTATACTTCTATTTCCCATGATTTTTGTCACTTCAAGGATGATGCTCTTATAAGGGCAAGGAGATGTAATGCCCCCTCCATTTGAGTCATTGAGTTAGTGTTCTGATCAATGAGGGTTTGAATAAAATAAAATAAAGAGATATTTTTTAAATAAAATGAAAAATAGTAAAAAAACAATCCTCCCACTTCCCATTCACCATTTGGTTGAAACATCCCTTCACATTTATTGCTTGAAGTTTTTTTAGTATGGATGGGGAATTTTATATTATTTTATTTTTTCTTCTTACAGACTATGTCTTCCCTCCCATCCTATGAAAATCTCGTGAATATCTGATGGCTTCACCTCCTAAGGTGATCTATCAAATCTTACGTTGATATTTATTCATGTGGGTGTTATACGTCTCCTACATCCAGCTACACTATTATGGAATCATTAGAACCAGTCATGGACATCTATTTGAGCATAATAAAGAGGAAATTTTCTATGAATATGTGTATGTATAAGTAACTAGGTAGGACAAGCAATGTTACAAACCTCCACTTGTTGCATCCCATGATACACACACTCACACAACATTTATAGGATTTTGAGTTGTTTTTTTTTTTTGGATATCCTTTATGTGGTGAATGGGAAGACCGTCCTTATGTAATTTATGAACAATATGGTGTGATGATGAATGTGAAGAGGTTTGCAGGTGAACTACATTGGATATTTATGCATAAAGGAGTTGTGCTCTCATGGATGCATATGGAAGTAAATGTATGGACCATGTAATATTTTTTGGAATGTCAAGTAAATAAAGGAGGCCTCAAGAAAATGTATATGCATTATATGTTATGGATGAACGAATGCATTTTGGAAAAAATGCAGTTCCCTGAAATATGACCTGACCACATATGCTTCATTTGAATGGTTTATTAACTTATAGCCACACATATTTAGAGGGGAGGGTTAAAAATAATCCAAGGGCATGATTTTTAGTCTTGACTGCACATTTTATTTCAAGGATACTCTTATCTTTTGCATCAACATATCATTTAGATTTGTAGATGTTGTGTATATGTACATGCTTGGTGTTTGAAAAAATAAATAGGAGTATTGTTAGATATAGTAGTATCAAGTGCTCGATTAGATATGTATATGAAAAGTGGGAGAATATAGTAGGCATGTAAAATCATTGGCAAAATTTTTGAGAGGAAAATGGATGCAGATACAAGACACATGAACCATTGGATAAAATTCCTTCAAAAAAAAGAAAAAAAAAGTCTCATGGACTGTAGCAACTATAAGGTATGCACATAATGGTTTCTTTTAAACAGCCCAACTATTTTGGGGGGTGTGGAGCAACACATCTAGGTGCTATGGTAGTCGATGTTAGAGATTTTTTCTTAGAATAAACGAGTGATCTCTATCAGAACTTTATTTATTTTGTAATGGCGTAACTGAGTTCCGCCTCTCACAAAATTTTTCTTGCAACAATCTTAGAGATGAACCTAATTTTCTGGGTATTCAATGCATTTTTTAATGGTTTTTGGTGATTTCAATAGTCATTTTGAAAGTAAGGACAAGACATGAGAACTATTGGACAAAATGCCCTAATGAAATGTGGTCCCTTGGAATGTGTATAAATATGCTTGGAGCCCCTCTCGTATCCTCACTTTGATTATGATTGGCATGATTTTATCTCTACATATACCATGTTTTCAATTTGATAGTTTTTCCTTTTCTCTATAGTTGGAAATTAACGAAAAATATAATATAGCTTTGATATAAATCTAGAAATGTGTTGTAGCTAAAAAATTTTAAATTTTAAAATTTAAATTAATTTGAGTGTTAGTATTTCTTGGAATCACTCCCTATAACTATTTTAACGTAGATGATGGATTAGGATAACGAAAAACCTCCCAAACAACAAAATTAAACTTGAAACTTTATGATATGTTTATGTTTGTAAGCTTACAAAATTTAATAAACAAATTTTTTTATTATATGCGCAAAATACCCTTCCAAATCATGTGGTGGGAAATGATGCCTTGAATATGTTAACTGGTGATGTGGGAAGCCATACCAATTCCTAGAAGGATTTTAGATAGTCGTTTGAAAAAATTTCATCACTCTTTTAGGAGTGCACTAATCAATATTGCAACGTTGGATAGATGTTGCAAGATAATAATCCCATTTGGTTTTGTCTCACAGTTTTGGTACCACATCAAGAAATGATGTTTCATCACCTCATACCTTTGGTATTTATGGAGAAAATCATATTCAAAATTTATTTTTTATAAAATCACCTTAGAATCTTGTGTTGTAAGGGGGTTTTGTAGGCCTCTGGTTGTTCGACAGCTAATTGAACTGGTGCGATCATGATAAGTAGCTCTAGATAACTGGCCATCATTTGTTCCTTGGTCACTAGATCCTAGTTTAGTAATTTTTTTGGGGCATCCTTGTAGATAGGAGAATAAAGGAAAATTTACTCATGGTGCTTTTGATTTCAAAAAATGTTTTTTCAAACCCAATGTTTAGGCCATTTGGGCTAAATTGGACGTTCCTCTAAACTTGCTACAACATTAGAAAACTATCACAGAACATTGTCCTATCTAATAAAGTATATCAAAAATATCACATAACGATATATAAATCCTTTATGTATTGTGCTTGGTCAAAATATCACATGGGAAATATGGTGGTTCTCTTTCTCTCTTCTCCCTTTTACTCTCTTTAGCTAGATAATGAAATGAATTTACATTTGTGATTTTTACTCTCTTTTTTTGTACAAGTGTTCTAATTTCTTATATATGGAAAATTTTATCTTTGTGAAACTCTTAGTCATAGGGGAAACCATGCCATCGTATTTTTCATTGACCATGTTTACACTAACGTGGTAGGTTACAGGTGGTATAAACATGATCAAAATGGATGATGGAAATATAAGTTTAATCTTTGTTAATGAAAATGTGTAATTAGGATGGGAATAGAAATCCATATTATTTTAACCATCATACATGTTGTATTTTTAAAGAAAGAATAAATCCTTTCATTGTGCATGTATGTTAAATAAAGAAATGGTGAAATTTCATTGTGTAGCCTTTTAGTTTTACTATATTGTAGAATAGTGTATTTAGTTGACTGTGGTATATTTTCATAATTTTCTATAGTTGCTTTTAGTGATCTAAAAATGGAAATTTATATCACCATAAGCATGTAAGAAAAAATGTTTTCTTTAGGTCATGTGTCAATCCATTGAGTTTCTTTTACACCTTTACCAACTTAAAGAATTTATGTGATTCCAGGTAATTTTAGTCAGCCTAATTATCATATTGCATTGTATTTGTATTAGTAATTTGTAAACGAGAAGGTGAATACTTAATTAATAGGGGTTTTTATTTCCACTTAAATTATTTTTTATCATAGTCACCTTATATTGCGCTCAAATAGTTTTTTCTCAATATAATAGCCTTGGAAAACCTTTAATTCATGGGGTAAACTATGTTGTCTCAAGTATGGAGTAGAGATAGTGTGAATCTCATCCTTTAGGTGATCTATAGTGGTCTCATATTTTCATGTCTCTTCTTGGATGTCAAGATATTAAGAATCTCACGGATATTCTTAAAATTGAGATAATCGACCAACTCAAGGACTTAGTAGATTATAGATGACAATTGCAAAAAGAGGTGTCAACATGATTATAATAGAATAACATGTTAATTTTGGGAAATGTAAAGAAAGATGAAATTATATGGTAGAGAAGGAATAATGGTATGTGATCTAACGATATGTGTAAGGTTGATATACTATAAAATAAAAGGAAATTATAAGTTCAAAACTAATATTTGTATTGATCATGGTTACGTCATGTGTTAACATGTATCTATAAACATTATAGATAGTGTATAATTTGGTGACAAATATTTTCTCAATTGAGAAATAAACTCTATTAACTCTTATGAACATCCTAACATAAGGCCTTCTAAATTTTGAAGTGTGCATCACCCTAGGGCAATATATCGCTTATATAGATATGTAAATGGAACCACCTTGAGAAATAAAATCTAAAAGGAAATAAATTAATAAAAAAACCAAGTAAAAAGACCAAACAAGTATTGAATTCCATGTTAAAAAGTCTAATTATATGTTAAGTCATAATCTTACAAAATATCTTTTCTCTCTTATTTAGTTACCATAATATGTTTTTTTAGGACTTTAAGTTTAATTGATGAGAATAAAGTACAAGATATTTTTCTCAATTAATAATAATTTAAGATTACATTTAAAGTGGATGGAATATAATTATTTTCGATAATGGGAAATATGTTAGTAACTATGTTATAATGGCACTATCTTGGATTAGTCTTAGAATAAAGTGGAAGTAAGGTTTGAATCCTTCTGTCATGTTGAATAAAAAGGCCATTCTTTTGGATCCAGGTCTAACTCAAGTGTAGTATTTGGAAGGAATTGATAATTATGTGTATAGTGCATGATAAATGAAGGTAAACTATTTCAAGACCTATTCATCACTATTGGTAGGAAATGACCATACAATGTTAGTCTTATAATGTTGCAACTTCTCCTTAGAGATAATGCCTCTATATGACATAAGAGAAAGTGCTTCTATATTTTTAAGAAATGAGTTAGTCACCCTTATCACTAGGGATTATGTGGTAAGCTTCCCATAATTATCTTGACGATGGTGTAGGTCATTTTCAATCAAGCAAATGTAATTATGTTCATATGTTAATACCTGAGGTTAGTTTTACTTATTATGCCATTAGAGGTCCTAGAGTTATGCATGAAGAGATATTTGGGCCAAGTTTAGCTTTTATCAATGGGAGGAAATTTCATAGGAATTGGAGTAGTTCAGTAAGTACCCTTATCCATAACCCATGTTTTTGGGTTAACCTTGAATGAGTTCATTATTCTCTAGAATGTTTTTTTCCTGGTGGTAATTTTTTTGATTTGAGATAACACCTTATATATAGAATGGATTTTGGTCATAGTTATAAGGGAAATTTTTTGACATTCCTTGGTCACACTCCTCCATTATTTGAGCATCTCCATGTTACCCAATTAAGAGGACAAATGGTGTCTACCATACTATTTATACCTACGAAACACCTTGGTGAGAATTTCATGGGCCTTGTGAAATGTATTCTGAGTTAAAATCATCTCACTTTTCATTGATTGGATTGCATATAAGCTAGAATATGTAGAATAATGATGGTTGGGAAGACCATCTATGGGTTTGGAAACATATTCTTGCATGCCACGTGTGATGACTTGAGTATGTTGTAGTTCTCGCCAAAGTTTCACACTCTTGGATCTAATGTTTTTGTGTTTAAGAATGGAAGGTTACATATATATTTAGATATAGGTAATGAAATATATATATATATATATATATATATATATATATATATATATATATATATATATATATATATATATATATATATATGTATATTTTATATATATATATATATATATCTATGTATGTATGTATTTATGTATGTATGTATGTATATATATAATATATATATATATATATATATATATATATATATATACATATATACATACATACATACATAAATACATACATACATAGATATATATATATATATATATATATATATATGTATGTATGTATATATGTATGTATGTATATATATATGTATGTATGTATGTATGTATGTATGTATGTATATATGTATGTATGTATGTATGTATGTATGTATATATATATATATATATATATATGGTATGGACCTTAGAATGAAATGGAACTAACCTAGATTGTGGAACTATGAGGCATAGTTTGACTTAAACCGTGCTTCTATAAATGTAACACTTTTGAAGTAATAAAATGTAATTATTGCACATGCGATAATTATAAGTTTTTGTATGCTGGTTTATTGTAAGGTGAGTGTTGGTGTTAAGTGTTTATTGATTAGTGCAATGGTTCTTCAGTTTTATGTCATATGATATGAAAACATTGCTAGTTTCTCGGTTACATTTTCGGTGGTAAATAGTGGGCATAACAATTTATACTTCTTCATTGTGCGTAATCATGATAATTTGTCTCATTCACTTAAGTGAATTTCTAAAGTTGAATTGTAAAATTCCCTTTGATTTATAAAAAGGGAACTTATTTTCTTCACTTCCTAGGAAGATGTAAAGTCACAAGTTGAATGAGATCATGAAGAGTGATGTTGGGGGGGGTGGGGGGGTGGTAGGTGAAGAGTCAATTCATATTGCTATATATTGGGATGGCCTATCCATTCCAAAGGATCATGAAATATCTAACTCTTTGGTAGTAATAGTGGATTGTTATTGTTGAACTTTGTATCATCAATGCACAAGAAATAAAAGATACATTTATTCCATTTCCCTTTACCTATGTATTCCTCTATTTTATCTCTTATATGAACTTTGTAAGTATTGTGATAAAAATAGCTTTGTATCTTTGATGAATTGCCCCAGAGATTTGGGTGTTTGTGGGGTTTTGTATGTCTCACTAACATCTTCATTTTTATTTATTCCTATAATTGAATGTTGAGCTACTCCAATTATTGGGTGTAAATTCTGCTTATGTTCCTACTCACATCAATAACCCTATCCTTTGTCTAATTTATCTCCTTCACCCCTCATCACTACAAATTTATACCTTGTACCCTGTACAAGAACTTTGTCATAGGTTCAGTGAAGTGTTCCTATGTGATCCCCAACCTATTTGGCCACCCCACAATAATTAGATAGGAGTAAGATTAGTTTACATTCAATAATGGGAGATCCTCCCCATTCATATTAAGGAGGTGACCTAGTCTCGTGAGTCATTGGTGGAAACACCTAATTTGAAACATACCAATAAATTATTTCTACCATACAAATAAAGTGTTTGGTGACTCTACTCAGGGAAGAGATTTTCACTATAAATGCATTCTGTAGAGTATTTCTGTAACATCATGGAATAAAAAGACGTACATTCAGTTGCAAAAAATCCAGAAAAGAATGGAGTTATTGGAAAGAAAATATCAAATTTTGCAAGATGACTCTGTCAAAGAACCATACTATCCATGTCATGTTCAAATTCTTCCCACAGACACAATGAAGACAATAATCCATATTATGAGTAGAGGTACCAATGATTGACAAGTGAACAAGAAGAAGAATCCTTATGAACTACCGAGATATGGAAATTTTTTAAGTGTCAACCAGTTCAGAGTATTTGGAAGCATCATCTTCTATAAAAAAAGACGATCACAAATCAGCTAAGTTTGAATCTAGATCTGATGAAGGTCCGTACCTTAGTTACTCTGCAATATCGTAAGGAAAATAGATGTTACTAGTATGGAGAAGATTCAAAATTCCTGTCAAGTGACCCTGTTATGGTAGATTCATAGTGGCTACAATGTCAAATGAAGAGTGCTGCTAGAGGAAATTGAATATTTTCAAGAAGATTGTTACTGCTGAATGATAGAGAAACTAAGAAGTTGAGATGAAGGAGAATTCATTGGAGACCATCCAGATTATTGTAAGAAGAATCATTCAGAAAATCAGATTATAGAGTCCACTAAAGATAACTTGGATTACACTTCACACAACTAGACTAACAAGTGTGAGAAAACATGCATATTTGTCTTTGGTGTCCAAAATTGAGCTCTAGAATGATTTCCTCAAGCATACGATGATGATAAGAAATAGATTGGATCTATGAGAAGAGAAATACCTTGATGCATATAGGCTTCTAAGTGTGAGATGGAATAAATAATGATCCTAAGAGCCTATGGATGAATTTTGAAGGTATGCATTTTCCTTGCAAGAGGGTATTTAGAAACAAGCTTGAATGACACTTCACATTGTCAAGTGATGAAGAAAATAGAGCAAGGTTACTCCGTGAAAGATTGTTCGCAAGTTGACGAGGTATCGATCTCTGAAGAAGCTATTCTTATCCTGTTACACATTTCGAGAAATCCATTAGGATATCTTTGGAACCTTGCTCATGTTGTAATCAAATTTAACACTTTATCAAATGGATGATGAAGATGCTTTTATGACACGGGAATTTAGTTGAACCTCCAGTTTACATCAACTCATTCTTGCTCGAGATTCACATTATCCATAGGAGAAGGGCTAGTGGATTTAAGATGAGGAAAGATTCTTGTATGTATTGATGGAATCCCCCAAATCCTAGCACTTAAGACTTGAGGAGTATCCATAAAAAATGAAGAGGCTACGAGAAAGTTATTGCTAACAGTAATTTATACATTAAAACTAAAGGTGAGATTCAAGGTATTGTATGGATTTATCTCTGATGTCCTAATTTTTGGAGGAACTTCAAGGATGAGATGTAGTCAAGAGTGTTGGTAATGAAATGGAGATAGATTGTAGAATGTCCAACTCCCTTCTCAGCTTTCGTCCTTCATTGGAGGATATATTTCTCAATCTGAAGAAGGCATATTTCTTTCTAGAAACCAAGGAGGATGAAGAAAATGTTGAACATGACAGTCTCCTAGGATCTAATATTGCAATCCAGTAAGTACACCAAACGAGTCACAACGATGATCAATTGAGAAAATAAGTACGAGATCTCTCTGAAGTAAATCAAACTCTTTATAGATTAATGATTGGATGTTTATTATATGTAACTACATCAAGACTAGATGTGATGCAATAAATTGAATATTTTTCTACACACTTTCAATATGGTTCTCTAAAATCCCATCACGTGCAAGATGATGAAAATGGATATCGACCTCAAAGGTGTGAAAGGTCCCGTATAGCCTATGATCTCTTCTCCTTATCAGAGAATGATGAAGATTTTTCTTTAACAAGTATGCCCATTCTTATAATGAAGATTGAACGTTGGATGACATTGAAGCACAAAGAAGGAAATTACAAGTGATGTTACAACAAACCATGGACAAATGTGTGGTATCATATGGTTCAAGTCAGAAGCATTGAATCTCAATGTATGACCTTATCCATAGCTAAAGGTAAGAATACAGTGAATGCGGTATCATGTTGGACAGAAGTAATTTACCTGAAAGGCAAACATTGAAGGACTGTCAAGGAAGCAATTGAAGACCCTCATTTCCATACTTTGTGACAATACTAACGCAATAAACATATAAAAAAAATCCATTCATGGACTCTAGAAAAAAATATATTCCCATTAAATATCATTTTCTAAGAGAGAAAGTTGCATATTGACAGGTTAAGTTGGAATACATTTCCATAAAAGAATAGATTGCTGATATTTTTACAAAACCTCTTTCAAAAGAAAAATTTGAATATCTCAGATAAAAGCTGGAAGTGATATCCTTTTAAGCAGGTCATTAAATGGAAGCATATTTTCAGGAGGAGAGTGTGTTGAGTGTCTTTACTTTCCCATTGATGTCAAAGGGGGAGATTTAAATGCTAAGAGAAGTAATAGATCAAGGGGAGAAATAAGAGAATTAAATCCATGGGGAACAATAAATCAAGATAGAAGGTACTACAAGATAGTTAGTTAAGAAGGTTGGTTGCCATCAAGGAAAAAGGGGGAGATTTTTGGAAATATTGTCATTAATGTCAAAGGAATATTGATAATTATCTCTTATGTTATAAATATTTCTATTGGTGCTTACAGTTGTGTGACCCTTACAAAAAGGATGATTTAGTTTGAATTCTACATGTCGCACACCAAAGAAATTTGTTTTATCATGTTCCACATGTTTTTGTAGTGTTATATGGGTTCTGTAATGTTCTGCAGGTGTCTGGGGCATTTTATGAGCTTCGAAGTGCTTTGTGAGTATATGTGGTGTATCATGGGAGGTAGCAATTCCTCACATGACGAAGGAAATGACTAAAGTATCTTGTGGGTCTAAAATAATACCACTTAGAAAAGGATATATGCTGTGTAATGAAAAGAAAATTACTACAGTTAGGGAGTGTTGTGATATAAAGAAGGATTTCCGCACAACAAATATAAAACTCCAAAATGTATAGAGTTGTATGTAATTATCATGAAATGATGTGGGACCAAGAGAAAACATGGGAAGTCCGTGGGAGTCTCAAAAAATTTCAAATATTAAAATTTCAAAATATAGTAAAGATGACTCATGATAAATAAACTAAGTATGAGCACTCATGAAAAGTCACATCTATTCATGAAATGAACATGGTATATAAATGAATTCAATTGTATAATTCATGCATACACTCATGGTATTTTGATGCCATTTTGAAAAGAAAAGGAAGAGAGTGAGAAGAGAGGAGAATTTAATGAATATATATCGATAGGATTTTTGAAAAAAGAGGAAGAACAAACTCAAGCAGATTTGAATGTCAAATTTTTGAAGAAGAATGAAGAGTGAGAAGTGAATAAACAAAGTGTAAAGTGAAGGTGTACATAAACCACACCAAGAAGTGAAGGATAATATAAATGCCATCATCATGTTGAAGAAGCAACTATGGTAGGTGGATCTTTGCATTGTTGTAGTCGGTGCCTCAAATTCTTGGGGATTAGTCTCTGTAGTGAGTTGGTGCTCATGAATCAAGCTAAGTTGGTGCTCGACATTGGGGATTGTTGTCTCTAGTAGGTTGGTTCCTACAAACATTTGTAAAATAATTAATTTTATGGTTGGATTTGGAAATTAGATCCAAACTATCTTTTCTATGTGGTTTTTCTCCCGAAAGGGTTTCCACATTAATACTATGTTGTGTAACTATTTTATATTATGTAATTCCTAATGTTATGAATGCTAAAATTTAAATTTGTAAAAATTAGATAATAGTGATTCACCACCCTCATTATAAGTGTGTTTTCTACATTCATATTCAGACTTGATTTCCATCTTTCACATGCCTTAAATATAGTTTTCACCATTTTCCCTTAGGTATTATGGTTAGTTCTTCCATTTGGGTCTCTTTTTAGGGATTCCTAATTGCTAAATCACCTTTAATCACATATCTCAATCATAAAAAATATATTCAAAAATTCCTCTGATGTGTTTCTTAATTTTTTATATATTCAACCAAAATCTATTTTTTGGCATAACTTTTAGAACAATTATTGGAAATTCAAAATTAGTATCTTTTAGTAATTAGGGCATAAGTAGAAAAATATAAACTTTTTTGTCAATCCCTTGGAGGTTTTATCCCAAATCCTATGATTGAAAAATACCTCTTTTGGTTTCATTCAATTCACTACTTATGTTCATAAATGGTAGTTTTAATAATTTAACGACGATCATTTTTTGCTAAACACCACTTTCAAGTTCTATTCTCTATGGTCTCTTGGATACTGACCTTAGATTTTGTTGAGAAAAAAGAGAATGACACTAAGGAGAGGGAACACAAAATATTCATGCATGGGAACAAGGCACATTTGAAGGCGTGGAAGGATAGGAAAGGAAACACGTGACATAATAGGCTGATTTGGGACTTAGTCATTTTCGTAGTTACGGGCTATTTTTTGAGATAGCGTGTAGAGCACACAATGGGATGGAGACTTGCATGACACAAAAATGATATTATAAGGATGAGTGAATATTAAGCACCATGCATAAGTTCAGGATAATAATAGGATTACTACTTCTAGTTAACTGTAGGAGATCTATTATTAGCGCACTTGCATGTGTGCATATAATTGTAAAGGAGCATGGTTATTTTCAGAATGTGACCTATTTTGGGAAGTGCGTAAGTGGTGAAGGGAAATTCCCCACCCCTATAAGTATATAGTGAACTATATAGGTTAGTGTGTGTGGATTATTATAAAGTTATGTTACTGGATTTGATGCGCGCATGACTTATGGCGATACTATTTATTGTAAGAAGTTTATGTGTTTAAATATAATGGAGTATATTGGCTGGATAACGGTGTTAAAAATAACTGTAACTAGGTCTTGTACAGTTGATCTCATTATGGTTATTGTTTAATTCATGAATCTTTAGGATCTAGATTTGGAATATGCTTTGTAGAATGTTTATGGTTAGTTATGTTTCTGAATGTATGATTTATCTTCTTCACACTAACATCCTGCATCAGAAACTCCAAAGAGGGGCCTGGTACCTTTGCACGCTTTGGGTGAGTGCTCATCTCAGGATGGGTGATGTGCTAGCGTGCCTGGGTTATTCGTGGTAGATTCTAGGCTACATAATTGGTTCCACTGCCAAGACCTCTTTTCAGTTGTTTTCAGGATGGTTCATGATGAAGATGTACCAATTGACCCTAGAAAGTGTTGAGGATTGGATAATAGATCTAAAAGAAGAGTACACATGGAGGTTCAACACTAGATTTGAGTTTCATGCATACGCATGGGTGAAACAAAATATCTATCACAGTTTTTACTAGTGATTAGTTGCTTATGCATCTAAAAGGAATTGGAGGTATCACACACTTGTCTAGATGTAGGAATAATTTCAAGCCCTTTATGATTATGATCTGATTTGGACACGTGTTGTGGATACTTGGTTCCATGGTGTTCTGAAAAACTATACTCTAGAGTACTTAATTTCCACTTATTCTTTCCCAGAGGTAGCGAAATTCCATTTTTTACATTATCCCAAGGGAAATTACTTGCAAGGCATTCCACTGGCAATTAAAATCTTGATGGTGACCCTAAACTTAGAAAAGAAACTGATGGCTAACTAAAACCCACAACGCCTGAGGGAAGGAGAAAGTTTGGTGAAGGTTGGAATACCTAGTAGCAGTGAGGTAGAGAGAAGAAAGGAGACTTAAGTATAATGAGGTGCACGAGAGGGAGGTAGAGAAACAACGTGATATTGCAGAGTAGATGATGTTGAGGAGAGAGATGGATCGAAGGATTTGGAGCTCACATGGAAGGTGTGGAGCCAGGACATCTGAAACTCCCCAATTTGGGAAATAATGATAGAGAACCCTCCTCAACTTCACATGGAAGTGTGCCAACAGAGACGACCTAGGCTGCGGGTGTGCATTTGAATCTACCTAACAACCTAGCCCTTGCGCTTAGTTTTCTAGTAAATAACACATCCAATAGTGAGCTAGCTAATTTTGGTAGTAGGAAAGTAATATTAATTCACATAACAAGTACATCCATGGTAGGGAAAACATCTTCATTTTTATTTGGAGGTAACTTTTCAGTCACATCATCAAGATAGAATTTGAGCGCGCAGAATTTTGGATTCACTTTAGGGGGTAGTACCACCATACAGATTGTACGAGTTCAATTTAGTACTATTGTCGGGAAATAGGGAAGTAACTCTTCTGGCCCACTTCCATCTATAGGAGGAGGATCAGGGGGTTTAGGATGCTCTAGTCTAGTGGTTCTAGAGGCAGAGGTAACACAAGAGGTTCTGGATCAAGTGGGAAGGGTTCACACCAACCCCAGAATATTTACATGGAGATGTCTCTCCATCTTCAAGAGTATATGGGAATAGAAGAAGAAACCAAGCATGTGGACATGTGTGAGATAATATGGTGAGCAAAAGGAGTTATGACTTCTGAGTGCAAGGCAAGTCATTTTATAACTACATTACAGGGATGCGCACACAATTGGTATAGGAATTTTGAACCTGAGCAGACTTGTGTGGATTATGCAACATTAAAGGATGCTTTTCTTAAGCAGTTTCATATTCCTGAGTTTGAGAAGAAGAGTATAAGCACACTCAAGGATATTAAGTAGGGCACTACTGAGAGTGTCAAAGAGTATGATGCCTAGTTCAAAAAAAATTTGTCTAAGATTTTGTATGATATTCATGCAAGCTAGCATGCACAATCATTCATTAGAGGTCTGATCACACCTTTTAGAAGGTTACTATCACATAAGACTTATATAGACCCCCGCGAAGCACTTGGAGAAGCTTTGTGCATTGAGGCAGTTGGAAGTATAGACACTGGAGTCAATGCATTCATGGAGGTATAGTTATAGCTATGGAAAAACAGTTGGAGAAACTATCGGAAAATTCAGCACATGAGATAGGCACTAGGATTTGGTGTATACATTGTGAAGTGGAAGGGAACACAAAAGATAGTTTTCCTCATAGATTAGTACATTCATTACTGTTGGACTGTGAGATATGTCATTTGGACCATGATGCTAGCCATTGCCCATTATTACAACGTGTGATAAGGAAGAATGTATCATGTTATTGTAAAATTTTCCAGACCATGACTCATGATACATAAGACTACAAGATGATTGGTTAGATCCATGATGCTTTAGATATTGGTGTGTGGAAGACACGAGTATCAGATAACTCTAAGGGTAAAGGTGATCACCAGGATAGGGAACACAATCAAGCGCACTATGATCAGAATGAAGGGCACTATGAAGAAGGTCGTGGCAGAGCCCGAGGATACCATGGTGGATTCGATGGTCAAGGCCATGGTGGTGGATGAGGTGAGTTCCCTCATGGAACATGCTTTACATACAGATATCCTGATCACTACAGACACGAATTCCTGTAGAATATTACTTGTTCCTTTTGTGGGAAGAATCACATATATGAGGAATGACTAGACTTGTATGAGCATCTTAGGAAACAACATAAATAAAATTAAACATGTGTAGGTATGGTTCGAATATTGTGCACCATGAATAATCAATGGATGCCAAAGCTGGCACCGGAACCTAAGGTATTACCTATGAAGATTACTACATGAACTGAAGTTGTGCACGTTAGAGATGCATTACAAAAAAATCCTACCATTACCAAGGAGGAAGTTTTACATGCAAGGTATTAAGATCCTATGCATCAAAAGGAGGTTTATTAGGAGACCATGGAGGTAATTAGAAATATTTAAGGTGAAATACAATGTTTAAAGGAGCAATCACGAAAGATGGAACAGAAGAAGGCAGAAGAGACGGTCTAGCTAGATATTGATGACTTGAAGGATGTATGCAAAATGTTACACTAGGAGAATATCATTACATTACTAGGGAATTGGCTACAAGGAAACACTATGTGCATAGGTATATAGAATGGATGTCAGATCCTGCATGCAAATCTTCCCCCTCATAGCTTGGATTATGACAAAGATATATCTCTGAATGTTCTTGTGGATGGGTGGCTCTTTTTTAATATATTGATTGATACAAGCATGGAAGTTAATGAACTTAATGTATATGTATGGGTATAGATGGGAATACCTCCATTACATCCATCCTCTAATGTATTGTTCATGGCCAATCGAACTAAGGCCACTCCCATAAGAGATTTAAAGGGTGCATCCATTACTATACAAGGGCCCAAATTCACTAGGGACTTTGAGGTCTTAGAACTTGTAGAATCAGATAGCTTCCCAGCTTTGCTTGGGCACCCATTGTGTTATGCAAATAATGCTGATTTGAAATTCAACAAGGGGTACATAATATTTTAGAACAAGGAAGAAAGAGTTATTATCCCTTTAACGGTTGAGAAATATGCACCTTATGTTGATCCTTTGAGTGAGGAAGATGTAAATAGGATTTATGTACTTGCCATTCGGGACCCAGAAGTACTTGATCCCTCAAAGGAAGGAATCCTTTAGTAGGAAGATACACGGTCTATTAGTGATACTACAAGTGTTTCTTATGAAAATTGGGAACTTGACACCAGTGATATGGTTTGGCGTGAAGTAAGAAGCACATTTGCATGGAGAAGCAAACCTCAATGTATTTGGAGGATAGGTAACAAATCTGTTCCTTGGGACACTGGAGAAGGATACCCTATGATGTTCCTATGTGACATGGAAGAACAATGGACATACCAATTTGAAAGAAGGAATATGTTAGTATATACCTCACAAGGGATAGAAGTGAACTAGTGGATGGTTCACAGGGATAATCTTATGGAGTGGAATGAAGTCAAAGTTTCTCTAACCACTCAGTTATTCAAGAGTAATGTGCCTACTACAATTTGCATGTGTCATGGTAATCAACCTATTCAGCACCATGTTCAGCAGTGTGAGAGACTTTGGACAAAAGGACAAGAGGCTCTACCACCTTCAATCTAGGTGCACAAATTTTATTCCACTTTACAAGGCTGTGCATGAGCCTGGTATGTTTATGTAGAGTTATATAGGGAGAGTGGAAATCAAATGGACTTGATTGCAAGAATGACACAAAATTTTGAATACTTCTATACTAAACCTGTGGTGGAAGTGGAATTAAATCTTATAAAGCACTTAAATATGGGAGACAGTGTAAAGGTGGAAGAAATCATTCATGATATACTTGGTGAGGAAGATTCAAGAGCGTGGTTTGATGAAGTAGAAGAAACAGATGCCATACTACTTTAGTGCGCTTGCTATGAGAAAGAAAAAGGGAATATGGTCTACATAGTGGATGATGAGGAAGTAGAAAATTTGGATATAGATCAATCACCAGGTATATGTGAAGTGTTAGATAGTGTAGATAAAAATGCATGCATGTATCATGAACCTATTAAGACTCAGAAAGTGAACATTTACATGGATGCTGAACCTAAGGAGGAAATCATTGGGGATTATTGGACTAATTCTGAAGTAGCAAAGATAATTGAGTTACTACGGGATTTTTAGGAATTATTCCCTAGGGGCTACCATGAATTAAAATGAGTACATGAATCATTAGGGGAGATGAAGGTTAAGCTAAAGGAAGGTGTATGCCTGGTCAGGAAGAGACTTTACAGGATGAACCTAAATCTGCACGTCAAAGTCAAGGAAGAAATTGACAAAATACTAAACTCTGGCATCATTAACCCCCTAGAAAAATTAGAATGGGTTAGCCCAATGTTGATCAGTATAAAGAAATATGGTCGGATTAGGATTTTTGTGGACTACAGGGAGCTGAATGCTGCATGTGTGATTGATCCTTTTCATACACCATTCACCAAGGAAATATTAGAAGGCGTTGTAGGGCACAAAGTTTATTCTTTTATAGATGGATTCTCTAGGGATCATCAGGTTAGGATTTCATAGGAGGATTAAGAAAATACTATTTTCACCACTGAATGGGGAAGTTTTACATATATGGTGATGCCCTTTGGTTTGAAAAATGTTCCTTTTGTATTTTTGCGCATAAATGTTCAAGCATTCCAATATTTTATTCACAATTTTTTACAAGTTTATTTGGATGATTGGATGGTGTATGGAATTTTCAAGGATCATTTTGATTACTTGTGCTTAATGTTTGAGAGATGTAGGTAGTTAAGAATCTCCTTAAACATGAAAAAGTGTGTGTTTGCTACACCTTTTGGGACTCTACTAGGGCACATCATCTACAAGGAAGGTTTGTTAGTGGATCCAGCTAAGGTTACCATTATTGTATGCCTGGAAGAACCTACCAGTCAGAGTGAGGTGCACAGATTCTTGGGCCACACAACTTATTATAGAAAATTTATCAAAGGATATTCTAAGATTACCACACCCTTGGAAGAGTTACTAAAAGGAAAAGGGACATTCTATTGGGGAGAACCATAGTAGCGCGCATTTAAGGCATTGAAGGAAAAACTTACTACAACACCTATTCTACATTTTCCCTCATGGAACCAACCATTTCATGTGCATGTGGACACATTTGGCATGGCCATTGGTGAGGTGTTAGCTTATCCTGAAGAAGGTATTATAGATCATCCTATCTATTTTGATAGTAGAAATTTGACTCCTGCAAAGCAGAATTATACAACTATTGAGCATAAAGCTTTGTCAATGATCTACGCACTACATAAATTTAGACAAAACTTTCTCACCACACCATTTTTATTTTATATAGACCACATGGCATTGAAATACTTGGTAAACATGCCCATTTTACAAAGGCACATATGTCGATGGGTGCTCTTATTCCAGGAATTTTATTTCATAGTTGTGGTAAAACTAGGTAAAAGTAATTATGACCCAGACCATTTATCAAGAATTTAGTCAAGGGAGGACACATAGAAAATTAAAGATACAATTCTGGATGCACATTTATGTAGGTTATAGTACGCACCTTCATAATTAGAGGATATTTTTTTCTAAGTACACGCATGATGCCAGAAGGAATGAAAGCTTTAGAAAAGAAATAACTTACAATTCATGCGACACCTTTTATGTTAATTAGTGTTGACCTATACAAGTTAGGATGAGATGAAGTTTTGTGCCGGTGTGTACTAGAGCATGAGCTCAAAGATATCATGGAAAAGGCTCATGGTGGTATTGCATGTGGCCATTATGTAGGTGACACCACTGCGCGTAAGATTCTACTCATTGGATTATGGTGGGATACCCTCTACAAAGATTGTAAAGCATATTGTAAGGTGCGTGATCACTGTCAGCGGCTTAGTAAACCTAAGAAAAGATATGATATGCCTTTAATACTTATTACTAGTGTAAATATATTTGAGAAATGGGCTATAGACTTTGTAGGTCCTATTTCTCCAACTGCACGTAGAACTGGATCACACTACATCATCACTTGCACATATTATATTACAAGGTGGGAAAAATTAGGACCTACCAAGAATTGTACAGTAGCTCCAACAACCAAGTTCTTATGGGAAAATATTATTACAAGGTATGGATACTATACGATGGAAAAGTGACAAGAGAGCGTGGGAATCTACAAGTAACTCTTCCTCGCACCCGACCTCCCGAGGTCATGCCGAGACAGCCGGTGGGGATAGAATATGCATGGGATGTAGACAAACTAGTTGGGAAATCTAATATCTTCGATGCGCACTAGTGGAAATTGTGAATCTAAGGCAAAGAAGGCCCTCCTAACCTAAACTGGTGTGATAGATCGATCAACAAGGATGACTACTCAAAGGCTCCAATCAATATCGAGCTCTGGCATGATTCGGTCTATAGGTTGTGGAATATGTGGAAAATGACCTGGGATAGTTTCATGTATGTCTCCAGATAAGGTCATAGGGTGGGTGGTAAATATAATTGATTCTATGGGTGATTCTCTGGCCTAGTCCAGAATTCCCTAGCTCTGTTAGCTGCTTCGTCTAATAAGGATAACTGTTCGATGATGGTAGGTGGAAGTGGAGTAGATCTGAATACTAGTGTACGTAGGCTAGTATCTATGTCTAATTCACATGTGGATTTGTTGGGCTGTGGGATTTGTGGGTCACAACCGTATATTCGTATTTGTTGTGGACCTACTATGGTCATGTATGTAATTAGTCCCTAATCCCTAATATCCAGTAATCATATGCTTTCTCAGCTTCTATATTTAGGATCAATAACTGTGCAATCTTCTCAGAATATCTTACAATTGTTTGTGTAACCTGAATTCTTAGGCTGGTATCTATATCTATGAGGGTGTCTCCTGCGTCCTGCTGTGGGACCAAAGGATCATAACCAAATGTTTTCTCTCTTTTAAACCCCTCCACAGTCATATGGGCATGTATCTAGGGTAATCTGTAGTTTGGTTGACTTGACCAAAATGTGTGTGCTTGGTCATCTTCTATGTTTAACCTGTGCAATTGGAAACTGATTTGTTACAAGTTTATCGTTGTTCAGAAGACTTGGATCCTGAGATTTTGATCTATATGAGTTATTTCTGTAATGAGATTGGGTTGAGACACAATTGGATTGAATACGTATTCTCTGGGCTCCCTAGGTCCTGTGATTGTCATACAGAAGCAACAATGTAAATTAACTACAACAAAGTGAAATTTAACTACTTTGAGTATATCTATAGCATATATGATTTCTCCATTTTTGTATTTTTTGATGAACTATTCAAATGAATTTAAAAGAGTAAATATTTAACATATCTTGAATTGAAAGCTAAAATAACAATTTAAAACAAACAAAATAACCGAGTATAGTTATTTGTCTGTGTAATTTGTAGATCTATTCTAAATAATGAAATAACTGATCTAATTTATTTGTAAGACTATCGATCCTACCTCAGAAGTGATGAATGAATCATAGTTTCTCAGAAACTATCAATCCCCACAACTTCCCCTGCAATATCGAAAGTAAAATTAACTGAAATAAAGTAATTAACTACTCTATTTGATACGATTCTAATTTAGAACCTTGAAAACTAGAACCTGGATTCCACAGAACAGTGGCGAATCCAATGGTGTGTGTGATCTTGTCCCCTCAGTGTGATCTCCTCATTCCTTCGTGTTCACTTGGATCTAGAAAAGCGTGTAATGCTAGCATCAACAGAAGTAGATATTGGGACAAAGGCAGCTTAGGATACAGACTGAATACAATGCGAGTAGGAGAGAGATAGCGCAAGAGTACAAAGCTTGGCTTATGCAATTCCTAGCGGGATTTATTGTGAGTCATGCAACATAAAAATTTTAGAACCTGAAACTATCCTGTTTGAAGAACAAAACCTGCAACTTTTAATGGCTTCCTATTGAAAACAAACTATTCTACTCTAATGGATTGGATGAAATATCAACAGCACCTGCACAAGATGGATATGTGGCTTCCTAATAGCAAAACAACACTAACTAGACATGCAATGAAAGAAACTAAGAATTCTAAAAAAAGAGAGACTAATCTATTGCAATGAGAAATTTAGAGGCAAATTTGAGGGGCCCTTTGCTTGAGCACAAGCCAACTATTTATAGCATTTGCATTTACCCAAGGTAAAACCCAAATAGAACTCTTAAATTATAAACAATGGAAAAATACTATTCCAGGGAACCAGAATCATTAATGCAAGATTATGGGGGTGAAAAAAATTTGGTGAATCATTGAAATTTATGTGAGTCGTGTTAAAAGAGCTTTCTGGAAAATGCGTAAAGGACCACCGCCCTGAGCAGGGTGGCAGTTACAGGACCTCTGCCCTGTTCAGGGCGGCAGTCACGAGACCACCACCCAGGCAGGGCGGCGGTTTTGTCACTGAAGAGTAAAAGGCCAAGAAAAGATGGTAAAATGAAAAAAAAAACACGCAGGGGATAAGTGGGGCATGTGGGATGTTAACGCACACTTGGAGATATTTTTCGGATCCTGAACACCTTACAAGGAGACCTGTATCATCATTGGGGCACGCGTTACGTTGTTCTAGCAGCACAATACCCTATAATTTTGGGTATGTACATATTGCCCCCTTGGAGAAGCATTTTAGCCATGAAGAGGCACAAAATGATGGGTCTGAGTATGGCGGTCCCGAAATGGGAAGTTATAAGTTATACCTGATACGTCCGTGTGTTGAAATGACGCCATCCAAAATTCCTACTACCTGCAAAATGAAAAGAGAACTCAAGTGTAGATAGACACAATAATTTGGAAAATAAATGCTAAAATAATAGGAAACGAGAACGTACCATTCATGTGGGGATAAGAACTTACCTCTGTCGGCACTCCAAACCTGTAAAAAAAAGTATTTTAAAACAAGTAAAGTTTGCTATATATATGAAAGTGGGCCCATTTTCCTATTCATTTGTGCGCGTTGATTTGATTGATTTTGAGCTTTCGGACCCACGGTGACGGTTTCTTGCGTGAGTAGAGCCAAAACATTTGTGACTGGATAGTGATCATGGATCCGCGAGCGGAACATCGACCCACAAGATAATAGGTTAGTTTTCTTCAATTTATCCTTTTCACCCCCTTAATTTTAAAATGCTAAAATCTTTGTCATGGGGGGGGGGTAATTCTTGAAAATTTTAGTTTCAAAAGGTCCATCTATAGGGGGCGCCTACTGGATAGGTCTTGTTTTAGTTAAAATGGTCCTCTTTTGGTGTTTTTAGGCCCTTTTTAGGGTAAAAACCCGCGTGGGTTTTCAGGCCACGACCACCGCCCTGCCTAGGGCGGTGGTTACACGACCACCACCCTATTTAGGGCGGCAATTACACGACCGCTGCTCTTAAGGCGACGGTTACAAAACCGCCTCCCTGCTCAGGGCGACGGTTTTGCACAGAATGCCAAAAGAATATTTGTTTAAGGTTATTTTTACGTTTTTAGCATTTCTATGCGTTTTCATGATTTTTCTAATATCACTCGAATGCTAACTTGCTTTGTTTTGTGTGTTTTTGGGTGTATGCAGGCGAGAGAGGAGTATATCCGGTGGAGCCGAGAGAGGGAGTGTGACTGGCTCTCAGGAGTACTAGATTCCCTTTCATAGGATGAGGAGGACACTGTTCAGAGGGCCGGGATACTACGTATCTCTCGCGTTCCACATGTTGCACCATCCAGTCACATTCTTTGTGACCTATTCTCATATTGGGATGCTGATCGGAAAACCTTCCGATTACTAGGGGTATGCGGTGAGTGGACCATCACTTTGGAGGATGTTTATCACATTCTGGGGGTCCCAATCATTGGGAGACGTCTAACCCTTGAGACAGCAGGCTCACAGGCCCAGATAGCATAGTGGGCCACATACATGGGAGATGCAGTCATCTCCACGGGTTTGAAGAAGGGGGTCAGAGTTCGATCCATTCCTAGTTTTCCCATCCCCTTGCTTTGCCAGGCCATTATGGGGATCCTTGCCTCGAGATTGATCGGGGACAAGGGAGGAGACACATTGCTATACTACTGGTCCCCCATTATCACACAGATAGAGGGACATGGATGGATATATGCCTGGGGAGTAGACATTCTTGGAACTACCTACCACAATTTATATAGGGTAGTCCATTTACAGGGGCAGTCCTTGAGCCACCCAACCCTGGTCATGAGTTGGGTTTATGAGCACTTTATCCCCTATGGTAGAGGTGTAGAGGTGACAGATCCCAGAGCTGTGAGGGCAGCTAGATGGACAGATATGTCGGTGCTCTGAGAACCTCATCAACTAGTTACTTCTTTGACCAGTGCTGACATGGAGGCCACACCGTATCAGACTATGGCAGGTATATGGAGCGAGGAGGCTCTTACTTTGATCTCCTACTCCACCACAGGGTAGCTTATTGATAGAGTGGGGTGAGTGGAGATACACCCCTTTGGCCGAGTTCCTCAGTAGTTTGGCCTACCCTACATGGGCATGCTTCCCCTGGTAGCACCAGTATATAAGCTAGTTTGAGAGGCAAGAGGGGGTCCTAGAGGCCGGGGTTGGATAGTGGTTACTCCTGGTGTTCCTATTGCGGCCAGGAGGGTAGTACATGCCAGAGGGAGAGCCGGTGCGCCTCAGGCACCCTTGCTTCAGATTGCCATGGGTCCTGCCCATAGCAGCGATGACCCCATTGATATAGACTCTAAGTCTGAGGAGTTTACAGGGGGAGAGACAGAGGAGGACAATGATCCTGAGTGGCATAACACTAAGGATATTATGCAGGCAGCGAGGGCTGAGCAGAGTGCAGAGAGAGTTACTCTAGTTTCAAAGGAGCCACTCTCCCAGGGCCATGGTGGGGAGGATGAGTCCGTTGCGGGGTGCTACGTCGCTCTAGTCACAGGAGCAGCCCCTCAGTCAGCGGCGGCATCCGTGACAGGTGCTAACCCTAGCGATCCATCCTAGAGGCCTGGTGATCTAAGTAAGTTACCATCCTTCCTTTTAATGTTTGTTTTTAGTTTAGGAATTCCTTAGTTGCTATCTCTCCTTTTGTTTTATCTTGTATTTCTAATCTCTTGTTTTGTTTCTAATTTGTTTTCTCCTTTGTTTGCAGAGACCACCGATGAGTGGCAGGACTTGATTCGCAGGGTATGCACCGATACCCTAATGATCCCCATGGAGAGGACCCACGTAGAGTTTTCTGTGGACGCTGGGGAGCCCTCAGCAGCTAGTAGACACATTGATGTCTTTGCCCCAATCTGACATGTGGCCAGGATGGTATCGACTCTCCACACGGAGCTAGCAGGGTATAGGACAGCCGAGCGCCTGATGAGGAGTCATTCTCATGGTGAAACTGTGGCTGCCCCTCAGGATCCTGAGCCCTCTGTGCACTCAGAGTGCCAGCGTAGCTGGAGTCCTAGGCGTGGGCATGCGCCTTCAGAGGGGTCTTGTAGGGATTGAGAACCACCTGGCTCTCCTAGATTTTTTATGATATATTCTTTTGTATATCCTGGGATCTTTGAGCGTTTTGACCATGCTTAGCACATGATGGCATTGTACAGAAACTTTGATCATATATATATATTCATTTTGGATCAAACCCTTGGCATTTATGGCTTTGTTTCCTTTCCAATTTCCTCATGTAAATTATGATGTTATGCTTGTATGCCTTTAAAATGTATGTAATGGAGAACTAATGATGCAAGTGTTTACTTTCTTTTTGTATTTCATGATGCTAATATATGGTAATGTAGATACAATGTGACATTGAGTCTTAGTTTCTGTAAGCAATTTTGGATACTTCATATTTGTTTTAGAAAAGTGGTGAATATAAACTGGTATGATGAGTAGATAAACTTGCCCCTACTCCTAACTCCACGCAACTAGTAAGATGCAAGGGCTCATCATCGAGATTTGGGAAGGGCGCAAATTATGAAATGTGCTGAAATGATATTGATGAAAGATAGACAAAGCTTTGGTGGAACCAAATTAGGATACCACAAGTGTACTCCACTCGAGTGACTTCATAGTTTTAGATGCAACTTGCTTTGCGGTGTATCTAGACTTAGATCCGTAGATGGCCACATAGTAGACAAAATCTGGGTTATTAGGCTTTTAACTCTTTTGGAATTTTGAACATCTGATTCATTTGTTTTTGACTCGAAGCTTCAAGGTTTGAATTGTTTGCTTATGACTTTTTACGTTTGTTTGTCAAGAGGACCCCCTACACTTTTCCCCATGCTACTAGTAAGAAGCGTGGGTTTATCACCGTGGGAAAGGAATAGGTGAGTAAGGGAATTTCCATCCTTTCCCAACCCTACATCACTAGTAAGAGACATAAGCTCATCACTGAAGGTTGGTGGGGCAAGGAAATGTGTAAATTTAAAATTTTCTGTTTGATTCTATATTTGACTTGTTTGTTTGAGCAGAATGTCAGTGTGTTCTTATTTCCAAAGAGATATATATACATGATAGATGTGACACCATGAAGCTTCTAGAATAGACCATAGGCAAAACACCTATCCTAAGAAGAAACCAAAAGTGAGAATAAACCTGCAAATCTTGGCATGGTTACCATTAAGACCTTGTCATATCTAGCTTTATTTGATGAAATGATTCCGAGATAGTTTGATGATATCATGGAAATGGAGAAGTATGATTAGAGTGTTTATGCCAACAACATCATGAGTTTGTAATGAATTGCTTTGAGAACAAATTCCTTGATCACATTTTTTTTGTATAAAACAAGTGGACAAAATGATCCTAATCTGTATGAAGATGCAATGTAGATATAATTATAAATAGTGCTAGTTGCTTACTCATAGAACCGCTTGAGGTGTAGGGAATTGACTGTTTCACCAAATTCCTCACCTTCCAATGTACATAAGAGGTATGCACCATTTCCATAGTCCTTCATGACTCGGTATGGGCCCAACCATTTGGGCTAGAACTTCCTTCCTTCACCGGTCTTTTTGTTGATCTGGCTGTCTAGCCTTAGAACTAGATCACCTTCATATATGTTGCGTTCATAGACTTTCTTGTTATACTTCCGGCACATCCGGTTAGCATAGACTCTGTGCCGTTGTTCAACATCTAACCTAGCTTCATCTAGGCTTTCTAGTTGGGAAATACATGCTTCTTTATAAGTGTCTTCATCCAGGATCCCTTGTAACGAAATGCGGAGACTGGGTATTTCAACCTCAAGCGGGAGAACTGGTTCTGCCCCAAATACTAGCAAGAAAGGAGTCACTCTTGTTGGTGTTCTTATTGAGGTTTGGTGGGCCCATAAGGCTAGATATAACTTCAAGTGCCAATCTCATTTGTTTTCTTTCACTGTTTTAAGGAGAATGGATTTTAATGTTTTGTTTGTCACCTCAGCCTATCCATTGGCTTGAGGGTAATATAATGAAGCCGTATGATGGATTATTTTAAATTTATTGCACAATTCGTGAACTTCGTCATTCTTAAAAGAAGTTCCATTATCTAAGATAATGATTTGCAGGACACCATACCTGCAAATGATTTGGTTCAAAATGAACTTGGTGATTACAGAACCCGGTACAGTAGTAAGAGGCATAGCCTCTACCCACTTGGTAAAATACTCGGTGGCCGTGATTATAAAATTATGGCCATCTGTAGATGAGGGAGAGAATTTCCCTATTAAATCTAGGCCCCACGTAGAAAAGGGCCATGGAGTAGCAATTGGTTGTAAAGCTTGTGCCGGCATGTGGATCTCATGGGAGAACTCTTGGCACTTATGACACCTGCGTACAAACTCTACTGCATCATGTTATAGAGTGGGTCAGAAATAGCCCATTTGATGTATTTTACGAGTGGTGGCGTGGCCACCAAAGTGGCCTGCACACATTCCACTGTGAGATTAATGGAGAATCTTCTTGGATTCTTCTGTGTCGACACATCTTAGAAGTATTCCATCAAATGCCTTTTGATAGAGCACTTGTTCTATGATGACGTATTTAGCTATGATAATACATAACCACCTTCTTTGTTGCGGTGTAGCCCCTTCTGGATACGTATGGTCCACGATATAATTAATGATATCAGTGTACCAAAAACACTCAGAGATAGAAGGTCGGGTTTCGATGTAGTATACGCACTCATCTGGAAAGTCCAGATCTACTAGATCACCTCCATCTAATGGGTTATCAGCTAACCAATCCATAATGATTTGTCCCTTAACGGAATTCTGATTTACAAATGTTAATTTGAATTCTCCCATTAAGGTTATAAAATGTCCAGCCTTCTTAGACAAGGACCCTTGTGTGAGGAAAGTTTGTAAATGGTCCGTTTTTACCATGACCCTTGTTTCTTGATTTAACATATAATGTATTAAGCGTTTGGTTGTAAATACTATGGTGAGGCATTCTCATTTTGCTTGTGTATAATGCGTTTCATAGTCGAGCAACGTTCGGCTAATGAAATAAACCACACGTTCTCTCTTGTCATTGTCTTCTTGAGCCAGCATACATGCTAGCGAGACATTGGTAGCTCGCGAGTATAAAATTAACGGGAGATCTAGATTAGGTGGCATTAGCGTAGGTGGTGATAACAAGAAACGATTAACTGCATCGAAAGCTTCATTGCAATCTTCAATCCAATCAGTGCTATAATCTTTCTTGAGTAGATTGTTGATTAGATGAATGGCGAAACTTAAGTCCAAGATGAATCTATGCATTACACCAAGCTTTCCGAGAAAATACCTGATTCCAGATTCATCCGAAGGTGGGACCATTTCGAGGATAGCCCGAATTTTGGTTGGGTCAACATCTATCCCTTGTGACGATATGATGTATTCTAGGAGCTTCCCTCCTGTTACACCAAAGACGCATTTTTCTAGATTTAGCGTGACTCCGTACTCTATCAGACGTTGAAGAATGATGCGAAGTACTTTCGGATGGTCACAACGCTTCTTGGCCTTAGCCAACAAGTCATCTACGTAGGATTCCATGATTTTATGAATTATATCGTGAAATATATATGTCATAGCTTGCTGGTATGTGGCACTAGCGTTCTTGAGACCAAATGGAATAACAACATAGCAATAAGTTCCCCAAGGAGTCATAAACGTGGTTTTAGCTTGATCTTGTTCAGATATTCTGATTTTATTGTATCTCGAGAATCCATCCATGAGAGACAAAAGTTCAAATCCAGCTGTTGCATCAACAATGACATCAATGGATGGCAACGGGAAGTCGTCTTTAGGACACGCTTTGTTGATGTCTTGAAAATCTATGCAGATGCGTATCTTCCCATTTTTTTTGAGAATGGGAACGCTATTAGATACCCATTGAGAGTAATCGACTGGTTTGATGAATCCTACTTGGAGGAGCTTTATTACTTCTTCTTTCACCATGAGAGCTACCTTAGGTTTCATTGGTCTCGACTTTTGTTTGATTAGCTTTGCATCAGATTTAGTGACGAGGTTGTGCACCGCAATGTGGGGTGTAACTCCTATCATTTCCCTATAATTAAATGCAAAAGCCTTCTGATGTTCCTTGAGGATTCGGGTGTGTATTTCTACTTCTTCTGGGGTTAACGAGGATCCTAGTTTTAAGATCTTTGGTTCATCCTCTGTTCTGATGTTAATATCAATTGTTTCTTTGATTAAAGAGGCGTTACCTTCTTCAAACTCAAGAGGGGCTGGAGGTAAATCTAAATCATCTCCATTCTCGACTAAGTAAATGCTAAGTTCCTTTTGTGGGAGAAGCTCCATCATGGGATTCCCGTAATAGGAAGATGAATGTGGGATTAAGGACAAATCTATCACGTGATGGGAGAGATGTAATGATGCATAGGCATTTAAGAAATCAAGAGTGGTTGTATCACTATTAATGTGTGTTAGGATAGTAGATTTTTCCTCATCTTTGTTTGTTAAAAGAGGGCTTGACATTGCTTTTACCAATGGTTCATCACGAAGGGATACCATGAAACGGGTATCCTCTAACTTATTGTTTGGAGTGAAGCGTGATGCTGAAGTTGCTATTGAATCAGCGAGAATATTTTTCTCTCGTGGGATTGCTTCAATTGATATGAAGTCAAACTCCTTGCTTAAATCTAATACAACTGTTTTGTAAAGCTGTAAGTGCTCGGCTTTGGTTTCATATATCTCAGAGACTTGGTTCGCTACCAATTGTGAGTCTCCTAAGACTCTGATGTTATCAACACTGATTCTCTTAGCTAATATGAGGCCAAGGAGGAGGGCTTCGTACTCAGTGCCGTTGTTTGTGCATTCAAAATTTAAAGGCAAATGGTAGGACTTTTCCCTCGGGAGAAGTAAGGATTATACCTGCCCCAACTCCATAATGACATCTAGCTCCATCAAAATGGAGAGTCCAGTATTTAGTTGGGAGTATGGACATGGGATATTTGTTGTGTTTGCGTATTCTACTTCCACCATGCAGAGATCCTCTGCTAGAAGAGAACCAACACCTAGGGAATATCCTATGCCTACAGAATCAAATGGTAAGAACATTGGTAGATCCTTTTCTAGCAATTCAATGATTTTTGCAGTAGTTCCTAATGATACTATTTCTACAGTGTTAGCCTCATCTTTGGGGGTTGGGGTTGCCTCCGCTAGGCTCATAGTTTTAAGATCTATCATAGGTACCAACTTTTCTTCTGGTTTTGCGTCGGTAGGTTTATTAAGTTGGTTTGTTGGGAGTTCAAATTCCGAGTGCACGCCTGGTCTTTTCTTTAAGTCAGCCAGGTGTACATCGAATGGTTTTGGATCACCTTTGGCTACAAATATCTTCCCTAAGTGTAAAAACCTTACTTCTTGGAATATGTAGAAGGGATTGCCTTCATGCGGTGTATCCATGGTCGGCTGAGGATCATGTTATAGTTAGTTTCCCAATCTATAATATAAAACTCAGTCAGGATGGTTTTGGGTCCTAAGGTGACCGGTAATATTATAGTTCCAACCGAGGTGGCTTTAAGGCTATCATAGCCTCTTAGTGTGTTTTGAGTTGCGGAACAATTGGTTTCTCCATACCCTAGCTTTTGAAGAAAAGAGAAGGGGACTTTGTTGACCACTATCCCATTGTCTATCATTACACGCTTTACATAGTTGTTATAAATCCATACTTGCAAATATAAGGCTGGATCACCTCAGCGTGTGATCTCAGCATCTGTCAGCATTTTGTTTATTTTGAATATGAATTCGACATCCCTATCCGCTTGCCTTGGAGGATGAACATCAAAGTCTACATGATTTACCTATGTTTCAGGAGGTGGAGTGATGTTAATTAAATGACCTAAACCTAATGCTTCTAAAAGAGCAGCCCTGTGGGTAGGAGAGTTCTTTAGTAAGTCCAAAAAGGAGATGTGCGAGAAGGTTTTTGTTAGATCATTAATTAAGTCATAAGCACCTACGGGTTTTGTTAACACTTGTTGGATATTGCCTGTTTCTAGCGGGTAGCTTGGACTTAGCTCAGAGGAATACTCTCGTGTCCTTGTTACAACTTCTATGGGTAGTTCGGTGTCTAACTCTACTAAACCGACTATCTTAGGTCGTGGCTGACTTCCTAGTTGTGGCATAATTAATGGATTTAGCGAAGTTGAAGCTTCATGATCATTGTTTCCTATCATTACGCTCTTGTTTGTCCCAGTTAGATTTAGCCTATTGTTATCATGATTTGGGAGCAGATCATTAAAGATCTTCAGGGGTGTGTTTTGAGGGGAAACTACCCCTGAAAAATTATTTGATGCTGGTGACATAGGATCTGCCAAGAACATATCCATGAAAAGTTGTCTTTGTTCATCTGGCAAGTGTTGCATGAATTTATTGTAGTCACGACACGTTCTAGTGTCATTGCCCCGAATTTTGTGGAAACCACAATACGAATTAGGATTGTAATTCCTAGTTTACTGGTTTGGTGCATATTGTGGCCCAAAATTTTGATCAAACCATTGCCTATTAGGATTAAAATTTTGTGTTTGTTGTCTTTGGTTTGAATTCTAGTTTTGGTACCTATTTGAATTTTGGCTTGGAACCTGTGTGGGATTTTTTTGATGTTGTTGTTGTTTTTGTGGATGATTAAAATCCACTATATTGATTGTCAGGGTAAAGTTGTTTTGTTGGTTGTTTATTTGTGATGGAGTATTGATAACATTTACCTTCTTAGGCTAGTCGGTTACTCCACCTATTGTTACACCCTGATTTTTATTAAGGATTTTAGGTCCTTGATTGACATTCATGGTAGTAGGATAAGTTGTAGTGTTCTGGTTGGAGGTGATTAACCTCCCATTTGCTCCATATGTTTTGTGACCACTATCGATTACCGCTTGATCTATTCGGAGAGCACTCTCAAATACTTCATCGTAAGTTCTTAATGGGAACTTTTGGACCTCTTCCTTCACCTCTTTGCTAACAGAATGAAGGAATAAATCACATAGTTCCATCTGATCCATGTTTGGAGCACTTTCTGAAGAATAAAGAACTGTACACCACCTTTGGATAAAATGGGTGACCGATTCATTGTGTTCTTGCTCGATGTGTAAGAATTCCCTAATTCATGTTCTTAATAGTTTGTTCATGTCAAATGCCTTGATGAACTCTGACACAGGTTGCTTGAATGAATGGATGGAAGCCTTAGGTATTCTATAATACCAATCAAGAGTGATACCTTCCAAGGTTCTTGGGAATATTTTAGCAACAACCCCATCCCATGGGAGTAGTTCTCGAATGACTGTAGCGCAAGCCTTGATATGTGCATTCAGATCTCCCTCACCTTTGTATTTGGGCAAGTCGCGATGAGGTCTTGGAAGCATGATGCTTCGTATGGTGAAATCTAAGGGCTCTTTCAAATATTCTGAGTAGGTCCCTATCACATAGGTTTCAACCATTGATGGTGCCTGTTGAGGGAGTGGAGGTGGAATGGGTTGTTGACATGGCGCTGCATATGCGTTGGTAGGAGCACAAGGAAAACCCTGTGTTTGAGGAACCATGCCGGGAGAGGAGAACATATCCCCTTGAGGTGATTTGGAGTACATGTTTAAGTATGATGGGGTATTATCTAGGAATGGATCACTTTGTGCTAGACCGGGAGGTGTCAGAATGATGTTAAAAATGGCAGTTCTTGTTGGGGTTTGTTGTGGATACTGAGGAGTCATACCTAATGTGCCTACTCTTGTGAGGAGGTCTACTTGGATAGGATGGTGTGGAGGATTGGAACTTCCTACTTGTATAAATTAAGAATTTTGACTTGCTTAGGAAAGCTCTAACTCCCTAACCTTTTCTACTAGAGCTGAAATGACTTCATTGGTGAAGTCATGATATTTTGCCTTGGCGACGTTTGCTGTATATCATGGTGTTGTATAGGCATGTGATATCCTACTATGAACTAATCGCTGCCCTGCCAAGTTTCCCCAAGGGAATTTCCTATATGATGTGGTATGGAGGTATTGTTATCCAAAATTTTCCCTCTGCTCATTTTGTGGCTAACTCCTCTCATTCTTCCCTCTCTTGTGCCTTAGTCACAAAATTTTGCTTTTCAGGCACTCAAAACCTTCTAGAAATGGTACCATTGGATAGAGCTCTTTCTCAGCTTTCCAGAAAGGTAAAGTTTTCCTCCTAACTCCATGTATTTTTCAAGTTATGGCTCGGCAGATTTTTTGTGGGGAATTTTCCCCTAGAAGGCCCGCAGCCAATCACAACTCACCATGTGTCCAGGCCAAAAATATCAAAGCGACCCGATTTGGCCCTGTTTTGCCCTAAAACTTCAAATCGCCATATCTTTCGATCCAAAGCTTGGTTTTTCATGTTCTTTATATCAATGGAAAGCTGGTGAAATTCTTTATAAGATTATGGGGTCAATTTTACATTTTGGTGGAGTTTAGAGAGATAAAATAAAAAAAAAACTTCTAGCACGTGGTCATGAATAGAAATGACGTTTCAACCATCAATTTTAATGAAGAATGGGTCACATTCTCTCCCAGCATGGTTAAAAATGTCAGGGAATGGGTCTTTCAGGTCGCCCATGCTGTTTTGATGGCATTTTGGTCAATGGTTGAATCCCTTCCATGTTTTCTCGTGTTTCTCTCTCCTGGGATCATCCCTTGCATTGTAAAAGCCAGATTTGGCTCATTTTTCAAAGGAATGAACATTTTTTTTGGATAGAAAGCTTCTTCTTTCACCTTCACCAAGTGATTTTTACAAGTATCAGACCTTCTTAATGATTGTAATAAGTTTTTCTACCTCTTTGATGTTGCAAATGCAAGGATTTTGACAGTGAAAAATGACAGTGTAGACTCTGTGATCAATTTTTAGTCCTTTGTTTGTATTGTCTTGCTTCATTTCAGACCTCTAATTACATCTTATCAGCCTATGTATGATGTTTCATGTTGCATTTTATGAAATTGTATCAATTTACATGAACAAGAAGTGTTCACCACTCCTTTGGTATATCACCTATTAGTTTAGTTTCAATTTTTGCACTTTCTATCTCTATCTCCTTGGAATTTAGAGTAGGATTAGGATTCAAACCTCTGCAATTATGCAAATAACATATCTGATCAGAGGATTTTGAGGAACCAGCCTCTAATCTGGAGATTCATCTCTCATTTTACAAGTCCCACACTTAGAGAGAGGTTTCAATGTTGTGCAATCACACTGGATGCCTGAAACATCAACTTAGAAACCTAATTTGCATCCAGGGGTGCTGCTGATTTGCAACAATAGTTTTGGCACACACAGCGGGACCTTAGAGCTATTTCACTTTATCTTTGATAGGTTGGTGTGTTCCTGTTAAAGATTCAGCCTTTTGGAGGCACTTTCAAAAGCACATCTGGCGACTCCATCTGGTAAACAACTCATTCTCTAAGTTGCAGACCTGTTTTCCATTCATTTCCATCCATTCTTCTTTCCATCATTTTCATTATTTTCCATTCCATGAAGTTGTGCAATCATGACTTCATTTCCATCATGGAATTCACATTTACAACAATAGTATATCACACCTCCAACATGTTTTACAAATCCTCCAAATCAGCATTTTGATCAAATTCAAAATCAGCATGTCTACCCATATGAGCAGCAGTGCCAAAGTTAGTTTGGATATGAAGAATGTCAAGCACAAGGGTATGCTGGTTGTGAGGGCAGTCAAGAAGAAAATGTAGATCTGCTGGAACAAATCCAAAAGATGGAGGTGAAGATGGTGCAATCAAGAGCAACAACTCAAATGAAAGCTTTCAGAATTGGTTGCAGGACTCCTTGTCCATGGGGAGGCCCTTTTCCAAGACACTTCAGCCCTCAGGAGAAGTTGGACTTCATGATGAAGATGTTGCCCCAACTTGCACAATGGACAAGTAGAAATAGAGGCCTATACACTTGGTGTTAAACAACCTTGTCAATGGGTAAGTTCTACACCATCATCTGGTTTTTCTCTTCCCATTACTCAAGCAACATCATCTCATTTGGAATTTCAAATTCTAAATCCAGTCAATGTTGCCCTAGGAGTTAATTCCATTTCTCCATTCCCTAGTCTTCCACCACATCTCAATTCTTCCTTCCCCTTTCCTTCCAAATAGTCATCCCCTCCACAAAAGCTAACAAAAATACCCTCTCCTCCAAAGAAACAAGAGTTTCTACCTCCTCCACCACCACAAAAAATTGCAAAATCAATTGAGTTACAATCCACTTCTCCTCTTGCATTCCCAAATCCATGTTGGGAGGATAAAAATCAGAATTCTAGTCAAGGAAAACAATAGCAAAAAGAAAATCTAAACAAGGATGGAGAAATTCGAAGTCTCAAGAGTTGGGCTCTTAAATTTGGGATGACAAAAAACCCCTTGATGGTTAAGCCTTTAGAAGAGGTTGGAGTTGGAAAACAAGTGGTGGTTAGGATTGAATTTGCTGCAGTAGGAAAAGAGAAAAAAGAAGAAGTAGATCAGCAATCAGTTTGCTCAAAAAGTAGTGTCCATGTTAGCATTCTATTCGAAGAGAATTCTGATTCAATTCAAGTTGCACAATCAGCCATGGAGGAAGAAAGCTCTGAAGAAGATCCTACAGTCCCAACTTGTCCTCTAGAAAATTAGATCGAAGAGTTTGACTTAACGAACTTCGTGCTAGAGGAAGAGTTCTATCAAGAACAAGATTGTCTTCAAGTAGTAGAAGAGGAAGAAGCTGCTCCAAATCCAAAAGAAGAGGAGCACATTCTAGTTGTGGAGGAGAAAATTGCAGATCCAAGGGCTTTGAGCGCAAAGCAGGCTACAAGAGAACCTTCAATTCTTCTTTCTACTTCATCTCTCTCGAGTTCTAGTGCTAAAGAAGAGTTTGATCCCTCAAACTCAATGTTGGAGGATGAAAGAAACCATGATGATCAAGTTACAGATCAAGAGGATACCGTGGAGGAAGTTGAGCATTTGCAGCAGGACAACAATGAGGTAGTTTATCTGTCAGATTTGGAGGACTGTTTTGATGAAGAAGAACCGGTTGAGTTCCTACCATTCTCTCTTTCATCATCCACGTTCCAAACACCTGAGCCTACTGTCATGAAGGAGAGCACCCATTTGCAGCAGCCTGCATCTTATAGAAGCTCTTTGGAACCAAGATTGGAAGATTTTAATCTTTCATGTCCTTCATTGGAGGAAGAGAAAGGGAAAAAAGTTTCTACCTTTGCTTCTGCACCATCCATTCAAAAGGGTTTACAAGAGAACTCCATTCTTGGAGTTGAAAATCAGAGCAATGGGTATACTCAAATGACCATACCTTGCCCAATCAGGTATCTGGCTTCATTAGAACCAAAAGAGAAGTCACATCCAGTCATGCTTGCTCCTAAGCATGAGGATGAGCTACAAAGAACCAAGAATCAGTTGTCATACCTCTCTAATCCAAATGCAGAACAACTAAAAGAGGTATTGAATTTGCCTTCACCTGATACCTTGATGATTTGGGTGGAAGACCAGCTTCTTGTTGATTTTCCATTCATCCAATCAGCCATGTTCAATGCCAAATCAGTTGCATGGTTGCCAATTTTGAAGAAAGGAAGCTATTTTACACAACCAGTTGCAGGATTTGTTTAGCTTACCTTTGCTTCTAGTTAGAATAGAGTAGGTAGGTTTTCTTTTAGTAAAAGAAGTGCTTGTGCACACTATGCATGTTCCATTTGGAGCATGTATGATTTTTAGTTTTGTAAATAGTTTTGGTGCTGCTGCTTTTACTCTTGCACAACTGTTTTAAGTGGAATTTTGGTGAGAACAACTCTAAGTTCAATGGGTTTCAAGTGGCTCAGAGGGAAGTTTTCAAAGATATCAGGTTGGTTTCAGGTTATTTCTTATGACTCCACACCCAATGGATTACTAAAAGGCAACTGGTAACTTCATCTAGCAGGCAGATGACCCCTCTGAGTCACCAAAATTTTTATCCAAAATGTGCCCCCTGCTCATTTTGTGGCTAACTCCTCTCATTCTTCCCTCTCTTGTGCCTCAGTCACAAAATTTTGCTTTTCAGGCACTCAAAACCTTCTGGAAATGGCACCATTGGATAGAGCTCTTTCTCAGCTTTCCAGAAAGGTAAAGTTTTCCTCCTAACTCCATGTATTTTTCAAGTTATGGCTTGGTGGAGTTTTTGTGGGAAATTTTCCCCTAGAAGGCCCGCAGCCAATCAGAACTCGCCACGTGTCCAGGCCAAAAATATCAAAGCGACCCGATTTGGCCCTGTTTTGCCCTAAAACTTCAAATCGCCATATCTTTCGATCCAGAGCTCGGTTTTTCACGTTCTTTATATCAATGGAAAGATGGTGAAATTCTCTACAAGATTCCAGGGTCAATTTTGAATTTTGGTGGAGTTTGGAGAGATAAAATCAAAAAATTCTTCTGGCATGTGTTCATGAACAGAAATGATGTTTCAACCACCGATTTTAATGAAGAATGGCTCACATTCTCTCCCAGCATGGTTAAAAATGTCAGGGAATGGGTCTGTCAGGACGCCCATGCTGTTTTGATGGAATTTTGGTCAATGGTTGAATCCCTTCCATGTTTTCCCACGTTTCTCTCTCCTGGGCTCATCCCTTGCACTGTAAAAGCTAGATTTGGCTCATTTTTCAAAGGGTTGAACATTTTTTTTGGATAGCAAGCTTCTTCTTTCACCTTCAACAAGTTATTTTTGCAAGTATCAGACCTTCTTCATGATTGTAACAGGTTTCTACCTCTTTGATGTTGCAAATGCAAGGATTTTGACAGTGAAAAATGACAGTGCAGACTCTGTGATCAATTTTCAGTCCTTTGTTTATATTGTCTTGCTTCATTTCAGACCTCTAATTACATCTTATCAGCCTGTGTATGATGTTTCATGTTGCATTTTATGAAATTGTGTCAATTTTCATGAACAAGAAGTGTTCACCACTCCTTTGGTGTATCACCTATTAGTTTAGTTTCAATTTTTGCACTTTCTATCTCTGTCTCCTTGGAATTTAGAGTAGGATTAGGATTCAAACCTCTGCAATTGTGTAAATAACAGATCTGATCAGAGGAGTTTGAGGAACCAACCTCTAATCTAGAGATTCCTCTCTCATTTTACAAGTCCCACACTTGGAGAGAGGTTTCAATGTTGTGCAATCACACTGGATGCCTAAAACATCAACTTAGAAACCTGATTTGCATCCAGGGGTGCTGCTGATTTGTAACAATAGTTTTGGCACACCTAGTGGGACCTTAGAGGTCTTTCACTTTATCTTTGACAGGTTGGTGTGTTCGTGTTAAATATTCAGCCTTTTAGAGGCACTTTCAAAAGCACATCTGGCGACTCCATCTGGTAAACAACTCATTCTCTAAGTTGCAGACCTATTTTCCATTCATTTCCATCCATTCTTCTTTCCATCATTTTCATTCTTTTCCATTCCATGAAGTTGTGCAATCATGACTTCATTTCCATCATGGAATTCACATTTACAACAGCAGTATATCACACCTCCAACATGTTTTACAAATCCTCTAAATCAACATTTTGATCAAATTCAAAATCAGCATGTCTACCCATATGAGCAGCAGTGCCAAAGTCAGTTTGGATATGAAGCATGTCAAGCACAAGGGTATGCTGGTTGTGAGGGCAGTCAAGAAGAAAATGCAGATCTGCTGGAACAAATCCAAAAGATGGAGGTGAAGATGGTGCAATCAAGAGCAACAACTCAAATGAAATCTTTTAGAATTGGTTGCAGGACTCCTTGTCCATGGGGAGGCCCTTTTCCAAGACACTTCAGCCCTCAGGAGAAGCTAGACTTCATGATGAAGATGCTTCCCCAACTTGCACAATGGACAGTAGAAATAGAGGCCTATACACTTGGTGTTGAACAACCTTGTCAATGGGTAAGTTCTACACCATCATCTGGTTTTTCTCTTCCCATTACTCAAGCAGCATCATCTCATTTGGAATTTCAAATTCTAAATCCAGTCAATGCTGCCCCAGGAGTTAATTCCATTTCTCCATTCCCTAGTCTTCCACCACATCTCAATTCTTCCTTCCCCTTTCCTTCCAAACAGTCATCCCCTCCACAAAAGCTAACAAAAATACCCTCTCCTCCAAAGAAACAAGAGTTTCTACCTCCTCCACCACCACGAAAAATTGCAAAATCAATTGAGTTACAATCCACTTCTCCTCTTGCATTCCCAAATCCATGTTGGGAGGATAAAAATTAGAATTCTAGTCAAGGAAAACAACAGCAAAAAGAAAAGCCAAACAAGGATGAAGAAATTCGAAGTCTCAAGAGTTGGGCTCTTAAATTTGGGATGACAAAGATCCCCTTGATGGTTAAGCCTTTAGAAGAGGTTAGAGTTGGAAAACAAGTGGTGGTTAGGACTGAATTTGCTGCAGTAGGAGAAGAGCAAAAAGAAGAAGCAGATCAGCAATCAGTTTGCTCAGAAAGTAGTGTCCATGTTAGCATTCTATTCAAAGAGAATGTTGATTCAATTCAAGTTGCACAATCAGCCATGGAGGAAGAAAGCTCTGAAGAAGATCCTACAGTCCCAACTTGTCCTCTAGAGCAGCAGATCGAAGAGTTTGACTTAACGAACTTCATGCGAGAGGAAGAGTTCTATCAAGAACAAGATTGTCTTCAAGTAGTAGAAGAGGGAGAAGCTGCTCCAAATCCAAAAGAAGAGGAGCACATTCTAGTTGTGGAGGAGAAAATTACAGATCCAAGGGCTTTGAGTACAAAGCAGGCTACAAGAGAACCTTCAATTCTTCTTTCTACTTCATCTCTCTCGAGTTCTAGTGCTAAAGAAGAGTTTGATCTCTCAAACTCAATGTTGGAGGATGAAAAAAACCATGATGATCAAGTTACAGATCAAGAGGATACCATGGAGGAAGTTGAGCATTTGCAGCAGGACAACAATGAGGTAGTTTATCTGTCAGATTTGGAGGACTGTTTTGATGAAGAAGAACTGGTTGAGTTCCTACCATTCTCTCTTTCATCATCCACGTTCCAAACACCTGAGCCTACTGTCATGAAGGAGAGCACCCATTTGTAGCAGCCTGCATCTTATAGCAGCTCTTTGGAACCAAGATTGGAAGATTTTAATCTTTCATGTCCTTCATTGGAGGAAGAGAAAGGGCAAAAAGGTTCTACAATTGCTTCCACACCATCCATTCAAAAGGTTTTACAAGAGAACTCCATTCTTGGAGTTGAAAATCAGGGCAATGGGTATACTCAAAGGACCATACTTTTCCCAATCAGGTATCTGGCTTCATTGGAACTAAAGGAGAAGTCACAACCAGTCATGCTTGCTCCTAAGCATGAGGATGAGCTACAAAGAACCAAGGATCAGCTGTCATACCTCTCCAATCCAAATGCAGAACAACTAAAAGAGGTATTGAATTTTTCCTCACCTGATACCTTGATGATTTGGGAGGAAGACCAGCTTCTTGTTTATTTTCCATTCATCCAATCAGCCATGTTTAGTGCCAAATTAGTTGCATGGTTGCCAATTTTGAAGAAAGGAAGCTATTTTGCACAACCAGTTGCAGGGTTTGTTTAGCTTACCTTTGCTTCTAGTTAGAATAAAGTAGGTATGTTTGCTTTCAGTAAAAGAAGTGCTTGTGCACACTCTGCATGTTCCATTTTGGAGCATGTATGATTTTCAGTTTTGTAAATAGTTTTTGGTGCTGCTGGTTTTGCTCTTGCACAGTTTTAAGTGGCATTTTGGTGAGAACAACTCTAAGTTCAATGCGTTTCAAGTGGCTCAGAGGGAGGTTTTCAAAGTTGGTTTCAGATCATGTTTGGAGGCTACAACTCATGACTCCATGCCCAATGGATGCTTCAGGCAATTGGTAACTTCATCTTCCCTCTCTCTTGCCTCAGCAGGCAGATGACCCCTCTAGAGTCACCAAAATTGTTATCCAAAATGTGCCCCCTGCTCATTTTGTGGCTAACTCCCTCTTCATTCTTTCCTCTCTTGTGCCTCAATCATAAATTTTTGCTTTTTAGGCACTCAAAACCTTCTAGAAATGGCACCATTGGATAGAGCTCTTTCTCATCTTTCCAGAAAGGTAAAGTTTTCCTCCTAACTCCATGTATTTTTCAAGTTATGGCTCAGTGGAGTTTTGGTGGGAAATTTTCCCCTAGAAGGCCCGCAGCCAATCAGAACTCGCCACGTGTCCAGGCCAAAAATATCAAAGCGACCCGATTTGGCCCTGTTTTGCCCTAAAACTTCAAATCGCCATATCTTTCGATCCAGAGCTCAGTTTTTCATGTTCTTTATATAAATGGAAAGCTGGTGAAATTCTCTACAAGATTCTAGGGTCAATTTTGCATTTTGATGGAGTTTGCGAGAGAGAAAATCAAAAAAACACTTCTGGCACGTGGTCATGAATAGAAATGAAGCGTTTCAACCACCGATTTTAATGAAGAATGGCTCGCATTCTTCTCCCAGCATGGTCGCAAAAATGTCAGGGAATGGGTCTGTCAGGTCACCCATGCTATTTTAATGCATCTTCATTCAATGGGGAATGGCTTCCAATATTTTTTATGCGTTTCTTTCTCCTGGGCTTGACCCATGCATTGTAAAAGCCAGATTTGGCTCATTTTTTGAGGTTGAACATTTTTTTTGGATAGCAAGCTTCTTCTTTCACCTTCAACAAGTGATTTTTTTGCAAGTATCAGACCTTCTTCATGATTGTAACAGGTTTCTACCTCTTTGATGTTGCAAATGCAAGGATTTTGACAGTGAAAAATGACAGTGCAGACTCTGTGATCAATTTTTCAGTCCTTTGTTTGTATTGTCTTGCTTCATTTCAGACCTCTAATTGCATCTTATCAGCCTGTGTATGATGTTTCATGTTGCATTTTATGAAATTGTGTCAATTTTCATGAACAAGAAGTGTTCACCACTCCTTTGGTGTATCACCTATTAGTTTAGTTTCAATTTTTGCACTTTCTATCTCTGTCTCCTTGGAATTTAGAGTAGGATTAGGATTCAAACCTCTGCAATTGTGCAAATAACAGATCTGATCAGAGGAGTTTGAGGAACCAGCCTCTAATCTGGAGATTCCTCTCTCATTTTACAAGTCCCACACTTGGAGAGAGGTTTCAATGTTGTGCAATCACACTGGATGCCTGAAACATCAACTTAGAAACCTGATTTGCATCCAGGGGTGTTGCTGATTTGCAACAACTTGCCTCTCTTCATTGCAAAGAGTATTTGTGCATGTTGAATGTTCATTGTAGGTCCTGGAGCTGTGTTCATGGAGTTTTGGGACATTTTCTGTGTGAAATCTATCCTTGGGTTAATGTGACTGCTTTTGTCCATCCTTCCCATTGCTCACCTCTCTTTGTTCCATGGCAGATTTGATAGATGTCTACAACATTCTCCTTCTCTGGTGTATCACCATTTTAGTGTAGACATTTTTCCGTTTTTCCTTTCTCTCTCTCATCTCTCTGTCTCGAGCTTGGCATGGCTCTAGATTAGCCATTAGATTGAGCTTGAACTGCACTGGAATAGCTCTGTGGCAGAGTAGTTTAGGTAGTATCTAATCCTTGGAGCCTTCTCTGTTGAGAACTCCTTAGTCTCATTAGTTATCAAGTCCCACACTTGAGAGAAAGGATTCAATGTTATGTCAATCACACTGGATGTGTAAGTGATCAACCTAGAAACCTGATCTGCATCCAGGTGTGCTGTGCCATTTTGCACTGAATCCCGACATATTCTATGGGGTATATGACAGTGATCTTTCTAGAAAAAAATGGGATAGGAGAGAAATGGTGATCCCGAGAACTAGGCCTGATGAGGTACCCATGAAAAAATGGAAGGATACTCAAGTAGTGGAGGAAAACCCACTGGGAAAACATCCACTTACAAGAACTAAATAAAACCCTTAAAAAACTAAGAAATATCACGTCAAATGGGTCTCGACAACTAAATTCTTGATAAGGTACTTGTACGATGGAAAAGTGGCAAGCAAACGTGGGAATCTACAAGTAACCTTTCCTCACACCTAACCTCCCGAGGTCATGCCGAGACAGCCAGTGGGGATTGAATATGCATGGGATGCATACAAATTAGTTAGGCAATCTGATGTCTTCAACGCGCACTAATCAAATTTATGAATCTAAGGTAAAGAAGGCCCTCCTAGCCTGAACTAGTGTGATAGATCGATCATCAAAGATGATTGCTCGAAGGCTCCAATAAATATCGAGCTCTAGCGTGATTCGATCTATGGGTTGTGGAATACGTGAAAAATGACTTGGGATAGTTTCGTGTATGTCTCCAGATAAGGTCATAGGGTGGATAGTAAATATAATTAACTCTATGGGTGATTCTCTGGCCTAGTCCAGAACTCCTTAGCTTCGCTAGCTGCTATCATCTAACAAGGATAACTGTTCGATGATGATAGGTGGAAGCGGAGTAGATCTGAATATTAATAGCGTACATAGGCCAGCATCAACGTCAGATTAACCTGTGGGCTCGTCGGGCTATGGGATTTGTGAGTCACAACCGTAGATTCATATTGGTTGTTGTAGACCTGTTATGGTCATGTGCGGAATCAGTCTCTAATCCCTAGTGTCTAATAGTTGTATACCTTCTCGGCCTCTATATTCAGAATTAATAGTTGTGCAATCTTCTCAGAAGTATCTTACATGGGTGTTCTTGCAACCTAAATTCTTAAACTAGTATCTATGTCTGTGATGAGTATCTCCTACATCTGGTTGTGGGACCAAAGGATCACAACCGAACATTTTCTCTCTTTCAAACCATTCTATAGTCATGTGGGCATAGTTATCTATGGTAATCTGTAGTTTGGCTGACTTAACCAAAACGTATATGGTTGGTCGTCCTCTATATTCAAACCCGTGTCAACTGTGAAACTGATCTGTTGTAAGTTTTTCGTTGTTCGGAAGATTTGGATCCTAAGACTTTGATCAATATCAGCTATCGCTGTGACGAGATTGGGTTGGGACACGATTGGCTCAAATACGTATTCCCTGGGCTCTCTAGGGCCTGTGATTGTCATACAAAAGCAAAAATATAAACTAACTAGCAGCAAAGTAAAATTTAACTACTGTGAAATATATCTAGAACATATATAACTTCTATATTTTTGTGTTTTTCTGATGAATTGATATGAATGAAATTGAAAAATTAATTATTTTAATATATCTATAAATTGACAATTAATCTAATGATGATTTTAAAACAAACAAAGCAACTGAGTATAGCTACTTGATCTGTGCAGTTGTAAATCTATTCTAAAAAATGAAATAACTGATCTAATCTATTTGAAAGACCCTTGATCCTACCTCAAAAGTGAGGAGTGAATCATAGTCTCTCAGAAACTATCAATCCCCACAGCTTCCCTAGCAATATCGAAAGTAAAATTGATTGAAATAAAGTGATTGGCTACTCTATTTGATATGCTTCTAATTTAGAACTTTGAAAGCTAGAACCTGGATTCTGCAGAACAGTGGCGAATCTAATCGTGTGTCTGATTTTGTCCCCTCAGTGTGATCTCCTCGTTCCTTCGTGTTCACGTGGATCCAGAAAAGTGTGTACTGCTAGCATCAATAGAAGTAGATATTGGGACAAAGGCAGCTTAGGATACAGACTAAATATAATGCGAGTAGGAGAGAGACAACACAAGAGTACAGAGCTTGGCTTATGTAATTCCTAGTGGGATTTATGGTGAGTCATGCAACATAAAACATCTAGAACTTGAAACTATCCTATTTGAAGAACAAAACCTGCAACTTTAATGGCATCCTATTGACAAACAAACTATCCTACTCCAATGGATTGGATGAAATAATATCAGAGCTTTGCATAAGATGGATATGTGGCTTTCTAACAGCAAGAGAATGCTAACTAAGCATGTAATGAACTAAAGTATGAATCCTAAGAAAAATAAAATACTGAACTACTGAAATGAGAAAATGAGAGGCAAATTATGAGGGGCCATTTGCTTGAGCACAAGCCAACTATTTATAGCATTTGCATTTACCCAAGGTAAAAACCAAATTCATCTCTTAAACTATAAACAATGGAAAAACACTATTCCAGGGAACCAAAATCATCAATGCAAGCCTAAGGTGGTGAAAAAAGCTGGTAAACATTGAAATTTACGTGAGTCACGTTAAAAGAGAATTCTAGAAAATGTGTAAAGGACCACCGCCCTGAGCAAGGCTGCGGTTACAGGACCACCCCCCTGTCCAAGGCGGCGGTCACGAGACCGCTTCCTAGTTCAGGGTGGCAGTTTCGTAACTGAAGGGCAAAAGGAAAAGAAAAGAGGGGAAAAAGGAGAAAACAAAGCACACGGGGGCTAAGCAAGACATGTGGGATGATAGCGCACACTTGGAGATCTTTTCCGGATCCCGAACACCTTGCGAGGAGACCTATATCATCATTGGGGCACATGTTACGTTGTTCTGATAGTGCAGTACCCTACAATTTTGGGTACGTACAGATACCCGTTGAGCTTGACAAGTGATAGGGGTACACATTTTTTGAATGGGACAATCAAGATACTATTAGATGAATTTATGATTGCACACCATAAGACTACACCCTATCATCCTTAGGAAAATGGGAATTCTGAGGCCTTCAACAATATTTTGAGCTTGACATTCACAAAAAATTGTGATGTTGAAAGGAAATATTAGGATGATAAATTCTATGTCAAGCTTTGGGCGTATAGAACAACATACAAGAGGTTTAACAAGGCCATACCATTTTAGTTGGTGTTTGGTACAAAAGAAGTCCTTCCTATGGAATTCATGTTACCTTCTTTGCATATTGCACATACTGGTAGCTAATGAGAAAGAATCAGAAGAAAGAATTGACAAGATGTTATAATTGGATGAGAGGTGCACCATAACACATTGGAGTCAGAAACAAGAAAAGGCCAGGAAAAAGGCATGGCATGACCGACAGATCAAAGAAAAGAAGCTTGAGGTTGGGCAGATGGTACTACTTTTTGGTTCTAAGTTTATGCCCATTTAGGAAAGCTCAAGGTGCATTGGTTGGGATTGTATGTTATCACTCATAAAATTGAATCAAACGCTTTCTATTTAGATGTGCTTGATGGAATGCAGTTACCTGGTTACTTCAATGGGAGTAGGCTCAAGCCCTACTATAAATAAGTCTTCTTGGTGTTTTTAATAAGGTAGTATTTCCATTTAGTATAGGTTTTCCTTTATGTATTTCCTTCTTTGTCACTATAATTTTTCAGTTTAGTTTTGTGTTTTGTGTAATAAGCATGATTGTGTACTGGAAGCTAATTATAATCTAAAGTATTCTTTTATGCACAGATGACTGCACATCCCATTAGTGGGGGTGGTTGTTATTTTTTATTCACAACTAGGTACACATGGGAAGAAAATGTTACAGGTACTAGTTAAGTGTGGAAAGGAGCTGTTAGAAAGAAGATTGCTCTAAAAGGTGACCAAAGATGAAGATGAATAAAGGCACAATATAACGTGAGGTAAGCAGCGACCTTAGAGACTACTATGAGAGGGCGCAGTGGCAAGGTACTCGATGTATAGAAGCATGTAGAAGATAATTCTATATCCAAAGGATAGGAATCTACACTAGATGGTTATAGCTGGGGCACGAGGTTATACCACGTAGAAATTGTGAAAATGGTCAAGTAATGAGAGGATTTTTGGTAGGTGGAGGAGTAATAAATACACTAAATTTTTGAAGATCTATATAAGGACATGATGTGGGTTCATTTTTACCTTTGTGATCACAAGTATTCAAGAAAGATAAGTGCAACCGAGCTGAGTGAGTTGTATTAAGGTGCAAAGAGTTGTGAAACTAGGTGTGGAGTGTAGATTTATGCACAGAAAAGGCTTGCATCCCCATTGGTGAAGGGTTTGAGTGAATAAGAAGCATTGAGAAGGAGATAGGGCATGCATTTTTAAGCTAGGGCACACATATTTGAGCTAGGGTTTGGGTTTAATCATTACAGATGAAAAAAGGCAGAATTTTTCCGATGGCACCAAAGAAAGTACCTACAGCAGGCACAAAAGGAAAGAAGAAGGTAGAAGTTGAAGTTTAAATTTCTCATGAGAGTAATTTTTCAAAGATGTAGTACCAAGAATAAGTAATAGTCAGACATGAGTGTGATTCCCACATCCGCAGATGTAAACTAAGTGACTACAACCACCGTACCATTGACAACAAGGGATATTTGGACCGTTTGTTGAGTAAGAAGACCAACAAGTATATTGTGGAGGATCTGAAAGTGTATGACAATGTTGGGGAGAAATTATTGAAGTAAGGAGTTTATCAGTCGTATGAGATCCCTTATTTTGGAAAATATGAACCCTTATATCAATGGATGATGATTCAAGTCCATGAGAACTTATTTTATTTCATTGGACAAAGGGTTGATATCATAACATCATTGGTTTCAACGCTAATAGGTTTGAAGGGCATAGGGGTAGACCTTGTTTGTGACTTGACTGATAAAGCAACAATCATAGAAATAAGAAAGCAGTTGGGGTATACCAATGGTCCACACATAATGGACATAAACAAACTGAAGAAGTTCCTTTTGGTGCAAGAAGCTACGCATCTTCTCACCAAGCTAAATGACCAAGAGAGATGGTCACAGGTAAACACTATGTGGCTTCATATTCCAAAGAAAATGTCTCAGGGAGTAGTATACAACTTAGTACCTGCTATGTTGTAGACATCATTATTGTGGAAGCACACACAATAGAAAAGATAAGTTTTGGCATTGTCCTACTTTCTGTTGTGTTTTTAGAAATTGGAGTGCCCGATGGGCTAAAGAACAAGATATGGGAGTAACCCTTGGAAAAAAATTCCCTCGCGGAAAGGTTTGAAAAATATCCATGTGAGGATAAATGAGTAGGCCATTTAAATAGAGGGAATAAATGTGGTATGAATGAATTTGCGTGGCATTTGGAGAAGAGTGGTGCATTCCCAAAGAGCTACCTTTGGTAGTAGGCAAGGAAATACAATTCACGGTGTACCAACACTTCTGCATCATGTGATTTACCATGAGGGATGGGACATGGAGCCCATGGTGGAAACTACCCTATACCTTCACAGTGTGCTACTTCCAGGCATTTTTTCAAATATTTACTAATGCACAACATCTGAAATTCAACATAGATAAGGTAGAGTATGACTACCACACCCTCAAGGAGACATATGTATATCTAAGCTAGGGTTCCTACATTGAGAGGCTCATTTAAGACGTCATAAATATGAAGCTAGTAAGCTTGGATATTGGGGATATTGGAGCCACACTCGTATATCTTCAGCTTAAGCCTAGGATAGATAATAACAAGTATGTGGAGAATGAGTTCATGCCTCCAGGGCTGTCTGAGGGAAAACATATAATGGAGAACATGCCAGCTCCAAATCCTACAAATACTATAGAGGTAGATAAGGAGGAAGAAGAATATGAAGGCAGTGGAAGCTTAGATCATAGAGGTCAAAGGCATCCCTCAGACAGAATGGAGACTGAGTGCTCAGATAATCCACCTCATGAGAAAGAAGGATATGAGGACTTAGACATGGAAGAAATCCATGAAGAGGGCTGATTTAAGAGGGTATTCAGGTGAACAAGGACCTAAGGTGTGGGAACTTCACAGCTTGTACGAAGATCACCATGACTCTCCCCTTAGAAGGAGGTAACTAAGAAGAGGAGGAGAAAGCTACAGCTGAGTAAGGAGGTGAAGAAGTCACAAAGAGTGCGCCTGGGACCCTATTATGGCAAGAAGATGTGAAAGATCCCAGAGATGAGGAAATGAAAGATGGAGAAGAAGGCATGAAGGAGGAATAAGAATAAGAGCATGGGCCACCTCACACACATGATACTACTCAAGACATCGAAGGGAAAATTCCAAACCTTGGTGCTCAGGTTCATAAGGGGCCAAGAAAAAAAATAACAAGTGAAGAATATGTTGTACCAAGTATGGGATATAATGAGGACACAAGAAAAATTATCTGCACCTAGTTTCAAAGCACAATGCACCTGAAGGAATTATATGGGTGGGAGATAATGGACCACAACATGGCCACTACGCGTGCAAGGAAATAAATATCTTGGTCCATGCATACTCACATGGATGAGCCAATTTTTTGTTGTATGCGAGGAGTCATGTGTATCAAGAAGAGTGAAGAAGGCACCTCAGAGTAGGCACATGACTATAAAGCCCACTCTCATATCTAATGAGTAGGTGAGAATTGCCTTGGTCAAGGTATCTATAGAGGTGGCGCAGAGGAATGTTGATAAGGTTGTCACTATTAGAGCACTACTTGAAGACACCAAGGAAAAAACTACAGAAATAACATGTCTAAAAGGAGAGACGGATCTGGAACAGAAAAATAATGAGGCCTTCAAAAGTATGGTAGAAGAAATTTGAGACTATGTCCTAAAAACAAGAGCACACCTAGAGTCAAAGGTACCTAAGAAGTTTCCTTCGGCTATGCATTATGTGCACACATTAGTTAATTTGGTGCTTGAAGATGGACCAATTTGGATGCTAGTGCCAAAGGATACTGAGTAGGAAGCATAAAGGGAAAGGGCCTCCATGGTTAGGAATATTTATTCTTACGAGGCATTACTCCAAACTTTACAAGAATATCTGAAGAAAGTAGATCAAGCATTGAACATATGTGCAACAACACAAGTAGTGATCAGGATCATGACTATAATAGAAGATAATTAAGTTCTTAAGGCTATGAAGGATGAGACTCTAGGGCATGCAGAAACATTGGAATTAGTAAAACAAAATTACAAAGCCCTTGCAGTAGCACAAAACCCATATAAGGAGAGGCTAGATGAAATTGGAAAGATCATAGTGGAAAAGATGGATCTTCAAGAGTGAAGGATGTCTGATATGTCCAATATTTTCATAGTACTACAAAATGAAAAGAAAGAGATAACCTAGGAAGAGTTATAGGCCATAACTATAGAAGTTACAGAGAAGACAAAAACCTCGCTAAATGATTGGAAAACATTGGAGGATGAGATTAAAGTAGAATATCTAGAGTTGATCCTCCCAGTTGAAATAGAGGGTGTTGCAATATAGAAGTCTATTTTTTGTATAGTAATTATTTACATTCCTTCCATTCTTATTCTTTGGGATAATCAAATGGAACCCCATTGCCAGGACTAAAATGTAAATTAGTATGGGATAATGTTGAGTGGAAAAATTATTACACCAAGGAGATGACACATAGAAGATTCACATGAAGGAACAAGGTACATTTGAAGGAGAGGAAGGATAGGAAAGGAAATGTGTGTCAGAATAGGTTGATTTGGGCTTTAGCCATTTTTGTAGTTACGGGCTATTTTTTAGAGATAGTGTGCGGAGCACACAACGAGATGGAGACTTGTGCGAAAAAAAAATACTATTTTAAGGATGAGCAACTACTAAGTGACATGCATGAGTTAGGGATAATAATAGGATTACTACTTCTAGTTAACTATAAGAGATCTATTATTAGCGAACTTTCATGGGTGCATATTATTGTAAAGGGGCATGACTATTTTCAACATGCAACCTATTTTGGGAAGTGCATAAGTGGTGAAGGGAAAGTCGCCACCCCTATAAGTATGTAGTGAACTATGTAGGTTAGTGTGTGTGGGTTATTGTAAAGTTATAATATTGGATCTGATGTGCACATGACTTATGGTGATACTATTTATTGTAAGAAGCTTCTATGTTTACTGTGTTTAAATATAATGGAGTATATTGGCTGGATAATGGTGTTCAACATAATTATAACTAATTCTTGTATGGTTGATCTCATTATGGTTATTGTTTAATTCATGAATCTTTAGGATCTAGATCTAGAATATGCTCTGTAGAATGTTTATGGTTAGTTATGTTTATGAATGTATGCTTTTTCTTATTCGCACTAACATCCTGCATCAACAACTCTAAAGAGGGGCCTGGTACCTTTGCGCGCTTCATGTGAGCACTCAGCTCAGGCTGGGTAATGTGCCAGCACATCTGGGTTATTCATGGTAGATTCTAGGATGCATCACATTTGTTGATCAGGTGCATCCTTTCTTATTTAATTGGAGGTTATTATCTTATTATGTTCTATGAAACGTCAGATAATTTCATTTCATGAGTATATTTGTATTTCATGAGTAGGTATTTTACCTTTGCTCATGTTCACCTAGGTACTTTATTTACCTTAATTGTATTTATCCTCACCCACTTATGTGTGTGGATATTTATTTTTTATTTATTTAGATATTAGGGGGATATTATCTAGTTGTTAGGTATACTTCTTTCCTTCATCTATGGTATTGACTAGATCTTTGATGTCTAGTTCTCTCCTAAATCTATGGACTTAACTAGTTCTTGGCTTGACCTACAACCTTGACTGGTTCTTAGATTTTTATTCCTTGCCTATATAAGCAAGGCCCATTCTCATTATATTTCATTAAATTCCATAATAATATATGATATTGATCCTCATTTGTTTGCAAAGGTTTATGTACAGTTATTCTAGAAAATTACTTTCATCTTATTGATCATGGTGTTTGATTAGCATAGGTGTTCTTGGCTTGGTATGATCTGGTTATCGTTATTTTAATGGTATCATAGCAAGATATTGCTATTGACATATGTCTGTAAGTTTTATTTTACAAATAAATTCTTCTTTTTTTATTATTGGCAAATATTTTTTTGAAAGGGACTATAACCTTGTGTACAATAGAGGGCCTAGGAGCCAGAATAGGAATGAAAACTAGAAAAAAAAGGATCAGAATCCAAGTGTGACAATGAAGCCCAAAGTAGCCAAGAAACAGCTACCCAATCAAGACAAAACAACAAAAACTCTGCAAAAAAGTAGCAAAGAGACCACAAAAAAAAGCAAAAAAACATACAATAGCAGCTAAAGCACCTACAACTACTTCTTGGCAGCTTTGTCGATGCTGGTTTTGATGTTCTTCTAGGATCTGAACATTCCCAAAGTTGTCATGTGGGCAGCGTCAATCTTATCCAGCTGATCAATAGTCCTTTTGCTTTCCTTATCATTGCCCCAAAGTATTGCCAGAACTCCGCTGAGATTGGAGACACTTCTGACATGCTGCTCAATGAATTCCTCAATCACATTAAAAATGGCCATATTGTAATCATGACGAGTTTTGGCCTTCCCTAAATGGGAGTCTAATGGCCATATTTTACAAATAAATTCTTTGTAGATTCATATATTAGGTATTTTCTCGTATTTTGTTTTTGTATGCGTTTTTATGTAAAACAAAGACTTCATTTAGATATGGAAGGTAGAAAAACCCTAAGATCAACTGTAAACTTGACCGTTTTTGGAGGTAGTCATTTTTTGGTTTTTTAGTTGTGCAGAGAAACAATCTAGTTTACCTCAGGATTTGTGCCAACTAGAAAGGAAATCCAGCAAATAATTTTCTGGGTTCTTCAAATTTTTTTGAAAATAAGTGACACACCCTAGAATATTAAGTTACTCACATCCATTGAAATCCTTAGCCCCTGGTCATATGGTATGGTCATATAAGGGCTTAAAGCTTGTGATTCCTACCAGTAGGTGCTTAACTCCAATCCTCTTTCATTTTTATTTGTGTGGTGAAGGCAAGAGCATTTTATTTTGTTTTAGTGGCAACTAAAATAAATAGTAGAGCATAGTATTGAGAAGCTTGTAAATTTTGGTCAGTAACTTGGTTTTGAGTGTCTTTTTTTTTCTAAAAGTGCTTGTATTTTCATGATCTTTCCATTGGAAATATTTATTTTTAGAATCATACTATAATTATAAAGTGCCATATTATAACACACACTCATTATAAAGTGCCAAAATCTAGGGGGGCTCTTGTTGCATTGCTTGGGGTTCTTGTTGCATTGCTTGGTTCTTGAATTTCTTTTGGTGATTTTTTAAGGATGGCGTATACTTGTAAACTAGATTATGTTAAACCATTAACAACACATAATTACCACACATGAAAACCAAGAATGGAAAAAATAATTAAGTAGAAAAGGATTATGGGATTTAACTTCTTCAGAACAACCAATGTTCACTAGAGAATATGAGAAATTTCAGTACCAGTGCAAATTTGATGAGTGTAATGGTTTGATAGGAACTAATGTAAGTGGCAGTATTTTGTTTCATTTGGAAAAGTGTGACTCTACTTTCAAAATATGGGAGAAATTGGAGGATTTATTTGGTAAGGTGGATCATATGAGATCCATGCAACTTGAAATTAAGATCACCTCTCTTAATCCTAAATATTTTCCAACAATTCTTGACTATCTTACTAAGTTCAAGTATTTGTTGACACAATTAAAGGGTAGTGGAAGAGATAAGAAAGATGAAGAGTGTGTTTACTTGATTCTATCCAAGTTGAGAGGACCATTTCAAATATTTTATTCTACCTTTTTCTCTAGCATGGATGCCTTAGGTGACACATTCAAACTGCCTGAATTAGAATTTTTTTGTGAAAGACTTACTAGGGAAGAATCCAAATTGTCTCACCTTGAGTCTTCCACCTCTCAAAAGGCATTAGTTGCATCTAATCCTAAGTGTAAGGGAAAACAAAAAATTAAAACCAAATCCACCCCTTCTCCATCTCAAAGTGCTCCTAAACCTAAAGAAAATAACTCTAAACCCAAAGAGTCTTCTAAATCCAAGAATAAGTCTAGCCTTTCATACTCTTTTTATGGGGGTAGTGGTCACGAAGAACATACGTGTTATAAGAGAATGCAAGCCTTAGAGGATGCAGTTAAGAAACACAAAATTTCTCTCCACTCCACATCCTTCTAATCAACATGATAAATCACTTAATATTGTTGGGAGATTTTAGTCACCACTTGCAGACAGTTGGGTTATAGATTCTGGTTCTTCTCATCACACGACTTCTTCCAAGGAGTCTTTTATTTCTCTAGGTTTGAGTTTTACTTACAAAATTGAGGTTGGCGATTCTTCCTTTCTTTTTGTTGAGGGAAAAGGTGATATAGAACTTGATGGGGGCAATATCCAAGATGCACTATATAATCCTAACATCACTACAAATTTTCTTTCTGTATATTAAATTTGTCATTCTGGTCAAGGAAAAATTAGTGACTTTTACACCACATGGAGTAGAAGTAAGAACTTTGTTGAAGCCTTATTCACTTATTGCTCAGGGTATTGTTGATCATAGTTCTAGACTATATCACTTTGAGGGTTTTGATGACACTTTTTATATAGGGACATGATTGGTTTCTAATGCAGATTCAGAGAGTAAGCTTTGGCATCAAATATTTGGACATCTTAATTACATGTATTTGAAGGAGTTGAACACTCATGGTATGGTAGATGGTCTTCCTAGAGTTTCTTGTCTTGAGGGAGTTTTCTCTGGCTGTGCATTAGGGAAACAAAACCAAGATAAATTTCCTAATAATTCTTCTTCTATCTACTGGTTTTGTTCGTTGCCACTCCAATCATATAGTGTATCACCAACATGTTGGTGAGGATATTTTTATACTTGTTGTCGAGACTCATACTGTGGACATGTCATTTCTATTTTGGCCCCTAGCTTCACTTGAGGGGGGTGTTAGAGTAGGCATTTACCTTAGCTCATGTTCACCTAGGTACTTTATTTACCTTTATTGTATTTATCCTCACCCACTTATGTGTGTTGATATTTCTTTTTATTTATTTAGATATTAGGGGGATATTATCTAGTTTCTAGGTAAAGTTCTTTCCTTGATATATGGTATTGACTAGATCCTTGATGTCTAGTTCTCTCCTAAATCTATGTACTTAACTATGTATTTTATGACTAGTTCTTTACTTGATTTATGGCTTGATCTATGACCTTGACTAGTTCTTAGATTTTTATTCCTTTCCTATATAAGTAAAGCCCATTCCCATTGTATTTCATTGAGTTCCATAATAATATATGATATTGTTTCTCATTTTTTTGCAAAGGTTTATGTAAAGTTATTCTGGTGAATTACTTTCATCTTATTGATCATGGTGTTTGATTATCATCTGTGTTATTGGTTTGGTATGATCTGGTTATCGTTCCTTTTAGATCTTATTATGGTTATTGTTTAATTCATGAATCTTGAGGATCTAGATCTGAAATATTTTTTGTAGAATGTTTATGGTTAGTTATGTTTCTAAATGAATGCTTTATATTATTTGCACTAACATCCTGTATCAACAACTCTAAAGAGGGGCCTGGTACCTTTGCGCACTTTGGGTGAGTGCTCAGCTCAGGTAGGGTGATGTGCTAGCGTGCCCATGTTATTCATGGTAGATTCTAGGCTGCATCACATTTTTTGATTAAGTGCATCCTTTCTTATTTAATTAGAGGTTATTCTATTATTATGTTCTATGAAACATCAGATAATTTCATTTCATGAGTATATCCATATTCATCCTCCAGTTCTTGATATCTATGAGGAATTCTATGATATTGCAGAAATTTATCAAAATACAACCCTTTCCTATGGAACATGTATACACCTAATTTTTCACGCTTTATATTTTAATACATGTTACTAATGATTTATCTTCCAGGTTAGAGGTCACTAATGCATCTATTTCTGAGAACGTGTGCCATAAGGGTCTCATCCTGGGATAGGGGTATGACTATTCATGTAATCATTGGGTTAGGGATCATACATAGAGAGAATAGGTTTTGGTCCTATTTATCCACCCCTTTTTCTATTGCCTTCTTTATTTTCTTCACAATATTTTGAAACCTTACATGAGCATGGCCATATTATTTTTAATTGCATTACCTTTTTCCATCATGAAACATTGCACAAACCCATTGATAATTTCCCCTCCCTAGCCGACACCACTTCCCGCAGGTGATTGGCTTGGTGTTATTTCAAAATCCTGTCTGATTCCTTCACCTGTGGGTGAAGGTATTGGTATAAATTCCAAAAATATAGCTTCACCACATAATAGATAGCACAAATTTGAGAGTAACTTTCCATTATCTTTGCTCTTTTTCACCTACTTGCATCTTCTCTCTCAACTATTGGATTTATTGCATCTTGACTCTTGGATTAGAGATTATTCTTGATTGGATTGGTTTGTTTGTACTTTTGGTTCACCTATAGTGAGTTAGTACTAGAGTGTTTCCCCTTATCCACCCAAAATATATTCTCTCTTGGTGTATGGTCCTTTGAAAAATAGATGCATCAAGGACCGCCCCCAATAGGTAAGTTCTATAACTCAACTTGTCATTTTGTATAGAATAGTATCCTATCTTTTCTCATTACACTATGATAGCTTAGGATTTTATGCAAATGTTAGGTTAACACATTGTATTACAGTTCTTAATTTTATGTTGCATGTTTTACTTTAGTTAACACAAACTTTACATGTTTATCTTGCTCATTATCAGCCCCCACAATGTCAATACCTCAATAGGGTTACTTCCTCTTCTTCAACCTAGGGCTTCAGAAATATTAGGTTGTACTATTGTAAGAGTTAATTCACTTTGGGTATGCCATCTCAGTGGTCCCTATACCCCCTCTTAATTCTATCTGCTATGTGTCGATATTGGTGTGTCTCTTACTCATTGCCTTGATACCCTAGTTAAATGGATGATGAGAGTGCATGTTGTCTAGACACAATGTTTCCCGCCATACATCCCTGGTTAAAATGACATGAAACTTTATTTTTTACCCTTTGATTGAGCACAACTCATTAAAAGCATCCATTTTAAGTTTTACATTGTTTCAGCTTTTAAAAATTTAGAAAAACTGTTAAAAGAAATTTTCTCAGACGCCATCGGCCCATGTGTCAATTCTGTGTAAGGACAATCCTATATGTTATGTCCAATTTTTTCCCATATGCCATCAGCCCTTGTGTCTATTTTTTATAGGGACAATTGTGTCTGTTTTAGTCTATTTTCATTCTTGATGCCATCGGCCTCTGTATAAGTTTTGTACAGGGCCAATTGTGTCTGTTTTAGTGTATTTTCCTTTCCCAATGCCATAGGCCCCTGTGTATAATTTGTACAGGGCCGATTACATCTAAATTATAGTTTTTCAAAATTTTATTTTTAATTTCCAGAATACACCAATATCTCCTCTCAGGATCTTTTTGGATCACTTGAATCCCTTGAAATTCTACATGGGCTATTCAATCATATATGTATTTCCTATTTATACACCTAAGTGTTAAAGTTCATATCTTGCAAATTCTAATCCACATAGTGTAGACACAAAATTATGCACTTGGATATATTTCTCTGTCCATAAACACACACTAGCATTCATAAGATTCCTTAGCAAGAAAACTAGTAATTAACGACTACCTTTGGCCATTTATATTTTTTTTCTTGTTATCTATCTAGTGTTTCACAGTCTACAACCCAGTTGATACTTTACTTTTTAAATATTTTATGACTTTAGACACTAGTGCCCATCCAGGATGCCAATGTCCAGGCACCCTCATCCCCTCTAGGTGCCCCTGACCTTTTCTCACCTTACTCAATCTTTTTGCTGTCTTTTATCTTTTGGGCATCTTATTTTTTATGGGTTATCCATCCAACTATTACTTATTAAATTCAAACAAGGGAATCATATAAATACATACCTATGTGACTAGAATAAGAGGCCAAGCTTTAAGCATCATTACTATCACCTAAGCTTGCACTCAAAATGAGCCTAAATAACTTCAAACCATCCATTTGGCATTTAATTAAGGGACAAGGGACTGAATTTTGTGCATACACTACATAGGAAGGGGAATTTTCTTTATTCCATCTAGACATCTATCTACATTGCTACATATAATTATAACCCACTATCAAGTGCACTTGCATAAGGACATCCTAGGGCACGATTCCTACACACACTCACAAGAAATACATAGAGTATGATATATAGTGCAATGCTCAGTTATAATATCACTCTGTTGCATGACTTCTAGGGTCAGTCTAACTCCCCATATTACATATTTATTTTTTAGATTTGATGTGCTATTATGGGTTTATAAGTGAAACTTTGTTTTACACATTACGGGTACATCAACGATCATATTGCGACACACATGTGATAAAAATATAATATTAACAACACTTGTGTAACACAATGAAGATCAAGTTGTAACCATTTTTGTAGTCACATGCACCTAATAGAGGTCGTCAACACCTAGATGCCCTATCCTGCCATGAGAACTCATGTCCATCTTGTTTCATAACCTATAAAATTTATTCAGAGAAATAATGTCATAAATCACTTCCTGTTCAACATCTTTGTGATTCTGCATCATTCCCGAATTGAGTGTAAATTGGATAAGTCCATTTCTCTCTCTCTCTTGCACCTAGGGTTTCATATTTATTAGTTTATTTCTTGTGTCAAATCTATATTTTAATATTTATTTACCATATGTGACTCTATAATTATGGTTTAGCATTAAAAGTTTATTTTTTTAAATCCTTTGGAGAACCCACATTTGAATACTCTTGGATCCTCATTTTTATTCTTGCATGGATCCTAATGTTTCTCAAGTATTCTTGCATCAATTGCTTCAAATGCACCCATATTGAAAGATGCTCTCCAAAAAATCCTATACACTATATATCTCCCTAGCAATATGCCACCTTCACAAGTCAATGCCATATTCGATCATCTCTCTAATGAATTTATTAGTCCTAATGTCAATCAATCCATTTGAAATTTTATTCAATCTTTAAATTATTTATTTCAAGATAAAATTCAGGCTATGGAATCCAAGATTACATCTCTCACATATGAAATCCAACATCTTAAAGATTTTTCTCAATCCAATGCTAGTTATTCTTCTACATCTCCTCCTACTTCTGTCTTCTACACGTGATCTTATCAGTGAACCCCAAGTCTTGCCACTTCCCACACCTCTCAAATTTGATTTCAATCCTAAACAACATGATATTATTCCTCATATTCTCACTCATTAATTTATATACTTAAAATCTACTCATTCCTATCATCCTTATTTCAATTTATCAATGATGGGGAGTGGAGGAGAGGGAGGTGGGAGAATGGTTTTGAAATTTACAACTGAACAGAAGACTGGGGATGGGGACATAGATGCATACGAAGGAGATGGAGACAAAGAAGGGAAACATGGATATGGGGATAGAAAAGGGGCACGTGAAGATACACATATTTAGGAAGTAGAGGGCCCTAGACCCACATGGGTAGGGGTGGTCTCTATGAAAACCCCATGAGTTGAAACAGAGACCACCCAAGTAAAATTCACACATCGAATATCTGAAAGTGGAAACCATTTCATGGTTCCAGATGAGCTCATTGATAGAGTGATGTAAAGAAACAAATTATCCTTGATTGGAAAATTTCATGGGCCACAACCTAACGTGGATGTGGTAAGAAGATGGGAAGGGAGAAAATGACAACCAAAATGTAACATGGAAATTTCTTTGCAAACTAAATATTTTTTCCTTGTCAATTTAAATAGCACAAAAGATTGTAATCAAGTTATAGAAGGAGGAGGACCCTGGTTTTTTAGATCCATGGGGATATTTTTAAAAAGGTGGACCCTAGGCTTCGACCCAGATAGATAAAATATCAATGTCATTCCCCTATGGGTCAAACTCTTAGGATTACCCCTATATTTTTGTAAATAATAGTTTCTGAATAGTGTTGAAAAATATTTAGGTTCATTGGTGGCCATCAATGGTTCAACCAAATCCAGAACAATACCAGCCTTCACTAGACTATGTATTAATGTGGATCTTGACAAAGAGCTACCTGAAGTATTCACTAGTCATTCAAAAGTAGGTAGTTGGAAGTAGACGTTGGAATATGAGACATCCATTTCTAGATGCAAGAAGTGCAATAAAATTGGTCCTAATACCAAAGCATGCCCAAAAATGTTAATGAAGGCCATACAAGGGAACCAAGAAAAAGAATGGAATGGAAGGAAAAACATAATGAAGATAAAGTGCAGAAAGAAGACTTAGGTAAAGGAAAAGAACAAGAAAACAAAAAATCAGATGAAAATCAGTATATGGATTAAGAAAATCCTTTTGCATGTCTTGAAACACAAGAATAAGATTCACTGGAGGAAGGAGAATTTTTTGAACAAAGCTAGATAAATTATCTCCTTATACCAGTCATAGAGATAGAGGAAGAGGATGAAATACATAAGAAAGATGAAGATTCATTAGAAATGGCCCAAGAAGAATCAAGAGAAGAAACAAAGATGAAACAAGAATAAATACATAAAGACCAAGAAAAAGGAACAACAACAGAAGACAAGGTAGGATTGGAAACAATTCTAGATGAAGAAAAAAACCCAGGAAAAGGATCAAATTAGAATAAGAGTGAGGAAATAAAGATCATGGTGACCCATATAAAGGGGAAAATAAATATTCAAGAAGCATCATCCTCCATGACACTTAAGCAATATAGAGTAGATGTAGGAGGCTGCACCACTAGAGGAAAAAAATCAATCAAAGAGGAGAAAAAAAAAACCATGGAAAAACAAATAAAAATAGAGAGGCAATCATCATTTGACCACAAAGGGCCCAAAAAAATCATAGGATTAACATAAGAGGCCTCGATAAATGTAGAAAGTAAGTAAAATATTTTGGAAGTTTGTATATGTTTTTGCAGTTTGCTTGGTTTTTGTTAGTTCTAGACTATTTTTGAACTGTATTTGGACTGGATATGGACTGGTTTTGTTGTATGATCTAGTTTTTTTAGGTGTATGGTTTAGTTTTAACTCATGAAATTTTTATTGCCATATCTGGATTATAGATCCTATTGTAATAGGGTAGGTCCCCTGTCAAAACCCTCCTTTTACCAAATAAAAAAAAATTCCTATCCTCCTTATCGGATTGCAAAATACCATGGTCACCCATATTACAATTATAATTGAATTAATGGACATACTGATAATGATTACTATGCTCTAAAATGATAAATTGGCAACCTTAAACATTATGGTCTCATTTCATTTGCTACACAAAATGCTACTACATGTTCATCTCCATTTTCTAAATCCCACTGGGTTCCTAAATCTGATCCATCTGTGTATAGTGATCATAATTCCATAATTTCTAATGTTCCTACTATGGTAAGTCAAACGTCGCCTATCCAACCCATTCCAACTAAGAAATGACCTTTCAAGGTCCGTCCTCCATCATCCCCCCTCTAAATTATTCTATTGTATTACCAACTGTAATTAAGAAAATTACTCTAAAAGTCTGTATAAATCCTCCTCCTCTAAAGTATTATAAAGCATTATCAATCCCACATAAACTACCACCATTCAAGGTACCTCTTCATCCTATTCCACTCATCATCTAATTATTTTTGTCAAACAAACTATTCCTTATATTGATGGCCAAGGCACATTTCAAGCTCCACCACCATGACATGGTCCTTCTCTACATCACACACTTGGGGGGGAACATACTTTCTTCCCCCCTTTTAATCATTACAAATTCTTTCTAATATCTACACATACACATTACGTTTTGTGCTTCACCTCTAGTATTTCTCATCTCCCTTATACATCATGGTACATACACTTATCTTATCATTACCATATCACACTCTAGTTCCATGGTTCATACTCGATTGCTAAGGGTCTAAATAAAAAACGAACCCAACACCACTCACACTTTACACTCTATGCTTCATGTTTTATTATGTCTAGTGCACATTTTCAAACAATTTCCTGATGAAGAAATCTTGTTCTATAGTTCATTGTTGATTGTTGAGGTGTCTTTTATAAACTAGCCTTATCTCATACTCATCTACATCCCCTATTGGGCATGCAGTTCCTATCACATTCATATTGCATACCATTCCATCTCACTCATACACACAACGTATTTCATATATTGGTTGCACTTATTCTTGCTTGCTTATATGTACATGTACACTATGTTTCCCATGCTAGATAGATACTTAGTATGTCAATATATTTTCTATATACACATGCATGTTAACTTGTTCCCTAGTTGTGAATGCAGAATTATTACATATCCTTACATGTTGCAATGATTCTTGGCACTATAGCTCTTACCAGTCCCACCAAGGATCCTGGGGACATCTAATTTCTCACACATTACGTGTGTTATTATTTCATTATTTACTACTTCTACTTCCTGGCACACTACTTTATACTGGTACATACATGTTTTGACATACTCCTTATCTTTTTAGCATGTTAACGAGGGCTTCATTGAAACATTTTCATTACAGGAACTATTTTCCACCATGGTTGTATGAAAATTTTCTTGACATTACTTTCTAATTATATGCTATTGTTTGTGGGATATACCCTATGTCTTGTATGATCTTTTCTTGTCTTCTTTTGGCTACTTCAGCCCTGATTGTCCTGTGACATTGGGAGAAACCTAATTCTCATGGTCTATCTCATATGCACCTTTGCTTGTTACATTGTTTGCTATATTTTTCTACTAACACATTTACCTATCCAGTTTCTTTGCATGTTCCTTGGTTTCTACCATGCACGTTCCCTCCCCCTATAGGGATATAGTTCAAATCAGCATCACATCCTCTCTTTGGGATGAATTCTCCTATCAATGTTGCATGCACCATAAACAAGGGGGGAATACATTGAGTGAACCAATCACCCCATAAACCAGCTTAGAGTTACATTAAATGCATTTAAAGTATAGGAATAAAGTAGTCATAAAGTCTTAGAATGACCCAAAATATGACTTGGGTTATTAACAATACATAGACACCAACACCTAGGCTCAGACAAGAGTGCTTGGGTACCTGTGTCCTCCCTTGGATGCTAATGTCCTAGGTGTAAACACAAAAATGTTCTCAGATCAACAAAGTTCACATCAATTTATAGATAATTTTCAAATTACAAGCACAATCCTCTATCCAAAAGAATGCATTCTATCTCCATTTCAATCGGAACAAACATTACATTTGGAACAAATTTGGGACAATGAGAACAAAATAGGATCACACCATCTACAATGGTGTATAATTAGGGAATATTAAATGAAAAAGAGTAACACTAGACCTCTCTCCCTAATAATTTCTCTTTGGCATGAGATTTCCAAAAAAATCCGCACTTGGTGTGGGATCACATGAAAAACTCTCTCTAGGCATGAGATCACCCAAATAACTCTCTCTTGGTGTGAGATCACCCAAAAAAATTACCCCTCTACAACATTTTAGGACATTTTCTATCCTTTTCACTCTTCAAAAATCAGGTGCACACTTTCCATTTACTACTTTTACATACTTTCACATGCTTTACATACTTATACAAAATTTTCATATACACATATTTGACTACTTGTTCACTCTTCTTTTACAGGTTCATACTTAATGTGTAATAAGAATAAACCTTTAACAAGCATAATAAGCTACAAAAAATAGGTACAATATGATAGAACACATATGCATACACCCCTAGGGTCACTTTCCTTTCCTAGTTTCCACACTTCACTTGTCTCTTAGGCACGCTATCGCCATCACAATAGACATGGTTATCAAGTACAAATATCCGAACTAATTTATGTTATCAAGTATTCACTTAATAACATAAAGTGGGGGAAAATTTAGACACAAAATTATGCACTTGGGTACATTTATAGGTCCATAAACACATACTATAATTCATATGATTCCTAATCAAGAAAACTTGTAATTGACCACTATTTTTGGCCTTTTATCTTTGTTTCTTGTTATCTACATGGTCTTTCACACCCTAGATCATATTTGGTACTTTACTTGTTTATATTTTAAGACTTCAAACATCAACGCCTAGCCAAAATGCTAGTGCCCAGGTGCCCTCGTCTCCTCTGGGCACCCCTGAACTCTTTTCACCTTACTCTCTATTTTTGGGCATCTTTTATCTTTTGGGCCTCTTATTTTCTTATGGGTCAACCTTCAATTTTCAATTACAAAATTAAAACAATGGAATTATATAAATACATATCTATGTGACTATAATAATAGACCAAACTCTAAGCATTGTTACTATCACCTAAGATTACACTCAAAAGGAACCTAAAACACTTCAAAACATCCATTTTACATTCAATCAAGGGACAAAGGACTACATTTTCTGCATACACTACATGGTAAGGGGAATTTTATTTATTCCATCCACACATCCATATACATTACTACATCTAGCTATATTCCGCTATCAAGTGCACTTACATAAGGGCATACTAGGGCACAATTATTGCACACACTCACAAGAACTATATGGAGTCTGAGATGTAGTGCAATGCTTGTTTGTAAGATCACTTTGTTAGGTGACCACTAGGGTCATTATGAATCACCATATTTCATCTCTCTTTTCTGTATTTAAGGTGGTATTGTGGGTTTTGTAGGTGAATATGTGTTATGAATGTTGCAGGTACATCAATGATCATATTGCGACACACATGCAATAAAAATATAATATTTGTGACACTTGTGCAAAATAGTAAAGATCAAGTTCTTATCGTTTTCATACTCATAGGTGCCCATTAGAGGTCGTTAGTGCCCATACACCCTTGTCCTTTTTATGGGAGCCCATTTCCAACCTATTTTGTAACCTACATAATTTATTCAGAGTAATAATGACACAAATCACTTCTTGTTCAATAGTTTTCCCAGTTTGCATCAATTATGGATCAATCACAAATTGGCTATCCATTTCTCTCTCCATGGCATTTATGGTTATATATTTTCTTATTTTATTGTTTGTTTCAAATATGTATTTTAATATTTATTTATCATGTGTGAATCTATAATTAGGGTTCAACATTAAAAGTTTATTTTTGTTAAATCACCTAGTTGCCCTAGTCTTACACATAAAGCTCCACTACCCTTACCTTGTCCCTCTGATCACTTAGATCAAGGTTTCTCAGCTGAGTGTAATGTAGTTGAGATGGATAATATATAACCATGATATATATTTAAAAATCTCAATGGAAACAAATTTATTACACTCGATTGGGATGGAAGTCTCCGAAAAATATCCATGGAGATGATCATGCCTTGTTTTAATTACAAAGGGACTTATCATAGTCAAACTCCTCCTTGCAGGAGTGATCAAAATGAGTCTCCTAAAACCCCTACCAATGAATATGATGAACACCAAGAATTACTTACAAATAAAGGCCAATCTTCTTATATGGATCTTAATGTATTGATAGCTAAGCTCCTAGACCAGTGGCCTTATCCCAAGCTGCTACTACAACTATCATGATCCATATGTAAAATCAGATGTTACAAAAAACATCTCAGAGTGTCATTCCCAACATACCTTCCTTCAAAACTCCTCCATTGGTGGATGTGTAAGGGAATCCTATTCCTTCTCCACCAATCCAAAAAAAGATGTTGTTAACTATCCAAAATGAACCCTTAGCTTCATATATCGCAACCATGGATTTAGAAGAGTCTATCCCTACCATCTATTACAATGGTTCTAGGGATCCAACCCTCTTTCTCAAAACTTTTGTAAATTTATATAAATAATGGATTCAAATAAATACTTATGTGATAACTAATCTTCTAGCAAAAACCTTAATGGGTGAGGCCCTAGAATGATATATTCAAATCTCTCCCATCTCAATAGTTGATCTATAAATCTTAGTTAAAGACCTAATAACTGAATTCCAACAGTAGGATATACCAAAAAGTACCTTACAGAAATTCATAAATCTTAAAAAGCAATGAATGAATCATCTCACTAATTTATTAAAATGTTGAAAGCTTTGTCCATATAAGATAACCATAACCTTGATAGTAAAAGTTTATCTCAAATATTTATTAAGTCCCTTACACCAACCCTCTAATACAAGGTCAGGTATTTCTCTCATAACACGTTAGAGGAAGATCTTGAATAAGATATAAGAAAATATCACCTTATGCGTGAGTTTGGATGCAATTCTAACCCTTCGCCAAATATTAATTAATACAATGCATATGATTAATCCTTCTAGAGAGAAATGAATAGGAGCACATAAGGAATATCCCTACACCTATCTTCATACTCCCCTATCTAATGATGATATTCTACAAATACTCCCCGCTCCACAGATAGTACCCACTTCCAAGAAATCCTTTCCTACTTTTAGAGTTAATTTATTTTTTTGGTGGCATGCGAACATAAGACACTCACATAGTGATTATAAATACCTTAGGGAGGAAGATATCAAATTCTTCCCTAGTTACTCTTTTGATTACTCTTCCATCATACAAAAATGTTATGAAAAATATCAATCTTTAGAAATATCTCGCTCTAGTAATTAAAATCAACACCATAAAAATACCATGAAGAATTTTGTGGGTACCATAGTTCACTCATATAATAAAATATTCTTAGATTCCCAATATTTCAATTCTACCAAGACTAACTCTAGTTGTAAGCCTTCCCAAAAAGATCCTATTATTAAACCAAATAAATCTATTGATAACCCACCTTTGTTTGATACCTCCCAGGACCCGCCAATGGTAGAGCCCACTCCCACAGTTGAACCTCCATCCGTGGAATCAAAATTGATACCAAGCAAAAATCACATTCCTCCTTCCAACAAGATAGCTCCATTGAATGCAAAACCACCATCAGGTTTGGACACATCTTCCATCATGCCACTACCATGATATAATTATGGGAATTACTCCAAGTTGCACTAGAAATGTTTAGATGAGATACATTATCCTACATGAAAGATTCCTTGTATGTAACTCATGCATACTTTGGATTCATATCACAAATTTCTTCTTCAACAACTATAAATATTGGAGAATATTCCTAGCAAAGCTCCCAAATCTCCCTCCATATCTACAACCTTAGTAATTCATCAAATAGAAACCATGGGATGATCTCCACAAATATCACATTGGGATTGTTTAGCCTTGTAATTATTAGAGGATGAAATGATTACTAATGAAGTATTATTCCATGTAGATGACCAACCCCTGCTCACTAGTGTAGTTATCCATGATGCTCAAGTGCATAGAGTCGTCACGGATAAAGGGTCGGGAATTAACCTTTCTTCCTATTCTCTAATCAAGAGCCTCCAATTTTCTGTTGAAAACCTCAAACCGACTCGCTTAACTTATCTTGGTTTCGACAAAACCAAGAAAAAACCATAGGATGCATCTGGTTTCCCATCATAGTCAGAAAAAAAATGGTTTGTATAAAACTTAGGGTTCTAAATTGTATTCTCTTTTATAATCTCCTATTAGGTCACCCCTAGATGCATCACATGCACACATCTGCATCGTCCAAGTATCAATGTATTAAATTAATTGATAAAAACCAATGATTTAGGCATGATGTCGATACCAATCCTTGGGATATTCTATTACAATTTCCTAATGAGCCCTTCTTAATGCCCTTTGCTCCAGAGATCCAAGATATTCAATAACCAAAATTATTTGATCTTAGGTCTAAAATCCATATTATGCTAACAGATTCAAATGATGAAAAAATTAATGAACTCCAAAAAAAGGTCAATAAGAATAGATTACCTGATGACATTGTGTATCGGTTATTTCCAATAATTTTACCTAGGGATTAGTATCCACCATGACCCAAGCTAGAGGATCCTATTCATCACACCTTAACTTCCAATCACTTGGAATGTAATGAAATAGGAATTGTGTAACTCTTTTCCAACCACCCTCCTCTCTCACATTAATCATTTAGCAAGATCGGTGTCATGACTAAATAATAGGTTCCCGAAACTAAGAAAGAAGATATTGACTTCTCTCCTTATAATGACAAAGACTACGTTATTTCATAAGATGAGTCTAGAAACTTAGAATTAGTGCACTACTAATGTGTCTTGGCCCATATGCAATCCTTGTAAGTCTATTCTACTACTATAAACACATATTATGTACTCTTGTTTACTATACTAATGATAATGAGGAAAAAAAGGAATAAAATTCTTACGTGCCTCCCATTAGTCCTCCATTTTTTAACACTCTTGGGGTATTGTAGAAACTCAATGATTATGCATCTTGTTACCCTCCTAAAGTAACTTCAGATCCTACAACTCCACCACTCAAGTTAGTTCCTTATCTAACCTATGTAGTTAGCAATGGTCCTTGTGCTACTAAGATGACCATTGTGGATCATATGACCAAAGAGATCACCTTGGATGATAGGGTATTGGATGTATGAAAAATTGGTTCTAGACAGCACCAAGACAACAAATAATACATGGGACTAGAAATTAATGTGGAATATCATTACCATCTCCACAATTTAGATAATGATGAGGCTATCTTAGAGATCCTATACATACGAGAGGATAAAATTCCTCAAGGCTATCATAAATTAGGGAATTTCCTCAAAATACCTATGTGCTTTGACGACTATGTCACTACTATAGATCCTTGTCAGGACGAGGTAGCTAAATTTTGTGAAGTTCCATACCATTTCCAGGATGAAAATTCCATGTTAGCTGAATCAATTATCAGTATGAAATTGGATGACTATCCCTTGCATGTAGTCATGCTCAGGAATCATTTCCCCTATTTACATGAGCATCACATCAAAAAATTGAGAAAACACAAGGAATTATTTGCATGGGTATATACTGATATGCCAGACATTGATCCTAAGATCATCTCCCATAACATCATCATTTATCCTAACGTTGCACCTGTTTGACAAAAGATACAAAATTTCCCTCCTAAAATAAAAGATATTTGTCATAAATAAATAATTAAACTCTTAGATTACAAATTCATCCACACTGTGTAGTATTATGAGTGGGTTTGCAATATCATCCAAGTTAGGAAGAAGGATACTCACGCTATCCATATATACATCGATTGCAAAAATCTCAACCTCATTTGTCGTAAGGATAAATTTACTTTACCATCCATCCACACCATGATTGAATCCATGATAGGATATTAAATTTTATCCCTTATGGATGGGTTCTCAGGATATAATAAAATCCAAATCATTATTGAAGATCAACATAAGACCACTTTTACGAAAAAATGGGGCACTTATTTTTATGTCAAAATTCTTCTTGGACTTAAAAATGTTGGCACAACGTATCAAAGTGCCGTGACTCACATCTTTCATGATATTATATGAAAATAAGTCAAAGTTTATGTGGATTATATACTCGTCAAATCTCGATGCATGGATGATCATGCTCATGAACTAGACATCATCATAGGGAGGATTTTCAAATAAAAGGTTAATCTAAATCCTAATGAATGCATATTTATGGTGACTCAAGGAAATTTTTTTAGTTTTCTTAGTACTAAAATGTGGCATCAATGTGAATCCAATAAAGCTTAATGCTATTCTTGACATGTCATTACCATATTCCATAGGAGACATACAAAATTTTCTTAGAAAGCTTGGGGAAATATGACGATTTGTCCCTGAATTTTCCTATCTTGTACATGCCATAAATATTTTACTCCGAAATTCTACCAAACTTGAGTGGAACAAGGATTCTCAGCAAACTTTTGATAACATGAAACAATCTCTCACTTCATTACCGACATTGCAACATCCTTATCCTGATCATCCTTTGTTATTATATACCTCTTCTACTCTAGTTTCCATTGGGGAAATGCTAGTACAGGAAGATGAAAAGGGAAAAGAGTACATCGTATACTATGTTAGTCATGCTCTCTTATATTATGAGATGCAATATAGTTCCATCAAGTGAGATTTGTCGAACCATCTACTACACAACTATGAAACTATGACATTATATTCTTTACCAAAACACCCATGTTATTATTCACATGGATCCTTTACAACACTTCTTCTCAAAATTTGTTCTTCCAATAGATCGAATTAGGAAGTGGATGTATCTTATTATGGAATTTTACCTCTGTATCATCATGGAGCGAGTGGTAAAAGGCCAAGTTATTGCAAACCAATTAGCTTCCGCCCCCATACCTTCTCCTCAATATATTCATGATATGATACCTAGTGAGGAAATCCTCCTCATTAAGGGTATCAATAATGCTATTACTATGAAATACTTTCTTTAGCTTCATGGCAGGTCTTGAGGCACAGTCCTATGACACCAATAATAAAGCGCATCCCTCACCTAAGGATAAAAAAACACCAAGATCTCTGAAGAATAAATTACCATTGATTTTCATGAGGATACATTTCTGTTACACTTTGATGGGGAAAAATTCCTTCAAGGAGTTGGGGTAGTCTATGTGCTCTTTGATCCTTCTAACAAAAATTTTGCCCTTTCCTATTGACTATAATTCAAGGTCACCAATAACATGGCTGAATATAAATCTCTTAACTTGGGAATGCAAGTTTATCTTGAAAAAAATATCTTTTATCTCCATGTCATGGGGTATTCTCACTTGGTGTGTCGATAGGTTAGTGGTATATATCAATGTCGTAGAGAAAACCTTAAAGCGTATTACGACCTAGTTCAAGATGTCGACATGTTGTATTATATGTGTGTTAATCAATCTAAAAGCCCATTAATGAAAAATAGGATGATGGTAAAGTGGAAAAGGAGACTCAGTAGGTGTATGAAATAGTGTTTCAAGTATGTTCATGGTTGCATGAGTTTATTTAGTGATATTGGCTTGTTATAGCAAACCTTGTCAGGTGACATAGATGGCCTAGGTGATGGTGCATGATCATTGGATATTCTTGATAGCTTGAGGAGAAAGTTGGAAGCATGGAGAGAATGTTTTGGGAGTTTTTAGGAACTCACATGAGGTTCATGGTGTAGGTACATGTTGAAGAGAAATATTTAGGTGCTCATCTATACTAGTTCTAAGTGCTTAGAGGCATGAGGTCAAGTTCTGGAGCCAAGTGAGCTCATGGATGCATGCATGGGTGTCACATATGTTATTATAGGTATTTTAGGACCTTTTGGAGATGGTTTATGTTGAGTTATGATGTTGTTTTAGTTTACCCTAGCATAAACCATGTAAAACCCCAAGGGTTAGTCATGGAAAATATAGTGGTTGGAGATATGGAGACATATTTGTGATATGAATATTATTATAGATGTGAGTAGGGTGTGTCATGATAGTGTGTGAAAATTTTCAAGTTTTCATGATGTTTATTTTGCAAGTTATGTTAGTTTTAGTGAAACACGGTAAAAAAGAAGGTCATTTCCAGCTTGAATTATACCTTTTGATGCTCTCCCTAAATTTTTGCTGTGTATGGGACATTTTGTATTGTTCAAGGATGTTTCTACATTGATTATAGTAGGTTTCATAAAAATAATTAGGTCATTTCATTGTCACATTTTTATGAACAAATGTTAAGAAGGTAAACAAATTTTTGTGTGCTTGAAACCCTAGCTCAAAAGTTCCTAGAATGGATTGATAGTGCTAGTATGATAATTGGACGATGTAGAGGTCTCCTCCATATTTATAGAAAGGTATGGTAGTGTATTTGGTGATGAACCCCACTCAAACAAGCCTCTTTCTAAAGAAGTTTAGTTTGGGAAAAGGTTTTCCAAAGGAGTTGTAAAATAAATTTACATTGTTTTTATTATGGGTGTTTTTCATGATGTCCATGTGGTTTTAGGTTATGGTGATGCATATAAAGGGAAAATTGTACCCAATTTGTGAAAAATAGTCAGAGGGTAGTTTTGGTTCAGTTCTAAGTGGTTTACAGAGACGGACTTAGTTAAATGCCTTCCTCTTGGATATCGAAAGAAATGTGATATGTTATAGAAAGAAGATTCAGATTTATTTCTAGTGGTATATGTTTTTTATTATGATGATGAGATTTGATGGTTCATCTAGGTCAGTTTGTGAGGAAGAACATTGCTGGTTTTCCAATTAAGGATTTATTAGGTTGAAAGAATGAAGTGGATGAGGCTTTTGATGGATTATTTGATGATATATATCACTAGGAAAGTGATTAGGGATGAATTTGTTTCCTATTGAAGGAATTTATAGAATAAAGGGTGTAAATCATTTGTGTTTGTAAAACTAGCTTTTGGGAAGCTTGATTTGGTGAAGAGGAAAGTTTTTGTTGTTTTAACACATAGATGTTTCAAGATCTACAACATTAATGGATGTGATGTAAAGGTCACAATAATTCCATAGAGTGGTTACATGCCATATTTAATTTGATCTTGTGTGGTCTTTAGGCCCAAAGGTGAAGACAGGGTGCTGGAAGCAACTATTTGGTGAATGATATGAGCATTTTGGATTGTGTTATGAATTATTTTATTTGTAAAAGATAATTAATGACAATGTATGATTTTTTATGCTATATTACACATGTGTGAAGAATTTTAGATCTTGAATAATCATGGTTTTTATGTGAGTGGATTTTACTCATACTAGCGATAAGGTTTTGAGCCTATTTTGTGCAAGTTGAGTGGTTTTCGGCATGGATGACCTATATGGGTCATATGTGAACGTTGTAATGAATTTTTTGGGGATTTTTTATGATTAATTTGTTTAACCAAAGGTATAGTACTGACCTATTTTGTGTTTGTGAAATTAAATGCATATAAAAGTGAAGTTAAAGTTCAAATTTGAACCAGTTGAACAAGAAGGAAAAAGTGTGACCTTTGTGAGTGTGTGTTACAAGTATGAAGGAATATTTTGAGAGATGAAAGAGTTTTTGAAACATTGAAGAATGTTTGGAAGTTTTTGTGCATGTGTTAAAATCAAGAAAAGTGAATAAGGAAAGAGAAAAAATGAGATAGGTGAATGAGGGTTTGTTTGAGCAAGGGTTTGAAGGAATTTGGAGCTGAATCTTGTGATCACTATCAGATGAGTTGTAGCATCATGTATTTAGTGATATCTTCATAAAAATATTGTGTGATGAGTCATATTCATGCAATTATCTTGTTGTGAGTAATATCAATAAGGGTTTAGGGTTGGTGCTCCTTGTGGGGTTAGTGCATCACTAAAGAAATATATTTTGATGTGTAATATTCACTTGAGTATTTTTATTGTGTAATATTTGAAAACATTTTAGTGGGTTTTCTTCCCCTTAAGGGTTTTCCACATACATCTTGTGTTATGGTGTTTTCTCTCTTCTACATGGTTATGTGAATGTATGGTATTTGATGTTGGACACACGTAAATGAATGGCTAATTGGTTTTTGAATTAAGTAAGAAAATATGATATTTATTTAAGTTTTTAAGGTCTAGTTCATCCCCTCTCTCAGTTTATTGTGCTTATAAAAATTAGTATCAGAGCATGTCCTTTTGGAGAAGTTTTATCACTTGAAAGGAATAAATGAATGCCAAAAATCTTAGGAAAATCTAAAGAAGGTTTTCCTGTACGGTCATCACAGAATACGTCTAGATCCCAATATACCCAATGCCAGATAGCTGCTAAAAATCATAAGCCAAAAAACACAATATGTGCCCCGGCCACACCTTCATAGCTCCAAATACCTAGATTAGATACAGTTTCTCCAGTTATACTCCATCCACCCCACGAATCCTTATTCCTAAATGAGTCATAAAAGGTATAACGAACATACCTTTTCTCCACATTGGATCAAGAATAGGATCGGATGAGTCAAAAACTGCTAATTCGTAAAGAGCCATTGAACCATCCCAACCGGAAACTAAAGTTGTATGCATTATATGCACAATGATTAACCATCCAGGATCATTCAATACGACAGTATGGACACAATACCAAGTCAAACCCATGAAAATACCCCTTTTTATTAGAAAAAGTAGACACTATGTAACTTTCTCACATTAAATAAGATTATGCTAGTGAGTTATACCTTTATCTCAAAGATGAACATTCAAAAAAATTAAATTAATGTAATAGTTAAAATAAAAGTTATTTATGTTCAATATACCAACGAGAAGTGGATATATATTATCCTTTATATGTAGCAATATACAATGTGGAAATTGGTCCCATTTATACAGTCATATATAAACAAGCTTTATAAAGTAAAGTACTTTAGATATTAAAAAAAAGGAAAGTCCACTTATTTGGTCCTATCACTCATTTGGGCTTATAATTTATTGTTGTTAATGTTAATAGAGAGAAATATTAAAATATTTATTTTATGATAAATCCCAATTTACCCTCTATTTGTGTGCCTTTGGTGGGATTTTTTTTCCGGCAATTACAATGGTTTTTATTTATTTCTATATTCAAAACGATGATATTTTATGAATATGATTCAATCAGATATCATAAATAATAAATATATTCCTATCTTTTAATCGTAGAACAAAAGAATATGTTTATTCTTTTATATGGATAATATATAATAAAACCTTTTTTAGACATGAAAAAAATAGATCTAAATAGATATTAATCTTTATTTAGATCTATTCATACTCAATATATGAATGTGTATGGTATGGTCTATACATCATGAATATAAGATGGATGTATATGATATGTTATATACATAATTATTATATAATTACAATATATAAGGGTGTGTGAATGAATAAGTCTTTATTACTTAATAATATGTATACATATACATTCAAATCTTGAGATTGGTATTTAATACTCGTGCAATGAACTATTTTTTTAGAATCGATAAGTTAAGGACCAATTCCCCCCAAAAAAAGCACACACCCAAAATATATAGTCTACCTAGATGCTTATATGTATATGGCTATTTTATTATTTATTATATAGCCCATATATATCCTTTGAAGCACAATAATGGTAAGTCAATAGAGTGGCTATTCTACTAGTAAGACACCATTATTTGATGGTGAGAATTATTATTTTTAAAGGTTGAGGATGCAGACTCATATCATGTCCCAAGGGTTTGATATTTGGCAAGTTGCAGAGAATTTTTATATTATTCCTGCTACTCCAACTAGTAATACAGAAAAGAAGGCATGTAGTAACAATTCAAAGGATTTGAATGATATCTTGTGTGGTCTAGAATAATATGAGATGGTAAAGGTAATGAATTACAAGTCAAAAAAATAAACATGGGAGAAAATTCAAGTTCTCTACGACTCCAAGGTAAGAATTGCTAAGTTGAATACTTTTAGAAATTAGTTTGTATGACTAAAAATGAATGATGATGAACCTATTGCTACATATTTTCTTAGAGTTAACAATATTTTCAACACCATGAAAGGGTTAGGTGAAGATGTGAAGGAAGAGGTAGTTTTTCAAAAGTTTTTAGATCTCTAACCTCTAAATTTGACTCCAAAGTATCAATTATAGAATAAGAAAATGATTTGAATAACTTGAAAATAAAGGAGTTGTTGGGAATTTGAGACTATGGAATAGTTTTATTTTTCAATTAAAAACCCAAATCATGCAAATACATATCTATACAATTCCCTAAAATCTATAGCAGTGGAAGTATAAAGTAGAATAATCCAAATCGAAACAAATCATACACACATAACACAACATGCACTGTGGTTCACCCAATGTGGGCTATGTCCACAAAAGATAGAGATCTCATATATATAATATAACAAGAGTACAAACCAACTCTTCAATACAAGATTAAAATGCATCTCTCCAAGAGTATCTACTCTCCTCCATATCTCTAAACGGATCTACATGAGTGCACTACAACCGTGCCTCCAAACCACCAACATATCTCACATAACCAAGAACTACTACATCTCTGAACTACAACCAAAATTTATCTTGTGAATATGTAAACAAGACCTCTCATAAGGGTCTACCAATGTGAAACCATATATGTGCACCAAGAAATAAATCTCTCCTCCATCTCACTGTGTCAAACTATGGATACAAGAATATTACCTCCTCTAATATATATGGATACTATCCAGTACTTACAAGCTCTCCAACAAGCTCCAATATTAGATTCCTATGGACCAAAAATACAACATGATCTCATGGATCTACAATACAAGATCTCACAACCTGTGGATCTACAATATAACATCTCACAACAACATGTGGATCTACAAGATGAAATATTACATGCTTTACATACTATGCAAGCCATTACATGATAAGAGAATATAAAGGAAATACAATAGAAGACATAGCCAAATTTTCACCATTTAGATGTACATAATGTTTCCTTTTGTCCATCTTCTATCCATTGAAGCTTTGTCTTCATGTAACCTTTTTCTCCTTTTTCTTCTTCTTCATCTTCAACCAAGGAGAATTAACATTCTTCCTCTATCCCTATGTTCTAACCCTAGTTTTCTAGCTTATATAATATTATAAAAACTTATGGCACCTTAGCTATGCATTTACAACCTTTAGATCACCTTCTAATCAAAGGTTGGATCTAATCTAGTGTCTAAAATAAAAAATAAATGCACAGGTAACCGGTGTTAATTCTTTGATGCTGACCAGTGTTGTTTCCTTGATTATGACTTATGTCAGTTCCCTGACTGATGTCAGTTCCTCCCACGTGACCGACTTCAGTTATTGTGTAAACATGAAAGTTGTAAAGCATTCTACTTGTGAATTAATTTATCTCCACAACTCAACATGAGTTACATAGAACCCTAACTACTTATGAGATGAGGATTCAAAATGAGAAGCTTATCAAGAAGAAGATAGCCTTCAAAGTTGAAAAGAAGGAAAAGGAAAAAACTTCTAAGGTTGATGATGCAGCTTATGATTTGGATGATGATGAGTTATTTATATGGTTGCTAGAAGAATAAATGTTATATCTAGTAAGTACAAAGGAAAAAATACTTTCAAATGCTTTAATTGTGTAAAAGTAGGTCACTTTATTGTCAATTGTCCTCATAGGCATGAAAATAAAGGTGATGATGATCATGAAGGTGGTCATGAGAAGAAGAATCAGAATTACAATAAAGACAATGAGTTCAATAATTCTGATCATACGAAGAAGGGAAACTAGAGTTTTTATACAAATAAAGAGGCTTATTCCTCTCAAACAAGTTGTGAGAGTGATGTTTCAGATTTTGAGTATGAATCTGATCATGAAAATGTAGGTGATGAGGTTTTATTTATGACAACAGATGTTATGATATCCACTAGAAGAGGATCTACATTGTTAGGTGACTTCTTATCAGGTGCTTACAAAGATTCTGAAGGAGAAGGTGATTCTGAAACTGAATTATCTTGTTTTCAATTTGAATTGATGTATGATGAGAAGAAGAATAAGACGTTCAAATCACAAGTCCAAGAATATAAGGAAAAGATTCAGGACCTAGAAGAGAATGATTGGGCTACGAAAGAGAAAATTGATGAAATAGTGAGAAATATGGAGATGAAAATGAGTACTATGACTCTAAGCTTACAATCTAAGAAAGAAGAAGTGTCTCTCCTCAAGAGAGAGTTATCAAATGTAGATAGCCAAGAAAAATAATATCAAATATTTGAGAAGATTTCCAAAGATCTTGATGATATTTCTAGCAGTTAAAAGTTAGGAGGTGATAGATCTAGTTTGGGTTTCAAACACGACTGCAAAGGAAAGGAAATGAAGCAAGAAGACCTTGTTTCAAGAAATGAAGTAGGTTAACTAATCATCAAGGAAGGAAATAAGGAGAATCTCATCAAATATAATGTGAAGACAAATTCAATTATGCAGCCTAATGCCTCAAGGTATTAAATACATTTTTATCCATTTTACTCCCCCGGGTAAAATGGACAGCTGTGAGATTTGGAATCGGACATTGGATAAGGGCCTTCATGGAGAAATCTAGGTCTTCTAAGAAAAAATTATGTTTTAAGAGATTTTACGGTGTTTTGGAAGGTTTGGAATCATATTGGGATTTTTTTCCTCTTTTTGGTCTTGAGGAAGTCCAAGGGCACTATCAGGGTGTGAAATGGGCTCCCCAGGCCCACCACCTCCGTCCAAAAAATGAGCAAAAATTAAAAAGATCGGGAAATATAATTTTTGAGCATTTCATAATGCCCCCCACATCCTCTTAGTTTGAGAAATTCAAAAAATTCCCTGGAGGAGTTCAAAAAATTAATTTTTTTCCCAAATAGGGCTGAGATAAACTTTATCTCGCCAAGCTCATCTGGTGGGCAAGTTTAGTTAAAATCCTAAATGGATCGACAAGTAAAGAAAGATTCAGATACCAAGTTTGGAGATCATGGAAAATGGTTGGTGTTGGGTGAGTTGGATAGTTTAAGTTCTTCGATTGGGTGAGACAATGTATTGGGTCCAAAAGTTGGAGAACACGTGCATGGTGCATGAATTGGATGGGATATATGTTGGGTGCTTAGCGGGTTCTGAGCATGCACAACATAGTGTGTTGGGAGTTAGGGTTCATGGTGCATTGGAGATGGCATGTTAGAAGCACAAGCCAGGGAAATAATCTGGTGAAACATGTGGCATTGATAGTTGAAATGTGTTGGGCATGGAGCATTTTGAGACTCAAAGAGCAGAAGATAAATTTGGGGAAACATGGTGCTCGTGCACCTCGAATACCATATGCAATGCATCTAAGAAACCCACACCGACAATATAAATGGCTCGGTCACTGAGCTAAGAAAATTGGATGTGGAGTTGGATATTTTGTGACCTAAAACCCGAATGAACTTATAAGGTTTAGGCATGGATCGATCAAGGTTAAGGATATATGCGAGAAATACACCACCTTTATGCTAAGGATATAAAATAAAATAACAATATGCAAGATAATTTAATTCTGAAACTTCAATCTTTATTCATATATCAAAATGCATTACATCAATACATATACATCTCTTTCATTCTAACTCTCTTTATCTCAAATATCGCACTCTCACGTAAGTCTTCCTTGAGGCATACCTTACATAATACATTAATTATAATAAATATAAAAAATACAATCTATTTCAAAATTCACTTCCTTTGACTCGTGCCTCTGTCAGATTCTAACACGATCAAACATGATTTATCTTCAATCTATGGCATTTTGTCGGCTTCCATGACTTCCTATAGTATCTCACGACTTCTTTCAATGTTACACAACTTTTATCAGCCTCTTGCAACTTTCCTTTTTTACCTGTAGCTTTCCCTACTTCTTCATGGCTAGCTTTATTACATCGTGTCTATCTCTATCACTTCGTGACTTTTTGCCTAAACTCCTGCCAAAAATATTCATTAAAGCAATGCAAGTCGACCCACTGCCCATGCAATGCAACACAAAAATCTGACCTGAATCACATGGGTGAGTTTCTCGAGGAGCCAATGGTGAGATGGTAGGTGGGTTTGGTGAGGCTAAGCAAAAGAGTGCCCTTAACTCAAACTTTAATAACTTTCACCCTCATTATCCGTTTTACACAAAATTATACTTGTTATAAATCTCTTTCTGAGCCCCTCAGCATAGGATGATTAAAAATGGAAAATTTAGAGATTAGGTGGGTGGAAAATGATGATGAATATATGACCATGAAGGCCATACCTAGACACAAAGATGGATTAAATGTAAGCATGGAGACATTTCCTTCTTATAGAAAGTAGGGTACAATGGAGTATGGGAGAAAGAAAGAAAAAGCAACCCCATTCCTATTACAGGTATAATGATGAATTTTGGAGGTAGATGGGGGCAAATTTTGAGTTCATTCTCTCTCTCTCTCATCTTTCTTCTTGGTATATAATGTATGGAGGGAATTTTATGGAAATTCTCTCTCTCTCTCTCTCATCTTTATTTCTTGTGGGTGATTTGTGGAAATTCAAGTCCCCCATTTTTGGAGTTTTGTAATATAAATCCTACCTCTTTTACATGTAATGAATCATTTTGTAGAATCACTAGAGAAATAAATTCAGATTTGTGATTTTTTATCTATCTTATTCTAGTGTTGTTGTTTTAGCTTACCTTTATTCATGTTTATGGGTATATTTTACATGTCCTTTATCTATTGTACGTTCAAATTTCATTGTGCTTAATGGAAGAAAGTTTGTTGCAGGTGTTGTGATTTGTGGTGATTGACCACCCTCTTCATTTTGCTTGTTTTCATTCTCATGCATAATATTTTTCAGCACTCCTTTTCTTGGTGTATCACCTCCCTTTTAGTGTAGGTTTTAATTTTCATGCAATCCTTCTTACCCTCTCTCCTTGGAAAGCATTAGGGTAGGATTAGATTAGTCATTTTTCTACATTTTGGGTCAGTTGTGGCACTAGTTAGGGGGAAGATCCAGATTTATATGGAGGGTTATCCTACTTATAGGGTCCCACACTTCAGGATAATCCCATGTTTAACAAATTATATTGATTTCCTCTCACACAAATTACAAGCAATCAAGGGTGTTGTGATTTTTCCATAATAGATAGTTTAATGGCTATTATTTTACTTGTAATGGATTTAGTCATAGGGAAAATGAGTGTATAAGGTCTGTAAATATAGTAGGAATGAGCATGCTAAGCATGCGGTATGATACAATTATAATAAAAAAGTTCATGTTGATATCTTTTGTTTAAATAATGCACCTAGGAAATTTGAGCACTACAAAGTGAAGAGTTCAGTGGTGTGTTTCAGTTGTAATTAAGTTGGTCATGTTGTTAGAGAGTGTCACTATGGATACTCAAGAAAAAACAAGAGTTTTCAAGGTCCTACAGAACATGAAATAAGTTTTCATAGATCTAGGATGCATGATAACAGTCAAACCAAGATTTGGGAGCCTAAAAGGGATGATGGTATCTCATCAAGAGCATGTTTTGATACAAAGAAAGGCATGGCTCAGAGCTCATATCAAAAAAAAATTGATGAAGGTGATTTTTAGATGTCCAAGAAGGCTTGGGACCTTTTCAAGTATTTCTTCTAGATCCATGATGATGTCATATGCCTTTACTAGGAATCTTATAAGTGTATTGTTCCATATGAAGAATTGGAGAAAAGAGGAGTTGATTATTATGAGGTATGCCATTGTAGATTGACTTATTTGTCTTAAGGTATGTATCATTGTCCTATGTTGTTGGTTGGTGACGGTTCATGAAATGAGTACAATTGATCAAGGAATCTTCCTAATGTGTATACATGTTGGGCTGTGGAGCCTATATTTTGGTCTTCTCAAATTAGTATTGAAGTGTGGAGTTTGAATTGGGAAGATGAAATGTCATGAACATTTCTTTTCCAGCCATGGGAAGATGAAATGTTATGACAGTTTCTTTTCCAGCCATGGGAAGATGAAAGGTCATGACTTTCAAACTTCTAGGGTAGGCTTTTGGCTTCTTAAAAGATTGTAATCCTATAAATAGAGATGTTAGGGTATATTGAAGATATCTTATGTGTTCAGGAGGTCTTGAGTCCTAGTGATCAAGAGGAGATCAAGAGTGATCAAGGTTAAGCAATTTGCTGTTAATTGTGGTTTAGATGTGGTTTAGCATCTTTGGAATTTTGTTGTGATTTTATAACTGAGAGAAGACTGTGAGAGTTGTTTTACTCTTTTTGATAATAAAATATGAGCAATTTCTTGGTGGATGTAGCCCACATCGGGTGAACCATGTTTAATCTTGTCTTGTCTTCTTTTGTGCATTATTTATTTATGTTGTTATATTTCTGCATGTATACTTCTGCTATATATTTTCCTACTGCTGTGATTTAAGGAATTGTTTCCGCATATTTTTTCTCTAATTCCTAACAATACACTCATGTATTGAGTTTGTGTTTGTCATCTGATGGGATTTTGATGGTTGATTTCAGTATGAAGATTTTTTCTTGATCCTTTAGGGTATGGTTAAGATATTTGATTTGATCTTAATCCTTCAATGAATCATGAATTCTATGGTCTGAGACATTTTGGTAAGTTGGTGAATGAATCTCAAATTCAAGAGTCCATGATGAAATTTAAGATCTGAGCTTAAGTATGAGTCATGCCATGATGTTATAAGAAATTGTAGAAAGATTCTAGACATACATAATAATCAATAAGAGTTACTCTATTGTCAAGAGTTGGGTAAGTTGACATTCTCAGTCTAAGTATAAGGTTTTGTTGGTTTGAAAAAAGTCCATCTTGTGTATGTATCATGTTATGATGTCATGGGAAGTGTGATCTTGGTTCTTTCTTGTAAATTTAGAGTCAAGTATATTTGGTTGATGATTAAGAAATGATGTGTTGTGTATTAGTCATGTTGAGTCCATGTAGTATAAAAAAGTATGTCTAGAATTGTCAATATGAGATGACAATGCTCAAAATGAAATGTTGCATATTGTGGAAGGATTATAGGTCTTATAGAGAGGAATAATGGGTCAAAAATCTATGCTTTTTTCAATGTAATTACTATATCAGCTTGTTAAAATTGAGACAAGTCTAACTGGCGCAACTATCAAGTCTGAAAGGAAGTTGTTTGAGTTTGGTAAGTGCTCTTACTTTTCTGCTACATTTTTGTTGTGAATCTGCTGCTTTTGTAACTTGTTATAGAACTGGGTTTCTAAGTTGTTGTGTAATCTATCAGTTTTATATATGAGTGTTAGAGGTCTTAGTATGATGACATATGTTGAGGGGGAGTTGGTGTCACTCTTCCATTAAACCATAAGAGTATATGAAGACTTATTACTCTTAAGATGCGAAGAAGGCTTCTTAATAGGTCTTGTAATGAAGATTTCATGCAAATACTATTGGTTACCAGGGTATAGTGTCTGAGAAAGAAGTGAAAATGGTAACCTACATTTCTGTAGGTGGTGTCTAAGGCAGGGGAGAAATTTTTTTGTGCTCAAGATCATGGGAAAGGTGATATGAAAATTTCTTGGGCAGAGTTAAGAGTAATACAATATCTACTTGGTTGATTCTTTACTTCGAGTGTGGGTTCATGGTAGTCAATTTATGGTATCTTACAAGTTTTATTAGCTCACCAAGATAGGGGGATCTTGAGTTTCTTCTCTAGTAGAAGTTTCAGATGTATAAAAGATATGTAAGGCAAGGTGATTGATGAAATTCATGTCCATACCAAAGTAGATGGTTTTTTGACTCAAGAAGTTTAAGGTAGCATATTTTTGAGGTTTAAAGGACTGAGAAAGTGCTTCAGGGCTGGGTCAAAGTGTTTGGGTTCTTTTTATCACTTGTATACAAGGTAAGGAGCTTCATTTTTGTTCTTTATACTATAATGAGATGGTATGATTCCAGGGGAGTGATGAGAAGTTATATCATGGTATGTATGGTCTCATAGAGTAAGAAAACATTGAATAAGAATGCACTGAAGGATCCATTTTGTGAACTCTCTCCTAAGAGTTGTGTAAAGTCAAGCTATGGAGGAGATAATCCTAGTTTGAGCAAAAAAGATGATATAAGGAAAGAATAAGGTATGCATGATGTTTTTATCCTTGGTTTAACATTTTTGGAATGTATAAATGATGTGTATGTCCTTTCCCAAGGGGAGATAAGTTATTTAAATCCATGCAAGGTGGTCAAATCAGGTCAAGATGAAGAAAAACAAGTGTGTGTGTGTGTGTGTGTGCGCGCGCGTGCGTGTGCTTGTGCGTGCTTAGTTTGAAGAATTTTGCTTATGTTTATAAAAAAGAGATGACCCTATGAGGCTGAGAAAGGTGAATATCATGCAAGTTCAAGTATGCTTTATCATTAATTTAAAAAGGGGGAGAAAGTCATGAGGTTTTCCATCAATGACAAAGGGGGATATTATTGGCATGTTGTGGTATATGTGTTGTTATTGATCTAAAATACCATTAATGAAAAATATTATGATGCTGAAGTGGTATAGGAGGATCATTAGGTATATGATATCATGTTTTAGGTATGTTCATGGTTGCATGAGTTGATTCAGTGAGATTGGCTTGTTCTAGCAAGTCTTAGCAAGTGACCTCACTGGCCTCAGTAATGGTGCATGATGGATGGAGATTTTTTATAGCTTGAGGAGCATGTTGGAAAAATGGAGAGCATTTTTGGGAAGTGTTTAGGAAATTTCATGAGGTTAAGGGGTGCACGTACAGGTGGAAGACCAAGATTTAAGTGCTCATCTAGACTAGATCTAGGTGCTTAGAGATATGAGGTTGAGTTGTGGAGCCAAGTGATCTCATGGATGCATGTAGGGGTGTCATATATGTTCTTCCAAGTATGATAGGACCCTTTTTAGATGTTTTATTTTGTGTTATGATGTTGTTTCAGTTGACCCTAGCCTAAACCATGTAAAACAATAAGGGCTAGTCATGTAAGTCATAGTGGTTGGAGATATGGAGACCTATATGTGACATAATTATTATCTAAGATGTGAGTAGGGTGTATCATGATGTTTTGCACAAAATTTCAGGTTTTTATGATGTTTATTTTTCAATTTATGTCATTTTTAGTGAAACATGGTCAAGAAGAAGGTCATTTCTAGCTCAAATTACACCTTCTGATGCTCGCCTTGAATTGTATGCTTTGCATGGGACCTTTTAGATTTTAGGGATATTTATAAATTTATCCCAGAAGGTTTCAAAAAAATAATGATGTCATTTCATCATCACATTTTTATGAACGAATGTTAAGAAGGTAAACACATTTTTGTGTGCTTAAAACCCTAGCTCAAAAGAGGTAGGAGAGATATTTCTCATAAGTTCCTAGAATGGATTAATAGTTCTAAAATGATGATTGGATGATGTAGAGGAATCCTCAAGGATTTTAGAAAGGTATGGTCTATTATGTGGCGATGAGTGGATCCCACTCAAACATGATTGTTTCTGAAGAAGTTCAATTTGGGAAAAGGTTATCCAAAGGAGTTACAAAATAAATGGACATTAGTTTTGTCATGGGGTTTTTTATTGATGTCCAAGGTGGTTTTAAGTCATGGTGATGAATATAAATGAAAAATTTCACCCTATTTCTAAAGAGTTGTTAAAGGTTACTTTTGGTGCAGTTCAAGGTAGTTTGTAGAGATGGACTTAGTTGAAGGCCTTCTACTTGGATTTGGAAGGAAATGTGATATGTTATGGAAATAAGATTCATATTTATTTCGAGTGGTATATGTTTTGTCTCATGATGATGAGATTTGATGGGTCATCCTATAGATAGAAAATCATGCCCTTTGGGTAATTATTTAGTCATGGTCTCATAATACTATTCATATGGTTCTCAAGTGAAAATAATACTAACTCATGTCTTTGGCCATTTTGCATTGTTTTCTGTTTCTACTTTTGATCTTCCACCTGTACTTTCCTAGTCTGTACTCTCATACTACATTTTTTGCTATTTATGACTAGGGTTCCTCAAGTGTCCTGGTCCCCTCTGGGTGCCCTGATCCTCTTTACACTTTCCTCTCACTTTTTGGGCACTTTCTACCCATTTGAGTTTCTTATATTTTTGTGCTCGTACTTTTCAGGGTTAATTATGAAAAAGAAAGAGAACCATATAAATATAAATTTATGTGACCATAATGAGTGACCACACACTAAGGACTTACTTTCACCACATAATATGATGAGGGTCGTCAATCCTCGCCATTAATAATGTCAATTTAGGGCTGATGTCTGATGGTTGTATGCATTAAGAGAAAAAATTTCTTCGGAAAGCAACTTAGTTAAACAAAATCCAAAATTGCATAAAATAAATCATACATATAGAAATGTAAAGACACACTTGCAGAAATAAAGTTTGCATGAAGGAAACACACTTGCAAAAATGAAATTGCTAAATTAAAATAAACGAAATATAAATCAGACACCTGCAGGTTCACAACATAAATTGTATGGAAAGAAAGATCACATAACATGAAATAAAAAATTTACAACAAAAGGAAAACTACATAATAAATAAATGAAGATAAAACATTGAAAGGAAAGAACATGAAACATTGTGGAAGAGGACTTAATTCATACTTTCAAACTTAATTCAAAACCTGCAGAACAATTTCACTCAGAAGATTGAGAAAGAACGGATTTCTTATTCTTGGTAGGAAAAATTATATATATGAGTGTGGAAGGTTGAATTTATAATTTATGCATTCAACCAACTTCTTATTTTGGGAAATACAATCTATTCTTATCTTTATTTAATCCTAACAACTAAGATATCCATCTCCACAAAATATGGATAAAGATATATTATTGGAGTCAAATCTTATCTTGCTTATTTTAGAAAGATTTTCTCCCAAATATTCTCCTTGATTTTGGTAAAAATAATCACAATGATTTTATTCTCCTACTTTATTAGAAGGCTATTTTTCCTCAAAACAACACTTTGACCAAATACCTCTCCCAAATTTTCCATTTGATTTTGTTGTAACTTTTGACTGTGAACCTTTTGGTGCTCGTCTGATACACTTTTCCCTTGGACTGAAGCTCACTAAAAGTGAGATTCCTTTTCATTGGTAAAACCTGTAGAAAATTTGAATGAGGTTTTTATTAAACACATTTCTATGAACAAAAAACTCTCTCAGATTTTCCATTTGAATTTACTGTTTTTGGATGTGGAACTTTTAGTGCTCGTCTGATACACCTTTCCCTTGGACTATAGCTCACTAAATGTTAGATTTATCTTTATTGGTAAAACCTTTAGCAAATTAGAATGAAATTTTTGTTAAAAACATTTATATGAAAAAAAACCTCTCATATTTACCATTTGACTTTGTTGTTTTTGGCTGTGGAACTTTTGGTGCTCGTTAGATACACTTTTTCTTGAACTATAGCTCACTAAAAGTTAGATTTATATTTTTTAGTAAAAACTATAGAAAATATAAATGACATTTTTTTAAACACATTTCTATGAACAAAAAAATCTCTCATATTTCCCATTGGATTCTTTGATTATTCACAATTTCTCATTTTATACAGGTTCCGAAACTAAAATTGCAAGTTCCAGAGATAACTCCAATTGTTCTGGAGCTAACTCCAATTTTCCCAAAACTAACTCCAATTATTCTAGAGCTAAGTCCAATTGTTCTGGAACTAAATCTACAAGTTCCGGAACTAAAACTGCAAGTTCTGGAGCTAACTCCAATTGTTCCAGAGCTAACTAAAAACAAACATAACTTTTGCACATGATCTTAGATTGAGATGATTATTTTTTTGAACATGCATAATTTTTTGAGAGGAATCTGAATATGAAATCATATTTGAGTTTAGATATATTATCTATGATCAATTCCACTTTTCCCAAAACTAGCATTATCTTTCCTTTATGGCTTGCATACACAATACTTTGCATCTTTCCTAAATAATCAATAGGATTGGTCAACAAAATAGATAACAAAATACTTCTAAAGAATGAACAAGATATATATCATATATTTTATCTTAAGCAAACTATAAGTTCTAATATACTTTCAAAGGTAACTTGGAAGGTCAAAATAATGGTAATTTATGTCCAATTTATGGCCTCATCATAAGGTTACATCAATCAAGGACTCTATTACTTCATTTTCATCCATCTAACTCCATCACAAGGCACACATGGCTGGTTCATATGAATCACATGTAATAGGATGAGATTATATTGTTTCCATGCACACATTTACTACATTATACATCTAGTTACCTACTCACTACTTCACAAAGTGCGAGTGACACAAGAGCAAACTAGGGCACAATTAGAAACACACACACACGCGCGCGCGCGCGCGCACACACACACACACACACACCTAGAACTACATTAGGTATAAGATGTAGTGCAACACTCACTTAGTAAGTCCACCATTATGGCCACTGAGGATAGTCTAACCTCTTCATATGCATCTTTATTTTTTAGGGTTTTTACGATTTTTCTGAGGTTTTGCAAGTGATTCTTCATTACAAGTCTATAACAACATTGGAAATCATTCAACGACATTCACGTGAAAATAAGTGAACATAGGTGAACATATTGCGACACCTTAGAGGAGGGTTCTAGAGCATTTAAGTAGACCAAGGCATCAAAAATACAAACTAGGGTGCCCCTATCTCTCTCCAAGTGGCCCAGTCTAGTCAAATAGCTTGGATCTATAATTTTTTAGGCCCCTATGTAAAGGTGTCCTCTTCATGTTCATCCGGTCTCCACTGCGACACCATCCTACGATATCATTGAATTAGCTAAGGCCTTATTAATCCTCCTTGTACATTAGCATTTAAAATTTCATTGCTTAGATTTCTTGGGTATTATTATTGTATTTTATTAATTTATTTATTTAATTATTTTACTGCTCCTATAACATTAGATCAGATAAGAATATCAAATTTTAGCATAATAATTTTAGGTTACATCATCACTTTTACTTGCATCATATAGTGGTATAAGCTTTAGGATAAATCACCACTCCTTTCTATTCATCTTGTCATGATTTATGCTTTAGGCTACATGGTCACTTCTTCTAGCATCATCTCGTGATAGGCTACATCATCAATTTATATTGCATCGTTTAGTGGTATACACTTTAGGATAAATCACTACTCCTTTCTATTTATCTTGTCTTGATATACATTTAGGATACAACATCACACACAACTCATATTTATGTCGTATATCATCACTACACACTCATCATAGTGTGATACGGATAACAAACAATTTGACCATTTCCTGATGACATACTCTCGTTTATGGTTCATTCTTGACTGCTGAGCGGGCATACTAAATGAAATTGATTGCATACAATTCCATTCACTCGGGGGCATGTGGCTCGCATCATTCACTCTACATTCCATTCCATCCATCCATAACATACTGCATTTTATGGTTGCATTTACTCTTTCTTGCACTTGCTTTTACATGTACATTTTATTACACATGCTAGATAGATATCTTATATGTCATTATCATTATCATACACCCATGTGCATTCAATTGATTTCTATTTGTGATCACATAATATACAGGGATAATACACATAACATGGATGCTTGACTACCACTCCCATATCGTCCCCTAGGGGCATCCACATTTGTACGCTATAGGTGTTATTTTTTCATTTTTGTTCATAGCACACTACTTTGTTTTTTACACTCTTTGACATATGTTTTATCTTTCTAGCATGCTAATGGGTGTTTCATGTACAACATTTGTCATGCAGGGATATTTTCTTCCATACTTATTTGTTACATTGTATGTTATTGATTGTTCATTTCTGTGGGTTTTACCCTTTTTCTTGTGTGCATACGTGTTTTTTTGTGTCCATTGCAGCCTTGAGTTTCTTACAATACCATGAGTGGTATCCCATGTTTCCAACCTACTTTGTGTAGCCTCCATTATCTTCTTGGGTGTTTACATTATCTACTTATGTTATAGCTTACACATTACTTGTTTGGCTTACACTTTTTTTTAGCTACCTTGTTTTCTCGCGCCTTGGTTTCTACCAAGAACATCCCCTCCCCCCTGTAGGGAAAATTTTCATTATCCTTGATCGGTTATCTTTCGTTCTGCATTCTCCTATCCATGACATCACATGTGCCCCCAAAGAGGGGGGGATCATTTTTGTTTACACACACTACACATTATAGTATCGGTACAATTCAATTTTTAGTTTTTGTCCATGACATAGTGGGTTACACAACGAGTGGGTTGAATACAGTCTATAGAACTCCATACAAAATGGATTTTATAGGAAAAGGTTTCCTTAGAACATTCGATAGTAGTTAAAGGATAGAGGATAAACCAGACCTTCCTCTCTACATTTCCATGGTGTCAGATCACCCAAAAAATAAAATAATACAGAGATATCTTCACTCTCAGGAAGCAGTTACAAGCTGGAGGATAAATCAAAATTTCCTCATTACACTTGTTTGGTTAGTGGCGTGAGATCACCCAAAAAACTTACATGACATCAACATGGTCCTATGTATACCATTTTTTCTCATCATAGACCAGGTGCACATGTTCCTTTTTTATTTTCATACTTTCTTTACATGCTTTTTACATATATACATGCATTTTTACACATTACACATATACATGTGTATTTGACTACTTGATCATCTTCTCTTTTACAGGCCCATCCATATGGGAAGAAAGTAGTCAACATCAAACACATATCATGTACATCACACACACAATACTGACATGTAGGTACATCACAAACATTGACATATACACACTCACTTTCACCCTAGGTTCACTCTCATCACTTTTTACACTTTTACATCTTTAGTCTCCATGCTCCATGTTTTTATCACTCTAAAATTTGTCTATTCGTTCAACACACATTCTATATAAATCTACATGGATATCATGTAAAAATATCTATCTAATTTATGTTACCGAGCATTTTTCTCACCAACATAAAAGTGGGGACAAATTTAGACACCAAATCACAAAATTTGGGTAATTATTTATTCCTGGTCTCATACTACTATTCATATGGTTCTCAAGTGAAAAGAGTGTTAATCAACCCATGTCTTTGGCCATTTTACATTCTTTTATGTTGTCAATTTCAATCTTGCACCTGTATTTTCCTAGTATGTACTCTCATACTATATTTTTCCTATTTCTTGTTGGGGCACCTAGTCAGGTCCCAGGTGCCCTAGTCCCCTCTGGGCGCCCTGATCCTCTTTACACCTTCCTCTCACTTTTTTTACACTTTCTATCCATTTGAGCTTCTTATATTTTTGGTGGTAATCCTTTTCGAGGTTAATTACAAAATTAAATCAAAAGAACCATATAAATATAAAGTTATGTGACCATAATGAGGGACTAGACACTAAGAACCTACTATCACCACCTAAGGTTACATCCATCAAGGATTCTATTAATCCATTTACATCAATCCATCTCCATCACAAGGCACACAAGGGTGATTCATCTGCATCATAGTTCATAGGAGAATAGTATGGTGTTTCCATGCACACATTTACTACATTCTACATATATTTACTTGCTCGCTACTTTAAAAAGTGTGACTGGAACAAGAGAAACCTAGGGCATAGTTACACACACACACCTAGAACTACATTGGGTCTGAGATGTAGTGTAACATTTAGTTAGTAAGTCCACCATTGTGGCCACTAAGGACAATGTGAGCCCTTCATATGCTTCTTTCTTTTTTAGGGTTTTGATGTTTTGTGTAGGGTTTTGTAGGTGATTATTCATTGCAGGTCTATAGCGACATTGGTGATCATATAAAGACATTCACACAATAGAAAGAGAAAACAAGTGAACATCTTGTGACACATCAGAGGAGGTTTTTGGAGCATTTACGCATACTAGTGCACCCAGGATATAGACCAGGGTGCCCACAGGCACTCGTACCCCTCTTCAGGTACCCTAGTTCAGTAAAATAGCTCAGATCTACAATTTTTAGGACCTTGTGTGAAGTTTTCATCCTCTTATTCATCTGGTCTCCAATTCAAAACAATCCTACAACATTATTAAATCAACTAAGGCCTTCTTAACCCTCTTTTCACATTAGGGTTTCATCTTTCATTGCTTAGATTACTTGCGTATTATTTCAATATTTTATTACTTCATTTATTCAGTTATTTTACTTCTCCTATATCATTATATTACACTATAATATTCTATTTTATTTAATCACATCCAAGTCACTTTGTGAGGATGAATATTGTTGGTTTTCCAAGAAAGGATTTCTTAGGCTGAAAGAATGAAGTGGATGATGTTTGAGATGGATTATTTGATGCTTTATATTACATGAAAAGTGAAATGGGATGAAATTTGTTCCTATTTAATACCTTTTGAGGTCTTGGAAGTGATAGAAAGGGTGAAAACCATTTGTGTTTGTAAACTAGCTTCTAAGAAGCTTGATTTGGTGAAGTGTAAAGTTGCTTTAGTTTGAACACGTGGATGTTTCAAGAGATATAAAATGCATGGTTGTAATTTAAAGGTCCTTAGGATTCCATAGAGTGGTTAAATTCCATAGTTTAGTTGATCTTGGGTGGTCTTGAGGACCAAAGGTGAAGATAAGGTGTTGGAAGCAACTGTTTGGTGAAAGATATGAGCCTTTTAGCTTGTGCTATGAATTATTTCATTGGTAAAAGATAATTAACAACCATGGATGATGTTTTTATGATATATGTGATTATGTTCATATATAATTACACATGTGTGATGATTTTTGAGCTTGAATAATCATAGTTTTGGTGTGAGTGGATTTTACTCATCCTAATTATAGGGTTTTGAGTGTGTTTTGTGCAAGTTGAGTGTCTTTTGACATGGCCGACATATATGGTTATATGTGAATGTTATAATGATTTTTTTGGGATTTTTTTTTATGATGAATTGGCCAAACCAAAGGTATATGACTTATCTCATTTTTTTAGTGAAATGGAATGCATATAAAAGTGAAGTTAAAGTTTGACTTTGGACTAGTTGAGAAAGAAGGAAAAAGTGTAACCTATGTGAGTTTGTGCTATAAGTATGAAGGAATATTTTTGTTACAGAAATATTGTTCATAGTGTGAACACTTAGGAGTGGTTTGGGTTATTTGGTAGTAATAGGTTTTTAATAATTATAAAATAATATATGAGTGTACAAAATAGCTGTAATGCACAACTCATAGTTGAGAGATATTTGGGATATTGAGAGGACTTAGAGATTAGCCTTGAATCCTTACTTATAGGAGTTTATTGAGCTATTTATATGTAATCTCTCCATTAGGAATTTGTCCCGAATGAATTACAATATCTCTAGTTTAATTATTTTATTGTGCAATGTTTTGTTTTTTATTTGATTAAATCATAGATATTTACAAGAATTTTGAGATATGGGAGAATGTTTGAAAGGTTTAATAATGTTTGTAAGTGTGTGTTCATGTGTTTGAGGCCAAGAAAAGTGAAGAATGGAAGAGAAAAGATGAGCTAGGTGAATGAGAGTCTGATCAAGGGTTTGAAGGAGTTTGGAGCTGAATCTTTTAATTGCCATCAACTGAGTTGTAACAACATATATTCAATGATATATTAATGAAAATATTGTGTGATGAGTCATATTCATGCAAGTATCTTGTTGTGAGTAATATCAAAAATATTTTAGGGGTTGGTGCTCCTTGTGGGGTTGGTGCCTCACTGAAGAAATATCTTGTGACATGTAATATTCACTTGAATCTTTATTGTTTGTAATATCTAAAAAATATTAAGTGGGTTTTCTTCCCCTTGAGGGTTTAACACATAATTTTTTTGTTATTGTGGTATCTCTTTTCTAAATGGTTATGTGAAAGTATGGTATTTGATGTTGTGCACACATAAATGAATGGTTAATTGGTTTTTGATTTAAGTAAGAAATTATGAAATTTATTTAAGTTTGTAAGCACTGATTCAACCGCTCAGTCCATTGTGCTTCCAACGAAATATATAATACCATGTTTCACCTAATTTACCATTGAGTCAATCCTATGAGAACAAAATGCCTTGGCCACAACTATCACACAGTTATGGCCATAGTCTAATTCTCATGATATTACTACCCTAGCACAAATTCGTAAAACCCCCGCTACCTTGTATCACCAATGTGTCCAAGAAATCTATCAAATCGAATCAGATGCCCCTACTACTGATCCATGGTAAGTAGACATTCACCAATTTATCCAATATTAAACCTTCACAGATGGTACAAACTTAAGAACACAATTGCAAATAAATAAAAAGTCTCTTAAATATGTACTCAAAGATGACATATTGTATTATCGAAACTTCGAAGGTACCTTACCTTGATGCATTAAAAATGATGAGGTTCCCATTATTTTAGAAGAAGCATATGGGGGCACTTAAGGTGGCCATTTTAGCAGTCACGCTACTACACAAAAATGTCTATGTATGGGATACTATTGGCCTACACTAAAAGTTGATGCTTATGAATTTTCCAAAAAGTGCAAACCTCAACAAAACCATGATTGTCTAATTCAGTCTCCTCCATTTGAGCTAAAATCCATTTCTTCTCCCCAACCCTTCAACATATGGGGATTGGATTACATCAAAAAGCTACCTCGTTATCATGATATTCATTTCTTCATCATTGCTGCCACAAATTATTTCACCAAGTGGGTCAAAGCCATGCCCATTACCGACATGTCCAAACTTAGTACATCCAAATTTTCCCTCAACTAAACCATTTTCCACTTTGGAATTTCCCACACCATCATATCTGACAATGGTAGGAGTTTCAAATGCAAAGAAACAAGGAAACTCAGTGTTAATTTCAAGATCAAACATAAATTCTCAACACCTTATCATCCCCAATGAAATGGACAAGCCAAATCTACAAACAAAATCATCAATAAAATCCTCAAAAAAATGGTTCATGAGTCATGAATGAACTGACATACAAATTTATATCCTACATTATGGTCATATCACACCAGTGTCCACATAGCCATTGGTGAAATGTGTTTTTCTCTTACCTACGGAGCCAAGGTTGTGCTTCCACTCAAGGCGGAAATTCCTTCACTTTGTATATCCCACTGTGGTATAATTTTAGATGAGGAAATATATGAGGTGTGTCTTCATGAAATTGACATATTAGTAGACTGACGTGATCGTGTATATAAGCATAATTAGAAATGAAAACAATGCACAACTGTGTAGCATAATCGACTTGTTCATTCGCATACTTTCGAAGTGGGTGACCTTATTCTCAACCTCGAATATACCCATGAAAAATAACGTAAATATGCTTAGAAATGATGAGGTGCCTACTTCATTAAGGATATTATCAACCCTAATATATATTATCTTCAAACCAATAAAGGCCACATTTTCAAAGAACACAAAAATGCCAAGTTTCTTAAACAATTTCATGCAAGAAGGAACTCGGGAGTTTTGCTACTCAGCTACCAGCTCTCGTATTTTATTTTTCAAATTCACTACTTCATCAACCATATATGAAAATATTTTCAACTCTTTCACCATTGCCTTTCGTATGGAATCACCACGGTCTTATGCATCCTTGCTTAGGCTCTTAGTCTTTCTTATATCTATTTACCCTCTTATTTGTATAAGCATCTACCTCATGGTTTTTTACACTTTTGAGCATTTCTATTTTCCCTTTGGGATAATCATCCACCCTTTCCTCATGTGAACCTGTAGGTTTCATCATAGTATCTCTTTACAACATCTACCATACATTTTTTTGTGCTTTTCAGTGTTGCTACCGGCTACTTGGCTTTGATACTATGTCACCTTATCTCTATGATCCTATAACACAAAATTCATCTCATGGGCCCCAAGCTAGGTGATTTATGTATTATTTTATTGATGATCCTCTAGTGTTTCCTTTCAGTTTTTCTTCTCTAGGGTTCTAGCAACATGGATTGCACCTGTACATGGTAGGATGACTAACACTATCAGGTGCACATTGGTGTGTATATTTCATTTCAGCTAGTCCTTTACATTCAACATCTACTATCTATTTTGGTGTTATGTATCATTATTTCTACTGACTACCCCATGTTTCTTTATTATGACATGCGGTAATCAACAACTGGAGCATATGTATACACCTAATTTTTCATGCTTTCTATTTTCATACATTTTACTAACAATTTATCCTCCAGGTTAGAGGTCACTAATGCATCTATTTCTAGGAATGGGTGCCTTAAGGGTATCATTCAGGGAAAGATGTATGGTTATTCACGTAACCATTCAGTTAGGGATCATACATGGAGAGAGAATAGATTTTGGTCCTATTTATCCACTTATTTTGATATTGTCTTCTTGATTTTATTCACATTCTTCCGACACATTACATGACCATGGCCATATTATTTTTCCTTGTATTACCTTTTTCCATCATGACACATTACACACACTAATTGCTCATTTCCTCTCCCTAGCTGATGCCATCACCCGCAGGTGATTGCATCAGCACTATATCAAAATCCTAGCCGATACCTTCGCTCGTGGGAAATGGTGTTAGTATAAATTCCAAAATGACACCTTCACCACATAATAGATAACACAAATTTCCCAAGAACTTTCCATTAGCTCTACTCTCTTTCTCCAAATTATATCTTCTCACTCAATTCTGGGATTTATTGCATCTTAACTCTAGGCTTGGAGATTCTTATTGATTGGATTGGTTTTCTTGTACTTTTGGGTCACCTATAGTGAGTTAGGATTGTATTTTCTTCCCTTCTCCACCCAAAAGCTATTTTGTCTTGGTGTATGGTCATTTTGTAAATAGATGCATTAACGACTGCCCCCAACAAGTAAGTTCTCTAGCTCAAATTGTCATTTTGTATAGAGTATTCTCCTATATTTTCTCATTACTCTATGTTAGCTTAATATTTTATGAACATGATAGTTTAGTGAATTGTATTACAGTTCTTAATTTTATGTTATATGTTTTACTTTGGTTAACATATAATTTACATGTTTATCTTGTTCATTATCACCCTCATAGTGCCAATACCTCAATAGGGTTTCTTCCTCTTCTTCAACTGAGGGACTTGGAAAACTTAGGTTGTCATAGTGTAAGGGTTACTTCCCTTTGGGTATGCAATCTTAGTGGTCCCCGTATCCCATTTTAATTATTTCCACTATGTTCTGGTCTTGGTGTGTCTCTTACTTGTTACCTCGATACCTTAGTTGAATAGATGATGAGAGTGCATGTTGTATAGAAAAAAAATTCCTTCCATATACATTATTTATTTTCACCAATAAAATTTGTTTTACTGATGAAAATATCTCATTTAGCCTTGATGAACTCCTTGTTATCACCAAATTACATCACCCTCTAATTTTTTGTCATGTGTGTGTGAGGAAATCAATGTAACTAGGTAACATGGGATTATCTCTCAGTTATGGTACTGCTAGCTGAGTTAAACCTTTGGAGAATGACGTCTTCCTCTTCCTAATATTACTTCTAAAATACTCCTAAAAGGGAAATTTTTCTATCTATTCCTATCCTAAGCTTGTAAGGGACCAGAGATAGAGAAAGAGATTGCATGAAAATGGAAATCCTAAGCTACAAAGGTGATTGCACCAAGAAATGAATGGGAAAACATCTAGATGAGTGAAAATGAGATGAATAATGGGAAAGAGAGGCTAGAAAGAAGTGACATAGTCCCTAATTGCATTTGTAAACATCATTTCCATCAAGCACAGTAGATCTAAACCTACAACAAGATCATAGGATGCACAATAAACTTGGAATATGCAATGAGATGTAAGGAAAATGAAATAAAACATATCTAGGGCAGAGAATAGCCACAAAACATGGATTTATTGATTAAATGGATGGACAATTCATTTTAATTGCAAGAGAAAGGTAAGGATATTATCTCATAATACTAAGATTAGAGGTATGCAAGTCAACGCTGCTCTAAATTTTTTTTGATAGAGTTTCCTTACAAAAATATTCCCCCCTAAAAATGTGTCTTAGCACTTACCAAAGACAAGAGAGAGAGAGAGAATTATATAGCATGTCTCCAGTGGTTCCAGCCCTTCCAGATGTTTCAAAATGATTATCAACAAAGGATGATTGACACTTGGTTGGGTTTTTTCTTAAAACTCAAGGAAATGTGATATCTTCATTATCTCCTTATTTTTACCCATTTCTTCCCTCTAAAATCCAATATTATGGATTCAATGATGTAAATCATGAAGAAACGATTCCAAAAATTCCAATTTCATTGAATATGGAAGCTTGAATCAAAATTTATGGTTGTCTGGGTTTTGAGAGGTTATGGGGAACACATTCCTGGATTATAATAATCTTCCATTTAAAAATCCCTTTTCCCCTTGTAAATTGGATTTTAAAAATTACAACACCCTCCAATTTACTGTCATATATGTGTGAGGTAATAAGTGTAACTAGGTAACATGGGATTGTATCTGAGTTGTGGGACTACTAATTAATAAAAATGGAGAAGGATGGATTCCTCTTCCTAATCTTACTACTAAACTACTCCTAGAAGGGAAATTTAGATATGTATTCCTATCCTAAGCTTCCAAGGGACTAGAGAGAGAGAGAGAGAGAGAGAGAGAGAGAGAGAGAGAGAATGAAAATGGAAAACCTAAGATACAAAGGTGATTGCACAAGAAAATAATGGGAAAACATACAGATGAGTAAAAATGAGATGAATAATGGAAAATAGAGAGGTCAGAAAGAAGTGACACAATCCCTAATTGTATTTGCCAACATCATTTCTATGGAGCACAACAGATATGAACCTACAAGAAGAGAATAGGATGCAAAACAAACCTAGAATATGGAATGAGAGGAAAATAAAATGTAATAAAACACTATTAGGGTAGAGAATATCAACAAAAAATAGATTTATTGATTAAATGGATGTACAATTCATTATAATTGTAAGAGAAAGGAAAGGATATTCTCTCAGAATACTCAAATGAGAGGCCTATAACTCAACACTTCTCTGATTTTTTTTTGATAGAGTTTCATTACATGAACAACCCCCCATAAAAATGTGCCTTAGCACTTACATTTATTTATCCCAAAGAGAAGAGAGAATTCTTAAGCACTTTTCTAGTGGTTTGTTCCCTTCTAGAAGTTTCAAAATGATTACTAGTAAAGGATGATTGACACCTTGTTGGGTTTTTCTTGGAGCCCAAGGAAATGTTCTATCTTCATGATCTCCTTGTTTTTAAAACCTATTTAATCCCTCAAAAATCCAATATTATCAATTATGTTGATCATTCAGACTCTAACACTTAGTGGAGAAAATAAAGAGGGTTTGCGTGGGATAAAAAATCACATTTAAAGGTGCAGAAGCATCAGAGAGGATCACGCGTAGAACAGAGACAGATTTGGGACTTAGCCATTTTCATGATGAGGATCTATTTTTGGAGATAGCGTGTGGAGCACTCAAACTGATTGGAGACTTGCGTGTCACACATTGGCTATTTTTGGATGATCAACTATGAAGACTTTGCATGGATGCAGGCTAAAGATAGAATGATGAACTGATAGTTGACTAAGGGAGATCTATTGTTAACACTCTTACATGTAAGCCTATTTTTGTAATGGCGCGTGGCTAATAATAGCATGAAACCTATTTTGGGATTAGATAAGTGGTGAAGGGAAATTCCCCACCCTTATAAATATGTATTGAACTGTGTAGTAGATATATATATATATATATATATAGTATAGATATACTTGTGAGAACTAGGGTATAGTGAGATTATGTTGCTCGATCTATTACGCACATGAGCATATACTACTATTATTTTAATGAAGCTTTTGTGTATTTAATGTAATTAATATAATGGAGATTATGGACTGAAACAAGGTGTTATCATGGTTATAATTTAGTATTGCATGCTTGATTCCATTATGGTTATCTGTTAAGTCTGTTATGTTCTAGATCTAGGTCTAAATATGCACTGTATGAAAGATATATTAGCTATAGATCTGAATGATTAAAGTATTCATCATGCTAACATCCTGCAAAAACAACCCTAAAGAGGGGCCTGGTACCTTTGCACACTTTGGGTGAGTGCTCAGTCTAGGTTGAGTGATGTGCCAACACGCTTGGGCTTGTATTGTTGAATTCTAGACTGCATCATTGGTTCTGTTACCAAGACCTATTTTTCAGTTGTTTTTAGGATGGTTCATGATGAAGACATACCGGTTGACCTTAGCAAGTGTTGAGGAGTGGATACATGATCTAGAAGAAGAATATGCATGGCAGTTCAACACTGGATCTGTATTTAACACACGTGTGTGGGTGGAACAAAACATGTATGATAGTTTATATGAGAGATTCTTCGCTATCTTTCCAGTAGAATTGTATGAGTGGCTGATTACATATGCATCTAAGCAGAATTGGAGGTATCGCGCACTTGTTTGGACACATGAAGAATTTCAAGCCCTTTATGATGCTGATCTAATTTGGACTCAAGCTATGGATACATGGTTCCATGGTGTTTTGAATAGTTATATCTTGGAGTACTCAATTTTCACTTATTCATGTCCATAGGTAGCTAAATTCAAATTTTTACGATATCCAAGGGGAACTTACTTGTAAGGCATTCCACTAGTAATCAATATCCTAATGGTCACTTTGAATTTAGAGAGTAAACCAATGGCTAACTAAACCCCACCATGTGCGGGGGAAGGAGAAGGTTTAGTGAAAGATGGTAGACCTAGTGGCAGAAAGGAAGAGAGAGGAAAGGTAGATGAAGTATAATGAGGTGTGTGAGAGGGAGGTAGAGAAGCAACATGACATTGCAGAGCGGATGACATTGAGGAGAGAGATGGATTGTGAAGGATTTGGAGCTCATGTAGGAGACGTGGAGTTAGAGCATCAGGAAATCCCCCATATGGGAAATCATGATAGGGATCCCTCCTCAGCCTCATGTAAAAGTGCACTAGCAGAGATGACTTGGACCATAGGTGTGCATCTGAATCCACCTGGAAACCTTTCCCTTGCGCTTGGTTTTCTAGCATCTAGTACAAAAAATAGTCAACAAGCTAATTCAAGCAGTGGAAGAGTAGGAGTGAGTCTTATGAAAGGCACAATAATGGAAGCACAAACGGATTCATTGTTATATGGGAGTACTTTTTTAGGTGTATCATCAGCGCAGAATACAGGTGCACTAATTTTTGGACTAACTTTTGGGAGTGGTAATGCTTCACAGATTGTCGGGGTAAAATTCAGTTCTACTGTTGGAACACATGGAAGTACATCTTTTGGTCCAACACCAGCTACAAGTTTAGGATCGGGAGGCATATGGTAGCTCTAGTTCTGGTGGATATGGTGGTTCTGGAGGTAGGGGAAACATAAGAGGTTCTGGATTAGGTGGGCAAGGTCCACACCAACCCCATAATATTTACATGGAGATGTCTCTTCATCTTCCAGACTATAGGGGCATAGAAGATGCTGCTGAACATGTGCATATGTGTGAAATAATGTGGCGTGCAAAAGGAATCATGACTTATAAGCGTAGGGATAGCTAATTTTCTACTATGTTATAAGGGCATGCACACAGTTGGTACAGAGAGTTTGACCCTGATCAGACTTGCGTAGACTATACAACTTTAAAAGATGCATTCCTTAAAGAGTTTCACATCCCTGAGTTTGAGCAGAAGAGTATAAGTGCACTCAAGGATATTAAGCAAGGCACTACTGAGAGTGTTAGAGAGTATGATGCCCATTTTAAAACATTGTTATCTAAGATTTCTTATGATATACACGCAAGCCAACATGCACAGTGGTTCATTGGGGGCCTAATTACCCCTTTTAGAAGGGCATTATCACATAAGACATACACTAATCCATGTGAAGCACTTGAAGCAACCTTATGTGCTGAGGCAGTTGGAAGTATAGATACTGGGGTAAGCCCATTTTTAGAAGCATAGATCAAAGCTATGGCAAAACAGTTGGAGAAACTATCAACAAATTCAACACATGAGATGCACATAGGGATTTGGTGCATAAATTGTGAAGTAGAAGGTCACACAAAGGATAGTTTTCCTCATAGATTAGTATGCTCATTGTTGTTGGATTGTGAGATATGCCATTTAAACCATGATGCTAGATGCTTCCCATTATTACAATGTGCGATAAGGAAGAACATTTCAAGCTACTGTAAAATATGCAGGTCCACAACTCATGACACGGAAGATTTCCAGATGATTGGTTAGATCCATGATGTTATAGATATTGGTGTATGACAGATAGGATTTGCAGATAACTCTAAAGGAAAGAACAAGCATCAGGACCGAGATCACAATCAGGTGTGCTATGATCAGAATGAAGGGTGTTTTGAAGGCGGTCATGGCAGAGGTCAAGGATACCATGGTGGATTTGGAGGATGAGGCCATGATAGTGGAAGAAGTGAGTTCCCTCACAGAACATGTTATACATGTGGATCTCCTGACCACTACAGGCATGAATGTCCTCAGAATATTACATGTTCTTTTTGTGGAAAGAACCATAGCTATGAGGAGTTCCCAGACTTATATGAGAATCTTAGTAAATAACATAAACAAGAAAACAAAGGCACATGAATGGTTAGGATACAACGCGTTGTGGAAAATCAATGGATGCCTAAGTTAGAAGCAGGGTCTGAGGCATTGCAAGTGAAGATCATGACCCATGTTGAGGTGGCACGCACTCGAGAAGCATTGCAGTAGAAGCCTACCATTACTAAAGAGGAGGTTCTACATGCATGGTACCCAGATCTTACCCATCAGAAGGAGGTTTATCAGGAAACCATGGAATTTCTCAGGAATCTTCAGGGTGAGATACAATACTTAAAAGAGAAATCACAGAAGATGGAGCAAAAGAAAGTATCAGAGATGGTCCAAACTGATATAGATGACTTAAGGGAAGTGTGTAAAATGTTGCCAAGAAAATATCATTCCATTATTAGTGGATTGGTTAAAGGGAAACAATTTGCATGCAAGTATTGAGATTGGATGGAAAATCCTGCATGTGAATCTTCCCCCTCATAGCGTAGATTATGACAAGGAAATCACTCTGAATGTTGTTGTGGATGGGTGGCTATTGAGTAATATACTGATTGATACAGGTGCGGAAGTCAATGTTCTTACCTTAGATGCATGGGTACAAATGGGGAGACCCCCATTACAACCATCCTCTAATGTATTGTTCATGGCTAATCAGACTAAAGCCACTCCCATCGGAGTTTTGAAAGATACATCCATTACTATACAAGGAGCCAAGTTCACTGGAGACTTTGAGGTTTTAGTGCTGGTAGAGTTAGATAGCTTCCCAAATCTATTGGGGTGTCCTTGGTGCTATGAAAATAATGTTGATCTTTGGTTCAACAAAGGTTATATCAGTTTTGAAAACAAGGAGGAAAGAGTTATTATCCCTTTGACAGATGGCAAATCTGCACCCTATGTTGAGCCCTTAAGTGAAGATGATCTGAATAGGATTTATGTATGTGCCATCTGAGACCCAGAGATGCTTGAGCCAACTAAAGAAGGAATAATTCAGTGGGAGGATGCACAGTCTATTAGTGATACTACAAGTGTTGCTTGTGATAATTGGGCTCATAGCACTTATGAGTTGGTAGGGCGCGAAGTAAAGAGCATATTTCCTAGAGGCAGAAAACCATGTTATGTCAGGAGAATAGGTAACAACTCAGTACCTTGTTACACCAGAGAAGGAGATCCTATGGTATTCCTACGTGCCATGGAAGAATAGTGGATAGACCCATTGGAAAGAAGAAATATGCTAGCATATACACTACGTGGGACAACAACACGCTGGTGGATGGCCCACAAGGATAATCTTGTAGGATGGAATGAAATTAGGATTTCTCTTGCTACTAGGTTCTTCAGGAGAAATGCACCTACTCAAATCTATACTTATTATGGTAATCAACCTATTCAGCACCATGTTTAGAAGTGTGAGAGACTCTGGATAGAAGGGCAGGAATCTTTACCACCTTCGCTATGGGTGCACAAGTTTTATTCCACTTTACAAGGATGTGCATGTGCTTGGTATGTATATGCAAAACTCCATAGAGAGACTGGAAATTGGCAGGATTTAATTACAGGAATGGCCCAAACATTTTGAATTCTTCTCTACAAAGCCTCTGTGGAAGAAGCATTGAAATTCATAAAGCACTTAACTATGGGAGATAGTGCCAAGGCTGAAGAAACTCCTTCAGGAGTTATTAGATGAAGGAGACTTATGACGACATGTCTTGTTGAAGAAATAGAGGCCAATGCCACATTACTTCAACATGCTTTCCTTAAGAAAGAAAAAGGAAAAATGGTGTACTTAGTGGATGATGTAGAAGTAAAAAAATCTATATGTAAATCATTCAATAGGTAGGCATGAGGTATTGGACAATGTAGATACGACCACCACGTGCCCTATCATGAACCTATGAAGACAAAGAAGGTGAATATTGGATCAGAGGCTGAGCCTAAGGAAGCTGTAATTGGGGACTATTGGTCAGACTCTGAAGTGGAAAAAATCATAGAGTTACTAAGGGATTACCAAGACTTATTCCCTAGGGGGTACCATGAACTTAAAGGCGTGCATGAATCATTAGGGGAGATGAAGATAAAACTTAAAGAGGGTGCACACCCAATTAGAAAGAGACCCTACAAGATGAACCCCAACTTACGCAAAAAGGTCAAAGAAGAGATTGAAAAAATGTTGAAGTTTGGAATTATCAATCCCCTTGATGAGTTATAATGGGTTAGTCCAATGGTGATCAGTGTCAAGAAGGATGGAAAATTTAGGAATTTCATGGAGTACAAGGAGTTAAATGTTGCATGTGTGACTGATCCCTTTCCTATGCCATTCACCGAGGAAATACTAGAAGGCGTTCAATGGTGCAAAATCTATTTGTTTATAGATGGGTTCTCTGGGTATCATCAGGTTCGGTTTACCTAGGAGGATCAGGAAAAGACTACGTTTACTACGGAATGGGGTAGCTTCACCTATACTATAATGCCTTTTGGTCTAAAAAATGTGCATGTTGTATTTTCATGCATAGTTGTTCAAGCATTCAAGGAATTTATTCACAACTTCTTACAATTCTATTTAGATGATTGGACGGTGTATGGATTAGTTAAGGATCATTGTGACAATCTGCGCTTAATGTTTGAAAGATGTAGACAGTTGAGTATCTCCTTGAACATCAAGAAGTGCATATTTTCTACACCATTTGGGATATTTCTAGGACACATAATCTGTAAGGAAGGTTTGTTGGTTGATCCAACCAAGGTTACAGTCATTATAGGCCTAAGGGAGCCTACCATTCAGAGTGAGGTGCAGGGATTTTTGGGTCATACAGGATATTACAGGAAGTTTATCAAAGGATATGCCAAAATTACCGCACCGTTGGAAGAGTTACTGAAAGGGAAAGGTACATTCTACTGGGGAGAACTACAACAACGTGCATTCGAGACATTAAAGGAAAAACTTACTACCATGCCTATTCTGCATTTTCCTTCGTGGGACCAACCCTTTCATGTACATGTTGATGCCTCTGGCATGACCATTGGCACATGGTGTTGGCTCAACCTGGAGAAGGTATTGTAGATCATCCTATCTGTTTTGCTAGTAGAAATCTGACTCCTACAGAACAGAATTACACAACTACAGAGCGTAAAGCTTTGTCAATGATCTATGTGCTACATAAATTCTGCCAGTACCTACTAGCTACACCATTCATTTTTTATACAGATCACATGGCATTGAAGTATTTGGTAAACAAGCCTATTTTACAAGGGTGCATATGTCAATGGGTGCTCTTATTTCAAGAATTTGATTTCACAGTTGTGGTAAAACTAGGGAAAATTAATTCTAGACCAGACCATCTATCAAGAATATAGTCAGGAGAAGAAGCACAGGAAATTGAGGATACCATGCCAGATGCACAGTTATATAGGTTACAATGAGTGCCATCAGAACTAGAGGACATTGTTGTCTTTCTACGAACATGGATGACACCAGAAGGAATGAAATACTTGGAGAAGAAAAAACATTTTACTATACGCCCAACCCCCTATATGTTAATCAGTGGTGACTTGTACAAATTAGGCTGAGATGAAGTATTGTGCCATTGTGTATTGGAACATGAGTGTACGGGTCTTATGGAAGAATCTCATGGTGGTATTGCAGGTGGCCACTATGCTGGTGATGCCACTGCATGCAAGATTCTACTCGCTAGATTATGGTGGGAGACCCTGTACAAAGATTGTAAGGAATTTTGTAAGGCTTGTGATCATTTTCAATACCTTGGGAAAGCTTTTTAATAAGATGGGATGCCTCTAAGACCCATTACTAGTGCAGAACCATTCGAGAAATGGGCTATAGATTTTGTGAGTCCTATTTCACCAATTACATGCAAAACTAAATCATGTTACATCATAACTTGCACAGATTATCTAACAAGGTGGGTAGAAGCAGCACCTATAAAGGATTATAAAACGACTGCAATAAAAAGGTTTCTTTGGGAAAATATTATTACAAGGTATGGATGTCCTTTAAGTTTGACTAGTGATAGGGGCACACATTTTCTTAATGAGACAATAAAATTCTATTGGATGAATTCATGATTGCACACCATAAGACTACACCCTATCATCCTCAGGAAAATGGGACTGCTGAGGCTTTCAACAAAATTTTGAGCCAGACATTGACAAAAATTTGTGATGTTGGAAGAAAGGATTGGGATGATAAGGTATCTGCAGTACTTTGGGCATATCAGACAACATATAAAAGGTTGAACAAAGCCACACCATTTCAGTTAGTGTTTGGCACAGAAGCAGTTCTTCCTATGGAATTTATGTTACCTTCTTTGCATATTGCACACATTGGAGGTCTTGATGATGAGAAAGCATTAGAAGAATGCATTTAATAGTTAATCAAATTGGATGAAAAATGAGCCATAACACATTGGAGTCAAAAACAAGAGAAGGCTAGGTAGAAAGCATGGCATACTAGGCACATCAGGGATAAAAATTTGGAGATAGGATAGATGGTGCTCCTTTATGATTCTAAGTTTTTGCACCATCTAGGTAAACTCAAGGTACATTGGTTGGGGCCATATGTTATCACTCACATACTTGAATCAGGAACTTATCAGTTAGAGGCCTTGATGGAATACGGTTACCCGGTTACTTCAACGGGAGTAGGCTGAAGCCCTACTATAAATAAGTCTTCTTGGTGTTTGTAATAAGGCAGTGTTTCCATTTAGATTAGGTTTTCAATTCTACATTCCCTTAATGTGTTTCCTTCTTTGTTGCTATGCTTTGTCAATTTAGTTGGTGTGTTTGTGTAATAAGCGCATTTACACGCCAGAAGATAATTACTATTTGAAGAATTTTTATGTACAGAGGACTACACATACCCTTAGTGTGGGGTAGGTTGTTGATATCCAGGTACAAGACTGATGAAAATAAGTCCATGTGAAAGGAACTATCTATAGGTGCTATTCAAGGTTGGAAAATTGAAAAAAAAAGATTTCTTCTGGACACAAGGACCATAGATAGAGAGGAGTGAAGAAACAAGTATAACGTGAGGTAAGCAGGGGCCAGGAAGACTACCAGTGGAAGGCACAATGATGAGGTACTCAGGTGCATGGAAGTGCACTGAAGAGAAGTCCACAGCCAAAAGGTAGAAGGGAGCACTAGAAGGTTATAGCTTGGGCATGAAGATGTACCACACGGAAATAATGAAAATGGTCACTTAATGAGAGGATTGTTGGTAGGTGGAGGAATAAATGCACTAAATTTTTGAAATTCTATATAAGGACGGGATGCGAGTTCATTTTTACCATTAAAATTGAGAGATTTTGAAAAGGGTTAAGTGCAAATGAGCCGAACAATCATCTTGAGGTGCGAAGAGTGTGAAACAAGACGTGAGGAGAAGAGTTGTGCATAGGAGAAGCTTGCATTCCCATAGGAGAAGGGTTTGAGTGAAGTAGATGCATTATAAATGAGCTAGGGCACACGATTTCCACTAGGGCACAAATATTTAAGCTAGGGTTTTGAATTGCTTGACTACAGAGGGAAGAAAAGAGATATTTTTCAAATGGCACCAAAGAAAGCACCCACAACAAGAGATAAAGGGAAGAAGAAGGTTAAAGTGGAAGAAGAGATTGCTCCCGAGAGTAATTTTTCAGAAATGTAGTATCCAGAGGGCATGATTGTGGGACAAGAATGGGATTCCCATATCCACCAATGTAAAATCAATGACTACAACCATCAAACATTAGATAATAAGAAGGAGCTCGATGTGTTGCTAAGCATAAAAACAAACAAGCACATGGAAGAGGATATGCCAGTATACGATGACGTTGGTGAGAAGTTTTTGAAGAAGAATGGAGTCTACCAGTTGTATGAGATGCCATATTTTGGAAAGTATGAACCATTATATCAATGGTTGATGATCAGAGTCCATGAGGACTTCTTCTACTTCGTCAGACGAAGGGTAAGAATCATAACTGATTTGATTTCAATAGTGATAGGACTAAGGGCCTCAAGGTTGGATCTGGATAGTGATTTAACTGATAAAGCCACAATCCTGGAGACAAGGAAGAAGCTGGGGTATACCAAGGGTCTGTGCAGCATGGACATTGACAAGTTGAAGAAGTACCCAGTAGTGCAGGTAGTTGCACATCTTGTGACAAATTTGAATGACCAAGGAAGGTGGTCGCAAGTAAACACAATGTGGTTGCACATCCCCAAGAATATGTATCAAGGAGTGGTCTACAACATTGCAGATCACATAGTAAAGACAATCATCTAATAAGCACAAATAGGTGACAAAATAATTTTTGGAACTATTTTATTGTCCTTAGTATTCATGGAGATTGGGGTGCTTGATAGGCCAAAGGAGAAGATTTAGGAGTACCCCACGGAACACAAGTCACTTGCGGAGAGGTTTGGTAAGTACTTATGTGATGGATCAATGAGTGGACCATTCAAGTAGAGGGCGGAGATGTGGTACAATAGACTCCATGTGGCATTTGAGGAAGAGTGGCACATACCCAAGGATTTGCCTTTGGTGGTGGGTAAGGAAGTTCAGTTTTTCTATATATCAACATTTTTTCATCACACAATTTGTAATGAACGATGGGGCTTGGAGCCCATGGTGCAAATTTCTATATGCCTTCACATCAAGGTATTTTCAAGCATCATTCCATCGATTCTTAGATGTGTGTCACTTAACCTTCAATGTAGACAAGGTTGATTGCGACTACCACACTCTGAGGAAGAAGTATGTATATCCAGAGTGCAATGCATACATTGAAAGACTTATTTTGGATATTATAAGCATGAGACCTATGAGCTTGGTAGTTGGGGACACCGAAGCAGTGCTTGTGTACCTTCAACTCAAACCCAAGCTGGAGAATGCTAAGTATGTGGAGAATGAGTTTGCGCTCCTAGGGCCTCCAAAGGGTAAGCATACAATGGAAAATGTTCCAACACCCAAGCCCACAGAAACAATTCAAGTTGATGATGAAGAAGAAGAGCATGAGGATAGTGGTGGTTTGGAACATAGAGGTAGAAGACAACCTCCAAATAAGGATGAAGCTAAGTGTGAAAATACCCCACCTCAGCCATAAGAGGGAGATGATGAGGACTTAGATGTAGTCCAAGGAGAGCACCGATTCAAGAGAGTATTCAGGAGAATAAGGACCCAAGGTGCTACTCCGTAAACAATGTGTAGATCACCTCGAATCTCTCCATAGAAGGAGACAACTGAGAAAAGGAGAAGGAAATTAAAGTTGAATGAGGAAGTGGAAGAGTCAGAGGAAAGCACACCCAATTCTCCTACACCTCTAGAGAACGTAGAGGAACAAAAATATGAAGAAATGAAGGATGGAGAAGAGGAAGAAAAAGGGAGATAAGAGACAACAATAGAGACTGCTTAGGACATAGTAGCAAAATTTCCCAATTTGGAAGCCCAAGTTCCTAAGCAACCTAGATTAAGAAGAACAAGTGGGGAGTATATTCCACCAACCATGGGCTATACTAAGGACACAGGTAAAATTTTCTATGCCCTTTTCAAGAGCACAATGGCACAAAAGGAGTTATACGGTTGGGAGTTAATGGATGAAGATATGGTGACAGTGCACATAAGGAAGAAATTGTCATGGTCGATGCACATGCACATGGATGAACCAGAATTTGATGTATGTGAGGATTCATGTGTGTCAAGGAGGTTGAAAAAGACACCTCAGGATAGACACATAATAGTAAAGCCTATTGTTATGTCTGATGAATAGGTGAGCAATGCTTTGGTGAAGGTCTTAACAGAGGTCACATGATGGAATATGGATAAAGCTACAATAATTAGGGCATTAAGGGAGGAGATCAAGACTAAGGATGAGGAGATAGTGTGCCTAAAACAAGAAAATGATTTGGCATAGAAGAAGAACGTAGTGTTTATCAGCATGGCAGAGGAGATTGGTGACAATGTCATGAAGGCTAGGCCACACTTAGAGCCAAAGGTACCCAAGATGTTTCCTTCGGCAATACATTATGTCAGTACATTGGTGGACTTAGTGCTTGAAGATGAACCTCTGTGCATGCCTGAGCCAAAGGATCTAGCATAGGAAGCAGAGTGTGAAAAGGCTTCGATGCAATGCATATGAAGGATTACTTCAGAGCTTGCATGGAGGAACTCAAGAAGGTAGATCAAGCGCTGAATATTTGTACAGTGCCAGAGGCTGTTATAAGGACTAGGACCATTTTAGAAGACAATGAGGTCCTGAAGGCCATGAAGGATGAGACATTGGGCCACATAGAATGGTTAGCACTTGTTAAGTAGAAGCACGAGGCCCTTACAACCACTCAGGAACCTCATAGGGAAAGGATAGATGAGCTTGGAAAACTCATTGCTCAAAAGATGGACTTGTTGGAAGGGAGAATGAATGGCATGTCCAACATTGTGTTAGTATTACAGAATGAAAAAGGAGAGATTGCAAGGGATGAATTAGATTCAATTGTAGTGGATATTCCAAAGAAAGAAGAGGTCATGCTCAATGAATGATATACCTTAGAGGCAAAGATAAAAGAGGAATATCTAGAATTGATTATTCAAGTTGCAAAAGAATATATTGCGGGTTTAAGACATTATTTCATTCAACAAAATTCTTTCTATTTTTCTATTCATATTCTTTGGTTCATTTTTGGAGACAACCATTACCCGGGTGACAATGAAACTAGTGTGGGGTAATGTTGATCAGTCAGACTTTGAAACTTAGTGGAGAAAATATAGAAGGTTCGTGTGGGAGAATAGAGTGCATTCAAAGGTGTGGAAGCATTAGAGAGGATCACGTGAAGAATAGAGACAGATTTAGGACTTAGCCATTTTCATGATGAGGATCTATTTTTGGAGATAGCGTGCGGAGCACTCAATTTTGGAGACTTTCACAACACACATTGGCTATTTTTGGATGGATTGAATACGAAGCACTTTGCATGGATGCAGGCTAAAGATAGAATTGTGAACTAATAGTTGACTAAGGGAGATCTATTGTTAACAATACTGCATGTAAGCCTATTGTTGTAACGGTGCATGGCTAATAATAACATGTGACCTATTTTGGCATTTAATAAGTGGTGAAGGGAAATTCCCCACCCATATAAATATGTATTAAACTATGTAGTAGAGATATATATATATAGATATATATATAGATATAACATAGATATAAATGTGAGAACTAGGGTATACTGAGATTATGTTGCTAGATCTCGTATACGCATAAGCGTATACTACTGTTATTGTAATGAAGCTTATATGTATTTATTGCAGTTAATATAATGGAGATTATGGATTGAAATAAGGTGTTATCATGGTTATAATTCAGTATTGCATGCTTTATTCCATTATGGTTATCTTTTAAGTCTATTATGTTCTAGATCTAGGTCTGAATATGCATTGTATGAAAGATATATTAGTTATAGATCTGAATGATTAAAGTCTTCATCATGCTAACATCCTACAACAACAACCCTAAAGAGGGGCCTAGTACCTTTGTGTGCTTTGGGTGAGCACTCAGTCTAGGCTGAGTGATGTGCTAATGGACCTGGGCTTGTATTGTTGAATTCTAGATTCCATCAGATTCCATGATGTACATCATGAAGAAAAGTCTAATTTCATTGAAAATAGAGGCTTGAGTTAAAATTTAAGGTTGTGGGGGTCTAGAGAGGTCGTGAGGAACGCGTTTCCATATTTTAATAACAGTCTACCATTTAAAAATACCTTTTTCTCTTGTAAATAAGATAAATCGTGTCTTTGAAGCACACGAGGAACACAAGAAAGAGGGTCTTTTGGGCCTCATGGGCTCGCGCTATCCACTTTACCCACATTGAACTTTTTTGCCTTTGTACTATGGATATATTGACTCCATAGGGAACACGAGCCCCCACAACCCTTGTTCTACCTAGGTTAACTAAGCCTAAATCGGTCTATCTAGATGCACTACTCACACCTTTCCCAACTCCAATGTGTTATGGGTATTTCATGCACCAAGAGAACTCACAACCCTTTAACCCAAGTGTACCTTCCGAGATCATTTCATCTACTTTCACTGCATAAAAATGTACCCACCCCAAAATCCTTTATATGTTAGCATTTTTAGGGGTTTGGAGAACTCAAGGCCCTAAGGAACTTGTTCCTTCTGAGTCATTGGCATTCGCAATCCCTGCAATACAAAAGATCTTTTATGTTTCAGGCCCAAACCAAGTTCCAAGAACCTCTGTGCCACCTGACTTAGTTCAATCCGTAGCCCCTAGACCCAATATACATTGAAATAGACCTTTTTCACCATTTTTTCAATTTTTTCTAAGTTCTTAGGGTCAAATATGAACTGAGGAGCCAGGGAAGGATGAAAAGAAGTGTCCAAAAGCCATTTTTTCTAATTTTATTCTTTTTATATCCAAATTTTGGCTAAGTACTATAATAAAGCCTAAAGAGAAGGGAAATGCTTCCAAATGATTATAAGTCCCCAAAAATTACTATAAGTGCCAAAACATGGAAAAATACTTGAATTATCTAGATTCTCTACCAAGGTCCCATGAAACTACCCAAGTCCAATTTTTCAAGTTGTCCATTTTTCCAAGGGAAAAAATGTATAGCAATTTGGTAACCTCTTGGGGTAATTTTCCTTCTAGATGAAAATTTCATTGGAATTGAAGCATCCATTGGGCATGGGGTTTGCCTAAGAAACTAAAAACTTATCTGGAACTAAAGAACAACCCCTAAGAACATCTAAATTACTACTTGAACTTGGATTTGATATGTTTTTCCTCTAATTTTCCATCTTTTCATAAGAAATTATTGAAAATTTGATGGAGTGGAATTTTTTTTTGAATATGGAATTTCATCTCGTTATTCTAAAAACTAATCTAATGAGATGAAGGATGAATATCTAAAGCTGTCCCAAAATTGGATTTATTGCCAAGGATGAAACATTGCAAAACTTGGATCACATGTTGATTGGCAGTGAAGTAACACATTCTTCTTGAACATATCTTCTTTCAATTCCTTCATGAAAACTTCTTTACAAATGCATGGTATGATTCCAAGGTTTCAAATGAAGCTTATAAATTTCCCAACTCAGTTGATTAGATCTAAAAGAATTGTGCAAAGTAACAAAACTACAAAAACTATATACAAAGATGAAAAGACATACATGTTCCAAGTGGAACATGTAAAGTGTGCACAAGCACTTAGGAGAACATAAATACCCTAACAAAAATACAATGTGTTGAAAAGCACTTGGGGGAACAGAAAATACTCTGATATTTACAAGGGAGGAAAAATTACTCTGGTTGCAATGCTTTAAATAAATCCCATTAACTAGAATCTCCAACTCTTCTATGTCCAATCTTGACAATTGGAAAGCATTGTTTGAATTGTAACCTAAAATGATGTAAGGATCACTCCATAATTGCATAAAATTTTGAGTGTTTACCTGGTTTGGCTTTTTCTACGTCCCATTTAAAGACTAAATCTACTTCTTGAAAGTTTTTAGCCTTAGATTTCTTATCAAATGTGTTTTCAATATGAGCTTGATATTTCTACATAGCTTGCATTTCTTGGTTCCTTATTTCTTCTATATCCATGAGCTTCACATGTATGACCTATATGGATTCGAATTCAAATAATTCTAGCTATTTGATAAGCTCCAATTCTTGTAACTCAAGAGAGACTATCATTTTTTATTCCCTTCCATAAAATAACTTGTATAGAGAGTGACCAATTGATCTTTTAGGAGTAATCCTATCTTACCACAATACTGATTTCAACATTGTATGCCAAGTCCTTTAGTTTTCATCTAAAGTTCTCCTTATGACCCTTAACAAGTTTTTGTTTATGGAATAAACTTTCCCATTTCCCTGGGGGTAATAGTTTCAAGATGTACTTAGATATATCCCATTTATCACATCCCAATCAGAGATCTTGGTGACAAGAAATTCCAATATCTAAGATAATAGTGAAAGGAACACAAAACCTCACCTTAATCCCTTTATAAAAATATAGGATATTGGCTTCATTTTCTTCCTTAAGTGCAACTACCTCCGTCCATTTGGTGAAATAGTTAGTTGCTATGAGAATCCATTTATGGCATAAGCTCAAATTTTGGTTAATGACTCTAATTAAGTATAAACCTCATTGCATTAACGGTTGATCAATTGAGATTGGGTGGAGTGGAAGAGCTGCTAACCTTTCCTTTCCTGAAAAGAAAGCACAATTCTTGAATTTCTTAACCCATGAAAAAATATCATTGAAAATATTAGGCCAATAATACCTAGCCTTCATAATCTGGAGAGTTGTTACCATTGGAGAAAAGTGACCTCCTGCTTCTCCATCATGGAATTTATGCACTATCCTCTCAATCTGATATGTCTTGATGTACCTTACGATAACACCATTCAAATCTCTTTTGAATAAAATACCATCTATAAGAACATATGAAATAGATTGAAGTTTGAAACATCTTATCTTAGCCTTACTTAATCCTATAGTGAACTGGCTTGTTTGAAGGAAGTGTACCATATATTGAATCCAGCAGTGGATAGGTAAAGCATTAACTAGATGTTCTTGATCATTTTGAAGCACTAAGATGGATTCTTCATCATTTTTATGACTTGAAACAAGTTGTTCACATAACCCCTTGCCCCTAACCATCTTGGTTACTTTAATATCAATATCATACTCCATTACTTTGGTTATCCACCCATATCTCTTATCATTCATATCTTTGTCCAAAAGGAAGTCTTTTATACCCGCATGTGAAACTAACATATGAATCTTGTTATTTGACATTAGATGCTTGAAAATTTTCAAACTTCTTATAACATATAGTACGTTCCTGTCAATGAATAAGTATTTTAGCTCATAGTCTTTGAGATTCTAACTGAAGAAGGGAATATGATGTTTTAAATCATCTTTTTTTAGCTGCATCAAAATGGCAGATACAATCTCAGCACCTCCAAAAGCATATAATATGAAGTCCTTAGAGAAATCTCAATTTATGAGGGTCGGTGCTTGTGCAATGGCTTGCTTTATAACTTCAAAACTCTATTTTCCTTTAGTAGTCCACTTAAAATCCATGTTTTTCTTCAACATCAATGTCAGTGGCTTGACAAGATTAGCAAAAATAGAGACAAATATTCTAACAAAGATAATTCTTCCCAAGAAACTCTAAAGAGCATTTTTATGGCTCGAAAATGAAAAAGAAATAATGGTCTCAATTATTTTTGGGTCAATAGTCAAGCCTTTCCTAGAAACAACATGGATAATGAGTTTACTTTCATTAGCCAAGAAAATTCACTTTTTTGGGTTAAGGGAAACTCCAAACTCTCTACATCTCCCAAATAATTTCTTGAGATGAAAAAGAAGCTCACCTGTATTTTTGGAGAACACTGTTATGTCATCAAGGTAGATAAGAACCATCATGTGTATCATCCCTTTGAATTCCATATCCATTTCACTTTAGAACATTACTCCAACATTTAAGAAGCCAAGTGGCCTTTTTCTATACGTAAAAGTTCCCCATTTTGTAGTAAAGGTTGTTTTAAATTGGTCTTCTTCTTTTACCATGATTTGGTTGTATCTTGAGTATCCATACAACAAGAAAAACCTCTTAAAACCTACCACCATTTGTAAGATTTGTTCCAGAAAGGATAACGGATAATGGTCTTTTAAATAATCTTTGTTTAACTCTTTAAAATCAAAACATAGCCTGATATCTCCATTTTTCCATACTAGAACCAGGTTGGCAACCCATGAGGAGTGCTTGATTGGGAAAATTATGCTCACCTCTATCAAATATTTTACAACCTTCTTCATCATAGGTTCAATATGTTGATTGAAAGGCCTCTATTTCTGTCTAACATGTTTGGCATTTGGGTCCAGTTCTACGGTATGTTGAGTTAAATTAGGTTCAAATCCTCTAATATCCTCATAATTCCATGTAAAGATATTATCAAAATCTTGAAAAAGTTCTACAAAATCATGTTTTTCTTGTGAAGTACTTACTTTTCCAATTTGAAGGAGCTTGTCTCCACTAATTGTAACAGGCTTTGAGTCTTTACCTTTGACGGTTATATTTTCTTTTTCCTTCCTAAACTGATTATTTGGGTTGAAGATAGGTTCTAAATTTATTAAACCCATGATAATGTTGTTGGATTTGAGCTAGATAATCAGATAACCTTATTATATTTCTAACTCATCCCGATTTTTTGAAGAGAATTCAACTTCTTCTCGAAGGAAGTTTATAATTTTTTGATAATCCTCAAATACCTGCCAACTTATGACATTATCTAGTATGGCAGACCTTACCACCACCTTGATAGGTGGTTGTACATTATCTCTTATGATATTCTCAATAAAATAAAACCTTGCTCCAATGGAAGATATTTTATCAGTAGCTTCATTTTGTTTCCTTGGGATGGCCTAAATATTAACAGATTCAAAATACTCCAGTAAATCCCATACTCTATGATTGTAGGCTTTGAATAGATCATTTTTAGGAAACATTTACTCTTCTGATTTGATGTCCCCAAAGGTCTGTAATTCCTTGATTTTTTTCCTCGCCCATTTCAAGCCATGAACTAGAGACTCGTACTCTATTGTGTTATTGGAGCAACTAGATTGGAACCTGGATGATGATTAATAATTAATACCTTTGGGAGATATAATTACTACACCCCCTATTGTACCCTATTTACATCTTGATCCATCAAAAAACATCTACCGAATCCCATCACAATCTTCATTAACTGGTTTGGTAACATTAGGCAGGGGTAAATTTTTTTCATGTAGGTAATAAACACCCAAACAAACTTCTTCAATCTCTTCCATTTATCTATATGGATCAAAGTTATAATGCCTATGCATCCATTCATCAAGTAGAAGATCAAAAATGCCCCCAATCTAAGTGTCTTCTTCTTTGGTACTTGGAAATTTTTCTTGATCTAATATTATACAGTTGACACTAAAAGGACTAGGCACATAAGGCTCTATGTGGTATATAGAAATTGGTTGAGATTTTATGGTAGCTTTAGCATCGTACCTTGTCCTGTCCTCTGATTTTAGAAGTGAAATCCTTATATAGACATAGAGAAACAAGTGGAGGTAGATCGATTATGGATATGTTTTAAAGAATCAAAACATCAGGACATGCATGTAATGTGAGGATTATACCTATGATAACTTCGACAGTGTTCAATTTTTTCCCATCCAACTATAACACACCTTTTAAGAGAGGCTCATACTTAAGTCATAGCTGATCTATGATCTATTTTGGCATCACCAAGCTACTTACTCCAGATTCGATCATACAATTGTGTATTAGGTTGTTACCTATGATCAAATACACATATAAGGTGGAGGTTTCTTGTTTTTTCTCGGTTGGATCCCTGCTTGTTACACTACATTGGCAAGAATTTTATCTTTCTCTTTAGATGACTCATTTGAATTAGACAAACTAGCCATAACTGCTTATAAGAGATCCATCTGGCCTGGAATTTCCAATGATTCACACATAGATATGTTCAAATTGGTTTTATTCATTTTATCGATTATATTGAAAGTATTTGTAGGATATTTTTATTTCACTTTACTCACAACAATATTCTCTTGCTCTTGAGTTAGAATGGGATGTTTTCTAGACTGATCTTGTATATTTGGAGTTGTTGTTGAATTGCCACCCTATTGAATTGTCAAAGAAGGTTGAGGAGAGATTACATTATTAAATTGTTTTTCCCCAATAGCTCTCTTATTAGGCCTAGTGTTTCCTACCACACATTGTGGAAGAGTCTAATTCATTCAACATAAGTCCTCCACTTTCCAATTCAAAAGTAAAGTGTCATTTTGTGGTGTTTCTTTATTGACAATCTACTACTAATTTTATGATGTAGGTGTTTCATTGGGGAGAAAGTGAATTTTGTGGATGATTACAAGGAAAATTTTGTCAATTTTTTCCCTCTTAGGCAAAAATGGACAATGAGGTTAAAACTACACCCACAATTTCAAGCTTAGAGATCATTGTATGTTGTTTTGGAAGGTTTCACGATCTTCTAGGGTTGTTCTTTCTTTTCTATGTATTGGAGGTTCAAATTAGTATCAGAACAGGAAAATCAATGCTAATGGGCCCACCTCTTGTTAAAATGATCAAAAATGATAAATTATATTTAAAAGGGTCTTATTTTCATTTTCACTACCCTTTAGTTTCGGGAAAATTCCAAAGGTTAGTGCAGAAGGTTGAAAAAATGCAAAAGATGGCTCAAGGAGTTATAAGATAGGAATAGCTCACCAAGAAAATCAGTGAGCTACTCGGTAAGCTAGTAGGAATGTTGGTGTGCTAGTTTGAATAGATCATAATAAAACTCTATCAAAGAATTTAGCCAGCCACGTTATGGCCAAGTCACCCAGTTACGAGAGCTCATAGCATCATGATTAGCAAGGTTCATTGTATTAGGTGGATATCATGACTATGATGAAACTGAGATGAGAATGACATGGAGGGAACAAGCTGATAGATTGCAGGATGAAGAGCCAATGGCTCAACAAGGAAAATCACTCAAAAGGTGGTTTAGCTCGTAAAGATGATATGCTTGGAAAAGGGAAGTTTACTGAGTTACTAGTTTGATCTCTGGGAATGGGCTCGGGAACAAAAAAATAGCAGAGAGTTAGGCATCGTATGGTGAGTATTGCAAGTACTAATGAAAATCAATCTCTAAATCATGTAAGGAGTTAATATTGTCATGGTCGACTGAGTTGTTGGTGCATGCATAAAGGAGACCTCGAGCTCAGTGGCTGAGCTATGGAATGGATCATTGATGCAAATAGGACTCCAAGATAGGCCATAAGAGATCGAGTTGAGCTTAGCACCAGAGTGATAAGGTTCTGGCCACATTACCAAAGGGAGGAGCTCACAAAAGTTGAGTTGCTTAGTGCATAATTCATCTTTCAGGGATACGATAAAGCATTGCAAGAATAGAGTCATAACAACAAGAAATGATAATAAGAAGATTCGGTCGAGCATCATAAAATGAGCCTGACACCATTAAAAATAGGTTGATTGAGCTCATGAAGGCAAACATGAACTCAGCGACCCAAATGAAATCATCATAACAAGTTATAGGGTAGCCACAGGAGAAGATCAGTCTCGTGGAGCTAAATGTGCATGTTGGCAGTCATTAGAGGGTTCATTAGACAATAAGAGGATATGGAAGCCCGCAGTTGTAGAGAAAGGATTGGGTCAGAAGGTGATACATGATGATCTTGAGTTGGGGAAATATGGCTTGAACAAGACGAATATGCCAAGGTCATGAAACACACAGGAGAAACTTAATATATGGCTCGATGCCAATGTTTGTAGAGACATGAAGAAATAGTCTCGAACATGGAGCATGATAGAGCATGAAGATATGGTTGAAGAGATCTCATCAAATGAATTGGTGTACTCAAGAGTACATGATGTAAGTCCAAGATATGGATAATTTCTGGTGGATAGCTCAATCATGTGAATTAGGATGTCTCGGTGGCATGTAGAGTTTGGTGTATGAAAACTTTTTTCAATAATGGTGAGTGTTTTGATGGACTAGACAACCCAATAGGAGCTCGGCATAGTCCAAAATTGTGGCAGAGAAATGGAGTCTTGAGCTCATTCCAAAACCACATGGATAAGTGCCATAGATGATCCGAGGGTGATCTCATGTTAAAATAGTTCATTGAGAGCCAATAGATCTCAAGGGAATTCTATGCAGGAGTATTGAAAGCTAGGTCATCAAGATCCCAATGTAAATCTCTGTGAGAGTGGGATTGATTTAAAATAGAGAGTGATAAAATTTAGGGATCGAGCCATTTTTAATAGCTCAATGCATGTTCAGAGAGTTTTCCTGGTCTTCAACTCGTTAGAAGTAAAGGTGAATGAAGGTAGCTTGAGTGTGAAGGAGATCACTAAAGGAGCTCAAGTGAGCCTAAAAATTAATTCAGTGACAAGTATAAATACTGAGGCTTGGGGCCTGCTTGATTGAAGTGAAGAAACATTATAAGGGACCAGAAAATGTTCATGGCCGAGTTGAGTAAAGAACGGGGAAACAAATGAAGAATATTGAAGGAAAGGCTCGAACTTGGAGTTTTACATTAATGGAAATGGCCCTAACGCAAGTCAGATATCATTATCTGAAATATCAAGTTTTGATTGGCTCGATATAAACAAGTATAAAGTTATAGTCAACTCGACTGGAAAGGATTGAGGATCGAGCCAATAGAGAATGATTTGGATGTAAGCTCATTGAAGGGGATATGTAGTAAGTATGAGTTGACATTGGGTTTGGGATCAAGCTTAGAGCTTGGAAGCTCATGGAAGGAGCCAACTCATGGAAGGCAGTGATTGATGAGACATGAAACATGGAGGATGAGGTGAGATGAGCTTCAGGACCATCTCGTGAGGCATTTGATGGTGTTCAATATAACGCCCCTTCAACGAGTTTGTGATAGAGGGTGAAACATTTCAATGCATGCACAAAAAATCTTATGTGATGGGCTATGGGGAGATTAGGAGTGATTGAGGCTCTCAAAAAATGATGGTATCAAAACTCATTCAGGGATAAAATCAAAAATTCAATCTCTAGGGTGCTTGAGATAATGGATTGAGTGGTATTTTTACCTTGAAAATGGCATGCAAGTTTTGTCTAAGAATAATGAATGCCGAGGATTTCATAAAATATAAATTCAAGTTATTGAGTTTGGAATTCAGAGGGAAAACTCATAGTGTGCAGCTTGAAATTTGAATGTTTCTAGTTTAATGTGGCATTTCAGAGTTTTGTTTTAGAGGAATCCATTTAAAATTTTAGGGCAATTCAGTTTTGGCCTTTTGGAACTTGGACATTTTCAGGCTTTCAGAATATTTTGGTTCAAAACTTGTACCAGGTGAGTTGGGAAATTTGGGGGAAATTTTCTAAAGCCCAAACTCTGAAACTCCAAACTTTGGAGTTTCATGTTTTTGGGAGTCGGAGGTTGTGAAGACAATTGGAGCTCAGAGCTAGAAGAAATGACATGGTGGGATGTTTTCTATTTAACTCGGTGAGATGTAGGGTGAAGGAACCATTATCCCATTCAAGTCACATGTGGAATTCATGCATGAGTGGACTAAGTTAATATGGGGTTGTGTGAAGATTTAATTGACTATTGAGCCAACGATGGGAGGAGTCCAAAACGAGTAACTTGGTGCATATTCCATGTAGCCAGGTTAGTATTAAGGTGCCCACTGAGTCATTCAATGGTGTGTTTTAGGGGAATTATGAGGTTCTCTCCAGGAAATCAGTGGAGATGTTTACATTTTAGTGGAACAAAGCAAGTGACGAGCCAATAAAAATGCAAGTACAACTGAGTTACTTGGTAAAAACAACATGGTACATTACATGAAACCCTAGGAAAGTAGGTTGGGTTGTGAGATGCGTGGATATCATGTCAAACATGGGTCTCAGCACTAAGTTGGTGTGGTTGGGATGTGGTGGGATGTTTTCATTTAGCTCAACGATGTGTCAACAGGTCAAAGTAGCCAACCGAGCCACTAGTGGGGAATGTTTCAATACTGACAACGTGTGAAGAATGAATTAATGGAACATGATTCAAAGGAGCTTATTTGAGATAAAAGAAAAGGTGATTGATGTAAATTTGAATCAAGGAGATTGAAACACTTAGCAAAGGGGGTAGCTCATCAGTCAGCTTGGTGATCTGGCTAGTGAGCCATTTTTCTAAACCTCCAAAGAGCAGTTCTACATGTGAAAACCAATCCAAGGGGATTTTACCAAGGGCACAAGGTGCCTCAAGAAAATATATTAAAATATTATTTTTATTAAATGGAGGAGAAAATTCAACATTTGAATTTATGCAAGCATCTTTTAGAGAACTGAGTATGAAGCCAGGACACTCAAAAGTTACTTTTACTCAGAAGAGAACAACTTTCTCCATGATTGCCCGTTTTTCACAAAATTATAGTCATTGGAACCAGGAGAAAGAAAGCTACGCCATGAAATCACCAGAAGATGAATTTTCAAAGTTTTTGAATTCCAAATTTTCAGGTTTTCTTCATTACTTGAGTGGTGCCTCAAAAGGTGGAGGTGTAATAATTGGGAAAACATGGCCAACAACAGCGATTAATGGTTTCCTACATTCTGGCCTAGATTCTAGGGTTTTTTCCTTCTTTCTCTCAACCACTCAGAAAGTGCTACAAAATGTAAAGGGGCACTTATTAAAAAAGAGTTATACATTCTTTCCAAGCTTCCCCTCTCTTCACAAGATGAGATGTTGTGAATTTGTAGGCTCTCATGCCTTTCTTCTCAAATTGTAATGGCAACCTATGCCTTTTCCCTGATGTAATGATGCACTGTGCAAGTGCTTGAAGTAATTTAAAGTATGTTTTGTGATTAGTTATATTTCCTTTCATGATTTTGCTGCTTCTATTTTCCTCTCTCATGTTTTTAGGTAAACTGTGCAACTAGGGTTTCTTTTGCAAGTCTTGGAGTTATGTGCTTATCAAGTGGTGGAGTATTGCATGCAGCTGAGTTGTGGTGCTTGTTCACCTTTCTCAAGTTCATCCTTCTTCAGTGGAAGACTGATAACTTGTTTATCTGATCGAGTTTAACAAAGGGAATGTGTGCTTCCTAGTTTGTGGTATTATGTACCCTCTCTAAGTTACAGTAGGTGAAGTTGACTTGTGGTGCACACACCCTCTTCAAATTAACCCTTCCTAAGTTTGGAAACAACCTTTATTTGGTGCATCATCACTTCTATTATAGGTTTTATTTCCTTGTAAATATCTCTCCCTAATCCCTTGAAATGTTAACATAGGTCTAGTTAGCCATTTATTTTGCATTAGGAGTAGTGTAGGGCTTAGTTTAGGAAGAGGAAGATGACCTTCTTTGGAGGTTAACCTAGAGCCCAAGTCCCATAACTTGAGAGGTGATCCCATGTTTCCTAATCACACTGAATGTCGTGTTCACTTTTAGGCCATTCAAGGGGTGTGGTGATTTGGTGATAACATTTTTTGGCATGCCCGTTGGGAGAAAAGGTGAAAGTTCTACATTTCACAGGTATCCCATTGTAATATAATATTCATATATTTCACAAGTGTGTGTATTTGTGTTCACTTCATTTCATTAAGTTGTTGTGATGTTAGTGAAATTTTAGCCTTAGGAGATATACCCAAGCACAACTTGTGACTCCATTAGTCAAAGTGACCCGCTCTCTGTGTTGTAGACTTTCAATTTTACCCATTTCCATCTAGTTTCCTTCAACATTTTTCCATTTTTATCCCATTCATAAAGCTTTGAAATCATGGTTTCATTTCCACAGTTGAGTTCCCACTTGCACCAGTAGCATCACTTTCCATCTTTAAGTTATTTTTACCCACCTCCAGCTCCATTTTATGATGAAAATCAACAACATGCATATCTATATGAGTAGAGCCATGACTAGTTTGATGGTTCACTTAACGATGCATCTTTTCAAGAGCAGGAACATGTAGATGATGGAGGCTATCCTACAGATGAGGATGTAAAGTTGCAACTTAAGATTCAAATATTGGAGGCACGCATGGTACAATCTAGAGCCATAACTCATATAAAGGCATTCAAGATTGGATTCAAGGTAGCCTGCCCATGGGTTGGCCCTATGCTAAGTTTTTACAATTTGCAGGAAAAGATTGCTTTTATGACTGAAATGTTACCTTAACTTGAAGGTTGGATCAAAGAGATAGAGGCTTATAAGTTCAATGTAAAGAATCCTTGTCGATGGGTAAGTCCTACACCACTACCTTAGAGTCCTCTTTCCATTCCTTGATCAATGCCATTTCAATCCAAAATTAAACTTCCAAGCTTTTCATCATCTGTACATGCTGAGAATTCCATTCCTTCACTTCCTATATTTCCATCCCATAATGAATCTTTTGTTCCTCACCCTTCCAAAGTTCCTTCCTTTTTGCAAAAGCCACAAAGACAAGAAGTTGGATCTCTTCCACTTCCTCAAATGGTGAGTAAATCAGTTGAATCCCAATTTGTCCCTCGTCTTATAGTCCTAAACCCATTTTGGAGCATCATCATCAAGAAATGAGCAAAAAGGAGGAGTATATGGTTGAGGAGACTAGTAAAGGAGAGCATGCAGAGAATTTGAAGGAATGGGCTACAAAACTTAACATCAAACAAACTTCATTCCTGACTAAACCTTCTGTCAAAGTTGAGGCTCAAGAAAAAGAGGAACAAACTAGTTTTGTACCAGAAAAAATCCAGATCTGAACGAGGAAGACTAGCAATCTACCTATTCAGAATGCAATATTCATATTGGCTCCATATCTTTAGAGGAGGTTGAATCACCGCAAGTGGAAAAACTAGTTGTAGAAAAGTAAGAGCCAACTCCAAATCCGCTAGGAGAAGAACATGTGCAAGTCAAAGAAGAAAAACTCTCAAGTGTATGAGATATTTCTAGTGAATGCAATAATCCTAATTGCCCATGACAAGAACTAACAACACTTCTAGAAGGTGGTAATAGCTTTCCAAGGTTATCATTAGATGTTACAATCAGCCACATGGAGTTTCATGAGACTAAGGTAGAATCAACAATCATTAATGCAAATGAGACCATGTGGAGGTTTTCAAATCCTTCCCTTTCTTCATTCTTATAAAACTCTAACCTCTTAGATCAATTTTATCTTTCTAATTTCATGTTTGAGGATGAGGACAATCAAGATAAACAAAATTCCAATCCAGAGAATACCATGGTGGATGATGTTAAATATTTTCCATAGCCGAAGAATGGAAAAACAAGTTATTTGTTAGATGTGCAGGAATTGAATCTTCTATGTGGCTTGATGAATGAAGGAAAAGAGGAGCATATGAGAAAGACTAAGTCATATTCAAAATTTTATGGAGATGATGTCATTGAGAATTTCTTGTTCTCAATTGGGGAATCTAATGTAGTTCGCGAACCAATGATGAAGGAAGGTTTTATGTTAAATAAGGAGACTGATAGTGAAGGTCACTCAAAGGAGGAGGACATTTTAGATGAGCAACACATTTTAAAAATTTGTAGTGGTTCAACATTGAAAACTACGAAAAATCTAAAGGAGTTGCATGTTACGGAAGAAATCTTTGTTGCCAAGGAGAAAAATGGGAATGAAGAAGACATCTCTATGATACCATCCATTCAGGTGGAAAAGCAATTGTTTGTAAATGGGAAACAAGAGGGAAATCATGTTGTGAATAACCATATCGTTCAAGGATGTCTTGAGCTAGACCTCCTTGTTAAAGTTGAGGTTCATAACAACAGAAAGATTCAATGTGTTAGACTATGCCCCATAAGATATTTGGATTCCTTGAAGCTAGAAGAGAAGCCAAAACTAGTCACATTCATTTCAGAATGTAAGGATGAATTTCACAACCCTAGGAATCATTTGCTATATCTCTACAAGACAAATACAAAGCAACTAAAAGAGGCATATTTCCTCTTTCTAGTTGATGCCTTGGTGGACCAGGTGAAGAACTGGGCTTGTTTCAGTTTTTCACTTTTAGTTTCAGCCATGTCCATTATCACATCATCTTCATGGCTGCCCATTGTAAGGACATGAAGTTATTTTGCATAGCCAGTTGCAGGGTTTGTTTAGTTCACTCATGCTTCTGGTTAGTGTAGGGTAGTAATAGGTTTCCTTTCAGTAGAATAAGTGCATTAGACACCCTACATGTTTCAATTGGGGCATGTATAGTTTTTGGATTTAGTGTGTTTTTTTCCATTAAAGGTTTTTAAAGGAAGAGAAAAGTTCAAGGTTTTAGAGAAAGTTTCAAGATATCCCCAATTCTGTGGCTGCTTCATTCAAAGTTCTGCAATATGCTCTAGACACCAAGTGTTCATCAGATTCAGTATACTTCATGCTTAGCATTCAAGGGGGTCTAAGATAGGAAATGTTCAGGGGGATTTATGATGGGTTCATTATTTATCCTTCATTTCATAGTAGTCATTCCAATTTTAGGATGTAGGATGTAGTAATGTTTAGTTAACTTGGGAACATGAAGCTCATGATTCAGGATCAATTTTGGGATATCTTATAGTTATGAATCCATGCCCAACGAATATATAAGGCTATTGGCCTAAAGCTTATGAGGTAAACATCCCCGAGGAGTCACCAAAAATGTTATCAATTTTTTCCCTCTTAGGCAAAAATGGACAATGAGGTTAAAACTACATCCATAATTTCAAGCTTTGAGAGCCTTGTATGTTGTTCCGAAAGGTTTTAGGATCTTCTGGGGTTGTTCTTTCTTTTCTGTGTCTTGGAGGTTCAAATTGGTCTTGGAATGGGAAAATCAGCCTTAATGGGCCCACCTACTGTTAAAATGATCAAAAATGATAAATTATATTTAAAAGGGTCTTATTTTCATTTTCACTACCCTCTAGTTTTGAGAAAATTCCAAATGTTAGTACAGAAGGTTGAAAAAATGGAAAAGATGGCTCAAGGAGTTATAAGCTGGGAATAGCTCACTGAGAAGCTCGGTGAGCTACTTGGTAAGCTAGTATGAATGTTGGTGTTCCAGTTTGAATAGCTCATAATGTAACTCTATCAAATAATTTAGCCAACCGAGTTATGGTTGAGTCACCCAGTTACGAGAGCTCGTAACATTAGACTTAGCAAGGTTCATTGTATTGGGTGGATATCATGACTATGATGAACTTGAGTTGAGAATTTCATGGAGGGAATAAGCTCAAAGATCACATGATGAAGAGCCAATGGCTCAACAAGGAAAATCACTCAAAAGGTGGTTTATCTCGTAAAGATGATATGCTCGGTAAAGGGAAGTTCATCGAGTTACTAGTTCGAGCTCTGGGAATGGGCTCGGGACAAATAAATAGTAGAGAGCTTGGAATCATATGAGGAGTCTCAGAAGAACTAATGCAAATCAATATCAAAATCATGTAAGGAGTTAAGATTTTCATGGTCAACTGAGTCATCTGTGCATGCATAAAGGAGACCTTGAGCTCAATGGCCGAGCTATGGAATGGATCATTGATGCAAATAGGACTCCAAGATAGGTCGTAAGAGATCAAGTTGAGCTCGATGCTGGAGTGATAATTTTTAGGCCACATTACCAAAGGGAGGAGCTCGAACAAGTTGAGTTTCTTAGGGCATAAGCCATCTTTAAGGGCTATGATAAAGCATTGCAAGAACAGAGTCATAGCAGCAAGAAATGATAATAATAAGATTCGGTTGAGCATCATAAACTGAGCCTGGAACCATTACAAACATGTTGAGAAAGCTTGTGAAGGCCAACATGAACTCATAACCCAAATGAAATCGTCACAACAAGTTACGGGTAGCCACAGGAGAAGATCAGGCTCATGGAGCTAAATGTGCATGTCAACAGTCATTAGAGGGTTTGTCAGACAAGAAGAGGATATGGAAGCCCATAGTTGTAGAGCAAGGATTGGGTCAGTTTGTGATACATGATGATTTGAGTTAAGGGAAGATGGCTTGGATAAGCCAAATATGCTAAGGTCATGAAACACATGGGAGAAACTCAATAAATAGCTCGATGATAATGTTTGTAGAGACATGCAGAAATAGTCTTGAACATGGAGCACAGTTGAGCATGAAGATATGGTTAAAGAGATCTCCTCAAATGACTTGGTGTACTCAAGAGTACATGATGTAAGTCTAAGCTATGGATATTTTTTGGTGGATAGCTCAATCATGTGAATCAGTCTGGCTTGGTGGCATGCAGAGTTTGGTGTATGATTTTTTTTTTCAATAATGGTGAGTGTTTCAGTGGACTAGACTACCTAGCAAGAGCTCAGCATGGTCTAACATTGTGGCAGAGAAATGGAAGCTTAAGATCATGCTCAAACCACACAGATAAGTTCCATAAATGATCCGAGGGTGATCTCATGTTAAAATAGTTCCTTAAGAGCCAATAGATCTCGAGGGAATTATGTGCAGGAGTATTGAAAGCTAGGTCATCAGGCTCCCAACGTCAAGCACTATGAGAGTGGGATTGATTTAAAAAAGAAAGTGATCAAATTTAGGGATAGAGCCATTTTGAATAGCTCAATGCATGTTCAGAGAGTGTTCCTAGTCATCAAATTGATAGAAGTAAAGGTAAATGAAGGTACTTGAGTGTGAAGGAGATCACTAAAGGAGCTCGGGTGAGCCCAAAAATTAATTCAGTAGTAAGTATAAAAGTTGAGGCTTGGGGCTAGCTTGATTGAAGTGAAGAAATGTTATAAGGGCCTAAGCAATTTTCATGGTCAGTTGAGTAAAGCATGGGGAAACAAATGTAAAATATTTGAACACAAGGATCAAACCTGGAGTTTGACTTCAATAGAAATGGCTCTAATGTAGGTCGGAGATCATTATCCGCAATATCAAGTTGTGATTGGCTAGATATAAATAAACATAAAGTGATAGTAGACTCGATTGCAAAGGAGTGGGGATCGAGCCAATAGAGAATGATTTGGACGTGAGCTCATTGAAGGGGCTATGTAGTAAGTATGAGTTGAAATTGGGTTTGGGATCAAGATTAGAGCTCGGAAGCTCATGGAAGGAGCCAACTCATGGAAGGTAGTAATAAATGAGATAGGAAGCATGGAAGATGAGGTGAGATGAGCTTCGGGACCAACTCATGAGACATTTGATGGTGTTCAATCTAACACACCTTCGACGAGTTCGTGATAGAGGGTGAAACATTGCAGTGCATGGAAGAGCTCATGCGATGGGTTAAGAGGAGCTCAGGAGTGATTACGGCTCTCACAGAATGATGGCATCAGAACTCATTCTAGGATAAACTTAGAAATTCAAGCTCTAGGTTTCTTGAGATAATGGCTTTAGTGGTATTTTTACCATGAAAATGGCATGCAGGTTTCGTCTGAGAATAATGAATGCTGAGGAGTTCATAAAATATCAATTCAGGTGCTCAAGTTTGGAATTCAGAGGGAAAAATCACAGTTCATACCTTGAAAGTTGAAGGTGTTTGGTTTAATGTAGTGTTTCGGAGTTTCATTTCGGAGGAATCCATTTCAAATTTTCAGACAATTCAATTTCAGAATTTCGGAACTTGGATGTTTTCGGGCTTTCAGAATATTTTGGTTTGGAACTCACACTAGGTGAGTTGGAAAATTTGGGGGAAAATTTATGAAGCCAGAAACTCTGAAACTTCAAAATTTGGAGTTTCAGGTTTTCAGGAGTCGAAGGTTGCAAAGATGGTTGGAGCTTGGAGCTAGAAGTAGTGACATGGTGGGATGTTTTCCATTTAACTTGGTGAGATGTAGGGTGAAGGAACTATTAGCCCATTTAAGTCACACGTGGAATTCATGCATGAGTGGGCTAAGTCAATATGGGGTTGTGTGAAGAGTTAATTGACCGCTGAGCCAAAGAAGGGAGGAGTCCAAAACAAGTAACTCAATGTATATTCCATGTAGCTTGGTCAGTATTAAGGCACCCACAGAGTCATTCAATGAGGATTTTTGGGGGAAGTACGAGGTGATACATATGAGGTGCTCTCGAGGAACTCAGCAGAGATGTCGGCATGTTGGTGGACCAAAGCAAGTGGTGAGCCAATAAAAATGCAAATACAGCTGAGTTACTCGGTCAACACAACATGGTACATTAAACATGAAACCCTAGGAAAATAGGTTGGGTTGTGAGATGCATGGATATCATGTCAAACATGGGTCTCAGGACAAATTTGGTGTGGTTGGGATGTGGTGGGATGCTTTTTTTTAGCTTGGCGATGTGTCAAGAGGTCAAAGTAGCCAACCGAGCCACTAGTGGGAAATGTTTCAATACCGATAACGTGTGAAGAATGAGTTCATGGAACATGATTTTAAGGAGCATATTCGAGCTAAAATAAAAGGTGATTGATGTGAAGTTGAATCAAGGAGATCACCACACTTAGCAAAGGGGGTAGTTTTCTAGTCAGCTCAGCAAGCTAGCTGGCGAGCCAATTTTCTAAACCTCCTAAGAGCTCTCCTACATGCGAAAACCAATCCAAGGGGATTTTACCAAGGGCACAAGGTGCTTTGAGAAAATATATTAAAATATTATTTTTATTAAATGGAGAAGAAAATTCAACATTTTAATTTATGCAAGCATCTTTCGAAGAACTAAGTACGATGTCGGGACACTCTAAACGAGCAACTTTCACTCAAGAAGATCACAACTTTCTCCCCGGTTGCCTGTTTTTCACAAAATTACAGTTCATTGGAACTGGGAGAAAGAAATTTATGCCATGAAATCACCAAAAAGATGAATTTTCAGAGGTTTTCATTGAAAATTTTCAGGTTTTCTTCATTCCTTGAGTGGTGCCTCAAAAGGTGGAGGTGCAATAAATGGGCAAACATGGCCAACAAAATTGATTAATGGTTTCCTACATTCTAGCCTAGATTCTAGGGTTTATTCCTTCTTTCTCTCAACCACTCAACAAGTGCTATAAAATTTAAAAGGGTGCTTATTCAAAAAGAGTTAGATATTCATTCCAAGCTTCCCCTCTCTTCACAAGTTGATATGATGTGAATTTGTAGGCTCTCAATCCTTTCTTCTCAAATTTTAATGGCATCCTATGAATTTTCCTTGATGTAATGATGCACTATGCAAGTGATTGAAGTAATGGAAATTATGTTTTGTGATCAGTTATATGTCCTTTCATGATTTTGCTACTTCTATTTTCCTCTCTCATGTTTGGAGGTGAACCATGTAGCCAAGGTTTCTTTTGCATGTTTTGGAGTTCATTATGCTTATTAAGTGGTGGAGTATTGCATGCAAATGAGTTATGGTGCTTATTCACCTTTCTCAAGTTTATCCTTCTTCACTGGAAGACTGATAACTTGTTTGTCTAATCGAATTTAACAAAGGGAATGTACGTGCTTCCTAGTTTTTTGATATTTTGTACCCTCTCTAAGTTGTAGTTAGGTGAAGTTGACTTGTGGTGCACACATCCTCTTTAAATTAACCCTTCATGAGTTTGGCAAAGACCCTTTATTTGGTACATCACCACTTCTAGTATAGGTTTTATTTCCTTGCAAATATCTCTCCCTAATCCCTTGAAATGTTAGCATAGGTCTAGGTAGCCAATTTTCTTGCATTAGGAGTAGTGTAGCACTTAGTTTAGGAAGAGGAAGTCCACCTTCTATGGAGGTTCACCTCAAGCCTAAGTCCCACAACTTGAGAGGTGATCCCATGTTTCCCAATTACACCAAATTTCATGTTCAATTTCAGGCCATTTGGGGGGTGAAGTGATTTGGCAAAAATAGGAAACACCATTCATAACCTTATGCAATATTGTTTTGGATAGGAACTAAATCCTGAGATGAATAGGGTGCATTTGGATTATATGGTTGAAACAACCTAAAAGAAGGTAATTAGATTTGATTTTGATTTGTAGCTTGGGTAGGATGTCTATTTGGTTTATATGGAGGTTTGTTTGATTAGTATGGAAGCTGGTAAGGTATATAATTCTGGGCTTGTTTCCTCTTAAGTGATACCATTTCATTCCCAAAACTCTATAGTTGTTTCATTACCTCTTGTAGTTCAGTTGAGGTTTTAGAAGAAGTTGATGCTTCACTAGAGTTTTGATTTCATGGGGCTGGAATAGGTGTTAACTTAAGTGTCTGATTGGAGTTAGGATTCTCAATTTTAGGGTATAAAGGCAGTAGAGGCCTAGGATCAAGTTTCCTAACCTGGATTAGATTTTTCTCATCTCTAATGGAAATATTATATGTAGTTGGAAATGTCCTACCCCCCATGGATTGGATCAAAAATGAAATACCACTATTCAAGGCCTTTAGATAGTAAAGAAAAACATTCTAAAGTGTAGGTATTACCACTTGAGTTATACGATCCTAGGTCCTTTGAAATATTGTGTTGAAATCAACCATCTACACAATAGGTTCTCTCTTTATTGTTGTAAGTTGCTCCACTAGGGACAGGTGATCTGATTTTTCTTCAAAATAATTACATAATCTTGTGCTAATTTCATCCCAACTAGGAATGGATCCAAGTCTTAGGCTTCTATACCACTAAACTTTTTTACCCTTGAAAGAAGATTCTAGTAGCCTAACTGCTACGTCATTATGTGTAACTAAGTGTAGAGGAAACACATTGGCAACATCCACGATATGCTTAGTAGGATTAAATTGATTTTCACCAGTGAATTATGGAATCCTCTTGAGTGTAACTACTAGAATGTCATATTTTGCATTGAGAAAAATATGGCTTCCACCCGTGAAATTGGAAAATGGTGGATTTCTTTGTGGTGTTGGCATGAGAGGTCTCAAAATTCTGGTAGATTGTGAGAAGGGTCTATCAAGAAATGGATTGGAAAGGGTTTTATTTCATGATGAAGGTGATTTCTAAATTTTTTTGCCTCTTCTTCCTCTCCCAAGTGATAGTTGTATACATTCAAAAATTCCTCTCTCTCATGTTCTTGACTTTATCTAGATCCTTCTCATTAAATTTGGACTCTTGGACTACTAAAAAAGTAGATAGAATGCTTGGAGTCTTTAGATATCTTGATGTAAATATTTTCAAGGCTGAAATCCTCCAAGATACACATCCAATATTAGAAAATTAGAATTGTGAAAAAGGAGGTGTAATGGAACACCTTCAAAAGGAACTCAGTTTCAAACCTATGAAATATAATCTTTCAATATGGTCCCACCAAACGTTCCAAAAAATTTTATCACCAAGTTATATCACCCTCCAATTTGTTTTCATGTGTGTGTGAGGTAATCAGTGTAATCGGGTAACATGGGATTGTCTCTCAATTATGAGAGTGCTAACTAAGACAAAAAATCGAGAGAAGTCTAACTTCATCTTCCTAATCTTAATGCTAAACTACTCCTAGAAGGGAAATTTTGCTATCTATTCATATCCTAAGCTTCTAAGGGACTAGAGAGAGAGAAAGAGATTGCATGAAAATGGAAATCCTAAGCTATAGAGGTGATTGCACCATTAAAGGAATGGGAAACATCTAGATGAGTGAAAATGATATGAATAATGGGAAAGAGAGAGGTCAGACAAAAGTACATAGTCCCTAACTTCATTTGCCAACATCATTTCCATAAAGCACAATAGATCCGAACTTGCAAGAAGAACATAGGATGCACAATAAACTTGGAATATATAATGAGAGGCAAGGAAAATGCAATAAAACAAATCTAGGGAAAAGAATATACACAAAACATGGATTTATTGATTAAATGGATGTATAATTCATTACAATTGCAAGATAAAGGAAAAGGTCTTCTCTCATAACACTCAGATCAGAGGCATGAAACTCAACACTTCTTTGAAAAAAAATTGACAGAGTTTTATTACATGAACATTACCCCATAAAAATGTGCCTTAGTACTTACATTTATTGATCCTAGAGAGAAGAGAGAGAGAGGGGGGGGGAGATAATTCTAGAGCATGTTTCAAGTGGCCCTAACCGTTCCAGAAGTTTCAAAATGATTACCAACAAAGGATGATTGAAACTTGGATAATTTTTTTCTTAGAGCCCAGGGAAATGTGTTATCTTCACGATATCCTTATTTTTTACCCAATTCTTCCCTCCAATAGTTGATATTATGGATTTCATAATTTAGAGCATGAAGAAACAATTCTAAAAAGTTTGCCATTTAAAACTCTAATTTTCCCTTGTAAATAGGATAAATCAGGTCTTTGAAGCACATGAGGAACATGGGAATGAGGGTCTTCTCGGCCTCATGGGTGTACATTATCCAATTTATCCACATTGAAATCTTCTAAATTTTTTCTATGAAGATATTAGCTCTGTGGGGAACATAAGCCTTCGTGTCCCCTATTCCACCTGGGTCACATGGCCCCAAATTAACCAATCTGGCCGCACTACACTAACCTTTCGCAACTCTAATGTGTTGTAGAATTTTTGGCCACCTGGAGAACTCACAACCCACTAACCCTTGTACCTTTTGGGTTCATTTTATCATATTTACCCACATAACACTGTACCCTCCCAAAAATCCTTTATATTTTGGCACTTTTCGGGGGTTTGAAGAACTTGAGGCCTTAAGGAACTTGTTCCTCCCGGGTCATCAACATCCACAATCACTGGAATACAAGGGATCCTTTGTATTTTGAGCCAAAACCAAGTTCCAAGAACCTTCGTGCCACTTGACATAGTTCCATGCACATCCCCTAGACCTAAAATACATTGAAATAGCCCTTTTTCACCATTTTTTCAAACATTTCAAAGTTCCTAGGGTCAAATATGAACTAAGGAGCTAGGGAAGGATGACAAGTAGTGTCCAAAAGTCATTTTTTCGTATTTTATCATTTTTTATATCCAAATTTTTGCTATGTATTGGACTGAAGCCTAGAGAGAAGGGAAATGATTCCAAATGATTATAAGTCCCCCAAAATAACTGTAAATGCCAAAACATGGAAAAATACTTTAATTCTCTAGATTCTCCACCAAGGTCCCATGAAACTGCCTAGATCCAATTCTTCAAGTTGTCCATTTTCCCAAGGGGGGAAAATGGATAACACTTCCATCAAAATATCTCATCAATATCATATTCTATTGTAGGTTCACGTTAACATACATAATATTATAATTAAGTGGGACCTACTCTATAATGGGTCAGGTCTCAATATTTGAACATACATCACTTCATACTTTTAAGTGCTAATATTAATCCTTCCACCATGAAAATCCACAACTTTGAAAATACTCCACACCAAGTATTTGGAAAAATTACCTTACCAATTACCATGGGAGAACACACTATTGATACAATATGTCATGTTGTGTTTAGTGATCTTAATTACAACATCCTTCTAGGTTGTCCTCATATGTTACGAATATATTGTTTGTAACATTATTAATATTGTATAGTGTGTGAGTATTTAATATTATTATTTAAATGAGATTTCAAACTCATTTAATAATAACATAGTGTGAGTGAATGTGAAGTTGTAATAAACAACTCATAGGTAGTTTGATAGAGTTGAATGCGATAATAAAGGGATAAGGAGATAAAATAGAGATATTTGTGGGATTTATAGTTGGAGCAAACTCCTTATTAGTAGGATCTATAATGCTCTATGTATGTAATCACTTATCTATGTAATACATCCCGGATGAATAAAATTTGAGTGCTGTATTATTTCCGGTGTTATTTGATTAGATTTGTGTGCATGCAAATTGAACCAAATTTATATTTGGTATTAGAGAAGGTTCATGTGATGGAGAAATAATTATCATTAAAGGGGATGGCTGTGGGTATCTTGCTATTTTGGCATTTCCATTTCCTTTCATACTTCTAGTCCACCGTTTTCTTCTGTGGGTCCGAAAAGTTGATCTGCAGGCTAAAACAAGTGAATTTGAGCTCCAAATAATAAGATGTGCCTAGATCTACAATGTTATCTCTCTAACATCAAGGAATTCATCATCTCGGCTGCAATCCTATTTGATCTAGGATTTAATCACAGAAGAAAGTGAGTTCCCTGAAAAATCATGAGTCGTCACTCCTCTGCTCCATTTTTTGCCATTTTTGGACGCAACAAATAAAAAACGCAAGAACAAAAAAATATCCATTTTTGGAAAGGGGTCTGGAAAGATTTTGAGATTTAAACTTGTAATTTCCATAACTTTTAGATGGTAATTTGGATCTAGGTGTCATTTTTTTTAAATGATTACTTTTTTTGAGCTCTATGCATTGATCCAGTTCTTTCTGTTGCTATAAATTTTTATTTATTTTTTCCATTTTTGGAAAACATTTTTTTAAAAAAACTTTCAGCATTTACAATAAAGTTTATTGTAAGGTTGCATTATCAGATGAACCTGACACCCAAAAGAACTATAATATGAGCCTAAAAGATATATTTTCTAGCTAAGTAGCAAACAAATGGAGGTTGGAGGAAACAAAGGAAGGAGGTTGATCAATGACCTCTTGTCAGGAACCATCGACAAGGCCATGGTACTGATTTGGTGGCCAATTATTTTCAGCTATGTGGTAAATAATAAAAATAGATGATACATTCTTGTTATTGTAATGTGTGAAAAATTCTGATATGTAACCTTCTGATGAAAAATATAGTAGGGAAGTAAAAAAACACATGCAAACATAGATCTTGAAACGGTTCGTGGAGATCCAGAAAACCACATGAGGTGAACAATAGAGTGGAGAATTTTTCATGTCCAGGTTTATGATAAACCTATTATAAAACCATAGAAGGTCGAGCTTTGCTCCCTTCATTTATATCAAGGTCATGAGCTACAGGTGTGCCACAAGGGTTGGCATTCTGCTGAGATGTGTAAGCATTTTTCTACCTTGTTCACATTAGGGGAGTGTATATTAGGAATTAATAATGTTAACAATAGGGGAGTGAATGTTACAAATATATTTTTTGTAACATTATTAATATTGTATTATGTGTGAGTATTTAATATTATTATTTAAATGAGATGTCAAACTCATTTAATAATAATATAGTGTGAGTGAATGTGAAGTTGTAATAAACAACTCATAGGTAGTTTGATAGAGTTGAATGAGAGAATAAAGGGATAAGGAGATAAACTAGAGATATTTATGGGATTTATAGTTGGAGAAAACTCCTTATTAGTAGGAGCTATAATGCTCTATATATGTAATCACTTCTCTATGTAATACATCCCAGATGAATAAAATTTGAGTGTTGTATTATTTTTGGTGTTATTTGATTAGATTTGTGTGCATGCAAACTGCACCAAATTTATATCATATACATGTATGGACATTGTTCCTTATATCTGTATACACCTAATTTTTCACTTTTCATATTTCATACATGTTACTAACAATTTACTTGTGTAATGCAAGTGGATGCAAGGTGTTAAGAAAAATTTCCATTTTTAAATGTTATAATTTATGGGAGATATGGGAACGAGCTTGAAATTTTAATCTACGAAGGATCAGGAAAATGATGTTAATATAGCTCTAAGGGATACAGGCTCTAATCCACCTAATGGAAGGAAGGATATGGTCTTCATGGTAGAGAGGGATAAGGAGGAACCACTGGGGGGCCACAATCATGTTGAATAAGATGGTTTATGGAAGGGAACTAGAATCGTTATCTTTCTTTAAACTTCAACCCATTTGTAATCTTAATGGTATTTCGTTAGACATCTCGGATCAGGTGGAAGGGAAGGTTTTCTCCTCCATGAACAATACCACTCTACCAAAAATTATGGGAAGTAGACCCAATATTGATGAGTTCAGGAAATGGGCATGTTACGCGAAGGGGTTGCCTAAAATATCTATGGACATTATCTCCCATGCTAACTCCTAATAATTTTTTTTTGGAATAATATTTAACAAACATCCTTTTTGTGGGTACTTGGTTCATGGGTTGTGCCATTTTGATTGTTCAGAAATGGCAACCATGTTTTAATCCACTTGAATCCACTATCAAGGAATTTTCAGTATGGGTTAGGCTTCCAGGTTTACCGCTGGAGCACTAGGATCTTGATATCATTAAGGGAATAGCTAAATTTATCGGTTGATTGGTCATTATAGACTCTGTTACCAGTGCTAAGTCATGATTGCTTTTTTCTTGGTTTTGTGTCAATGTGATACCAGATTCTAAACTTCCTCAAAGCATCAATCTAAACTCTGAATGAGGAGTGCATGTCTAGAAGATCCATTATGAAATTTTACCCTTCATGCGTTTTTCATGTTTCAAAGTGGGTCACAATTCCAAAACATTCCCTAAATCCAAAGAAGAGGCAGCCTTAAAGGCCCAACTCAAAAGGAAAGGTAATCCTAGGGAGGAGCCGAAGGGTAAAGGAATCATAAACCATGGTGCGAGTGGACCCTCTAAATTGTCTTCCACTTGGATATAGATTAATAATCCACCTCTGGTTAAAGATCCTGGAAAAGAAAAATCAATTCCCATGATGGAGGAAGTTGCAGTGATCGACAGTCAAGTAGAGGATGAAAAAAGGGTAGTTGTTTCAAATATAAAAATAGAGAATGAGATGGTGGAAGTTGATCCATTATAGAAAGACAATATTATAGGATCCATAGTACCCAATTCTTCTGGATGCTAGTATTCTTTGCATAGAGACATAAGGAAGTGTCCTTGGAAATTAGTAACAAATTTAATTTGTTGGTTCCCCACCTTGAAGATATCCCTACAGTGGAGGAGGATTTACAAAGAATCCTTGATTCAAATAAAAATGAAGGGTTGGAGATCTCATCTCCTGTTGAGTCTCTATCGCAGACAAATGATGATAATCATACTGAGGATGCTAAAACTAAGAACTCTACAATTAGAACAAAGGAAGGGGAGTATGAAGCACTTAAAGTATTGAATTCCCCTTTTTAGGCTCCAGTGGGGGCTAATAAAATTCTTAAATTATCACCAAAACTTAAAGCTACTCCAAAAATAAGAGGGGCCATATCTAAGGTAGATGTAGGGGGAAACAAAACCTCTCTAGGTAGACCATCAGAAAAATAAAGGCATGGAAGGAGGTCATGGAAGGACGACAAAGATCATTCGAGGTAATCCAAAAATCAAAATTTGATAAATGATTTATTTTTGTTAGAATATAAGGGGTTTAAACAAATCCAGTAAGCATATGATTCTTGCTGATTTTAGGAAAAACAAAAAACAAATATTATGATGTTATAGGAAACCAAAATGAATAATGATAGAATGGAGGAATTTTAGATTTTTTTTAAAGAGGAAGGATACCATTGTAAATATTCAGTGGGGGCCTCTAGAGGTTTTATTTTTATATGGATGTGAATGTGTTGAAAGGGAAACATTTATTTAACAGTCAACATCATATATCCATTTGCTTCACCATTCTTAAGTTCCAATAAACAATTTATTCTTTCTAATGTCTATGTTCCCAACTCATCCACTGGTAGACATGTGAAATTTGGGAGGAAATGATAGGATTTATAAATATGTATAAGGAAATAAATTGGATTATAGGTGGTGACTTCAATACTCCCCTGACTCCCTTTGAAAAAAAGGTGGAGTTATGTCTTACATGGAAAGCATGGAATACTTATCCAACTTCTTTAACTAGAATGAGTTGTTGGATCTTGAGATCAATGGACCTAAATATACCTAGACTAACAGATGAAGTGGTGATGATCTTATCCAAATTAGACTTGATAGGTTTTTAGGTAAATTATTAATGGATACAAGAGAAACAATAATGTCTATCTTCTCTAGCTCACATCGGTTCAAACCATAATCCTAATCTTCTCAACTTTGGTGATATGGTGCAAAAAAAAGGTATACCATTTAACTTTGAAAATATGTGGACCACTCATCCAGATCTTGAAAAACTTATTGAGGAATGGTGGAACATAGAAACCAGAGGAAATAATATGTTCTAAGTGTTAGTAAAGTTAAAGAACATTAAGTCCAAGATCAAAAAATGGAACAAAGATTATTTTAGTAATATTTTCTTGCAAAAGAGTAAAATATCTGAGGAAATTCACGAGATGGAAGAAATAATGGAAGGAGTCTGGAGTACTGAAGACAAAGAAAAGGAAAAAATTATTTTATCAGAATTACATACTATCCTAAGTAAGGAAGAGGTGTACTAGAAGAAAAATTCCCGTATTAATTGGCTCAAAGAGGGAGACATAAATACAAAGTTCTTCCACATATCAGCTACTATCAAGGAAAACAAAGGGCATATACAAGAAATAATGAAACCAAGATGGTGAAATGGATACAAGAGGATTCTGATATTTGAACACTATCATTTCATTCTTCAAAAATATGTTTGTCTGAAGGTCAACTTCCCCCTAGGGACTTGGTCACAAAGATCCTTAACCTTTTCGATCCAGCCATCATTTCAAAGGAAAATAAAGACCTTATAACCATTCCTTCTGAGGAGGAGATCAAGGCCATTATCTTTGAAATGGAAGGGGATAAAACACCTAGGCCTGATGGATATATTACTTTTTTATTCCAAATTTATTGGGATATTGTTAAGAAAGAGGTGGTTGTTGCAGTTCAATACTTCTTCTGATATGGTATCTTACTCAAGAAAGTTAACCATACCTTCATATCCCTCATACTAGAAAAACTAGGTGTCATAGATCTGGGAGATTTCAGAACCATTAGTTTATGTAATACTTTGTATAAAATTATCTCAAAAATTTTGACATTTCTAATGAGGGAGGTTCTAAGAAATTTTATCTCTCCTAATCAAAGTGATTTTGTCCCAGGAAGATAGTTTCTAGACAACATCATTTTTATCCATGAAACTATTCACTCAGTGGAGAAATCTAATAAGGAGGCAATGATAGTTAAATTAGATATGTAAAAGGCCTATGATTGGGTCTCATGGAATTTTATGATTCTCCTTTTGCACAAACTGGGATTTGATACCCACTTTATCAAAATGATTCAAGCATGAACCTCTTATCCCATGTTTTATATCATCATTAACAATAAAACCCAAGGCTTGTTCAAAGTGGAAAGGGTGGTTCTAAGGAAATGGGACCCAGTTTCCCCTTTTCTCTATATCATTGTGGAAAAAAATCTAAGTAGGTTGTGTTCAAAAGCTAAAAATGAAGGAAGATTAGGAGTTAAATTTTCTAATAGTGTGGCTAATCAGTGCCTTCAATAATTTGTGGATGACATGGTTCTTCTAGGCCATGCAATTTTTTAGAAGGTTTCATTCAAAAACATCACTATACAATATGAAGAAGTTTCATTCCAACAAGCCAACTTCCACAAGAGTTCTTACTTCTTCATAAATGTTAATGGAAAACAACAGATCTGGATTTCCAATATCATGGAGTGCAACATAAAATCTATCTAGGACATCTACTCAGGTATCCCACTTTGTGGAATAAAAATAGAAGATGGGGGTTGGAATAAACTTATTGAGAGGTTCCACAAAAAATTAGCCTCTTGGAAAGGATTCTTTCTCTCATAGGCTGGAAAGGCTCAACTTCTCCAAATTTCTCTGCAGGGAGTTTCTATCTATATCATGTATATCTTCATTATTCCCATGAAATTCAAGAAATCCATTGAGAGTATTCACAAGATATTTTTATGATCTGGTTCGGAGGATAGGACTAGGATCTCATTCATAGCTTGGGATAAGGTTACCAAACCTAAATATCAGGGGGTCTAGATCTGAAAAACCTGTAGATCATGAATCAGACCCTAATAGAAAAAAATGGATGGAGAATGCACAAAAAAAAAATTGTACTAACGTTCTGAAAGTGAAATATTTTCAAAATTTTGGTGGTACTTTGGGTTTCTTCTCTGATCAGAAGCTTCCAAAAGGCTCAATTTTTTTAAACAACCTCATCCAGGATAGGAAGTTTTTGGTCAAGGGCACAAAATGGAATCTAAATAATGGAACTAAAATTAAATTTTGGGATGATCCTTGGATTAGAAATAAACCCCTTAAGATGGAAGATCCATGGATGAAATTAAGCCAATTCTATAGCCAAGAATATGAAGATCTAGTGTGTAATTATTAGAATGAAGAGAGAAGATGGTTTTAGATAATTCCCCCTCCAAATTATACAGGTCCAAAACATCCTTTTGAAGTTATAAATTAGAAACTAAATGAATTCCATATACCTCATAGACTATATCATGATGAATTGATTTGGTGTAGCATGGATTTTGGGAATTATGAGGTTAAATCTGGTTACCTTCTGAATTTTGAGCATGTGGAAACTAATGGGTATTGGAAGGGAATATGGAACAAAAAACCATATTCCTAAAATTAACTTCTACTAGGAAGTGGTTCAATTTTTTTTGAATTTGGAAAAAATAGGTAAAAAAGGTATGATACTTATAAACAGATGTATCTTATGTAAAAAACAAGATGAAACCACCAATCATCTCCTTCTAGAATGCAAATTTTCTTTTCAGGTTATCTCTGTTGTTATTGTTTTTTTAGGGTTTAACTAGTCCTTCCTGGGGATGTTTCTCTTCTTTCGAAATAATGGTTTTTCAACTTCCATTATGACTTCACAAAATAGGTCTAGAAATTTTCTCTACCCCATATTATTTGGGGCATTTGGGTGGAGAGAAACAACCAATTTTCCGTAACCAATCTTCCAGTATTAATAAATTGTTAGGAAAATTAGTCAAACCCTTAGAGAAAATTTGCAGATCATCAAAATAAAATCCTCAAACCGATGTCCATATTTTGAAAGATACATTTTGAATGGCCTGAATCTCAGTCCCACTAAATGGGATAATAACAAAGATATAGAAATGAATAAAAAAATATCAAATGGGGATGATCACCTAAGGGTAGTTTCAAGTTAAATTTTGATGGATCTGTTAAACCTTTGTAAGGGCTATCTAAAGGGGGAGGTTTAATTCATGATCATTTAGGAGTGTGTATATGTTCCTATGTGCCTTGGGAAATCATTTGAACAATTTTTTGGAAGTGATGACTATGTTATGGGGTACTGAACAATGTATTACCATGCATGTCAAGTCCCTATTCATAGAGGGAGAATTACTATGCGTTGTCAATTTTCTTAATAACCAAAGGAATATTGGGTGGAAACTTAACAACATCATCATGAAGGATAGGATTTTGTTAGCCACATTCTAGAAAGTGGAGATTAATCATGTTTATAGGGTTGGTAATAAACCTGTTGATGGTCTAGAAAATCATGGGAATGATATGTTGGAAAATGATGACATGAAAGGGTGACCTAATACCATGGAGTAATATATTAAAATTGGTTAATGATGACAAGACATCCTAAGATTTGGTATGATGGCCTGTAGGATTCACATGATCGGCCCCATGAGAAGGCCAATTATTTCTCAAGGGGAATTAATTATCCCAATTTGTGCTTAGTTTTTTTTTATGCTAGGTCTACACGTTCCCGTTGCCTTGTCTTCAATATTTCTACAGAGTGGCTGGTTAAGAATGGGAGGTGACGAAGTCCAAACAAAGCTGAATATCTACCTTCATATTAAGTGGGATGCTACCCTTTGGAGGATACTATGAAGAGGTGGCTTCTCGAACTACATCAAACATCTTAAAGGTAATGACCCCCAAATTCCTATTGAATTAAAAAATGCTTGGGAGGGAGAATATCTCAAATTAAGGGGTATGGAGATTTCATGATCACAAAGGAGTCTATCGCTGAGGCCATGGGCTTATCCTTAGAAGGCCTTAAAATTTTTAAGGATAAGACCAGGTGCAAGCATGAAATATCCACTTTTTTGGACTGGATGAAAGAGTCCTTATGTTTGATGATGGTATTTGAAGAAGTTTCCTCCTTGATCGATAGACGGATGTTTGTATGGTGGTAATGCATTATCTTACCCTTTAATGAAATTTTAGGAAAATATTTTCCTATCATCTCTCTATTCTCAATTACCTGTGTAGAAATCAAGCTTTAAGTTTTCCCTACTTTCTCCTGAGATCCCTTACCTCCTCTATCCAAGATTACCAAAATGAGAAAGTGGAAAATCCTTTGCATCAAGGTTTGATCCTGTCAATGTACTAAAATGCTAAACCTCTAATCCCTATCTAGACCGCATCTCAGATGGAGGTGGAATTGGACAATGAAACCCTTGCTGAGAGAATGAACCACATTAAAAAATATGGATTATAGGATAATTAGGATGGCATTTTAGTGGATGTCTTCTGCAATATGAAGCATGGTGATAAATATCCTAGGGAAAGAAATTATAACAAAGAGAGGGACATAAATTGGATTGATTGGGAAGCTAGGGTGTTGAGGGTTGAATCCACTACTGATATGATCCTCCTGGTCAACAAAAATCTTATTCAAGAGATTAAGGAATGTCACAGAAAAATTGAGGTGCATAACAAAAGGATTAGAGGGTTGCATGTGGATATGGTCATGTAGGAACAAATAATTTCCATCCTACATGACCAAATTACCAAGATTGAAGTTGAGGGGGTAAGGAAAAAATGTGAGTAGATATGAGCAACTTAGAGGATGATGAGCTAATGGAAAGTATTGGAAAATTTCCTACTAAGAATACCCCCAAAAAATTTATCATTTATTATAAGGATGATCTTTTTGGAGCTATGGAAAAATGCCCAAGTTCGAGGAATAGAAGAAAAGCTTCCTCCAGCAAAGAAAAATGATGGTGACCATTTAGAAGGACCTATGCTGGTTTTTATTTTCTTATATCTATGGCGTATATTTTGTATTATTGTAAAAATATTTTGGAAAAGGGAAATGGTTATTCATGTAATCATTATAGGTTAGAAATAGTACACAAAGAGAGTGTCATTTTTTGGTATCATCCTTTTCCTTTGCATTAGTTATCCTTGTCCACTTATGTCTCATACACATTGTACTCCTTAAATCTAGGTTGTATCTCACCGATTGACACTTTGTTCTTTCATGTCAATGATCTAGGACACTCTTTTTAACTTTGCATGAAACATCACATCATTTACCATCCTTGGTCAATGTCATCACCCATGGGATATGATAATAGTGTAAGTATTTTATTCACCGATGCCATCATCCACGAGAGATGGCATCATATATATACTTGACACACATTGACATTCATAAAGGAAGGAATCCAAAATATTAGGAAATACCATCTGTTCTACTCTTTTATGACATATTCACATTTTCTTGCTCTACTCTTTGTTCATCTTGCACTTTTCTTGGATTGGATTGGACAATCTTATTCATTTTAGGATTACTTGCACTGTTGGGTCATCTATAGTGAATTTAGGATATGAACAATGTTTCCGTTCTCCACCTAATAGTTATTCTCTTTCGGTTTGTTACTTCTTTGGAGAGATAAATGCATCATTGACATCCCTACATATAGATGTGAGTGCTCTAACTATATTTTTCATTTTGCATAGATTATCTCATTTCCCTTCCCCATTATGCTATGTTACCTTAGTGTTGCATGTGTTTTGATACTAGATAGCATAGTGATATTATTCATGATAAAATCCTTATATTTTCTTTACTTTCATTTCAGTCACATTGTGCATGCTTGCCTTATCTACTATTAATCCATACCTCTCCGCACCCAACAATTGATATCTTAGTAGGGAACTCTCCTCTATCTTGGCTACAAGGATTGGAAACCCTAGGTTGACCCAGTGTATGGATTATTGTCCTCTAGATATGTGACCCTAGATATTACAGTAGCCCCTTTAAATCTATCAGCAATGTGCCAGTTCATGTGTGTCTCTTACTCGTTGCCTTAATACCCTTGTAGAATAGATGATTTAGGAGTGTAAGCTATTAATACACATTATTTCCATGTCATAAATTTTTGGTGAACCTGCATTGAATCCTATAGACCTTCTGATCAAGAATATCTTATTAAAATCTTCCATATTGAATCTTGATCTCATCTAAGCATCTAAAAACTTGCAAAACCTCAAAACATTACCTACACAAACACCATATCCTATAGGTGATCTTGTCTGCTATGGTTTACTCATTTCTAAGTACCATCAGCCCTTGTATAGACCTTATTGTGCAGTTGATCCCTTATGTCTTCCCAGACTTGTTTTTAGATGCCATCAACCCCTATGTATACTTATATTCTTGGCTAATTGTTTCTATATCCTTCATTTTTTAACATGTTATCAGAAAAATAATCACTCCATCATGAAATATCTGGGCTTGGGGTCCTCTGAATTTCTTGTGTAGATATTTTATTAATCCTATCATCCTTAAGTCAGGTTTCCCTTTTATATGGATTGTTTTCTCATAGGATCTCCTAAAAATTGCTACCCACCACAATGGACCACTTGAGGATGATGAATAAGAAAACCAAAACAATGATACTTTTGACTATCCTCTTGAGATTCAGAAGTTTCTATCTTAGTTTCCTTAATACGAAAATGAATCATAAGAAATGCTTAGCAAACTTCTCTATGAATTCATTACCAAGAAACTTGAAAATAGGGAATAATGAGGGAAAGATCCAAAAGTAGGATCATATGAAAATACCTTTAATTCTGACCCTATCAATCTCATTCTACAACTTATTGATAGGATGAGCCAATAACAATCTAATACTACGACTCAATTCCATCAAATGCAATCCAACATGGGTATATTTGTCAACTGCCTTACATTAGGATCTTATGGCACCACACCCCCTCCATTTCTAAATGGGCATAATGGGGTACCCATCACACAACCCCCATGAAAAATAAAGTCTTTAGAGAATTTGAACAGGAGCATTTAGCACTTTATATTACTAGTATGGATATTAGTGGCATTGTTCCTTCTATATTTTAATGATGAATCTATTGATCTCACTATTTATATCAAGGAATTTAGTAATCTTCACAAGGAGTGGATAAAACTAGCTAAAACACTCACTATAGATGTTTTGGATTGGTACCATACTTTACCTCTTGATTCCATAGTTGAGCTAGATTCCCTAGTGACAGTCCTAGTGAATGAATTCCAATATCATGATCTACCTGAGAACACTATCAATTATTTCATAAATTACTAACAACATAAAAATTAATTAGCACAAGCTTTCACCAAGTGTTGGAAGACCCTATCCACATGAGAAGAACATAATATTACTAATGATAGCCTCTTCCAACTTTTTTTATAGGTTGTTGAACCTCACCTTCAATACAAGGTGAGGTTATTTTCTCCTACTTACATAGAAGAAGCCTTTGAGTAAGAAAAAAGGAAATATTATATCATGATGGAATTTTAGAAAGATAATGCTAGGACATAAACTAACTAAAAATTCTAAATCCTTCAATGTTCTAAGAAAAAGAACACAAAAAATGATGTAGTTTCTAATACTCTTCCTCTTGTCTTTTACTCAAATAGGATTGTTTTTGACATTAACCAAAAACCTAATAACAACAAGAGTCATCCTAAATATCATCAACCATTGAGCAAGGAAGAGTTAAAGTATCACTTACTATTAGTGAAATAATTTATCGATATGGAAAATTATTTGTTTCCACCAACGTTCATAGTGCTACACCTCATATATATTGAATGGTGTAGATACTATTATTAAATGTAAAATAATATAATCCTATATATTATTTTTGGGTGGCCAAATGGGCAAGGATCGCACAGAAACACTCCACTAAACCTATGGAAAAGTTCTTGTATTGGGTACAATGGATAAAATTACAGTGATGAAGGGTGAAGGAGAGAAATTAGGAAAGAAACACTATTATTGTGAGTAGGCCAATTGTTGAGTTCACACCCAATCGTAGTATTTTGACATTAAATATAGAAAAAATCAATAATGAAGCTATTGGTGAGACAAAAAAAAATCCATACAAACAAACAACTCTCTAAGGTGTATTCATCAAAGATACAAATCTCTTTATGATCACTGCGATTGTAAAATGTATAAAAGAGGAAAATAGAGGAATGCACAGAAAAATGGGAATGGAATCAATGTAACTTTATTTCATGTGTTGGTGGTATAAATATCAACATTAAAATCACAATCCACAATTTCTACAACATAGATGTTATCAAAATATAGCATTTTTATGATCCTTTGTAATGGAGAAGCCATCTAAATTTCTAGCTTTATGAATTGACATTTCATCTCCCTCTACATGACTCTTCGTGTTCCTATTCCACTTGTGACCTTTCAATTACCTATAGAAGAGAAAAATTTAGTATTTCTCTTATAATTTTGAGAGAATACTTTTACAAATTACAAATATTGTCAATTAAGTGAATACGAAAAAATACCATGATTACATACAATGAAGAATTAGAAGAGAGGGAGAGAAGTGAATAAGGGAAGGGGATTGACTAAGCTTGTTTAAGAAACTCCTTCTGATGAATAAAGTTATGGTAATGATCATAGTATCATCCTTTTTCATGATGCACATTATACCCTGGGATGCCAAATGAGTGTTTAGAAACATTATTTCAAGACCTCCTAATGTGAACTCAAGATGAAAATGAACCTCACCCATGATGATACATTCCTAATCTCAAAATGAGAGTGAGGATATCTCTCTTTTTCCTTAGGCTTTCATGATTGTTGTTCACGATGCTAAAAACTCTTGATACTTGCATCCTTATTCTACACATTGTGATGTAAGATTGTAAAATTTTCCTTTACTTCTCTAAGAGATGTGAGCTCTTTCATGGCTCACTTATCTTGAATGGATAAATCAACTTAGCCATTTCAAACCACACATCTCACCAGCTTACCCATCTCACTGAGATCAAATCAACCAAGTTACTAAGAGATGATGATGAATCCACTTTTTGTGCCCTGCAATGCTCTACTTTGCTTCTGGACACAATTAAGCTCAAGACGATGTTTCCAAGATCTATATGGAGGTTTCATTTATCTATTTGAGATATGATATTATTTAATAACCCTATAAAGATTCCAAAAATTGGAAAGATGAGTGAAAATGGAGCCATCTGTAACTTTCTACACATAAAATGAAAACTTTCTTTATTTAGGAGGTAAGACTAGGACCTACAATTTTGGGACATATCACCTGTTTTACTCAAATTTGACCTCTTCAACCCTATAAAAAATTATAATTTCCCTTTTTTGATGTTGTAATATATTTTATTCCTTCTTCTGATAACACCTTTCTCACATGCATGTGGAAGGAAGAAGCATGACAATTAGATTTTTTTGCAAATTTTGGATTTTTGATCATCTTGGACATGGGAGAATTTTTGTGTCCTGTCCCAAGGGGACAAGACATTTGGGGCAGAAAAATGTGCCCTCAACTCTACTTGAAAAGTGACACTCTTGTGATTGAATGATGGAGGAGAGACAAAGAACAAGCAATAAGCACCCTTGGGCTAAGACCGAGTCATATGAGGAACATGGGAAAGGGCTGAGAATGGGTGTATTTTTATGTTCCAATTTTACCAAGGGGATGGTAAAGATGGTGTAGTAAAATTTTCCCTCACCTAGTGAGTTCAAGTAGTTGAAGATGATTTGTCGAGGAAGAGAGGAGAATGGGTTGAAAAATGGCCTATGGAGCCTTCCTGGGATAATATGAAGGACTAAGGGATGAGATGAGCATGGGGTGCATTTTTATGTTCCAAATACCCCAAGGGGACAAGGATAGTTTGTGTGATAAAATTCACCCTCACTTGGTGAGTAAAAGTGTCACTTCATGATTATGTGAGGGGAAGAGATGATAAAAGGTGAGAAAGGGATTAACTGGCAATTTTGAGCTTCGTCGGGGTCACATGATGATCTTGGGGAATAACTTGGGAATGGGTGATTTTTTGTGTCCCAACTATCACAAGAGGATGGGACACAAGAGTGCACCCTAATTTGGTGAAAATATGTGTCCACACTAAAATTTGGTTGAGTCCCGATAGCTTACCTTAGAGAGAGACCTGACAATGAAGTTTCTGGAGCACCTAAAGGAATTTTTGGAAACTTATTTATATGAATTTAACTCCAAATATAATTTTAATAGGAATGGGATGGGTCTCATCTTCTGATTCATATTGAAACCCCTAAAAAATATCATTTTTTATCTTATGACTGTAGGTTGTACTTGCTAAAAATAGAATATAGGAATAAGCACACGTGTTTTGTGAAAAATATTAAAAATACCATCATTTAGAGGTTTGGAATAGATTTCAATTGGTATCTCGTTTGACCTATTTTGAACTATAAGCTCCTCCACCTTCAAAAACCCACTTTCACTGAACTTGTTTTTAAACCTTCAAATATTCCCTAAATCTTCCTAAATCATTTGAAAAAAATTCTTAGATCCTCAATACCATTTCTTGATGAATTTTGGCCTTCAAATCTTCTCCAGAGGGTGCACACCTTTCTCAAAAAGGAAAAAAATATCTATTTTGGGATCATTGAATAATATGCCTTGAGAAGTACCGCATTGAAAGAATTTTACGATCTTATATTCACATTTCAAACACATGGGAAAGGTTATTACAAAAATATGAGAACTTGAAAGGATAGGATAGGCCTGACTAGAGGAAAAATAGATCCGGGAGAGGTTCCTAAGAGGGTATTCAGGAAAAATTTTGACACTAGGGTATAGTTGTCATGTTTTCAACTTGAATTTTTCCCTTTAAAAAAATGACAACAATTGGCTCTAGTTTAGGGACATGTTCTAAATCGAGTGTAGTAATGACAAAGAAAGCAAGAACCCTAGAATTTCAATACACAACATGGACTAGTACTTTATCCATTGGGTTATACGTAGTCACTCAAAAAATATGCCACACAACTTCCTTTATTGAACACACACACATGATAGGAAAAAACACACAAAATGAGAAAAGAAACAAACAAAAAAAGGTGAACACACAATGAGACAAGAAATGTACAACACCGAAGGTAAAACATCCTAAATCACCTATGCACATAATGGGACAACCCACTTTCATTGAAGCACGAAATTTAATTGAGTGCTAGTGTAATTAATGATCAACTCATTCATTCCATCACCTTTGTTACTTTAACACAATATTTTTGGCCTCTCTTTGGTTCTCAGGTTTGTTCCACTTATTGGTTTTCCACCGCTACCATGAAGATGATTCTTGATTATGATTGACTTATCATTTTCATGCCTGGACATTTATTCCTTTTTGTATATCTACTTCATGAGAATTTATTCCATGGGTTAATTCTCGGCAGATGTCTCCAAAATGTTAACATTATTACCCACCTCTTGATGCTCTATGTTTTTCAATTATTCCACGTAGTCATCTTTCTCATGTTCCGGATATTTCACAACATGGTTCCTTACATAGTGTGTCACATGAATTGTATCATCCTCTTGGAAAGATAATGAACTCAAGGTTAGGTATGCAACATGGAAATTTCCATCTTCCTAATTATGTTCACCTTGAGCTTTAACATCAATCTTGTTGAGGACATCCTTTTCTTGGGAGAAATGAACACTAAAAGGTTAAATTTCATTGAGAATGTTTCCATTTTGAGTTAAATCATCCTTTGGGCCCAGAAACAATCCATCTTCCCAATTTCCATTGAGAATGTTTCCATCACCGTGAAAATGAAATGAGCACAACATTGGAGCTGAAATTTTTTCTATATCTTTTTCCCATTCTTGGTCACCTGTAACCAGTAAATCCATTTTGTAGATGAAATCATCATATCCTTGAGTATGTTCAAGTTCAAGAGGTAGAAACATGTTGTCATTCTTGCATTTCTTATCATCTTCTTCCAATGAGAAAGAGAATATTTCAAGTTCACCAATATACTCAAGACATGGAAACTCATACTGAGTCTCAATAAAATGTTTGGAAATATCAAAGTTACTTATCAAGAGATTGTTGAGCATCATTCATTCTTCTTAATCCACATTACTCTTTCCTTCTCCTTTGTTTAGAAACTCACCACTGTCATCAACATCTAGTGGAACAATTTTGTTTATACTCTAATCCCATGAGAATTACACCTTTTCCAACTCTTATTTCATCAACTCATCATTATGCTCTTTGACCAGCTCCATGATGCTTGGGAAATCGTGTACCAACATGGGAAACTCAATATCATCCTCAAAGGTCATGAAGAAGTTTCTAGATCTAGAATTTTGACATGGGATATCTAATGTTGATTTATTTGTCTTTTACACAATATACTTAATTTTTTTGATAGGAAATAATTTCTTTATTTTACAATTGACCAGGATGGTGGCATGGGACCAGTCTAACTAATTATCTCCTCCAGCATATTGATAGAAGCTTTGGCCTAACAACATACCATATGAGGCATGAATGTCTGCTATAAGGATCCTGATTTTGATTTAATTGTCAAGGAAATATTCTAATGCTAACTCATCATCCTTGATGTGACCTGTAAGAGGAAAATTTTCATTTCCATGGAGAGAAGCTGGCCATAAGTAGGGGAAAGGGAGAAGCTAAGGGATTTAATAAATTTTGTATGCATGACATTTCTAAGGAACCAAATTCAATGATATAAGTGTTCATCTTTTACCCGTTAACGAGCAAGGATTTTTAGAAAAGCTATACTTTCCTTAATGTGGAGGGAATGGAGACAAGACAATTAAGAGATGGAGTGGTTTTTTGAGTATGGAGCTTAATTCTTTCATAAGAAACTTTGGTTTTTCATGTTAATCATTTTGACAGTGACCGAAGATGGTCAGGAAGTGACCGATGATGGTCAGGCAGTGACCAGTGAGGGTCAGTCATCAACCAACATAGGTCTGGAAGTGACTGGCGATGGTTACCTGTGTGACAACACTTTGTTTTGGCAATGGATACAACGGTGTACTTGATCAACCACAGGCCTTCAAAAACAATAGATGGTGGAATACCAGAAGAATCTTGGTATTGAAAAGAGGTAGAGTTTTATTTTATTAGAGTTTTTGGCTCACATGATTTAATGCATGTTGATAGGTAAAATAGGAGGAATTTGGATGCTAAATCTCAGAGATGTACTTTCATTGGTTATGGCTCTAGTAATTTCAGATATTGATTTTGGGATTTAGAATATTCTAAGATTTTTATGAGTCATGACATTGATTGAAATGAAAAAATAATGTACATGCATCATATTTTGGTGCCTAAACATGGACAGGTTGATAAGATTTTGAAGGAAAATCAATTTTCATACCTAAAGCAGACATCCACAAACACTGACGTTAGTTCTACAAAAACCGATGTCAATCAGGCTAATTGGCACTGGTAGACATGATTGGGTTCAAAACAGACAACCAATGGAACCAACATTGGTACTCCTCAAACCGATGTCGATAAGGCAACTGCAGTCGGTCGACATATAGAGGAATCATGGTCGGTTACATGTGACTGACATTGGTCATTGACAGAGATTGACATTAATGTCAATAGGCGCATAATGAGCCCTAGAAACCCCAGATTTATGTGAGAACATCACAAAGGGTAAGTACACCTCCAAAGATATTTTCACCTTCCTTTTCTTATTTATTATTGATTGATAGTGGTGAACTAGAAATATTTGAAGAAGAAATATAGGTAGATACCCACATGAATTGATAGTATAACATGGATGAGGAGATGGAATCCATGGAACAAAATCATAGAGAGGATTTGTTCAAATTTCCAGTAGGTAAGAAAACTCTACAGAACACATGGGTTTACAAAATCAAGAAAGAAGAGGGTGGTCTAAAACGGTACAAGGCGAGGCTTTTGGTAAAGGGATTTTCACAGAAAGAAGGTATTGACTTTGATGAGATTTTTTTCTCCTGTAGTTAAGATGACGTATGTTTGTACTTTTCTAAGTTTGTTTGCAACAAAAGATTTGCATTACTTGATGTTAAGATGAATTTTCTTCATGGTGATTTGGAGGAAGAGATTTATATGAAACAACCACTTGATTATGAAGTCAAGGGTAAGGATAAACTTGTGTGAAAATTGGAAAAGAGCCTATATGGGCTCAAACAAGTTCTAAGGAAATGGTATTTGAGATTTGATAGTTTTATGCATGAGCATGATTATATGAGATGTGAATTTGACCATTGTGTTTATTTTAAGAAGCTTAAAAATGGGAGCTATGTTATTTTGTTACTATATGTGGATGATATGTTGATTGTAGGATCTAGTATGCAGAAAATTGGTAAACTCAAAGAAAGGTTAGCTCACACATTTACAATGAAGGATTTGGGAGCTGCAAATAAATTTTTTTGCATGTAAATTCATAGAGACAGGGAAAACAAGAAGTTGTATTTGTCTCAGGAAGCTTATATCAATAAGGTGTTGGAAAGTTTTAACATGAAAGTTTCAAAACCTTTTAAAACACCTATGTCTAGACACTTCAAATTGAGAAAAGAGAAGTGTCTTTCATCACACGAGAAGGTTGAGTACATGACATGTGTTCCCTATGCTTCAGTAGTAGGAATTATTATGTATGCCATGGTTTGTACTAGACCAGACATTACACAGGTAGTGGGAGTTATGATTAGGTTTATGGCTAATCCAGGTAAAGAATATTGGAAAGCATTCTAATGGATTCTCAGGTATTCAAGAGGGACATACGACATGGAGTTATACTATGGAGGGTCAAATACTTCTTTATGTGGCTATGTTGATTCAGATATGGCTAGAGATTTGGATGGTAGGAGGAGCACCAATGGATATGTTTTCATAGTAGGTGGAATGTGAGTTAGCTAGATTTTGAGATTGTATAAGTTTGTGGCTTTGTCTACTATAGAGGTAGAGTATGTTGAAGCTACAGAAGCTAGCAAGGAGATGATATGGATGAGCAGGTTCATGGAAGAGTTTGGTAAGGAGAAAGAGGATTGAATATTATATAGTGATAGTCAAAATGTGATTCATTTGGTAAAGAACTCAACATTTCATTCAAGAAAAAAACACATTCAGTCGAGGTATCACTTCATATGCAGGTGTTAGAGGATGGGCAGCTGAAGTTAGAGAAAATCCATATGGGTGAGAACCCTACAGACATGCTAATGAAGCCATTGGTAAGGGAGAAGTTATAACTTCACTCCACTTTTGTTGGTCTTCAAGTTTGAGACTTGAAGAGGAAGAAATGGGCCAAGGAAAAGGAACCAAGGATGGTGATGCACAGTAAAATGTAGAAATTTATCTCTAAGTGGGAGATTGTTGAGTATAGAGCTTAATTGCTTCACAAGAAACTTACTTTTACATGTTACTGGTTTTGACAGTGACCAGCGATGGTCAGGAAGTGACCGGCAATGGTTAGGAAGTGATTGGTGATGGTTAGTCATCAACGAACATAGGTCAGGAAGTGATCGATGATGGTCAGGCAATGACTGATGACAGTCAGGTAGTGACCGACAACGGTTACCTGTGTGATGGTGTTTTAAACCAAGAATTAGAATAAATATTTTTCTTTAAAGATGATTTCTTGATTGTAAAATCATATTTAGTTTCCCAAAATAGTTATATATGCATGTATGCATTGTATGAGGGTAAGTAAGAAGGATGAGAGAAGAAAATAACAATTTTTTCATGTTAGTTTTCTTGGTGAGAAAGAAAGAGTAGCTGAGTAAGGGAAAAACATTGAACATCCTGAGAGGTGTTGGAAGATAGCAGATATTCATTGTATTTCCTCTGTAAAGCACTAAATAATATTATTGGTTATTTCTTGGTGGACATAGCCGACACTGGGTGAACCACATTAAATCTGGTGTTATCTTCTCTTGTTTGTTTTATCTTCTATCTTATTTCTACATTCATTACTATTATGATTTATCTGATTATAGATTTGTGCAACATTGTTATATGGTTTAACCCCAACATGGTTTAAGATATAGTATTTTGTTCTTTGTGGTGGCATATTTAGAAATAGAGCTACTTTCTTTGTTATGTTGAATAATTTTTTAAAGTTGCTTAGGATGAGTTGTCAAGTATTCAAATTCATAAATTTAGACTTTGGATATTTTCAAATGGTCAATAATATCAAAAGATTAAGAGGTGGTAGGAACATCATGGGTTATGAAATCTTTGGCATTGATGTTCTTAGAATTTGTAAAAACTGATTTTTCAAGAGAAGTTGAAGGAGACTTAATTGATGAGGTAGAAGGATTATTGGCTGGAGTGATCTCATGGTTCTTCTCAGTCGACCCTGATGAATCGGAATTAGATGATCCTACTTTTTTTTTTTTCTCGGAGTCTACATTTGAGGATTCAATTTATTAGCTTGGGTAGTAGAAGAGGGTCCTTCTTTTTGATTTTTTTGATTGATTGAATACCACATATGAGTAACTATATGTGGATTCATCATCATCAAGTGTGTATTCACAAAACTCGATTTGAAAACATTCTATTTATCCTTCATCTTGAAATTTTGATTCAAAATTTTATTCTTTTTCATCTTCATTTCTCTTACACATTGTATTGACCATTGGAGCCTCTAAGGAAAGCCTTTAGGGTGCTCCTGTAATCTGATTTCTATTTTGGTTTGGATGATGTCTTCCTTGAGAAACCTCCCTTTTTAGCATATTTAATTCATTTTCTAACTTCTATAACATTGGATTGGTTCTCTCATATTTATAACTTTGGGTTTTATCTTTTATCAAAGGATTCTTGATCTTACCTGACAATGTGAGGTCATATTCCACCTCAATAGCAATTTCTTGAGTGTTTTTCAAATCTCTTGGTTGAACTCTCCATGGTATGAAGCTTACTTTAGGAGATTGAGAATTCATAAATAACATATTCAAATTATCTACCATGCGAAGAGTAATGACGAGAATTTTGCTTATCATCTTATTGAATTTTTCCACAAAGTATCTCATGGACTATTGTGGCTATTTATTGATATGAGTGATCTAAGTAAGGAATGCATGAAAATATTTAGTGGTCTTGAACCTTTCTTCAAAATTCTTCTTTATATCACCCCAACTAGAGACTGAGCATGATAGCGAGTAGTATAACCAATCTCCCGTCACATTTTGCATTTTTTCTAGGAAAAACCACATAACATCATCTTCATGTTACACTCCCAGGATGCCATAGGATCTGATGAAGGCTATGATATAATCATCAAGATGTTTCTTTCTATCTCCATAGAATTTTGGGAATTTCTTTCATGACCCTTGTGGTAATTCATGGAGTGGTGGAGCCAAAGTCAATGGGATAGTATTTTGTCCCATGGTACGGGTGCTTGTGTTGTAATTTATTCCTACTCTCTTTCTTCTTCCTATGAAATGAAGACTAGTGGTTCAACGTTTATCTCTTTATTATGAACTTTAAGAGGATTTTCATGAACTTGTCTTCTTACTAGTACAATAGGAAGTCTAAAATCAACTCTTTGTTGTTCCTTAGATGTGGGGTCAACAACACCACCTGCACGATTCACCCGAGTGTATTTTATTTCTACTAGATTTTCTCAAGTGCTTTAGAAAAAGGATTTTTGATCATTCAAGTACCTTTTTAATTTTTTTTTATATTTTAGAGATCTACTTGGGTGCACAAGGGTAGATATCTCCCTAGCGGAGTCTCCAAAATACTATTGGTGAAATATTTTGTTGATATGTTAAATTATGTGTTTCCACTAACGTTCACAGGGTTATGCCCTTCTGCATTGAAGATTGCATCTCTCATTATTGAATGTAAACTAATTTAATCCTATTTATTACTATGGGGTGGCCAAATGTACTAAGGATCACATAGGAAATATACACTAAACCTGTGGAAAAGTTCTTATACAGGGTACAAGGGAGGAAATTATAGTGATGAGGGGTGAAGGAGAGAAATTAGGAAAGGAAGGTTATTGTTGTGAGTTGGAAAATTGAAGAGTTCACAACCAATAACTGGAGTAGTTAGACATTCAACATAGATAAAGGAAATAATGAAGCTGTTGGTAATATAACAAAAACCCACATAAACACATAGTTCTCTGAGGCTTATTCATCAAAGATACAAATTTCTTTTTGATCACTACACTTGTAAAGTGAATAAAAGAGGGAAAAAGAGGAACACATAAAAATGGGAATCGAAGAAATGTAGATTTATTTCATGTGTTGGTGGTACAAAGATCAACATATAAATCATAATCCACATTTACTAAAACATAGATGCTATTAAAATCTAGCATTTTCAGGATCCTTTGGAATGGAAAAGCCATCCCAATTTATAGCTTTGTGAATTGACCTGTCATCTCCCTCTACATGAATATTTGTGTTCCTATTCCACTTATGACCTTTTAATTACCCCTAAAAGAGACAAATTTATTATTCATCTTATAAGTTTGAGAGTATAATTTTACAATTTACAAATATTGTCACTTAAGTGAATATGACAAAATAACATGATTGTCTAAATTGAAGAATTAGAAGAGAGCGAGAGAAGTGAAGAAGGGAAGGGGATTTATTGGAATTTTTGAAGAAAATCCTTCTGATGAAGAAATTGTTGGCGATGATCATTGTCTCCTCAGTTTTCATGATGCATAAACACCTTGGGCCACTAATTGAGTGTTTAGAATTTTTTTTTCAAGACCTCATAATGTGAACTCGAGATGAACATGAACCTCACCCATGATGATACATTCCTGATCTCACAATGAGAGTGAGGATCACTCTCATGTTCCTTAATATTTCACAATTGTTGTTCTCGATGCTGAAACCTCTTGATACTTGTGTCATTGTTCTGCAAAATGTGTTGCAAGATTGTAAAGTTTTCCTTTACTGCTATGAGAGATGTGATCTCTTTCCTAGATCACTTATCTTGATTGTCTCAATCAACTCAACCATTTCAATCCACCCATATTGCTATCTTACCTATCTCACCAAGCTCAAATCAAATAGGTTACTGAGAGATGAAGATGAATCCACCTTCTGCACCCTACAATGCTCTTCTTTTTTTATGGACACAATTGAGCCCAAGATGATGTTTCCAATACCTATATGGAGGTTTCATTTCTCTAATTGAGCTATGAGATCATCCCATAAATGTAACACCTACTTTACAATGCATCAATTTAAGGGATTGTTTTAACATTTTTTTTCCAAACTAACTTATGCCTTCAATTATATAAATACTCATTATTTAAATCCATCATCAATATAAATTCAATCCATCTGATAAAAATCAAGAAACCATGTGTAGTTGAATGGGTCAATTAGATCTATCTGATTCCCCATAATTTACTCTTACGAGTGTGTACATGAGGTATACAATTTGGTCACCTTCCCTAGGCATTGATATTCAAGTGATGTTTTCTAAGTGTCTACCTATAACTCAGTCAATTGAATCCCATCTAGCAGCCTACACCTTTAATTAAAACTTGGTGAATCTGATAGTGTAATCCACAACTTACACTTCTTTGGCCAAATTTTATGATACATATTTGCATGCTCAGTTTTGAGACAACACAATCGTCATCAAAAGCTCATCCTTTCACCATATCAATTTTTTCAGCAAATGGAATTCAATCATTTAGTTAAGTTAATTTAATTATATGTTACACACAAGGTATATGACCTATTCAACCTATGCGAAGGAGCACATCTGCGCCAACTTAGGTTACATATGGGATAGAAAATGGTTATGTAATGTAATGAATTGTGTCATTACACAACCAATTCCTTCCTTGTATCCAAATTAATTTGGTACCAAGGTGATTCATCCATACCGGTTGATCAAATAATGTAACTCAGTGAAACACTATTCAACTTCAATTACAAAAATCATAATGAAGGGACCTTGGAAGGACAACTTAAGATACTTGTTATAAGGTAGTATCCACTTAATGTCTTGCATCATTAAATTAATATAATCTTATAGCATCCATCCAAATTTGTCTTGTGGAGTTCCAAACATTAGGAACATTGTATTCCAAGGACTTAATTATTTATAATTGAATCAATTTACTACCAGTTTCCCTTTTATCGCTGTGATAAATTTATCACATCTAATTATGCCCCTAAGGTTCATAAGATTAGTTTTGTAACCAGTTATTTTTATCTTATAATTAAATTAAATACATCCTTTTTGCATCTTAAATGAAATTTAAGATAGCTTGTTGCGTTATTGCCACAGTTCTCTAATTGTTCCTTACGACATTGTTGTAATTCTTATTTCAAATGTTAACACATTTCATTGTACATAACTATTATAATAATTTATTAAACAACATGGTTTCATTTTTTCCAAATATAATTTAGTCTCTAATTAATCAACAATATAATTTATGAGATATAACTTAAAAATTAATTCCATTAATCATTAATCATTCATCCATGTCATACTGCTAAACTCAACATCTAAAATGACATAATTTATAACACAAGTAATAATCCACTTCATAAATTTTGACTTAACAATAAATACAAGTACAATAGACTTTTCTGTAATAATACAATGATCATAATAGGCTATTCTTCCTTTCAATTTAAATACAACAGTGAAGTAAAATTTCTCTTTACATTAATGATATGAATTACATATATAAAAATCCTTTTCATAAACAATCCAATATTAAACAAGTAAATATTTCAGACTCTATAAAACATTCTCTAAGGACTACTTATTTTTCGCCATCTGTAAGAGAGAAAAATAGTAAAAGCGGTCATTTCAGAACAAACTGGCATGAAAGGTTTTCCTCTACATATTTATAGTTTACATCACTATAGTACTTAATGAATAAATTCAGCAACATCATGTTAAGAATTTTTTTATTAAAATGATGAAACCCAAATAATAACTCCTAATAGATGCAATGTTATTATTTTCACCTAAGTAATTCTCTTTTTATGATATATTTGATTCTAGTTAGACATGACTCATTTTCTGGAATCATAAACATTATCCAATAAACAATCTCACAAATTTCCTTAGCTTGTATTTCACCAATAAACTTATACTAAGCTATGCAATGATAATGATCATATTATGCTATTGTAGTTAGTTTTTCTTTCCGAAATGATCCTAATATCATTAAGTTCATTAAGTATACAAATCTAATTCGGATTTCCTTTTTCCATTTCTAAAATAGTAATCAGTATATTTTTTACTAACCATAGTAATCATTTCAAAACAGGAATGAAAATTTAATCATCAGGTAAAGAAGAATAATAACTATTTGACCATATTAAGGAACTCACATTACCTTAAAATAACAAATAATCCTTAAATTTCACAAACCGTACAACAAATTACCTTGATCTTATCAAATAAATTTGTCTACACATTGAAAAAATTGAATATGCATTAAGGGTAACTTCACAAAGATGGGGGGCCAAAAAGTGAACACAAATCTGATTTTAAGTGATACATGAGCACGTTTTGGAAAAGCGCGGGCACATTATGAATTATCAGGTTTGGTAATTAGAGATCACATTATAACACACTTGCGTTCCTAATTTCTATGTGGTATATATGCTTATGTGAGGGATATATTTACTAAAATAAATGGTTCAAGTATAAGAAATAATAAAGTATTACTTTAAATTTATTTTAGTAAATATAAGAAGTTAGGTCACTCTACACCTTATTGAACTAGTCTCACAGCTCTATCTGTCACAGTTTAGAAGATAGTTTTTTAGATTCTAATCTGGTCAGTACATAGGTATTTTTCAGGATTCAACATTCATCCTAAAGCTTTTAGGGTTTAAATTATACAATCGATATCTATTTTGTGAAAGAATATAGTCATTGTTTAGGTTTTGGGGTCTTCTTGATTGGTTATTGACATTTGTAGGAGTTTTAGATGTTTCAAAACTATATTTTATAAAGATCACAACTCCCAAAGGTAGCAAAAATTTCTCAAATATATGGACTCATGCAATTCCTTATAACACATAATAAATCAAAACACATATGTAAGTTTTTATCAATTCAAATAATCAAGGGAATGGTCATCATGAGGTCTGTGAAGGATCTGAAACATCATGAGGTCTTCCTCAAGGTTTCCTTCATTCTCTCAGTGTTATCCCTATCCCAAGAATTTCCTCTAGTGCTCTATTTTGGTCCAACTCTTCCCTGACTAGTTCAATTGGGTTTGTTTCCTCAACTAAGAAGCTTCAAATATAGGCACCTTTGAATCTATTCCTCTCTTCTAAGATATTATTATCATTCCATCATGTTCTCAGAAAACTAAACCACCTATTTCAATCATCTAGTTGCTCAACATTCATCCAAAGACTCCTCTCACTTGCCTTTACCAAAATTTCCCTTACATTGCACAAGAGCAAGGTTCACTGGTCACTTCTTGGTTTGTCTACTTTGAAAACTCTTCATGCAAGCTAAAATCATCCTAAACACCCTTCTCAATCTCAAGGAGGTATGAAAATTTTGGTTAACATAACCTTCCATTAGTTGCTCCATTCACTATCCACTCTCTTAGACAAGCCTTCCCACTTTCTAGCCCTACCTAGGTGTTATGTTGATTGTATCTTCAGCTTTAAACACATACTAAACAAGTTGAGGGAATTGTAGAGTACCCATTAAGGGTTTCTAGTTGCATTAAGATTTTTAGGTTTGAACTCCAAAGATAAATACCACTTCCTTCATTAAATTGAGCTAACAATTAGGTCTAGGTTTGTATTTGTTGTTTCTCCCCTAGACTGTCACTCACACCTCAACATGCACCCAATGAACCTTCCAATTTTCCTTTGAATCTCCTAATAGACCTCTTTAGCATCATATCTACCAATTTTCAAGCTTCAACTCATCAATTAGAGCCTTCAAACCATGAGCCCTAGGCTTAACGGGTGAGGGGTTACTAAACAACTCAGGAAGGTGAATTTCCTTTACCTTTTGACTTGTACAAACTTTCAAAACTCCAAATCAATTCTCTAGGTTTATTAACCCATTCCCTTCATGATTATTTTACCAGTGAGAGAGTAATGAACCTTTCAAAGGCTTAGAATAATGGGTCTTTTCTTATCTTCCTGTAGGTGTACAGTAGGGCAGGGTTACTATGCTTTCGAGGGTTTACTCAAACTAATCATAGTTCCAACTAACATTCCACATTTTTGGAAGTTTATGAGGTGTCATACACTCTTCCATAATCTTCTGGTCTTCTCCCACTCAACTTGTCTTCATGATACTCTCCCTTGATCCTTTTACACAACCTGTACACTAACATGCCATGTCTCTAGACAGTTAACAACACTATCAACAATAATGATCAAATACAACCTAATATATGTGTAAGATATTGTTATGAGCATGTCTCATTCACAGTATAACTCTTCAACTCATTCCTCTTGTCTTTCTTAACTCTAACTGTGCTTCAAAGTATTCAAACATTAATTATTCAACAAAAATCACCATAACTCACAACCACAAGAACAAAGCATATACATACATGCAAGGAATGTAATGAAATAATCTATACTTATCTCTCCATCAGTCTACAAACATCATATTGAACAAGCATTTGGATTCACCATTAGTAGTTTCATCATATAATCACCATACACAGATTCCCTATATCACAGTGGTTTGCAAACTATGTTTTCTTCAAATTCTTGGAGCCTCAGCTCTCCCAAACCTTGGATCATTTGAATGATAGTCTCATTAGTTACAAACATGAGGTTTTTTAATACTTACAAGATAGTTACTATTTGAATTGTGACCCTTTAAGTTACTTTAGTCTTGTGACTTTTCAAGTTCCTCAATACAACATCATAGCTTAAAAATGGTGACTCTAAGACCCATACTTCCTAAATTCACCCACATTGACTCCTAGACCCCACTAGAACTTACTTAGACCCAAGTAAATTTTGGAGCAACTATGTGATAATGAAACCAACTAGTAAAAATCCCTTAATATCAATGCACATTGTGGTGTATACTAGTTATTATGGATGCTTGTCAAAAATGGAAGACCAGAGGTTATTTCATTCCTTAACCCATACTTCCTTCAAATTCTTGACATTTTGGCCAAACTACTCACTAGTAGGATCCCTATTATGGAAAATACTTACATTACATTTGACTTAAATCCCCTAAAGACCTACCTAACACCTTGAAATTCCTAGTTCATACCCCTAATATCCTTCAAATTCACATTTTTCACTTTTATAGGGAAAGTATACAATTTATTTTTAAAGGCCAAGCCTCAAACCACCACACAAAACTAAATCACATGGATTCCCTAGACCTATAACACATATGCACGCTAAAAATTGATGACACCATGACATATTTATAGAGATGGAGATTATGCTCTTGCATCAATGGTGATGGTAGTCATCTTGAGATCACAAATGGTGCATATCTCTTGATATTGTTTCTAAACACTTAATCAATATTTGGCGATGTGCTCACATCTTGTAATTAAGGGAGTGGCTTTCACACTGCTTCAATGTAGTTGGAGTTCAAGAATATGATCTCACCCTCAAACATTCCTTCAAGTCTCATTCAGGGATCAATCCTTCCATATAGAGGAGGAAACCTATTTCCATGAGGATAAATCGAGTGAATATGTGTCCAGATACTATAATCATGTTTCCACTCATGTGACATATTTGTTAGGGAAGTGAATTGTGAAGTTAAAAATGGTTTCATCATGTTCAAAGGTGAAATGGGAAGCTCATGGAGTGAGTTGAGGATCATCATATCTTGAATTTGTCCATCATGTTAAAACCTCTTCAAGGAACAAGCCAATATGAGTTATTCAAGCTACTGAGGCATTTAGGACCATCATGTGTGAAGGATCAAGGAATCATCTATCTCCATGAGAGGCATATGAGAAAAGAGGTGTATGAGTATCCTAAAGTTGATTCCATCTGAGGATGATTCTAGAGATAGGAGGGGTAAGAGGATGATCTTCATAGAGAGCACCATGTATGTAAGAATGAGAAATCATTTGAGTTTCACTTGATGTCACTCACTTGGTAGTGTTCTTAAACACTCATTTGAACCTTATAGTGTGATCACACTTCAAAGGAGGAAGGACATTATAACCACATCATTTCAGTTGAATAGGTGGCCACATGAAAATAATCTCATTCAGTGAAAAATAATTCCATCTACATGGTGAATACCTATTTCAGTAAGTGATAGATAATCAAAAAATGGTTTGAGAATCATGGAGTTGATTTGTGATCACTAGGGTTAATTGTGGAGGCCTTGAAAAATAAGAGAGTGATCCTCACTCTTTCCTTGTAATTAGAAGAGAGTATCATATTCCCATCATAATGTAGGTCTCATAATAGTGTTTCTAAACACTTAAGTCATCACTTGAGGTTTTAGAAACATGTTTTCAACTCATGGTAACTCATGTTTTACCACTTTTTCATGTTAGAAGTTTCATCACTCAAAAACACAACCCTAAATCCTAAACTATAAACCATAAACCATAAACCCCAAGCCTTAAAGAATAAACCCTAAAACCTAAACCCTAAACCCTAAGCCTTAAAATATTAACCTTAAACCCTTAACCCTAGACCCTAAACCCTAAACCCTAAACCCTAAACCTTAAGCCCTATACCCTAATCCCTAAGCCTTGAGCTTGAATCCCTAAAACATAAACCCTATTTTTACCACCCTGAACCCTAGCCCTTAAAGCCTAATCCCTAATCCCTAAACCCTAAACCCTAATTCCTAAACCTTGAACCCTAAAACCTAAATCCTAAACCATAAACCCTAAGCCCTAAACTATAAACACTTAAACCCTTAACATTGAACCCTAAACCCTAAACCATAATGGCTAAACCCTTAACCCTTAATACTAAAACCTAAACCTAAACCCTAAATCCTAAACCCTTAACCCTTAACCATAAACCTAAACCCTAATCCCTAAACCCTAAACCATAAACCATAAACCCTAAAACCTAAACCCTAAGCCCTAAACTATAAATGCTTAAACCCTTAACATTGAACCCTAAACCCTAAACCCAAAGCCCTAATCCCTAATGGCTAAACCCTTAACACTAAACCATAAACCCTAAACCTTATTTTTACTACCTGGAACCCTAGGCCCTAAACCCTAAATGTTAAACCCCAAACCCTGAGCGTTAAACCCTAAACCCTAAACCCTAAGCCCTATATCTTAAACAAAAAACCCTAAGCCCTGCAACCTAAACCTTGAGCCCTAAACCTTAAAACCTAAACCCTAAGCCATAAAACCGTAAAACCTAAACCATAAACCCTAAACCCTAAACCCTAAACCCAAAAATATAAACCCTAAATCATAAACCCTATTTTTACCACATTAAACCCTAAACCCTAAACCCTAACCCTTCAAACCTAAACTCTGATCCCTAAAACCTGAGCTCTAAACCATGAGTCATAAACCATGAGCCCTAAACCCTGAGCCTTAAACCCTACACCCTAAACCATGAGCCTTAAATCCTAAAACATGATCCCTAAGCCATAAACCCTAAACCTTAAACTTTAATCCCTAAACCCTAAACCCTCAATCCTGAACCCTCAACCATAAAACCTAAACCATAAACCCCGAGTCCTAAACCCTAAACCATAAACCTTAAGCCCTATACCCTAAACCCTAAATCCTAATCCATAAACCCTAAACCCTAAAACCTAAACCCTAAAACCCTAAAACCTAAACCCTAAATGGTAAATCCTAAACCTTAAAACTTAAACCCTAATACTTCAACCCTAAACCCTAATCCTTCAACCCTAAACCCTAAGTCGTAAACCTCGAGCCTTAAACCCTAAATCCTAAACCTTGAGCCTTAAATCCTAAAACAAAAACCTTTTTTTGTAAACTCTAAACACTGAAACTTAAACCTTAAACCCTAATCCCCAAACCCCAAAACCTTAACCCTCAACCCTTAACCCTAAAACTCAAACCTTGAGCCTTAAACCCTAAACCCTAAACCCTAAACTTTGAGCCCTAAAACCTAAACCCTAAATCCTAAACCCTAAACCATAATCCCTAAACCCTAAACCCTAATCCCTAAACCCTAAACCCTAAATACTAAACCTAAACCTTAACCCTAAACCATGAGCCCTAAACCCTAAATCCTGAGACCTAAACCCTAAACCCTAAATCGTAAACCCTAAACCATAAACCATAAACCCTAAACCCTAAACCATACAGCCTAAACCATACACCCTAAACTCTAAAGCCTAAACCCTAAACCCTAAACCATTAACTCTAAACCCTGATCCCTAAACCACGAGCTCTGAACCCTAAACCCTAAACCCTATTTTTACCACCCTAACTCCTAAACCATAAACCCTAAAAAATGATCCCTAAACCTTGATCCTTAAACCCCAAACCCTAAACCATGAGCCCTAAATCAAATCCCTAAGCCCTAAGCCCTAAACAATATTCCTAAATTACCTCCAACACTTCCAAGATTCTCTGACATCACCTCTAGATGCTTAATATATTTCTTGAACTCTCCCAAAGGGTGTTTGATTAGCTCAGAATGGCCTTTTTAGGCCTCCAGAGGAATTTATCTTCCATCAAGTCACACTAAACTCATCAATCATCATATCCAATCAACCCTACACATTAAAAAAAAAATTTAAAAAACTTATTAATAATTTATTTTTATCCAGGTTGAGAGTGGTACTTAGGTAGGCTAGCCAGAGGAAGGATACACCATCAACCAAGAAGTGAAAGATGCATTCCCTAAGCTTGTAAAGTAGGTACTCATCCATAGTATGATTTTACCATATTCTAAGACAAAATTAGGGATTCAACTCCATGCTCATGGGAAAATTCATGAGTCCATATATTTGATTAGTTGTCGCTACCTTTGGGAGTTGTGAGGTTTGTAAATTCTAATTTTGACACATTTAACACTCCTACAAATGTCAATAACCAATCCAAAATGCCCCAAAACCTAAACAATGACTATATTATTTCACAAAACAAATATCGATTATATAATTTAAACCCTAAAAGCTTGAAGGATGAATACTGAAATCCTAAAAAATACCTATGTACTGACCAAATTAGAATATGAAAAACTATCTTCTAAACCATGACAGATGGAGTTGTGAGACTAGTTCCATAAGGTGCAGAGTGACCCTAACTTCTTATATTTACTAAAATAAATTTAAATTATAATAAAGTATAAAGTATAAATATAATGAAATAAAAACTTATACTTAAACCATTCAGGAATATATCCCTCCCATAAACACATATACCACATAACTAAACAAATGGAGCATGTTTAATGCTTTTTCTATGGGTTTGGGAATCCCAAACCATAGGCTTGGATTTTCCTTGGATATCCCACCCTAAGGCTTGGACTGTGTAATCCGTGAATAAATCTATGTTTAACAAAAAAACATCAAACTCTCACATGTACACCCCGATATCTTATGTGTTATAACATAATATTCCAAAAATAATTATACTACAACGTCAAGCTTGGTTTTACCTTGGTGACGATATACTTCTTTCTAAAATCCAATTAGTTTAAGGATTTCATCCTTAATTTCTTTTACTAGTGCCCTCTTTTCTTGTCAAAATGTATGCATACATTTTTGTACACAACTTATGATTTTTTCATCCAAATTCCAAAAAAAAAAATCCTCTTCTAAACTCCATTCTACACGCACTAAATAAACATTAAAATGACTTTTTTTTCTCAAAGTTATGGGGGTGTACACACAAATATTTAATTTTCGGGAAGTTTTCACTTTCAAAATATATATATATATATATATATATATCCAAAAATTATGAAAAAATTAGTGGGACCTTGTACATGGAATTAGCTAACTTTCTATTGAAGGGATTTGAAAAATAATTTATAAAACTCAAAAAAAAGGTGGGGTGCACACACAATAGGTTCTTATCTTTTTGACACAAAAAAGACATACTTTGTGTACACACCACATTTGACCCTATTAACTCCACCATTTAAAAAAAAAAAAAATTAGAAACTAGATTCCGAGCTCTATGGTACTTATTCTTATCACTTTGCAAAATTTTGAGCATATGCATGCCGAATTATTAGATGAAGTTCAGTTTTCACAAATTTCAGGAAAAATGTGTCCCTTTTTGACCCCCTTTTGGTGCCCCATTTCCATGCACTTACCCTTAAATCATCCACATTCTATAGTTTAGCACTATATGGCTCACACAAACCATTATCATCATCCAAATTTACTTAAAACAAAATAGAATCAAACAAGGTTTCTGCCATTAAATCATGCCTTCTAAAAAAAAGATCAATAGTCCAAGATTCTGTCCCATTTTGGGACCTAAAAATCACACATATTACGATCAGTATTTTATGTCAATTGATTTAACTCTAAGTACCTAGCTCATGTTTAGCCTGTATAGTAAAACAACAAGATTTTAAAGCACACATTCCAAAAGAGGAGAGCTCAAAACTAAGAAGTTTGACTAAAAGAGAGAGTAAGAATATCGACATTAGTAGTTTAATCACTGGGATGAAAAACCAACATATTATATATATAAGAAAACACATCGTTCCTAAACCCATACCGAAAATATCCATAATCTCTTAAACTCAGGCTTATACTATCAATTAAACACAAAAATAAATACGCCGATGGCCAAATAAGGGCAGTTTAAACTTTGAGGCTTGACTGTGTAAGAGTAGACCTAAATGTTAACTTGTAAATCTACCTTTAAAAAAACACATGTTAAATTTGATCAAAACCAAACTTTGAAATCTTTCACATGGAAGTGTTTAAAAATTTGTGTAAACTCTCTAAATTTTGAAAATCTAAAATTTTGGGTTTTGGATTTCAGAGGTTTTCCTTTTCAGAGATTAAATGGCAAGAATGGAAATTATGACTTAGAGTTCTGAAGTCTGAAACTCCGAAGTTCTGAAATTTCAAAACTTTGGACATCTGAGTTTCGAAAACTCATGCTACCTTTTTGGAAAGATCTTCTTCAAAGTTCCAAAGTATGAAACTCTGAAGTTTCGAAATTTCGGAAATTCAAAATTTTGGGTTTCGAAGTTTTCCACTACCTTTTCATGAATTTTCATCTCTTAAATTCCGAAGTCTAAAACTCCAAAGTTTTGAAATTTCAGAACTTCAAATTTTCAGGGTTTCAAATTTTCGGGGTTCTTTGTGCATTTAATTCTCACCAACTTCTATACTTGTCAACTTCCAAGCATTAATTTGAGGTTTTTCTATTTAAACTCATGATTTTACCTATCATTTTCACTTGACATTTTGCTCTGATGATCTGATTTTTACTACAACTTTGTAGTTTCGTGACGTCATTTTCAAGGTATTTGGTTTAGGTTATGTTATTTATTTTTTCTTTAAGATCTCTTGGGTTTTTTTTTTCCTTGTTCATTTTCTTTTGTTCTTCCTTGTCTTTTTTGGAGATGAAACCCTCATTGCCCACCATGATTTCCTTGAAGGTGTTTTTTAACCTTAGTGGTTGCAAAATCCAATTTTTTATAGGCATCCAATGCATATTTCATCATAATATTTGAGAGCCTCCCAGGCATTTTAATTGATTTCCGTGCCTTCATAAAAGTTTGTATTTTCAGAAGTTTCTCATTTTCGGAGTTCGGAGGTTGGAATTTTCAGAGTTCAGAGGTGGGTGGTTTAAGATTTTTTTTTATTTTGGGTTTCAGAACTTTTCTATTTCATGTTTTGAAAATTTTCTATTTCAAGCTTTGGAATTTTTTTCATTTCAGAATTTTGGAGTTTTGGAATTTATAGATTTTCAAAGTTTCAGATATCTGCTATTTTGGGTTTTTTAGGTTTTCATACTTCATCATCTAAAGTCTTTTCAAACTTTCATATTTTGGTATTTTGGGACTGCTCCACTATTTTTTGAATATTTTTGAAGGCCCTTCAAGTTTTGAAATCCAAAAATTAATCTCAACTTTTACATCGAAAGGAAAAGAAAAGATTAAGTATACATTCCTCAGAGTTTCTACTCATTATTTTCTATCCTCAAACTTAGAAAATATATGAGACACTGATCTCGGGCAGGTTGATATTCAAGACTTCTAGGCAAGGGCGAAAGCCCCCAACAAGAAATCTTGGATGCAAGCCATATACAATAGTGGATTTTTTCTTGCTGGTGGCTTTCTCACATCCATGCATTACCCTGAATTCATCTTAGTTGCAACAACTCACTTTGATGAAGAGTCCATGTTAGTAAAAGATGTTGATGACAAGGTTGTAATTTATTTAGACCCATATTTATTTAAACTCTTGGACGTTAAAGAATATGCAAAAATTTTACTAGAATTGATTTTGGAGCATTGGGACAAAGAAACTGAGTTATGCACAAAAGTCATGTTGAAGAGCTATCTGGCCAAGAGTGTCAACAAATTTCCCAAAACCATGTAATGATCAAACTTTATCCAAGAATTCACTGACATTATTGTGTTACTAAGTAGAATTGTAGGCCTTGCCTCTGCAAAGGAATTTCATTAATGCATGTTCCTATATATTTCTACTAGTCAAGAAGAATAAGGAATTCATAAGATGGGGAGAGCATATCAGCAGCTCCATTTACTTTAAGTTAAGCAAGGTTTTTTCCTCAAATAATTTCTACATCACCTCTTTTTTGGTCTATGTTGAAACTAGTATGGGATATTTCACTGGGTTCAACACTAAGGGTATTTGAAGTGCTTCAAAAATATATGATTTTTATCCTCGTCTTACACTAGATGAGGGAAGTAAACACTTCCGCAAAATTAATGATGCCTTCTTTGCTATCATTCTTTAACATTTTGATAAATATTTATACAATCAAACGATTTTTAATGAAGACTTCGAATAAGTACACGAGTGGGGAGCTATTTTCCTACAGTATACTACATTTACATACATTCAGATTCCTGGTTGTTTAGGTGCTCCTAGTAAGTTTCCAAGATGCCCCACTAACAAGTGGGTTTTGCTAGAATTGGTTCGACAATTGCGAGACTATCATAAGATTCATAATAAATGACATAAGTTAGTAGTCTAATTTCCCTTTTCAATTGGTAGGTAAACTTGTGAAAATATTTAAAAGGTGAAGAATGTAGATGCAAAGATGTTAGAAGTAACCTTGCAGACCTTTCATCCTCAGACCAGTTTCGACTACTGGGGAAAATTTAGTGAAACAGGTCTGTCTAATTCTCATGTGCCCTAGTTGGAAGATATTTGGATTCATTTTTGGGATGAATTCATCATCCGAAAAAGAGATTATGTGATGCTAAATATGGATGAGGTTTGACAATTTGGTATCACAGAGATTCCAAAGGAAATGGAAGATGAGGAGGAAGTTTTGGATGCAGCCTAAAAAAATAATAATGTTTCCAATCAACAATTGCCATGGATTTATTGGTATGTAGAAGAATGTTACAATACTAAGGAGAGGGTGGGGACCATTCTACAAAGAACTTATAATTGGTTGGCTACCTTGGGAGCTTTACCCAAATGGTTAGATCAACCTACAAGTATAGAAGCCCAACCAACCATGAGTCTGCCAAAACCTAAAAAAGGGAAAAGGCCCATCAAAAGGGCCCATATAGTTCCTGATAATATTTCATTCATTGTTGGTAGCTCCTCTCTCTCCAAGGCTCCTATCTCTAAGGTTGTGTCCCCAGTAATACCAGTGTCAGAAATAGTTGAAGTTACTAAATCTCAAAGTGGGTCACAAGATTTGTCATCTCCTTTCCCTTTTCCATTGTCTCCTTCCACTTCTAAAATCATTTATTCTTTCCCATATCCTTCTATGGCCCAGGTATTCTCATCTCTTCTAGTTCTCTTGGTAGGGGAGATGATTGGGTCGTTTATTGCTACTTCACTCCCTCTAACACTTTCATTTCCTTCTATTTTAGCTTCCAACATCAATGTATCCACTCCTATATTTATCCTCACATCCACCCCATCCATTATTGCCACATCCATTTCATTGCCTACTAATGTCACAAATGTTGTTGTGTTCTCAAGTGCCCCAGGTACTATATCATCTATTCCACTCCCATCGACATCTGTTATCCCAGAATGGTTGTTTCTCTAGACTCTAAAGCAAAAAAATAAGGTGCCCTTAGTAGATGTTATAAATATGAGTGTGATGGAGACCACTCCGAGGAGATAAGACAAGTGTCTAAAGATTTTCTCCATTTTATAATTTAATCAATCTAGAGAGAGGGTCATAGAAGTTTCTACACCCGTTGAGGGAAAAACAAAGGAAACCATTACAACAACTTACTACTAAATTTCTAGATTTTCACTAGGAAAATCAATAGGTGAAGGAGATAAACAGGATGTGCAGAATAATCTTGGAAATTTGTTAGAAAAGTATGACAAGGACAAGGCTTCTAAGGATGAGCTAAAAGTAAAGGTTGAACAACTCACTACATTGTTGAGAAAGGTAACACAGCCTAATCTGCCCAAATATCTTTCAAATACCATTTCTTTAACGATTTCTTCCACTCTGGATGATATTTCCTATCGTACGATTGAGAAGATAGGCTAGAAGGGAAGATCAATAGATGGATGGATAGAGTGCTTAGTTCAAGAATCTAACCCTTTGATAAAAGACATTGTAGACACCAAAATTAGGTCACACTCCCCTTTGGTCTTTCGACAAATAAACAATTTCATCACATTCACCTAGCCATGGTCCCCTTCACCCCACTATAATATTAATTTAATTATTTAAATTAAATTAATTCATTATCCTCACCATATTTATTATTTAAATCTACTAATTGGGATAATGCCCACATATCCATCTCACCTAGACACCTCATCAAACCACCTCACCCTAAGACCTATTCTTAGTAAGTTGCCATAACTAACTAAGACTTACCCAAACCCTAAAAATAAATGCCTACATTCCCTCTAACCACATTCCTGCATGCTTAAAAGAAGCTTCCATCCTAATCCATGAGTTAACGACATGAGATCCCAAAAAATCAAGGGGATCTACCCAGTTTCGTAAACCTAGGAAATCTCGCCCTAACCGATGTCAGTTACCGTTAACCACCACCGGTTAAGCCGGAACTTCCGTCGGTCACCGTTTAACCCCCAAAACAACCTTATTTTTGAGGTTGGAAAAAGTAGGCAAATTCCTGAGAGATGTCACATTTTTTGAGAACAGTTTTCCATGAGAACATGCATGCAAGGAAGGAGATCAATCATTTTCTCTTACACAAACATCCAGTAACCACCCAACACAAATTTGATCCAATCTGGAAAGAAAGAGAGCACATGCAGCCCATGCAAGAGCTCCCCAATATTTGGTGATCCTCTGCAGCATTCAACCTCTTATCAACACCTTCATTCATCACTCACAGATGTCCAGAACCAGATTCTAAGTAAGTAGAACATTTTAATCCTTTGGTTCATTCATTTAATCATTGTATCTTCATCCTTTGTTCTCCTAGCCACCCATTGACCTCCTTCAGTAATCACCCCTCCATATCCCCATTAAAACCTCGCTAAATCCCATCTAAAAAACTTAATACCTCATTTCAACTAGCCTAGTCCTTTGTGCAATCATAAGGGAGATTAAATCTCATTCTGGGACATTCTCATTATTCCATAGTAACTGGCACTGGTTCTCCCCAACCAGCATCGATCACCCTTAACCGACATTGGTCTTTGTATTTACAAATACAGCCCAAAACAATAACCTACCTACCTATTCCTACATCATCTTTACTCACCTGTGACCTGCCTAAGACCTCTGTCAAACATGCAAAGACCTAGAACCAGTTACTTGACCTTCGGATCTTATTTTAACCTAACATGTTAGATTAGATATTTCCTATTGTGTTTTAAATGAGATACCTAAATCATTTTAACTACAATAGGCTTTACGTTATTACCAACATTAAATTGTTTTAAACAAGTGGACTGACAGCCATCTAGGAAGTATCACACTTTTCTGGATCTAGCACATGCTAGGAAATTCACTACACATATTGTTTAACTTTTATTTGGTGGTTTTGTGTTCCATTTAAGGTAGTTCCTCCCAGCCAAAAGGAAGCTCTCACGATCAGCTGTGGATTTATAGGTCATATGCATGCAAAACAACCTATCAACCAACATTTCAACAGGTATTCCTCCTACGCCCATTACCCTATATATTTTTTCATTTTCGAAGAAATGTCTAAGAATCAGGTGAAACATTTTGGCATGCCTAGTTGGACCCATCCAGGGTTCCTTGCATTTTATCCATTCCTAGGAAAATTTGTGTATTTTTTTCCCTTCTGAAAAGCATACACATTAATTTTCTTCCTTGGTAACCTTCTTTTTCTTTTTATTTTCTCTAAAAGAAACCTTTATTTTGGTGTACTTAAAAACAACCATTTCTTCTTTTTTTCTACATTTAAGTGAAAGAGCATCCCTTTCCCTCTTCATCTACTTGTGTCATCAAATTCCATATTTTGATTTGGGCTTAAAATAATTGCATTTCATTTTGATTTTTTGCATTAGCTCACATTAATTGAGGGAAATCTATACGCTGGAAGTCATTCCTAGCTGACGGTTGAAAAACGAATCTTAGAGAGCACATCTCTCTCTCGCTCTCTGTGAGTCTTGCCAAATTGTACAAATTCAAAATAAATACATATTCGTAAACAACATCTTTCCTGGGAATTCTTGTCAATGATCACACTGATATGAGGATTGGAAGGTACTCCCCATCTCGTTGATCTATCGAGTCATACTTCAGAACGAAGCCCGCCCCCCGCCATAACATACCTGAAACCTCACATTTTAGATCTTCTTCTTTGTAGGAAGCCATCCTCACCAAAAAACTCTATTATATAGTTCATGAGCCAGTCCTTAAATAGCATAAGTTAAACAAACATAATAGAAAAGGCACTCTTAGGATCACTTTTTTCTTAGTGTTTCTACTTGGCTTGCCTTTTGAGGTGAGAGGTCACGTTCTTCATTTTTCTTATTTTTCTCCTTGCACGCTCCTCATCATAGTTGGTGTATTCCAGCTTCATCTGAGTGTTCCTGGACCATATTCTCATCATTCTCAGAATTTTGGGTCTGATTCCACATCAAATTTTAACTTACAACCATATTTTCTTCATCACTTTTTCAATTTCATAGTAACCGGTGTTGGTCCAGTGACCGTCATCGGTTATCCCCTGACCATCATCAGTTATACTGTCATCGGTTAACCGGCATCGGTTCACTGTCATTTTGGTTAACCTACCCAAAAAGACACCTATTCACTTTCTTCGACTATTCAGAGTTCCTTGTCACTTTTATTACATACATTGACCTTGTAAATCACATCAGTATTCGGCATACCTGTCAAATTTGGCCTTATACCTTGTTTTTGACCCAACTATCCACTTTCCACAGTGACCGACCTCGGTTACCTGTGACCGGCATCAGTTTACCCTAACTGGCATCGGTTAGCCTATGTCATTTTCCAACTACCATTTTAGCCCCAATTCACCCACCACCACCTATTTATCCTACCTGTGTTGTATTTCTATGGCACTTACAGAAAGCAGTCTTACCACATTAGTACCTGTTCACATGGTACTGATGCATCAACAAGCAAGCACCCTCGTATTCCATGCCAGTTGTCAACCACTTCCACCTAGCCCTTCACCACCTTCCATTTTATCACCCGCCATAGATCCTATCCAACCTATCACTATCGCTACTAGAGATGAGGAGTTCACACAATTCCTTGACCAAAACCCTGCGGCCTTGTAGTTTTATCTTTCCCACTCATCCACTTGAGATGCCTCGGGTAAGTTGATATATGGCATGCCCATATCCATCCCCCCGACTCTCGCTCCCACTCCTACTCTAGCCCCATCATGGCCCCGCATTCCCTGCATCTACCTTACCCCCAGTCATTTCGCAGCTAGGTCCTATACCCACTTTGACTGTCGCATCTGCTACATCTGTTGCACCCACCACATCCACCATACCTTTGACAACCACCCAAAACATAACCTCATCCACCCCTATTGTCTCACATATACCCGTAGCTACACAACCACCTCCCGTGTCAGTGACCCCTACCCCTTTTCAAAACGTGGTCCTTTCTATTCCATAATCATTGGCCCCCATTACCACTAGGGTCACCACGACCCTTCCACCTCCATATACGTATTATCAGCAGCCTCTTGTTTCATTTGTTATTCATTCCAGGGTACATACCCCCTATTTCACTACCTTCTTCTCAATCTACCTACACGGCAGCACCATATACTAGAATGCCACCCTTATTACATGCCCAACACCAACCCTCTTATGCTACAGGAGGCACCCAACCATCACAACCTACCAATGACCTAATCAAATTAATGATGGACAAGATGCAGACATTGGAGGCATCAGTTTCTGGCTCCCACAACACTCTCACCTACGATGAGATTTGTCAACGAGCCTATCCACCCATCCATCCCTATCCGCCCATACTCCATACATTGGGAAATTCCTAAATTCAACCATTTCAATAGCAAGGAAGACCCACAACAGCATTTTGTGGTCGTTCAAACATAGGTGTTACCTAATCACCCATGATGATGATTTGCTCTTGAGGACCTTTCCCATGTCTCTGACTGGACCTGCATTAGTTTGGTATAGTGGGTTACCTAGACACTCTATATTTTCATTTAATTAGGTAGCCCAAGCCTTCTTGGATCACTTCTCCATCAATATCATTAAAAGGTTACCATGACTGACCTATACTCCACGCGTCAATATGATGATGAATCTATTGCATATTTTATTGATTGTTGGTGTAGCCTGATCAATCAACTCACATTCCAATTACCACAAACAAAAATCATCAAGCTCTTCACGCAGGCTTGTGCTAGACATATCTCGCCGACCCTACAAGTATAGACTTTCACAACATTTGACGAAGCACTCACTATGGCATGAAAATTAGAGATTCGGGCCATCGAAGACAAGAAAATCCAATTACACAATAAGAATTCGGCAATCAAGTCGAATGACACCTCTTCTTCTTCCAAACCATAGAATAATTATTCAAAAGCTAAGGGCACCACTAATGCAGTAGTACTCAAATCCGGTCCCATCTCATCCATCAAATCAGGATTACCCCTCATCTAATCTCTCACCCATCCAAACTTTTCAATTCAGACGAGAACAACGGAAATACACCCCAATTGGGGAGCCTTACTCTTATGTCTTAGAAAATCTCATCAAAGCTGGGGCCATCACCCTTCCACCTATAAAACCACACACTGGTTTTGAACCTACTCACCCCATGCCCGCATGGTATAAAGAACATGAATTCTGTAACTATCATCGAGTAAAGGGTCATAGTGACGGCAATTACATCACTTTCAAAAACATTGTCCAAGAAATGCTCGAGAAAGGTGAGTTAACCATGGATAATCCTAATGCACCTGCCAATCAAAACCTACATATCTTCAAGAAACCCTTTCCCAATCATGCCCCTTCATCTGATCAAACCGGTGAGACCTCAACCCATGATAGCCTTACCCGCGAGGTCCACACTATTTTCAACGACACACCCATTGCTTCCCAATTACCTCATATTCCTTCCATAGAGGAAATTCTAGCTCGAAATCCTCCTTCTACATTGGAACCTACCTCACCTATTCCTCCACCCACAGAGGAACACCTTTCACCTCCTTCCTCACCTGTGGAGGAGCCTTCCACTAATATCGAGACCATTTCACCTTTGGCTTCTCCACCTAGGGAACCATCACCCACAGTACTTCTTCAGTCCATGGAGGAGCACCCATCATCTCCTCCACCCACAGAGGAGCACCCATCATCTCCTCCACCTATAGAGGAACACCCATTTTCTCCTCCACCTATCACGGATCCAGTAGAGATACCTTTGCCTCTAGGCAAACATTCTCCATCAACTACCCAAGATCGCGTAGACCTACTTTTTGCTCTCTTGCCCATGGAAGCCGAAGCCAGCAAATTCCCCATCTCTAAGAAACATTTTACGGGAATAGCCATTGGGTCCTCATCAAATTCACCTACAGACGTGTCATTCTCACACTTGGCTGATCGCTTAGATTATGTGGACAGAGCCTTACTTTGGGGGCACCTTCTACTTCTTGTCTCAAAGTAAATGCAGATGTCACTTGTTGATACTTCCACCATCTACCCAAAAATATTTTGAATAATTGAGACAAAAACAACCACCTCTATCACAACTTCTCCCGCCATACCTATCACAGTTCAACATACACCCTCACCCATAACCCAACATACATCTAAATCCAAACCAGCACTTACATCATATTCCTCAAATAAACCTATCACTCCCTTAGGAGTCACCCCAACCACCAGCCTTACTCATCCACCTATCAAAATAGATTTAGCTACATCCTCCAAAGTCAACACCACAACCTACTCCTGACACCCAAACAGAAGAACCAAGCCCATATAACTCATACCCTACTGTGCATCTATCATACCTACATCACCTTCACCCTTTTCATCCATTTTAGGACCTCAACCTCCTAACACGGTCAAGAAACCTCCACCCATCAATAAACCAAAAACACAATAGCCCATTCCTTCCTCACAAACCTCTAACATACCCAGGTGCCTGACATGACTTACACCCACACCTGCAGCATCTTTACCACCCATACCTCCAATACCCTCAGCAACTTCTTCACTACCCACTACACTTCAGTCTCTATCCCTCACACCCCCTACATGACCCGCACATCATCTACCTTCATAACACCTCCATTATCTCCTTGGGTAACTCTGCCCTCTTCCCCCATCTGATTTTCCCTCTAGATCTCATACACCCATATCACCTTTACCCAAGAAGGTGTAACCCAAAGACAAAAATCCACTACCCTCCAATAAGGTAGTCAAAACAACCATACACCCTCCTGCCCATTCATCTACCATACCCCTACCCAAACAAACACAACCAACACCCAAGACCTCTAGCACCCAAAACCATGGCTCGACCCACTCCCTCTCCTACAAGGACCATTCCTCAACAATCAGCCACACCTACACCCAAACCCACTTTCACTTCCCATTGTGATCCACTAGCAGGGTCCTATGCCAAAATTTTAACCAACCTCCTTGAGACTTTTGTCATCACATTACCACCACTTGGACCTTATGACCCCCTCAAACCCAAGCCAAAAAGGTTTGATGACACTAAAATTTTGTGCCTACCATCGTGTGTCAGGGCACAATGTGGAGAACTGCAAGGCTTTGAAAACCATCCTTATCCAGTTGTGTCCTCCTGAAGCCAACTTTGATGATGACGACCTTCTTGATGAGGACCCTGCTTCACCAACACCCATTCCCATAGTCCTTCCCTCACCACCTACTCAACAACCACAACCTCCACCCCCTCAACTCTTAGAGCCACCCTTAAGATTTGAAATTAACATGGTTCGCATCAGAGAACTTGCCACACCATCACCTAAATGTCGTTGCACCCAGCTCACCTCACAATTTTTTTCTCCTCTGGTAGGTTTTTTTCTGTCATGTTGTTATACCACTCATCCTACACCTTCTCCATTTTCCAACTCCCCTCAGATCAACATGATCCACGTTACTACCCATGCTCAAAAGGACAAAGGCAAGGAAAAGGAAACTGACCCACCAACCAATCCTATACCCAACATACCATCTACACCCACACCTAAAATCACTATCCGCGGCCCCACATACCCTATTTCTAATGGGGTCACACATCGCACCATGCTTATAAAATTACACCAATCTCCCCTCAAAATGTCCCTATATGACCTCATCCAAACCTCAGAATCCCATCGTCAAGATCTCATGGAGGTTCTTCAATCTATTGAGGTTTTACCCAATGACCCTACACCTGTAGCCTCCATTATCACACCCCATCATGTAGCCTCTCTCACCAAATTTCCACCTTTATCCACACCTCACCCTACTCACCAAGTAACCTCCCTTAGCTTCTCAGAGGAAGAGATCGCACCACACCAAACAGATGACCCAGACCCAGCCCTCTTCATCTCTTGTCCACATCGATGATATACGTGTACGATGTGTAATGATCGATGGGGGTGCTAGCATTAATATCATTTCATCCCATGCATTCACTCAAATGCACATACCTGACAATTACATGCATAAACATCCTGTCATGTTGCATTCATTCAATGATGCTATCACCTCTACACTAGGCACCATCATCCTCCACATTCACATGGGCCCCCTGCACTATTCCAGAGTTATTTTACATCTTGGAGGGGGAATTTCAATATAACCTGTTGCTTGGAAGACCCTGGATTCATGTCATGGGTTGTGTTCCTTCCACTTTGCATTGTTGTGTAAAGTTTGAGCATGAAGGGCACACCTATACTATTCCAGCTGATCCATCACCTTTTAAAACATGCAACATGCTTTACCAACCTAATGATGTGCTCATACCCATTAAAGCATCTACCTCTATGACCACTACCTTTTCACCTACACCTCCACTTTCCAGTGCCACCACTACCTCGACCACACCTACATCCTCCATTCCTACCACTGCCATAACCTCCACGGCTGACCCATCAGCCTCCCAATCTGTTAGCTCTACCTCTGCATGGACCATCGACACATCATCTATTCCATTCTACCCACATACCAACCACTGATCCCTTGGAAGGAATTTTTCAATGCCTCACTTTGGGGGAGTATCACTTATATAGTGTTAACACATTCCTTACTCCACAAGAGTATGGAAGTCTTCACCAACACCCTCGCTATGATCACCACATAGGAGAACACCTCCTTTATGGTCCTCCTCATCTCCGTACCAGTCTCACCTATGGGGGACTTGATACTACCACTTACACACCCGAACCACCATCACAAACCCGCCCATTTTCCACTGACTTCCAGTCTCTCACCAATCGCCATTTCACCCACACCTTCCTGCACCGATGTGCATGGAAGGGTTTTGGTTTTGGATTTTATGAGCAAGGCCACCATATTGTCATTCCATGTACCACAAGCAAACATAATGACCATAGTGGTATTGGCTTTCCTGAACCACCTACTAAACAAGCCCGCATTGAACTCATCAAGAACATCAGCCCTTATCCACCTTCTTCACCTGCTCTGCCTTCATCACCACCTTCACTGACGGAGTCGATGGATCCTGAATCTATCCCTCCTAACTTTTTTTTTCATAAACACCGTTTCCTTGGGGCCTTTGACTTATCAACATGAGGGTGAGGCCCCTTCCTCTCTTCCCTTCCTGTATCCTGAAATGATCGATGATGATACACCTTCAATTAACATCATTCAATGTTAGGATGATGAATCTATACTCACCTACCTTGGTGCAGAAGAATCATATATTCATCGGTCGTTACCTTCTAAGACACAAACCATGTTGAATGAATCAACTATCGAGATCAACATTCATACTCAAGATGACCCACACATCCTAAAGATCGGTCAATCTTTAGATGCTGCTGAACAGGAAGCCATCACTTCTTTTCTCAAAGATCATAACCATGCTTTCACTTGGTCTTATGCAGACATGCCTGGTATTGACCCCACCATAGTGGTCCACAATATCATAACCGTTCCCGATGCCAAACCCATCAAACAAAAATTGAGGAAAATGCACCCTCGCATTGCCCTTCTCGTCAAAGAAGAACTTCAGCACCTTCTTTCCATTTCCTTCATATTACCCATTGATTATCCTCATTGGATTTCTAACATTGTCCCTATCACCAAGGTGACAGGGGGACTCCGTATTTGCATGGACTTCCATGACCTCAACCTTGCCTACCCAAAAGATGACTTCCCTCTACCTGGTATTGACCAACTGGTTGACCTTACCGCTGGTCACGAGATGCTATCACTCATGGATGGCTTCTCGGGTTATAACCAAATCTTGCTTTCCCCAGAGGATCAACACAAAACCTCATTCATCACCCCTTGGGGGACCTTCTGCTATCGAGTCATGCCTTTTGGCCTTAAAAACGATGGTGCCACATATCAGTGGGCTATGACTTATATCTTCCATGACATCATGCATCGTATATTGGAAGATTACGTGGATGATCTCCTCGCCAAATCTAAATGCCACTCCGAGCACCTTTCCATCCTCAAAACCATTTTTGACCGCCTCATTAAATATTGCATTCACCTTCAGCCCAAGAAGTGTGTCTTCGTGGTTCTCTCAGGAAAGCTCCTGGGATTTATCGTTTCCTTACGTGGTATAGAAGTTGACCCTGCTAAAGTCAAGGCCATTCTAGAAATTCCTCCACCCACTAACCTTAGAAAACTCCATAGCCTGCAAGGTAAGTTGCAGTCTATTCGTCCATTTCATTTCACAATTATCTGATCAGTGTCAACCATTTCATCATCTGCTCAAGAAGGATGTCTCCTTTAAATGGGATGATGACTACCACAAAGCTTTTGAGGCCTTAAAACAATACCTTCTCCAACCACCCGTACTTATTCCACCTAAAGATGATCAACCTTTCTACCTATACATCTCAGCTACTGATCATTCCTTGGGAGCCATGCTCGCTCATCACGATGAACAACACAGGGAGCAGGCAGTTTATTACATAAGCCATACTCTTTTGGACTATGAAACCCAATACACCCATCCCAAAAAACTTTGTCTTAGCCTTAGTTTTTTTGCCACAAAACTCCGCCATTACCTACTCAACCAAAAAACCTATGTTGTGACCAACACTAACCCTTACACTTCATGTATGCCAAACCTTATCAAAATTAGCATGCCGCACGATGGCTTATGCTTTTAGCTGACCTCAACCTCAAATTCATTCATCAAAATTCCATCAAGGGCCAAGCCATCACTGACCAATTGGCTGACGCACCTATTTCTGGGGATCAACCCTCTAATTTTGACTTTCCAGATGAGTCAATTGCTACCCTTTCCTTGGATGAACCCACTTACAAATGACACTCTTCTTCGATGGTTCCAAGTGTCAGCGCGGGGGTGGGGCTGGTGTTATCCTCATTCCTCTTGATGGTGAACCCATGCCTTTGTCTTTCAAACTCAATTTTGATTGTACAAACAATATTGCAGAATACGAAGCACTCATATTAGGTCTCTAAGCTGCCTATGCCCTCGATGTCAAAACAATCAACATCTTTGGTGATTCCCAATTGGTCATAAACCAAGTCAATGGTATATACCAATGTTGTAATGAGATACTTCAAAAGTATAAACATCATGTAGACATACTTTTGACCACCTTTGACCGTTACACCCTTCAAACTATCCCCCGTTCAACCAAAAAATTTACAGATACCATGGCTTGCTTGGCCTCTCAAATACCTACTTCACCCGCTGATTCTAAAATCTTTGTCACCATACAATGTCTCCAATCACCCTCCTATTTACCTCATGATGTTTACTCTATCTGAACCACTACCCCCAACCCGAGTGACCTTTGGTATAAATAATACTCTGACTATCTTTCTCTCTCCATCTTACCTCCTAATCTCACCCGTAATGGACAACGCACCTTCCTTAAAAAGGTCTCTCGTTACGTCATCATGGGGGGCCTTCTCTATAAGTGTGGCTTTGATGGTATTCTCTTACGATGCCTCATGAGTTCTGAAATTCCTTATACCATTAAGGAGGTTCATGATGGCATATGTGGAGGTCACTTCAGTGGCCTTGCTGTTGCTAAGCGTATTCTTTGCCTAGGCTATTACTGGCCGACCCTTAACCATGATTGTTGTGACTACATCAAACATTGTGTAAAATGCCAACAACACGCCAACCTTCATCATACACCCAGTCATGCCTTACAGGTTTCCCGTGACCTTTGGCCCTTCTCTCAATGGGGTTTGGATCTTGTCGGAGAGATCAACCCCCATTCTTCCCAATGACATCAATGGATCATTACCGCTACCGAATACTACACAAAATGGGTAGAGGCCATACCACTCATCTCCACAAAAGATGAGAAAATATGTGAGCTCATCAATCACCACATCATTTATCACTTTGGTGTTCCTCATCACCTCATCACTGACAATGGAAAACAATTCAAAAACAAAACATTGCAAAAACTTTGTGACACCTTCGGCATTCAGTTAAGTTTCTCCTCACCTTATTACCCACAGACCAATGGCCAAGCCAAATCCACTAACAAAACCTTAAACAAAATTCTCATGAAAGTGGTTAACGATACTGGGAAGGACTGGCATACACACATTCCTTTTTCCCTATGGGCATACCGCACTAGTATCCACACTTCCACTGCCACACCATTTTCTCTGGTCTACGGTACATAAGGTTGTCTACCTCTTGAAGTCCAGATTCCCTCACTCCGCATTTCTCTCCATGACATGCTCAATGATGATGACTTTCGTCAAGACCATTTAGCACAACTTGAGTTATTAGATGAACATCATCTTAATGCTCTTGACCACCTCCAAGTTTACCAAAAATGTATCAAACATGCCTATGAAAAATGTGTCCATGAACGTACCTTCCAAGTCAGTGACCTTGTCCTGAAAGAAAATCAACATGTAACCAAAGCAGAAAAAAGTAAACGGGGAAAATTTTCTCCTAATTGGCTTGGACCATACATCGTGACCCATACTTATGGATCAGGTGCTTATCATTTATCTTCCCTTAATGGTAAACCCAAGCCTAAGCCCCTTAATGCCTTGCATCTTTGACCATTCTACTATTGACTTTTAGTCCTACATCACTTTTTGTCTCTTTCCATGCTCGTCCCTTGAGCACTCTCCACTTCTTACACCTCACCAATGATTAAACAAGAATCATGTGAGTACCCGTCACTTGTTATCTTCTCTTGAATATGTGTACCACGGCGCTACACATAGCATGATTCTCATGGATACTTTTCATCTACCTTTAGATGAGATCCCATGGTCATTTCACCCTGCTTTCTGAACAAGAATCCTTTTCCTCACCTTGGTCTTGTCCATGACTTCAAAGCCCCACATGGGACCCAACTCCTTGAGTCAAACTTCTAATAAAATGATGACTCCCTCAAAAGGACATCTTCCTCTCGGCAATCGCTGCTATAAATAGACTGCTCCCTCGAAGGACAGCTATGTAAAGCTCTTTAAAAAAAATGAGAGAAACTGAAGCTTCCCACATCGATCAGCTTCATGAAGACCTCAAGGAGTTAATTTCCTCATCCCATATAGACTTCCCGCATCGATCAGTCTATCTCAAATACAAGTCAAAATAGAAGACTTTTAGTCATGGACTTTCCCATTGTGACCTCGGATCTCTTACCCAAAGAGCATGCTACCACATATCATATAAAAACTTAACCACCTTTCACCCCTCTCACCATTCGTACTCCCATTTTCCTACTGCCTCAAGGGACCTCTTAAAACAATGACATTTGGTGATCATGTGACTACTTTTCACCCTTCGAATAATCAATCATGCAATGTATCTAGGGTCTTACATTCATCACCTCCTCCAAGGTATGACCTACTCAGTATGATCCTAACCAATCAGGTGGCTTTATTTCCCCCTCTTATCTTTTAACCTTCTTTATTTACGTTTTGATTACCTTATACAGGACTTGGTCCTCGACACGTACCTTTAGGGTAATCTTCTTCTTTTGTCACAATTGACATCACCTACACCAATTTTCCTATAACCCACCCACACCTAATAGACCTAAACCCAAAACATGCCTAAAACCTACCAACTCATTTTCATACCTCCTCATATTCTTCCCTAGCTTATGGGAGAACTACATCGGCCTGAGGTCCCTTTTCACTGGACTATGTAGGTAGCACTCCAAGGGCATGGGGCCCTTGGAGGTTAGCTCAGCCACTCTCTACCCTAACCAATTCATCTTTCATCTTCTTAAATCACATTTTGCCCTACTTAGTTTCCTTTTTATATCACAAAATTGGAAATTAAACCAAACAAACAACAAGTTGACTTAACATTTTTATCATCATCACAACATTCATTTATTATGACTTCCATTTCTCTATTATCATCATGCATATATTATAAAACATCTTCAACATGACCCATATCATCATTCATTGCTAAAAATTAATGAATCACAAACTTCAACTAATTTAAACATGCAACCATGACTCTATGCCTAACCAAACCTTGACTCAACCATGCCTAAACCAACTTGACTCTGCCTAACCTGACTCGATCCATGCCTAAACCAACCTGACTCGATCCATGCCTAACCAACCTGACTCAATCCATGCCTAACCAACTCAATCCATGCCTAAACCATCCTGAATCCATCATGCCTAACTCACCTAGTTTCCATCCTATCACCTGACTCATTAAAATTCTCATAAAACACCAACAAATCAAGCATATATCTCATGTATCTCATCATATAAAAAAATATATGTGTCTCAATACAATATCAAGCATCTGGATATCTCATCATGTCTATCTCAAACAATATCATCGAATACGTCAGGCTGATACTCAATACAAAATGTCATCGGCACGCAGGCCAGTCTCATATACAATAAAATAATAAAACAATACAAAATCTCTTTGGCACGCAGGCCGGTATATGCTCAAAATATACAAAAAATCTCATACATCCTCACTCTCTTCAGCACATAGGCCGGTATATATCAAAAATATAATAATCTCTCGGCACGCACAATATCAAAAACTCAAAAACTATGTCAAAAAATCAGAAGCCATATATCAGGCACCCTCTCAGTGGACATCCTCCATATCGGTATCGCATGTCCCCTCTACCTCCTCGGCCCCTGTCTGGTGACCTACTAACATCTCCCCACCCATCATAGGTGGTGGCTAGGTCCCTACTAGTGCATCACCTAGAGCTGGTCTCCATGATTTGGTGGCCACTCCCTGATCTTATCTTAGAGCTCAATGGCTCCTTATGCTCTCTACACTATGAGTGTGGGATCTCATCCTCTCACTCGAGGCCTATTGTGCCCTGTACTATCCATAGGATAGAAATTCTATCCTGGCATCACCATCAACTGATCCTGGTAGTATCTGGCCTCACCTAGGGCATCCCGTAACCTAGATATGGGAACGGTCTGTGGTGGCCCCATAGGCCTCGGCCCCTATACCTATCCTGTGGGACCCTGTCCCACCCCTACTTGTGAACTGGGACCCTGTCCCAGTGCCTGTGGTGGTGCCATCGGCCCCTACCCCTGTGCCTGTATCTGGGCCTATAAAGCCCCAATCTATGCCTGTGTTGTGGCCAACTAGCCCTACAACCCTATCACCTATGCCTGTAGGGAAGCCACCCAACCATCATCTCCATCTCCATCTCCATCCCCACCCTGGGCCATCTGGGCCTGAAGACTGGCCACCTGTACATGTAACTCAGCCACCTTCACCTCTGAGATGGCAAGCTGTATTTGCACCATACCCAACTGGGTAATTAGAGTCGCCACCTTCCCCTGTAGGGTGTCCCTCTGCACCATGATGGTGGCTAGATCTGGCTACCCTGGCCTGGGTGGTACTGCTCGTAAATGAGCTGCCCACCACTGTCTATATCTGTCTGTGACCCCAGGCATCATCAATCCACCGGTCTACTGCCTGCTCCTCCTACCATGTGGGCACTGTCAGCTGTGGTAGAGGTAAGGGCCTCTCCACGTCATCTCTCCTGTACTACGGGAAGGGTAGAGGTATGTCCTATAGCAGCCCAAAATATCATCTAACTTTGTCAACTGGGATCATCTTGTGCTCCCTGACACAATGACCCTGTATCCATCTTAATAGCTGGAGCTCAGATAACTCATCATGCATATGCCTATATGATGGGAAGCCCACATACGGCCTCCATATGATGTCCACTCCAGAAAACCCCTCCAATAAACACTATAAATAGGCCACATCATGTGTGGGCCTATCTGATCTCCGCTCTCCAATAGTAGGCACCCATCACCTATACCCCACTCGTACAAATCTTGGTGGAAAGGCATCGGCTCGGGGCATACCCACTGGATGCACACAGACAATGTGCTCATATGCCCAGCAGTGAAGTAGAAAGGTACAACACAGGCTAAACCTACACAGACCCCATACCCCACAACTCTCTTGTATAGCTGCACCAGGAATGTTGGCACCCAGGAAAAGCATGTCTGATCTATCATCATGTCATGTAATACCCCCATCAACAATCAGGGAAACCACCCACCCTCTGCATCTGGCAGTGTAAAGCAGCACACTACCTCCATCAATAGAACTACTAGCCTCGTCTCCTCTAGACGGGCTAGGTACATCTCTCCATAGCTCAAGCTGGTGCTATGGAATGTCAGCTCGGCCATCCCCTCTCCAAACACCATCAGCATCAGCTCCTTCTGAGGCCTCGGAGGAGATTGAATAGACCTATGTACCCAATATGGGTAGCCACAGAATCCTGAACACGTCCTCTAGGGTGACTATAATCTCACCCATCGGTAGGTGGAACGTGTTGGTCATGGAATCCCATCTATCGATGAGAGCGACCATCAGACTTGGCTGCCGGACTACATGCTGGTAGCGTCAGACCCCACTCAGGCCCACCTCCTCCACATTCCACAACTCCTTATGGGTCACTACACCATGAGCTATCACAAGAAGGGGTGGAACCCTTTCCTACATGTGTAGCTGATCTCTCCCCTGCATCCAATAAACAAACAATAAATTAATCTACATTTATCATACCCATACTCACCCACTATCATTTTCCCACACCCTATTTTACCCCTACCCATCTCAACCACCCAACCTGTGGCACTTTTGGCCCCTTGCTCTCCAAAACCCAACTGGTGACGGTTCTCTCTAACCGACCCTAGTCACCCCTAAACTGACATCGGTCACCTATTTCGTGACCGATACTGGTTTAACCCTATCGACTCTGGCTAACCCAACTGACCAACCTGGTCACTGTCGCGGTAAAAACCCACGACCCCCAAACCCTCCCTTCTCAAAAACTTACCTCCCCTAACACTTCTACCCACCCAACATCTTACCTACAACTCCCCCACCACCTCATCCCCTCCCCTTTTCTCCCACTTATCTCTCTCCCCACTCCTTTTACCCAATTTACCCTCCCATTTCCAAATTTTATTTTCCCCCACCCAAAATAAAAAACAAAAACCCAATTTGACAAATCACCTAATCTATCTAACAAAATACAAACAAGAGTTGGATGCTTACCTCATCATACTGCCATCATCATGGTGGCACGTCTGGCCGCTACACTGGTGGCCCACCTGATCCCTCTTCGGCCTCTTCCATCACCAAATCACTACCCGTGCCTCCAAACAATCAAATCACCCACACCAATCCCATGGACACACCTCTCACCAACCAATCACCCACTATTTGGCTCGCCAACTCATCTCTCCATTCCGTCTAGACACTTTTCACCTTTTCTCTCTCTCTCTCTTGTGTCATTTTCCCAATTCACAAGAAGACAAATGAATAACAAAAAACATAGATTTTTTGTTTTTATAATAAACCTGACCTAACCAATGCCAGTTTTACTTCACCAGCATCGATCTTGTGCCCTACCTTACCATGGTCAGTTACACTCTACCGGCATCAGTTACCCTTGACCCGAATCGGTCACCCTCTCTTACACATTGCCCTAAATTTTACCCTATTACCCTGCCCATCACTCTTTTTTTCCACACCTAATTTTTACCCTGACTTTACCCCACCCACCTTTACCCAAACCATTTACCTCACCCTCTTGACCTCATCATTTACTACCTAATCTCATCCTCCTTTGGGGACTCATTATTTTACCCATACCTCGGCCCTACCCATGTCGTGACCTAGATTCTTAGACCTGGAACATCGCTAGTGACCTTTGACCCCATGTGTTTGCTATACCTTGCGGCACTGTTACCTGTGTTGATTGACCTAATGACCTTACCTTGCCTCTTGTCATGACCATTTATCCTGACCCTACCTTTGGTGTACCAGAACACACCTAAACATTCCTGCACCTGACCTGCATTGTGTTTCCTGACCATATCCTATACCTTGGATACCGGAATCACTTCAACCTTGTTTGGATAAACCTATTGACCTTAGACAATGTAGAGTTTTCCTGCTCTTCAACCTGGTAGCATGCTGTAGTTTATACATGTGCGTGTGTTTGACTGTTACTACCTTTGACCCTGACCCATTACCTAGATTACCCGAGTATACCTTGCTCCTTTTTCCCCTGTTACCCACCTTCCTTTTCATCACATTTACCTTTTATCAAACCACTCACCGATTCTACCTTCTACCTCATCAGTTCCTGGTTTGAGGGGGATCACCTCCACCCACACATGGGGCAACCACATCTTATTTTTGTCAGCGTCACTTACCAATACAAGCTACGTAACAAAAAGGGGAAAAATGTAGACACCAAAATTAGGTCACACTCCCCTTTGGTCCCTCAATAAATAAACACTTTCATCACATTCACCTAGCCATGGCCCCCTTCACCCCACTATAATATTAATTTAATTATTTAAATTAAATTAATTCATTATCCTCACCATATTTATTATTTAAATATCCTAATTGGGATAATGCCCACATATCCACCTCACCTAGACACCTCATCAAGCCACCTCACCCTAAGACCTATTCTTAGTAAGTTGCCATAACTAACTAAGACTTACCCAAACCCTAAAAATCAATGCCTACATTCCCTCTAACCACATTCCCGCATGCTTAAAAGAAGCTTCCATCCTAATCCATGAGTTAATGACACGAGATCCCAAAAAATCAAGGGGATCTACCTAGTTTATTAAACCTAGGAAATCCCACCCTAACCGACACCGGTTACCCTTAACCACCATCCAGTTAAGCCAGAACTACCATCAGGTCACCTTTTAATCCCCAAAACAACCTTATTTTTGAGGTTGGAAAAAGCTTAGTAGATTCCTGAGAGATATCACATCTTTTGAGAACAAATTTCCACGAGAACACACATGCAAGGAAGGAGATCAAGCATTTTCTCTTGCACAAACATCCAACATTCATCCCAGCAACCACCCAACACAAATTTGATCCAATCAGGCAAGAAGGAGAGCACATACAGCCCATACACGAGCTCCCCAATGTTTGGTGATCCTCTGCAACATTCAACCTCTTATCAACACCTTCATTCCTCACTCACAGACATCCAGAACCAGATTCCAAGTAAGTAGAAACATTTTACTCCTCTGGTTCATTCATTTAATCATTGTATCTTCATCCTTTGTTCTCCTAGCCACCCATTAACCTCCTTCAATACTCACCCCTCCATATCCCCATTAAACCCTCACCAAATCCCATCCAAACATTTTAATACCTCATTTCAACCAGCCTAGTCCTTTGTGCAATCATAAGGGAGATCTAAAGCTCATTCTGTGGACATTCCCAGTATTCCACAGTAACGGCACCGGTTCTCCCCAACTGGTGTCAGTCACCCTTAACTGGCATCGCTCTCTGTATTTACTAATACAACCCAGAACAGTAACCTACCTACCTATTCTCCGCATCACCCTTAATCACCTATGACCTACCTAAGACCTTTGTCAGACCTGCAGAGACCCAGAACCAGTTACTTGACCTTCGGATCTTATTTTAACCTAGCCTGTTAGATTAGATCTTTCTTATTGTGTTTTAAATGAGATACCTAAATCATTTTAACTACAATAGGATTTACTTTATTACCAGCATTAAATTGTTTTAAACAGTGGACTGACAGCCATCTAGGAAGTATCACACTTCCCGGATCTAGCACATGCTAGGCAGTTCACTACATATACTGTTTAACTCTTTCTGGTGGTCTTGTGTTCCATTTCAGGTAGTTCCTCCTAGCCAAAAGGAAGCTCTCACGATCAGTTATGGATTCAGAAGTCATACGCGCACAACAACCTATCAACCAACATTTCAACAAGTATTCCTCCTATGCCCATTATCCTATCTATTTCATCATTTTTTAAGAAATGTCTAAGAATTAGGTGAATTTCAAGGATTTGGTAAAGAGATATGACAAGGTGACTAGAACTTTTAATAGTGACTCCCGTTTCAATTTGGTTTCGTGTCAAGATTTCATTGGTAGACTGAAGAAGGTAGTGAGTAAGCTCAAAATTATTCTATCCAAGGTAGCAAGAGAGATCGAGACAGCAAACATAGTGAATCACTATGAGTGTGGACCTAAGGAAGGAGAAGTGCAACAAATTATCAATTGTTTCCTCAATTATAAACATCAAATAGTTGTTTGGGAGGAGTCATAGAAACTTGAATAAGGATAAGGTGTTGTGGGGACAAGCCAAAGCTAAGTGGCCATGGTTGGATAGTTACAAGCTCTGGATCAATCCAAGTTATAGGGTTGACTGAGTCCCATGCAACAAACTTTGCTATTTTTATGGGATCCTATTCCCTAGAATTTAATGATAGTCTATTTTTATTAATTTGTTAGTTGAAGGCCTAGCTATAATGGCTCAACCTAAGGAACTTATAAATAGTTAAGTGCATGAAGTTTATGGGATATAGATAAATCATTTTATTGAAGTTACTCTTTAATCTTGGAAGAGTGCTTTGAGTATAATGAAGCCTTTCAATTACATTCTAGATAATATATTCGTGAAGACTTTGATTTATTGTGTTAATAGTTGATTAATGTATGCTTTGTGGATGTTCAATTCCTTAGTATAAGTGGTTAACTTACCTTTATCTTAGAACATATTATTTCATTCTATGGGAATGTGATATGGATGTCTCAAATATTAGTTTTGAAAAGGATATTTTCCTTCTGTTATAAATTTACTTTATCATTAACTGTCATAAGTGAGTGAGATATTTAACATGTGCATGCTTTATATTGTCATGGTTTTTGGTTGTGTTTTTAATCAAATTTGATCTATCTAAAGGAATATTTGGGGTCTTATAAAGGAGATGAATATTCTATTTTTTTTTTTGTTTATTATATACCTCTGTCTAAATAGCATTTAAGTGAATTAGATTGTGATGATTAGTTTTATCCTTTCTAAACTAACGCATTCCTAGTGTGAAGATCATCGTAATTATCTAGTCTATACTTGTAGGTGCATTACTACATATTGTCTTTATTTTGTTACTTCTAACCCTAAACCTCCGTAAAATGAGTATAGGATAATTCTGCTATAGTGTTTTAGCTTTGCAAACCGATCTTAAGTCTGGGTGACCTGTAAGTTTCTAATGGAAGCTCAGCCTTCTTTGGATGGTTCATCCCAATGCAAAAAGGTCCCACACCTTGGGGATGTTCCAATGTTGCATGGGATATTTCAATAATTTAACGGGTGTACGTGATCTACGCATGATAAAAAAAATTTGACATGCTTAGTGGGACAAAGAGTTGGTACTTCTCTTCATCACTTGGACGAATCAAAGCACCTGGTGACTTTACATCTCTGGATTCTAGATTCTCAGTACATTGATTTATGCAAAGAATTTAGACAAGAGATTATTCGAAGTAAAGATGTTATCAGCATCATCAAATTTTCCTTCTCTCCTCCAAAGAGAAGGAGAAGAGGTGTTTCAACATCACTAGTTGTACAACTTTACCTTGTAGAGGTCATTCAATTCCTCCTGACGGAAGGTTTCCTCCACTAAGGAACAATCAACCTTTGGTTGCCATGGAAGCTAATGCTTGTCCTCCTTTCAATGCCAACAACCCCTTGCTATTATCCTAAAGAGATGCTATACCTATAGCTGCTTTGAAGAGTTTTCTATTTTATATTGGAGAAACCAATGTTACTCCCAAGGAGTACATTTTGGATGTGGCTAGTGTCTGTGTAGTTCATAGTATTATAGAAGATAACGTGGTCATCAGACTTCTCACGAATTTTCATTCAAAGGTAAAGAAATTCAATGGTTCTGAATCTTGACTGCTAGTTCCATTACTACTTGGAACGAGTTAAGCATGAAGCTTTGCAAGTAGTTTGAGGACTAAAGTGATCACCTATCACTTATAAGACAACTCACTACCATAAAATGAGCCCCTCAAGAATATATGAGTGATTTTAATTTTTAGTTTGACAAAACTTGGAACCGAATCCCAACGCTCGTAAGGCCATATCCAAACAATGCATTCTTCTATTATTTACGGGCCTTAAAAATTTACATATCAATCATGATTCAGTCTATGGGAGGAACTACAGTTTCTGAAATCTACAAGATCACTATAAGGGCCCAAAATCTTTAATTCAAGCTGGAAAGATTACACTTAGGCCACTCATGCCTTTATTTGCTGAAATTACAGGCAAATAACCAATCATCGCACTTGTTCCAACACATTCAAGTCAATCAATTGTGACTGCAACTATTCCTTCTAATGATTTGCTGGAGGTCAAATCATTGTTGCAAACTTTTGGAAACAATCTCGTTGCACTCAAGAGGCAAAAATTTCAATATAATCATCCATATCATCCAAAAAATCAGTAGTATCAGTCTGACCGTTCTTCTTTTCAAGGGAACAATAAGCCACAAAATCAAGCTATAAATCAAGTTGTGAATGTCAGGCCTTTGAACTTTCGGAACCCTCTTGTTGTTAGCTCATCTAGAGCCATAGTACATGTTCAGAATAATCTAGTTCAAGATTAAGAATGGTGTTATCCTTGTTCTCAACCCCAAAATAAAAATATTTTCCCCAATGGATTTCTTAGCCAGGACCTTATGGTTCAAAGTGTATTTTCCCCTTCTAAGCTAACAAAAAATTCATCTACACAAGTAACAACAAATCAGTCGTAGGCACCTGAAGAAACCACTTTGCTAAAATTGCAAGAAAAATATTTTTGTGGGTTAAATACAAATTCCTCATCAGTGGTGGAAAAAACTCATTCTAAAAAGAGAGAAATGGATCCTCAACCTTCCAAATCTGATCAAGCATCCACTTCATAGCCTCAGCCACAAGTGGTGGTTGATAAATATGTGAGAAATAAACCACTAGAAATACCTGCTAGCCAAGTTACGGTGAAAGAAGGTGCTTCAGGCATCACGATACCCAACAATTATTTTCCAAAGGAGGATCCCAATGCCCAAAGAAGCATCAGCAAAGTAGGAGCAATTCCCTTTAGCATATTATAACAAATTAAGTATACCAATATGAGTGTTACTATGTGGGACACACTCTCAATTTCATCTCAAAGGAAATTGTTGCATGAGGCTTTGAACAATTTTGGTACAACTAACAGATCATCGGGTCATGGAGCAACAACTACTATAAGTTTGTGTCAACTGGAAGGGAAAATTATTCCTAAGGAAAACAAACCTTCACCATTCTATATTTCCTTGATCATTGGTAACCACCTGGTGCATAATTGCATGATCACTTTTGGTGTTAGTAGCTAAGTCATGCCCAAACAAATTACATATGTAATAGGTATAAAATATACGCCTGTGTTAAGAGGAGTTGTTCAACTAGATGACATAACCATTAAAAATATTAGATTGATCAAAGGACTTCAACTTACCATCCATGCATGCCCAAGTTTATCCTTCACCCAAGACATATTAGTAATTGATATCCCTCCTCTCTTTTCCATCTACCTATCACGAGATTTCACTACTAAGATGGGCGGTTATTTATCATCCAATTGGTCACATATGATTCTCAAGAATCGATACAGAACCAAAGTGACTATAAGGGCAGAACCAATCTTCCATAATCATGTAGAAATCTACACCTCTATTCCAACAAATGGGAATTATACCGTCAGAGATCTAGAAGAAGAAGATGATGATCATGAACCAACCACTCTTGTTGAAGAAGTCCCTGATATTGTGTTGGATGAAGTAAGTAGATATCGTCAGTACAAGTCCTACGTTGATGTGTTGGAAGAGAAAGAAGTTGGATTATTACTGATGGAATAAACGATATTAGGTACCTACTGTATTCATGAAGAAGTTATGATCATACCATAACTTGTAAAATTACCAAGAAATTCTAAAGGACTGTGGAAATTGTTCTTAGATGGCTCAAGAAGTAAGAATGGATTTGGTGTTGGTGTTATGTTAATTTATCCAAATGGAGATAAGTAATTCTCATCTTTTTTGTTGCAATTCAGTTGCACTAATAATGTTGCTAAATATGAGGCCCTTGTGTAAGGAATTCAGGTAGCCCAAAAGAAGGGAATCAAGGCTATAACTATTTTTGGAGACAGTGAGTTAATTGTTCATTAAGTGATGGCACGCAGTGCATCCAAAAATGATCTTATAAGATCATACAAGAACCGATTCTAAGACTTAATTGAATATTTCAATTTTTTTGGGATCCATGCGGTTCGTAGAAATAAAAATCAAGATGCTGATAAGCTTGCTATAATTGGCTTGAAATACGACATACCTATTGATATCGTGAAAGAAGGGAAAGTATTTTTCAAAATGGTGGTTTGACCTACAGTCCGTGATAATGTGAGTAGATGACAAGTGTTCGATAGTGACAAACAAATTGTCCTTTTCCTATAAGAAAAGGTGGAGTTTGATGTAAAAAAACAAGATAGGTTGCAAGAGTCATATGGTGATTAAATTTTACAATTAAAAAGAAAAAAACTACCAATAGGATTAGTCACTCTGGAATCCATTTTCAATTCAGATGATCAAGCCAAAAGATAAAGATCTAATATAGTGGTCAAAGAAGAAGATTTTTAGGAATTCAAGGTAGCAAATGAAAAGTTTCTGAAGATCAAAAAAGTGTGTACTTCTAAAGAGAGAAGCTTTCATCAAACTTTGTCAAGAGTATCACAACATTTTTTCATAGAGCTACAAGGACCCACGTGGTTTTGATCTAGGTCTATCATAACATACCATCGAACTAGATCCTAATACCAAGCCATTTTTTCAGAAATAGAGGCCAATTAATCCCAAAATTGGGCCACTAATGAGAAAGGAGATAATCAAACTCATCAAGGCATGTATAATTATTCCTATCAAATATTCCTCTTGGGTATCCAATCTGGTTCCTATAAGGAAGAAGAATAGAGAGATTCAGTTATGTGTGGACTTCAGGGATTTAAATCGTGTGTCATTAAAAGACCATTATCCTCTTCCATAAATGGAGAAAATCCTTCAAATAGTGGTAGGAGCTCAAATATTTTCTTTTCTCGATGGATATTTAGGTTATAATCAAATTCTGGTCCAAAAATATGATCAATCAAAATGGATTTCACTACCAAGTGGGGCACATAAGCCTCCAAAAAATGCCATTTGGATTGTCCAATCTCAGGGCTACTTTCCAAAGAGCCATAGACATGGCATTTAAGGGACTAATCAATGATATCATCTTGGTTTACCTTGATGACATAACTATATATTCTAAGCATGAAGAAGAACACTCACGCATCTAAGGAAGGATTTCTGAAGATGTAGAGAAACAATTTGTTGCATTTGTTGAGAAACAATTCTTTGCATTTATTTGAGATCTAAAGAAATTTAAGCACATGTTGTTTAGCAACAATATTCACCTGATGGTTTCTCATCATGGCATTAAGGACTTTTTGTTGAACAAAGAGATAAATGAGAAATGTGTTGGATGGATCACGAAAGTGATGGAGTATGATGTACACATCAAAGTCACTAATCTTGTCAGAGGTAAGGGCTTATGTTAGCAGCTGGCTACAAACATAGAGATCAACAATAATGAAGCCGCTACACTCTTGAATACTAATGAAGGTGATGATCAATTTGATTGGTTGTTAAAGATACACAATTTCCTCCTCTTGGGAGTATATCCTTCAAACATGGATAAAATTCAAAGACGTACCTTCCATCTCCAATCTATTTCATATGTCCTGGTGGATAATGTTATTTTTCAAAAGTATTTGAATGGTGTTCTTCTTCACTGTATGAAACCAGAACATGTAAGTAAGATATTAGAAGAAGTCCAAAAATGACCTATTTGGAGGACATTACTCTGCATGAACAACTGCAACCAAGATTATGCGAGCCGGTTACTATTGGCCAGATTTTCTCAAAGATGCTCATGTCTAGGTGACAAAATGTAAGGAATGTGCCCTTTTCACTAGCAAGCAGAAGTTGGCAGCTCTTCCCCAACACCTGATTCAAGTGGATCAACCTTTCATTCAATGGGGGTTGAATTTTATTGGGATGATTAATCTCCATCTAGTGACGGACATAAATGGGTTCTTACTGCCACGAACTACTTTACTCAATGGACAGAGGTAGTAGCATTGAAAGAAAGCAACGAGAAGGAAGTCCTCAATTTCCTGGAAAATATAATGACAAGGTTCGATGTTCCATTCACTATTATAATTTATGACAATCGATGGCTTTTCTTGGTCTGAATTTGAATGAATGTGCAGTTAATAACGGGGTCTACCTCTAGACTTCATCCAATTACTATTCACAAAGGAATGGGCTAGCCGAGTCTAACAATAAGAAACTCATTAGGATTATCAAATGCATGATGGAGACTAACAAGAGGACTTGGCATACACAAATTAAAAATGCCTTATGGGAAGATTAAATCACACCTAAAAGATCCATCGTAAATTCACCTTTCAAGCTTGTATATGGAAGGGAAGTAAAGCTCCCACTTTCCTTAGAGTTACCAGCCTTAGAGTTATCTCAACAATTTGAGGTTATGGAGAATGATCCTTTGACAGTAAGGTTCATGGAGCTCACGGGGTTGGAAGAGGTTTGGAAGAGGGCCATGAAGACCTTGGAACAACATCTGGATTAGGTTAAGAAATTATTTTACAAGAAAACATCTGACAAGCATTTCCAAGAGGGAGATTTAGTTCTCAAATGGGATGAAGATAGAGCCAAACCAGGCAGGCATGCTAAGTTTGACACTCTCTGGAGCGGACCATACATCATCATGAGTAGTAAAGAGGAGAATCCATTTCATCTATCTAAACTCAATGGAGAAGAGTTTCCCATTCACGTGAATGGGATACATCTCAAAGCTTACTTTTGAGATTGCTTCACCCCTGTACAATGCTCTTAATGTCTTTTCCTCCAAGTGCTTTGTGCATTTTTTTTGTTTTGTTTTTCCCTTTCTTTTATTTTGTATGTGCTCTATATGTGGTTTTCTTATAAGACTCTTTTACCTAATGGTTTGTATAAGGATACTGGCCCAAAATCTTAGTAGGCAAGAATTCCTTGGAGGTCACCAAAAATGTTAACTTTTAAATCTACCTTGAAAAGAATAGATGTTAAACTCGATCAATCAGAAACAAAATTTGATGAAATCTTTCACTTAGAAGTGTTTAAAATTTTTTCAAAGCTCTCCAAATTTCGAAGATCTGAAATTTCAAGCTTTGGATTTTAGGGATTTTTCTTTTCAGAGATTAAATGGTAAGAATTGAAATTTGATCTCGGAGTTCCAAACTCTGAAAGCCTGAAAGTCTGAAATTTCAGAGTTTCAGACTTTTGGAATTTGGAGATCTCATGTTCCCTAGTTTGTGAAAAATCTAACTTAGAGTTTATGAAGTTCGAAACTCTGAAGTTCTAAAATTTTGGAACTTTAGTACTTTCAGAGTTTCGGAAGTTTCCCGTGTTTCCATTTTTGAAGAAATCTTCTTCGAAGTTCTAGAAGTTCGAAAGTTTGAAACTTCCAAAAATTCAGACCTTTGCAGTTTCAGGTTTTGGAACTCTCCCATCCATTTTTCAATGTTTCACTTTCAGACTTCCAAATTCTGAAAGTCTGAAGTTCCAAAATTTTGGAACTTTGGAATTTTGGGTTTCAGAGTTTTCCATTACCTTTTCATGATTTTTCATCTCTTAAATTCTAAAGTCCAAAACTCTGAAGTTCTGAAATGTCAGAACTTTAGACTTTCAGGGTTTCAAACTTTTGAGGCTCTTTGTGCATTTAATTCTCACCAAATTTTGTACGTGTCAACTTCCAAGCATTAATTTTAGGTTTTTCTATTTAAACTCACGATTTTACATGTCATTTTCACCTAACATTTTTCTCTGATGATCTTATTTTTACTGTAATTTTGTACTTTCACAACATCATTTTCAAGGTATTTGGTTTAGGTTATGTTATTTATTTTTGGTTTAAGATCTCTTGGTTTTGTTTTTTCCTTTTTCATTTTCCTTTTTTCTTCCTTTTTTGTTTTCGATATGAAACCCTGATTTCCCGCCATGCTTTCCTTGAAGGTTTTTTTTAACCTCAATAGTTACAAAATCCATTTTTTTACAGGCATCCACCACATATTTCATCATAATATTTGAGAGCCTCCTGAGCATTTTACTTTCTTTTCATGCCTTTGGCGTAGTCTGTATTTTTAGAAGTTTCTCATTTTTGGAGTTCGAAGGTGGGTAGTTTCGAAAGTTTCTGTATTTCAGGTTTTGAAACTTTTCTATTTAAAGATTTGGAACTTTTTTCATTTTGGACTTTCATATTTTTCCATTTCAGAGTTTCAGATTTTATATATTTTCAAAGTTTCAAATATCTGCTATTTCAGTTTTTCAGACTTCGGGAACTAAAGTATTCTCATTTCGGTATTTTGGGATTGTTCCACTATTTTTGCATATATTTGAAGGCCCTTTCGGTTCCAAAATCCAAACTTAATGTCAACTTCTGCATCCAAAGGCAAAGAAAATATGAAGAATACATTCCTCAGAGTTTCTCCTCATTCTTTTCTATTCTCAGACTTAGGGAATATAGGAGAAACTGATCTTAGAAAGGTTGATTTTCTAGACTTCTAGGAAAGGGTAAAAGCCCCCAACAAGAAATCCTAGATGCAAGACATATACAACAATGGACTTGTTCTTGCTGCTAGCTTTCTCGCATCCATGCATTGCCCTGAATTCATCTTAGCTGCAACAACTCACTTTGATAAAGATTCCAGGTTAGTAAAAGATGTTGATGCCAAGGTTGTAATTCGTTTGGACCCAGATTTCTTTGAGGATTTATTCAAACTACTAGACATCAAAGAATATGCAAAAATTTCACCAGAATTGACAGTGGAGCATTGGGAAAAAAAAACCGAGTTATGCAAAAAAGTCAAGTTGAAGAGTTATCTATCCAAGAGTTTCAACAAATTGCCCAAAACCATGTATCGATCAGACTTTATCTAGGAAGTCAATGAATTTATTGTGTTACATAGTAGAGTTTCGAGCCTTGTCTCTATAAAGGAATTTCAAGAATGGATGTTCTTGTATATTGCTACTATCAAGAAGAGAAATGAATTCATAAGATGGAGATAGCATATCAACAACTCCATATGCTTTCAGTTAAGCAAGGTTTTGTCCTCGAAGAATTTCGACATGACCTATTTTTTGGTATATGTTGAAGCCGCTATGGGAGATTCCACTGGATTGAACCCTAAGGGTATTCAAAGTGCTTCACAAATATATGATTTTTATCCTCATCTTGCATTGGATGAGGGAAGCAAACACTTCTACAGAATTAATGATGCCTTCTTTGCTATCATTCTTTATTGTTTTGATAAATATTTATACAGTCAAAGGATTTCTGGTGAAACCTTCAAAGAATTACGTGAGTGGGGAGCTATTTTCCTATAGTTTCCTACATTTACATACATTCAAATTCCTATTTTTGTAGGTGCTCCTAGTAAGTTGCCAAGATGCCCCACTGATAAGTGGGTTTTAATTGAATTGGTTCAACAATTGCTGGACTATCATAATATTCAAAATAAATGACATAAGTCGGGAGTCCAATTTCCCATTTCAATTGGTAGATACACTTGTGCAAATATTTATAAGGAAAATAATGTAGACGCAAAGATGTCATAAGTAACCTTGTGGACCTTTCATCCTCAGACCATTTTCGACTACTGGGGAAAATTTAGTGAAATAGGTCTATCTAGTTCTCATGTGCCCCAGTTGGAAGATATTTGGATTCATTATTAGATGCTAACTATGGATGAGGTTTGACAGTTTGGTATCGCAGGGATTCCAAAGGAAATGGAAGATGAGGAGGAAGTTTTGGAAGCATCCTACAAAAATAATAATGTTTCCAATCAACCATTGTCATGGATTGATTGGTATGTAGAATAATGTTGCAATACCAATGAGAGGGAGGGGCCCATTTTGTAAAGAAATTATAATTGGTTGGCTACCTTAGAAATTTTACCCAAAGGGTTAGATCAACCTACAAGTATAGAAGCTGAACCAACCATGAGTCTTCCAAAACCTACAAAAGGGAAAATGACTATCCAAAGGGCCCATATAGTTCCTAAGAAGATTTATTCGTTGATGGAATCTAATCTCTCTCCAAGGATCCTATCTCTAAGGCTATGTCCCTAGTAATACGAGTGTCAGAAATAGTTGAAGTTATTAAATATCTAAGTGTGTCACAAGATCTGTCATCTCCTTTTTGTATTCCATTGTCTTCTTCCACTTATACAATAATTTATTCTTTCCCATCTCCTTATATGGCCAAGGTTTTCTCATCTCTTCCAATTCTCTCAGTAGGGGAGACGATTGGCTCATCTATTTCTACTTTACTCCCTCTTACACTTTCATTTCCTTCTGTTTCAACTTCCAACATCAATTTATCCATTCCTATAGTTATCCTCACATCCACCCCATCCATTATCACCACATCCATTTCATTTCCTACTAATGTCACAAGTGTTTTTGTGTTCTCAAGTTCCCCAGGTACTGTATCTACTATTCTACTCCCATCGACATCTATTATCCCAGAATGGTTGTTTCTCCAGACTCCAAAGTAGAAAAAGAAGGTGCCCCTGGTAGATGTTATAAATTTTAGTGTGTTAGAACCCACTCTGAGGAGATAGGCCAAGAGTCTAAATATTGTCTCCAGCTTATCAGTGAATCAATCTAGAGAGAGGATCATAGAAGTTTCTACTCTCGTTGAGAGAAAAACTAAGGAAACCATTACAACAACTTACTACTGAATTTCTATATTTTCACTAGGAAAAGAAAAACATGAAGGAGATAAAGAGGATGTGCACCTGGATTTTTTTTAGAAAAGTATGATAAGGAAAAGGATTCTAAGGATGAGCTAAAATTAAAGGTTGAGCAACTCACTACATTGTTGAGAAAGGTAACACAACCTACTCCATCTACTGATCTTTCAACTACCATTTCTTTGACAATTTCTTCCACTCTGGATGATATTTCCTATCATGAGATTGAGAATATAGGTAAGAAGGGAATATCAATAGATGGATGGAAAGAGCACATACTTCAAGAATCCAACCCTTTGATAAAAGAGGTAGTTGAAATATATAATGATTTACAGAATGAAAGATCCTTTATTCATAGAATGGATGAAACCCTCTCTAAATATAATAATAATTTGAACTTGAATTTGACTACATGGAGTGAGATCAAAGAAGAGGATCTAGATTTTCTTCTACAAGAGGAAGTGATCGATGATGTTTCTAAGTTGTTTGAGTTTCAAAAGGCTATGGAGTTTAGGTCTCAAGTATTATAGGATTTAATAAATAAGTTTGATGACAAGAGAGTAGAAATAATGGATGCTCTAAATGAAATCTCAGAGGAGTTTGATAATATTAATTGCAAATTCTTCAATGAGAACATTGATGCTCTTCCAAAGGATCAGATCAAGATAAATTTCAAGGATTTGGTAAAGAGATATGATGAGGTGACTATAAATTTTAATAGTGACTCCATTGATAGGTTGTATTCATGCCAAAATTTCACTGGTCCACTAAAGAAGGTAGTAATTAAGCTCAAAATAGTTCCAGCCAAGGTAGCAAGAGAGATCGAGACAATAGACATAGTGAATCACTATGCGTGTGGACTTGAGGAAGGAGAAGTGCAATAAATTATCAAGTGTTTCCTCTATTATAAACATCAGATATTTGTTTGGGAGGAGTAAGAGAAAATTGAATAAGGAGAAGGTGTTGTGGGGCCAAGCCAAAACTAAAAGGCCATGGTTAGATAGTTCCAATCTCTGGATCAGTCCAAGTTGCAGGGTTGAATGAGTCCCATACAACAAAGTTTCATATTTTATGGGAGCCTATTCCCTATAATTTAATGATATTCTAATTTTATTAATTTGTTAATTGAAGGTCCAACTGTAATGGCTCAGCCTAAGGAACTTATAAATAGTTAAGTGCATGAAGTTTATGGGATATAGATAAATCATTTTTTTGAAGTTACACTTTAAGTTTGGAATACTACTTTGAGTACAGTGAAGAATTTCAATTACATTCTAGATAATACATTTCCTTGAAGAATTTGATTTATTGTGTTAATAGTTGATTAATGTATGCTTTGTGGATGTTTAATTCCTTAGTATAAGTGGTTAACTTACCTTTATCTCAAAATATCTTATTTCATTCTATGGGAATGTGATATGGTTATCTCAAATATCAGTTGTGAAAAGGTTACTTTCCTTCTATTATAAATTTGATTTATCATTTGTTGTCATAAGTGAGTGAGATGCTTGACATGTGCATGTTTTATATTGTCATGGTTATTGATTGTGTTTTTAATCAAATTTGATCTATATGTTATGTATACTTGGGGTCTTATGAGGAGATGCATATTATTTTGACTATGGTTTGTTATTTACCCTGTCCAAATGGTATTAGGTTAATTAGATTGTGATGTTTGTTTTATCCTTTCTGAGTTACTCATTTCTGGCGTAAAAATCATCTAATCATCTAGTCTTACTCTTGGTGTATCACCGCGTATTTCTTTATTTTGTTATTTCTAACCCTAAACCTTGTAAAGTGAGTATATTAGAATTATCTAAAGTGTTTTATCCTTACACATTGATCTTAAATCGAATTCCTCCAAGTTTCAAAGGAATTCAGCCTTCTCTGGAGGTTCATCCCAAGGTGACAAGGTCCCACACCTTTGGTATGTTCCTATGTTGCATGGTATATTTTAGTAGTTCAACGAGTGCATGATCCGCGTGAAAATACTAACCAATAAAGTGTAAAATAATTATAACCCAAGAAGGCTTAAATAATAATAGAAAGATCAAGATAATGTCTATTTTTGACCCAAAAAATAGATTATTGACCTAAACTTTCATTCTTAACAAATAAGTTTATATGTGTTATCTTAATGGGTATGCAAACACTTAAAAGTGACCCAAAAGGATTTGCTTACAAAAATTTTAAACTACACCCATAATGGGTATTAACCACATATACAAAGACATTATTTAGTTCAATATAGTCCACAATAAACCCGATTCGATTAATCATTCATAGTGTCTAATAGCACCAATCAGTTAAATTTTAATCCATTCTCATCGTCTCATAATTTTTTTTAACCATTTATTGCAATAATTGATTCATACAAGCATTATAATGATTTAAAATACAAGGAGAGAAGAAGATTTCACTCTTGAAACTAAAGACAAAATCCTTCACTAATATTTCATTTTGAATTCCCCAGTTCCATTCTCAACTCCTTCAATCTTACATTTCCCAACTGGTTCGATACAGAAATCCTCCCAAAACTTCTAGATTTCAGCCTTATTAATGCCATAGTCTCGAAATAAATACCAACTAGAGAAGCAATGAGTTTCCCTTACTCAAAATAGACTTCTGTTAAAAAAATACTGTGAATACATTCCTTTCACATGCAGAGATCCACATGAGCAAAAGAAGATAGTAAACAAACTAAAAACCAAAAATAACCCTAAATTCATAATAGCTTCCTAAAGAATATTCTCACTTCTTCTGAGGTCCGTGGAGGTTGAGTGAATACAGTTAATGCATTCAGGTATGAAGTTCCAGTTTCCCTCCAAAATTTATGGCATTTCAATTGCCAGTTAAGTTTAGGATCCCACTAAAACTTAGCAGTTAATCACAACCATAAATACTTTTATAGAGGTTCATCGAATCGTCAAAGACTAATTTTCTATTAAAACTTAGTTTTTTCATGGTTGACCTTTAGTCCATTTAAAAATAATATAATTTATTTACAAACCATACTAGGGTTGGTGCTCGACTGAGGTCAATGACCTTAGCTAAATAACCTTTGTCTATTTACATGTTCGATGACCATTGTAATTAATTTGCACAAGAAATATGGTCTTAGACCATAACAATAATCATAAACCTTTTTTATAATATAAAGTAGTTCATCATTTTTATTTGATCAAGCTTGAAGTAATATGACTGTGAATATTACCTAGTCCATATTAAACTTACCATTATTTTTCTTCCTAGATTATTGATGGCTTTATCCATTTAACAACGACATCTATAATGTTACATCTAAACATGGACAAATTTAGATCCAAGAACTTTTACACTATAATAGTCAATATGATCACATACATAATTATAATAGTATTAAAAAATTAGTGCAACAACAACACATATGTACATCAACATCGTAATCATAAACAAGTTCATTGCTATCAATATCAATAGCTAACTTAATCAATTATGTCCATATCAATAAATTGTAAGAGTGGGCTATAACCTAAACAGCTTGCGAAAGTATGACAACAAGTCATATCATTATCTACAACAAGGGTAATATATTCATAACAATCAAGGTATGTAATTGAGTGGCAATATTAGGCAACCTGCAAGATACTACGGAAAGTTTCTAAATGTTGTTGTGTTTATGGGCATCATACTAGAATCGGTCCATGATTTTCCTGATATTGGAACTTGTTTATGATTCAAAAAAGAGAAAAGAAGGGGTGTGACATACTTTTCCCCTTTAATAATCATCGTCTCGATGATTAAATCTTAGCCATCAACATATTTTAAACAAAATCAAATAAAACATACTTATTTTTGTATTCAAAATATTCAACAGATTATAACTGAAACTTACCAAACTTCAATTTTTTAAAACTTATAACTAAAATTTGTTAGTTGTAGCAACCTCTTTTCAATCAAGTTTTATCAAAAATTATAAATTGTGACGTTTTTAGTCATTCAAACAATAGTAAATATTAAATGTCTAATATCAGATATCAAAATTCAAGTTTTAATCACTAAAACAAGTGTAGAAAAGAAATTTTAATTTCTTCTAGATTCTCCCAGGTTACACTTTTTTTAGAAAATTGGTCACATTAGATGTTGCACTGAATTATCTTTGTTTCCTAAGTGCATTCTGTGAGTTTCCAACACCCTTATGGGTTGAACCATTATGATTCCCACATCTTGAACATGTAAGGTATTCTAGTTCAACACATGTGATACATCAGATACATACTTTTTAAGCAAAAAAATATGAAAAACATCATGCATCTTAGAAAATGTAGGAGACAATGCTAAACGGTGTGCCACATGACTGATTACTTCAATTATTTCAAAATTCCCTACTAAGCGAGGTGACAATTTGGCTAATTTTCCAAATGAAATTGAACTTTTCTTAGGCTTAACCTGTAGTAAAACTTTATCTCCTTGTTCAAATTTTCTCTCAACTCTCTTTAGATGAGTGTATCTCTTCTCCCTATTGGCAGATTCTTTTAATCTCTATGAATGAGCTTGAATTTCTCTTCAATTTCAATCAACATTTCATATCCTATTACTCCCTTATCTTCCCCACTATCCTAGCTAATATCTGTCCTACACTTCCTTCTATACAATGCCTCAAAAGGATCCATTTTCAGAGCTGAATGGTAATTTTTTTAATAAGAAAACTAAACCACTTGAAGGTATTCTTCCCACTTGTATTGCTGATCCATGTGGTACATCTTTAACATAACTTCCCTAATCTAATTGAAACTTTCAGTTTTCCCATTTATTTTCAGATGGTATGCAGAACTAAAATTCAACTTGTTCTACAAGGTTGAATTTAAATTTTTCCAAAAACGAGAAGTCATCCTTGGATCTAGATGAGAAATTATTAATTGAGGTACTCTGTGCAATCTGAAAAATTCATTCATAAACCTTTTAGCAAGAACAAGTGAATCATCTTTCAGATTACCTAGTATGAAGTGAGATACTTTTGTTCGTTTATCAACTACAACCAATATTACATCATGTTTATTTTTTGACATAGGAAATCCTTGTAAAAATTCCATACTAATTACTTACCATTTAAATTACGGAATGTTGTGAGGGTATAATAGTCTTGTTGGATGCATGTGTTCAACTTTGACACATTGACATTCTAGGAAATGAGAGAGATAGTTCATAATGTACTTTTTCATCCCTTTCCAAAAATATTGTTGGTTCACATCAGCAAGCATTTTAGTCACTCTGGGATGTCTAGAATAGGGATCATCATGAAATTCCTTAATCACTTTTGTCCTTCAATCATTTTTCAATGGTACATAAACTCAATTTTCATACCTAAGGACTCAATTACAAATCTGAATCCTTTGTATCTTTTATCGATTGGATTTGTAGAAAGTATTTTTTTAACATGCTGGTAATAAGAATTATCCAACATTGTTTTCTTAACTTCATCCTTGAATTGGGTTCTCAAAGTCACAAGAGCAGAGATGTGATTCCTATGTCTTAGTGTATTTTCCACTCTATTTTTCTTACCTTTTATATAGCTGATATCTAAATCATATTGAGATAGAAAATATAACCATCTTCGCTACCTCACATTCAAGTTAGGCTAATTTAAGATTTATTTTAGCCTGAGATGATCTATTTTCAGTTCAATGGGATTTCCCAAAAGGTAGTGCCTCCAAAATTACAAGGATTGCACAATGGAAGCAAGCTCCAAGTCATGGGGAGCATAATTCAACTTATGTACTTTCCATTTTCTGCTTTCATACGCAATCAGGGGATCATTTTATGACATTATACCTCTCAACCCTTCATCAGAGGAATCACTCACCATGGTGAAGTTCCCATTGGGATCCAGAACTTTTAGTATAGGTTTTGTAGTTAATTTTTCTATCAAAAATCTAAAATCATTTTCACATTTTTCATTTCAAATCTATAAACTTCTTATCTTTTTTTTGCAGCAAGGTGATTGGAGCAACAATTATTGAGAAGTATTTTACAGATTTATGGTAATATATAGCACATCCCATGAAGCTTATAACTTTATTTACTTTTTAAAGAGTTGGCTAGTCAGTTGTTGCAGCAATTTTGGATGGATCCATATAAATTTCATCTTTATTTATTATGTCCCCGAGGTAATGCACCTCATACTAGTAAAACAAACACTTTGAAATCTTACCACACATCTTTCTTTTCCTTAACACTTATAAAAAAATCATAATATGTTCATTATTCTCCGCAACCTTTTTGGTATAAATAAGAATATCGTACAAGAATATCATCACAAAGTTGTCCAATTATTCTTGAAAGATATTATTCATTAGATTCATAAATGTTGCTAGAGCATTAGTAAGTTTGAATGACAACATTATGAATTTAAAATGTCCATACCTTATCCTAAAGGTAGTTTTATGAATGCCTTCTTCTCTAATTTTTAGTTTTATGAAAGCATTTAATATGTTTTCATAGTATTCTACAATTTCCTTGTGCTGAGATAACTAGACTTGGAATTTCCAATGTTGCATCAAACAGACATTGGTTTACCATATGAACAATGTTGTTCCCGTAATGCATAGTCCATGAGTCTTTCATATATCCATCTTTTCTTTTTATTTTATATGCTAACTTATTTGAAATAAAAATTTCTATTGTACCAATATCAAATAAGATAGTTACAAGAAGTCCATCTAACTTACCTACAACTTCGATAGGCCTTGCTTTTTTTTCAGCTAGCTTATCAGTCACTGCAACATGTATTTGGTGTTGCTGGCTATTATCATTTTTCCTCTAATGGAAATTGTTCATATACTGATCTAGTCCACATATAAAACAACCCATAAAAGGTCCCTTTTTATCAGTTTTATTTTCAATATTGGTTTTTTTATTCTGTCTATTCTTCTTAGAAATCATAGTAATCTTAATTATTGTAGTTTTCTTCCCATTTCTATTCTTACTGAAAAAAAATTTCCACCCAAACTTGTATAGGTGCAAGGGGTGAAGGTGCATTAACAAGTTTCTTTTTGTTCTCTTCTCTATGTGCAAAAATGGCCTTCAGTTTCTGCTCATGTCTGATTATCTTTTCAAACACAGTCTCCATAGTTGATGGTACATAAACATCAAATTACCCTTCTATAACTGGGTTCAAAACCATAATGAAATTTCTGATGCAAAAATTCTCATCAGTTTGATACTGAGGCACACATTTCATAATTTTGGTGAACTTCTCCCAGTATTCAGTAAATGTCATTTTTCCTTGAGATAATGTCTAAAATTCAAACATCTTTTGGTCATAATAAAACTACAGTAACCATCATTGTCCAAAATAGGCCTTGAACTATTCTCAATTTAGACTAGCTTCATCAACCCCTAGTTCTACCTTACGGTTGTCCCACCATGAGGACACTTCATTAGAGATATGATAAGATCCCCAAACTACCTTAGTTTCTTTAGAGAGATTTATGATGGTAAAATACTTCTTCATCTCACTAATAAAGTTCTCGGCTCCATATCCTAAGGTCATACAATCTAACATAGGTGGGTTGATCCTCTTAATATTATTTGATAGATCTATTGCCAAATGTGCCCTCTTGTTTTCATGTTGATTTACAATGTTATAATTAGCATTCGTAACATTAGGATCCACTGGGTTATTATTATTCCCTACATTGGGGGTCCACAACATTAATTTTTTCAGCATTAGGCTTCCCTTGAGATTGTTCACTACCATCACTGTCAGTACTACTATCATTACCCATAAATTTTTGTTCTAGAACAACCATACGGTTTCATGTGTCCTGAAGGACAACGAGTATTTCATCAAACTTTTGTGTTGTAGCTGTTTCGCCACATGTAGGTTGGTGATTAACAGTGTAATCTCTTGTCCTAACCATTTTCTTTATTAGACAAGAACTAGGTTTAATTTAGCGTAAGGACTGAATACGTCCAAGAGCTGAAACCTTGCTTTGATACCAAAATGTAACACCTACTTTTTAATGCATAAATTTAAGGGGATTTTTTTTTAGTTTCCAAAAAAACTTATGCCTTTAATGATTTAAATACTCAGTATTTAAATCCAACATCAATATAAATTTAATCCATATGATAACAATCAAGAAACCATGTGCAAGTGAATAGGACAATTAGATCTACCCGATCCCCTATAATTTAGTCTTACGACTATGTATACAAGGTATAAAATCTGGTCACCTTCCCTAGGTATTGATATTCAAGTGATGTTTTCTGTGTCTACCTGAAACTCATTCAATCGAATCTCATCTGACATCCTACACCTTTAATTAGAACTTGGTGAATCTGACATTGTAATCCGCAGCTTACACTACTTCAGCCAAAGTTTATGAGACATGCTTGCATGCTTAGTTTCAAGATGGAAAAACCATCATTAGAAACTTTTCCTTTCACCATATCACTTTATTCAGTTAATTGAATTAAATCAGTTATTTAAGTTAATTTAATTACATGTACGTATAAGGTATAAGACCTGTTAAACATGTGTGAAGGAGCACATTTGTGCCAACTTAAGTTTCCTATGGGAGAGAAAATGCTTATGTAATGACTTACATCATAACACAACCACTTCCTTCCCCATAGAAAACTTAAGTTGGTACTAAGGTGATTCATCTGTATTGGTTTCTCAACTTCAATTATGACAATCATAATTAACTTACTTTAAACAAACAACTTAAGATACCTACTATAAGGTAGTATTCACTTGAGGTCTTGCATCATTAAATGAATATGATCTTATAGTATCCATTTGAAGTTATATTTCCATGTTCCAAAAATTAGGAACATCGTATTCTAATTGAATCATTTTACCAGAGGTTTCCCTTTTTCACTGCGATAAATTTATCACATCTAATTAATCCCATAAGTTTCATAAGATTATTGTCGTAACTGGTTATGCTTATCTTATCATGTAATTAACTACATCCATTTTGAATCTTAAATGAAATTTAATATATCTTGTCGTGTTACTGCCGCAGTTCTATAATTATCCTTTACGACATTGTTGTAATTCTTATTTGGAATGCTAATACATTTAATTGTACATAAATTTTATAATAGTTTATTAAACAACATAGTTGCATTTGTTCCAAATATAATTTAGCCTCAATTAATCAACAATATAATTTATGAGATATAAATTAAACATTAATTCCATTTAATCATTAATCATTCATCCATGACATACTGGTAAAATCAGCATCACAAACAACACAATTTATAACACAAGTAATGATTCACTTCATAAATTTCAACTTAATAATAAATAAAAGTACAATAAACTTCATTTGTAATAATACAATGATCATAACAGGCTGTTCTACCTTTCATTTTAAATAGAGAAGCAAAGTATAATTTCACTTTACATTAATGATATGAATTACATATATCCAAATCCTCTTCATAAACAATCCACTATTAAACAAGTAAATATTTCATAATATTTATAAAACATTCTCTAAGGACTACTTATTTTCTGCCATCTATAAGAGAGAAAAATATTAAAAGCGGTCAATTCAGAATGAACTAGCATCAAAGGTTGTCCTCTACATCTTTATAGTTTACGTCACTATAGTAATTTATAAATAAATTCAACAACATCATGTTAAGAACATTGTTTACTAAAATAGTGAGACCCAAATAATAACTCCTAATACATGCAATGTTATTATTTTCACCCAAGTAGTTCTCATTTTATGATATGTTTGATTTTAGTTAGACATAACTCATTTTCCAGAATCATAAAAATTATCCAATAAACAGTCTCACAACTTTCCTTAGCTTTTATTTCACCACTAAAATTGTATTAAGCTATGCAATAATAATGATCATATTATGTTATTGTAGTTAGATATTCCTTCCCAAATGATCTTAATATCATTAAGTTCATTAAGTGTACAAATCTAATTAGTATTTCCTTTTTCCCTTTTTAAAATAGTAATCAGTATATATTTTACTAACAACAGTAATCATTTCAAAACAGGAATGAAAAGTTAACCATCAAGTAAAGAGGAATAACAACTATTTGACCATATTAAGGAACTCACATTACCTTAAACAATCAAAGTATCCTTAAATTTCACAAACTGTACAAAAAATTACATTAATCTTATCAAAGAAATTTGTCTATAAATTGACCAAATCGAATACTCACTAAATCATTCACATTATATAGTTTAGCCCCATATGGCTCACACAAACCATTATCATCATCTAAAGTTACTCAAAACAGAATAAAATCAAATAAGGTTTCCACCTTTAAATCATTCCTTCTGAAACAAATATCAACAATCCAAGCCTCCATCCCATTTCAGAACCTAAAAAGAACACATATTATGATTATTATTTTATGTCAAATGATTTAACCCCGAGTACTTGGCTCGAGTTTATCCCATATAATAAAAAAACAAGATTTTAAAGCACAGGTTCCTAAAGAGGGGAGATAAAAACTAATATTTTTGACTGAGAGAGAAAGAGAGAGAGCATGTCAACCTAAGAGGTTTAATCACCAAAATGAAAAATTCAGATCTTATATATATAAGAAAACACATCGTTCCTTCACCCATAATGAAACGAGCCATAAGATCTTCAACTCGGGCTTAGCTCATCAATTAAACACCAAAAGAAATATGATGGTACCCAAATAAGGGTGGTTTAAAATTTGAGACTCGACTATGTAAGAGTAGATCTAACCAATAAAATGTAAAAGACGTATAGCCCATGTAGGTTTAAATAATAGCAAGATCAAGATAATGTCAATTTTCAGCCCATAAAACTGATTATTGACCTAAATTTCCATTCTTAAAAAAGATTTTTATATGTATTCCCTTAATGGGTAATCAAACACTTAACAAAGACCCAAAAGGATTCATTTACAACAGTTTTAAACTACACCCATAATGGTTATTAACTATATGTGCAAAGAAAATATTTAGGTCAATAGAGTCCAAAATAAACCCAATTCGATTAATCATTCACAGTCCTAATAGTGCCACTTAGTTAAATTTTAAACAATTCTCATAGTCTCATCAAAATTCTTTAACCATTTATTACAGGAATTGATTCATACAAGAATTATAATGATTTAAAATATATAAGAAGGAGCGCAGAACATTTCATACCTGAAACTAAAGACAAAATCCTTCACCAATATTTCCTCTTGACCTCCACATTTCCATTCTCAATTCCTTCAATATTTCATTTCCCAACGGTTTCGATATCAAATCCCTCCTAAACTTCCAGATTTCAACCTTATCAATGTCATAGTCTCAAAATAAATACCAAGTGGAGAAGAAGCAAGTTTCCCTCGCTCAAAAAATACTTTAGTTTAAAAAATACTATGAATGCATTCCTTTCACATGTAGAGCTCCATGCGAGTAAAAGAAGAAAACAAACAAATTGAAAAACAAAAATAACCCTAAACCCATAATAGCTTCCTTGAGAACCTCCTTGCTTCTCTTGAGGTCCATGGAGGTGGAGCGAATGTAGTTAATGCATTCAAGGTACAAAGTTATATTTTCCCTCCAAAAACCTATAACATTTCAACCATCAGTTAAGTTTAGGGTCCCACTAAAACTTAGCAGTTAATTACCACCATACATACTTGGATGGAGGTTCATCGAATAGTCAAAAACCAATTTTGTATTAAAAATTAGCTTTTTCATGGTCGGCCTTTGGTCCATTTAATATGAATATATAATTTATTTACAAACCTTTCTAGGGTCGGTGCTCGACTGAGCTCAATGACCTTAGATAAATAACCTTTATCTATCCATATCATCGATGACCATTGAAATTAATTTACACAAGAAATATAGTTTTTAGACCATAACAATAATCATCAACCCTTTTTATAATATAAACCGGTTGTTCATCATTTTTATTTGATCAAGCTTGAAGTAATAAGAAAGTGACTATAACCTGGTCCATATTAAACTTACCATTATTTTCATACGCAGATTATTAAGGGATTTATCCATTTAACAATGGTAGCTGTAATGTTGCATCTAAACACATAAAAAAATAGATCAAGGAAATTTTACATTGTAATCATCAATATGTTCACATAATGAATCATAATAGTATCAACACAATAGTGCAACAAAAACATGTACATCGGCATCATTATCATAAACAAGTTCATTTCTATAAAGAACAACTGACTTAATCAATTATGTCCATATCAACAAAGCATAACAATGGGTTATAACCCAAACAACTTGTGAAAGTATGATGACAAGTCATATCATTATCTACAGTAAGGGTAATATATTCATAACAATCAAGGTACACAATTGAGTCACGATATTTGGCAACCTACGAGATATGATAGCAATTATTAATACGTTGTCATGTTTACAGGAATCATATTGGAACTAATCCCCATGTCCATGAGTTTTCTGATATCATACCTCTTTTACAACACAAAAAAGAGAAAAGAGGTGGTGTGACATACTTCCCCCCTTTAAGAATAATTGTCCCAATGATTAACTCTTAGCCATTAATAGATTTTTTTTTAAATAAAATAAAACATACTTATTTTTGTATTTAAAATATTCAGTAGATTATAATGAAAACTTGCAAAACTTTAAGTTTCTAGAACTTATAACCAAAAATTGTTGGCTGTAGCAGCCTCTTTTCAATAAAATTTTGTCAAACAGTATAAATTATGATGTTTTTCAGTCAATCAAAAAATAGTAAATATCAAATGTATAATATCATATATCAAAATTCAAGTTTTATCACTAAAAAAAGTGCAGAAAAGTAGTTTTAATTTCTTCTAGATTCTCCCAGGTTACACTTTCTTAAAAAAATTGGTCCCATTGGACCTTACATTGAAGACTTTCTCTTTTTAGCAGGTAAGACGAGGACCTATTATTTTAGACATATCACCTATTTTTCTCAAATATGACCTCTTGAACCCTATGGCACATTCCAATTTCCCTCTATTGATTATGTATTGATAATTTAGCCACTTTCTAGTATTAGCAGGTGCTTTTTGCACACTTGCTATTTTGGGAAAATTTACAATTTTGCACTGCCTTTCATTTTGCCACATTTTTTACTGTTATGGGTGATCTGAACTTACAATTTAAGGGAATTTCTATTTTTGGCATATGGGGAGAATATGCCATTTTTTAGTAAGAGAAAAAAATGATATCGGTTTGTGACAGAAATATTATTTTTGGATTTGGATCTTTGTTGCGATATTGTGCTCCAAATTTCACTGTGTTTCACCTACCAGAATGCTTGGAAATCAAAAAATATATTTTTCCTGGTGAGGGTTCAGGTATGAAGATGACATGAAATCTATTAATGGAGTCACTCAGATTCAAATATCACATAGATGATTTGGTGAAGAAAAAATCATCTCAAACCTTGGTACGATCAACTCCTTCGCTTGCCGGTAGTGAAAAATCTTCATCCTGGCAACAACGAATGCTCTAGGGGAAATTTGACATGGTGTTTGAAGAATTTATAGGTTTAATTGAATTTTTGGAGCAAGCTTTATGGATTTCTAGAATAAATATTAAGGGGTAGTTATTTGAAATGGATTTTATACCTTCTTCTAACAACACCTTTCTCGCACGTACGTGGAAGGAAGAAGCACAACATTTAGAATTTTTGACAAATTTTGGATTTTTGATCATCTTGGACATGGGCACATTTTTGTGTCCCAAATCTCCCAAGGTGATGGGACATATGGAGTATAAAAAATTTCCCTCACCTCTGTTTGACAAGTGTCACTCTGTGATTCCTTGGAGGAGAGAGAAAAAAACAAGCAATAAGCACCAAGGGGTTAAGACTGGGTCATATGAGGAACGTGGGAAAGGGTTGACCATGGGAGAATTTTTGTGTCCCAATTATCCCAAGAAGATAGGAAATTTGGTGTAAGAAAATGTACCCTCACCAAGTGAGGACATGTGGCAGAATATGATTTGCTGAGGAAGGGAGGAGAGGGGGTTGAAAAATGGCCTAAGGAGCCTTCCCAGGGTCATATGAAGGACAAAGGGATGAGATGGGCACAGGGTAAATTTCTATGTCCTCACTATCCCAAGGGAATGGGAAATTTTTTGTAATAAAATGCACCCTCACCTAGTGAGGATAAGTGTCCCTTCATGATTGCACAAGGGGGAGAGCTCATAAAAGGTGAGAAAGGGTTTAACTAGCAAGTTTGGGATTTGTCAAGGTCACATGATGATCCAGGGGGATAACTTGGGCATGGGTGAATTTTAGTGTCCCAAATTTCACAAGGGGATGGGAAAGATTAGAAAAATAATTCCACCATCATCTGGTGAGGATATGTGTCCTCCCTCAAATTTGACTAAGTCTCGAAAGCTTACCTTAGAGAGAGACTTGATGTCAAAGTTTCTAGAGCATCTAGACTTATATTTTTTGGAACATATTTATATGAATTTGACTCCAAATAAATTTTTTATAATAATGGGATGTGTCTCATGTTCTGACTCATCTAGAACCCCCCTTAAAAATATCATTTTTTCTCAAGACCTCAAGTTATACTTGATGAAAATAGATTGTGGGAAGAAGTACATATGTTTTGTTAAAAATATGAAAATACTATCATTTTGAGGACTGAAATATATTTCCAAAGGTATATTTTTTGACCTCCAAATCATTACAGAGCTCCCGAAATCACTTCCAGAAGCTCAGGTGTTATTGTGAACTATAAGCTCCTCCACCTTCAAAAACCTTCTTTCGCTGAACTTGTTTCTAAACCTTCAAATATTCCCTAATGTTGGACCACAATTTTCGTTAGACCAAAACCCATAGGTATTAGTCTCTGCTACAATTTCCAAAGTTAGGATCTACGAGAGGTGGTTAGTCCATGTCACAAAACTCACGTGGAGTGTTGGACACATATGCCAAAAATCTCCCCCTCAGCGTTACCTGAGTGAGTTTCGAACTCGAGACATGTCACTCTGATACCATTTTTTGGACTATGATTTCCATTAGACCAAAACCCATAGGTATTAGTCTCCGCTACAATTGCTAGAGTTAGGATCTATGAGAGGCGGTTAGTCCATGTCACGAAACTCATAGGGAGTGCTAGACACATATGCCAACACCTAAATCTTCATAAACCACTTGAAAAATATTCTTATCTCCTAAATATCACCTCTTGATGATTTTTTCTTTCAACTCTAGTTTGGTGGGTACACACCTATCTCAGAAAGGCCAAAAATAGCTATTCTGGGCTCACTGAAGAATATGCCTTGAGAAGTATTGCATCAGAAGTTTTTTATGATATTATATTCACATTTAAAACACATGGAAAAGGTTATTACAAAAGTATTATAACTTGAAAGGATAGGATAGTCCTGACACAAGGAAAACTAATTTAGAGAAGTCCTTAAGAGGGTATTCAAGAAACATTTTTACACTAGGGTATAATTGTCATGTTTTCAACTTGAATTTTTCCCTTGCACAAACACATGAAAATGATTATGTAAGAAATTTACCATGATACAATATCCTTATTGATCTATTCCTCATTTGTAGGATAATTGGGGCATGCTAATTGGGGCCACTCCCATGAAAATTGTCATGTATTAAGAATGTCTGCCATCATCTTTTTCCTAGGTCCCCAATTTGACTATGATGCCATCACTCATGAGCATTTGAATGAAGTGATCAAATCTCGTGATGTGGCTCAATAAAATTATCACCGTGAAGCTATTAACCAGGATAACGAGAAGTTACATATCTTCTCTAATCCTATGCCTAATCACAATTTAGTTGAAATATCTAAGAAGCAATAAAATAATATGACCAAGGTAGTTGACATGGATTATCCTCCCAAAAATACAGTTACAATTAATGATGTAAAACATGTCACAACCTATGTCAAACTTGAATATCCTGTAGCATTCCAACCTCAAACTCATAGGGTCATATATCCCTTTGTACCTCAAAACCAAGCTCCTTAAAGTAAAAATATGCCTCCTCTAGATGCCATCAACCCCTGTGAAAATCCTTCTATAGGGATGATGGTGTTTGGATCTGTATCTATGGCCAAAAACACCATCAAACCCTATTGAAATAAAGCTTGCAGGGTCGACGGCATAATAAATGAGAAAAAAAATGTTTCAAAAATCTCCTTAATCTCTCATACTCATTTTATATCTATTTTTGAGGAATCCCAACGCTCTCATCCTATTGCACAATACAATCATGACGAGTGGGATTATCTTGAAGTGCTTTCCCAACTTCCTAACCAAGTTCCCTTCTTATAAATCATGCTTACTTTACCTCACTACCACAAGCATCTCATGAATATGATGTTCAATATGAAAATTCCCTTTCCTACCTCTTTGGGGTAGACCCCCACATTACATGGATAGGAGGAAAGCATTTTCCATAAATGTGAGGAGCTCTCCATTCATACCAATCTCACAATGGATGCTCATTACTACATTCACTTTCCTATGTCTTCTCTAATCCTAGACGATCTCTTGCTTCACACAGATGATCTACATCTATTCATATCAGTTTATATTAGTCACAGTACGGTCAAGCGTTTTCTCTTTAATGAAGGATTAGGAACGTGTGTGGCCTCATTGGAATTCATTAAGGCTCTTGGATATTCTATAGATAACTTAAAATCTATACAAACCACTTTTCATGGATATGATCACCAACAGATGCCTTATATGGGGTGTATTTTGTTACCCATCATTGTTCTCTCTAGGAATGCCCATGTCAAATTCATGGTCTTCAATTTTCTTCTATCTTATAATATTTCCTAGGGTGGACTAGAACTCAATGTATGCGTGCCATTTCTTATTTTTCCTATCAATGTGTGAAATTTGCTCACCACAAAGCTATTTATAATATTTAAGGGGACACTAACCCTTAGAACTATGACACACTTCAACAAAAGGGGACATATAAGCTCTTAACACTTAATAAATTATCTCTTATTCGCTTTCGAGAATACCAACATTTTAACTATCATATAGATACTCTTCGCAGAAATGTCGATCATCTTGAATTGATTGGTCACATGCATCCCAATATCTTAGAGTCAGATGATGACAAGCTTGATGAGGTCATTCTTAGAATCAACATTTCTGATATTCCTAATCTCATCATATCCCAACTAGCTCCTTCCTTACGACCTTGTAAGAAATATCCTTCAGTTCTTGTTGTCATCTCACATACACTGCAAGCCCCACTAGAACATGTGGTCCAAATTGAGACCATAGTTGATTCTTATGTAGTGGATGCTTCCATATAAAATTATGATGATGGTTACACTTTAGATGATCCTCACTTGTCTATTTATTCCCATATTTATGATCGAGAAGTCTTATGCTACTAAAAGACCCTTCGCACCGAATTTCCTCATGATATGAACACCATCCTCATTCAAGAGGAATCTTCAAATACATTTGCTAATTTTTCCCAAATAGTGTCTAAGCCTCATACCACTCCATTGGATACACCTCCACATACTAATATAGGCCTATCTGACCCATTATCCCTTACAAAAATGGATGATTGAGTCATTGGATTTGATTACCAAGCTAATGATCTCATGGGTAATAATCCTATCTACAGTGCCTCGATGGCTAAGCAACATATTGCTCCATCAGGGCCATCTTCACCTATTGGATTAGTGCCCTCATTAGATATTCTCACTATCCCTTTACATTGATTCTAGTTTCATCCAATCCTCACTCGGACTTTCTTGATTCCTGATGTGAAGGATAAAATCATCATGTACACTCCACAATATAGTGAACCTTGCTTCTTATAACTTATATTCATATGCAACTACATTATCTGTTGTCACTTGTCTATAATTTAGAGATTTCTATGTACCATTCAAGACCATCCAAATTTTACGTGTCATGAATTCTACCTTCATTCTTATATTCTAGATTTTGTAGTTTGATCCATTCAACATCTGTGATTTGTCAATTGTAAAATGGTTAGATCCTATTTTTATTAAAACAATTTCAACAAATGAGAACAACGAGGTTTTTAGTAATAGTGATGTAAAATTCCCTCTGTCATTTTTTGAATTATGTCAGTCATATTTTGATGGATTTTTCTTATTCATGTCAAAAATAGATATGTCAAACAAGCATTTTAGACATACAACATATTAGTTTGATGATAATGCAAATTCGTTGAAATGAGAGTAATTGTTTTTTAGTTTTGCAAGAAAAGTATGACTCACTTTTTTTGTCATAAAAAATGAGCATTACTTCTTATTTCATAAAAGACACATACAAATTTATTTTTTCATAGAAAAAAATACATTTTCCTTTTTTACTAAAAAAATAGAAAAAATGTCTTTTACAAAAAATTTAAAAACTTATATTTGAGAAAAAAGTTAGGAGCATTATTCCACGGTAGGGTTTTAGATGGCCGATTTGGTGGCTGAGATATGTCCTGAGATAGGTTTCAACATTCATATTAACTAACTCACATTATACTAAATTTTCCATACATTACATGCTACACATTACAATTCCAACACATGCACTATCTCCCACCAAACATAGTTCTTACCACTTTCAAATTCCAAAGCATTCCATTAATCTTGCTAACAAAACAATGCCAACGTGGCCACAACCACATGAGATATTTATGAAACTTAGGGTTATAAATCCTTTTAAATTCCTTAGTGTCCCCAATGCAGGACTAAAGTCCCAACATTAATAATAATAAAAACAAGTTGTAAAAACCATGGTGAACATTGAGATATTTCATTTATAAGAGAAACATAAATACACATTCCAATAAAATTGTCTCCCTCCTCACTTCTCTCCACCAATCAATCCACACAAGGTGATCTAGTCATATTTATTTGAACCCATGGGTCACGAACCTATTAAGTGCTGAGATGTATCATGATTTAAATAAATATTGATTAATTAATAATCAATTAACATAAACAAAATAAGTTATATTAAATAATAAATAATATAAATATTCTTGATTATTTAATTATAAACTAAGGTTTATAGGAACTTAATAGTACATTCTAACAACTAATGCATCTATTTCTTGAGTCGGTGCCTTAAGGGGCATACTGAGATTAGGAATGGTTGTTCACGTAATCATTATGGGTTAGAGACAATACATAGAGAGAGTGTCACTATTTGGTATCAGCCTTATTTGTCCTCGCATTAGTTATCCTTTTCCCCTTATGTATCATACACATTACACACCAAACATCTTGTATGTATCTCACTATTTGGTACTATGTCCATCCATGTCCATGATCTATGAAACTCTTTTTCACTTTGCATGACACATCACCTCATTTACCATCCTTGTCAAATGCCATTTCCCATGGGATATGGTATCAGTGTAAGGTTTTTCTTGGCTGAAGTAACCTCCCATAGGCAATGGCGTTGTATATATACTTGCCAAACATTAACATTCATGAAGGAAGGAATCCCAAATCTTAGGAACTACCAACTACTCTACTCTTTTTCACCATCTTTGCATCTTCGCATTTATATTTTGGTAATCTTTCACTTTTCTTGGATTGAATTAGACACTCTTCTTCTTGGTTGGATTGTTTGCATTATTAGGTCATTTATAGTGATTCTAGGATAGGAATAGTGTTTCCCTTCTCCACCTAATAATGATTATCTCTTAGTGTGTTTCTTCTCTAGAGATATAGATGCATTAGTGACCACCTTAAAGGTGTATGTTAGTTCCATAAATATATTTTTCATTTTACATAGTTTAATTTGTTTCCCTTCCCCATTTTTATATGTTAGCTTAGTGTTGCATGTGTTTTGATACTAGTTAGCATAGTGCTCTTATTCATGATCAGATCCTTATCTTCTCTTTAATTTCATTTTAGTCACATTGTGCACACTTGCCTTATCTACTATTGATCCATACCTCTCCTCACATATCTATTAATATCTAAATAGTATACTCTCTTCTATATTATTTGCATGCCTTAAAACCCCAAGTTTGCCTAGTGTAGGGACTACTTTCCTCTAGATAACTGATCCTAGCGCTCATTGTAGCCCCTTTAAATATATCTAATGTAAGTTAATTCATCTGTGTCTCTTACTCGTTGCCTTGATACTTTTAGAATGGATGAATTAGGAGTGTAATTTATTGAGACATATTCTTGTCCTGCCATACTCTATCCTTCATGTTTGCCTCAAATATTATTTTAATTAGATAAGGTAATAACATGGATCAAATCCTAGGGGCCTTACAAAGGAAGATACATCGTGAAAGGTCGAATGAAATAAATAAATAGAAAGGTCCAGAAGGAGTTAAATAGGCTTAACTCATACACATAAACATAGGACCAACAAAACATAGAAGCAAAAATTGAACAACCTAAGAGTAAGCTTCAACAGTTCACCAAAAAACTGCTAACAATTCAATACAAATAATACTAAGAAATATTTTGGCCTTTGGGGGAAGAAAACCTATTATCGACATGACTTTAAATGTTGTTCTCTTCCCCCTCTTTTAGCTTAGTTTGATCCCCTTCAACTTCTTCATTGGAGCTACTAACGTAAAGCTTTACCTTTCTTTTTTTAATGTCGTCCTCCATCACCTCCAACCTATCAATCAAATCATTGACATTTTTATCAATCTTAACCATCTACCACTTAGAATTCACTTGGGTTGTGAAAATATGTTAGGAATCCCTAATGGCCTCCATCATGGCCTCATTCCAACCAAAATTGGGATCTTCCATAGTTTGGACCACCATTTCCAGATACTAGACCTTCTTGTTCAAAATCTCATAATCCCTATCATTACCAAAAATTACCTTTTCTTTGGAAGTACTCGCTTCACCTCTACCCTCCACATATCTATTCTTTAGATCTACCTCCTCCTCATTCCTATCAATTGGCATTTTTCCAGCCCACATTTTAGTGAGACATTTAGCTAGGGTGATGTCGTCCTCCTCTTCCGTGGCCTTCAGATTTTTATCTGAAATGGGGTTCCCATTCTCATACATAAGAAGAATGTTACCTTCATGGATAGGAATGTCCTCCTTATCTTTCTAGAAATCCCTTAAAGAAGTAATTAGTGACATGAAAATAAAAAATGGAATTCTCATCATAATTTTATGTTTGAACATATTCAACAAAGACAAATGGTGCATGTAAATTTTATGATATTTAGCCTTCAAAGTGATATAATTCATAATTTCAAGGAACACCTCCTTATAGAACCTCAGAATGTAGACTCTAACAATGTCATCTATGAAAAAATGACACTTTTTGTTACCCACAAAAAATGTGTTGATTTTGTGCTCCCTGCAAGTTCTATCTTTGAAGATCTTTAGGCCTTCCATCTACATCTTCATGAATTGAGAAATGGATATGTCAGTCACCTCAATCTCCATACCCCTTACTATGAAATTACCCTCAATCCAAGCCATACCAAAATCCTTACAAAGCAAAGGATCATAACCATGTAATTTGGAGATAAATTTTTGAAATCCCCCAATCATAAGAGTCTTCCACAAAGGAGGATTTTTTTCGATGAACCTGTGGCTCGAATGATTAAACATAATTTCTTCACCACCCATGGTTGTAATACATGATCTCCCAAACTCACACAAACAACTAATGCATGAAAAGCCTTCAAAAAATTTGAAACTAAAAGTGAATATGCTCCCCTTAAATAAACTATCTTGGAAAATGTGGCACCAAAGGTCACTCATGCGAGCATCATCAAATTTAGTGGCGTATATCCCTTTTAATGGATTATTTAATTGTTGAGGGAAAACCATCACCTTTAATCTAGATTTTTTAATCATGACATTGTACGCAAAAATTGGCCAGCTTGTTCACACACATATTTCCTTAGTGGAGGGTATGATTAATTGAAACTATGTCAAAAGCTTTTAATATCTCCAAAACATCATGAAGAACATTTCCTAAGGTCCAATATGAATATTATTATTGTTAAGGGCATTAACAATAATAAGGGGATCCCCCTCAATCTATATATTCTTCATCCCTTTGTCCTTAGAAAGGCTAACACCCCACAATAAAGCTCTAGCCTCCATCATGTTATTGGTTTGTCTACCCAGAGGGCCAATATAGGAAAACAAAAAATCCCCTTCATTACTAATAATGATCCCCCTAGAAGGACTAGGGTTCCCTTTTGAAGCACCATAAAATTTTAATTTGAATACATTTCTCTTTGATCTTATCCATCTGGTTTGAATTCTAGGCTTTTTGATCTCCATAGGACTGAGAGTGAGACTTTTAAGAAATTCTTCTTCCTTTCTAGGATAGGTATTTTTTGCCTTGCCTTTGAAAAATTTGATATTTTATTTATTGGCATGAATCACTCTGTTTCTAACCTTCTTGAGGTTAGCTTTCTGATCTATGAAAATACATTCATTCCTATCCTTCCACAGGCCGTAAAATAAATGGGGGAGGGAAATATTCCATGTTGGCATGTGTGTCCAGTGCTCCCTGTGAGTTTCGTGACATGCACTAACCGCCTCTCATAGATCCTAACTCTAGTGATTGTAGCAGAGACAAACACCTATGGGTTTTGGTCTAATGACAATCATGGTCCAACAAATGGTATTAGAGCGACAGGTCTCGAGTTCGAAACTCACTCGGGTAACGCTGAGGGGGAGATTGTTGGCATGTGTGTCCAGTGCTCCCCGTGAGTTTTGTGACATGGACTAACCGCCTCTCGTAGATCCTAACTCTGGAAATTGTAGAGGAGACTAACACGTATGGGTTTTGGTCTAACGGAAATCGTGGTCCAACATTCCAGGCCATCACCATAACAGGGAACTTAAAAGGAATCTCCTACTGTAGGAAAAAATCCTGAATGGAATTAGGCATAGTCCATTGAAACTTGAACAGATCCTGAATATTCATGAAACCCATCTGGGAAAAAGGGTAGTGGAGGAGAATATGATTGACACTTTCCTCCTCCCTTCTGCATAAATAACATCTATTGGGGATAATCAGCCTATGCTTCCTAATATTTTTAACTACAAGGATATTACTTTAGGCTGCCAACCAATATAAGATATTCACCTTTAGGGTGAGATATTTCACCCAAAGTCTTCCCCAGTAATATTTTTGAATGGAATATTTAAAGTTCAAACCATAGGAAAATTTGACCGAGTAATCCCCATATTATTCCTATTTCCATTTAATGGAGTCTTCCTAATTTTAAAATTTGGGTATGTAGAAATTCCTTAATTTGATGTTGAGCTCCATGAAGGAGTGAAAATCCCCATTGAAATTAGGATGAGGGTTTGTAGTCTCCCAACTGAGAGTTTCAAAAAATATCCAATAATCCCATATCCAAATTTTTCCTCTATCTTCATAATGTTGCGCTACCATTTTCCAAGACTCCATACTTGCAAGAGGCTTATCTTCTATCCAACAATCATTTTAGAATATGATTCTGTTACCTTTACCAATATCCCATTTAGAACCCTTATTTAGAATATCCTTTGAATCCACAACGAATTTCTAAAAAAGAGACCCTCTAGGAAGGTCATTTTGGTTGAAGAAGGAATCCTTTCTGCCAACATTTCGTAGATATTTCTTCGTGATGATGTCCACCCAGAGACCTTCTTCCCTTAAAACCCTCTAACCAGCTATGATAATCAAGTATTCATTCATAAGTTTAATATTTTTCAATCCTAATCCTCCACACATTTTGGGTTTTGTGACTTTTTTCCAAGCCACTAGAGGAAACTGAAAATTTTCCACAGCTCCCGCCCAGAGGAATCTTTTCTAAAAATTTTCTAGGGAGACAATAATTTTGGAAGGAAGTCTTAAAAAGGGATATAACATAAATAGGAATATCTTGAAGGGATATTTGAAGCAATTGAATTTTTCCTTCCTGATAAAGAAAGATACCTTTCAAAGTAGAAATATTTCTATTCACTCTCTCTAGAATATTATTCCAAATAGAAGGGTCCAACCTTTTGTGAACAAGAGGAATAGCCAAGTATAAATCTGGAAAGGCCTTGATTTGACAACCCAAGATATGAGCTATTCTGACTTGGAATTACTCCTCCAAATTTATAAAGAAAATAACACTATAATGGAAATTAACCAACTATCTCGAGACCATTTCATATTATTTTAGAACCATATCAGAATTAGAGGATTCTTGGATATATGCTTTACCCAAAAGAAAGTTATCATTGACAAACTAGTTAAGAAAAAAAGAAGGAATACCATTTGTGATTTCAATACATTGAATAAGGTTGAAAGACATAGCCTAGTTAAAATTCCTCCTATAGACACAAAATTTGGGCCTTACGACACCCTGTGCCCTGCATCTCATCTCGCAATCTAACCCTACCTCACCACCTAAACCTTACACACTTAATTATTTATTAATTACCTTATAATTAATAAATCTACATCTCTAACCCTGCCACCTCACCCTGACCTAGCCCTAACCCTAAACTAACTTAATTAAGACCTATAACTTGGTCTAAACCCACACCCATGACTCATCACCCCTCACCCGCACCAAAACAAACCTAATAATGACTTGACCAAGCCCACAACTGACCCCTCGGGAGAAAAGGAGGGAAAGTTGGCTATTTTACTAAAAATAGCCAACTTTGACCTAACCGACATTGGTCCCTACTCGACCACCGTCGGTTAGGTAACCACCATCGGTTCCCTGTAAATGACCTCCCCCAACCAAAACCAAAGGATCCGAATTCATTTGGAAGGATCCCAAATTCATTTTGGGAGAGAGAGACAAGTGAGAAAGAGAGAAGAGATTACAGAGAAGGGTATTGAGCCCAACACGGTTGCTAAGCAACTAGATCACTGTTGCACTCATCCAAACATTGGGAGAGTCGGAGGATAGCTTCATCATCTCACTTCAGATTACTGGATCATCCCAACTGAGCCTTGCCTTCACCATTGCATTCTTTGGACCTACATCTGCATCAAAAAATAGTAAGTAGTCTCTTTTATTGCCTTGTATGCTTCTAGACACTACTCTGTGAACTTTTGATTCATAGTGATTATAAGCTCACTCCTGGATCTACCACCCGGCGGTACCTTGCATCTAACCTTCATTCATCCATCTCTATATTGCCCCAAAGACAACCTTATCGCTCTCTGAGTCTTCTCTATCACCCTACAGCTCCCCTCAACCATCTACCAACCTTCTAAGCCCCATAACCATCTTGTAACCAACCCCCATTTAAAAGCCCCTAAATCACTGCCCCTACCGATATCAGTTATCCCCTACCAGTACCGGTTCTATAACCGTGGTCGGTTATCCAGTGACCGGCATCGATCACTATGACTTATACCAAAAACCAACCTTTCACCTATTTACCTCCAAACAATCTCATATCCAGCCTTGTCTATCCCTGTAACTTAATCTGAACGTATCAATAACCAGTGACCAAACAAACAACATGACATTTTATTATTGGTAGTTTAGTCTCTATTGCTTTTAGTAATGAGGTACCTAAATCGTGATTTCACAATAGCTTCTTTATTATCATTTGCATTAATTTGTATTAAAAGGGAACTGACCACCTTCAAAAGGAAGTCTAATATTTCCTGGGCCCAAGGCAGTTCCCTCACTTATTGTTTCACGAAAATCTAGTGGTCTTGCATTCTTATTTACAGGTAGTCCTTCCCAGACAAAAAGGAGTTCTTCACAATCGGTCTGATCTCTCTATGGTATGCACACACCTTCCCAACACTCAACAAGTATTCCTCCTAGCCCTAACCCTTATCTGTTTCTCAAGAGAATGAAAAGATAGAAATAACTCTATTCTGGAACAAAATTCTGTGCAAAACATTTTGGCATGCCCGGTGGGACCCTTCTTGGGTTTCTTTCTTTCTTGTTTTTTTCATGTAGGGAGCACACTTGTTGTTTCTTTCTTCTAAATATTCACAAAATATTTTGTCATTTTGTTAAAAGAACTTTTCTTTCTTTTGCATCTTTGCATTAGTGAAATTCATCTTCTTGACCTCTTCTCTTTCTTTGCTTCATCAAATATCATTTTCAATTTGGGTTTAAAACACGTGCATCACATTCTTGCTTGCTATTTTTAATTCTAGTGAACGTAGATTAAGTAACAGGTCATACACGTGGGGGTGATATCCATGGTATTGATGAGAAATTAATATTACTCTCACTACATAACACATACCAAATCACATCATAATCTACACAACATCTCAAACATCCCCCCTTTCTACGGTATTCCTCCGCCTGATTAAGGTAGCCTTACAAGCCAAAACAAACTTGACATCTCCCTTAGGTATTTTGTTTAGGATTGACATCATCTTGCGTCTAAGGCATAAGCTCAAAGTGATTAAAACTAATCCTAGGGTTAGTCTCTTGATTTACATGTGCATCTTGCTTGTTTTTTTTGTTTTTCTTTCAGTTCTGTTTCTCTGTTATACCCTGTCTCAGTGATCACTTCAAACAGTTTGGTGGGTATACTAAGCCTTGTTATCCCCAAACCAGCAGCCTCTTACATTTTCTCTTTGCCTTCACAGTGACCGACACTAGTCCTCTTCTACTGACATCGGTTACCTGACCGACACCGGCTACCTTCTGACCGACATCGGTTACTAGACCGATATCGGTTACTATGTTTCACAGTTCCTGACAAACCAACAACCTACCAATTCTAACATTTTGTTGCTATTTATGTTCCTAATTGACTAATTCCTTGTTGTATCCTCTTGTCCATGGTTGTTATCACCCGAAAACAAGCCACTGCCATGGTTTCACATGCTTGTTCCGTGTCTTTTCCTGAGTCACCCCCTTTGCATCCTATGGGGAATCCTACGGACACCAGTGCTTTTCCCAAGATCTTTGTAGGAGATCCAGATTTTGCTAAATTTTTAGATGCCAATCTTGGCACCGTACAGTATTATTTGTCTCATACCCCTAACCGTACACCCGACGGTCAGCTCCTCTTTGGTATGCCTATTAGTATAGCCGCTCACTTAGCTCCTTCCCCACCTAATAACTCCACCTCACTGTCTTCATCCTTAGCCCCGTCTCCTAGCTCAGTAGCTTTGATGGTTCATACTACACCAATTGTCCTTCCTTTGGTTAATCTGGGGCCCCACATATCACTACCATCCTCTGCCCCTACCTCATCTCTCTCACAGATTTCCTCTTTCATAACTTGTTCTCTACCACCTATCCACACGAGCTTTCCCTCTCAGGCTCCGCCCACCTTTTCATTTCCACAAACTCATCCGGTGGCCTCAACATCTTATATAGGACACCCTTATTCGTCCACCCCAACACATTCATCATCAATACCTTATCAAAATTTAACCCCACCATTATCTAGTAGTGACTCTTGGCCCAATCCTCCTCTGTTTACGATGACAACACCATCATCTAACCCAACCAATGATTTAATCAAACAGATGATGGACAAGATGTACAATCTTGAGGCTTATGTTTCAGGAAGCCATAACACCCTGACATATGAGCAAGTTTGTTAGGAGCCTATTCATCCTTCTGTCCCCCTTCATATATATCCTCCTCAATGGGAATTACTGAAATTTACTTGCTTTAGTAGTAAGGAATACCCTCAACAACACCAGCGATCGTTTAGACATGCCTGCTATCTGATTGCTCATGACGATGCCTTACTACTCCGTACCTTCCCCATGTCCTTATCAGGACCTGCCTTGGAGTGGTACAGTGCTTTAGCCCAGCACTCAATCTTCTCCTTTAACCAATTAGCCCAATATTTCTTGGATCACTTATCCATCAATATTGCCAAGAAAGTATCCATTACCGACCTCTATGCCATCCGAAAATTTGAAGACGAGTCTCTCACAGATTTCGTTGGATGATGGTGGGGCCTCATCAACCAACTTACTTATGCCTTACCTCAGGCCGAGCTCATCGAACTTTGTATGTGGGCCTACGCTAAAGAAATTTCTCCCACCCTCCAAATTCAAACTTTCCACACCTTTGATGAGGCCTTTACTATGGCCCAGAAACTAGAGATTCGAGCCTTAGAGGAGGAGAAATTGAAGTTGCACAACAAAAACTCAAATTTCTGAACCCAAGACTCCACCAACAAACCCAACACCACCAACTCTCATGCATCGACTGCTTCAAAATAAAAAGGAGCCATACACGCGATGACAGTCAAATATTAAGCACCGTCTAATACCCATCCAAAATCCACCTATAAGTATAAAGCTGAGCCCATCAAGTACACTCCCTTGGGAGAAACTTATGATGTGATCTTGGAAAAATTGCTTAAAGTAGGAGCTATCACCTTGCCTCCTGTTAAACCTCACTCCGGGTTTGATTCTACCCGCGCTATACCTTCTTGGTATAAAGAAAACGACTTCTGTAACTTCCATCACGTGAAGGGACACAACCACGAAAATTGCAAGATGTTGAAAAACATAGTGCAGGAAATGGTTGATGCAGGGGATATAACCCTTGACAATCCTAATGCCCCTGCTAATCAAAATTTAAAATCTTCAACAAACCATTTCCAAACCATTCATATAATAGTAACACAAACCAAGAAACCTTAGCCGAGGAGAAGAGTGTGCATGAGGTCCATGTGGTTTTCAACTCCCAACCAAGGGCTTCCATCGAGGAAATTCTAAATCGAGCCTCTTCACCAATGTAGGGGTCCTCGCCCCCTCTCCTTCATCAAGACGAGAGGATAGCCCCGTTATTCCTTTACCCATATAGGAATCAACCCCCCAGAGTTCTTTTCTCATAGAAGATCCTTCTTACACCACATCCCTGCAAGACTGTGAGTGGATGTTATCCAACCTATCTATTTCCCAAACATCTCCTTCCACCACTCTTGCTGCAAAAGAAGAAGGATCGCCAACTTTTCTGTCATCCTTAGAAGAGAAACCCCTTGAGCCTACTTCACTAAACTCCTTAACCATGACAGATCCTTTAGAGCATGCCCTTCTCCCTATCAGTCCTTCATCGCCTAAATTTTTCTAGCGACTGGTTGACCTCTTAACACCCATTGATACAGCACCTCATTCGCCCCCTGTATCACACCCAGAGTGGACCGAAATCACAACCCACTTCTCTTCCATACCAAAATTCCCGTCCACACATGAATATTTTCATTCCCCAGAAGATAAACGAGTCTTATGGGAATGTCTAAGTACACCATGCCCTACTCAAATGCAGATGACTAATCCAGACACCTCTACCATATACTCAAAGTTTCTACAAAAGCACAAAATGCCCATGTCCTCATCTTCACCTCCCTCATCTCTACCAAATACTTCATCCACCTCTATCAACCTAACCAAACCTTCCCCTATGCTTGGGAATTCACCAATACCTAGCCTCACGCATCCACCTAAATGATTAGATTTGTCCAAAAATAAAGCCGTCAATCCACCTAGGAGACAGACCCAATCTCCTCAAGTCCAATCTATGCCTCCGTCACAACTAAAACCCTCGCCCCTGATCACACCGGTACAACAGGCACAGTCTCCACCCTTGCCATCACACCTACCTTCTATATTGGGGCCTCACCCCTCCACCTTGCCTCAATACACCATACCTCCCACATCTTCTTTAACACGACCTGCACCTTCTGCACCCATACAGAAATCCACAGGCGTCTCAACACCGTCGCCCCACGTACCATACCTACCTACCAACCCTAAGAAAACTCGATCATCGAAGGACTTGTTTGCTATCGCTCCTCTTTCCCCATGGTTGTTTCCTGCCACCACATCATCTGTGGCCTCATCATCTAACCAGCTAAACATGACTTCTGCATAGAAGAAGCCATGCCTAGTTAAACCTAATCATCAAAATCCCTTACCTAAACCACCACCCGTATGAATCACTCATACCCAACCATTACCAAAACAATCAATAATCTCACCCACTCAATCCATAGCCTCATCTTCATCTGAATTTGACCCGCTCAAAGGATCTTACACCAAGATCCTTGATATGTTGGTAGGGGATGTGACCATTTCCCTACCCCCACTCAGACCCTATGATCCATCTAAACCTCAACCTATAGGTTATGATGAATCTCAAATCTGTGCCTACCACCGCACACCAGGACACAATGTAGAAGGATGCAAAGCTTTGAAAGCCATCCTTCGCCAGTTGCCTATCTCGGATAGAAAATCTAAGAAAGACAACTTACGGAGGGAAAAACCCTTAGCCTAAATCCCTTCTCCTATACCACGTATCCCCGTCTCACCAAAATCTATCATCATTACAACCCCACCTCTTGAGAACAATGACTTATCCCTGCCATCTTCCTCATCTTTTATTCACAAGATCAACATGATTAGCATTGCTACTCGAGGTCAGAAAAACAATGGAAAAGCTAAAGAGAGCACACCAGTGGCCTCTCTTTCTCCTTCCACCATCCCAATCGCACCACCACCTAAAGTGGTTATTTGTGGACCTTCCTATCCAGTCTCTGATGGATTTTCCCATCGCACCATGATCAAACAACTTCACCAATCTCCTGTAAAAATGACACTCTATGATCTCATTCAAACATCTGAATCTCATCGACAAGCTCTAATTGAGATCCTCCAAGGGATAGAGGTCCTACCTAACAAAACTTACCCATACCTCCATCTTAACACCCAACCACGTCGCTTCTCTCACCAAACAACCTACCTCCACCACCACCTCTGTCCCTGTACAGCAAGCCACTGCTGTTAGTTTTTCCGAAGAAGAAATTGTCGTCTTTGGTGCAGAGGATCCTGACCCCACTCTTTTCATCTCGGCTTATGTCTGGGACATCTGGGTACATCATGTTATGATTGACGGGGGCACTAGCCTAAACATTTTCTCTTCCAAAGCCTTCCAACAGATGAATATCCCTCCTAGCTGCATGTGTACCAACCCCACCATGTTGCATTCATTCAATGATGCTATTACTTCTACCCTAGGCACTGTGATCCTTAATATTCATGTAGGGCCTTGTACCTTTCCTAAACTCTTCTATGTCCTTGAGGGAGAGTTCCAATACAACATGTTGTTAGGTCGCCCTTGGATCCAGGCTATGGGATGTGTTCCCTCCACCTTACATAGATGCATCAAATTTGAGTATGAAGGGAAGTCATATACTGTCACAGCTGACGCTTCCCCCTTCAAAACCTGTAATATGTTATACCACCCTAATGATGTGCTTGTACTAGTCAAGGCACCCATTGATCCAACCCGACCATCTACTTCAAACACGCATCAACCATCCACCTTACCAGCACCCATACCTTCGACCAATGAAACCACCAACGCAAATACCTCTTCCTTCCCCGCAGACAACATACCAACCTCGAATCCCTTGGTAGGATTTTCTCAACACCTTACGCTGGGGGAGTACCACCTATACAATGTTAGCACCTTTTATACCCCACAAGAAAATGGACAGTTACATGCGCATCCTACCTACGACCATCATGTGGGGGAGGTGATCTCCTACGGACCACCTAATTGCCACACCAACCTAACGTATGGGGGTGTCGACGCATCCTCTGTCACCCCTGAACCTCCCCTTGGTGTGGTTCCCATTCCAATCTGATTTTTAATATCTAACCAATCGTCATTTTTCCCTCACCTTCCTGACTGGCTGTGCTTGGAAAGGTTTTGGTTTCGGTCTTTATGAATAAGGCCGACATACGATCATTCCCATGACTACACGCAAACACAAATATCGTAGTGGTATTGGATTTTTTGAACCACTTACACTAAATAAACCTCATGTCAATTGTATCTAGGAGGATGACGAAGTTCACCCCTTCTGAACCATCATCACCCATTTTTCCATCTTCACCCACGGAGTCGATAGACCCAGAATCTATCCCTCCTAACTTTTTTTTTCGTGAATGCTATCTTCCTAGGTCCTCTCACTTATCAACGCGATGGTGAAGACCCATCTTCTCTCCCCCTTTTATATCCAGACATGATCAAAGAAGACTCTGCCTTCGATTAATGTTGTGGAGTGCCAGGATGACGACTCCATCCTCACCTACCTTGGTGCGGACGACTCTTATATTCAACGCGCCTTACCATCTGAAACCCAAACCATGTTGAATGAGTCGACTATAGAAATCAACATCCACACAGAGGATGATCCTCACATTGTAAAGATCAAACGATCTCTCGACGCATCAGAACAAGCCGCCTTCACTACCTTCCTTCGTGCCCGTAATCAAGCTTTCGCTTGGTCCTACGCTGACATGCCAGGAATCGATCCTGACATTGCTGTCCATAACATCACTCTGAAACCAGACTCCAAACCAGTTAAACAGAAACTGAGAAAAATGCATCCACACATTGCCCTCTTGGTTAAAGAAGAGCTTCAACGACTCCTTTCTATTTCTTTCATCTTACCTATTGACTATCCTCAATGGATTTCTAATGTCGTACCTGTCACTAAAGTGACGGGGGGACTTCAGATATGTCAGATTTCTGAGACCTTAACCTTACTTGCCTAAAGGACGACTTCCCCCTACCTAGCATTGATCAACTTGTTGATCTCACTGTGGGCCATGAGATGCTTTCTCTCATGGATGGTTTCTCGAGATACAATCAAATTTTAGTAGCCCCAGCCGATCAACATAAAACCACCTTCATTACCCCCTGGGGGACCTTCTGCTATCGTGTCATGTTCATTTGGCCTTAAGAATGCTGGTGCGACCTATCAACAGGCTATGACTTACATTTTTAATGACATTATGCACACTATCCTCGAGGATTATGTCGATGATCTTCTTGGAAAATCTAAACATCGCAGTGAACATCTCGATGTTTTAACCATTATTTTTGATCACCTGTTACAATACTGTGTTCATCTTCAACCAAAGAAATGTGTCTTTGGCATCCTTTCGGGAAAACTCCTTGGCTTTATCATCTCTTTGCGTGGCATTGAGGTCAACCCAGCTAAAGTCAAAGCTATCTTAGAAATGCCCCCACCCACTAACCTAAAACAATTGCGTAGTTTGTAGGGAAAACTCCAATCTATCTGGTGTTTCATCTCATAACTCTCGGATCGATGTCAACCTTTCCATCATCTCCTTAAAAAGGACATTGTCTTTCAATGGAGCGAGGAGTGCCACCAAGCCTTTGAGGCTCTTAAAGCTTATCTCTTGCAGCCACCCGTGCTTATCCCACCTCAGGATGATCGCCCTTTCTACCTTTACCTTTCTGCCACTGACCATGCTGTAGGAGCCATGCTCACACATCGTGACTCTGAGCATCGAGAACAAGTAGTTTATTACATAAGCCATACTCTTGTGGATTACGAAACTAGGTATACACACGTCGAAAAGTTGTGCCTAGCCCTATCATTCATGGCCACCAAACTCTGACATTACCTCCTGAATCACAAAACTTTTGTCATCACCAACGCTGACCCCATACATTATATGTATGCCAAACCTCATCTAAACCAACGCATCACCCGATGGCTTATGCTCCTCACCGACCTCGACCTTGAGTTTGTACACCAGAAATCAGTCAAAGGACAAAACTATCGCAGACCAACTCGCAGAAGCCCCTTTACCTGGGGAACAATTTACCAATTTTACTTTCCCCGATGAACTCATCGCAACTCTTTCACTCAGTGATGTGTCTTATCTGATGACCCTCTTCTTCGATGGATCTAAATGTCCAGCGTGGTGGAGGGGCAGGCATTGTTCTCATTCCTCTTGAAGGTGAACCTATGCCTCTTTCATTCAGGCTCGATTTCCCCTGCACTAACAATACAGTGGAATACGAGGCCCTTGTTTTGGGTCTCCACATTGCGTTACACTTAGGTGTGAAGTCTATTAACATTTTTGGTGACTCTCAATTGGTAGTAAATCAAGTTACTGGCATCTACCAATGTAAAAATGAGGAACTTCAAAAGTACAAACGTTACGTAGATTCACTTTTGACCTTATTTACTCATTATACTATCCAAACCGTTCCACGCTCAACTAATAAATTTGTGGATACTATGGCTTGCTTGGCCTCACAAATTCCTGCCTCACCAACTGACTCTGACATATTTTTCTTGGTCCAACAACTCTTTGCCCCATCTTACTTAGTCCCAGATGTTTGTATGGTAAATAATGTATCTGCTGACTCGCAGGATACCTGGTATCACCAATTTCATGACTACCTTACAACCTCTGTTCTCCCACCTGACCTTAGTAGTAATGGAAAACACAATTTTCTTAAAGGTGTTTCTCGTTATGTCATCATGGGGGGACTCCTCTATAAACATGGCTTCGATGGTATCCTCCTTCGATGTCTAACCGGCGCTGAAGTCACTCATACCATCCAACAAGTCCATGACGGAATTTGTGGTGGGCACTTTAGTGGCTTTGCCATGGCCAAGCGGATCCTTCGCCTAGGATATTATTGGCCTACTCTTAATAAAGACTGCTGTGAATATGTTAAGCATTGTGTTATGTGTCAACAACATGCCAACCTTCAACATACTCCCAGCCACCCGCTACAGGTCGCACGAGATCTTTGGCCTTTCTCACAATGGGGTTTAGACCTTATTGGTGAGATTCACCCACCTTCTTCGCAGCGTCACCATTGGATCATCACGGCAACTGAATATTACACTAAATGGGTGGAGGCTGTTCCACTCATTTCAACCAAAAAAGAGAAAATCGTTGAGTTCATCAATCATCACATTATCTGTCATTTTGGTGTTCCTCATCGCCTGATAACAGATAATGGAAAATCTTTCAAAAATAAGCTGTTACGAGCCCTTTGTGACAACTTTGGTATCAAACTTAGCTTCTCATCACCCTACTATCCACAAGAAAATGGTCAAGCCGAATCTTCTAACAAAACCTTAACCAAAATTCTCATGAAAGTCGTTAACAATTCTGGGAAAAATTGGCATGATCACATCCCCTTTGCCCTTTGGGCTTATCGTACCAGCATTCGTACTTCCACTAATGCCACACCATTTTCTTTGGTGTATGGTACCGAGGCTGTCTTGCCTCTAGAAATACAAATCCCTTCCCTCAGAATATCTCTCCAGGATATTCTCACCAATGATGACTTCCACCGAGAGCGGTTAGCCCAATTGGAGCTTCTTGACGAGCGTCATCTTACAGCTCTTGACCACCTTCAAATTTATCAAAAGCACATCAAGCATGCTTATGATAAGTGAATTCATGAGCATACCTTTAAGATTGGTGATCTTGTCCTCAAAGAGAATCAACACGTAACCAAACTAGAAAAGAGAAAACGTGGAAAATTTGCTCCTAATTGGATTGGGCCTTACATTATCACTCACACTTACGGATCAGGTACTTATCATTTAGCTTCGCTTAATGGTAAACCTGAGCCTGAACCCCTTAATGCCTTGCATCTCCAACCATTCTACTGTTGAATTTAGTGTTACATCACTTCTTATCTACCTTACGCTCGTCCCTTGAGCTCATTTACCACCTCATACACCTTGTTTCATGCATCTCAAAGTAGAATCAAACTCATGTGGTTTGATCATCACCTCCTCTTAAAGATGCCTTCCCCTTTTTAGTCTGGTCCATGACTTAAAAGTATCAAAATAACAAGTTCTCAATTATACAATTCTGGGATATTCTTGAGTCAAACTTCCTACAAAACTAGATGCTTCATGCCAAACGGACATCTAGACCTCTAAGCTATAAACTAGACTGCTCCCTCGAAGGACAGCTATGTGCAAAAGCCACATCTGCTACTATAAAAAGACTGCTCCCTCGAAGGACAACTATGTGCAAAAGCCGCATCTGCTACTATAAGTAGACTGCTCCCTTGAAGGACAGCTATACAAAGTCAGCCTCTATCAGAAGCTTCTCGCATTGATCAGCTTCGTGAAGACCTCAAGAACAACAAAATGCATATCCCATATAGACTTCCCACATCGATCAGTCTATATCCAGAAAAATAAAAGCAGTATTCAAAAGCACTTTTGAGTCATGGACTTGTCTATTTAGGTTTGGTTCTCTTTCATCAGAATAATCACCTTATAACAAGTTCTCTGCGCCCCAGCTATACCATCCACCTCACCTCACCATTCTTCAAAACAACAAAAACTCAAGGGACGTGACGTATATCTGATATATTGTGATTATACAACTCTTTTCACCTATCGACTTCTCACCTATGCAAGGTACCTAGGGATTCAAGCTCATCCTACGATAATACGTGGTTTGTTTAGCTCTTTCCAACTATGGGACACTTTTTCCTCTTTTACCCAAATCTAGGATTATGTGTTGACCTTAATCCAGGACACGGTTTCCTATGCTTGGGTAGGCTAACCCTCACTTCACCTATACCCACACCAACACCAACAACATTACCCTACCAACATCAAACTTTTACCAACCAACAAATTTCCTAACCACAACCAAATTGCCTGAATTCACCTCTCCCTGGTCCTAAGGGAGAACTACATCGGTCTGAGGCCCCTCCTTGCTTTGTGCAATGGGCTATGTAGGCAGCACTTAGGAGACATGGGGTCTCCCAAGGTTAGCTCGACCATCCCCTACCATGATCTATCATGTGTTGCGTCTTCCTTAAAAATATAAATACGTGAAAATATTTATAACCAAACCCTTGCCTATCACCTTTCTTTTCATCTCTACCCACTTACCTTACCACATCCTATTCATAACCATGCAAAATCTAATTCCAACCAAAACTTATACCTCTTGGGATGCAGCAGCTTGAGGTGGAACCTGTCTTCCCTCTCCTCTCTGCCTGTTGGACGCTTCTCCTTGTTTAGCCATGTTCACCACCCTCTTCACTCTAACTTGCCTTTACGCCTTCTTAATCCAAACCCACGATCACTTTACCTGTCTCTTTCCTCCTTATCACTCAATTCTCCCATGCAATTAACCTGTATGGACGTCAACAAGCCTCGCATCCTCGTATTTAACATGTTGCATGACTCTAAAAATATGAATTTGAGTTGTCTCCCAAGCATTTCTATTTTTTTAGAAAAGCTCGTTTTAGCATAACCGATATCGGTTACCTAACCGGTATCGGTCACATAGTGACCGACATCGGTTAGCTAACCGATATCGGTCACCTGTCTCCTTTTTCTTATACCTAGGCCTTTTCTTTGTTTTTTGCAAATTTTTGGCAGAGCCCACCTCTTTTCCCTGCATAACGACATCACTATCCAACTCCATCATCATCATAACATCAACATTTCAAAACATATACATATTAGCAAAACATCATCAACATCATCTATATACATCACATTCCAATACGATCGACAAAACACATGCAACATTATACTATATGCATCAAATCAAAAATTATAACACACCATGTGGATCAAACTCATCATCTATATATATATCGTCAAATCAATGTCAAAATATACAAATTGCCCTGCATGGGGCCTCTGTAATCCAAAATACAAAGTCGGCACGCAGGCCGCTGTCTCTGTCAAAATCTCGACTCAGCTCACAGGCCGGTCTCTCATGTCAAAAATATACTCGGCTCACAGGCCGGTATCAACTATACAAAATGTACTCAGCTCGCAGGCCGGTATATACCACAACAATGAATACATAAATCCTATATACACACTCGGTTCATAGACCGGTGTCTCTATCAAAAATCATCTATCCACCTCGACCAAAAATGTCTCTGCTCCTAGGGCAACTCAGCTCTCTCCTCCTCCCTCGGCCCATCCCTCAGCTGGCCCCTGTGCCGGGTCTCACCTCCTACCTGTAACCAACCCACCAGCTGTGGCTGCGGCCACCTGTGACCTGTGACTCTAGGAAGTCTCAGCTCTATGAGCTGCATATGGCTGATACTCTACTCTGGTACCATCTAGTAGGTCCTGATAGTAACGGGCCTCCGCTCTAGCCTCCATGTAACGGGCCCGTGCAACCATGGCTAGTGGGGCTGCTCCCCCGGCTCCTAATAGAAGTGGGCCCTGCCCTACCTGTATGCCCTGACCCTGGGCCGGTACCTGTGGTGGCGGTGGAGCTGCCATCAGAACCTGAACAGGGACCTGAGGCTATGCCTATGCTTGTGCCTATGCCTGTGCCTGTGCCTGGGCTAACTGCCCCTGTAACACACCAACCTGTGCCTGTGTGGCAGCAAGCTACCCCTGTAGTACCTGCACCTGACCCAGGAGATGGTCCCTCTCTGCTGTAACAGCCGCTAAATCTGGCTGTGTTGGCTGTGCTCTCACGGCGCCCTCTACCCTACCCACCAAACCAAAAATGAGCCTGTAACCCCGGCGTCATCCACTGTATCATCTCTCGGTCTCTCTGCTACCCAGACAGGGTCAAATGGCTGTGGTAGAGGTAGTGGTGCCTCTACATCCTCCCTCTGATACTGTGGGAAGGGAGGTGGCACATCCTGTTGTAGTCCTAGCTGTCATCGTACCCTCTCAAGGGGAATCCGCTCATACTCCCCGGGTCTCCGTCCAGCTATCCAGAAGATGTACTGGATCCATCGCAGCTGTGCTCAGGCTCCTCCACGGGTCTGATGGCCTCTGTATGGCCTCCATATAATATCTACTGTAGTCATACCCTCTAACATATGCCTGTAAAAAGTGACATCCTTCCCTAGGACCACTACTCGTGGCTGGCCCACGACCCCCAACCACCTCTAAAACCCATATCTGTAGACTTCCTGTGGCCATGGCTGCTAGGAAAACCCTACTGGTCATATACACATGATGTGCTCGTATGCCCAGCAGTGTAACAAGAATGTCGAACATATATCGAATCACCTCATACGGCGATAGCCCCAGAGCTCTCTGTATAGCTGCACCAGAAACACTGGTGCCCAAGCGTAGCAGGTGTGCTCCTCCACCATCTCATGTAAAATGCCCATCAGAGCCCATGGGAAGTAGCCTCCCTCTGAGTCAGGGAGGGCGAAGCAACTGATACCGACCATCATCAGCACGGCAAGCCGTGTCTCCCGTCGATGAGCGCGATACATCTCCCCATAGCCGATGCTCACACTATGATATGTAATCAATGGGGTCACATCCCTAAATACCTGCAGGATGCTATCCATCGCTGTCTCGGCATCCACCTGGAACACCTCCTCACCTATGATCGGTAGTCTCAGGATGCGATACACATCCTCTAGAGTGACTGTCATCTCTCCCGTAGGGAGATGGAAAGCATTGGTTGCCGGATCCCATCTCTCGATGAGGGAAACCATCAGGTTGTGGTCCCTATCCATAGCCCTATATCTCTGGACTCTGTCGAGTCCAACCTCCCACATAACTGCCCACTACACTGCGGTCACATGTGGCCGCATCCGCTCCAGTAGAGGCAGCATCTGATCTCGCATGGTCAACTGCTGGCGTGCCTGCAAAAACAACCCACTCCGTCAGGCCTACCCTTAACAAAACAACCAACCTAACCCTTTATACTTACTCACCCACCCAATCATCACCCAACTTTGTAAACACATCTACACCCACCTATCTTACCCTATACATCTATAAATCCCTCTCACTCCTACAATCCTTCTTTAAATATCCCACCCACTCCAATCAAACCTAAATCACCTAATCTCCCTCAACATCAATAACCCCACCCAACAAATATCTAAACTATCCCCTTTACCTATCCCACACCCTACCAACCACCCCAACCATACTCCACCCGCTCTACTCTCGCCCTCTAACCATACCCCAACCAATTTAACCCCTCCCAATCCATACACAACCCATAACCTATCCTACCCGAACCAACCCCAACCACCCAATTACCCCCCACCCCAATAACCTTTCCTACCCCAACCAATTTAACCCCTCCCAATTCATACACAACCCATAACCTATCCTACCCGAACCGACCCTAACCACCCAATTACCCCCCACCCCAATAACCTTTCCTACTCCAATCAACTTATCCCACCTAATCCCCATTCGTAATTCACCTACCTCACCCAACAACTCTACCTTCTCCCCCTTCACCCCAAAAATCTATCCTACCCGCCTAAAACAACACCCAACAAAACAAGTTTACAACCCTACCTCCTACCCATGGTGACCGCTATCGGTCACCCTCGACCGCTATCGGTCCCCCACCCACACTCTATGTCCAACTTTTATGAACCGACATCGGTCGACACATGACCGACGTTGGTCCCCTCACTTGCTAATCTACACCTAAACCTATGACCGATGTCGGTCGACTAGTGACCGACATCGGTCACTGTGGGGTTTCGGGGCCGAACCGAAAACGGCCCCCAAATCCCCTTTTTTTCCTATTTCTACCCATTTACCCAACACAATTGCCTAAAAACTTACCCACCCTGACGTTTTGGCCTACCTAACATATCTACCCAATCCATTTTACTGTTTACCTTCATTTATTCATTATTTTATCAAATTTTGGATTCCTACCCCAATACCCACATCCCAGCTAAATTCATCAAATTAACAAAAATAGGGGTTCAGAGCCTACCGGTATGACTACACGTCATCGTGGTGGGATAGGTGGTGGTGGTCCAGCTCCTCCAGCACCTCCTGCTCCTCCAGGCTGTGCCATAGCTCCAAATCTCCTCAGCAGGGTCCTCAACCAATCAAGCTCTACCTCCCGATCTCTGGGGCCTACCAATAACTCACTCACCCACTCAACTAGTGCCAACTCAGCCCAAACACATGACCCAATCAATTCAAAACTCAAACAAGAAAAAGTTGGCACTCAACTTCACAATGTGAAAATGACATGCCGTATTTTTTCTTTTTATAGGTTTTGACCTCTAACCGATATCGGTTAGGGCACGCCCTAGAAGACCGATATCGGTCTCCTAACCGATACCGGTCACCACTAACCGATATCGGTTACCTACTTAGTTTAACCTAACTCCTGCCCTTATCCACCAAGCTCCATTTTTCACCACATCGCCTACACCTGGCTTTGCTAAATAGCCTTATTTTGAATTCATCGGCTGACCCAAGGCCACAACCAACCAATCAGCCTGACCAAAGGCTGAACCAACCAATCGGCCGCAAGGCCAACCAACCAATCGGCCCGACCCAAGGCTGCAACCAACCAATCAGCCCGACCCAAGGCCACAACCAACCAATCAGCCTGACCCAAGGCCACAACCAACCAATCGGCCCAACCCAAGGCCACAACCAACCAATCGGCCTGACCCAAGGCCACAACCAACCAATCAGCCCGACCCAAGGCCGCAACCAATCAATCGGCCCGACCCAAGGCCGCAACCAACCAATCGGCCCGACCCAAGGCCGTAACCAACCAATCGGCCTGACCCAAGGCCACACCGTACCAATCGGCCAACCCAAGGCCGCACCAATTAAGTACCTCAACCAAGGCCCGCAAATTACGATTCTATCCACCCATCATGTAGTTGTTTGTTCAATCAAGCTCACCTGTTCGTGTTTTAGCATGACTAGGATACTTGAATTGATCAGCCGACCAGCTTTGCCTAGACCGAGACCGTGACGTTTATCTCAACCAAACCAACCATTTGGTACTGCCGAACATGCCTAAACATTCCAGTACCTTACCCATTATATCCCCTGGAGCTACTTCCTATGCCTTGGATACCAGGATTATATCAACCTTGTTTGGATAAACTATCGACCTTTGCCTATGAATTGCTTGCTCGCTCTTCAAATCGTGTACCCTGGTCGCACTACTACATTTCAACGTGCGTCTGCTTCCTTGAACTTACCCCACCATCTTACCATCATCTCATCATCATTCACCCTTTATCAACCCTATCCCTGATTTCACGTCACCTCAATCTGTGATAGATTTGAGGGGGATTACCTATACCCTTAACTGGGGCAACCACTTCTTATTATTGTCAGTGCAGCTTTACACGACAAGCTACACGACAACAAGGGGCAAATGTAGACACCAAATTTGGGTCTTACGACACCCTGTGCCCCGCATCTCGTCTCACAATCTAACCCTACCTCACCACCTAAACCTTACACACTTAATTATTTATTAATTACCTTATAATTAATAAATCCACATCTCCAACCCTGCCACCTCACCTCGCCACCTCACCATGACCTAGCCCTAACCCTAAACTAACCTAATTAAGACCTATGACTTGGTCTAGACCCACACCCATGACTCATCACCCCTCACCCACACCAAAACGAACCTAATAATGACTTGACCAAGCCCACAACTGACCCCTCAGGAGAAAAGGAGGGAAAGTTGGCTATTTTACTAAAAATAGCCAACTTTGACCTAACCGACATCGGTCCCTACTCGACCACCATCGGTTAGGTAACCGCCATCGGTTCCCTGTAAATGACCTCCCCCAACCAAAACCAAAGGATCCAAATTCATTTGAAGGATCCAAATTTGTTTGCAAGAGAGAGACAAGTGAGAGAGAGAGAAGAGGTTACAGAGAAGGAGTATTGAGCCCAAGACTGTAACTGAGCAACTAGATCACTGTCACACTCATCCAAACATTGGGAGAGTCAGAGGATAGCTTTGTCATCTCACTTCAGATTTCCAGATCATCGCAACTGAACCTTGCCTTCACCACTGCATTCTTTGGACCTACATCCACATCAGAAACTAGTAAGTAGTCTCTTTTATTGCCTTGTATGCTTCTAGACACTACTCTGTGAACTTTTGATTCATAGGGATTATAAGCTCACTCCTGGATCTACCACCCGGCAGGTACCCTGCACCTAACCTTCATTCATCCATCTCTATATTGCCCCAAAGACAGACCTTCTCACTCTCTGAGTCTTCTCTATCACCCTACAACTCCCCTCAACCATCTACCAACCTTCTAAGCCCCATAACCACCTTGTAACCAACCCCCATTTAAAATCCCCTAAATCACTGCCCCTACCAATATCGGTTATCCCCTACCGGTACCAGTTCTATAACCGTGGTCGGTTATCCAGTGACCGACATCGGTCACTGTGACTTATACCAAAAACCAACCTTTCACCTATTTACCTCCAAACAATCTCATATCCAGCCTTGTCTATCCCTGTAACTTGATCTGAACGTATCAATAACCAGTGACCAAACAAACAACATGACATTTTATTATTGGTAGTTTAGTCTCTATTGCTTTTAGTAACGAGGTACCTAAATCGTGATTTCACAATAGCTTCTTTATTATCATTTGCATTAATTTTTATTAAAAGGGAACTGACCACCTTCGAAAGGAAGTCTAATATTTCCTGGGCCCAAGGCAGTTCCCTCACTTATTGTTTAACAAAAATCTGGTGGTCTTGCATTCTTATTTACAGGTAGTCCTTCCCAGACAAAAAGGAGTTCTTCACAATCAGTCTGATCTCTCTACGGTACGCGCACACCTTCCCAACACTCAACAGGTATTCCTCCTAGCCCTAACCCTTATCTGTTTCTCAAGAGAATGAAAAGATAGAAGTAACTCTATTCTAGAACTGAAATGAAGTTGGATAACACATTTTTTATCCTACCTGCTATGATTTTAGTAATCAATTTGTAACTGGTGTTGCAAAAACTTATAGGTCTAAAGTCCTTAATATATTTGGCTCCATTAAATTTTGGAATGAGAACTAAGAAGGCATTGTTAATCTATTTCAGTAATTTCCCATTGCTGAAGAAATATCGAACCATCTCAATAACCTCCTGCTTAATCACTTCCCAAAATTTTTGAAATAAGAAACCATGGAAATTGTTTAGGCCAAGAGATTTATTTAGTTCCATATCAAAAACTAAAAATCTGATTTCCTTCTTAGTGGGCCTCTTTAAGATTTCTCTATTTTCTTGAGGAGATATAACATTTTGGAATTGATCAAGAACTTTATTCTAAACATTCACATCTAGAACCAGTCCCGCATGGAATATATCCTTGAAATAATTTATGATTGTTTCATTGATTTCCTTAACCTCTACAGTAAGCTCCCCATCTTCTCTCCTGATTTCACTTATCTTCAAAATATTGGCCTTGGAATTGACAGTGAAGTGAAATAATTTTGTGTTCCTATCTCCTTCATTTAACCATTTCACCCTATATTTTTGTCTCTAGTAAACTTCTTCCTTAGACAGAAAGTCATGGTATTCAATTAATAATTATCTTTGAGAACCAGATTCAAAACATCCTCCTCCATAAGTTCCTCAATAGTTCATAAGTCTTCAGCTATCCTGATTTTCCCTTGGAAAATATTCCCAAAGATTTCCTTGTTCCATATTTTAAGGTTACTTTTAACATTATTCAACTTCAAGTTCAATCTATAGCTAGTAACTCCTTAGGCTTGAAAACACCAACATTCTTGAATTTTATTGAAAATGTTCAGGTGTTTGAGCCACATATTTTTGAACCTAAAGGGTTTGGATTTCTTAGGAAGATTCATGCAAAAATTTAGGAGAATGGTATTATGATCTGAACCTATTCTAGGATGAGTAGTTAGAGAGTAGAGTTGATTAATAATACACAGATAGCTAACCAAAAATCTGTCCATTCTAATCTGAATGAGTTCGGTTCCCATTCTTATGCTAACTTGTGTATTTTGATCCCTCGAAATCTAAGTCAAAAAGATCATTTTAATAAAAAAATAGCCAAATCCTCCATACTATCAGAGTAAGAAATGAAACCTCCTTTTTTACCCCCAGGGAGAGGGGAGTATTGAAATCCCCCCAATGATCCAGTCTCTTTCCTTAAATAATTTTTTGAAAATAGAAAGGTACTCCCATAATTTTCTCCTTTCACAAACCCTATTTAGAGCATAAATTTTGGAGATAAAATAGGTCTTATTTGATTAATCTATATGAAACTGATGGAAACATACCATAGAGAAGTAAGAATCACCTCTCCCTTCACCAATTTTGGATTCCACATGGTGATAATACCAGAGGCCCCAGAAGATATAACGCCTTCCCAATAAACTTCCTTCTAGATAATCCTACTAACATACCTAAATATCTCCAAACAAATGTTAATTTCTTGAAGCATAAAGATGTTAGGTTTATTTTTAATCCTAATATCCTTAACTAGTCTATGCTTACTGAGGTTATTCAAAACCCTAATATTACAAGAGAGAAGAATCATTAATTCCTTATAAAAGAGGAGAAAACCTTCCCCAAAGTTTTTTAAGCTCCCTGATCAACATCCTTCCTAGCAGAATTTTCCTTCAATTCCTTATTAATTTTCCTACCCCTTGAAGTTGACTCCTTTCCTACATCTACTCTAGATTTGCTTCAGGTAAATGGATTATATATGTTTACCAATGCTTTTGGGGAGGAATCACCTTCATACATTTCTGGAACATCTCTCATCAAGAGCTCAAAATAATTTGAGGTTATAATAACATCATCTTGTCTTTTTCCATAGGACATTTGTCCCACTGAAGATACCTCCTCTAGAGAGAGGCCAAGAGCCACATTCAAAGCATAGTTTCCTTTAGATTAAAAAACATTCTCCAACTTTATTTCAGGAACCACCTCCTCCATAACAAGAGCCTCGTTATCTTGATCTTATTTGATGTCTAATCCCTTGACCTTATTTCCCCCTTAGGAAAAGCTATGGGGCTATGTTTTTAGAACTTCCTGATTTTGAACCTTGTCAATGTTCACCACTTTACCATTTTTCCCAACCTTCCTCCATTCTTTATTCTCCTCATAATTTTTCTATGGTGGAGGTTTGGGTCTTGACTCATTTTTTTTATAGGGGACACCTCTTGAAATAATGACCAATCAACTTGCATTTACTGTAAGAAAAAGGAGATGGTTCATATTCAAATATTTGCACCCAGTCCCCCGATGTGGTAATCATTTTAATTTTTCCTTATAGGTTATCATCTTGGCACATATTCACGTAGAATCTTGCATGGGTCAACCTTGTCTTGGCCTTAGTGATCGGATCAATCACTATAGGAGATCCCAAGCTCTTAGCAATCCCTATAAGAACCTCAGGTTTCCAAAACTCAAGAGGCATCCCAAGAAGATTTACCCAAATTAGAAACTTTGAAACAATATTTTGTAAGGTATTAAATATCGATTCCCATTTCTGAACCACCACATGAGATTTACCAATAAACCACGGCCCCTCAGCCATAATTTTAGCCACGTGTTCTTTAGTGGGAAGAGTGATCAGGAAATAACCATTAGCATAAGTCGTAACCTCAATGGATCCATTAAAATCCCATCTTCTCTTGGCCCAGCCTCTAAAATAGTTTTTATTAGATTAGGCAAAAAATAGGGATTGACTCCTAGGGGCCAGTACAAAAGAGAGGAATGCAACAAGCAACAAAACAGGAAAAAAACCTAAAAGGGGTCCCAGAAAGATGATTTAAACATGCTTAACTCTTACATTGCAAGATCTGGACCTCAGAGAGGACAGAAAAGACCTAAAAGCAACAAGACACCATAGTTTGCAAGAAGTCCACACATAGTTTAGAGAACAAAAAACCTCTGCAACAATAAAAAAACCACCGAAGGCCCCAGACTAGTAACAGCCATCTTGGATTCTAGTACCACCTACTCCTCCTTTGAGCTACTTATACAAAAGTTGAATCTCCTCCTTTTCTTTTCCCCTTCAATCCCCTCCACTCTGTCAAGCATAAATTTAACGTAAATCTCCAGCTCCTTCATTTTGTGTTTTATCTGGACTTGATCCATGACCATCTTCTTTAATATGTTGATGATGTTCAGAATGGACTCCCTTTCCCCCTCGTTCATGTCTTCCATGGATTTTAGGACCCCTTCTAAATACAACATCTTCCTACTCCATTCTTCAAAAATAATGGGATCTCCCACAAATTCATTCTTTGTCGAAGTGTTGGCTTCCCCAACACCACCCTCATTTTTATCTTTATCTTTCTCATTCCCTCGGAGGATACCATTACCCACTTTAATTTTAGTTAAACACTTTACAAGAGTAATATCATCTTCCTTGGCTTGCTCCTCCAGGGCCATTTTCAAATGATAATCCATAACCAGCTTGCCATTCTCAACTAGAAGAAGAATCAGGCCCTTATGGAGGGGCAACTCATATTTCTCATTCTGGAATGCCATCAACAAATTTGAAAGAGAGGTGGCAAGAAAAAAGGTAATAATAACCATAAACTTGTGACAGAACATGTTGAGGAAGGTCATGTGATGGGTATAGATTTTTTTATACTTACCCTCTAGCGTAATATATTTCATAACTTGAAGGAAAACATCCTTCCAAACCCCAGGAATGTATGAACGCATAATTCCATCCATGAAGAAGTAACATGTCTCCTTGCCAATGAAAAATTGATCAATCTCGAGGTCTATACGGGTTCTTTCCTTGTAGATATTTAACCCTTCCATCTTCATATCAGTCACCCTAGCAATATTGGACTCTGAGACCCCAACCTCCACACCGTGGACAGTAAAAACCCCCTCTTTACAGGCTTTTCTGAAGTCCTTTGATAGATCTGGGTCATGACAATGTAATTTAGCAATATAATTGCTAAATCCTCCAACTATAAGCTTGTTCCAAAGATCCTGGTTACTCTCCTCCATGTTCTAACTAGCAGGTTCCACTCGAATCCTGTCTCCACCCATCTACATGTTGCCAAAGTTGTCGTCCCAGTAAAATATTTCCATAACCAACAAGTTGTTCGCCCTATCAAAGGTCGAACAGAAAAAATGCTTTTTGTAAAATCTAGCATGGTACATGGAATACTTTCCCCCACTCGTGCCGGCATCATTTATCCTAGCGCCTTCTATCCTTAATGATTTCATCATTAATATTAGGGGTAATCTCTCTCCTTTGCACCAAATTTTGTACTCATTACTAAGAACTCCCACATTGGCCATCTTATCCACACATTTATTTCCCTGCCTCAAGGTATGATTGATAGATATCTTATCAAAATACTTTAGCAATTCCTTGATATCTTGAATGATGTTTTTTAATGACCAATTGATCTTACTCCTATTGAGAAGAGAATTTATAACAATTAAGGAGTCACCTTCAATCTGGATGTCCTTAAGGCCTTTTTCCTTAGCAACCAAAATACCCCATAGGAGGGCTCTAGCTTTAGCCATGTTATTAGTCTGCTTTCACAAGGGGCCCGCATAGATGAAAAACCAATCACCCTCACTATTCCTTAAGATACCCCCTCCCCTAGCTTGACTAGGACTCCCCTTTGAAGCCCCATCAAAATTGATCTTGATCATATTTCCCATAGGTCTAATCTAATAAACATTCTTACTAGGGCTTTTGATCTTAACCAGACTATAGCCAAACTTATCTAGCACTTCCTACTCCCCTTTCAGGCAAGGATTTTTTATTTTATCTTTAAACAATTTGAGATTTTCCTTTATGGCAGCTAGGATTTTCCTTTTAGCCACCACAATTAGAGGTTTCTGATCTCTAAAAACACTATCATTCCTTATTTTCCACAGAACCCATAAGAGATGAGGTAGAATAATCTTCCAGGCCCAGGATAGATAAGGGAACCTAAAAGGGCTCTCCCATTGAGTACAACAATCCTCCATATTCGAAGGCATAATCCATTGCATGTTGAAAAGATCTAAAATCAGCGAGAAGACTTCTTTAGAGAAAGGGCAATATAAAAAAGATGATTAAAATTCTCTTCCCCTCTCTGACATAGAGTGCACTGTACGATGGAAAAGTGACATGCAAGCATGGGAATCTACAAGTACCTCTTCCTCGTACCTGACCTCCTGAGGTCATGTTGAGACATCCGGTGAATGTTGAATGTGAATGAATACAGAAAAGCTAATAGGGAAATCTTATGTCCTCAATACGCAATAATGGAATCTGTGAATCTAAGGCGAAGAAGGCCCTTCTAACCTGAATTGGTGTAATGGTTCGTTCGGATATAATGGTTGTTTGGAGGCTCCAATCAATTTCAAGCTCTATTGAGATCCTGTTTCTTGGTTATTAGATACGTGGGAAGTGACCTGTGGGAGCTTCATATATATCTCCAAACAAGGTCATGAAAATGGTGATGGGAGGTTTAGTGGATTTGTAGTGAACTATAGATGGTTTTCTGGTCTATCCCAAAAAATATTAGATTGATCAGCTTCTATATTTAATATGGCGAATTGCGTTATGATATCTGGCAGGAGTGTTGAGGATCTAAATACCAGCGTTTGTAAGCCGATGTCAATACTTAATTGATTTGCAGGCCCATTGGGTTGTGGGACTTGGGGATCACAACCATGAGTTCATGGTTGTTGTGGACTTGTTATGGTCATGTGAAGAATCAATCCCTTCTTCTGACTATCCAGTAATCATATGCCTTTTTAGCCTTTATGTTTAGAACTAGAAGTTATGTGATTTTCTTGGAATACCTTACCTATGTTCTGACAAATTGAATGTGTAAGCTAGTATCTATGTCAACGAGGAGGTCTCTTATGTCAAGCTGTGGAACTAAAGGATCGCAACCAAATACTTTCTCTCTTTCAAATCCTTACACGGTCATTCGGATATTTTATCAAGGTAGTTTATAGTTAGGATGATTTGACCAAAATGTGTAAGCTTTGTCATCTTCGATGTTTAACCCCTCAGTTGTTAACTAATTACTTGTAGGTTTGTTGTTGCTCAAAAGACCTATATCCTAAGGTTCTGATCTATATCAACTGATGTTGTGGGTAGATTTGGCTGAGGCACTATGGGTACAAATATATATTCTCTAGGCTCTCTAGGTCCTGTGATTGTCATGAAAAATGATTCAACTTTTAACTAAAATTAATAAACTGATTACGAAAGAAATATTTACACTATGCAATAATTCTTATATTTTTGTATTTTCAATAACGTATTTCAATGAAATTAAAGAGCAGCTACTCTAGTATATTTATAAAATGGACAACTAATCTAGTAACAGAATAAAAACAAGCAAAGTAACTTGGTATGGCTATTTGCCTTTGTAGTTGTGATTTTATCCTAAATATCTAATCAGCTATTTATTTTGAATTGAAAGACTCTTGATCCTACCTCAGAAGTGAGGAATGAATCATAGTTTCTCAGAAACTATCAATCCCCACAGCTTCCCTAGTGATATCGAGAGAATTTTTTGAATAAAATAAAATAATTCACTACTCTATTTGATATGTTGTAACTAGAACTTTGATAGTTCAAACCTAGCGTTTACTAAACAGTGGTAAATCCAATTGTGTGTGATTTCATCCCCTCAGTGTGATCTCCTCATTCCTTCGTGTCCTTGTCAATTCAAAAAGTGTGTATATGATAGTATCAATAGAAGATGGTGATCGAACAATGGTAGCTTTAGATATAGGCCGAATACAATGCGAGTAGGAGAGGGATAACACAAGTGAATAGAGCTTGACTATGCAATTCCTAGCGGGATTTATTGTGGGAATACAACACAAGTGTACCAAGAGTTTTAGAATCTATCCTTGTGAAAAAATAAAAAATTGCAACTTTTAATGGATTCTAAGCTGGAAATGAAGTTATTCTATGTTAAATTGATTGTATGGAGCAGCAATGGAACAAGAATGAAACAAGAAGATTGAATGACTTCTAAACAACAAAGGAAAATAGATAATTGATGCAAAACATGAAGCTAGTAGAACTCTAAGAAAGAAATTCAAAGACTGAATAATAAAATTGAGAAGATGAGGGGCCATTTGTTTGAAAACAAGTTGGCTATTTATAACCAATGCATTTAGTAGAGGGTAACTCCCATTTAAACTCTTTTACTATAAACAAAGGAAAAACACTATTCACAGGGAACAAAAAACATTAATGCAAGCCAAAGTGGTTGAAGAAAGAGTGTAAAATTGAAGATTTACGTTTGACACAATCATCAGAAGAATCTAGAAAATATGAATAGGACCGCCACCCTATGTAAGGTGGTAGTTATGGGATTGCCGCTCTGTCTTGGGTAGCGGTCATAGGACCGCCACCCAGGCAAGGCGGCGGTTTCGTCATTTAAGACAAAATGCAGGAAAAAAAGGGGGGAAAGGAAAAAAAAAAGCATGGGGAGGGCAAGCGGGGTATGTGGGATACAAATGTATACTTGGCAATTCTTTCTAGATTCCGAACACCTTGCAAGGAGACACGTATCATCATTGGGGTATGTGTAACATCGTTCCAGCGGTGTAGTACCCTACAATTTTGGGTATGTACATATTGCCCCCTCAGAGAAGCATCTTAGCCATGAAGAGGCATAAAATGGTGGATCTAAGTATGGCGGTCCCGAAATGGGGAGTTAGGAGTTATACTTGACATGCCCATGTGCTGGAAAGTCGCCATCCAAGATCTCGCTACCTGCAAAAATGAAAAAGGGGACTTAAGTGCAGATAGATAAAATAAATTGAGAGATAAAAAAAATTGATATGAAATGAGGACTTACCATCTACGTGGGGTTTAGAACTTACCTCCTTCGATGCTCTGACCCTGTGAAAGACATTCAAAATCAATCTAAAAGGGCTATATATATAAAACAAACTCATTTTACTATTCATTTGTGAGGATTGATTTGATAGTTTTTGAGCTCTGGGACCCATGGTGATGGTTTTCGATGAGAGTATAGTCAAAACATGCATGGTGTGATAGTGATCATGCCTCTGAGAGTGGAACATCGACCCACGAAGTCTCAGGTTAGTTCTTCTCAATTTATTGTTTTTAGACCTAAAATTTGGAAATGATGAAATCTTTGTCCTAGGGGGTATTTTTGAAAATATTAGTTTTAAACGTGTCTCTAGGGGGGGCGCCCATAGGGTAGGCTTCTTTTTAGTTAAAATGGTGTATTTTCTTGTTTTTGGGCATTTTTTAGGGCTTAAGACCCATTTGTATTTGTAGGACAGGACCGCCACCCTATGCAGGGCGGTAGTTACGGGACCACCACCTTAGAAGGTGGCGGTCACGGAACCACCGCTCTACATAGGGAAACGTCCATGACAGAGAGCCAAAATAATACCATAATTAAATTATTTTTGCATGTTTAGCATTTTTACTTGTTCTTAATAGTTTTTCTAATTGGATTTTAGTGCTAACTTACTCCTTTTTTGTGTTTTTGGGTGTATGCAGAAGAAGGAGGAGTATATTAGATGGAACTGAGAGAGGGAGTGTGATTGGATCCCAATAGTGTTAGAGGAACTCTCCCAAGCAGAGCGAGATACTCCTCAGAGGGTTGGCATTTGGAGGATTACACAGGTTCCTCACGTTGCACCTGCCAGTGACATACTATGTGACTTATTTTCATACTGGGATGTGGATCGAAACACCTTCCAATTTCCAGGAGTTAGGGGTGAGTGTTCCATCACCCTGGAGGATGTTTACCATATACTGGGGGTTTCAATCCTTGGGTGGTGGATGTCTCTTAAGACAGTAGTATCGAGATCCCAGGTGGTTCAGTGGGCCACCCACATGGGGGATGCAGTTGTATCGATGGGATCGAAGAAGGGAGTGAGGATCCACTCCATTATTGAGTCAGACATTCATGTGCTCCACAAGGCCATCATGGGCATCCTTGCTTTGAGAATGATTGGGGACAAGGGAGGAGACACTCTCTTATACTGTTGGGCCCCCATTATTTCATAGATTGAGGGCCATGGATGTGTCTATGCTTAGGGAGAAGACATCCTTGGGACTACCTACCATGATTTATACAGGGTAGTCTGATTACAGGGACAGTCACTGAGCCACCCGAATTTTTTCATGAGTTGGGTGTATGAGCATATCACCCCATATGGGAGAGGTGTAGAGGTAGAGGATCCTAGGGCCGTCATGGCAGTGAGGTGGACAAGGATGACAGTTCTTAGAGCACCTCACTAGCTAGTGGCCTCCTTGACCATTGAAGACATGGAAGCCACTCTTTATTAGGCCATGGCAGGGGTATGGGGAGAGGATACTGTTACATTTATTTCTTGTCAGACTACCAGCTAGTTGGTAGACAGGGTGGGGAAGTTGGAGATACACCCCTTTAATAGAGTACCACAATAGTTTGACCTCCCCTATAGTGACATGCTTCCTCCAATGGGGCCAGTGTATATATCTATCCATGAGGCTCGGGGAGGTCCTAGAGGCCGGGGTTGGACTATTGTTACTCCTGGTGTTCCTATTGTAGCCAGGAGGGTGGTACATGCTCGAGGGAGAGCCGGTGCTCCTCAAGCACCCTTACTTTGGATTACCGCCGGTCCCACCCAAAGTAGTGATGAGCCTATTGACATGGAATCTGAGTCTAAGGAGTTCATTAGGGGAGAGATAGAGGAGGATACAAAGGAGATGGAGATCAGTGAGATGGGTGGGGGAGATGATAGTGATCCCAAGTGGAATGAAACTCAGGATATCCTATGGGCCGCGAGGGCGGAGTGGAGTGCACATAGGGTGAATCTGGTATCAGAGGAGTTTCTCTCTCAGGACTTAGGTGGAGATGGCGAGTCTGATGTAGGCCGTCACATTGCCCTAGACGTAGGAGAGGGACACCATTCAGTGGTGGCGTTAGTGGCAAGCACGGATCCTAGAGATCCTTCTTGGAGGCCCAGAGATCTGAGTGAGTTGTCACTCATCTCTTGACATTTATTTTAGTTATAATTGCCTTAGTTGTTATTTATTTTTGTTTTTTTTACTCTCAATTTTATCTTTTGATCATTTTCCAACTTGTTTTCTCCTTTGTGTGCAGCGACTGCTAATGAGTGGCGAGACTTGATTCACTAAGTATGCATCGATACCCTGTTGCTTCCCTCAGAGAAGACTCGTGCTGAGCTATCTGTAGATGTGGGGGAGCCTTCAGCAGCCGGTAGGCATACTAATGTTTTTACCTCTATCTGGCATGCGGAGAAGATCATGACTTCTCTCCATACTGAGGTAGATGGATATAGGATGGTCGAGTGCTTGATGAGGAGGAGTCATTCTCATAGCGAGATGGTAGCTACTGGCCGTGACCGTGAGCCCTCAGTGCATTTGGAGCGCCAGTGTAGCCGGAGTCCTAGATGTGGTTGTGCGCCTTCTGAGGGATCCCATAGGGATTGAGAGGCCAATTTTGTAGTATTTTATCAGATATATGTATGAGTTATTTTTTATTTTTTGGGCTCATTGAGCATTTTGACCATGCCTAGTGCATGATGACATTGTATATGAAACTTGATTTATATATATATATATATATATTTGGATCCAGACTCTTGGTGCCTAGAATTTTTGACTTGTTTCCACATGTGTACTTAGATGTTTTTAGAATATTTATTTTTCATGCTTTTCAGAATGTATGCGATGGATAACAAATGATAGTAAACAGAACATTTTACTTTGTATGTTTTTTGTAATGCTGATATGAGATGACACTAACATATGGTAGTACTGAAATTTTGAACTCTTTGGGTGATGTTTGTAATTTCTTCTTATGTTGGCAAAACGTGATGAATGTTTATTGATAAAGAGATGAATTTCCCCCATTACCAAATCCACGCAACCAGTAAGATGCGAGGGCTCTACACCAAGAGTTGAGAAGGGCACAAATTGAATGAGTTTGACTGAATGGAACGATGAGAGATAGAAAAACTAGTAACAGAAACAAAACTTAGACCTACACACCTACCCTACATAGAACTACCACTAGGCTTAGAAGGCCACTTACTTTCCAGTTTATCTAGACTTAGATTCATAAATGGCAACCTTGGTTGATAAAATCTAGTTTTGAGGATTTGATCTCTTTGGAATTGGATATTTGGATATTTGTTTTCTCTTAATAGAATTTGATTTGTGTTTTTAGCATACCAAGATTTGTTAATTTGTGTGACTGGACCCCCCACACACTACCTCATGCCACTAGTAAGAAGCATGGGTTTGCCACCAAAGGCAAGATATAACTGAGTAAGGGCACTTCTTTCCTTTCCCAACCTCACACCACCAGTAAGAGATGTGGGATTATCACCAAAGGTTGATGGGGTAAAGAAGTGTGTAAAATAAAATATTTTGTTTGCTTGGTGCTTTTGATTTCATTTGATTTTGATATTTCTGATCTATGAATTTGGGATATCCTTTCATTCAAAGAGATTTAAGAGGGATAGATGTGACACCAAGCAGCTTCTAGAATAGACCGTAGGCAAGGACAACTTCACCTAGTAGAAAGAAAGAGCAAAACCAAGTATGCATGCCTCGGTATGGTTTTCGTCAATACTTGTCTGTCAAACTTGATGAGAAGGTTTGAAAATACTTGATGATGTTTGAATAGATGTGATTTGAATGCTTTTGCCAATACTTTCATAAATTTGTAACAGATTGCTTAAGAGTAAGCTCCTAGACTACAATTTGTATGAAATGAGTGGACAAAATGAAACAACTAAATGACTAATGCAATGTAGGTAGTTATAATGTACAAGTAATGATTTTGATGTTTTATGCATAAAAATGTTTAAGATGCAAGGAATTGATAGTTTCATTGAATTCCTCACCTTCTAGTGTGCACAAAATATATGCACCATTATCATAGTCCTTCATGACTCGGTATGGGCCCAACTATTTGGGCCGGAACTTCCTTCCTTCACTGGTTTTCTTATTGATCCAGCTGTATATTCTTAGAACTAGATCTCCCTCATATATTTCTTGCTCATAGAATTTTTGTTGTACTTCCAGCACATCTGGTTGGCATAGGCTTTGTGCCTTTGTTCAGCATTTAGCCTGACCTCGTCAAGGCTTTCTAGTTGAGAGAGGCGTGCCTCCCTATAAGCTTCTTCATCCAGAATCCCTTGTAATGAGATGCGGAGACTAGGTATTTCAACCTTGAGCGGGAGAACTGCTTCTGCCCCAAATACCAGCGAGAAAGGAGTTGATCTTATTGGTGTTCTTATTGAGGTTTGATGGGCCCATAAGGCCAGATATAGTTTTAAATGCCAATCTCACTTGTTCTCTTTGACCGTTTTGAGAACAATAGCCTTTAATGTTTTGTTTGTCACTTCGGCCTGCCCATTGACTTGAGGGTAGTACAGAGAGGCCGTGTGATGGTTTATCTTGAATTTTCTACATAACTCATGGACTTATTTGTTTTTAAAGGATGCGCCATTATCTGAGATAATGACTTGTGGGACACCACACCTGTAAATCATTTGATTCAAAATGAATTTGGCAATTACCGAACCTGATAAAGTGGTGAGAGGCATGGGCTCCACCCATTTGGTAAAATATTATGTGGCTGTAATTATAAAATTATGGACATCAGTTGATGAGGGAGAGAACTTCCCTATCAAGTCTAGAGCCCATGTGGAGAAGGGCCACGGGGTCGCTATTGGCTGCAGAGATTGTGATGGCATGTGAATCTCGTGAGAGAATTCTTGGCATTTTTGGAACTTACGTACAAATACCACTGCATCATGCTTGAGAGTGGGCCAAAAATAGCCCATCTGATGTATTTTGCGAGTGGTGGTGTGACCACCAAAGTGGCCTCCACATATCCCATTGTGGGATTCATGAAGAATCTTTTTGGATTCTTCTGTGTTGATGCATCTTAGAAGCATGCCGTCGAAGGCTTTACGATAGAGTACCTATTCTAAAACAACATATTTGGTGGTAATAATGCGTAACCACCTTCTTTTTTGTAATGTGGCACCTTCCGGGTATGTGTGTCTATGATAAAATTGATGATATTAGTGTACCAGGGACATGTAAAGATGGGGGGCCTGGTTTTGACAAAGTATATACAGTCATCAAGAAAGTCCAGATTTACCAGATTGCCTCCATCTAGTGGATTTTCAGCTAACCAATATGTAATGATTTGTCCCTTAATAGATTTTTGGTTTACGAATGTCAACTCAAATTCACCCATTAAGGTTATGAAACGTCCAGCCTTTTCAGATAAAGATCCTTGCGTGAGGAATGTTCATAAATGATCTATCTTTACAATGACCCTCGTTTCTTGGTTAAACATGTAATGTCTTAAATGTTTTGTTGCAAAGACTTAGGCAAGGCATTCTCTCTCTGCCTATGTATAACATTTTTCATAATCGAGCAACGTTCTGCTAATAAAATAGACCGCACGTTCTCGTTTATCATTGTCTTCTTAAGCCAGCATGGAGGCTAGTGAGACATGAGTGGCTCATGAGTATAAGATCAAAGGGCGGTCTAGTTTGGGAGGCATTAGCGTGGGTGGAGACAACAAGAAGTGTTTAACTGCTTCAAAGGCTTCATTGCATTCTTCATTCCAATCAATGTTATAATATTTTTTTAATAGATTGTTGATTGGATGAATGGAAAAACTTAAATCTGGGATGAACCTTCGGATTGCACTGAGTTTCCCAAGAAATGACCTGATTCCAGACTCATCCGATGGTGGGATCATTTTGAGAACAACTCATATTTTGGTTGGATCAACATCAATCCCTCGTGAAGATATAATGTAGCCTAGAAGTTTTCCTCCTGTCACACCAAACACTCACTTCTCTGGGTTTAATGTGATGTCATATTAAATTAATCATGAGAGGATGATACAAAGCACTTATGGATGATCACAACGTTTCTTGGCCTTAGCCAATAAGTCATCCACATAGGATTCCACAATTTTATGGATAAGATCATGGAATATATATGTCATTGCCGCTGATAAGTAGCACCAGCATTCTTAAGACCAAATGGCATGATAACGTAGCAATAAGTTCCCTAGGGGGTTATGAATGTAGTTTTGGCTTGATCTTGTTTAGATATTTTAATATGATTATACCCTAAGAACCCATCCATGAGGAACAACCGTTCAAATCCAGTTGTTGCATCAACAATAACATCAATGGATGGTAATGGGAAGTCATTCTTCGGACAACCTTTGTTAATATCCTGAAAATCTATGCAAATGCGTATCTTCCCATTATTTTTGAGAACAGGGATGATATTAGATACCCAATGTGAATATTCAATGGGCTTGATGAATTTTTGTTACTTCCTCTTTTACCATGAGAGCCACTTTTGGCTTCATTGGTCTTGACTTTTGTTCAATTGGTTTCACATCTGGTTTAGTAACAATATTATGCACCACGACATGTGGTGCAATGCCCGTCATTTCTTTATAGTTAAATGTGAAAGCCTTTTGATGTTCTTTGAGGATTTGGGTGTGTATTTCTATCTCCTCCGGAATTAACAAGGATCCCAACTTCAAAACCTTTGGTTCTTCCTCCGTCCCAATGTTTATGTCAATGGTTTCTTCTATTAAAGAAGTGTTACCTTCTTTAAATTCAGGTGGGGCTAAAGGTAGTTCCAAACTTTCTCCGTCTTCTATCTCATAGATATCAAGATCCTTCTATGGAGGAGACTCTACCATGGGATTTCCAAAATAGGAAGAGGAATGTGGTATTAGGGAGAGATCCACTATGCGGTAAGTAAGGTATAGCTCCGCATAGGCATTTAGATATTTGAGAGTAACTATATCATCGTCAAAGTGATCTACAATAGAAAAATCATCCTCATCTTCTCCATGAGTCAGGAGTTAGTTTGTTGATATTTTATGCACTAATAGTTCAGTACGAAGTGATACTGTGAAATTTGTATCTTCCAACTCACTATTTGGAGTGAAACGGGAAGATGAGGTTGCTATCGAGTCTGTGAGAAGGTTCTACTCTCATGGGATTGCTTCAATTGATATGAAGTTAAATCCCTTGCTTAGATCTAATACTACTATTTTATAGAGTTTTAAATGTTCAGCCCTAGCTTCATATACCTCAGAGACTTGGTTTGTAACTAGTTGTGAGTCTCCTAGCACTCTAATGTTATTGACACCCATTCTTTTGGCTAGGATGAGGCCAAGGAGGAGAGATTTGTACTCAACCTCATTGTTTGTACATTCAAAGTTTAATTTAAAGGTGAAAGGTAGGATCTTTCCCTTGGGTGAAGTAAATATTACTCCTGCCCCAACTCCAAAGTGACATCTAGCTCCATTAAAGTGGAGCGTCCAATACTTGCTTGGAAAAATAGATGTTGGGGTATCTGTCGTATCTATTTCTTTTGCTTTGATTACTTCTACCATAAAATTTTCATCTGATGGAAGAGAAGCAATTCCCAAGGTGTGTCTCATACCCATAGAATCAAATGGTAGGAGAATAGGTAAGTCTTTCTCTAGAAACTCGACAATTTTTGCGGTAGTCCCTAGTGACACTGTTTTTATAACATTGGTCTCATTTTTGAGTGTTGGAATGTCCTCGGTTGGATTTGTAACTTCTAACTTTGTGGTGGGTATCAACTCTTCTTTTGGTTTTGAATTAATTGGTTTGATGAGTTGATTTTTTGGGAGTTAAAACTTGGAGTGAACACCTGGTATTTTCTTCAAATCAGCTAGGTGTATATCGAAGGGTTTTGGGTCACCTTGCACCACAAATATTTTCCCTAAGTGTAGAAATATTATTTCTTAGAATAACGTGGAAGGGATTTCCTTCATGCGGTGTATCCATAGCTGACCAAGGATCATATTATAGTTGGTTTCCTGATATATAATATAAAACTCGGTGAGGACCGTCTTGGGTCCTAAAGTGACTGGTAAAACTATGGTTCCAATCGAAGTGGCCTTGAGACTATCATATCCTCTTAGCATATTTCATGTTGTGGAAAAATTTGTCTCTCCATATCCTAAATTTTGAAGAAAAGTGAAGGGGACTATATTAACTACTACCCCATTGTCAACCATTACACGTTTAACATAATTATTGTAGGCCCATACTTGTAAATGTAAAGTTAGGTCACCTCTTCATGCAATTTCAACGTCTATTGGCATTTTACTTATATCGAATATAAATGTTGTATCCCTATCTAGCTGCCCTAGAGGATAAATGTCAAAGTCCACATGATTTACTTACATTTCCAGAGGAGGAGTGATGTTGATTAAATGACCTAGGCTTAACACTTCTAAGAGGGAAGCTCTGTGGGTGGGAGAGTTCTTTAACAAATCCAAAAAGGAGATGTGAGAGAAGGTTTTAGTTAAATCGTTAATTAAATCATAGGTGCCTATGGGTTTTACCAATGTTTGTTGACTGTTGTCTGGTTCCAATGGATAACTTGGAGTAGGTTGGGATGATTAATCCCATGTTCTTGTTATGGTTTCTATGGGTAGCTTGGTGTCTAACTCTACCAAACCAACTATCTTGGTTTGGGGTTGAGTTCCTAGTTGGGGTGCGACTAGTGGATTTAATGAAGTTGAAGCTTCATGATCATTGTTTCCTATTATGACACCCTTGTTTTTTCCATTAGGATCTAGCCTGTTATTGTTAGAATGGTTTGGGAGTGGATCATTAAAGATCTTGAGGGGTGCATTTTGAGGGTATATTGCCCCTGCATAAGTGTTTGGCGTGCGTACTACATAATTTGCTAAAAACATATCTATAAATAGTTGCTTTTGATCTTTTGGAAAATGCTACATGAATTTATTGTATTCACAAAAAGTCCTAGTATCGTGGCCTTGAATATTGTGGAAGCCACAATATAACTTGGGATTATAATTTCGAGGCTGTTGATTTATAATTTGTTGTGGCCCAAAGTTCTGATAAGGTTTTTGGTTGTTAGAGTTAAAATTTTGAGGCTGTTGCCTTTGGTTTTGACTCTGATATCTAGTTGGGTTTCGATTTGGACTTTGTGTTTAGATTTTTCATTATTGTTTTTGTTGTTGTTGTCATGGTGGATGATTAAAATCCACCACATTGATTGTTGGAGTAAAATTGTTATTTCACTAATTATTAGCAGGTGGTGAAATGTTTACAACATTTTCTCTTTTAACTTGGTTAGTTACTCCATCTGTTGTGACTCCGTGGTTCTTGTTAAGGATATTAGGTCCTTGATTAACATTCTCAGCATTGGGATAGGCCGTGGTGTTCTGATTGGGAGTGGTTTATTTCCCATTCATCCCATATGTCTTATGACCACTATCTATCGTTGTTTGGTCGATTCAGAGAGCACTCTTGAGCACTTCATCGTAAGTTCTTAGTGGGAACTTTTGGACTTCTTCCTTTATCTCTCTATTAAGAGAATTAAGGAATAAATCGCATAGTTCTATTTGATCCATCTTTGGAGAACTTGATGATGAGTAGAGAACTGTATGCCATCTTTGAATAAAATGAGCAATGGATTCATTATGTTCTTGTTTAATATGCAAGAACTCCCTGATTCCCATTCTTAACAATTTGTTCATGTCAAAATCTTTGATGAATTCTAACATGAGTTGTTTAAATGAGTGTATCGAGGCTTCAGGTATTCTGTAATACCAATCAAGGGCAATACCCTCTAAGTTCTTAGGGAATATTTTAGCGACAACCCCATCCCAAGGGAGTAACTCCCGTATGGTTGTGGCATAGGCCTTAATGTGTGCGTTTGGATCCCCTTCCCCTTTATACTTGGGAAAATCAGGAAGAGGTCTTGGAAGCATAGCACTCCATATGGTAAAGTCTAGGGGCTCTTTTAAATATTCTAAATAAGTCCCTACCGCATAGGCCTCGACCATCGATAGCGCTTGTTGAGGGGGTGGAGGTGGAATGGGTTGTTGATATGGCATAGCATATGCATTTGTAGGGATATAAGGGAATTCATGTGGTTGAACGAGCATCCCAAGAGAAGAGAACATGTCTCCTTGTGGTGATTTTGAATAAATTTTTAAGGAGGAGCATTATTCTAGTACAGGTTGTTTGGTGCCAAGTCAGGAGGTGTCATGTTTTCAACTGGAGCAGCATTTGAAAACGGAGTCCTAGTTGGTGTTTGTTGTGGGTAACTATAAGGATTTTGAGGAGGCATGTCTAATGTGCCTATTCCTATAAGGAGGTCAACTTGATTGGGGTAATGTTGAGGGTTAGGGATTCCTGTTTGCCCAAAATATGAATTTTGTTTTTCTTGAGCAAGTTCCAGTTCTCTAACCTTTTCAGCTAAGGCTGTAATGACCTCTATTAGTGAAGAGACAATGCTTTGCCTTAAGGATGTTTGTTGTATACCTTGAGGTTGTAAAGGGGTTTGATACCCGGCTATGAATTGGTCATTACCCTGCCAAACTTCACCGAGGGTATTTACCATAGGTGGAGGAATGGGGGTGTTTTCTTGGAATAGGGTATCAGTTTGTATTTGTAAATTCCCTATAGGTGGATACATATTTTGGAAGCGTTGTTCACTTTTAGAAAAGCATGCCAAGTACTCCTCATCCAAAAAGGGGAGTGGGTCTGACTTTCTACTGATCTGTGGTCTGAAAAGGACCCAAAGAGATGAAGTGGATTCTCCAGTAAATGTCATATTGTTAGAGCCTGAGGGCTCTGGCTTTTGTGTTTATGCAAGCTGATCAAACTCCTTAATTCAGAATGAAGAATTTGAGCTACTTCTTTAAGGGGGAGTTTGAGATGACGAGTAATTACTTGAATAGTTATTAGCCCATGCAGAAAGCGAGGGTGATGGTTGTTTATTTTTTTAACTATAGTTTACTTCGATACCTGAGAGAGGTCTACTATATGCATCGTATCCTAAAATATTCGGGGGGTATATGAATACCCGCAGAATAATGGGAAAGAGTGAAGGTGGATCAAAGAGATGAAAATAGAAAGAGGAATATTAGTTTGTTTCACGTCAGGTTCACCAATTTTGTACGATGGAAACGTGACATGCGAGCATGGGAATCGACAAGTACCTCTTCCTCATACCCGACCTCCTAAGGTCGTGTTGAGACAGCTGGTGAATGTTGAATGTGAATGAATATAGACAAGCTAATTAAGCAATCTTATATCCTCAATGCGCAATAATGGAATATGCGAATCTAAGGTGAAGAAGGCCCTCCTAACCTGAATTGGTGTAATGGTTTGTTTGGATATAATGGCTTTTTGGAGGCTCCAATCAATGTCGAGCTCTACTAAGATCCTGTTTCTTGGTTGTTGGATACGTGGGAAGTGACCTGTGGGAGCTTCATATATATCTCTAGACAAGGTCATGAAAATGGTGATGGGAGGTTTAGTGGATTTGCAGTGAACTATGGATGGTTTTCTGGTCTAGCCCAGAAAATATTAGATTGATTGGCTTCTATATTTAATACGGAGAATTACGTGATGATATCTAGCGGGAGTGGTGAGGATATAAACACCAGCATTCGTAAGCTGGTGTCAATACTTAATTGATTTGTAGGCCCGTTGGGTTGTGGGACTTGGGGATCACAACCATGATTCCATGGTTATTGTGGACCTGTTATGGTCATGTGAAGAATCAATCCCTTCTTCTAACTATCTAGTAATAGTATGCCTTTTTAGCCTCTATGTTTATAACTATAAGTTGTATGATTTTCTCGGAATACCTTATAGGTGTTCTGGAAACTTGAATGCATAAGCTAGTATCTATGTCAATGAGGAGGTATCCTATGTCAGGCTATGGAACTAAAGGATTGCAACCAAATAATTGCTCTCTTTCGAATCCTTGCACAGTCATTAAGATATTTTATCAAGGTAGTCTATAGTTAGGATGATTTGACCAAAATGTGTAAGCTTTGTCATCTTCGATGTTTAACCCTCTCAGTTGTTCACTAATTTCTTGTAGGTTTGTTGTTGCTCGAAAGACCTGTATCCTAAGGTCCTGATCTATATCAACTGATGTTGTGGGTAGATTTGGCTAAGGCGCTATGGGTTCAAATATATATTCTCTAGGATCTCTAGGTCAGGTGATTGTCATACAAAATGATTTAACTTTTAACTAAAATTAATAAACTGATTACGAAAGAAATATTTACACTATGCAAGCATTCTTCTATTTTTGTATTTTCAATGACGTATTTCAACAAAATTAAAGAGCAGCTACTCTAATATATTTATAAAATGGAAAACTAATCTAGTAACAGAATAAAAACAAGCAAAGTAGCCTGGTATGGCTATTTGTCTGTGTAGTTGTGATTTTATCCAAAGTATCTAAGCAGCTATTTATTTTGAATTGAAAGACTCTCAATTCTACCTCAGAAGTGAGGAATGAATCATAGTTTCTTATAAACTATCAATCCCCACAACTTCCCTGGCAATATCGAGAGAAAATTTTTTGACTGAAATAAAATAATTCACTACTCTATTTGATATGTTGTAACTAGAACTTTGATAGCTCAAACCTAGCATTTACAGAATAGTGGTAAATCCAGTTGTGTGTTATTTCGTCCCCTCAGTGTGATCTCCTCATTCCTTCATATCCTCATGAATCTAGAAAGTGTGTATATGATAATATCAACAGAAGATGGTATTCGAATAATGGCAGCTTTAGATATAGATCGAATACAATGCAAGTAGGAGAGGGATAGCGCAATTGAACATAGCTTGACTATGTAATTCCTAGCGGGATTTATTGCAGGAATACAACACAAGTGTACTGAAAGTTTTAGAATCTATACTTGTGGCAAAACAAAAACCTACAACTTTTAATCGATTCTAAGCTAGAAATGAAGCTACTCTATGGAGCATCAATGGAACAAGACTAAAATAAGAAGATTGAATGAATTCTAAATAACAAAGGAAAATAGATAATTGATGCAAAACATGAAGCTAGTAGAACTCTAAGCAAGAAATTCAAAGATTGAATAATAGAATTGAGAAGATGAGGGGACATTTGTTTGAAAACAAGCTGGCTATTTATAACAAATGCATTTACTAGAGGGTAACTCCCATTTGAACTCTTTTACTACAAACAAAGGAAAAACACTATTCATAAGGAACAAAAAACATCAATGTAAGCCAAAGTGGTTGAAGAAAGCGTGTAAAATTGAAGATTTACGTTTGACGTGATTTTCGAAAGAATCTAGAAAATGTGAACAGGACCGTCGCCCTATGCAGGGCAGCAGTTACAGGACCGCTGCCCTATCCTGGCTGGCGGTCATGGGACCACCACCCAGGTAGGGTGGTGGTTTCGTCACTGAAGATAAAATGTAGGAAAATAAGGGGAAAGGGCAAAACAAAGCATGTGGAGGCCGAGCGGGGCATGTGGGATACAAACGTATACTTGGCGAGCCTTTCTAGATTCTGAACACCTTGCAAGGAGACCCGTATCATCATTGGGGTATGTGTAACATCATTTCAGCGATGTAGTACCCTATAATTTTGAGTACGTACATGCATCTATTTGGGATCTGCATTCCTCTTTTTATAATATTTTCAACCGACATGATTCTATTTTGAACTGCCTACCAATAAAAAATATTGATCTTAGGGATCAATTCCTTTATCCATAACTTACCCCAATACTCTTTTTTGAAAATATTTCTTGAAGTGTAAGCTATAGGCAGTTTTAACAAAATAGTTGCTAGAGTCTTCCTCTTTCCAAATGATGGAATCCTCCTTAGTTTAGAAGATAGGGGATGTTGAATTCCCTTAGTTTCTTATTGAGATCTTAAAAAGTTTTGATATCACCATCATAATCAGGAGGAGGGACTATGGTTTCCCATTGGACCTTATCATCATGACTCCAGAAATCTCTTGTCCAGATTGTACCATTCTCCTCATAGAATTGAGTCACCTCCTTCCATATATCCTGATCTGCTAAAGGGGAATCTTCAATCAAACTATCCCACCAAAATTTGATCATGTTCCCCTTTCCAATCTCCCATAAGGATCCCTTTGAGAGGATATATTTCAATTCCAACAGATAATTCCAGAAGAAGGATCCTCTAGGGAAATTTTCATGAAAGAAGAATGAATCAATTCTGCCTAAATTCCACAGCTATTTCTTTTTTATTATATCAATCCATAGTCCTTCCTCTCTAGCAATTATCCATCTAGCTTTAGCAACCAAAGCTTTGTTCATGATAGGTATACTTTTCAAACCTAGACCACCACACATCTTTGGCCTAGTGACCTTCTCCCAGGCCACCAGAGGGAATTTAAACTTTTCCGAGGCCCCAACCTAGAGAAATATCTTTTGAATTTTTTCTAGAGCATCAATAATTTTGGCCGGGACTTTAAAGAGAGACATAATGTAAATGGGGACACCTTGAAGAGAGCTCATAAGGAGTTGAATCTTTCCAGCTTGTGAAAGAAGGATACCTTTCCATGAGGAAAGCTTCTAGTTAACTCTTTCCAATAGGGCATTCCAAACAGAGATGTTAGGCATTTTGTAGATAAGAGACATTCCTAATTAAGAGTCTGGAAAACACTTGATTTTGTAACCCAGAATGTGAGCTAGCCTTAATTGGACTTGTTTATCCACATTAATAAAGTAAACATAACTTTTGAAATAATTAACCATCTACCTCCAGACCGACTCATAGTCCTTGAGAGCAATTTTGAAGTTGATGGCTTCTTGGAAAGAGGCCTTTCCCATCAAGAAGTTATCATCAACAAATTGGTTGAGGCAAATCAGAGGGAGACCATTAGAAATCTTGATTCCCTAAATACTCATAGAAAGCAAAGCCTACTTACAAATTCTACACAAAGATTTAGCCATTATAACATAGAGGAAAGGAGATAGGGGGTCACCTTGTCTCAAGCCTCTACTAGCTTTGAAAAATCCCTCTGGGATGCCATTAACCAAGACTGAATAACTAGTAGTAGATATACAGGTCATAATCTTTCTAACTAGATTATTATCAAAGCCCACTTTATTCGGGATGGCACTAAGAAAAGACCAAGTAATCCTGTCATAGGCCTTGTGCATATCTAACTTAAGGAACATAGCCGATCTATCAGAATTAACAATGGAGTGAAGGGATCCCTGAATCACCACAATACTGTCAGTAATCTACCTACCCAGGATAAAAGTACCTTGATTTTTAGAGATAAAATGGGAGAGAACCAATCTGAATCTGCCAGCAAAGATTTTAGTCAAGATTTTATAGCTTGTGTTACAAAGACTGATCGGTCTAAAATATTTGACTTCGTTGGCCCCAAAAAATTTCAGAATAAGGACCAAGAAAGTATTATTAACCTAGCTGAGAAGCTTCCCATTATTGAAGAAATCTTGGACCATTTCAATGACTTCTTTCTTAATCAACTCCCAAAATTTATGGTAAAAGAAAGCCTGAAAACCATCAGGCCCAGGTGAATTGTCAGGTTCCATATCAAAGACCACAAATCTTATTTCCTCCTCAGAAGGGATCCTTAAGAGCTCATGATTTTCTTCAGGGGAGATGACTTTCTAGAACAGGCTCAGGATATTGTTTTGATTCTGCTCCTCAAACCCCTGACCTTGCTAAAAAAGATCCTTGAAATAGTTTATGATGACTTGATTTATTTCCTTGCTCTCCAAAAGGATCTCACCATGCTCATTCTTAATTTTATTTATCTTGAGGAGGTTTGTCCAGGAGGTGGCAGATAAGTGAAAGAAATTGGTATTCCTATCCCCCTCCCTGAGCCATTTCACCCTTGACTTTTTCTTCCAATAGACTTCTTCCTTAGCCAATATGTCATGATACTCAAACAAAAAAAATTGTTCCTACTCAGACCATCAATATCGATAAGTTCCTCAATATTCCTTAAATCTTCAGCCACTCTACTTTTTTCCTATAAAATATTACCAAAGACCTCTTTGTTCCACTTTTTGAGACAACCTTTGAGATGCTTTAATTTGTAACTGAGTCGGTAACTGGCCACCCCAAAGACCCTGATATTCCACCACTGTTTTATTCTATTAAAGAGGTCCGGGTGATCTAGCCAAATATTTTCAAATCTGAAGGGTCTAGCTTTCTTGGCTGGATTTAGACGTAGATTAAGGAGGATAGGATTATGATTAGAGCCAATTTTTGGGAGAGAATTTAGAGAGTAAATTTGATTAATCATACAGAGATGACTTACAACAAACCTATCAAGTCTGATTTGGATAAGCTCTGTCCCAACTCTCCTATTAGCCTAGGTGAACTTAGAACCTTCCAAATCCAAATCCACCAGACCATTATTGTTATCGAACTCAGCAAGGTCGTCCATACTCTCAATAAAGGAAATGATGCCCCTCTTTTTTCCCCCAGAGAAAGGGGGGTGTTGAAATCTCCTCCAATAATCCAGTCTTTATCTTTGAATAAATTCCTAAAATTAGAGAGATCTTGCCACAATTTTCTTCTCTCACTTACTAGATTAGGAGCATATATGTTGGAGACATACCAATATTTCTTTGTGGTCATATTCATAAAGTACATTGCCACATGCCCCGTAACAAAAAGTATAGGAATACCTTACACAATGCTTGGGTCCCAAAGCGTGACTACTCCTCCAGAGGCTCTCAATGAACTACACCCTTCCCAACAACTATCTTTCCAAATAGACCTTCCCACTTCTTTAAATCTTTCCATACTCATTTTAGTTTCTTGAATCATGAAAATATCTGGTTTATTTTTCAATCTAAGATCCTTCACTATTCTATGTTTGCTAGGGTTATTCAACCCCCTAATGTTCCAGGAGAGAAGAATCATTTAACATTTCTTATTACGGGGGAACAAATTCCCTAGAGTTTTCTGAATACCTACATCCACTTCCTTTCTTGAACTTGTATCCCTTACTTCCTTATTACTTTTCCTGCCCTTTTGGCTGGAATCTTTACCAAAGTCATCTCTTGAGCTACTACAAGTGATAGGTTTGGATTTACTCACAGGTGTTTTTGGTGATCTTATCACCTCATAGGTTTCAGCTACAAAATCTATTAGGATCCCAAACCCATTTGACATTGTTAAATATTCTTCTTTTATTTTCCCAAAGGAGCTCTGTCTTATAGACGATACTTCGTCCAGCGATAATCCATCAGCAACTTGTAGAGACAATTTGTTGTCTTCCATGTTGTTTCTTTCCCTATCCTCGAAATCTTGGATTTCTTCTTCCAACACCTGATGAACAGGCTCATCATCCTTTGCTTTAGTTTCTTTATTGGTACTTCTTTGTTGTTGAGTACTAGTCCCCACTCCTTCCTCTCTGGTTTTGTTAAGTAGATTTAAGGGCTCTACTTCAGGGTTTGACTGGAGACCCTCCTGTTCCTTGATTTCAACAACCCTTCCATTCTTCCCAATCCTTTTCTAGTCCTTCACCTCTTTTTCAGTCACCATCTTTTGAGGCATGACTTTTAATTCAAACTTCTTCTTTTTTAGATCTAGATAAGAGCATTGTTCATGACCCACCAACTTGCAATTTGTACAAGCAAAGGGGATAGGATTATAATCAAAACACTTCACCAATTCACCCTCAAGGGTCATAATCTTAATATTACTTTCCAACCATGACTCTTGACACATATTCACACATAATATGGCATGAGTGAGTCTAGTTTTAGCTTTAGTTACCGGATCCAGAGCAATAGGTTTTCCCAAACTTTTTGCAATACCAAAAAGGACCTCATGTTCCCAGAATTCCAAGGGTAAGCTTGGCAGGTTGACCCATATCAGCAACTCCATAACAAGATTCCCATAAGGATTGAAATCTGGCTCCCATTTCTAAACAGTTATATGAGATTTTCCAATGAACCATGGTCCTTCTGCCAAAAATTTTGCTGCTTGATCCTTACTAGGCAGAATAGCTAGAAAGTACCCATTAGTGTAAGTTGAGACCTCAATGGTGCCATTATCCACCCAATGTCTCTTTTCCCAACCTCTAAAATAATCTATATTTGGTCTAGAGCCCATACATTTTGCAAAGAGTGGCCCCTCCATGGAGACTTTTGTTCTAGCTAGAAAGAGGCAGGAATTTTGAGGGATAGATTACCTTTTTCTTTATCCAGTTCCAAATTCTCCGAGACACCTGGATCCTAATTTCCCCCCCCCCCAAAAGTAATTCCCATGTGCTTGGTCTCCCATCCTTTTCCCTGTTTCTAATGGGCTCCATGATCACGTGATCCTTCACTAGGTTCTACTCCTGTTCTCCCTACAGATTTGGCTCCAGACATTCCTGATCGCATTAAATTTTTGAAAAATCCCACTCCCACTCCCACTCCTGTTCCATTACAATGAAAGATAAAATAGTTATATCCTCTAAAATAGTCAATCTTGGGCCTAGTTCCCAAACATTTCACAAACAGAGCTCCTTCCATGGTCAATTTAGCCCTATCCAAGAGAATCTCCAGGATTTTAAGAGATAAATTACCTTTCTCTTTGGAAAAATCTAGTTCATCCATGATCTTTTTGTCCAATATTTTACCAATAAAACATTTAGCTCATGTGGTCTCCACCACATGCCCATCATTTTTTTCCTTACTTGATGTAATCACGTGCTCCTTATCCAGATTCAGTACCTTCTCCTTCTATGCTTGTTTTTCAGAAAGTTACCGCTCATTTCCCTCATTCAAAAATTGCCCACCCGTGCTCTCTCTCATATCATTCTCAAGTTACTCACATCTTATTACCAAGGATGTATGTACCCCATTTTCATTGAACCCTCCCCATTCAAATATGTTGTCACTACTACACATGATGATATTCATATTTGTGGTCTTGAAAAATGTTGATTTTATTACATCTCTTGAATGAAAAAATGCTACTCCTATGGATGTTTCTTCGATTCCTCTCATCAATGAAAATGTGGAAAATGCTAGTATATACTCTAACCCTCTTACAAAGTTGGAACATGTTAATCCTACTACTACCCCTTGTGTTGAAATCAATTATGTTTAAAAGGAATTTGACATGCCTAATGTTTCTACCACTTTTAATCCACCATCTACCAATGATCATAATAATGATAGTCATCACAAGGCTACCCTATAATTGATTCAAGCTTTACAAAATGATTTTCACTTACATATTCAATCTATAAGTATTGAGGTCAAATTTCTCAAAGATGAGATACCATATGCAAAGGATTCCTTCCATGCCCATATCAATCACAATCAATCTAGTTATAAGGCTACCAAGAAGAAATGTGATACAAATATTATGCATGATACATGTGCTCATACAAGTGAAGTGAAAGTAATACATAGAGGCAACAATGTGTACATTCACAAAGATAAATCTCACATACTACAACAACTAGATTAGAAGTCACTTCTTTATTTTGATAAGAATGCTTGACAACATGATATTATCTATGAGCTACTCAATAATAAATTAATCACTTTGTTGTCTTCTCATTATTACCCCCTATCGGATTGAAAAAATCAAAATTCAACCATTTTATAATTATCATGGAACTCACATACATCATGACATAATTTTTATGTTGTACAATGAAGAATACAAATTAATCCCAAGGGTCATATTTCCTTCAATACATGACATTCTACTATGCATTCATTACAAGTCCCTAAATGTAAATGGGTTGCTAAAGTTGTCACATCTATACATCTAATGATAATAATGCAATATTAAATGATACAACTTCAGAAATAATACAAGAGCTACTTACTAAAAAAGATGATAACAATTGAATACCTCCTTTGGAAGATCCATTCTTAGAAAAATAAATATATCCTAATGTTGCACAAAAAAAATTGGTAACAATACCAATAGAGAATGAGCAATTACACATGGCCTTAGAGCTTTTAGAGAACAAACAAGTCCTATTAGGGGAAGAAAAATAATGTTTTCCACACAACAAATTGGGACAAATTCTAATTCATATGATATCAATTGAGATGTTATTTATACTGCAATTCAGGATGATCCTAATTACTATGAACAATTTAAAATGAATAATGAGAATCTGTGACAATCCTATTGATGAAGAAGAGGATACTATTGTGATAGAAGTGTTATGAATTTCTCAACAACTTGTTGATGAGAATCTAGCTACATAAATCATAAAATATTATATTAAATTGTGTACTACACTTCATTTTCAACAAATCATTAAAAAGAGTGCATCTTCGGAATCTCAAATGGTCATACATAATATATTTAGTTAGATTTACCATAATGAAACATCATTAGACTTAGTCATGTTACCTTATCAATTTTCACTTGATATTCAATCATTTACTATATTCACTCATAAATATTTCCTTCCCAAATACTTGAGGGCATATGCAAATCTCCCTTCCTTACTTTCTAAGAATAAGTGTCCTTGTACTATGTATGCCCCTGCATACTTTGGTAAGGGTGTTGATTTCAATCTATTTTCAAATATTGTTGATACAACCCCTTATCATAAAATTCTATAGGAAACCAATCCAATCAAAATGGGTGTCACAAGAAACTAAAAATCATTATCAATCAAATTCATTATCTTATGACACCAAGTTATAATTACAAACATTATATGATCTTCTATCCATATTGTCTCTAATGGGAAAATACCACTTCAGTTTTCTATCATACTATGACTTGTACATAAATTATACATGGACATCATTTGTCTCTTCTGACACTTTTGGGGTTTTCCCCCCTCTACCCGTTTAGTGCAACATGACTCTTCATGATTCCATTATTGGGTAGAAATTAAACTACCCCCTTTTTTACATAATTATTTTTCAAACACTTCAAAAATAGTCAAATAATCACACCATACAAAAATGTGAAAATATGTGAAACATACAAAATTAGGGTCTGATTATAGTTCTCTTTTCCAACTTGTTACTTTATACATGTTTTTTTCATGTTAGTTTGATAGATAACATATATACTCTTTACAAAAATGCATTCACAAGGTATATTGATCTTGATGCATGACACGCACATATTGATACAAAATGATAGGGGCCAACGTGGTTCCTTACAATGCTTTTTGGGGGGCACCCCAACACTACATAGACATTTTTGTTTCATTATATGCTACTTTATGCCTTTTTCATCATATATGATTCTATACATAGTTCTTATTGCTACCTTTTGAGCTAACATGACTAATACATATATCTTGTGTAGTGTTAACTTGTCTTGCTACTATGTTTTTACTATTTATACTTAATTCATATGTTATTGTCACTACATGTTTTATGTGGATGAATTCCTTGATTTCTTAATGCATGAACTTACTAGCTCATCTCAATTACTTGCAATGTTATAATTTGTTTCTTTATATGACCTATGGGCCTTGATTGTTTATGAAACTATGGGTGTCCCATGTTTTTGGATCCATGTGTATCTTATGTGTATGCATTGTTTCTATAGCTATGGAACATTGATACATCTCTTGTGATTGTATTATAATAGCATGGGTTTCCCATGTTTTTGGCTCTATATTTAGATATGACTATGTTTCTATCTACTCTTTCGTATTTGGCTATACACTATTGTTTCTACCATGGTGTTATTTTAGCTTCTGAAACACTTAATATCTACCTTGGTGATTACATTACAATGGCTTCTAACATGTTTTTTATTTACCGTGTCTTTTATATGCTTGTACTACTCTAGATTATGACATGATTGAAAATTTTCTATGCTATGATAACTACTTTACACATGTCTTATTACTTGTTGCATGGCACATGTTGCTTTTTATTTGCACCATGACCTCTATAATATCTAATCTCTTTTATAGGTATATATTATGAATGGTTCCCACCAGTATACCCTTGTTTTTGATCTTATGCATATTATGAAACTTACTACACATGGGTACACATATGTTATTTTAAGCCACATGCTCAAAACATTTCTCACATGTGCCTCAAAAGAGGGGGAATTTATTAGGATATTTCTACATATATAGCCATATTATAGGGTATAAAAGAATTTTTTACAAGGTTAAGATCATTTGAAAAAGTCATAGATATTGAAATGTGGGAGAATTCAAAAAAATTCAAAACCTTCTAGTAAGTATCATGGTATGGTCATGACCATGATGTATGTTCCCAGGAAGAGGATAAATTGTCTGGGGTTTTTAATCTCTTTAAATTATATCAACTATTTACTAGATTTTCATATACATTTAGATATAGATGACACAATATAGAGCATGGTATAATGTGCACGAGTGTTTCATTTCTTCTTAAATATACTATATATATATTCAATTATAAGAAAAAGGTATAAGGGTATGGGATCCCTTATACCCTATGATTTTTCAAAATCTACATGATAAATGTTAGTGGCATTGCAGCTTGTGGGGCATGAAAATGTTTATTCCTTCTATGGTTCAAGTTTATCCAAGTTGAAACAAGTTTGAATAAAAATAGTCCTATATTTGTTTGCATTGGTGTGGTTTGTGGGTTTAGTGTAAAGGGTCAAAGTAACTAAGTTCTTTATAGACTTATCTTCCCTATTCTCCCACTAGATTACCAAATGAGGAAGGCATCAAAGCACATGAGTTCTTCATAATCTAAATCCTTCCTCTTTATAAATATCTAAAAATAGGGAAAACATGGCTCCTCTCCTCACTATCTTTGGTGTTAGGATGTACCCAACACTCTAGTATATCCTAAGACACAACATTGGGGACTGATCACCCCAAATCCTATGAAATCTCTACACCAACTCTAAGTCTCCAAGGCATAGAAATAATGGGAGCTCTTCCCTCTACAAAATGAACAAGTGTATTCCTTCCATGTTTTTCTTCTTTTTACTTACATTTTTGCAAAGTTCAAAGTTACATAATTAATCTTTAATTCAATTTAAAGTTCAATTTCTATTATACTCATTACTTCACTTTGTGTTTAAAGTTTCATCATGGAACATGCCAACACCAACACATCAAAAAACCAATATTGAGTGAATATAAAGGTGTGTGCACACTCAAGTGATTTTTTCCATTAAGAATGCAATTTTGTATTAGTACCCACCAAAGGCTAAAATTGGTCCATGGGTTTCATTAATGTGAAGTAGGGGTATAGTGAAAATAAATCATATTTTATTTTGCTTAATAAATAACATTGTATCTACAAACTCATTATGAGGTTGTGTCGATACTAAAAATTTGGTAACTTTTACTTGTGCAATGTAAAATTTGATCATGCTCCCTTGGTAATAAAAATGGTCACATTTAGAATCTAGACATCTCATCTCCCTAGCTCTCTTATAAATTTATTATCTTTACACTTTTTTTAGTATTAATTTTTAGAATATTATACGATTAAATAAGTATAAAATCTATGTTCTTCATGACAAATTTATATTTATATTTTCATCTCTTCGGTTTGAAAAGGTAGGGAAGGGTTAGGATTTGAGGTATGGTCTTGGAAAACTTGTACCATCACATCACTTCAAATTCTTGATTCATCTTTTAATTTCAAAATATTATATTGGTCATTTCATCTTCCTATAGTTGACCTTATTTAAATATTTTACATACAGAAGGTTATATCAACAATTCATTATCACTTTATAACTCACTTGACACTCTTATAAGATCCAATTACAAATATCATTCTAAAAAAATTCTAAGGGTCCCTATATCTGAAAAAATCAGTTGCAAATCATTTAGAGCAGTCCTCAGTACAAGTATAAATCACTCAACCACGTCAAATAGTTTAACTTCCTCCATTTCTAAACATGCAAAGGTAATATAGCCATATATTAACAAAATCAAGGTCACTCCAAACATTTTTGAAGGGTTTCAAGTAATAAAGGGTTAGGTCACATAGTTGAGGCACACCACATCTCACTACCATGCACTGTGTATTCTACTCTACACATTTATCTTGTTATCATAGTTTTAAGAAACATGAGGGAACCCTTTCAAAAACACCTATAATAACTGCACGAGGCTTGATCTCATAATGAGGTCATGTAGTGCAGGAATTAGATTGGTTTAACAATTGAGAGTATGATTTTCAAGGGTAGTCCAACCTCCAACCACACACAAATGTTTTATCCTTTTGTTTTACTAATACTATGATGAATTGTTCTAAATTTTTTTAGGGTTTTAATTTTGTTACAAATGATTATTGGTCATCCTAAAGTTGTGTGAGCAAGATTGAAATATAACAAAGGTAATTTCTAGTTAATAAAAGAACACGTGAATTTTTAGATTTAGAATGTTAAAGGTTCTAAGACCATACAATTCAAGGTATAAATTTAGCCTTGACAATACATTAGTTTTATGGGTTTTCCCTTGTTGATTTTTTATCTCTAAAACTTTCATCTAAGCACTGACTATTTTTTATCAGCCTGTTCAACTATTCTACACATTTAGATCATCCTTATTTTTCCTTGTATAACTAAGTTTCTCTATCCTCTTACATATTTGAGAAATTTCTTATCATTTATTAGTTTTTAGATGTAAGATTGCATTATTATGATTATGAATGATTTTTATTATAAGTTAATTAGATTATAATAGTGTACCTATTGCAAACCCTTACATCACTATTATTTATTGTGAATGTCCATAACATCTCTAGAAATTAATTAGGGTTTATATAGGTTTCTTCCAACTTAATCATAAAGATGAAATAAAGTAAATGAAATAATAAATATTCCAAGTACATAAAATTGTGGAAGCAAATTCATTCTCCAAATATTGTTGAAGATCAAACATCTTTCAAAAGAAAAGGGCTAACCATATTTTATCCTCATAAGATGTAAAGATTTAGAGAGATTTTTACATATCTCTAAATCACCCCCTGATCTTATAATAAAAATGTCATCTAAATACAAAATTATCCATGGTTTAGGATCCATTGAACATATTTTAAAATATGGTTATTTGTCTCTACATGCTAATGGAGGTGGTGTTAACTAGAGAAACAAATTTAAAGAATGATTTTTTCCCAATATCAAATGGGGGGCTATTATTTCCAATATCAAATGGGATGAATATATTGTTAGTTAAAAATAGGAAATATGTAGTATATGTGAATTTTATGGAAAATCATGGAATTTTCTATTAAGACATATTTTGGTAAAAAAATTATGTACATTTTCTAGGAAACTTTGATGGATATATTTTTCAATAATTTGTAAATATTTGTATAAAAATGTTAAAATTTATCCTTTTTTTTGGAAAATATTAAACATTTTAGTTATATATATATATATATATATATATATATATATATATATATATATATATATATATATATATAATAAAAGGTAAGAAAAGGGTTGAGGGGACCCTACCCCACACAAAGCCAGATCTCCATATCGGCAAATGAAAGCATTACATGCAAAACAAAAAGATAGTATAAAAATTCCATAATAATACTCAGGATCCACCAAGAGCAATAGTAAAGAGTGCCTAATTCAAAGCAATAGAAAAACAAAGAGGAACTAACAACAAAAAAGACATAGATTATAAAATAAACAACCCCCTAATTTAGATGGCTTATAGGCTTTTTCAAGCCCTTCCAGTAATTTTTCCCATTCCTTAGCCAGAGAATCTATGTTTCTAGCCATAGACACTAAGTCAAGAACTTCAGGATTCACCATTATTTTCTTTCCCTGATTTTCCGCAACACTATAAGCATTAGCCAACTAACCCAAAGTCTGGACATGATGTAGTGTAGATTTTACCATGACCACACTCCACTCCATGTAGCTATGAATAAAAACACAAATGTGGTCCACCTCGTTGGTTAAAAAACCATAGTTGGCTTTTAGAATTTCGACCTCTCCACCATTCTCATTTTTAACAGCTTTCTCGACCTGTGATTTCATTTTATGCCAATCATTAAACAAGAACTACAAAAATCTCTTATTGAGCCTCATATCTCCCTTAAGTTCTTCAATATCCACCGCCATCTTAGCCAAATGGTTCTCCCCTTTCACAAGTCCAACATGCCCCATAGCCTCAAACTCATGTTCCAATTAGACATTAACTGGATCCTAAAAATCTTGTTTACTAGATTCCGCTTTAGTATTCACCAAAACACTAGGAACCTACATGGATTTTTTCCCCCTGAGGTTCTGGGCATCAACAATTTCAATAACATCTTTATCCTCCTCTAAGTCACCTTCCAACAAGTCAGACTCATCACTTGAGTCTTCTTCCTCTGAATCTGAGTCATCCCCCTCTGCATAAGATTCCAAGGATTTAGTAAGGGAACCAGAATTATCAATATCCATATCTAATCTCTTGACAAGGGCGAGAATGAATCCCTAATGGAGTGGAACAGAGGCTCTTCTACGTTTAAACTAAGAAATTGAAGCACTCAGAGAGTGAAAAATAAAGTAGGGGAAGCTAAAATATGGTCGCGATGAAATTAATTAAGCATAGGTAGATGATAGGAATAAATGCACTTGTGATGACCCTAAAGAATAAGAATTAGATAAGGGTAAGAGCCACATCATCAAAAGGTTTAGGTAAAGATAGATGGAGATAACAAACAAAGTGTGGAGTAAGATTTTTGTTACCTATGAGAAACAGGTTCAGTTCGTTAGAGGCTTCTTTTTTGGGTTTATAGACCTCCCTCCCAGTAGCTAGAAGACCCATCACTTTATCAACTGAATCCATAGAGATCTCTATACGAATCCCTTTCATATCTACCACCACCCCTTTTTTGTAGTCTTCCAAGCACTAGAAAAATATTTACTTAGATTTTCAAAATGGCCTTCAAAAATTTTAAGGGTGAAAAACCCTTACTCTCAAGCATCACCATTGCTTCCGGCATCACCTCGTCAAGGTCAGCAGGTTCCATTCTAACTAAATATCCTCCCATTTTGTATCACAATAACCAGTTTGCAAAAGAACCAAATTTCTAGGTAGACAGAAGATTACAAGAAAACCTAAAGATATTATTTTTCTAGGCATAGAAGGCAAAAAAAGATTTCAAAAAATACGAGCGGGTCCTCTCCCAGATCTTAGCATCATTTAGAAATAAATACCCACTATTCATACAACATATGAACATGATGTCTTTGAAACATTATGGCATGACATTATTTTATAATGTGTCCATTTAAGTCATTATGTAGGTGTTCTTGCACCTTGAAATCAAGAGCTTCAACTTCATTGATAAGTGTCAACTCATTACAATTAACCCCCATGTTAGCAAAATAATCAGCAACAAAGTTATCCTCCCTATAGACATGCTTGAAAGTTATAATTTCAAATAAATTAGAAATTTCCTTTATGTTCTTTATATAGTTTTGGATGGAAATTGAAGTATACCCTCTCCCTAAAATGTTGTTGATAATGTTCAGAGAGTCTCCTTCCACCTCAAATATAACAAAATTGTATTAAAGAGCTATTGAAACCCTCAAAAAATTGTCATTGATTCAGCGACATGCTTTTTTTGAGTGCCAATATTGTGATGATACCCTAGAATAAATATGCCTTCAGAATCACAGAACAGCCCACCACAACCATCTCTACCAGGGTTTCCTTTAGAAGTGCCATCAAAATTCAACTTAATACACTCCTTGCTAGGTTTCACCCAACCTTTGAGTCTAGGGTTTAGAATAGGAGTACTAGTTGGTGAATACCCCAACCCCTAAGTTGAAGAAAACATAACTTCGTTCTAAAGAATAGTATTCTTATGAGGGCCAAATTAGAGAAATTAACATGGATAGTATTAGCACAATGGGATCCAAAATTCTTGATCGAATCCTTCTTCCCTTTGAAAACTCTTCTATTTCTCTCTTTCCAAATTTCCCATTCTAAATACATAATAGAAAAGGTCCACAAATATTTTAATCCTTGGCTCTTAAAGGTAATAGACCATTGAGACCATAGTTGTTTAATGGAATCTGGGAAAACCCAGTTGATTTAAAAAATATTAAGAATGGTCTTTCTAAATGAGACCAAAAAGGGACAATTGAGGAAAAGGTGTGAAGGGTCTTCACTCTCTCTTTCAAATAGAACACACTTGTTAACCATGTGAAAATTTCTCTTGTTAAGGTTACTAACACTAAGAATCTTATCATGGATAACCAACCAACAAAACATATTAATATTGGGAGTTAATTCTTTGACCTAAACTCTTCCCCAATTGAATTTATTAATTTCCCCAACATCAGAAAAGAAGGAATTGTAGGGACTTCAAACCAAGAAGATTCCACTATCCTCTTTTGACTAGTAAATACTATCATCTTCTAAACTCTCCTTATTAACAATAACTCTTAATTTGATGTTAATAGAGGTGATCTCAATTTTGTTAGAACCTTCAAGTTTGATTGTTTTCCATTGGCCAAGGGGTTCATCAAATTTGAAATAATCTCTGACCTTAGTCTTGTATTTGACCACCAAATCTATGTAGATCATGGGATAAATGGCCTTAAGAGGAAGGTCCCCTAACCATTTATCCTCCCAAACATTAATCATTCTCCACTTTCTAACCATCCATTTACTACCCTCAAAGACTAGGTGTTTTTCCCAATTTATTGATTTCCAAAAAAAAGAACCATTAGAATCCTGATTGCAGAAACACCATTCATTGATAGTTAGATTTGACCAATATTTTAACCTAGTAATGGATGTCCAAACACTATCTTCCTTGACCAACATCCAGATCATTTTTGACAACATTTATTTATTCATTTTGGTTTAATCTCTGATACCTAGACCTCCATGATGTTTTGGTGAGCAAACCTTTTCCCACGCAGTAAGAGGAATTATATCTTTTGGTTCTGAGCCGCTCCAGAGGAATCTTTTTGAATTCTCTCCAACTTACCAGCAATAGATGAGGGTAATATATAAATAGACATTGAGTAAACATGCATATTTTGAATTGGGAATTTAAGGAGTACCACCTTACCGAAAATTTTAGTTATATTATAACTACTAGCTAGTTTGTTTCAATTATCAATCTCTTCAACATTTTTAACAAATTGTCTAACTTATTTTTTATTAATAAAATACAAACACATGATCATGTTAGTAGTGTGTATTATATTATTTCATTCTTGAGTTCAATTATTAATGTCCTCAACATCTCCAATGAAGTATATAACTAATTTTTTTATTAATAATAGGAAGATACACAAATATGTCAATATTGTACTTTTTATTCTCTTCACTCTATCATTATTAACAACATTGGTATCATATTCATTCAGGGAATCCATAGGTGAAATTACAGGGTATGAAAAATGAAGAAGAAGAGATATTGTGACCAATATGAAGTAGATTAACAATTTTAAGGATCATGCTAGGACATGTGATTTGAAGGAATACTTGATATGTGCACAAAGAGGATGTAATTTTCATAATGTGGTTTGAAGGAAGTCATGCTATGTGCATAAGGAGAATGCAATTTTCAGAATGTGATTTGGGGGAGGTTGAAACAATAGAATTAGGAACACAAGTGAAAATGTGTAGACACATAAACCACAATTCATGAAAGTGTAGGCAAAACAACATGATTTTATAGACAATCTCAAAGCCATAAAACATGATTACAAGTAGAAAACACGATTTCCATCATATGAATTTTTTTATTTTTCACAACCTCTATTAGTTTTGTGTCAAAATTTATATAATTTCCATGACATTTCTATAGGTAGAGATAATAAGATCATAATTTTTGTGAGAAGATAAATTTGAAGGTTAAAAATCCTCAAATGGCCAATTCCTAGAATTTGGTTCTACCAAAAAATTATAATGTTCAAAGTTACAAGATATAATTGCAAAGGATCAAAACACAATAAAATTATTCCCAAAACTAAATGTAGTCCTACAACATATCTTTCATCTTTTAGCATGTCACAAGGAGGCTATCTTGTTATAATTTTTAACGTCCAGAGTGCCACTGTGAAAAGTGATCTTTAGACAAGTATTAATAATAAGTATAAAAATCGTTAGAGAAAAATTGAGTATTGTACCAAAATAATATGTGATTTTATATAAATACAAATCAAGGTGGCTATTTTTTATAACTTATATTTTAGATGAAAGATCTATGATATTAGCTTGCTTCCATAAACAAAAAGGTGGGTGATTACAACCTCATTTGTTCTTGTTTTTATTAGTTTAATTGCCTCTTATGAATCATTCATGGAGGATTCATACTAAATGAAAGAGATTCAAACCTTGACATTTTAGCACGTCAATTCCCATTTGAAGTAGAATGAACATAGATATACACAAAAATTTAGTCTAATTCTAGACAAATAAAGATTGCACTTGATGTAAAATATTAAGGGAAGTAGAATAACAACAGTAGTAGATATTTTTCCAAATTTTAGGGGAAATTCTATTATTATCGTAAGAGTGGGCATGTCAAAAAATATTTCTGGAAGTGACAATATTCTCTTGCACAAAAAAGAGTTGTGGGGTCAGGTAAATGTGGTAGTAGTTAAAGATGAATGGGAGTATGAAGAAGAGTATGCGTTCATGGAATATTTCTCAAATAATAGTTCTTCCAATTTTTTATTCCTTGATTATGGAGTATCCATATATTTCACAAGTTGGAAGTACTAGTATGTACAATTATTGCAAACAATTTTTTTGGTTCAATTTAATTAGGTGATGGGAAGTCACATGTAATAGAGAAAATATGGTATATTTATTTAATGATAAAATATCCATAATCAATTTTCTAAAATTATTTAATTAAATAAAAAACCTAACATTACCATGAATTTCTCTTTGAATAAGTGTATTGTATTTGATGTGAAAATTGACATGGTGGTAACCCTAGATATTGAACAAGGTGGTTTGTAAAGACTTGTTGATCCTACCACTATAAAATTACATTCATTAGTTTTGGAGGAAAATATTAAAGTTTTGTGGCATGAAATATTTTGACACCTTATTTTGGTACCCATAAAAAATAGAAGATAAAACATGATTCTTAGTTTGTTGACTATCCAAGAAAAATAGGATATATGTGCATGATGTTTGGCCAGTGTAGAAACTCAAATTTACTTTTTGACATTACTAAATTGTGATAATTCTCCATTTCTATGACACATGTCCACATTCCTTCCATACTAATTATATATTATTGTACCTCTCCCAACTTTCTTATTTCTAAACACTGATGTGTTGTTACAATCCAAATATAAATGCATAAAATCAATATTTAACCTATACTTATCATGATACATATTTTAGATTGTATTCACTGTCACCCTATCCACAACCATATGGTATGGTTAAGATGTAATATTTAGGACCTTGGTCAACTTGTGTGGGCTTGGAATGACACATCCTCCAGCTTTTATTTTAACTTGATTATATGTTTTGGGTAATTTCATCCTCCTGGGTTAGTCTTTCCATGAAAAATTACCTTTATAACCTTATATAATATATAAATATCAATTGATTTACTTTCTTGATACTTTTATGATCTCTTGTTGCAAATATGAAAACAAAATACACTCAAGGCTTCCTAAATATTCCAAAATCTAGTGCACATCATTAGGGAATTCACTACTACAATTATAAAGCACTCAACTATGTCAAGGAGTTCAACTTACCTCATTTCCAAGAATCCAAATATCCCAATTCAATGTCTTAGAAAGAGAAACAATCATCCCAAGAATTGACAATATAGTTCAAGTTGTTAATCTAATTGTGCACACGTGCGCAAACACACACACACACACACACACACACACACACACACACACACACACACACACACACACAGAGAGAGAGAGAGAGAGAGAGAGAGAGAGAGAGAGAGAGAGAGAGAGAGATAGAGAGAGAGATAACATGCTAGGTGGAGAACTACATTTGTTTTGAGGCCTCTTTGGAGTATTTACGATGTAGGAAGTGCATGAATTGCATGTTGAACCAAAAACTAAATTTTTTATAGGGTCTTCCACCCATGGTTAGAGTTTTGAGTTTAGTGAAAAATTTAATAGGATTTAAAACTATGCAACACTTATGGTTTGATATAAAAATTCATTTTCAAGAAATAGAATAGCAAACAAAATTACAAGGCCACATTTTGAGCTGGTCTAAAACTATAGATAAGGTCTAAGACTGTATAGATGTTCCTGGTAGAGTTTTACATTCCTAAATTAAGGAATTTTTCCTGATAGAGTATAAATAATGAAGCATCTTCATGTTCAATACTCCTCTTTTATCTAGTTTTTACACCTAGATCTATGATGTTTCACCTTTTACAACTAAGTACATATCTCTCTTTGTGTTTTTTGAGTGTATAATATATCATTATCACTAGTTGTAAGTATAAATGTGTTGTTTTGATATTTCATAATTAATGTTTGAAGTTAATTAATCATAATCACCCCTATAATGAACCTTATACCATATTTTAGTGCATTCATATAATTTATTTATTACTTATCAATCTAAAATGGGTGTAAACATGTGGTGAACCTAAATATTGAATTCAATGTTTTTGCTAAAATCCCAGTTGCACTAGGGTTCCCTTTTTATGATCATAAGCTTCTGTATTGGGGTTGTACTTATGTTTTATATCATCATGATTAATCCTAAAATATTCTATTATCTATGCCTTAAGCCTAAGGTCTCCTACTTCCACCCTAGTATGAGATACAACCCCTTTATCTAAGATCGTGCTCATGCTTTGTGTCAAAATGGCTAGGCCCTTAATCCTAGGTCATATATTGGGATATGGATGGTCAAATTGTGTCTAACATAATATCTTATCACATCATATAACATTCATTTATAATTTCATATGCATAGTGGAGTATGTACATAAAATTTAAAAGTTAGTATATTATCATCATATTGAGGACTTGAGTCTTATTGTATGGTTTAGAGGTTGCCCCTTGAATTGGATAAGTTATTATACTTACTTATTGTGATAATTTATATAAATTTTGGTGTTCTTTGGTGTTATATTTTTGTTTATATTTAGATATACCTAATTGATTTAATTACAATTAGCGTCAAAGATTTTACATTGGCCATAATTAGGTCATAAATCTAATTTTGAAGACTCAACTACATCTCAAATATTATGGTGAATTTTTCTACAATTTTAAACTGAAGTGAAAAAATTAGTCAAGTAAGGTTCTCTCTAAAATTAAAGATTTTTTAACATGTTTTGCATAAGTTACATCTATTTTGGAATTTTTCATAAATTTACTCTGTAGGATACAATTTTTCAAATTTTTCTAAGCTTCTTATAATTTTGGGAAATGTGCCACAATTTAGCTAGGTCTTGTTCTATGTGTTTCTCTCTATTCAACCAATAAACATATGAAACCAAAAACCCTAAATTCATACCATAATCATTGTACCCCAAGACCCAAACCCTAAATCATGATAGTGAGATCAATGAAAAGATGAGGGAAGGATCAAGCCACTCTAGGATTGACTCCAAATAAGAAAGATAAGGATTTTGAATCTTAAGATTATGGGGTCTCAGAAATGGTCAACCAACTTTAGGCCAACCTGAATAAGATGGTGGATTAGGATGATCTTTACAATGTAAAGGATGAGTTTGGTAATATCTTAAACTCAATGATGGATGCAATAATGAAAAAACTAGAAAATGGATTGTACACAATTAAGGTTTAAATGAAGATGGAATTAGAATCATTAAGGAAGGAGTTTCTACATATTAGATCGAACATGAAGTTTGTAAATAATTTCCATTCAAGTTACATAGTTTCCTTAAGAAATGTAAACTTATATTCAAACCACACCCACTAAGGTGGATCCTTTACAAAAACTAATGGATCTTCTATCCAATTACATAACATTATTCCAAAATAAGAAATGCAAAATTTCAATGAGATTGACCCAATGGTTTTTTTGATCTGTATAAATTACTACATGGAAAGAAATTAGTAATGGCATACTTGTGTCTAAAAAAATAATACTTCATTGATATAGATGGATTAGTAATTTAAAATAAAAGGTATCTATATGACGGAAAAGTGACAGGCGAGCGTGAGAATCTACAAGTGACTCTTCCGCGTACCCGACCTCCCGAGGTCGTGCCGAGACAGCCGGTGGGGATGGAATACAGGTAGTATACGGATAGACTAGTTAGGCAATCTAATATCTTCGACACGCACTAATGGAATCTGTGAATCTAAGGCAAAGAAGGCCCTTCTAACCTGGACCGGTGTGATAGATCGATCAACAAGGATGACTACTCGAAGGCTCCAATCAATATCGAGCTCTGGCGTGATTCGATCTATGGGTTGTGGAATGCGTGGGAAATGACCCGGGATTGTTTCATGTATTTCTCCTGATAGGGTCATATGGTGAATGATGAATACAATCGATTCTATGGACGATTTTCTAGCCTAGTCCAAAAATTCCCTAGCTTCGTTAGCCGCTATATCTAGTAAGGACAGTTGTTCGATGATGATAGGTGGAAGTGGGGTGGACTGAAATACTAGTGTGTGTAGGCCAGTGTCTATATCTAACTGACTTATGGATTCGTTGGGCTGTGGGATCTGTGGATCACAACCGTAGACTCTTGGTTGTTGTGGTCCTGTTATGGTCATACGTGAGATCAAGTTCTAATCCCTAGTATCCAGTAATTGTATGCTTTCTCAGCTTCTATGTTTAGAACCAATAGTTGTACAATCTTCTCAGAATACCTTACAGACGTTCTCGCAACCTGGATTCTTAAGCTGGTATCTATATCTACGAGGGTGTCTCCAGCGTCTGGCTGTGGAACTAGAGGATCGCACCTGAATGTTTGTTCTCTTTCGAGCCCCTCTACAGTCATGTGGATGTTTTCTAGAGTAATCTGTAGTTTGGCTGACTTGACCAAAACATATGTGCTTGGTCGTCTTCTATGTTTAATCCTCTTAACTGTGAACTGATTAGTTGTAAATATGTGGTTGTTCGGAATACTTGTATCCTGAGATTTTGGTCTATGTCAACTATTGTTGTGACTAGGTTTGGTTGAGGCACGATTGGCTCAAATATATATTCCCTAGGCTCTTAAGGTCCCGTGATTGTCATACGAAACAAAATGCAATCTAACTGTGATGAAACAAATTCTAACTAAGTGAAATAAATCTAACTACATATAACTTTTATTTTTCTATGAAATATTCTAACAATTTTAAGGAAAGCAAACTATTTTAAGCATATCTAGAAATAACAGCGAAGCAATAATTTAAAATAGACAAGATAACGGAGTGTGGTTATTTGCCTGTGTGATTTATAGAATTATTCTAAATAAAATAGTTTGTCTAATCTACTAGCAAGATTCTCGATCCTACCTTAGAAGTGAGGAGTGAATCATAGTTTCTCAGAAACTATCAATCCCCACAGCTTCCTTGGCAATGTCGAGAATAGAATGAAATGAAATAAAGCGATTAACTACTCTATTTGATATGAATCTGACTAGAAATTTGAAATGTAAAACCTGGATTCCGCAGAACAGTGGCGAATCCAATGGTGTATGTGATCTCGTCCCCTCAGTATGATCTTCTCGTTCTTTCGTGTTCACTTGGATCCAGAAAAGCGTGTAATGCTAGCACCGATAGGAGTAGATTTTGGGACAAGGATAGCTCAGAATGTAGACCGAGAATGCGAGTAGGAGAGGGATAGCGCAAGAGTACAGAGCTTGGCTTATGCGATTCCTAGCGGGATTTTAATGCGAGTCATGCAACGTGAAGCGACCAGAACCTTTGACTATCCTATACGAAGAGAAAAACCTACAACTTTAATGGCTTCCTAAGCTATTCCATTCCAAAATAAAGACACTGCTTGCACAAGTTGGATATGTGGCTTACCAACAGCTGAATAAAGCTAACCAGGTATATAATGAATTGAATGAAGAACTCTAAGTCACAGTAAAACAAATCTACAGCAAAGAGGAATTCAAAGGCAAGCTTCTAACCGGATTGGGTGGAACAACAGCACTGCTTGCACAAGATGGGTCTGTGGCTTACCAACAGCTAAGCAATTTAACAAAAGATGCAAGTGAATTCAAGCTATGGCTTCTAAACAAGCTAACTAACTAAAACACTAAAATGAGGGAATGAGAGCAAAGATCAAACTTCCAAATCCAGCCAAGCTTCAAACCAAAAACTCAAGACCAAATTCTTCACCAAAATCTTCACCAAAATCAGACCATTTGCATGTACACAAACCATGCATTTATAGGAATTCAAGCATCCAAGAACCAAAACCAAATTGAACTCCTAAACAATAAACAAAGGAAAAACACTATTCCAGGGGACCAAAAACATTAATGCATGCTCAAGTCAGCAAAGAAAATCTGGTGAAATGTGATATTTCATGTGAGTCGCGTCAAAAGAGCGTTCTGGAAAACGCGCACAGGACCACCGCTCTTAGCAGGGCGGCAGTTACAGGACCGCCGCCCTTTCGTCACTGAAGGTCAAGAGGCCAAGGAAAGAGGAAAAAAGGGGAAAAAAAGGGCGCGAGGGCTAAGCGATGCATGTGGGATGTTAACACATACTCCGAGGGCTTTTCCAGATCCCAAACACCTTGCGAGGAGACCTGTATCATCATTGGGGCATTTATTACACCGTTCCGCAGTACAGTACCTTATAATTTTGGGTACGTACATATTGCCCCCTCGGAGAAGCATTTTAGCCATGAAGAGGCATAAAACGGTGGGTCCGAGTATGGCCGTCCCGAAATAGGGAGTTATAAGTTATACCTTACACGTCCGTGTGTCGAAATGACGCCATCCAAAATTCCCGCTACCTGCAAAATGAAAAGAGAACTCAAGTGCAGATAGATACAATAATTTGGAAAACAAACACTAAAATAACAGGGAAAGAGGACATACCATTTGTGCGGGGATAGGAACTTACCTCCGTCAATGCTCCGAACCTGCGAAAAATTCATTTTAAAATGAAATAGAACCATATATATATGAAAGTGGGCCCATTTTCCTATTCATTTGCGCGAGTCGATTTGATAGATTTTGAGCTCTGGGACCCACGGTGACGGTTTCTTGCGCGAATAGAGTTGAAACGTCCGGAGTGAGATAGCGATCATGCCCCCACGTGCGGAATGCCACCCCGCGAGATCACAGGTTGGTTTTCTTTAATTTTGCATTTTTCCCCCTTCAAATTTGAAATGGTAAATTCTTTGCAATAGGGGGGGTATTTTTGAAAATGCTAGGTTCAAAAGGTCCACCTAGGGGGGGCGCCTACTGGGTAGGCTTTGTTTTTAGCCAAAATGGTCAATTTTTGCATTTTTTGTGCTTTTTAGGTTTAAAAACCCGCGCGGGTTTTTAGACCGCGACTGCCGCCCTAGCCAGGGCGGCGGTTACATGACCGCCGCCCTGTTCAGGGTGGCGGTTACACGACCACCTCCCTTAAGGTGGCGGTTACAAAACCGCCCCTCTGCTCAGGGCGGCGGTTTTACACAGAAAGCAAAAAGGACTTGCTTTTGAGTTTGTTCTTGTATTTTTATCACTTCTGTACGCTTTTATGACTCCCTCGGCATTGATTAGATACTAACTTGCTCTGTTTTGTGTGTTTTTTTTGGTGTATACAGGCGAGGGAGGAGTACATTAGATGGAGTCGAGAGAGGGAGTGTGATTGGTTGCCCGAGGTGTTGGATTCCCTTTCTCAGGATGAGGAGGATACATTATAGAGGGCCGGCATATTGCGTATATCACACGTGCCCCATGTCATGCCATCTAGTCACATCCTTTGTGACTTATTTTCTTATTGGGATGCAGATCGGAACACTTTCCGACTGCCAGGGGTCCGCGGTGAGTGGACGATTACTTTGGAGGATGTTTACCGTATCCTGGGGGTCCCGATCATCGGGAGGAGGCTCACACTAGAGATAGCTGGGTCCAGAGCACAGATTGTATAGTGGGCAGGCTACATGGGGGATACAGCTATCTCCACGGGGCCGAAGAAGGGAGTGAGAGTCAAATCCATTCCTTCTTTGCCCATCCCCATATTTCGACAAGCTATCATGGGGATCCTTGCCTCGAGACTGATCGGGGACAAGGGAGGGGATACCTTATTATACTGCTGGGCCCCCATCATTGCACAGATAGAGGGGCATGGTTGGATATACGCCTGGGGTGCAGATATTTTGGGGACCACTTATCACGACTTATATAGGGTGGTCTGTTTACAGGGACAGTCTTTGAGCCACCCTACTCTAGTTATGAGTTGGGTGTATGAGCGCTTCATTCCCTATGGCAGAGGCGTGGAGGTGGCAGATCCCGGAGCTGTGAGGGCAGCCAGATGGTCAAATATGTTGGTGCTTAGAGCACCTCACCAGCCAGTAGCTTCCCTCACCATAGCAGATATGGAGGCCATACCGTACCAGCTCATGGCCGGCATTTAGGGAGAGGAGGCTCTCACATTGATCTCTTGCTCCACCACAGGGCAGCTTATTGACCGTGTGGGACGGGTGGAGGTACATCCTTTCGGCAGGGTTCCTCAGCAGTTTGGCCTCCCATATGTGGGCATGCTTCCTCCAGTGGCACCAGTCTATAGATCAGTCCGGGAGGCTAGAGGGGGGCCTAGAGGCCGTGGTTGGACAGTGGTCACTCCTGGTATTCCTATTGTAGCCAGGGGGATTGTTCGGGCCAGAGGGAGAGCTGGTGTGCCTCGGGCACCTTTACTTCGGATTACTACGGGTCCTGCTCATAGTAGTGATGACCCTATAGATATTGACTCCGATTCTGAGGAGTCCACAGAGGGAGGGTCAGAGGAGCAGATGGATGACAGCGATCCTGAGTGGCATGACACTCAAGATATTATGCAGGAAAAGAGGGAGGAGCAGAGTGTAGAGAGAGAGACTTTAGTTTCAGAGGAGCCACTCTCTCAGGGCTGTGGTGGAGAGGACGAGTCTGTTGCGGGACGTCATGTTGCCCCTACTACAGGAGTAGCCCCTCAGTCGGTAGCGGCATCTGTAGCGGGCGCTGGCCCTAGTGACCCATCTTGGAGGACCGGTGACCCGAGTAAGTAATCCTCTCTCCCTTTCAGTGTTAGTTTGATTTATGACTTGTTTTAACTGCTATCTCTCCTTATATTTGTATCTTGTATATTTTAGCCTCTTGCCTAGTTTCTAATTCGTCTTTCTTCTTTGTGTTGTAGAGACCGTCGACGAGTGGCGAGATATAATCCGTAGGGTATGCACAAATTCTCTGATGATCCCTATGGATAAGACCCGTGCGGAGCTATCTGTAGATGTCAGGGAGCCTTCATCAGCTGGTAGGCATACTGACGTCTTCGCTCTTGTTTGGCATGTGGCCAGGATGGTGTCGACCCTCCGTACAGAGTTGGCAGGCTATAGGACAACCGAACGTCTTATGAGGAGCCATTCTCGTGGCAAGACCGCGGCTGCTCCTCGAGACCCTGAGCCCTCCGTGTATTCAGAGTATCGGTGTAGCCGGAGTCCTAGGCGAGGGTGCGCACCCTCGGAGGGGTTGCGTAGGGGTTGAGAGGTGACTTGGCCCTTGTATATTTCGTATCATGGATTCTTTTGTATATCACGGGCTCTTTGAGCGTTTTGACCATGCCTAACGCATGATGGCATTGTATACAAACATTGATTATTTATATATATGCATTGATTTTGGATCAAAACTTTGTCACTCGTGTTTTCCCTGTCTGTTTCCAGTTGCTTTGTGTATACTACGATGCATGTTTTATATGCTTTCTAGAATGTATGCAATGGAGAACAGATGATGCAAATGCTTGCTTTCTTTTTGTGTTTCATGATGCTGATACATGATATTGTAGATATATTGTGATCTTAAATCTTAGCTTCTGTGAGTAATTTGGATACCTCATGTTTGTTTTAGCAAAGTGATGAAAATAACCAGTATGATGAACAGATTAACTTACCCCACTCCTAACTCCACGCAACTAGTAGGATGCGAGGGCTCATCACCAAGAGCCAAGAAGGGCGCAAGTGTATGAAATATGGTGAAATGATAGTGATAAAAGACAAACGAAGCTTTGGTGGAACCAAATTGAAAACTACAAGCTTACTCCACCCGAATGACTTCATAGTTTTGGGTGCAACTTGCTTTGCGGTTTATCCAGACTTAGACCCGTAGATGGCCACATAGTAGACAAAATCTGGTTTTTAGGATTTTTAACTCTCTTAGAATTTTGAGCATCTGATTCATTCGTTTTTGACTCAAAGTTTGAATAGTTTGTTTATGACCTTTTAATGTTTGCATTGTCTAGAGGACCCCCTACACTTTGCCCCATGCTACTAGTAAGAAGCGCGGGTTTATCACCATGGGCAAGGCATAGGCGAGTAAGGGCATTTCCATCCTTTCCCAACCCTACGTCACTAGTAAGAGACGCAAGCTCATCACCGAAGGTTGGTAGGGCAAGGAAATGTGTAAAAATAAAATTTTCTGTTTAATCACTTTTTGACTTGTCTTTTTGAGTAAAATGTCAGTATATGCTTGTTTCCAAAGAGATGTATATATGGGATAGATGTGACACCATGAAGCTTCTAGAAAATACCATAGGCAAGACACCAATCCTAAGAAGAAATCAAAGCGAGAACAAACTTGCAGATCTTGGTATGGTTACCGTTAAGACTTCGTCATGTTTGATTTTATTTGATAAAATATTCTGAAGTGATTGATGATATCGCGAAAATGGAGAGATATGATTAGAAAGTTTTGTGCCAACAACATCATGAGTTTGTAATGAATTACTTTGAGAATAGATTCCTTGATCACAATTTGTGTAAGAACAAGTGGAAAAAATGATCTAAATCTATATGAAGATGCAATGTAGATAGTTATATAGGTAGTGCTAGCTGCTTATGCGTAGAAACGCTTGAGGTGCAGGGAATTGACTGTTTCGCCAAATTCCTCACCTTCTAGCGTGCATAAGAGGTATGCACCATTTCCATAATCCTTCATGACTCAGTATGGGCCCAACCATTTGGGCTCGGAATTTCCTTCCTTCGCCAGTCTTCTTGTCGATCCGGCTGTCTAGTCTTAGAACTAGATCTCCTTCGTATATATCGCGTTCATAAACCTTCTTGTTATACTGCCGGCACATTCGGTCAGCATAAGCTCTATGCCGTTGTTCAGCATCTAACCTAATTTCATCTAGGCTTTCTAATTGGGAAAGACGTACTTCTCTGTAAGCGTCTTCATCCAGAATCCCTTGTAGTGAAATGCGGAGACTGGGTATTTTGACCTCAAGTGGGAGAACTGCTTCTGCCCCAAATACTAGTGAGAAAGGAGTTGCTCTTGTTGGTGTTCTTATTGAGGTTCGGTGGGCCCACAAGGCCAGATATAACTTCAAATGCCAATCTCACTTGTTTTCTTTCACCGTTTTAAGGAGAATGGCTTTCAGCGTTTTGTTTGTTGCTTCAGCCTGCCCATTGGCTTGGGGATAATACAAGGAAGCTGTATGATGGCTTATTTTAAATTTGTTGCATAGTTCACGAACTTCTTCATTCTTGAAAGAAGTTCCATTATCTGAGATAATGATTTGTGGGATACCGTACCTGCAAATGATTTGATTTAAAATGAACTTAGCGATTACAGAACCAGGTACGGTAGTAAGAGGCATGGCCTCCACCCATTTGGTAAAATATTCAGTGGCCGTAATTATAAAATTGTGGCCGTCTATGGATGAGGGAGAGAATTTCCCTATTAATTCTAGGCCCCATGTAGAAAAGGGCCATGGAGTAGCGATTGGTTGTAGAGCTTGTGATGGCATGTGGATCTCGTGGGAGAATTCCTGGCACTTATGACACCTGCGTGCAAACTCTATCGCGTCATGTTCTAGAGTGGGCCAGAAATAGCCCATTCGATGTATTTTCTGAGTAGTGGCATGGCCACCGAAGTGGCTTCCACATATACCGCTATGGGATTCATGGAGAATCCTCTTGGACTCTTCTATGTCAACACACCTTAAGAGCATTCCATCGAATGCTTTTCGATAGAGCACCTGCTCTATAATGACATTTTGGCTACGATTATGCGTAATCGCCTTCTTTGTTGTGGTGTCACTACATCCGGGTACGTATGGTCCATGATATAATTAATGATATCCATGTACCAAGGGCACTCAGAAATAGCAGGTCGAGTTTCGATGTAGTATACGCATTCATCTGGAAAATCTAAATCTACTAGATCACCTCTGTCTAATGGGCTGTCAACTAACCAATCTGCGATGATTTGTCCTTTAACTGACTTCTGATTTACAAATGTTAATTAAAACTCTCCCATTAAGGTTATAAAACGTCCAGCCTTTTTGGATAAGGAACCTTGTGTGAGAAAAGTCCGTAAATGGTCCATCTTTACCATGACCTTTGTTTCTTGATTCAGCATGTAATGTCTTAGACGTTTAGTAGCAAAGACTATGGCAAGACATTCTTGCTCTACTTGTGTATAGCGTGTTTCATAGTCGAGCAGTGTTCGGCTAATGAAATAAATCACACGTTCTCTCTTGTCATCGTCTTCTTGGGCCAACATACAGGCCAGCGAGACATTGGTAACTCGCGAATATAGGATTAACGGGTGATCCAGCTTAGGTGGCATTAGCGTAGGTGGTGACAGCAAGAAACATTTAACTGCGTTGAAAGCTTCGTTGCAGTCTTCGGTCCAATCAATGCTATAGGATTTCTTGAGTAAATTGTTGATTGGATGAATAGCGAAGCTTAAGTCCGGGATGAATCTCTGGATTACACCCAGCTTCCCGAGAAATGATCTGATTCCAGATTCACTCGAAGGTGGGACCATTTTGAGGACAGCCCGAATTTTGGTTGGATCAACGTCGATCCCTCGTGACGATATGATGTAACCTAGGAGCTTTCCTCCTGTTACACCAAAGACGCATTTCTCTAGGTTTAGCGTGACTCCGTATTCTATTAGGCGTGAAAGAATGATGCGGAGTACTTCTTCTGGTGTCAACGAAGAACCTAGTTTCAATATTCTTGGTTCATCTTCTGTCCCAATGTTGACATCAATTGTTTCTTCGATTAAAGAGGCGTTACCCTCTTCGAACTCAGGTGGTGCTAGAGGTAAATCTAAATCATCCCCATTTTCTATTGCGTATATGTTAGGTTCCCTTTGTGACGGAAGATCCGTTACGGGATTTCTGAAGTAGGAGGACGAATGTGGGATCAGGGATAAATCTAACATGTGATAGGAGAGATGTAATGCTGCATAGGCATTTAAATAATCCAAAGTAGCCGCATCATTTCCAACATGGTCTAGGATGGTAGATTCACTTCTGCTTAAAAGAGGATTTGTCATTGTTTTTATTAATGGCTCGTCACGAATGGATACTGTGAAGTGAGTATCTTCTAGCTCATTGCTTGGAGTAAAACGTGATGCCGAGGTTGCTATTGAATCGGTGAGAAGATTTTTCTCTCGTGGGATCACTTCAATGGATATGAAGTTAAACGCCTTGCTTAAATCTAATACAACGTTTTTATAGAGTTGTAAATGTTCGGCTTTAGTTTCATATACTTCAGAAACTTGGTTTGTTACTAATTGCGAGTCTCCCAAGACTCTGATGTTATCAATACCAATCCTTCTGGCTAAGGTGAGGCCAAGAAGGAGGGCTTCATACTCAGTTCCGTTGTTTGTGCATTCAAAGTTTAACTTGAATGAGAATGGGAGGACCTTCTCCTCGGGCGAAGTAATAATTATACCTGCCCCCGCTCCATAACGACATTTAGCTCCATCGAAATGGAGAGTCCAATACTTAGCCAGGAGTGTAGATGTTGGGGCATCTGCCACGTTTACACACTCTACTTGTACCATACAGAGATCCTCTGCCAGTAAGGAACCAACACCTAGGGAAAATCCTATGCCTACTGAATCGAATGGTAAGAACATTGGTGAATCTTGTTCTATCAATTCAACAATTTTCGCAGTAGTCCCTAATGATACTGTTTCTTTAGTTTTACCTTTAGGGGTTGGAGTTGTTTTGGCTACGCTGGTAGTTTCAAGATCCGTTGTAGGTATCAAATTTTCCTCTGGCTTTGGGTCAGAGGGTTTATTAAGTTGGTTTGTTGGCAGCTCAAATTATGAGTGCACCCCTGGTCTTTTCTTTAAATCAGCTAGGTGCAAATCGAAAGGTTTTGGATCGCCTTTGGCTACAAATACCTTTCCCAGATGTAAGAATCTTACTTCTTGAAATAGCGTGGAAGGGATTGCCTTCATTCGATGTATCCAAGGTCGGCCGAGGATCATATTATAGTTAGTTTCCCGATCTATAATGTAAAACTCAGTCAAGATGGTTTTAGGCCCTAAGGTGACTGGCAGTATTATAGTTCCTATCGAAGTGGCTTTAAGGCTATCATAGCCTCTCAAGGTATTTCATGTAGTGGAACAGTTTGTTTCTCCATATCCAAGTTTTTGGAGGAAAGAGAAAGGGACTATGTTAACTACAGCCCCATCGTCAACCATTGCCCGTTTTACATAGTTATTATAAACCCACACTTGTAAGTGTAAGGCTGGGTCACCTCGGCGTGCGATCTCAGCATCTGTGGGCATTTTACTTATTTCGAAGATGAATTCGACATCCTTGTCCGGCTGCCCCGGAGGGTGGATATCAAAATCTACGTGATTTACTTGTGTTTCGGGAGGTGGAGTGATGTTAATTAGATGGCCTAGACCTAATGCTTCTAAAAGAGCAGCTCTGTGAGGGGGAGAGTTCTTTAGTAAGTCCAAAAATGAAATGTGTGAGAAGGTCTTTGTTAGGTCACTAATTAAATCATATGCACCGATGGGTTTTTCAACTATTTGCTGACTCTTATCTACCTCTGGCAGATGACTTGGGCCTGGTTGAGAGAAATACTCTCGTGTTCTTGTTATAGCTTCGATAGGTAGTTCAACGTCTAATTCTACCAAACTAACTATCTTAGGTCTTGGTTGAGCTCCCAACTGTGGCGCAACTGATGGATTTAATGAAGTCGAAGCTTCATGATCATTGTTTCCCGTTATTGCACCTTTGTTTGTTCCGGTTGGATTCAGCCTATTGCTATCATGATTTGGGAGCGGATCGTTAAAGATCTTGAGGGGAGCATTCTGAGGGGAAACTGCCCCTGCGAGAGTATTTGGTGATGATGAGACGGGATCTGCCAAAAACAAATCTGTGAAGAACTGTCTTTGTTCTTCTGGCAAATGTTGCATAAATTTATTGTAGTCACAGCACGTTCTAGTGTCGTGACCATGAATTTTATGGAAACCACAATAAGAATTGGGATTATAATTCCTGTTTTGTTGGTTTGGTGTGTATTGTGGCCTAAAATTCTGATCAAACTGTTGCCTATTAGGACCAAAGTTTTGGAATTGTTGTTTTTGGTTTTGACTTTGGTTTTGGTAACCAAATGAGTTTTGGCTTGGCCCTTGTATGGGATTTCACCGTTGTTGTTGTTGTTGTTGTTGTGGATGGTTAAAATCCACTGTATTGACCGTCGGGGTAAAGTTGTTGTTTCACTGGTTGTTTGTTTGTGATGGATTATTAACAACATTTACCCTCTTGGGCTGGTCGGTTACCCCACAATTTTTGTTAAGGATTTTGGGTCCTTGATTGACGTTTGTGGTAGTTGTAGTATTTTGAGTGGAGGTGATTAACCTCCCGTTTTCTCCATACGTCTTACAACCACTATCTATTGTTGCTTGGTCTATTCATAGAGTGCTCTCAAGTACTTCATCATAAGTCCTCAGTGGGAACTTCTGGACTTCTTCCTTCACTTCTCTGCTGAGAGAATGAAGGAATAAATCACATAGTTCCATCTGATCCATGTTTGGAGCACTTGCTGATGAATAAAGAACTGTACGCCACCTCTGGATGAAATGAGCGACAGATTCATTGTGTTCTTGTTTGATATGCAAGAATTCCCTGATTCCTGTTCTCAGTAGTTTGTTCATGTCGAAGGCTTTGATGAACTCTGACACGAGTTGTTTAAATGAATGTATGGAAGCCTCAGGTATTCTATAATACCAATCGAGAGCAATGCCCTCCAGTGTTTTGGGAAATATTTTAGCAATAACCCCATCCCAAGGGAGTAATTCTCGTATGGCTGTAGCATAAGCTTTGATATGTGTGTTTAGATCTCCTTCACCCTTGAACTTGGGCAAATCAGGGAGAGGTCTTGGAAGCATGACGCTTCGTATGGTGAAAGCTAAGGGTTCCTTTAGATATTCTGAATGCGTCCCTATCGCATAGCTTTCGACCATTGATGGTGTTTGCTGAGGGAGTGGTGGTGGGATGGGTTGTTGATATGGTGCAGCGTACGCGTTGGCAGGGGCATAGGGAGGTCCCTTCGTTTGAGCAAACATACCAGGAGAGGAGAACACATCTCCTTGTGGTGATTTAGAGTACATGTTTAAATAGGACGGGGTATTGTCGAGGAACGAACTGTTCGACACTAAACCGGGAGAAATTGTGTTAGAGATGATGGACCTTGTTGGCGTTTGTTGTGGATATTGAGGAGGCATGCCTAACGTGCCTACTCCCGTAAGGAGATCTACCTGACTAGAGTGGTATGGAGGATTGGAACTTCTTGTTTGTATGAACGGAGAATTTTGACTTGCTTGAGCCAGTTCTAACCCTCTCACTCTTTCTACTAACGTTGAAATGACTTCATTTGGTGAAGCCACGGTACTTTGCCTGAGCGGCGTTTGTTGTATACCCTGGTGTTGTAAAGGTACGTGATATCCTGTCATAAACTGATCGCTATTTTGCCAAGTTTCTCCCAGAATATTTCCTGTAGAGTGGCATAGAGGTATTTTCTTGAAAAGAGATCTCGGGTTGTACTTGTAAACCTCCTATAGGTGGGTACATACCCCGGGAGTGTTGTTCACTCCTAGGATAACGTGTTGACTATCCATCATCTAAGACCAGGTATGGATCTGATTGCCTACTAATTTGTGGTCTGAGTAACATTTGAGGAGATGAACCAGATTCTCCTGTAAACGTCATATTGTTGGAACCTGAAGGTTCTGTTTGTTGGGTTCGAGGGGGTTGATCTAACTCCTCAGTTTGAAAAGATGAACTATATCTGATTCTTGGGGTTTGTGTTGACAACTGATTAGTTGAATAGTTGTCACCCCATACTGAGAGTGAGGGTGATGATTCCCTATTCTGTTGGGCGTAGTATGCCTCAAGACCCAGGAGGGGTCTGCCATATGCGTCGAATCCTGACATATTCGGGGGGTATATGAATACCCACAGAATAATGGGAAGGAGCGAAGGTGGATGAGAGAAGATGAAACTTCTCAAAGAGAAGGTAGAAACAGTTGTTTTTTTCACGTCGGGTTCACCAATTTTGTACGTCGAAAAAGCAATAGGCGAGCGTGAGAATCTACAAGTGACTCTTCCGCGTACCCGACCTCCCGAGGTCGTGCCGAGACAGCCGGTGGGGATGGAATATGCAGAAAAACTAGTTAGGCAGTCTAATGTCTTCGACACGCACTAGTGGAATTTGTGAATCTAAGGCAAAGAAGGCCCTTCTAACTTGGACTGGTGTGATAGATCGATCAGCGAGGATGACTGCTCGAAGGCTCCAATCAATATCGAGCTCTGGCGTGATTCGATCTATGGGTTGCGGAATACGTGGAAAATGACCTGGGATTGTTTCGTGTATATCTCCTGATAAGGTCATATAGTGGATGATGAATACAATTGATTCTATGGACGATTTTCTGGCCTAGTCCAGAATTCCCTAGCTTCGTTAGCCGCTATATCTAGTAAGGACAGTTGTTCGATGATGATAGGTGGAAGTGGGGTGGACTGAAATACTAGTGCGCGTAGGCTAGTGTCTATATCTAACTGACTTGTGGATTCGTTGGGCTGTGGGATCTGTGGATCACAACCGTAGACTCTTGGTTGTTGCGGTCCTGTTATGGTCATACGCGAAATCAAGTTCTAATCCCTAGTATCTAGTAATCGTATGCTTTCTCAGCTTCTATGTTTAGAACCAACAGTTGTGCAATCTTCTCAGAATACCTTACAGGCGTTCTTGCAACCTGGATTCTTAAGCTGGTATCTATATCTACGAGGGTGTCTCCAGCGTCTGGCTGTGGAACTAAAGGATCACACCCGAATGTTTGTTCTCTTTCGAGCCCTTCTACAGTCATGTGGATGTTTTCTAGGGTAATCTGTAGTTTGGCTGACTTGACCAAAACGCATGTGCTTGGTCGTCTTCTATGTTTAATCCTCTTAACTGTGAACTGATCAGTTGTAAATCTGTGGTTGTTCGGAATACTTGTATCCTGAGATTTTGGTCTATGTCAACTATTGCTGTGACTAGGTTTGGTTGAGGCACGATTGGCTCAAATATATATTCCCTAGGCTCTTGAGGTCCCGTGATTGTCATACGAAACAAAATGCAATCTAACTGTGATGAAACAAATTCTAACTAAGTGAAATAAATCTAACTACATATAACTTTTATTTTTCTATGAAATATTCTAACAATTTTAAGGAAAGCAAACTATTTTAAGCGTATCTAGAAATAACGACTAAACAATAATTTAAAACAGACAAGATAACCGAGTGTAGTTATTTGCCTGTGTGATTTTGTAGAATTATTCTAAATAAAAAAATAGCTTGTCTAATCTACCTGCAAGATTCTCGATCCTACCTCAGAAGTGAGGAGTGAATCATAGTTTCTCAGAAACTATCAATCCCCACAGCTTCCCTGGCAATATCGAGAATAGAATGAAATGAAATAAAGTTATTAACTACTCTATTTGATATGATTCTGACTAGAACTTTGAAATTTAAAACCTGGATTCCGCAGAACAGTGGCAAATCCGATGGTGTGTGTGTGATCTCGTCCCCTCAGTATGATCTTCTCGTTCTTTCGTGTTCACTTGGATCCAGAAAAGCGTGTAATGCTAGCACCGATAGGAGTAGATTTTGGGACAAGGACAGCTCAGAATGCAGACCGAGAATGCGAGTAGGAGAGGGATAGAGCAAGAGTATAGAGCTTGGCTTATACGATTCCTAGCGGGATTTTACTACGAGTCATGCAACGTGAAGCAACCAGAATCTTTGACTATCCTATACGAAGAGCAAAACCTGCAACTTTAATGGCTTCCTAAGCTATTCCGTTCCAAAATAAAGACACTTCTTGCACAAGTTGGATATGTGGCTTACCAACAGCTGAATAAAGCTAACCAGGTATATAATGAATTGAACTAAGAACTCTAAGTCACAGTAAAACAAATCTACAGCAAAGAGGAATTCAGAGGCAAGCTTCTAACCGGATTGGGTGGAACAACAACACTGCCTGCACAAGATGGGTCTGTGGCTTACCAACAGCTAAGCAATTTAACAAAAGATGCAAGTGAATTCAAGCTATGGCTTCTAAACAAGCTAACTAACTAAAACACTAAAATGAGGGAATGAGAGCAAAGATCAAACTTCCAAATCCAGCCAAGCTTCAGACCAAAAAATCCAGACCAAATTCTTCACCAAAATCTTCACCAAAATCAGACCATTTGCATGTACACAAACCATGCATTTATAGGAATTCAAGCATCCAAGAACCAAAACCAAATTGAACTCCTAAACAATAAACAAAGGAAAAACACTGTTCCAGGGGACCAAAAACATTAATGCATGCTCAAGTCGGCAAAGAAAAGCTGGTGAAACGTGATATTTCACGCGAGTCGTGTCAAAAGATCATTCTAGAAAATGCGCACAGGACCGCCGCTCTGTTCAGGGCGCCGGTCACGAGACCGCCGCCCTGAAGGGCGGCGGTTTCGTCACTGAAGGTCAAGAGGCCAAGGAAAGAGGAAAAAAGGGGAAAACAAAGGGCGCGGGGGCTAAGCGGGGCATGCGGGATGTTAACGCATACTCCGAGGGATTTTCCGGATCCCGAACACCTTGCGAGGAGACCTGTATCATCATTGGGGCATTTATTACACCGTTCCGCAGTACAGTACCTTACAATTTTGGGTACGTACAGTATCCTTATTATTTGGTATATTTTTATTGATGATCTTTATAAACACTACAATAATAATGGTATAGAGAACTATCTCAATGAGATAGTCAAGATATGAAATACATGAACAATCAAGGATTATATCAAACTAAAAAATATATCCTTATGAGTGGAGGAAATATCATAGGATCATCTAAATGCTTTATTCTTATGTGGACTCAAGTACAACATCCAATTTTATGTTTTCCTTCTTGATCCAAGTTTGATATTAGAATCCATAATAGTTGTTTTTCACATGAAGGAAATATATCTAGTAAAAAAATTGGGTCTCACTACTCATAATGACAACATGATTATAACACCACTATTTCCCAAAAGTACATGATTAAATACTCAACAAATTGAATAGATGTCAGAAAAAATGTTTATGTTACATTTGTGATAGAAAGTGGAGAAAGGGATATAAATGTCCTGAAAAGAAATTATTCTACATTGAGGGTCCTAACGAGTAAGAATATGAGGAAGTAGCTGCTGATGAGGAAGAGATTCCTGAGATAGAGGTTGAATAATCAAAACTATCTCTTACCATTTCATGAATTAGTACCTTGTAAACCCTAAACATTTTTAGGTTTGTGAAGAAACAAAGGGTGGCATTACTAATTGATACTAGAAATACTCACAAATTCATCAATCATAGGTTAGTTTTATGCCTAAATTGCTTTATTTATCCAACCTTGGAATTTTTAGATCATGGTTGCAGATGGAGGTAAATTTATATTATCATGATAAATGTATAACATGAAAATTTTAAAATTTTGGTCATGAAAATAAAAATCCCACTTGAAACACCCTTTCTTGGTCATTGTGAACATTTCATCTAATCATCATATTATATCACATAGCTCCTTTGCATTTGTTTGATCCTAATTATTTCTTAGATGAGAATGCTAACATGGATTTCAAGTGTGTTTCATGTGTATGAAGATTGATTCAAATGACGTTAATGAAGCTACTGACCTATGAGGTGTAAAATTTCTCTCAAAAGCGCTAAATTGGAAATTTTTAGACATATTGCAGCATGAGGACATCCTCCATAATATAACTGCAAGAATTCAACCCCTCTCAAAGTTGTGTAGGATAAAAATGAAGTGATCCATATAATATTTAAGGAAAAGTATGGAGACATGTGGTTTTAGGACCCATTCAAGTAAAATTGGGTCACTCTGAGTTCTTATAATATGAGATTCAATGGAGAAAGTGACCTTGTTCTGAATATTTCAAGAGGCTTTAGGAGATAAAAAATAGTAAATGGAAATATATTGGATTCCACTACATGTTGGATACTTTAGTTTTAATCCTATACCCCTCTACTCTTCGTAGTAGTTTGGGTCATTTCTACTGATCCTTTCTGCCAAAAGGGTGACTAGTCCTAAAATTCAAAATTCAAGAAGTATCGGGTCTTGAATATGGCTGGGGTGGAACAAATAGGTTTCCTAGAGTTAAAATCATATAAGGTTAAACCTCAAAAATAAAAAAATTTCTCCTAGGGTGAAAAAATTAATCCTCGTGTTCTATTATTGCATTGACATGATGACATCAACACACTTCATAAACCTAGTGGAAATTATTTTGACCTCTAATATCCCTTATCCCTTTTCCCTTGGTGAAAAGGGATAGTGGTGAAAAAATGTGTTCCCCCTGTTGATGTTTAGTTTGCATCACTTAAAGTACACCACTTGTTTCCTAAGAATGTGCACAACTTTGAAATCATGACCACCTTGACCCATGACACATTTTTTCACATAAATTTTCCCTTTTCCATTGTCCCTTGGTGTAAGGGTACATAGGGAAAAAAAATTACACCTACTTTTTGTGGAATTGTATTCATCATTTAAGTGACTAACTTGGGTTGCTAGGAAATATGTAAAATTGCTTTTGATGCAACCTAGAATTTACCAGATAACACCCTAGTCGCGTTGGCACATCACTCAGCCTTGACTGAGCACTCACCTAAAGTGTGTAAAGGTACCAAGTCCCTCTTTAGGGTTGTTGTAGTAGGATGTTAGCATGATGAAGGAAGAAACATATAAATTCATAATTAATCCATCACTCTACAATGCATGTTACTCTCAGATCTATGGAAGAACAAGCTTAAACAATAATCATGATTGACTTAATAACATGCACTACTCAACTACACAAAGAATGAAACTTATTTTCAGCCAATATCTTCCATCTATTAATAAATATAGAAGCTCCTTACAGTATTGTCAATTCATACCAATGCATGTATGGATCCGATACATTAATTCAGTCATATGTGTATATCACACATACATACACACACTCTATATATTCTTTATTACACTTACACACAATGTATATTCTCTATTACACACACACTCACACTTCTATTATGTACCTAACATCATATATATATATATATATATATATATATATATATGGTGGGGACTTTCCCTTCACCACTTATCTATTCCAGAAATAGGCCACATGCTATTGATAGCCACATGCCATTTACAGGCATAACCACTAATGCAAGTGTGTTATCCATAGTCCTCTTGCAGTTAACTAAAGTCTCAATTCTATTCTTAGCTCATCTCCATGAAAAATGTTTCGATCTGATCCTCCAAAGATAGACAATGCATGGCATGTACGTCTTTGCATCGTTGGTGTGTTCCACACGCCATATTCTAAAAATAGGTCTTCATGCTCAAAATCATCTAAGTCTTGAAAGATGAACTTGTCTTCTGCACACGGGTCCTTCCTGTCCTTTCATGCCCTTGGTTCCTGGGCCTTCTATCCCACGTGGACTCCTTGTGTGATCTTTGACAAGTATTTTTTGATCAACATTACCCCACACTAATCTCATTATAGTCCCGACAATGGGTATCTCCAAAAATTGAAGTAAAGAATAGAGGAATGGAAAGAATAAGAATGAAATAATGTAGATAAATAAATAATTTCAATGAGGTTATGAGGTAGCCTCCTTTGTATCAGTTTGCAGTATCAACTTTGGATACTCCTCTTTTATTTCGAACTCCAAAACCTACCATTCAATGAGTGCTTGCTATGCTTTTTCTGAGATGTCCACAACAATTGATTCCAACTCATCCCTCGCAATCTCTCCTTTCTCATTTTTTAGAACTAACACAATGTTGGACATAGATGTCATTCTCTCTTCTAAAAGATCCATATTCTACACAATTAGCTTCCCAAGCTCTTCTAACCGAGTATTATGCAGCTCTTGTGTTGCTGTCAGGGCCTCACACTTTTGTTTAACCATTGACAACCTTTCTACGCAGCCCAATGTCTCATCCTTCATCACTTTTTGGACCTCATTGTTCTCTTCTAGGGTCTTGATGTTGATAAGCGCCTCTAGATCCATGCATATGTTTAAATTTTGGTCTTCTTTCTTCAATACTTCCTATAACACTTGCAACAACCCTTCATAAGATGTAATTTTTGACATCACTGATTCTTTCTATCATTCAACATCTTGCTATAAGATTTCTGGTGCTTGCATGTGCACAGGTTCATCTTCAAATACCAAGTCCACCAACTTTCCTACATAGTGTATTGCTGAAGGAAACCTTTTTGGTACCTTGGCCTCCAAGTGTGGCCTTACTCTGATGACATTTTCCCCAATCTCCTCTGCGATGTTGATAAATACCTTGTTTTTATTTTGCATGAAGTTCCTATCCTTCGTTATGTGCGCTATCTCTGCATCCTTTGTCTTCATCTCCTCGTGTAGTGCTATGATCATTATAGCTTTGTCCATGTTTCTTATAGTCACCTCAATAGAAACCTTCACCAATGCATTGTTGACCTGCTCATCTGACATGATAGTAGGCTTTACTATCATGTGTCTAGCTTGAGGTGCCTTCTTCAGTCGTCTCGAAATACATGACTCTTCACACACATGAAAGTTAAGCTCATCCATGTGGGTGTGCATTAACCATGATAATTGCTTTCGAGTGTGCATAGTCACCATATCCTCATCCATTAGCTCCTAGCCAAATAAATCCTTCTATGTTATCATGCTCTGGAAGTGGGTGCAGATAATTTTTCTTGCATCCTCTGCATACCGCATGGCTGGTGGAATGTACTCTCCACTTCTTCTTCTAGACCGTTGTTGCTTAGGAAATTTAGCTTCCAAATTTGGGACTTATGCCTCCATGTCCAGAACATTCTCTGCAGCTATCTCCTCAGGTCTTTTCTCATCCTCTTCTTTTTCCTTTGAATCCTCACTATGTTCTTCTATGTTCTCTGGAAGTGTAGGAGAATTAGGCACGCTTTCCTCTGACTCTTCTGCCTCCTCATTTAACTTCAATTTCCTCCTTATTTTCACAGTTTCCTCCTTCTATGGAGAGAGTCTGGGTGATTTGCACATAGTGGTTGGAGTAGCACCTTGGGTCCTTATTCTCTTAAACACCCTCTTAAACCTATGATCCCCTTGGACTACATTCAAGTCCTCATCATCCCCCTCTTGTGGCTGAGGTGGTGTAATGGTGCATTCAGCTTCACCCTTATTTGTAGGATGTCTCCTACCTCTATGATCCAAACCACCACTATCTTAGTAATCCTCCTCCTCATCCTCCACTTCAATTGGCTCTATGGGCTTAGGCGTTGGGATGTTATTCATTGTATGCTTTCCCTTTGGTGGTGCTAGAAGTGCAAACTCACCTTCCACATACTTATTATTCTCTATCTTTGGCTTCAGCTGGAGATACACCAATGTTCTCCCCACATCTTCTACAGCCAGACTTATTGGCTTAATATTCAGCACCTCTAAAATGATCCTCTCTGTATAAGCACTTTTTCTAGGATACACGTAATTCTTCCTCAACGTATGATAGTCACAATATACCTTATCTACATTGAATACCATTTGGCATGTGTCTATAAATTTGTGAACAAATGCTTGGAAATACCTTGCAATGAATGTGTAAGGAAATTTACAGCAAGGGCTCCAGAATCCATCTTTCATTAAGAATTGTGTGATGCAAAAATGTTGATATACAAAAAACTAGACATGTTTCCCTACCACTACTGGTAGGTCCTTTGGGATGCGCCACTCTTCCCCAAATGCCGCACGGAGCCTGTCATGCCATTTATTTTCCCTTTTCTTCACGTCATCTATCATGGCCCCTTTACATAGATACATACTAAATCTTTCAATTGGTGACTTCTTCTCCATGGGGTATTCCCATACTTTTTCCTTTAGTCCATCTGGTACTCCAATCTCCATGAATACTAGTGATAGTAGAACAACCCCAAAGTTGATCTTCCCCCCTGTGTGTGCTTCTTTGAGTATTTTCTCTGTAATATAGCCTACAATGTTATAGATTATCCCTTCTGACATCTTATGTGCCACATGTAACCACATAGTATTTACCTATGACCACCACTCTTGATCATTCAACTTAGTAACAAGGTGTGCTACAGCTTGCACAATTAGACAGTTCTTCAATTTGTCTATATTCATTCCACGCAGACCCTACAGGTACCCCAACTCCTGTCTGGTATTTAAAATCATAACTTTATCTACAAGATCACCTTTTATGTCCTCTCCTATGGCCTTTAAACTTGTAACTAATGAGATAAGCGTAGATGAGATTCTAACTCTACATCCTGCAAAGTAGAAGAAGTCCTCGTGCACCCTGCTCATGAGCCATTGATATTTGGAATCATACTTCTTGAAATATGGAAGCTCATATAATTGGTATACCCTAATTTTCTTTAGAATCTTCGTACCTACATCGTCATAAACTGACATATCATCTACCATGTGCTTGTTCATCCTAGCAGTGAGAAAGGAATCAAGCTAATTCTTGTTCTCCAAAGTCTTGTGATTGTATTCACTTACTTTTCTCTTTTTGATGGGTGAATCCCATTCCTGGTTGATGACGACTCCTTCTGGATATTTCATTTCTAAAAAATGGCTTCTGGGTGCCATCTCTTCCTCCTTCACAACAACTTTTTCTTTCCTTTTACTACTGCCACAAATTCCTTCTTCAGTGCCATTTTTACCTCGCAAATGTCTCCTCTTCAACTCTGCAACTTTGTGAACCAAAACCTAGCTCGATTCAATCATGCCCTAGGTGGAAAATTTGTAACCTAACTCTTTTTTGTCTCCCTGCTTCACTCAAACCCTTCACCACCGGGGACATAAGCTTCTTGTCACACAGATTTGGTTGTCATGCTTGGTTTCAAACCCTTCGCACCTTAACTCGATCACTTGGCTCTTTTCACTTATCTCTTTCCTTAAATACTCTTAGTTGCAATGGTAAAAATGAATCCGCATTCCATCCTTATATATTTTTTTTCAAATTTTGATGCATTTATTGCTCCTTGACCTACCAAATATCCCCTCATTCATTGACCACATTCATTTTTTCCACACGGTACATCTTCGTGCCTCAACTATAAACTTCTAGTGCACCTTCCTACCCTCTAGTCATAAACTTCTCTTCAGCGCATGCCCTTGTGCCCGAGTACCTCATCACTGTACCTTCTTCTAGTAGTTATCATGGTCTCTGCTTATCTCACGTTATATTGTTCTTTCATTTATCTCCATCCTTGGTCACTTTTGAGAAGCAATCTTCTTTTGACTTAAAGCACACCCGTAGCAGCTTATTCCTTTCACCTTTGAATTGCCACAGTCTTTTTCTTGGATAACTACATCCACCTCACACAAAAGGTATGTGTAGTCCTCTGTGCATAAACATTCTTCATATAGTAATTAGCTTCAGGTGCGCAAGGACGCTTATTACATAAAAATGACAGCTAAATTGACAAAGCATAGTGATAATGAAGGAAATACATTAAGGAAATACAGAATTGAAAACCTAAGCTAAATGGCAATATTGCCTTATTAAAAACACCAAGAAGACACTTTTATAGTAGGGCTTCAGCCTACTCCTGTTAAAGTAACTAGGTAGCCGTGTTCCATCAAGTGCTTCAAACTGGAAAGCACCTGATTCAAATGTAGAAGTGATGACATATGGTCCCAACCAATGTACTTTGAGCTTTCCTGGATGACACAAGAACTTTAAGTCATAAATAAGTACCATTTGTCCAATATCAAACTTATTATCCCTTATGTTTCTATCATGCCATGCCTTTTTCCTGCTTCTGAATCCATCATGCTATGGCTCGTTGCCCATCCAGTTTAATCATCTTTCTGATACGCTCTTCTAAATCATGTTCATCAACTATACCTCCAGCATGTGCAATAGGAAAAGAAGGTAACATAAATTCTATAGGGAAAATAGCTTCCGTGCCAAACACCAACTAAAATGGTGTGGCTTTGTTTAGTCTCTTGTAAGTTGTTTTATATGCCTAAAGAACAACTGGTACTTTTTTATCCCAATCCTTTCTTCCAACACCACAAATTTTTGTCAAATTTTGGCTCAAAATCTTGTTGAAGGCCTCAACAATTCCATTTTCCTAAGGATGATAGGGTGTATTTTTATGGTGTGTAACCATAAACTCATCTAATAGAATCCTGATTGTCTCATTCAAAAAGTGTGTACCTCTATCACTTTTCAAGATTAAAGGACATCCATATCTTGTAAGAACATTCTCCCATAGAAACCTAGCTGTTGTAGCTACTGTACAGTCCTTGGTAGGTGTTACTTCTACCCACCATGTGAGATAGTCTATGCAAGTAATGATATAGCGCAATCTAGTCTTGCGATCAGCTGGTGAAATAGGTCCTAAAAATTCAATGGCCCATTTCTCAAATGGTTTGGCACTAGTAATTGGTCTCAAAGGAATCTCATCTCTTTGCCCTAGTTTTCCTAGATGCTGACAATGATCACATGCCTTACAATTTTCTTTATAGTCCTTATACAATGTCACCCACCATAATCCAGTAAGTAGGATCTTCCAGGTAGTCGCATCACCTGCATAATGGCCTCTTCCATAAGCTTCCTCCATGATATCCTTACGCTCATGCTCTAATACATAACAACGTAATACTTCATCTCTACCTAGTTTATAAAGGTCACCACTAATTAACATAAATGGTGCCGCACTTATAGCAAGCTACTTCTTTTCTAATGCTTTCATTCCTTCTGGTACCATACCTGTTCGTAGAAAGACAACAATGTCCTCTAATTATGTGGGAATGAGTTGTAACCTATATAACTATGCATCATGAATGGTTTCTTCAATTGTCTATGCCTCCTCTCCTGAATTGATTCTAGATAAATCATTTGGTTCAGAATTACTTTTCCCTAGCTTCACCATAACTGTGAAGTCAAAATATTGAAAGAGGAGCACCCATCTGCATATGCACCCCTATAAAATGGGCTTGTTTACCAAGTACTTCAATTCCATGTGATCTGTATAAAATACAAATGGTGTTGCTAACAAGTACTGTCAAAACTTGTGCAATGCATAGATCATTGAAAAAGCTTTACACTTTGTAGTTGTATAATTCCGTTCAGTAGGCGTTATCTTCCTACTGGCAAACAAATTGGATGATATATAATACCTTCACTAGGTTGAGCTAACAAAGTGCCAATGGCCATGCCAGAAGTGTCCACATGCACATGAAATGGTTGATCCCATGAGGGAAAGCACAAAATGGGTGCGGTAGCAAGTTTCTCTTTTAATATCTCAAACGCACGCGACCGTGGTTCTCCCCAAGAAAATGTACCTTTCCCCTTCAGTAATTCTTCCAAGGGTGCAGCAATTTTGGCATACCCTTTAATAAATTTTATATAATATCTTGTATGACCTAAAAATCTGTGCAGCTCACTTTGACTGGTGGGTGCTTTCAGGCCTAAAATGAGTGTAACCTTGGCTGGATCAACTAGAAAACCTTCCTTGTAGATTATATGTCCTGACAGTATCCCAAATGGTGTAGAAAATATGCACTTATTGATGTTTAAAGAGATACTCAATTGTCTTCACCATTCAAACATTAAGTGTAGATTGTCACAATGATATTTCACAAGCCCATATACTATCCAATCATCCAGATAGACTTGTAAGAAGTTGTGAATAAAATCTTTGAATTCCTACACAGCTATGCACGAGAATACAGTAGGCACATTTTTCAATCCAAAAGGCATCACAGTATAGGAAAAACTACCCCATTCAGTAGTAAATGTTGTCTTTTCTTGATTCTCCTAAGCAATCCTAATCTAATGATACCCAGAAAACCCATCTGTGAAGGAATATATTTCACGCCTTGCAACTCCTAGTATTTCCTTAGTGAATGGAATAGGGAATGGATCTGTGATGCATGCAGCATTTAGCTCAATGTATTCCACATATATTCTAATTCTTCTATCCTTTTTAATGTTGGTCACCATTGGGCTAACCCATTCTGACTCATCAAGGGGCTTGATAATTCCATATTTCAACATTTTATCAATTTCTTCTTTTACCTTTTCATGAAAATTAGGATTCATTCTGTAAGGTCTCTTTCTAATTGGTTGTTCACCATCCTTAAGTTTTATCTTCATTTCCCCAAGGGATTCATGCACGCCTTTAAGTTCATGATACCCTCATGGGAATAAGTCCTAATAATCCCTTAGTAACTTGATGATCTTTGCTACCTCCAAGTTTGACCAGTAGTCTCCAATTATGGCCTCCTTAGGCTCAGCCTCTGAACCTATATTCACCTTCTTTGTCTTTATGGGTTTTTGGTAAGCATGTTTATCTTTGTCTTCATTGTCCAAGACCTCACTCACCCCTTTTGAATGTTCAATATCTAGGTTCTAAACTTCCTCATCATCCACGACATAAACCATATTTCCTTTCTCTTTCTCAAGGCAAGTGCGTTCAATTAGTATAGAGTCCATTTCTTCTTCCTTTTCAAAACATGCTCTGAAATCTACCTCAACGAATAATTCTTGAATATACTCTTCTTCTTTTACACTATCTCCCATAGTTAAGTGCTTGACAAATTTTAATGCCTCTTCTACAGAGATTTAGTCGAGAAGTATTCGAAAGTTTGGATCATTCCTGCATTCAAATCTTGTCATTTTCTAGTCTCTCGATGTAGTTCTACATATACATATCAGGCATGTATGCATCCTTGTAGCATAGAATATAGTCAATGCACCTAGAGTGAAGGTGGTAATGACTCTTGTCTTACTTTCCAGAGTCTCTCACACTACTGAATTTTATGTTGAACAGGTTGATCACCACAAAAAGTGTAGATTTGCATAGGTGCATTATTCCTTATAAACTTAGTAGACAAAGTGACTCTAATCTCCTCCCATTTTATAAGATTATCTCGGTGGACTACCCACCAACGTGCTACTGTCCCATGTAGTGTATATACTAACATATCTCTTCTCTTAATTTGATTTTCCCACTATGTTTCCATGGCCTTCAAAAATGCAAGAAGATCTTCTACCCCTGTGTACCAAGGTATTGTGCTACCTATCCATTGAATCGAACGAAGTCCATTCTTACATGCAACCACGCTTTTCACCTCACATCCTACTAATTCATATGTATCGCAATCAATACTTATAGTATCACTAATAGAATGAGAATCCTCTCACTGTAGGATGTCTTATTTTGATGGCTCATTGACCTTTGGGTCCTGAATAGTGTGTACATAAACTCTATTTAAGTCCTCCTCACTTAGAGCCTTAACATATGTTGTAGAATTTTCATCTGTCAAAGGTATCACAACCCTTTCCTCCTTTTTTTCAAAGTTGATATACCCCTTATTGAATCTCAAGTCATCATTATTCACATAACACCAAGGGCGTCCAATCAGGTCTGGAAAATTGTCTAATTTTGCAAGTGCTAATACCTCAAAATCCCCAGTGAACTTGGCCCCTTGTATAGTTATAGATGCATCCTTCAAAACTCCTATGGGAGTGAACTTAGTTTAGTTTTCCATAAATAACACATTAGATGATGGCTATAATGGAGGCCTCCCCATTTGTACCCAAGCATCTAATGTAAGCACATTTACTTCTGCACCTGTATCAATCAATATGTCTCTCAATAGCCAGTAATCCACAACAACATTCAAAGTAATTTATTTTTCATAGTCAATGCTATCAGGGGGAAGATTTGCAATGAAGAATCTGTCGTCTGGTCTTAAGACTTGCACATAGAGTGTCCCCTTTTAACCAACTTCCTAATAGTGGAATAATTTTCTCCTGGCACAACATCTTGCACACCTCTCGTAGATCATTGATATCAGTTTGGACTGTATCTGATGATTTTTTCTACCTCTTTAGGTATTTTATCTCACCTTGAAGATTCCTTAGCACTTCCATGGTATCCTAGTAAACTTCCTTCTAATGAGAAGGATCTAGGTACCTTGCATGCAAAACCTCCTCCTTGGTGATCGTAGGCTTTTGGCACAATTCCTCTCTCGTGTGTGATGCTTTAGTGTGTGTGGTAATATTTACTGTTAATGCCTCAAGTCCTTCTGCTATCTTGGGCATCCACTGATCTTCTACCACGCACTGGATTCTAATCATCCTGACACCTTTGTTTTCTTGCTTATGATTCTTACTCAGATGCTCATATAAGTCTGGGAACTCTTCATAGCTATGGTTCTTTCCATAGAAATAATGTGCAATATTCTGAGCAAATTCATGCCTATAGTGGTTAGGAGACCCGCATGTATAACATGTTCCACAAGGGAACTCACCTCTTCCTCCACCATGGCCTCATCCTCCATATCCACCATGATATCCACGTCCCCTTCCACGACCTCCTTCAAAATTCCCCTCATTCCTGTCATAGCATGTTTGATTAGGATCCCAATCCTGGTGCTCATTCTTACCCTTAGAATTATCTGTTACACTTTTCTATCGTACCCCAAGGTCTATAACATCCTGGATCTAACCAATCAGCCGACAATCCTCAGTATCATGGGTTGTGGACCTGCAAATTTTATAAAAGCAAGATACATTCTTCCGTATCACGTGATATAACAAAGGAAAGTGACTATCATCATGATTCAAATGACAGATATCACAGTCTAATAGTAATGAGCGTACATATCTGTGAGGGAAACTATCCTTGGTGCTACCTTCCACTTCACAATCTATACACCATATTCCTGAGCACATTTCATGGGCTGAATTTGCTAATAGCTTCTGTAACTACTTTTCCATAGCTGCAATATGTGCCTCTAGGAATGGACTAACAGCAATGTTCATACTCCCAATTACCTCAGCATGGAAAGCCACTTCCAGTGCTTCGTGTGGATCAGTGTATGTCCTATGTGACAGTGCCCATCTAAAAGGTGTAATCAATCCTCCAACGAACCACTGTGTATGCTGGCTAGCATGAATATCATAAGATAGCTTAGATAGAAGTGTCTTAAAATGAGCATTATACTCACGTACACTCTCAATAGTGCCTTTCTTGATATCCTTGAGTGCACTTATACTCTTTTGCTCAAACTTAGGGATATGGAACTCTTTTAAGAAAGCATCCCTTAATGCTGCATAATCCATGCAAGTTTGATCAGGGTCAAACTTCCTATACCAGCTATGTATATGCCCCTGTAATGTAGTGGCAAATTGACTTGCCTTACGCTCAGTAGTCATGATCCCTTTAGCGTGCCACAAGATTTCACACATATGCACATGTTTGGCAGAATCCTCTATACCTCTATATTCCAGGAGATGAAGAGATATCTCCATATAGATATTTTGTAGTTATTACAAACCTTGACCACCTGATCCAAAACCTCCTGTGTTCCCTCTACATTCAAAACCACTAGATCCACAGGAACTAGAACCACCTATACCTCCTAATCCTCCACCTGTAGTGGGAATAGGACCTGTAGATGAACTCCCCTATGCTCCAATAGTAGCACTATACTGAACCCCTATAGTTTATGAGGTAGTTCCACCTCCAAAGGTGAATCCAACATTCTGTGTAGATGATGCTCCTAAGAACGCCCCTCCAAATGATATTGAAGTCATTTTTCCTGCCATTGATGTACTTGATCCCTAACTTAATCCTACTCTCCTACTTCCTAAGTTATTTTGCTAGTTACTTGTCGTACTAGATACTGAAAAACCAAGCAAAGGGCTAGGTCACCAAGTGGGTTAAGATGCATGCACACGGTCCATGTAGTCTTTGTTGGCACACTTCTGTGTGAGGCTGAGGGGGATATATATCATGATTTCTAAGATGGGGGAGTTCCTGATGCTCTGGCTCCATGTCTTCTACGTGAGCTATAAATCCTTCACGAGCCATCTCTCTCCTCCATGCCATACTTTCTGTAATAAAACATTGCTTCTCTATATCCCTCTTGCATGCCTCATTATACATAAGCCGCCTTTCCTCTCTCTATCTCTTTACCGCTAGGTTTCCCATCTTAATCCAAATCCATTCCTTCCCTCGCACATGGTGAATTTTAGTTAGCCATCGGCTTACTCTCCAAGTTCAGAGTTACCATCAAGATCTTAATCACCAACAGAATACCTTGTAAATATGTTCCTCTTGCATATCACAAAAACTGGAATTCAACTACCTCTGGGTAATAGTACATTGAAATTGAATATTGCATAATATAACTATTTAGAACACCATGTATCCACAGCACGAGTCCAGATCAAATCAGCATCATAAAGAGCCTGAAATTCTTCCTATGTCTAGAAAAGTGCACGATACCTCCAATTCCACTAAGATGCATAAGTAGTAAACCACTCGTATAGTTCTATTAGAAAGATAGCGAAAAAGATCTCATATAAGTTGTCATACAAATTTTTTTCTACCCAAGTGCATGTGTTAAAATCAGATCCACTGATGAACCACCATGCATATTCTTCCTCCAGATTGTGTATCCATTCCTCAATACTTGCTAGAGTTAACCAGTACGTCTTCAAAATGAACCATCCTAAAAATAACTGAAAAAGAGGTCCTAGAAATGGAACCAATGATGCAGCCTAGAATTTACCAGATAACACCCTAGTCACGTTGGCACATCACTCAGCCTTGACTGGACGCTCACTTGAAGCGTGAAAAGGTATCAAGTACCTCTTTAGGGTTGTTGTAGTAGGATTTTAGCATGATGAAGGAAGAAACATAGAAATTCATAATTAATCCATCATTCTACAATGCATGATACCCTCAAATCTATGAAAGAACAAGCTTAAGTAGTTTTCATGATTGAATAAATAACATGCACTACTCAACTACACACAGAATGACACTTAGATTCGGCCAATATCTTCCATCTATTAATAAATACAGAGGCTCCTTAAAATATTGTCAATTTATACCAATGCATGTATGGATCCGATATAATAATTCAGTCATATGCATATTTCACACATACATACACACACTCTGTATATTCTCTGTTACACTTACATACACTGTATATTCTTTATTACACACACACACTCACACTTCTACTATGTACCTAACATCATATATATATGGTGGGGACTTTCCCTTCATCACTTATCTATTCCAAAAATAAACCACATGCTATTGATTGCCACACAAAGTTTACAGGCATAGCTACACATGCAAGTGTGCTATCTATAGTCCTCTTGTAGTTAACTGAAGTTTCAATTCTATTCTTGGCTTGTCTCCATGCAAAATGCTTCGATCTACTCCTCCAAAGATAGACAATGCATGACACACACATCTCTGCATCGTTGGTGTCTTCTACACGCCATCTTCTAAAAATAGGTCTTCATGCTCAAAATCAGCTAAGTTCTAAAAGTTGAACTTGTCTTCCATGTGCGGGTCACTCCTATCCTTCCGTGCCCTTGGTTTTGAGCCTTCTATCCTGTACTGACTCCTTGTGTGATCTTTAACAAGTATTCTTTTATCAACAGCTTGTTAGATCAACATGGCCCCTCCTCATGTAAAAATCCACCCTTGGCACATTTTTTGATGATTTATACCCCTTTTAAATTTTTCCCAATATCAAAGGGGATAGTTGGGACACAAAAAATTTCCCCACCTCATCTATCCAACCCTGGTCAAATGTAAAACCACTTCTCATCTCCCAGGAGCTTTTTTTCATCCCCTTCATCTTCCTCACATGCCCCCACATGGTGAAAATCATCACAATCTGATGCAAAGTTCAACTTAGTGACTACATTTTCCCCTCACCTCAATTTTCCCCTACTTTCATCTATGCAACTCTCCCTCTAACCGTCACCTAACCTAAGTTAAGCCTTATTGAGTCAAACATGAGTTAATGTGCACAAAGAGGAGAAAAGGTTTAAATTAAACACTTATCCATTTTTTCATTTTAAAACGTGTTATTTGTCCCTCCTAACATCCATTTCCCTGTTGTTATGTTGATGAAAAAAAAATTAATTTTTTCTCATAACTCCAAAACCCCACATCGGAAACCTCAGAAATTTGGACAACCCCTTCCTTATAAAAACACCCTTATTTTGATCCCACTCTTTCCTCCAATAATTTTTTATATAATTTGTAATCTCCAAAAGAAAAATATAGCCATTAAAATTTCCTTTTCATATCTACAAAAATATGGCAATTGAAAACCTCATAAATTTTGCGTAAAGCATCCCAGAGAAAAAACTAGACTTTTGAGATCAATCTCATCTCATTTTAACACCGAGAAGACCAATTTATAAGAATAGTAAGTTTTACTGGATTATCACATTATAAAAATAGAAAGTTTCCAAAAATAGTCACTTTCCAATTCATCATCAAACCTTTCATATCAAAAACACTTCAAAGTGCATATTTGAGAAACTTGCTAAAAATAGACATCAGGGATATGACCTAATAAAAATAGAAAGTGTTGGGATTTTTGTCAAAATTTTCATATCCATCCATATTTTTCATTTCACTAGCCTTTTTCATCATGAATTTCAAATACTCGGGTTTAGATTCAATTCCCACATTAAAAATTGAGTATCCTAATGTGGGTGAAATCGATGTGAAAAACATGTACTTTGAGGAACTAAAAACAAGGATGTTGAGAGAACCCCACAAATTTGTGGAGGAAAATATATTCTCAAGTGGGCTATTTAGAGTTGGTGGACATCTATTGTGTGTTGAAAGCACAAAAATTGTCCTAGCTAGTGGCCAACACTATGACTAAGATTAAAGAAAGATTCAAAAAGATGATAATTTACAATTGGTAGTTCTCACTCAAAAGGGTATCTCTCAATTCCTATAAATTCTCATTTGTAACAATATGGTGATCATCATTTAGAATTTTTCATCTCAAGAATGGGTAAGAATAGATTCATACTTATAAGGTTTGGCAGTTAAATCATGGATAAAACATGAAAGTAATCCCTCATAGATTCCCAAAACTTGGTCTCAAAGTGAATTCCATGAGGCATAGATAGATGTAATTATATTATTGAAAAAGATGATGGGATAAGATACTATAAAATACTTCTAAGACTAGATGGATCAATTCATCCTAGTGGTCACATAAGTAAATCAAATGATTGATTTGGGGTTGATTATAAGTAACAACATTCATTAGTAGATGTTGTAGTTGTCTAACTCTAATAATTTCACAATGAATTCTTATTTAGTGTATTCTCTCATGTACATGAGGCATTTCTAAGGTTTCTCTTCTACACCAGATGTGTCACAAAATTCTTTGACATATGAAAATATCCCCATCTTACATATCAAGAGAATAACTCTCACTTCTCAAATGTGAATGATGCATTCATCATGTATGTCATAAGGTTACTTGAAGGAAACCCTGAGCAGATAATTTCACCTCAAGCATCTAGGTTGATTAAATATAATGAAGTTACTTCATCTATTTACCCACATTAAGCTATATCAGAGATGGAGGATTTGATCTTGCACATTGTAGGTTACTAAGGTATCTAGATGACAAGATCGTCAGGTTTGAGTTGTGTAGGTAGTTGTCTCATGTTCACACTAGGAATAAAAGTATGAAGAGGAAGGGTGTATCTTTATTTCTATCCCTAGGGATCTATTCATGCAAGAGTTCCATGCATATAAAAAAATTGAGGCATCCTTCATATCCTTCAATCTATATTCCTATGTATCCCAGCCAAACTTTGATATTAGGAAGAACCCTAATAATTTCCATTTACTGGGATTATAACACATTCCATAGATTGAAGACTATTGGGCCAACCGTACTGATGAGTTTTATGTCAAAAGGTGGTAATACATGAGGATGAATGTATATCAAATGTGGTATTTCAAGTTTGAATGGTTTGTAGAAGGGATGAATGATGATGGATCATATCTATTTGATCTTGAGTATAATTAAATTCAATCATCTCCCCTTCCTCCTACTCCATGGAACATTCAAGAATATATAGACATCAAAGAAAGAACCACGACAATGATTTAAATATAAAATGATTGTTTCAAGCAGAATAATGTATCCTTTATTGAATCATGTGATCTATTGGCCCCATCCAAGAAGTTTTCTCTCACCTCTTCTCTCAGGTAACCCGATAAGGTAAAAAAGTCTTCTCATTTAGAAGGGTATTATAAAAGGAAGTTTATGGAGACAAAGTGCGTTGATGTCATCCACTATAAGAGGATTTTTACAAAGTTATAAGTAAAAAGGAGTCCTAATGAGAAACTTGAGATGGGATAAACTGACTCATCTCAATCTCCTAACAACCCCCAAGATCTAGGTTTTTACACAGAGGCAGTTGAGTTATATCATCTCGACAGAGCTTCAACTTCATATCAGGCACCCAAGATTTCCTTCATGGCTGATTTTGTGTCCATCCCAGTTGAGACTTTCCCATGTGTGTAAGAACTGCTTAGAGGGTAATCAAAAATTATGCAACAAGTTATGCCCCCTAAATTTGAGGCCATCTCAAATTACATACAAACTAAGCATACCAAGAAATCTAAAAAAAATTATTGTTTATTCACCGAGGCTTCTTGGTCTCAGTATGTGGAAATTTTCATGTCCTAAAGTGATCAAACCTATGGAAGAGATGATATTGGTTGATTATGATATGACTAGGATTTCCTTGGGCCAATCCACACATGAAAGAGATGTGCATTTATTCAAAGAGACCACAGCTCAATTGCTTATGAGAAATGAAGAGAATAAGTAGAATATGGAATAAATTGAGTAGCATGTGAGAACCATGAATACTTATATGTGAAATCATTCCTGGATCCTAATGAAACATTGCTTCCTCCAGCAGAAGATATTTATTTCATTAGTATATTTAATCCCCAAGTGATCAAGAGAGCTCAAGGGTACACTATGTAGGGGAGAGCCAATGAAAAATGGGCGGAGAAGATCATAAAAGGGGGAAATAATTATTTATAGAGATCCTCTCTATGCAATTTTTCCCTTGCCATCATTTTCAAGGTGAAAATAAAAAAGTTGGAGATTGTGAAAGAAAGATCCCATTGGGATAGTGTTTTCCCATTGATATATGAAATGTGTTGTCTTGATTCATACTCCTTGGTGAGAAATAATGTGTTCACATATGGACCTCAAAATTTATCTCCTTTTTGGTCTCACATAATGAATTCCATGTGTGAAATCATAAAATATGTATTTTTATAACTTGAGTCTTTTGAGAAGAACACATATTTCATATTAGAACAAATCAGTAAGAGCGTGCAAAATATTGGATCCCCTCCACTAAATGAGAATTCATCCTTGGAGGGAATCCTAAATTTATTCCAATAATTGGTCAAAAAGATACATGATACCTTTTCTCCTTCAACAAGGATACACAAGAATCCCTCACAGAGATTAGAGGTTCCATCTATAATATCGTTGGAGATTATGAGGTGTGGCTATCATAGTGTAAGTACTTTTTTGGTATTCTTGAGAATTTGATCTATGCTTTGGGGTATATTTGCATCCCACAAGAAAAGAAGGTTGCACTCATAGCATATTAGTTCATGAAAGAGGTCAAAGGCAAGGATTTCATCCTTGGAAAATTTACATAGAGCTCATAGAGAGAGAGCTCTTCGTCATTATAAGATTCATCTTTGGATTGATCACTCTTCTCATATTCTCTCTCTACATTATAATTATTTGTTGGTAATGTATTTTTTTCTATTTCATCTTATTCACTTAAGTGACCTTTTAATTTTACATTGTAAACATTATTTTTCATAACTAAGAAAAGAAATTATTTTTATTCCTATGGGAATATGAAGGGTCGCAAGTGGTAGGAATGTGAAAAATAATTTGGGAGGAGATGAAGAGACATTTTGTAAGGATATATATTGGGATGGATTCTCTATTCCAAAAGGATAGATTTTATTCTCCTATTACTACAAGAAAGAAACTACTTTCTTCTATCTCCTTGTCTATGTTATTCTATTTTCTACTTTCCAACTATGTAATCTTTGTACTCTTGAACAACCAAGAATGAACTTTGTTTCTTTGAGGAATAAATCAACAAAAAAAATTGTCTTTGATTTGATAGTCTTATTATTTCTTACACAATTATTTCTCTCCCTATTAAATGTGGACCTACTTTGGATAATGTTTATAAAAAAATTCAGTGCCTACTCATAACCTTAACCCTCTCCCTTTTTTCTTATCTCCAAAATTTCATACAATAAATTTTCCACATGTTTAGTGGAGTATTCTTGTGTTATCCTTATCCTAATGGCTGCCCACATATTTTATTCTTTCTTGAATTCCATAAATGGGAGCCTACCCATTCCCAAGAGGTGATTTGTAAACTTCTACTTTTGAAACTTATGAGAACACACACTACTTTTCCTACTTCCAACCTACTTGAAAATGAAAGTTTTGAAATTTAATGAATGAATTATAACACTTAGAACTAATTTGTAGAAAATAAAAATGAACAATTCAAATACATAACACAATATTTTATCCTAGAAACCACCAATTTGAGGGAAAAAAATCCAAGAAGGGAAATTGATCTTTCATCACAATTATATATTGGCCAATTGAAATGAATAAATATTACAAGAAGTTGAAGGAAGAAAAAAATGTTACTTCCACCCTCTCTAGTTGCTTGCTATGCTCATACACCTTGTTTTTACAAATTCAAACTCCAAAGTATTCTTGCTCACTTCTCCCATGAATTGATGGTCAAAATCCACTTGCTCTTCTTGATTTTATAGCTACTTCATATGACCTCCTGTGCACTGGAGAATAGGAAGGGGGAAATAGGGAAGAGATACATTCCAGATGCTTCAAATCCGTGACTATTCGTGGATATATTTTTTGTTTGTATTAGCAACAGGACCGTCGGTGAACACATACCAGTGGTTATGCAATCACCGTAATAATTAAGTAACCTCTAGTTTGTAAAGAGGGAAAATTAGGCAACCTCCAGGGAGGTTACACAACACCCACTCTATAAAGGGTGACAGTTATGTAGTTTAACATTATGATCTCCTTTGTAATTAATTTTTCTTTTTGGTTTTGGTTTATTTGATGAAGTGGTGTTTTATTACATCCCTATGGATTACACCTCCCCTACTTAGGAGGATTTTTGTCCCATAATATCTTAGTGGGGGAGTATATGAGGAAATAATTCCTTCACTTTCTCCTATGAGTACCACTGGGCCTACCTTGGTGTCTCCCCCTTGAGTCTGACTTACTAAGATTCTTGTGGACCTATCCTTATTTCTCTGAAATTCTACTGTAACACTACATCCTCCTTCAACTCGCCTTATGAATCTAAGATGTAATCTTCTATGGAAGGTAACAACTAGAACTATTATTCATCATCAAGCATATATGTCTCATATAGATCTAAGTTCTCACAATTTACTACTGATTACATCTGCATGAAGTGTAATAAATCAAATTTGAAAGCATTTTCTCTGACCTTCTCTAGTATAGTGAAGGGTCCATACCATAGTAGATTGATTTTCCTTTCTTGACCTTGTAGTCTCTCCTTTCTAAAGTATAGAAAAATATTTTCTCCAACATGAAGTTTTTTCTCTCTACGATGTTAATCGTTTCTAGCCTTATACTTGGCTTGAGACTTTTCCAATTATTCTTTCACCTTGAGATGGATTTTCCAGACCCTCTCAACGAACGTTGTTTCTCTAGTCACTTCATAATCATGTATCTCCCCTTCTTCCTTCTATCTAACTATAATTTCTAGTGGATTAGTAGGTAAATACCTCATGTATTCTTCAAAATGAGACTTTATAGTGGATGTGTGTACCATCCTGTTGTAGGAATGATGAATGTAGGCTAATGACTCATCCCAAGTCCATGGATATTTGATATTGTATCCTCTAATCAGTTGTACCAAAGTCATGTTCACCACTTTTGTTTTCCTGTTCATTTGGAGAAGGAAGGTCATGCTTCTATGTAACCTAGTTTCCATCTTGTCCCAAAATTTATTCCAAATATTCTCCAAGATCCTAGAATATCTTTCAAAAATAATAGACTTCAGAAAACTAAAATGCACCCATACAGTAGCAAAGAAAAGTTCAGTTGCCGCATGTCCTTTTATTGTCTTTTTCCATGCCATAAGAACAAACATTTTGCTAAATCTATCTACAAAAAATGTAAATAATCATGGCCATGCTTAGACATAGGTATTCTTCCTACAAAATTCATAGAGATATCCTCCCAAGGTCGTGTAGGGACCCGTAAAGGCATATACACACCTTCCTTCCTGATTTTACGCTTGCTTGTACAATAAATTGTGCATACTCTTATGAATTTATATACTTATTCTTACATATTAGGCCAATATTTATACCTTTACAAGTTGTCCATGGTATTGCCAACACCAAAATTTCCTAATACTTTCAAGGTATGTGTTTCCCTCATCAATAGAATACTTTCTTCTTTTTACACACAAAGCTTCCCCCATCGGTAGAGCGGCCCATATTTGAGATAACAATCATTAATACCAAAATTTTCAGCCCCTTTGGACTGTAACTGTTTATATGTCACCCCAAAATATTTTTCTTAAACGTACGCCTCTCCATAGGCTTCCTTTGTGAAGGGATCAAATGAAAGATAGTGGCCAAACTATATATTTTCTCCTATGTGGGCAGCCTAGACAACATGTCTAAAACCAAATTTATTTTACTTTTATTATATTTGATCAATAAATGGAACTACTGAAGGAACCCCATCCAATTATAGTGTCTTTTCTGCTGTAATTTAGACTCTTCTTGTAAATATTGGAGATGTTTGTGGTCAATGTGCACAATAGTTTCTTTAACCAACAAATAATGTTTCCATTTATTTATTTCCTAAACTAGTGCATACATATGTTTATCATATACTAAATATCCCTTAATTGTTGAAGTGAATGTTTCAAAATGATAACATATTGTCTTAACTCCTTGTAGTAACACTGCTCGCGTTATGGATTATGGGTTACCATCTTGTATTTGTGATGAATTATGATTAAATTGTAGCACAACTCATAATGTTATTGAATAAAGAATATTTTTTCTAGAATGATGAAGTAACCCAACAATTTGAGTCACTAAAGCAGGTAATGTGTACCACTCAAGTTATTAATACCCCATATTTCTTCAAAAATTTCATTATTGAATGTGATACTTCAGGGTGTGTCATAAGTGCAATAATCATGCAAGAGGGCCACCCCATTGCATTTTATATTCTTCAACTCAAAGGTAAGAGCATCTAAAAACTAACTTATGAGAAGAAAATGATGGATATTATTCATGAATTCAAATAGTGAAGACCAAATATCATGGGTCATCATTGCAAGGTGAAGACAGATCACGACATATTGAAATACTTCATGGAGAAACAACTATCATTTGAAGAATAATAAAATGGGTCACAAAGATATTTGGATATGACTTTGAGATCATTTAAAAGAAATGAAAAAAATGTGGTATATGATGCACTATACAAGAGAAATGAGTCCAAAAAAGAATTTTTATATGTAATGTCCATATTACATGCACATTAGGGAAAGATCAAAATGGAAAAATGACACAATGAATAACTCTCATTTAAAATATTGAATAGGATATGAGAATTTCAAAAAAATGTATTAAAGGGGGATGGATTATGGTATAATAACAGGTTGTACTTTAATAATTCTACCCTTATAATTAAGGGTCTCTCAGAGGTCCATGCTTCTCTAGTAGGTTTCCATTATTGGATCTTGAAAACGTAGAATAGAATTTAGCAAGATTTATTTTGATAAGGTTTAAAAGGGGATGTCTAGTCATTTGTGGCATAATTCTTGGTGTGTTAGTGTAATAAGGGATAAAATATTAATTCTCTAGGACTTTTGCAACCTATATCTATTACTAATGACCAATGGGTAGAGGTTTCCATGGATTTCATCACATAATTTCAAAAATATAAAGGGAAAAGTGTAATTATGGTGGTTGTAGATAGAGCCACAAAATATGTTCAATTTTTTGTCTTGTAACATTATTTGATAGTGAGTAAAATTTCCATATATTTTATGGATATAGTTCAAAAGCTACGTGGATCACCAAAGATTATAGTAAGTGATCATGATCCTATTTTTATTACTAATTTTTGACTTATTTATTGTCATTTTTGGGAACTCAAATGGATCATATTTCATCATATAGTCCCCAATAAAATAGAGGAATAAGGTGGTAAACAAATGTTTCGATGGGTATCTATGATGTTTTAATTCAAATAAGTGGGAGAGATGAAATTGTTGGTCACAATGAATGGATACATATTAGTCATATTACATAAAGAAGGATGTGCATAGAAGATAAATAGATGGATACCAATTTGAAGGAGTGTGCGAGAGTGCACACATATGGAGAGAAGTAAAAATAGGTAACTGCGTGAGGATGTGTGCATCAGAGAAGAACAAGTCAATGCACAAGGTTGTACGCATACAAGAAGAAGACCGAGACTTAGTAATTTTTTATATTTGGCTAAGAATAGAGAAAATCAAGGTAACTTGAGGCACAAGTAAAGGAAATTATTAGGAAAAGCACATGCAACTAAGAATATAAGAAGCACAAAGAATCTTGTTAATAACAGGTGTTAAAGAATAAGTAAAGAAAGCTATTTATAGCTTGATGTAAACCAGAGTCAGAAAAGCATGCATGATGTTAATAAAACATGCCTATTAATAGAAAATGTGCATGTAGGAAATGAAGGGAAATTCCCCACCATATAAATATAGGTCATATCTCATTCTAAAGAGGGGCTAGTTAGTGTAGATCTTGAGTTTTCTTGATGTAAGTTTATCTTGAGTTTGTATGTGTGTGTGAAGGTTCAGTGCATTGATGTAAGGGTTGGAAATGTATTCAACTCTTATGTTGTGAATTATTGCTATAATGGATAATTTCTTATGGATTTATAAAGTTATTATGTTTGAACATGGCTTGATGTGTATTCAAATCTTAATATTCATTGTCTATGAGTGATTTTCCTTATTATATGTGCTGTTGAATTATCATGTTATGATGTATATTCTTGAATGAATAGTTGTTATGATCTTGAACATGCATGCTAACATATTACTAAGCATAAAAAAGGAGGGACCTGGAATTTTCATGTGCTTCAGATGAGATTCTATATTTGTCTAGATAAAGAACCAACGCACATAGCTACATTGGGTAGTAAAAATACTACATTTTGGTTCCAATGTCGGGACCTATTTTTCAAATTATTTACCAAGATGTTGCATGTAGATGGTGTTATGATTGTCCTTGGAAAATATTGAGAATTGGATATATGATATCTAGGATGTATTTTCTCATAGATATACCATTGGATGAGATTTTAATGCATGAAATTGGGTAGAAGCCAATCTCTATGATTGCTTGTATGATACGTTCTTTAGATTTTTCTGAGTAGAATTGTATCAGTGGTTGGCATCCTACGTAGATAATAGATGTTTTTGGATAGGAAGGAAACAAAATTAGAGACATGAATAGTATCAAGCACTCTTTGATTTGAATGAGCCAATTAAAAGAGTTGTAGATTATTGGTAAGAAGGTGTGTTGTTTAGTTATACCTTAGAGTACATAATTTCAACATACTCTTTCTTGGAGGAAGTAGAGTTTTGGTTTTTATGTGATCCAAGAGGATCCTATTTATGCGTGACACCTTTATCTATCAAGATATTGATGGTTGAAATAGGAATAGAGAGCCTACCTATGGTGAACTAAAGCCCCACTGTGCATAGTGGTAGGAAGAAGGTTTTGGAAGGATGGTGGTGGCCCTAGAGGAAGACATACAGAGAGAGGTGAGACAACTTAGGTATAATGATGTGTGACATAGGGTGGTTGATGAGGAACTAAGGTTGACAAGAATGATGAATGGAGGAAGTGATGAGAGCCCCGTAGAAGGTGAGGGACCACAGGATAATTTCCTCCCGACATTGGGAAAGCATAGTAAAGAGACCCCATTGGTATCTAATGATAGTGAGTCTAGGGAGAGAATGAGAAATGTGCGCATGCATCTGGCCCTGTCTAGCCTCCTAGCCCTTGTGCAAGGTGTTACAAATCTAGAGGTAGTAGTAGAAAAACATCATAGTGAAGGAAAGAAAGGAGGATATCCATGTTGGGTAGGAGATATAGGTATACATATTTTATTTACCACTCAAGAGGAGTAATAGATTAAGGATGTACACATGGTAGCGAAGTAGGCGTCAGTTTTTAGAACGAGTAATTTTGTATATATATTCATATGTGCATTGTCAGGGAAGAGTGTTTACATGAAGTCCATAGTAAGAAATCCTATATGTTCTTCCAAAAAATAGACAAATGGTGTGTATTTTAGTACAACAATTGGGGCACAAATAAATTCATCTACAAGACATTGGGTCACGATGGGAGGCTCAGGAGGTTCAGGCTAGCCACCACATGGAGGAAATATTTGTGGAGGTTTAGGTTTAGGATCTAGCCCCATTCTAGGACAAGGGATACAACCACAACCATTTCAACCTCAACAACCATTGCAAAAGACACCTTATATTTACTTTGAGATGTCACTTCACTTTCTAGAGTATAGAGGTGTGGAACATGTAATTGATAATGTGCATAAGTGCGAGTTACTATGGAAAGCTAAGGGAATGATGTAGCCAAGAATTTATCAAGAATAACCTAGGCACGCTGGCACATCACTCAACTTAGAATGAGCACTCACCTGAAGCGTGCAAAGGTACTAGGCCCCTCCTTAAAGTTTCTTGTACAGGATGTGAACACGATGAAGAGTTAATACATTCAAATTCATAAACAATATAAACTTTCCACATATTATGTTCCAGATCTAGATCGAAGAGACTAATGAATAATGTAATAGATATAAAAAAGTCAACCATGTAAGAACTATTTTCATTCATATTAACACCATTGTTCACCCAACACACTCCATTATATTAAGACACAATAAACATAAAAGCTTATTAAAATAAGTAGTATCATAAGTTGATGCACGCATCAGATCTAGTAGCATAACTCCATAATAACTCATACACAATACTCTCTAAATCTATGTGGATTACTACATATTTATAAGGGTGGGGACTTTCCCTTCACCGCTTACATAATTCTCAAAATAGGTCACATGTTGAAAATATCCATGCACCTTTACAATAATAGGCACATATGTAAGTGCACTAACAATAGATCTCTTTCAATTAACTAGCAGTGGTAATCCTATTATTAACTCGAACTCATGTTAAGTGCTTAGTAGACGCTCTTCCAAAAATAACATTTGTGTGTTGTGCAAATTTCCATCTGGTTGTGTGCCCCACATGCTATCTCTAAAAATATCCCATAACTATGAAAATGGATAAGTCCATATTCATTCTGTCTTTCATATGCACTTCCTCCCCCATCCTTCCATGCATTCAAAACCTCCTTGCTACCACGCATGAATCTTCTATGCACCTTCTTCTTAGTGTCATACTTCATCTGCTCAACATTACCCCACACTAAACTGCATTTTCACTCTGACAATGGTTATATTTCGATATCTAAAGAATAAAGAATGGGAATGGAAGGAAATTAAATAATTACTGTACAAGGAATGAAATTTTACCCTACAATATCCTCTGTTTTCACTAGAAGAAATAAGTCTAGATATTCTTCTTTGATTTCATCCTATAAAGTGTTTCAACCATTTAGCGCAGCTTTTATATTTTCTGGAATATCTAATGCAATAGAATCTAACTTATCTTGTTTAATATATTCCTTTTAGTTATGTAATACTATAACAATGTTGTACATTGCAGTTACCATTCCTTCTAGAAGATCCATCTCATGTGCTATGAGCTTCCCAATTTCATCCAACCTTTCCTTATGGGGGTCTTGGGCTGCTGCAAGTGCGTCATGCTTTTGTTTGACTAGTTCCAACCTCTCTGTGTGCCCCAAATTTTCATCCTTAATTTCCTTTAGGACTTCATTGTCTTCTACTATCATCCTGATTTTGATTACTACTTCTGGAGTTGTATAGATATTCAATTTGTGGTCTACTTTCTTCAACTCTTCTTATAAAGTCTGGAGCAATTCCTCGTAAGATGATTTATTTCTAAACACTGAATCCCTTTCTCTTTGCTTCCTACTCAGGGTCCTTTGGCACTGGCATATGAATTGGTCCATCCTTAAGCACCCAATTAACTAATGTGCACACATAATGCATAGTTGAATGAAACTTCTTAGGTACCTTTGACTCTAGGTGCATGTTATCAAAAATTCACCCCCTAGGGTAATTTTGATAACATGCATCAGATTATTCAGTCCCGAGCAAGTAAGATTGATTCGAGGCCCAAAATCATGTTTTTCAGGGTCCCCTTGGCCTTTTTCTAACTCCCCCACCCAAGAAGAAATCCCAACAGGTTGAGAAAATGGAAGAAATGCAAAAAATAAGGTTGCAGGACTGTGTTAAGGCATTTCAGGTCTGAAGGGTTCAGGTCGTACTAAGGTTCGTTGTACCAAGCTTGGGTCTGAAAAAGCAAGAAAATCAGCTAAGTCTTTTGTCCAGGTGGTCTACGGGATAGTTGGGACGTGAAAATCCAAATCCGCCGAAAGAGGGAAAAATTGCCTAAGTCTTGTCTTGGGTAGTGCAAGACAGCTGGGATAATGGTACGCGCAGGACATGGATTGGCCGGTTTGGTGCAATTCAGTCCATTTTGGGCGGTTCGGAGATATTTGTCCCGGGCAGTCCGGGACAGTTGGGACAAAGGTACGTGAGGTATGTGTGGGGCGCGAATCGGCTGGTTTGCCGCAAGAAGGTCCATTTTGGGTGGTTTGGTGGTTTTCGTCTGGGACAAAGAGTACGCGGAGGATGCCCAGGATGTGAAATGGTGAAATGGACAAAAAGAGACAAGGAGGCCCGTGGATGAATCAAAATGTGCCACGTGTCAGAAGGTTGAAAAGTTGCTAAGTGTTTGGCGCAAGGTAAAAATACGCCCCTTAGGCCCGAACCAATAAAATAGTGCCACATGTCCAAGTTTAAGGGCTCAAAATGAATTTTTAGAGGATGAACCCATGGATGAATTAGAGCCTGACACGTGTCATCCAAGTGGCGGAGCGCAGGAAAAATTCAAATATTTTCCCGCCGATCCGTTTTGGCCTGTTTTTTGCCCTAAATCTTCAGATCACCATAACTTTCGATCCAGAGCTCAGATTTTAACGTTCTTTATATCAATGGAAAGCTGGTGAAATTCTATACACAATTCTAGGGTCAATATTGAATTTTGGTTTAGTTTGGAGAGATAAATCAAGAAAAATCTCTGGCACGTGGTAATGGCCAGAACTGATGTTTCAACAACCAGTTTTAATGCAGAATGGGTCGCATTCTTCTTCAGCACGGTTAAAAATGTCAAGGCATGGGTCTGTAAGGATGCCCATGCTGTTTTAATGCATCTGCATTCAATGAGGAATGGCTCCCATGTTTTTTCATGTTTTCTCTCTCCTAGGCTCGACCCATGCATTGTAAATAGCTAGATTTAGCTCATTCTCTAGGGGGGAACATTTCTTTGGATAGCAAGCTTCTTCTTTCACCTTGAACAAGTGGTTTTTGTAAGTATCAGACCTCTTCTAAAATTGTAACAGGTTTTCTACCTTTTTGATGTTGTAATACAAGGATTTTGACAGTGGAAATGATAATACAGGCTCTGTGATCAGTTTTTCAGTCCTCTAGTTGTGTTGTTTGCTTTATTTCAAACTTTAAATTACATCTTATCAGTTTTTGCATGAATTTTATGTTGCATTCCATGATCCGTGTCTATCTGCAGAACTAGAAGTGTTCACCACTCCTTTTCTAGTGTATCACCGCTTTAGTGTAGGCTTTCATTTTATGCATTCTCTCTCCCTGGTCCCTTGGAAATTTAGATTAGCATAGTTAGTTCCCCCTGCATTAGAGTAGATTGTGGTAGGTATTTTAAGAGCAAGAACCATCTTTCTCTAGAGATTCCTCTCTCATCTTACAAGTCCCACACTTGGAGAGAGGTTTCAATGTTGTGCAATCACACTGGATGCTTAGAGTGATCAAACTAGAAATCCGATCAACATCCAGGGGGTGCTGCTGATTTGCACTAACAGTTTTGGCATGCCGGGTGGGACATTAGAGGTCTCATTTTCATTGCAGCAAAGTTGATGTGCATCTGCTACAATTTTCTTTCTTAAAAAAACTATAAATTGCACATCTGGCGACTCCAAAGGGAAGAATCAGCTAGTTTTAGCAGTGCAGGCCTGAAAACTCATGAGAAGAATCACTACAAGGTCAAGAGCTAGAGAAGAAGAGGTCTTGTTTGAATATCTGCAATTATCTCCAAGAAGAAGCCAAAGAGGAAGAAGGATTCAAAGGTCTCCATCTCCACCAAATAGAACATTGTCAACACCTCCACCTGGTAGGTGTTTCATCTAATCAACAAGGGTTCTCAGGCCAATCAGAATGGTGCAACCACCGAATCCGTACGTCAATTTCACTGGCAGCAACCCACTTTCTCTCAATGCACAACATCTAATCCTAGTTGCAACATTGAAGAATATTCCATACTTAACTAGAGAGAACCAGACTACTCCTGGTGATCATGTTAAAGACATTGTCAACCTTTGTGCAATTCATGAAATCAATGAGATGCAAGTTGCTGTCAAATTGCTGGCATCCTCATTCAAAGGGAAAGCTTTGCAATGGTTTAGAAGCCTTGCCTCAGGTTCTATCCAAAATTGGAACCAGCTATGTATAGCCCTCCACGAGCAGTTTGGGGAAAAGGGAGACAACTTGTCCCTTTTGGAGCAGCTGACAACTATCAAAAAAGCTCCCAATGAGCAGCTGACTGATTTTAACTTCAGATTTCAAATGACTTGGGAAAGAGTTCCAGTGGCAGTCAGGCCAACAGCAGAAGGTGTTTTTCTTTATTATCTCAAAGCTCTAAATTCTGATATTTCTATGTTGATTCAGTCCATGGGAGGCATAACTATCCCTATGGCTTATAACATTGCCATTAGAGTGGAAAATTGTTTGATTCAAGATAGCAAGCTAGCTCCTAGGCCTCCAATGCCATTATATCCAAGTTTAGAGAGCTTAAGTACTAGTCAAGCACCTATCTTAGCTCCTTCTCCCACCCCTAGAAATTAGAGTTCAAATGAAGCTTCTACTTCATCTCCAAGTGCCCCAAATGAGCTTCAAGAAGTCATGAAGCAATTGCAAAATCTAGGTAATGAGCTGGTTACACTCAAAAGGTAGCAAGCCCAAAGTTTTAGACCTTCTTATCAGCCTCAAGCTCAGCCTAACAGGTAGCCATATCAGCCTCAAAGACCACCCAATCTATCTACAAATCAGAATCAAGCAAGGCCTCCTGCCAACAGACCATTTCAGCCCGATAACCCCAATGTTGCATCCACATCCAGAACTTTAGTACCAGTGCAAAATAACATGGCCCAAGAATATGATTGGTGTTTCCCATGTGGTCAGCCACATAACCAATCAATGTGCTTTAACGATGCATTAAATCAGGATCTTATGGTGCAAACCATTGGTGGGCCGCAAGAATCCAGCCACGAAGAAGATCAGAAGCAAGAAGCACCTCAGCAAGGAACATCTCCGAACGAAACTACTCTTGTCATTTGGCAGGCTAAAGATTTCTGTGGTATGAATCAAATACCCTCTCAAAGTGTTGCAGCCAACACAAGGTCAAAAAGGAGAAATTTGGGTGAAGGACAGCCATTGGCTCCAAGTAATCCACAACCTTCCACCACTCCACAAGCTTTTGGAAAAAAAAATGTAGTCCCAAACATGCAAGGAGAACCCAAACCAGCTCCTAAAACAACTCAAATACCAGTTGTTGCTGCCCACATGCAAGGGATGAATATGCCAACCAAGGGACAACAAAGAGATCCTTCATCACCATTTAATATCATTGATCATATGAAGAAGACAAATGTAAATATATCAATGTGGGAATCCCTATCTATCCCAGGCTAGAGAGATTTGCTACAAGCTACCATAAAGGACTGGCCAACTTCGAATCAACAAGTCCAAATGCAAGAGAAGGTGCTCACAAATGCTACCCAACCTGAAGGGAATCATAGAGGACAGCAAGGTAAAATGTTGAAGCCCCCTCCTTTTTATGTCTCATTAATCATTGGAAACCAATTGGTGCACAATTCCATGATTGATTCCGGGGCAAGTAGCTCAGTGATGCCCAAGAAAATAGTTGATCAGCTAGGACTTCAATATGAAACCATATCCAAAGGGGTAGTGCAATTGGATGGAACAGCAGTAACAACAGTTGGGGTGATTAAAAACTTAAGTCTTACCTTGCATGCATGTCCAAATGTTGTTGTTTTACAAGATGTATCAGTTATAGACCTTCCACCACTCTTTGCCCTATGTTTGTCAAGAGATTTCACAGCCAAGATTGGGGGATATTTTTCTGCTGACTGGTCACACATGCTATTCAGAATGAGGTACAGAACTAAAGCTACAATCAGGTCTGAACCTATTGCAAACTTCCACATTGAGCCCTACACTCCAAGTCGGATCAATGCCAACTGTTCGGAATTTGATCAAGAAGATCACCCAAGCACTTATGAAGCTGACACCAAGGTCGAAAGCATCCCGGATCTAACTCTTGATGAATGGGCAAACAAGGTGCATGCTTTTGATCCTTATCAAGAAGTAGAAGAATCTGAGCTAGGAGTCTATTGCATACATGAAGAAGATCAGCCCATTCCTAGCATCACCAAGCCAGACCACAAGGATATCAATGAGGTATGGAAGCTATTTTTTGATGGATCAAGGAGTAGACAAGGTGCCATAGGGGGAGCCATGCTGGTTTCACCTCAAGGAGTAAAGTACTATTTAGCTTTTAGATTTCAGTTTGCATGCTCCAATAACACTGCTGAATATGAAGCCTTGGTGCACGAGATGCATTGGGCAATAAAGAAAGGGATAAAGAACTTGCAAGTCTTTGGTGACAGTGAATTGATTGTAAAGCAGTTCAAAGGGCAGCATGCTACCAAGAATGATCTACTCAAGTGCTACAAGAATAGGGTGTGGGACCTCATTGAAGATTTTGAGGGCTTTGGCATCAAATTAGTTCCTAGGAAAGAGAACCAAGTTACTGACAGGCTTGCAATAGTTGGGGGAGCCTTTGATATTGTGGAAAGCATTCATAAGGACAAGGTATAGCCAAACATCCATGTGATTGTGAGGCCTTCAGTGTCGGATAACAATGTAAGTTGGAAAGTGTTTGAGAATGACCAGAAAATCATCCATTTCTTGCAAGAAGAAGCTGAGTTCTCAGCTAAAAATCAGGAAAAATTGGAACAGCAGTATGGTGACCAAGTGGTACAGCTGAGAACTAACAAGCCACCCAAGGGACTTATCACTTTGGAGTCCATTTTGAATCCCAATGATCAGTTTAGGAAAGAGAAAGCAAACATTCAGGTCAAGAGACAAGATTCAATATCCATTTTGGTGGAAGAGAAAAAACCATTGCAAATTGGAAAGATGACAATTGAACAAGAAAAGTATGAGTTCATACAATTGTGTCAAGAGTTCCCTGATGTGTTTGCTTGGAGCTACGAAGACTTGAAAGGTTTCAATCCCAAGTTAGCTTAGCACACCATTGAGTTGGATCCAAATACTAAGCCCATTAGGAAGAAACAAAGGCCAGTCAATCCACACATGGAACCTCTCATGAGGAAGGAATTGAATAATTTGATAGAGTCAAGAATCATATTCCCAATCAAACATTCTAGCTGGGTTGCCAACTTATTTCCAGTTAGAAAGAAGAGTGGAGAGATCAGATTGTGTGTTGACTTCAGAGACTTGAATAGAGCATCTCTCAAAGACCATTACCCACTCCCTTCTATGGAGCAAATTTTGCAAGTGTTGGCTGGCTCCGAGAGGTTTTCACTACTTGATGGCTACTCAGGCTACAATCAGATTATGGTGAAGGAAGAAGATTAGTTCAAGACAGCCTTCACAACCAAATGGGGAACTTATGCATACTGGAAAATGCCATTTGGGCTATCCAATGCTGGAGCTACCTTCCAAAGAGCAATGGACATGGCGTTCAAAGGTTTGATTAACAACGTGGTGATGATATACCTTGATGATATCACTATTTTTTCAAAGAATGCAGAAGACCACCTCTCTCATTTGAGACAAGTCTTCCAAAGGTGCAAGAAATTTAGAGTGTCTTTGAATCCTAAGAAGTGTATCTTTCTAGCACATGAAGGAAAGCTCCTTGGCCATATTATCTCCAAAGAAGGATTAGCAATTGATCCAGAGAGGGTTGAAGCCATAAGATCACTACCATTGCCAAGCCACAAGAAGGCCCTTCAAAGTTTCTTGGGGAGAATAAACTTTGTTCGGAGGTTTGTCCCAGATTTTGCAGCCCTTGTCAAACCTATCACCAAAATATTAAATAAAAGCATGGCTTTCAAGCGGACAGCAGAAGGCAAGGAGAGTTTTGAAGCAATCAAAGAGGCCATCTCCCAAGCACCAACTCTCATCAACCTAGATTTCTCCAAGGATTTCATCCTCTATGCATTTGGGGGTGATGATACTATCTCTACAATTTTGGTACAGCAGAATAAAGACAATGATGAGTAGCCAATTGCTTTCTTTAGCCAAATCCTAGAGGACTATGAGGTGAGGTATTATTTTATTGAGAAGCATGTTCTTGCAGTAATCAGAAGCTTGAAGAAATTCAAGCATTTAGTCTAAAACAACAAGGTCCAGTTGTTGGTTTATCATGCAGGAGTTAAAGACTTTCTCCTCAACAAGGATATGAATGAGAAAAGAGCAGGTTGGATCACTCGTGTCATGGAGTATGACATTGAGATCAAGATCACCAAGCTGGTAAGAGGAAAAGGATTGTGTGAGTAGCTGATTCTGGGAAAGCAAAAGGGAGTATGAAATGAAGAAGAGGCTGTTTTGACAGTTCAATATAGCCATGTGCAAGGTAGCACTCAAGAAGAGGATAATGATGTCCCCACTCCTTGCTGGACCCAAGGTATAATGCACTTCCTAAGCACAGGCCTATGCCCTCCAGAGATGAACAAAACCCAAAGAAGACACTTCAGATTGCAGGTTGTCCCATATGCCATAGTAGACGGTGTTTTATTCAAGAAAGATGTGAATGGAGTGCTGCTGAGATGCATTAGCACAAATCAAATTCATAGGGTGTTTGAAGAGTTTCATGGTGGACCAGCTGGTGGTCATTTTACACCAAGAGTGACAGCCCTAAAAATCATGAAGGTTGGTTATTATTAGCCCAAGATTTTTAGTGATTGCTTCGCATGGATCAAAAGGTGCAAGAGTTGTGCATTCTTCATAGGTAAAGAGAGACTTTCTGCCCTCCCATTGCATCCAATTTCAGTTGACCAGCCATTCATGCAATGGGGTTTAGACTTCATTGGAGTCATTAATCCCAATTCAAGCCAAGGGCATAAGTGGATTTTGACAGCCATAGACTACTTCACCAAATGGACTGAAGCAGTAGCACTCAAGGAAGCAAATGAGTCTAGCATCTTAGACTTCTATGAGGGGATAGTAACCAGATTTTGCATACCTGCTACAATAATCTCAAATAATGCATTAGCATTCATTGGATCCAAGGTGACTGAGTGGGCTGTTAAGAACGGGATCTACCTAAGTACTTCATCAAACTACTACCCTCAGGGTAATGGCCAGGCTGAATCTACAAACAAGAACTTGTTGAGGGTCATTAGGAGGACTCTTGATGAGAATCAGAGGTCTTGGCATACCAAACTGAAATCAGCCTTATGGGCTGATAGGATAACTCCCAAGAGATCCACAGGTAATTCTCCATTCAGGCTTGTTTATGGAAGAGAGGCAATCTTGCCCATGTCACTTGAGTTACCAACATTGGAACTCATGAAGCAATTAGAGTTGCTAGAGTTTGGGCCCATGGAGGTGAGATATGCAGAGTTGATGGAGCTCTAAGAGATCAGAGATCAGGCATCCCAAGCAATGGAAAAGGATCAAGCTTTGATCAAGAAGACCTTTGATAGGAAGGCCAAGAGTAGATCTTTCCAAGTTGGAGATCTAGTATTAAAATGGGATGCAGATAGAGCAAAACCGGGAAGGCATTCAAAATTTTATGCCATTTGGAGTGGTCCATACATGGTCACAAAGTGTAAGGACAACAATGCCTTCCAATTGTCTTCATTGGATGGCGAAGAACTGCAGATTCTAGTAAATGGAATCTATCTAAAGCATTGCTACTAAAGGTAAATTCTCCACCTTGTAAATATTATTTTAGGTTTTCATCCCTCCAAGTGCTTGTGCACATTGTTTTGCTATAGGTTGTTTTTCTTTCCCTAAGTGCTTTGGCACAGGCTTGCTACCCTGGAGATGTTTTGCATCCCTTGCTTCCATCAGGTGATTTTCCATCTTCCTCCTTGCAACGTTTTAGTCAGTTAGGGTATTAAACAGAGAATCAAGTGACTCCATGCCCAATGGATGCTTCAGGCAACTGGTAACTTCATCTAGCAGGCAGATGACCCCGCTGAGTCATCAAATTGTTATCCAAAATTCACCCCTAGGGTAATTTTGATAACATACATCAGATTATTCAGTCTCGAGCAAGTAATATTGATTCAAGGCCCAAAATCATGTTTTTTGGGGTCCCCTCGGCCTTTTTCTAACTCCCCCACCCAAGAAGAAATCCCAACAGGTTGATAAAATGGAAGAAATGCAAAAAATAAGGTTGCAGAACTGTGTTAAGGCATTTCAGGTCTGAAGGGTTCGGGTCGTACTGAGGTTCATTGTACCAAGCTTGGGTTTGGAAAAGCAAGAAAATAAGCTAAGTCTTTTGTCTAGGCTATCTGCGGGATAGTCAGGACGTCAGGACGCAAAAAGCCGAATCAGCCGAAACAGGGAAAAATTGCCTAAGTCTTGTCCCGGGCAGTCCAGGATAGCTGGGACAAAGGTATGCGCAGGACACGGATTGGCCGGTTTGGCGTAAGTCGGTCCATTTCAGGCGGTTTAGAGATATTTGTCCCAGGCAGTCCGGGACAGTTGGGACAAAGGTACGCGAGGTATGCATGGGGCGCGAATCGGCCGGTTTGCCGCAAGAAGGTCCATTTCGGGCGGTTCGGAGGTTTTCGTCTGAGACAGCCAGGACAAAGAGTACACATGGGACGTGTGGGATGTAAAAAGGTGAAATGGCCGAAAAGAGACAAGGAGGCCCGCGGACAAATCAGAACATGCCACGTGTCAGAAGGTTGAAAAGTTGTTAAGTGTTTGGTGCAAGGTAAAAATACACCCCTCAGGCCCGAACCAATAAAATAGTGCCACGTGTCCAAGTTTAAGGGCCTGAAAGGAATTTTCAGAGGATGAACCTGTGGATGAATCAGAGCCTGACACCTGTCATCCAAGTGGCGGAGCGCGGGAAAAATTCAAATATTTTCCCGCCGATTCTTTTTGGCCTGTTTTTTCCCTAAATCTTCAGATCGCCATAACTTTCGATCCAGAGCTCAGATTTTCACGTTCTTTATATCAATGGAAAGCTGGTGAAATTATCTACACAATTCCTAGGTCAATCTTGTATTTTGGTTCAGTTTTGAGAGAGAAAATCAAGAAATGTCTCTGGCACGTGGTAATGGCCAGAACTGACGTTTCAACAACCAGTTTTAATGTAGAATGGATCGCATTCTTCTTCAGCACAGTTAAAAATGTCAAGGCATGGGTATGTAAGGACACCCATGCTATTTTAATGCATCTACATTCAATGAGGAATGGCTCAAATGTTTTTTCACATTTTCTCTCTCCTGGGCTCGACCCATTCATTGTAAATAGCTAGATTTGGCTCATTCTCTAGGGGGGACATTTCTTTGGATAAGCTTCTTCTTTCACCTTGAACAAGTGATTTTTGTAAGTATCATAACTCTTCTTCTAAAATTGTAATAGGTTTTCTGCCTTTTTGATGTTGTAATACAAGGATTTTGACAGTGGAAATGACAATACAAGCTCTGTGATAAGTTTTTCAGTCCTCTGGTTGTGTTGTTTGCTTCATTTCAAACTTTAAATTACATCTTATCAGTTTGTGCTTGATGTTTATGTTGCATTCCATGATCTGTGTCTATCTGCAGAACTAGAAGTGTTCACCACTCCTTTTCTGGTGTATCACCGCTTTAGTGTAGGCTTTCATTTTATGCATTCTCTCTCCCTGGTCCCTTGGAAATTTAGATTAGCATAGTTAGTTCCCCCTGCATTAGAGTAGATTATGGTAGGTAGTTTAGGAGCAAGAACCAGCTTTCTCTGGAGATTCCTCTCTCAACTTACAAGTCCCACACTTGGAGAGAGGTTTCAATGTTGTGTAATCACATTGGATGCTTAGAGTGATCAAACTAGAAATCTGATCAACATCTAGGGGGTGCTGCTGATTTACACTAACAGTGTAATCCTACTTTCAAGACATAGTCTCCAATTTATTCTACCATACTTTTGAAGGCCTCATTCTTCTTCTACTCCAAGTCTTTCTCTTCTTTTAGATGCATTATTTCAGCATCTTTGGCCTTTTTTTCTTCTCATAGTGCTCTAATATTGTCATCCTTATCTACGTTCCTCCGCACCACCTTTATAGATAATTTCACCAAGGAATTACTCACCTACTTGTCAAACATAACAGTGGGTTTGATAGTTATGTGTCTATTCTACGGAGCCTTTTTCATCCTTCTTGACACACAAGATTCTTCACATACATAAAAATCAGGCTCGTCTATGTGATTTTACATCAACCAAGATAAATATTTCCTTATATCACCTAGTTGCCATGTCTGGGTCCATCAACTACCATCCATACAACTCCTTAAGGCCCACTGTATTCTAGAATCGGGCGCAGAAAATTTTACCTATGTCCTCTTCATAGCTCATATGCAGAACATTGTATTCTCCACTTGTTCTCTTCATTCTTGTCCCCTTAGGTACCTAAGCTCTAAGGTTTAGAATTGGATCTTTGATGTTCTGAGTGGTATCATGTTTCAGTTCTCCTACCCATTTATGTTTTATATCTCCATCCTTAGGTTCTTCCACTTCTTCTAGTTATACAAGGGATCTAAGCACGCTCTCTACAGATTCCTCTGCCTCCTCATTCAGCTTCAACTTCCTCCTTTTCTTCTCATTTGTCTCTTTTTGAGGAGAGAGTTGTGGCAACCTCTTAACAGACTGAGGATTTCTCATTCCTTATGTCCTTATTCTTCTGAACACCCTCTTAAAATGGTGCTCTCCTTGGACTGCTTCTAAGTCCTCTTATTCTTCTTGTACTTGAGGTGGGGTACCTATGCACTCAGTCTCCATTCTATCTATGGGCTATCTCTGGCCTCTATGTTCTAGGCCACCACTATCTTCTCACTCTTCTTTCTCATCATCTATCTCTATAGATTTTGTGGGCTTTGGGGCTGGCATGTTCTCCACTATATGCTTTCCCTTAAGTGGCCTTGGGAGCATGAAATCATTCTCTACATATTTGTTATTCTCCCTATTGGGCTTAAGCTAAAGGTAGACAAGCATTGCTCCAATGTCCCCAATTTCCAAGCTTACATGCTTCATGCTTATAACATCTGAAATAAGCCTCTCAACATAGGCAGTACTACCTGGATAGACATATGTCTTCCTTAAAGTGTGGTATTCATTATTTACCTTGTCTGAAATAAAATTTATGCGGTGCGCATTAGTAAAATGGTGGACTAATTCTTGGAAGTAGCGTGATGTGAAGGCATATGGTAGTTTGCACCATGGGCTCCATGTCCCATCCCTCATAGTAAACCACGCGATGCCGAAGTGCTGGTACACCATGAATTTTACTACCTTTCTAACTACTGAAGGTAGTTCCTTAGGGATGTGCCACTCCTCTTCAAATTCCATATGGATTCGATTGTACCACATCTCTTTCATTTTATTTAAATGGCCCACTCATTGACCCTTCACATAAATACTTGCCAAACATTTCTGCCAGGGACTTGTTTTCCATGGGATATTCCCAAATCTTATTCTTTGGCTGATCAGGCATGCCAATTTCCATAAATACAAGAGACAATAACATAGCGCCAAAAATGATTTTATCACCTGTAATCCTTCTTTCGATGATGGTTTCTACAATGTAGCCTGCTATGTTATAGACTACTCCTTGAGACATCTTCCTCATGACATGGAGCCACATTATATTCACCTACGACCATCTTTCCTGATCATTCAACTTGGTCACTAGATGCGTAGTTGCTTATACCACTGTGTACTTCATCAATTTATCAATTTCCATTCCATGCAGACCCTTTGTATACCCTAACTCCTTCTGTGTCTCCATGATTGCTACTTTATCAGTCATGTCACTAGCTAGGTCTACCCCTGTGCCTTTTAATCCTATCAATGTTGAAATTAGGGCTGTTGTAATCCTTACCCTTTGTCTGAAAAAATAGAAGAAATCCTCATGGAATCTACTCATAAGCCATTAGTATAGAGGTTCATACTTTCCAAAATACGGGAGATTTCATAGAATTAATATACTCTTACCTGTTTTAATAATTTCTCTCCAGCTTCATCATATACTGCCATATCTTACTCCGTGTGCTTGTTAGTCTTTGTACTCAACAATGCACGTCTGGATTATTTCTTGTTATCAAAAGTGCGGTGGTTATAATCACTCACCTTCCAATTACATATGTGGGAATCCCATTCTTTCCCAATTATCACACCCTCTAGATACTGCATCTCTAGGAAATTACTCTTGGGAAAAATTTCAACTTCTTTTTCTACTTTCTTCTTTCCTTTGGCTCTTGCGGTAGGTGATTTCTTTGGTGCCATCTGAAAATCTCAACTTTTTTTCCTCTATAGTGAGAAATTCAAAACCCTAGCTTGAATCTGTGTGCCCTAGTTTGAAACCACATGCCTAGGCTCTTTCTCAACGTGTCTACTTCACTCAAACCCTTCACTAATGGGGACACAAGCTTCTTCTATGCACAAATCTGCTCTCCATTGTCTAGTTTCACACTCTTGTACACTCAATACTCTTCGCTCGGACTCGGTCGCACTTAGCTCGTTCAAATTCTTGTGATTACAACAGTAAAAATGAACTCGTATCACGTCCTTATATAGATTTTCAAAAAGTTAGTGCATTTATTGCTCCTTCACCTACCAATAATCCTCTCACTAATTAACCATTTTCACACTTTCTGCATGGTACATCTTCGCGCCCAAGATATAACCTTCTAGTGTGCCTTCCTACCTTCTGGCCGCAGACTTCTCTTCAACGTGCTTCCATGCACCTGAGTACCTTGCCATTACGCCCTCCCTTAGTAGTCTTCATGGCCTCTGATTACCTCGCATTATACTTGTTCCTTCATTTATCTCCCTTTATGGTCCTTGTTTGGAAGAAATCTCATTTCTGACAACTCTCCAAACTTGAATGCCACATGTAGTAGTTTTTTCCTTTATATGTACCCATTTCTCAATAGCCACCCCACACAAATGGTATGCACAGTCCTCTGTGTATAAAAATTCTTCAAATGGTAATTAGCTTCCAGCACGCAAACGCGCTTATTACACAAAACACCAACTAAAATGATAAAGCATAGTGACGAAGAAGGAAATACATTAAGGTAATACATAAATGAAAACCTAATCTAAATGGCAACACTTCCTTATTAAAAACACTAAGGAGACTTATTTATAGTAGGGCTTCAGCCTACTCCCATTAAAGCAACCGGGTAACCATATTCCATCAAGTGTCTCTAACTGGCAAGCATCTGTTTCAAGTATGTGAGTGATAACATACGGTCCCAACCAATGTACTTTAATTTTTCCTGGATGGTGTAGAAACTTAGAATCATAAAGAAGCACCATCTGTCCAATTTCAAACTTTTTTCCATGATGTTCCTGTCATGCCATGCTTTCTTCCTGGCCTTTTCTTGCTTCTGAATCCATCACGTTATTGCTCATTGCTCATCTAACTTGATAAAATTTTCAATTCGTTCTTCTAATGATTTCTCATCAGCTAGACCTCTAGCATGCGCAATACGCAAATAAGGTAACATGAATTCCATAGGAAGAACTGCTTCCACGCCAAACACTAATTAAAAGGGTGTGGCCTTGTTCAACTATTTGTATGTTGTTCTATATGCCCAAAGCACTGCATAAACTTTATCATCCCAATCTTTCCTTCCAACATCACAATTTTTTTGTCAATGTCTGGCTCAAAATCTTGTTAAAAGCCTCAGCAGTCCCATTTTCCTGAGGATGATATGGTGTAGTCTTATGGTGTGCAATCATGAACTCATCCAATAGAATTCTAATTTATCTCATTCAAAAAAATGTGTGCCCCTATCACTGGTCAAACTCAACGGGCATCCATACCTTGTAAGAAAATTTTCCCATAAGAACCTAGTTGTTGTAGCTATTGTACAATCCTTGGTAGGTGTTGCTTCTGCCCACCTTGTGAGATAATATATGCAAGTGATGATGTAGTGTGATCCATTCCTATGTGCGAGGATGGTGAAGTAGGACCCACAAATTCTATATCCCATTTATCAAATGGCTATGCACTAGGAATAGGTCTTGGAGGCATTTCATCTCTTTTCCTAGATTTACCAATGTGGCGTTGACAGTGATCACATGCCTTACAATAGGCTTTACAATCCTTATAGAGGGTCTCCCACCATAATCCAACGAGTAGAATCTTACGCACGCAGTGGCATCACCTACATAGTGTCCACTTGCAATACCACCATATGCCTCTTCCATGATATCTATGAGCTCATGCTCTAATACACATTGACACAATACTTCATCTTGGCCTAACTTGTATAGGTCACCACTGATCAGCATAAAAGGTGTTATGAAAATTGCAAGTTATTTCTTCTCTAAGGATTTTAGTCCTTATGGTGCCACACGTGTGTGTAGAAAAACAAAAATATCCTCTAAGTCTGAAGGTATGTGATGTAACCTGTATAATTATGCATCTGGCATTATATCTTCAATTGTTTGTGCATCTTCTCCTAACTATATCCTTGATAAATGGTAGAGGCCAAAATTACTTTTCCCTGGTTTTACCACAACTATAAATTCAAATTCTTGGAATAAGAGCACCCATCGACATATGCACCCCTGTAATGTGGGCTTATTCACCAAGTATTTCAATGCCATGTGATTGGTACAAAATACAAATGGTGTTGCTAGCAGGTACTGTCTGAATTTATGTAGCACATAGATCATTAACAAGGCTTTGCACTTAGTAGTTGTATAATTATTCTCTGCAGGGGTCAACTTTATACTAGCAAAATAGATAGGATGATCTATAATACCCTCTTTAGACTGAGAAAACACTGTGCCAATGGCCATGCCAGAGGCATCCACATGTACATGAAACAGTTGATCCCACAAGGGAAATCATAGAATATGTGTTGTAGCAAGTATCTCCTTTAGTACCTCAAATGCACACTACTGCATTTCTCCCCAATAAAATGTCCCTTTTCCTTTTAATAACTCCTCCAATGGTGTGACAATCTTAGCATATCCTTTGATAAATTTTCTATAATACCTAGTGTGACCCAAAAATCCATGCACCTCACTCTGACTGGTAGGTTCTTTCAGGCCGACAATAACTGCAACCTTAACTTGATCAACCAATAACCCTTCTTTGCAGATGATGTGCCCTAACAAAGTGCTAAATGGTGTAGCAAATACACACTTCTTGATGTTCGAAGATATGCTTAACTATCTACATCTTTTAAAAATTAAGCGTAAATTGTCACAATGATCCTTAACAAGCACATACACCATCCAATCATCCAAGTAAACTTGCAAGAACAGATGAATAAAATCCTAGAATGCTTAAAAAAACTATTCATGAAAATACAGCAGGCACATTTTTCAGACCAAAGGGCATCATAGTATAAGCAAAAATTCCCCATTCAGTGGTGAAATTTTTTTTTCTTAACCCTCTGGTGCAATCCGGACCTATTGATACCCAGAGAATCCATCTATAAAAGAATAAATCTTGCACCCTGTAACACCTTCTAATATTTCCTCGATGAATGGCGTAGGAAAAGGATCAATCACACATGCAGCATTCAGCTCCTTGTAGTCCACACAGATCCTAATCCTACCATATTTCTTTATACTGATCACCATTGGGATAACCCATTATAATTCATCCAGGGGCTTGATGATTCCAACCTTCAACATTTTGTCAATTTCTTCTTTGACCTTTTCGTGAAAATTAGGGCTCATCATGTAGGGTATCTTCCTGACCAGGTGTACGCCTTCCTTAAGCTTTATCTTCATTTCTCCTAATGATGCATGTACTCCTTTCAACTCATGGTAGCCCCTAGATAATAAATCCTAAAAATCACGGAGTAACTCCACTATTTTTGCTATTTCAGATTCAGACCAATAATCTCCAATTATTGCCTCTTTAGGATCAGCATTTGTACCAATATTCACTTTCTTGGTCCTCATAGGTTCATGATAGGTGTGTGTGTGTTGTTATCTACAGTATCCAAGACCTCACGTGCACCTATTGAATGATTTATATCTAGTTCTTCTACTTATTCATCATCCACTATGTAGACCATCTTCCCTTTTTATTTCTCAAAGCAAGCACGCTTAAGTAGTGTGGTATTTGTCTTTGTTCCTTCAGCACAACGTGATCCTGATTCGTTTCCATTAAATAACTCCTAAATGAGTTCTTCCACTTTTGCATTGTCTCCCATAGTTAACCACTTTATAACTCTTAATACCTCTTTTACTAGAGGTTTAGTAGAGAAGTATTCAAAATTTTGTACCATACCTATAATCAAATCCTCCCAATTTCATGTTTCTCTATGTAGCTCTGCGATATACATACCAAGCACATGTGCAGCCTTATAAATTGGAATAAAATTTGTTCACCCATAGCGAAGGTGGTAAAGCTTCCTACCCCTCTGTCTAGAGCCTCTCACACTATTGAATGTGGTTTTGAACAGGTTGTTTACCATGATATGTGCATATTTGGGTTGGTGTATTGCTCCTAGAAAAATGAGTTGTAAGAGCAGTCGTGACTTCATTCCAATCTACAAGATTATGCCTGTGAACAATCCACCAACGTGTTGCTATCCCACATAGGGTATATGCTAGTATACTTCTTCTTTCTAACTAGCATATCTATTTTTCCTCCATGGCATGTAGGAATATCATAGGTTCTCCTTCCCCAGTGTACTAAGGTTTGGAGTTGTTACCTATTCTCCTGATGCAACGAGGTTTACTGTTCTGTGCAAAAAATTCTCCTTACATTGTTCCCAACCATCTCATAAGTACCATGAGTCCAATTATCACTATAAATACTTGTAGTATCACTAGTATAATGTGCATCTTCCCACTTAAGGATTCCTTCTTTAGATGGCTCAAGCACTTCTAGGTCCCGGATGGCGCGTACATAAATCCTATTCAAATCTTCCTCACTTAAAGGCTCAACATAGGGCACAAATTTTTCATCTGTGAAAGGGATAATAAATCTTTCCTCCTTGTTCTCAAAACTAATATATATCTTATTAAACCAAAGATCAACATTATTTACATAACACCAACGGCATCCAAGAAGAGATGGGAAACTTTCTTCTTCTGCAAGTGCTAAAACCTCAAAATCCTAAATGAACTTGCCCCCTGTATAGTAATGGATGTATCTTTTAAAACTCTGATAAGAGTGGCCTTAGTTCGATTAGCCCTAAATAATACATTAGAAGATGGCTGTAATGTAGGTCTCTCCATCTGTACCCATGCATCTAAAGTAACCACATTTACTTATGCACCTGTGTCAATCAATATGTTACTCAAGAGCCATCCGTCGATAACAACATTTAGAGTGATTTCCTTATCGTAGTATAAGCTATGGGGGAATATTTTCATGTAGGATCTGACACCCATTCTAAGTATTAGCATGTAGAGTGTTTCCTTTTATCCAAATCCCTAGTAATGGAATAATATTCTCCTAGCATAGCATTTTACACACTTCCCTTAAGCCATCAATATTAGATTGGACCTTCTCTGCTACCTTTTGTTGTTCCATCTTCCGTGATTGCTCTTTTAAACATTATATTTCACCCTGAAGATTTCTAAGTACCTCCATGGTCTCTTAATAAACCTCCTTCTGATGGTCAGGATCTAGGTACCGGGCATATAAAACCTCCTCTTTAGTGATGGTAGGATTCTGCTACAACGCTTCATTGGCGTGTGCCACTTCAGCGTGGGTAGTGATCTTTACAGGAAAGACCTCAAGTTCTGGTTCCAATTTGGGTATCCACTGATTTTCCACATCGCATTATATCCTAACCATTCCTATAACCTTGTTTTATTGTTTATTATACTTACTAAAATGATCATATAAGTCTGAGAATTCCTCATAGCTATGATTATTTCCACAAAAATAAAATGTAATATTCTAGGGACATTCATGGCTATAGTAGTCAGGTGATCTACATGTAAAGAATGTTCCACAAGGGAATTTTCCTTTTCCACTACCATGGACTCAACCTCCAAATCTACCACAGTATCCTTGACCTCTACCACATCCTCCATCATAGCGCCCCTCATTCTGATCATAACACACTTGATTGTGATTCTAATTCTGGTGCTCATTCTTGCCTTTAGATTTATTTCATACGCATATCTGTCGCACACCAATATCTATAGCATCATGGATCTAACCAATAAATCTAAAATCATATGTATCATGAGTTGTGGACCAACAAATATTACAATAGCAAGATACGTTCTTACTTATCACGCATTGTAATAATGGGTAGTGGCTAGCATCATGGTTTAAATGACATATCTCGTAGTCTAGCAACAATGAACGTACTGATATGAGGGGATAATTATTCTTGGTGTAACCTTCCACTTAACATTCTGTACACCAAATCCCCATGTGTGTCGCATGTTCTAAATTTTCCATTAGTTTCTCCAACTGCTTCATCATATCTGTAATTTGTGCCTCCAAGAATGGACTAACTCTAATGTCTATACTCCCGACTACCTCAGCGTGTAATTTTCTTCAAGTGTTTCACGTGGATTAATGTATATATTATGTGACAAATTCCTTCTAAAAGGTTTGATCATACCTCCAATGAACCATTGTGCATGTTGGCATGCGTGAATATCATAAGAAATCTTAGATACAAATGTTTTGAAATGGGCATCATACTCCAGGACACTTTCAGTAGTACCTTGTTTAATATCCTTGAGAATGTTTATACTCTTTTTCTCAAATTCAGGGATATATAACTCTTTAAGGAATGCATCTTTAAATGTTAGATAATCTATGCAAGTTTGATCAAGGTCAAACTTCCTGTACCAACTATGTGCACATCCCTATAATGGACTTGTAAATTGACTCACCTTTCGTTCAGAAGTTGTGATCCCTTTTGCACACCACAGTATCTCACACATGTGCATGTGTTCAGAAGCATCTTCTATGCCTCTATACTCTGGAAGATGAAGATAAATATCTATGTAAATATTTTGGGGTTGGTGTAGACCTTTCCTAATTGACCCAGAACCCCCTATGTTTTGTCTTCCTCTAGAACCAATAGATCCCATAGAACTAGAACCACCTACACCTCCTGATCCTCCACATGTAGACAGAAGTGCAAAACATGTACGTCCCTGTGTCTAAGAAATAGTACTGTACTGAACTCTGATAGTATGCGAGGTGGTACTGCCCCCAAAAGTGAGCCCTGAATTTTATGCACTCACATTCTACACAGGTGATGCACCTAAAAAAGTACCTCCAAACAACAACAAATATGTTTTCCCTTCCATCAATGTGCTTGCTATGTGACTTACTCTTGCTTCCCTATTGCCCAACTTAGCTTGCTGACTATTTTTTGTACTAGATACTAGAAAACTAAGTGCAAGGGATATGTTTCTAGGTAGATTCAGATGTGCACCTATGGCCTAGGTCATCTCTAGTGGTTTGATTCTATGTGAGTCTGAAGAGGGTTCCCTTTCATGCTTTCCTAAATGGAGGATTTCCTGATGCTTTGGCTCCACGCCTTCTGTGTGAGCTCCAAATCCTTCTTGATCCATCTCTCTCCTCAATACCATCCGCTCTACAATGTCATGTTGCTTCTCTATCTCCCTCTCGTATGCCTCATTGTACTTGAGCTGAATTTATTCTCTCTTCCAATTTTTTGCTAGGTCCTCCATCTTTCACCAAACCTGCTCCAGCCCCCGCACATGGTTGGGTTTAGTTAGCCATCAATTTACTTTCCAAGGTCAAGGTCACCATCAAGATTTTGATCACCAGTGGAATGCCTTACAAGTAAGTTCCCCTAGGATAACGTAAAAAATGGAATTCTACTACCTCTGGGCAAGAATAAGTAGAAATTGAGTACTCCAGAATATAGTTATTCAGAACACCACAGAACCAAGTATCCATAGCATGTGTCCAAATCAAATCAGCATCATAAAGGGCCTGAAATTCTTCATGCATCTAGATAAGTGTGTGATACCTCCAGTTCCTTTTAGATGCATAAGTAACCAGCCACTCGTATAGTTATACTAGAAAAGTAGAAAAGAAGCTCTCATACTAACTGTTATACAGATTCTATTCCACCCACGTGTGTGCGTTAAACTCATATCCTATGTTGAATCTCCATGCGTACTCTTCTTCTATATCTTTTATTCTCTCCTCAATACTTGCTACGGTCAATAGGTATGTCCTCATCGTGAACCATCCTCAAAACAATTGAAAAAGAGGTCCCAAAAATGGAACCAATGATGTAGCCTAGAATTTACCAAGAATAACCCAGGCATGTTGGCACATCACTCAACCTAGACTGAGTGCTCACCCAAAGCAGACAAAGTTACCAGGCCCCTCCTTAGAGTTTCTTGTACATGATGAAGATTTAATGCATTAAAATTCATAAACAGTATAAACTTTCCACGGAGCATGTTCCAGATCTAGATCTAAGAGACTAATGAATTAAGCAATAGATATAACAAAGTCAACCATGTAATAACTAGTTTCATTCATATTAACACCATTGTTCACCCAACACACTTCATTATATTAAGACACAATAAACATAGAATATTCTTACATTAAGTAGTATCATAAGTTTATGCGCGCATTATATCTAGTAGCATAACTCCACAATAACTCATACACAACAATCTCTTAATCTACACAAATTACTACATATTTATAAGGGTGGGGACTTTCCATTCACCGCTTACATAATTCCCAAAATAGTTTGCATGCTAAAAATAGCCATGCACTTTTACAATAATAGGCACATATGCAAGTGCACTAAAAATAGATCTCTTCAAGTTAACTAGTAGTGGTAATCCTATTATTAACTTGAACTCATGCAAAGTGCTTAGTAGACACTCTTCCAAAAATATCATTTGCATGCCATGTAAATTTCCATCTTGTTGTGTGCACCACACGCTATCTCCAAAAATAGCCCGTAACCATGAAAATGGCTAAGTCCATGTTCATTTTGTCTTTCACAAGTGCTTCCTCCCCTATCCTTCTGCACCTTCATATCTACCTTGTTACCGCATGTGAATCTTCTATGTGCCTTCTTCTTAGTGTCATACTTTGTCTACTCAACAGGGAATAACAACTTGTGATAAGAAGGAATTTCATTTTTCCACCAAACTTTAAGGGTGTGCACACATTTATTATAGGAAATATGATCCACATTAGATTGTGGTGGATTATGATGCATTACAAATTGCATTTTTAGTGTAATTTCACATTCTTGAGTTTAAGAAAAAAATTAGTAGTGCACTAAAGGACACCAAGAAGGGATTGTTATAAAGTGTGAGGGATTCCGATGTGTGGTTTAACATTTTTTATAAGTTCTCTTATGATATCCATTAGATCCAACATGCACAGTGGTTTTTTAGAGGATTGTTGAATCCATTTGGAAGGGATTTATCACATAAAACATTCACTGATCTACTCAAGGCCTTGGAGGAAGCTCTACATGCATAAGTAGTGGAAAGTAAAAATATAGGGGTAAGTCCTTTTCTTGAGGCACAAATAATAGATATAACTATATAATTAGAGAATTTATCTACCAATTCAGTGCATGAGACATGTAGTGGGTTATGGTGTACTAATTTCTAAGTAGAATTGCATACGAAGGATAGATGTATGAGTAGGAATGTGCACACCTTGTCATAGTCTTGTGATATTTACCCCAAGAACCATGATGTCATGAATTTCCCCTCTTATAGTGTGCAACAAATAAGAACATCTCTATGTACTGTAAGATTTGTGACGCACACATCCATGATACAACTAACTTTTGTTTGACTGACCATTTCTATGAGGCATGTGAAACTAGATTATGACAGAACATTACAACCAATAGTTCTCAAACTCAAGAAGGACATACCAATGAATGGCACAACAATGGAGATGGTGGATTTTGAGGTGGATGTCTAAGTAGAGGTTGCATTGATAGATAAATGTTCACTCGTGGCACATGTTATACTTTTGGATCACCGTATCATTATTAGCACAAGTTTCCTAAGAATCAGGTTTGTGAATATTGTGGAAAGGTACAGAATTTTAAGGATTGTCCAAACCTTTATGAACATATATGTAAGAACAAAAATAAGGGAAAAATAATGGGGATAATTAAGGTATAGCACACAAATAATGAGTAGTGGGGTGCCTAAGAAGACATCCAATCTGTAACTTCAACATGTGTTAGTCACTACGCGTGTAGAATTAGTGCGTGCATGTGCAAGCCTCTTAGAGAAAATCCCTTTTATCCATTTTTACCCCCTAATAAAAATGGGAAACTTAATAAAAATGGACTTAGGAAAATGATGGAGCTTCAGTGGTGAATCTGGAAGAATGCAGGTAAATTTCATGGTGTTTTAGCACTTGCAATCATTTGATGGCATTCCCCTCTATATGGGCTCCAAAAGTCCATATTCAGAAAAAGAATTGCAAAAGTGGTTTAAAATGATAAAATTCACTTGGGGATACTTTAATGTAATTTTTCTAACTCCCTAGATCTTAAAAAATGAAAAAAGGTTTCAAAAATGAGACAAAGTTGAAAAATATCTCGAGGAACTCGTGGGCTGGTCAGATGGTGAGTCGAAGTAATGCACTCCCAAATTTTTTAAAAATAAAGTAAACACTTGAAGTAATGTAGTGAATTAGAATTACTTTACTTCCTTAAAAAAAATTTAAGTAAATCAGTATGAAAAAGATGTAGAACTAAGGGGGAGAAAATAGTTAAGAGTATTGTGGTAAATCAGAGTTACTTTACTTCCCTAAAAATAAAATAACTAAAGTAGTATAAAAATCTGTAGAACTAAGTGGGAGAAAACAATTAGAGTATTGTGGTGAATTAGAGTTACTTTACTTCCCTAAAAAGAAGTTAAGTACAGTAGTATGAAAAATTTGCACAAGTAGGGGGGAGAAAAAAGTAAAGTAATGTGGTGAATTAGAATTACTTTACTTCCCTAAAAAGAAGTTGAGTAAAGTAGTATGAGAAAACCACAAAACTAAGGGGGGGAATGGAAAAGTAAAGTAAGTAGTGAATAAAAATTACTTTACTTCCCTAAAAATAAGAAAAGTAAAGTAATTGGAGAAGTCTGATGACTGAGGTAGTAATTGGGGGTCAGATTTCCGCAGGTAAGGAGAAGTTGCAGTAAGGGCCCCTGGTTTTCCCGCAAAACTATGTAACTTCAAACGACCATAAATTTCAGTTGGGAGCTCCATTTTGCACATTATTATACTTTTTGGAAGGTCTCAGAGCCATCTATTCACCTTACAAATCATATTTTAAATTTGGAAAGTGTAAGGGGGTCAAAAAAGTGTATTTCTTTTGTTGCACACCTAGGCATAATGACACCTACCCACCACCATTAATGAGGTATGGAGACCAATTCCTTCTATTGTAAGAAAGAGTATGTGAGATATAGGCTTTGTAGGTGTCCCATATTGTTTTCACATCAGTTGTTGCAAATTTTGGGAAAATTTTCTTAAATTCTCTCTCCCTTCTCACAAAATTTCTATAAATTGTAAGGGGATGCATTATTGTAAAGGTTGTTCAAAATTTTCCTCCCCATGCTCCCCTCTTCTCCATAGCTGGGCTGTTGTGATTTTGGGGCTTCAATCCTTCCTTTTGAAGCTTTCTAATGGCATTTATTACCTTAACCTACTAAAATGTTGTATTGTGCATACTTTTGGAGTAATTAAATTGGATTTTTGTGATACTTGTCTATCCTTTACATTATTTTTTTTATTTCACTTTCCTCTCATCATGTTTGTATGTTTTGTGCATATTCTTATGTTTATTGCAGGATTTAGAAGTTGTGTTTACTTAGGATGGTAAATTGTATGTGATTTGGTATGTGGTGCATGTCTACCCTCTCCGAGTTCATCATTATCCATTAAGAGGGTGGGAATATTGTGTAGCACACCCCCTTTTTCTAGTGATATCAACTTTATTAGAATAGGATCTCATTTTAAGGCATCTCTCTAACCATATCTCTCTCTCCCTGGTCCCTTCACATGATTAGGATAGCTATAGTTAGCTGCATTTTATCTTCTAGGAGTATTTTAACATTAGATTTAGAAAGAGGAACCCAGCCTTCTCTAGAAGTCCACCTCAAGCACACAAGTCCCATATCTTGAGAGGTGGTGCCCAAGTTAGCAAAAAGTAGAGATCTGCATAGCCAAATCTCGAGGTGCTAATTTTTGCAATAATATTTCTAACATGCCTAGTGGGACAAGAGTTGAATTCAAATCTTTAGTTGGATTGCATTTCAACAATCTCCATTTTTGCTAAGTTGATGTGTTCTTAGATAAAGAAATTATAGTTTTAGAAGTCTTGCAGCAAAGGTAATTTGAAATAATGAGGTCCCAAAACACCACATAGAAAAGGAATTTATTAGTGTTCTTATATTGCATTACTGCTAAGTAATCAACAATCCAAATAGTTCAAATAAGGAGTAATTAATTGCACCTCAGATCACTGATAAGAAGAAGAGGAAGTAATTTGTTCAATCACTTCAAGTTGTAAGTGTTAAGTAGTTGCGCATCTAAGTTGCACTACTTCAAGTTATGCAATTACTTTAAGTAAGTTGTATACTTCAATCTATCTTGTTACTTCAAGTCAAAATACTTAAGTAGTTACACCTCCAAGTTGCACTACTTCAATTTGTTTCCTTTCTTCAAAGTGAATACTTAATTAGTTGCACCTCCAAGTTGCAATACTTCAAGTAATCTAATTACTTCAAGTTAAAAGACTTAAGCAATTTCCCTTCCGAAATTATAATTAGAAGAAGAATTAAGTGCATCTCTAAATAATGTAAAGAAGGGGAAGTAATGCAGGTTCTAAACACCGATGAACTAATAAGAAGAAAGTTAAAGTAATCATGTCTCAAAAATCTAATGAAAAAAGGGAAGTAATGCAGATAAATAACACCGAAACGAACAAGAAGAATAAGTAATTTGTGTTACTTCAAGTTGTTCCATTACTTCAAGAAAGCTGATTACTTCAAGTAAGTTTATTACTTCAAGTTACAACAATTGAAAGAATTAAGTAGTCAAATCTTCAAGGTCCAAAACACATCTAGCGACTCCATTGATCTGAGAAACCAACTCTCTAAGTTGCAAACCTTCTTTCCATCTATTTCCATCCATTTTTCTTTCCATATCTTTCCACTTTCTTCCATTCATGAAGTTGTGCAATCATGAATTCATTTCCCTCATGGAATTCACACTTGCAACAACAATACAATCCACATATAATATATTTCTCAACTCCTCCATATCATTTTTATGATCGAATTCAAAACCAATATGCCTATCCCTAAGATAAATATCACAACTAGTTTGGCTAAGGAGGCCATCAAGAAGAGGGATATGCATGTGGTGAAAACCATTATGTAGAGAACACTGATCTGTAGGAGAAGATTCAAGAGATGGAGGCATGTATGGTGTGGTCAAGGGATATAGATCAGATGAAAGCATTCAGGATTGGTTTTGGGGCACCTTGTCCATTGGTGGGCCCTTTTCCAAGACACTATATCCCATAACAACAACTTGACTTTGTGCTTGAGATGTTGTCCTGTTATCAGCCAATTTTGACTTCACAAAATTAATAATAATAAAAATGGAAATATTGAAATTTTTCAAAAGTGTTAATTTGTGTGATTCATTGCCCTCATCGTGATTGTCTCATTTTTATGATCGTTCTAGTCTTTGTTTCGTCCATTTCGGGCAAGAACTCCTCTCGCCAGGTCTTAAAACACATTTATAATTAATTAATTAATATTTAATTAATTTATTATCCTTTATTTGATAAAATAATTTTTATTAAATTTAGGGTTTTTAATTAAATAAATATTAATATAATAATTATTAAAATTTATTCGACAAATTTTTATTTTATTATTGGTGAAGTAAGCTTATGCTTCCAACTGCCAGGAATGCCAAATTAGCTTCCCAAACCCAGATTTCCCTTTTCTTGGCAATTTTATTTTAATTTCCCGCTTGTGGGATTTTTCCCACCAATTTCCAAATCATGGATTGGCAAACGAGCAAGAAATCTCCCAATTTCCCACATGGGGAAATTGAACGAAGATTGCCAACCCACCTTGTCATTCTCGTTGGCAATTGGTTGTTGCTTTCCCCCATTTCCCCTAGCAATTAATTCCACTACTCAAGAAGAGGGGAAGTCAGTTTAGCCTTCATAAATTCCTTTGTTAGACTCATTGGAAAGAGTTGTGTGAAGATTTTTGATTGCTTCTTATTTCTTCTAAAAGAACATAATATTTTATCACATCCCACAATACTGCGAATGTCATTGTGAAGAAGAAATACAAGAGGACAACCATAGAATTTTTTATGAAAAAGGGAGATAAAGCCAGAAAACAAAAACATCCCATCACAGCCCAAGGAAATACACATCCAGGCATAGTAAAAATAAAAAAAATAAAGAAGAGGCACAGTTTGAAGGGAACAGCTCCATGTTTCAGAAAAAGAAAATAGTAAAGTGTTCAACGCATGAGTAAAATATTCCCAAGGTAAACCACACACCCACCAAAATAGGCCACGTGGGGGAGACAAAAGACCTACACAGGTTTTAAAGGAGAAAGACAACAAAAATAATCCACACGCATTCAGCCAAAGGATAGCAAATGAAGTTTGATTCCCACGCATGAAGGGTGAAGGAAAGTCAACAAATGAAGATTGATTCCCACGCATGAGCAAAGACAGCCCAGACATTTGTTGAAAGAGGACAGTCTAAATGGAGAGCCCACATAGCCAAATAACTATAGAGTTCAATGCCATGCAAGAAGAAGACTGGCATAAACTATATTTTCCATGCACCCACTAGATAATCTTCCACGCATAGGAGGGAGAGACAGTAGCTAAAGAAGCCAACAGGCCACGTGGGGGAGACAAAAAAAACTTGTGCATGTTTTAAAGAGAGAGGGTTTTATTAAATATAAAATAATAAAAATAAGTCCCACGCATTCATTAAGGAAAGACAGCAGGTAACGGAATAGCTCCGTTTGAAAATTTAAAAAAAAAAGTCCTTTAATTGCCATGCATTTTCCAAAGACGAATCCACGCATTGGTCAAGGATGCACAGTAATTGAAACAAAATTTCCACGCATTCAAGAATAGTCCAAACAAAAATATTGTTTTATTTCATATCTATATCCCACGCATGAGAAGTAACAAGAAGACAAGGAGATCCATAGGCATTGAAAAATATTGCTCCACCACGTAGCCAAAGGAAAGATTACAGAAAGACCACACAAGAGGTAAAACATAGACCAAAGGAGGCCATGTAGTAGGGAGAATTTGTTTTGTTAAATTAAATTAAATCAAGCGATTATATATATATATATATATATATATATATATATATATATATATATATATATATATATATATATATATATATATATATATATCGTTGTATTGCCAGATTTGGAACTCGAGCTTAGTCTCGATAAATTTGTATTAAAAAAAATTGTGTAACCGAGACTTATTATTATTATTATTTTTAAAATATTAATAATAATAAAATCAAAAGTGAGTCATATTTTTCTTGCACTAACGGGGATTTCGAAGACTAAGACCCGACCCCATTTGCATTGTTTTGCATGCCTGAGTCATTCTTCTGTAAAATTCATAATGGCCAAAAAATCTAGCAAATCCATAGGAATATCGAGGAATCCAGTGGAGAAATCGAGCAAGTCCACACTCAATATGAATTCCAAGGAATCATCCCTCCCAGTTCCATTAAGTCAGCATATGACAACATCACTGATACAAATATGGGTCACATCAATGTGCAATAATTCCGCGAGCGGGTGAAAACTAAAGGCAAGACCATATTCTCGGATAGGCTTTACCATAGTGGTCTACCCCAAGCTACAGAATTTCCTGTCTTGGTGCAATGTCCAGAGTTGGTTATTGTTTATGCTTAGCACTATGATCCTAGGAGACGAGGAATTTTTAAAGATAATCATGAACCTTTCCTCTTAATCACACCAGAGCACATTGAGGAATTACTCGGCATACTTGACTTTCCTGAGAATGTGGATATCACTCACCAATCAGTCCAAGAATTTTGGGATGAAGAACCCCTGAGATGGATCAAGATGGTTAATAGCAATTGGTTATTAACCAAGAGGCCTCGAATTGACAGGCTTCCCAAAGAACTGTATCATGTTGAGTTCGTGGAAGAAATCGGGGACATGATTACTCTCCTAAGTCAAGTTTTTGGTCTACCCTCTGCTAGGATTTTCCACCCATGGATGTATCAATTTATCTGTATCATGCTATCCAAGAGAGAGTTTTTGGATTGGACCACCATCATCAGTAACACCCTTCACAAAAAATTGATAGAAGTTAAGATGACTGGATGCTTCTACATGACATTGTATCTTACTTATGCGGTAGCAAGAAGAAAGCTATTTTTGGGACTTGAACCAAGAGGAGTCATAGGACCATGAAATAGTGTTTTTCATTATTACCCTCAACTGAGTTTCAAAAATAGTTCTCACCATTTTATAAGAGTCAAGAACGCATTCACCTTCCGCATGATTCGGAACCTGAATTAGAATACTGAGGAAAGGTTTTCTAAAGAAGCCATGAGTGTCATTTCCCAATGGGGAACCTGATTTATTAAATTTTCATCATTTTCATACATTCGTGTGAGTGTCTTTGCTGGTACTCCATGGAAACCTCCTAAGTACATCAGTGACAGATGGGCATTAATGGAGCTGGCACGACAACTATTCCAAGTTCACTACCTTCTTAGTGACAAGCACCGTTCAGGAATTTATTTCCCAATCCAAATCAGGGAATACCAATGTCCAAATTTTTTCTATGCACAACTCATGGAAAAAGAGTTTTCCCTCATCACCATCCATCCATATGTGAAGAGATCCTAGTTTTATATCAATGGATATATGCAGAAGATTCTGGGAGTAAAGTATCAACATAATCCTACCATGGAATATTTTTGGGCTACTTGTTTGGATGAACATGAAGTAAGAGGATGAGAGTATTCTTGCCTAAAAATTTCTCAGATCAAGGCCTTCCGCATCAAGATCCCTCCCAATTCATTCATAAATGATGATGAGGATGTCATTGATCCCTCATATGATGCTATTGCTTTTACCCCATTTCCTCGAATCGACTGGACCAAAAGAGATGAATTTTCTCTTAATAGCAAGAATCAACCAATTATTGAGAGAAGCATATCTTGGTACGATAGAGAACTTGCCAAGTTACATTCAATTCAAGATCATGCTTTAGGATAACAAAAATTTCCAACACGAGGAGGCCTCCATTCAACCAAAGTGTCTTCTCAATCAACCTCTGTACCATCCAATCATACACAACAAGCAAGAAAGGAGTGGTTGCCAAAATCCACTTCGCCAAGTAACATGTCATGAGGAGAAAGATCTAAAGCTCCTAACACTGAAGAAGGAAGATTTCTACCTTGAGTAGAGATTCTTCTACCCACATCATTAATAGTTCTCAGAAGCTATTGGAAAACGATCCTTAGTCATTCTTCGAAAAAGCGTCCACTCAGGTGCAGGTAATTCAAATATCAAACACTTCGAAGCATGTAGTTCATGAAGGGGTTTCCCAAAATCTCCTGAATAATCAAGAGGTGGTTATTGAGGTTTTTTCTCCTCAAATTGAGGTTGTAGATAGGATTCAAGAAGGATCTCATGATATCGAGAATAATGAGAATATTGATTCAAGCTCTAGGATTTTATATGCGGAAATATTGCATGATAATCCTTCGTGGGTTGATTCTGAGGTTAAGAAAAGGAAGAGGGTTTTCAAGGCAATTGAAATTGATTTTTATGCCCTTTTCAAACTTTCAAATGACGTCATTCCAAAGAATCCTAAGGTGCTTTCTCGAATAATGGTGGATAGTGACAGAAATAGGTTTGCGGATCTCGCCATCCCACAAGTTGATAAGGAGTGTGATGCCATGACACCTACTGATTATGAAGTTTCCAAACTTGGACTTGGGAGGTCTACATTAGAAAGTGACATGGTGATGGCTCGATATTCAACTGCTATCGTGCTAAAGAGACTTGAGAAATATAAGTCTCAAAACTCTCAACTCAAGGCCAAAAAGAATCAATTGGTGGAATATGTTCAACATTTGATAAATCCCATATCATCCACTTTCCCAGTACCTGATGTAGTGGCTGCCCCAGATGAAGAGACTCTTAATTTTTCAAAAGAAATAAACACATTAGGCCATGTCACTAAAACTTGACTTTCAGAGATTCTCATTTTAGGCCAAGAGACGATCAAAACTGCGATTAAGCTTCATGAAGATGTCAATGCCTATCTTGATCCAATTCTTTCTTTCAAAGAAACTTTTGTTTATAATATATCAAATTTGGAAGAGATATTGCCCAGTTTGCAAGAGATGACAAGTATGAAATCCTTTGTTTTAGCCATTGAAGGAATTCTTGAATTTGAACATCAAGGGACATGTTTTCTTTGGTGTCTACATCTCAAATCAAGGAAGATGCTTCTCGAGGATTCTATGATCCATTTATGAAATCATGTGCAATGAAGCCTTCACTTCACTCTCCTTGATCAAGAATTCATAGTTGAGATTCCTTGCAACCTCGTAAATGAACATAATCAAAGGTGTTCATCGGAGCAGGTGGAAGAGTAATTTTCACAATTGTTTAAGAACATGTATACTCCCACCAAAAATTTCTCGTTAGTTTTAATGGAGCGGTGCATCAAATTAAAGAACTTATTTGAGAACGCTCAATCCAAAATTGTTAATTTTAATGATATGCCAAGTAGGATTCTTGAATTACATGTATTTTGTGAGGCTATTCTTTGACCAAATGAACCTCCAGAAGAAGAAAATATGTTTGAAACTTTGGGAAGGTTTAGATCCTTTCAACTAGAAAAAGCAGTAGATCCTAATTTCACTGGTGGCTCAGGGAGTTAATTTTCTTTGTATCTAACGAAGTGGGAGAGTCCATTTCTCATACACTTGAGATAGGCAGACCCCATTTCAATGGATAAGGCACTGGTTATTATTGTATATTTTAAAAGGTTTTGTTATTTGCTTTGGGGAAACTATGGATATTTTAAGTAATTTCTATTTTTGGGTTATCTTTAATAAAGTTGGTTATAAAAATTCAAAGGTCACTTAAGTGCCTTATTTAATGTTCATGAAAAACTCTAACTACTTTATAACCAACTTTTGGGTCATAAAAGGAAGTGAGGGGCTCATTTGTAAGGGGGAATTTGAGAGAGGAGAAGAAATACTTTTGTGTGTAAGCTTTGTTTCAGGAAGAAACTTTGTGTTCTTTTGTGAAAACATTTTGGAGTTAATGAAATACAAACTTTGTGTCTCATTCATTGTCTCTTATAACATTTGATGTTCTTATGTTCATTAGATGTTAGGTGTTTGAATCTTGCATGCAAATATTATCTTTGATCTTATTTTCAATGTTATTAATCTGTTTTTCTAGTTCACAGTGATCAAGCTCTAATTATCTACTTTCTCATGTGTGTTCCCTTTTACACATTCTTGTTTGGCTAACTCAAACTCCGTTTTATTTGTGTTGGTTATTCACCTTTATTCTTCATGCAATATTAGGCTCTATTTTTACCTAACTCTTGCATGTTCTTTCAATTCATTCCATTCCATATCCTTCATTCACTTTTCTTTCCATTGATGTTACAAAACACCCCCCACATATAATTTTGAATGTACAGATGTAAATATGGTTTTGCTTTTTAATAAAGGCAACCTCACCTTCATTGAGGAGGGACTTTGTTCCCACACTTTTGCATGTCATTTGCATGCGTGCAAATCCATATGCTAACATGTCCTGGGTTATATAATGGTCTGAGGAGATATAATATTATGAGCATAGTGCAAGACAACCTTATCAATGGGTAAGTCAACCACCACCTCCTTGTTCTTCCTTTTCTCCTTCCCAACCTATATCATTTCAACCTGACTGTCGTGAGCCTAGTTTCTTACATGCTGCCATAGTGTGGAATCCCCTTCTCCATCTTATAGTCTACCATCCCACCTCAAATTTTCTTCCCTTTTCCCTTTCAAGAAACCATCCCCTCCCCACAAACAAGAATTTTTGCCTCTCCCACTACCTCAAACAATAACAAAACTAGTTGAATCCCAACCCACTCCTCCTCTCATAGCCCCAAATCCATTTTGGGAGGAACAAAATCAAAAAATCAGCAAGGGAAATGAGAAGATTAAAGAGCTTAGCACAGAATAATTTACAAGAAACTTGAAAGAGTGGGATGCCAAGTTTGATATCAAGAAAATTCCCTTAATAGTTAAGCCTCCAATGAAGGTTGAGATCCAAGAACGGGAGGTGAAGACTAAGATTGCAGCAGAAGTAGAATAAGAGAAATTTAATGAATATCAGTAGTCAATGTACTCAAAGTGCAGTGTGAATGATGGAAATATCTTTACAGAGGATGTTGATCCATTACCAGCTGCAAAATCGATCATATAGGAGGAGAAAGGATCATCTTCAAGTCTAATTAAAGAGGGGTACATGGAGGAGAACAAATCATATTTGGAGAAATCATTGAGAACATCCAAGAAGGCCTTGTTGTGCACAACAATCCTCAGGAGTAGCAAATTGAAGAGATTGATCAAACTTCATGTTAGAAGAGGAAGTCGTTCAAGTAGAGTTTTGTCTTCAAGAAAAGGAATAAGAAATCCCAAGTGAGCAACATGTTGCAGTTAATTGTAATGATCCACAAGTGATTCCATTCAAGGTTGTAAGCAATCATAGTGAATTTTATGTTGAGGAGGAGCTCCATGTGGCTAAGAGGGAAGAGAAGTGAGGGTGATACCATTTCATATCAATCACTAAGTCAAAATAGTTTTCTGTAGATGAGTAGCAAAGAGAAGATCAATTCATAGATAGTCACCTTTTCCAGGAATGTCTGCAAGAAGACTTCCTTATTAGAGTTGAAGATCAGAGCAGCAGGAAAATACAACATATCAGACCTTGCCCCATCAGGTAATTGGCTTCATTGGAGCAAAAGGAGGAGCCACACATTGTTATGCTTACTTATAAGTATGAGAATGAGTCTTAAAGCACCAAAGGTCAACACTAAATCCTCTCATAACAAAACAGTGAGAAACTTGAGGAGGTATCTTCTTTATTTGATGTTGATACCTTGTTTTGTTGAGTGAAGAATTAGCCTATGGTAATTTTTTCACTCATGAACATAGCCATGCTCATTGAAAAATAATCTACATGGCTGTAAGTAGTGATAAAGGGAAGATACTTTACTTTTCCAGTGTCAAGGTTTGTTTGAGTTTCTCATTTATTTGGTTAGTGTACAATAGGTATAGGTTTGTTTTTAGAAGAATTTCTTGTGCACACTCTAGATGTCTTACTTGAGGCATATACGATTTGTCTCTTTGTATATATTTTTTGTTCATGGTTTCTCCAGGTATTCTGTTGCATAGTGCATAATGCATCCTAGAAGTTTTTGTAACAGGAAGCTCATAGTTTTGTGAAGAAGTTTAATACTCAAGAATATCCAAATGCAGAGCAAATAAATTAGTAAATGGGAATAATTTAATGATTTTCATCTACTTTTTCCTTCAAGGAAAACAACTACTAGCTTCTAGTGCCCTCATAAAAATTATAAAATCAGCAGTGTCATGACAACTTCCCCAAATTCACTTAGAATAGCTCCTGCTTCCAGCAGTTTCCACAGTGAGCAACATATTTAAAAAAGGAATCTAGTTTCAAAGCAATAGTCCCTAAATGCTTCCCAAATCAGCCTATTCCTAAAAATTCATGAAATAATTCATCTTGTCAAGAGATCATTTGATTTTTGCTTCATGTTGACATGAATCAGATGTTGAGGTAGTAGTTACAAGTGTCATTATTCACTATCACAAATCATATTTATAGGAATAAGTCATAGATGGTAGTCATGACAGGGTTTTAAGTAGGTTCTAGGGTGTAATTTTTCAATTATAGATCAGTTCGGATTTGCTTCAATAGACTCCATGCCCAATGGATGCTTCAAGGAAGCTAGTTTACAACATCTAACAAGTAAATGCCCCACGAGTCAGAAAATTACTATCCATTTTTACCCCCCTCGTAAAAATGGGCAACTTGAGAAAAATGGACATGGGTAGTTGATGGAGCTTCAGTGATTAATCTAGAAGAAAGTAGATAAATTTCATGGTTTTTTAGCACTTGCAGTCATTTGATGGCATTCCCCTCTATATGGGCTTTAGAAGTCCATATTTAGCCAAAGAATTGCAAAAATGGTAAAATTGGCTTGGGGCAGCTTTATTGTAATTTTTAACTCCCCAAATCTTTAAAAAATGAAAAAATGTTTCAAAAATGAGATAGAGTTGAAAAACAACTTGACGAGCTCATGGGTGGGTCAGATGGTGAGTTGAAGTAATGCACTCCCAAATCTATAAACAGTTAAATTAATGTGATAAATTATAATTACTTTACTTTCCTAAAAATAAGTTAAGTAAAGAAGTATGAAAAATCCGTGGAAGTAAGGGGGAGAAAATAGTTAGAATATTGTGGTGAATTAGAGTTACTTTACTTCCCTAAAAAGAAGTTAAGTAAAGCAGTATGAAAAATCTGCAGAACTATGGGGGGGGGGGGGAAACAGTTAGAGTATTTTGGTGAATTAGAGTTACTTTACTTCACTTAAAATAAGTTAAGTAAATTAGTATGAGAAAGTTGTATAACTAAGGGGGAGAAAAAAGTAAAGTAATGCGGTGAATTATAATTACTTTACTTCCCTAAAAAGAAGTTAAGTAAAGCAGTATGAAAAATCCACAGAACTAAGGGGAAGAATGGAAAAGTAAAGTAAGTGGTGAATACAAATTACTCTACTTCCCTAAAAGTAAGAAAATTAAAGTAATTGGAGAAGTCTCATGACTAGGGCATTAATTGGGGGTTGTATTCCTGTAAGTAAGGATAAGTTACAGTAATGGCCCCTGGTTTTCTCGTAGAACTCTGAAACCTCAAACGATCATAACTTTCAGTTGGGAGCTCCGTTTCTCACATTATTAGACTTTTCAGAAATTTCTCAGATCCCTCTACAAATGAGAAACATCATATTTCAAATTTGGAAAGTTTGAATGGGTAGTAATTTTTATTACTTTTAGTGCACATCCAAGCACATTAACAACTACCTACCACCATTAATGAGGTATGGAGTCCAATTCCTTCTACTATAAGAATGAGTATGTGAGAGATGGGCTTTGTAGGTGCCCCATGCTTCTTTCACATCAATTGTTGCAAATTTTATGAAAATGGAAGCATGCATTCGGGTTTCTCTCTCTCTCTCTCTCTCTCTCTCTCTCTCTCTCTCTCTCTCTCTCTCTCCTCAAAAAAATTCTATAAATTGTAAGGGGATGAATTATTGTAAAGGTTGTTGGAAATTTTCCTCCCCATGCTCCCCTCTTCTCCACAGCTATTTTTTTGTGAATTTTGGGTTTCAAGCCTTCCTTCTGAATATTTGTAATGGCATTTCTTTCCTTATCCTACTAAAATGTTGTACTGTGCATAATTTTGGAGTAATTAAATTTGTGTACTGTGATACTCATCTATCCTCTATGTTATTTTTTTTCTTTCACTTGTCTCTCATCATGCTTGCAGGTTTTGTGCATATTCTTATGTTCATTTTAGGATTTAGAAGTAGTTGTGTTTACTTAGGATGGTTAATTGTATGTGGTGCATGTCCACCCTATTTAGGTTCATCCTCCTCCATTGGTAGGCTGGGAATATTTTCTAACACACCCATGTTTTTCTGGAGCTATCACCTCTATTAGAATAGGATCTAATTTGCATGCATCTCTCTAACCCCCTCTCTCTCTCCCTTGTCCCTTGATATGATTAGGATATGTTTAGTTAGTTACATTTTACCTTATAGGAGTAGTTTAACATTAGATTTAAGAAGAGGAAGTTTACATTCTCCAGAGGTCTACCTCAAGCAAGCAAGTCCCACAACTTGAGAGGTGGCACCCATGTTAGAAAAAAGTAGAGATCTGCATATCCAAATCTCAGGATGCTACTTTTTTGTGATAACAAGCCCCTTATCAGGAAATAAGAGGTGATATATGTTAAGTACCAAGATGTGGCCCGTTAGAAGGAGGTATATCTAGAAACCATTATAGTTGTTAGGGAATTTTAAGGTTATATATTGTTCTTGAAAGAATAGGTGTGTGAGAGATAATGAGTAAAGAGCATCAAACTTCCTCAAAGGGATGTGGATGATTTGAAAGATGTGTGCAGGATGTTGTGCTAGGATAATATAATTCCTTTACTAGGAGAATGGTGAAGAGATAAATTACCACATGTAGGGGTTGAATGAGAGAACTTGATCCTCCATTCAAATTTACCACCATAGGACCATGAATATGATAAGGAGATAACATTAGATGCAATTATAGATGGTTAGTTGGTGAGTAAATTTTTGATTGACATAGGTGCAGAGGTTAATGTTCTAACATTGGATGCTTGGAAAAAAATGGGAAGGCCAAAAATGCACCCATCTTCCAATGTGTTATATATGGAAAATAAGAGAAGCGTCATTCCCATTGGAGTACTCGAAGATCCCTCCATCACCATTTAGGGAGCTAAATTTACAGGTGATTTTAAGTATTGAAGCTTGCTGAGGAAAATAAATTCCCAACATTACTTATATGACCTTGGTGTTATGCTAATAATGTAGACTTGTGCTTTAACAAGAGATATATATTTTTTAGAATAATGAGTGTGTGGTCATACATTTATATGATGGAAAGGTTATAACTTATACCGAGCCTATCAATGAGGAAGATATCAACCAAAAATATGCACATACAGAGTGCGACCCTGAAAACATAGAGCCATAAAAGGAAGGCATACTTCATTGAGAAGATGCATAATCTATTGGTGACAATACTATTTTTGGTCATGACAATTATACCCATAACACTTATGAAATGGTAGGTTGCAAGGTCAAGGGAAGAGACACCAGGATGATTAGGTTGTGCATGATCAAGCACTTGGGTAAGCCTCAGTTACCAACGTACACTGGAGATGAGAAACATGAATATTTTTTATGCAATATGGAGGACCATTGTAAAAATGAGGGGGATAGGTAGAATATGATGGTCTATACATTGTGTTGGATAGCAGTACGCTACTGGGTGATACACCAAGACAATCTTATAGAATGGTGCGAGGTAAGGATATCCTTTTTAACAAGGTATATTGTGAGCAATGGTCCTCCTCTTGTACATAACTATGATGGTAAGACTCTTTCTTTAGTACATATCCATAGTTGTGAATGATAATGGGAACATGGAAAAGAAGTTATGTCACCATCCCTTTAGGTACATAAGTTTTACTCTACTTTGTGTGGATGTGTGTAAGCATGGTATCTGTATGCTAAGTTAAAGTAAGAGATTACAATTTAACAAGAAATTACTGAATGTATGGCTCACACATTTCATTATTTTTATAATAATCCACCAATACATGAGGCCTTGTAGATCATGAATCATATCATGTTGGGAGATAATGCAAAGGCAAAGGAACTTATGGTTTAATATTGGGAGAGATTGAGACTGAGGCGCACAAGGATGTGTTGGAGATTGAAGAAACACTACTACGGAATGTGTGGAAAGAGAAATAAAAAGGGAATATGGTGTACCTCATAGATGATGAGGAAGTTTAAGATATATATATCAATCACATTGAGGTTGTGTGCGAGGTGATGTAATCTACAGATGATAAAGTGTGTGTATACCATGTGCCTATGAAAACTAGGAAAGTGAATATTGGCATTGAGGATCTGACTAAGGAGGTTATTATTAGAAATTATTGGTTAGAACCATAGGTTGCGAAGACCATAGAACTATTGCATGATTTCCAATATTTTTTTCCCAAGGGGTTATCATGAGTTTAAGGGTGTCCATCCATCTTTGGGAGATATGAAGATTAATTTTAAATAAGGCACACGTCTAGTTTGGAAAAGGACTTATAGGATGAACCCAATCCTATGCGAGAAGGTCAAAGAGGAGATTGAAAATATGCTTAAGTCAAGGATCATATATCCTATTGAGGAATATGAGTGGATCAGCCCCATGGTGATTAGTACCAATAATGATGGCCAGATTAGGATCGGTGTTGACTACAGGGTACTCACCATGTGTCATAGATCCTTTTCCTAATCCATTTATAGAAGATATACATGAGGGATTTGTAGTGTATGAGATTTATTCATTCAAAGATGGATTATCACGGTACCATCAGGTACACATTGCATGTAAATACCAAGAAAAGACCAATTCACCACTGAATGGGGAAGTTTTACATACACTATCATGCCCTTTGGCTTGAAGAATGTGCCAATAATGTTCTCGTGAATCATTATTCAGACATTCTAGGACTTCATTCATAAGTTCTTATAGGTTTATCTGGAAAATTGGACCATTTATGGACTAGTGAAATATCATTATGACAAATTGAGGCTGATGTTTGAGAGATGTAGGAAGTTAAGCATCTCTCTTAATATCAAGAAGTTTGTTTTTTTCCACCCCCTTTAGTACATTACTTGGTCACATTATTTGTAAGGAAGGACTATTGGTAGATCCTACTAAGATTGCATTCATTTTAGATTTGGAATAACCTACCAATCAAAGTGAAGTGTGTGGATTATTGGGGCATACTAGTTATTATAGAAATTTTATTAAAGAATATACAAATATTTTTGCACTCTTGGAGGAATTTCTCAAGGCCAAAGGAGATTTTTATTTGGGTGATGTGTAGCAACAGAAATTTGATTTCTTCAAGGAGAAGCTTAGCACCGCACCTATATTGCACTTTCTTTACTGGAACATACCTTTCCATGTACATATAGATGCCTCTGGCATGGCTATTGGCATAGTATTAGTGTAACCAAGAGAGGGAAATATGGATCATTCAATATGATTTACGAGTAGGAATTTGACACTAGTTAAGAAAAACTACAAAATTATGAAGCATGATCATTATCTATGATCTATGTGCTTCATAAGTTGAGACAATACTTACTAGCCACACCATTTATATTTTACACAGATCACATGGCATTAAAGTACTTAGTTAACAAACCAGTTTTTCAAGGGCACATCTATTGTTGAATACTTATTTTTTAGGAGTTTTATTTTATAGTTATAGTAAATATAGGAAAGAGAAATTTGGGACATGATCACTTATCAAGGATAAACTCTAGAGAGGATGCGCAGAGAATTGAAGATAATATGTCCGATGTATTTTTTTTAGATTAAACTACATGCCAACTGATTTAGAGGACATTATGGTATTCTTTCACACTGGACTTACACCAAAAGGAATAAAGACCTTGGAAAAGAAACATCTTGTTATTCACACCATACCATATCATCTCATTGGATGGGAACTATATAGTATTGGGGGAGATGAGGTCTTACATAGATGTGTTATGGAATATGAGCGTAGAGTAATCATGGAGGAGGCTTATGGAGGTATATCAGAAGGAAACTATGCATGGGAAGTGACTACATATAACATCATCTTAGCTGGCCTATGGTGGGAGACATTATACAAGGACACTAAGGATTTTTTTGGAGCGTGTGATCACTATTAGAGACTTGGAAATTGCAGAAGTAGATATGAGATGCTATTAAGGCCTATAGCATGCATATAGCCTTTTGAAAAATGGGTGATTGATTTTTTAGTACCTATTACACCACCTGCACGCAAGACCATGGCATGATACATCATTACATGTACTAATTATTTCATAATATGTGTATAGGATGCACCTACAAAGGATTATAAAGAAGTAACAAAAACAAGTTTCCTTTAGGAAAATATCATTAGTAGGTATGGATGTCCATTGAGCCTCACAAGTGATAGAGGAACTCATTTTTTGAATGAGACCATTAGAATTTTATTGGTAGATTTTATGGTTGCACACCATAAGACTACCCCTTATCACCCCCCCCCCCCCCGACAATTTGAAGCTTTCAAAAGATGGGACAAACACTAAAGATATGTGATGTTGGAAGAAAGGATTGGGATGAAAAGGTATCAGTCATACTTTGGGCCTATAGAAAACCCTATAAATGGTTGAATAAGGACACACCCTTTTAGTTTGTGTTTGAAATGGAGGTTGTATTACCTATGGAATTTATGTTACCCTCCCTGTGTATTTTTTGTGTAGGAGTATTGGATGATGAATAGGTAGTTGATGAACACATTAACAAATTGATGAAATTAGATGAGAGGTGTGTTATTGCACGCTAGAGTTAGAAGACAAAAAAGGCATGACAAAAGGATTGATATGATAGTAACATCAAGAACAAGTCTTTTATAGCTGGAAATATGGTACTTTTTTATGACTCTAAGTTTTTGGGCCATCCAAGGAAGTTGAAAGTCCATTGGTTGGGACCCTTTATAGTGACCAAGATACTAGAATCAGGAACATGTAAATTACAAGAGATGGATGACACGATGTTTCCAGATTACTTCAATAGGATTAGGTTGAATCCCTACTCTAAATAAGCTTCCTCTATGTTTTTAATAAGGCATTATTTCCACTTATTTTATATTTCCCATTCTATTGTATTTTTTTCTTATTTTGTTGTAGTAAGCACGTTTGCATGCTGAAGTTGATTACTATTTGTTAGGTTGATGCACAAAGGACCACGAATTGTTTTAGTGTGTTGTGAAACATGAGTGAGTGTGCACAAAAGAGACTATATTATGTTGGTATTTCTATTGGAGTTAGTTAATAGGTGTGCATGAAAAAATTAAAGAAGGGTTCTTAATGGATATGAGTTGGGTATTTGCGAACTAAAAGGAGAGTCTTACAGGTGCTTCGGAATGATAATGATTGAAATAAATTGATTAGAATGGAAAACCATGTAGAGGGACACGCAATGTAATGTGAAGGAGGAAACATGAGGATAAACTACTAAGTGTGTGGCAAAGAGGAAGATGGTTTACGATGTAAGGAAGTACATGTAAGGATGATTGTAGCCTTGAAAGTAGTGTCATGCCAGAAGGTTACAACTATTGTACATGGAAGAAAGACGGATAAAATGTTGGATAAATCAATAAGAACATTTAATTATTTGGAATGGTGGTAGGTGAGGAGTTATTAATGTGATAAAAATTTGTAAATATATAAAAGGAGTGTGAGAGAGAGTTCATTTTTACCTTACTTTGTGAAGAGTTCAAGCAATTGAAGAGAAATGAATTACGAGAGTAAAAATACTGAACCTGAGAGAAAATGTGAGTGGGAAAACTTCACTGGTGGAAGTATGTGCATGAAGTAATGGTGTTTGACAAGCATATATAAAAGTAATGGCTCGAGCTAAGGTTTGCAGAAGTGTAAGTGCACAAAGTTCAATTTAGGGCATGAATTCATGAAGAATAGAGCTATGACATAAAAATGAATAGATAGGAGAAATATTTGAAGCAAGTAAAAAGAGGGTTTGAATATTCAGCTCTGCACAAAGATATAAAATTTTGAGCATGTACATTTAACACCTAGGGCACGTTTTCTCTTTAAGGTGTGAGAGTCAAGGTTGAAGACAGAGTGAATTTGTGATCTACAAGTTTGAAAACTTGTGTAGTTGAACAATGGTGCCAAACAAAGTATCCATTGTACACAGTAACCCAAAGGCAAGGGAAAGGGAAAAGGAAAGAATACCACTATTGAAGACACACCAAAAGAATGGTTCTCCTAAGATGAAATAATCTCTTAAGGTCATATTAGTTCAGATATGGGTCTCTCAGCTTACTAAATGTAAAATTAGTGACTATAACCATCACTCAAAGGTGCATGAAGGAGATATCAACAAGGATGTGTTGGAAAAAATGGACCAAAGGAAGGTGGTAGGAAAACTTGTGCATGATGACATAGTAAAGAAGTACTTGGAGAGCGTGATATTCATCCAAAATTATGAATTACCCTTCTTCAGTAATCTTGAGTGACTATATCAATGGCTCATGTTACACATCCATGAGGAATTCTTCTATTTTTATGGAAGAATATTACACATCATCACGTAAATGATTGGACGAGTAATAGGTTTTTGTAGCTCAGGTGTGGAGAGTGAGAAAGACATGGAGGATGATGAGGTAGTAGAGGCAATTACTACCATGTTTAGCTACCAAATGGGAATTCAGGAAATGTATGTTGAAAGTATCAGTGATCTAGGCATGAGAGTCATGATGTACCTCATCAGCTACAAGTTGGGTGCATTAGATCAATGGTCACAATTGAATAAAAAGTGGCTACATATTGCACATAAGATGGTGTAAAAGACTATGTATAATATTGTGTTGTAAATTTTTTAGGGTCATTTTGGATGAAGCAAGGATCTAGGTAGAGAAGGGTGAGAAAATAACCTAGGGTGCAATATTTTTTCTCACAACATTTTGGGAGATTGGGGTGCCAGATGGACCCAAAGATAAAATATGGATCTACCTTGTAGAAGAAAATTCACATGTGCAAATATTTGTAGCATATACATATGAAGGAACAATAACAATCCAATATAAGCTATATCTGGACAAATGATATAAGCAGATGCATGAGACATTCAAAAATAAATGTCATGTGTCAAGGTAATTTCCCTCATTTCTCGAAGGGAAACCAAAATTCATGGTGTACCAGCACTTCATTCTGGGAAGGTTCAAATTAACAGATGGAGAGTATAGATTGTGGTGAAAGATACCCTTTTCCTTCACGGAAAATTACTTCCAAAGCATCGTTAACAAGATTAAGGAGGTGTGTAAATTGAATTTTGATGTAGAAAATGTGGATTCAGATTACCACACTTTGCACAAGACCTTTGTCTACCCCTAAAAGTCTACATATATGGAAACCATGGAGTCTGAAAACACAGACATGAGTCCCACAACCATGCTAGTGGGGAATAAATTTTTTAATTTACTCATCTATCTTAGGAAAAAGTTGAAGGATGAGAGGTACATGCCTAAGCGCAACCTTAATCTTCCAAAGCCCCGATAAAGGAAACAAATTGTGGGTATAAAGATAACATGTGAGGAGATTCCCCCTATGGGGACATACGAGGAAGAAGAAGGAGATGAGGAAGAGGAACATGTGATAGATCAGAGTGTAAGGAAAAATAAGAAAAAAAAGTGCAGGAAGAAAGGAATAGGTGTAAACAATTCTGAAGCACCCAAAAAGTCACCTAAGAAACCAAGTCTGAAGAAGAATCCAAGGGTGGTTTCTATTAAGGAGACCAAAGACTTGGAGAATTCATAGGGAGAGGAAGTGAAGAAAGATTCATTGATCATCCATAACTTGGATGATGAGGAGGAGGAGGTGCGCGATGTGCGTGATGAGGAAATCCCAAGGAAGGATAGTAAGGAAGGCACTGACGGGCCGAATAATGCAGGTGTTGGGGGAGATGAAGAGCATAAAGAAGAGCATGAAGTTGAGAATGAGGAGGAGTAGGAAAATAAAGATAGTGATACATTTTTTGGAGAGGATGTAGGCACATGAGAAGCTAGTGGTGTAGTTCATACTATTGTGCAGAAGGTGCCTACGTAAAAGAGAGGAAAAGGGATATGGTGAAGACACACCCAACATGGCCCTCAACTAAAATATATTTATGATCCTACGAAGGTCATTAGGGTGATTTACAAGAGATCAGTCACCACAGAGGACTTATTCTATTGGTCATTTTTTTATAATAAGGAATCCCTCCCGCTAGCTAGAAAAATTCTCTTCTGGACATATCAGTTACACATGGAAGAGTTGGAGTTTGAAATAAATAAATATTCATTATCTAAGACATGGCTAAATTCTACACTAGGAGATGCCTACCCATTGGTTGAATGTCAAATACTTATTGATGAACAAGTGTGTAATATGCTAAATAATATATCATCAAAGGTGGGATTGAGAGTTTTTGACAATGATACTGCAATAAAGAGGATGTGTGAGGAATGACAATGAAAGGATCAAAGGATTCAATATCTTGAGAAGGATTTGAAGGAATAAATAGGATAAACACGTATGACATATAATAAGGTAGAGTATATAGCAAATTTTATCACAACCACGCACCTAGAGTTAGTTAAGTATGCCCAAGATGAGTTCCCCTAGGAAATACATTATCAAGAGGACTTGGTGCGCATTTTATTGCATGAGAAGATTCTTGGGACAGAGCCAAAGGATGAGGAATTATATGTGTATAATAAGAATTATAGATAACGGGTAGAAATAAATCTTGTGTAATATAAGGTACTGGTAGCGGAAGCCAAGGAAGTTGTGTAGAGGGGAGAGTTTGTTTTTGATAACTACTAATATTTTGACCAAGTTATAAGCACAATCTCCACCAGTGAAGAGAAGGATTTGAATTAAATATAGGCCAAGATGAATAATAACAAGTATGAGTAGGAAAAGGTGATGTTTGAAGTAGATTAGAAGAGAGGTTTAATTATAACCATGAAGGTTGTGCTCAGGGACATACTTAAAGAGCTATTCCCTTTGGTCACGTTCAACATAGATGCATTGGATAATGTGGGCTCGTACATTAATAAAAATGGTCACAAAGATCAAGGGAAAGATAGATGAGTTGAACCCCATGTAATTTTCTATCATTGTATACATCACGTTGTTGAAAGAAGAAAAGGAGTTAGAAGGCTTAAAGGAGTTCAACAATGTTTAAGGCAAGGAATTTCTAAGACTTCTTCCACCCAAAAAATTCCTGAGTACTGATACACACAAATTATGGGTCCTTATTATTTTAATTCTTGGGACAACATCCCATATTTTTGTTCATATTATTTATTCATTCTTTGAAGGTGTTATTTGGTGAAATATTGCTAAGGATAGACAATATCCCTAGTATGTGGTAATGTTGATCACGAGAAATGGATAAGTATTAATCATATTATGCGGAGAAGGACGTGTGTAGAGGAAAAATAGGTGGATACATCTTTGAAGGACCACGAAAGAGTTCTTGCATAGGAATAGAAGTAAAAGCATGGCATTGCACGAGGATATGTGCACCAGAGAATAATAGGTCAATGCGTAAGGATACACACATGCAAGCAGAAGAATAGGACTTAGTCCTTTTGGAGCTTTAGCTAAGAATATAGAAAATTAGAGTAACGTGAGGCACAAGAAAAGGCTATAATTGGGATAATCACATGCAAATAATAATAGAATAAATTCGTGGAAACAAGTTAAGAATGTGAGTTAAAACATGAGTAAAGAAATCTATTTATAGCTTGAACTATTATAAAGAAAAGTTATAAAAACATGTTGGCTATTAATAGGAAAGGTGAATGTAGGTGGTGAAGGGAAAGTACTCACCCTATAAATTTAGGTCATATATCATTGTAGAAAGGGGCCTGCTAGTACAGAGCTTGAGTTTTCTTGATGTAAGATGTTCTTGATTCTATAAATGTGCGTGTAGATTCAACACATTTATGTAAGCGTTGGTAATGTATTCACCTCCTATGTTATGAATTATTGTTGTAATGGATAATTTCTTATGGATCGATAAAGTTTTTATGTCTTAACATGGCTTTATGGGTATTCAAATCTTAAAATTCATTATCTATGAGTGATTTTCCTTATTATGTGTTGTTAAATTATCATACTATGATGTATATTCTTGAATCAATGGTTGTTATGATCATGAACTTTCATGCTAACATCTTTCCAATAATAACAAAGGATAGACTTGGAGGCTACACACGCTTTAGGTGAGATTCCAGATTTTTCTTGATTAAGGGTCATTGCACATAGCTACATTGGGTAAAAAAAGACTACATGAGTCAATAGATACCACTTGCAAAATGGTGGTATAACAATTCATTTCATACCTTATCCAAAATGTCCCCATTATTTGAATTATACACTTACCATCCACCATCCCTCTCCTCCAACTTTAGGGTCCAAACTAAAGTAAGAGTAGTTGAATATTACATGCAACATGAACAAGAGGTTCTATCTAGCCTTAAAGAGAATTTGGTAATGACACAAAACCACATGAAGCAATAAGATGATCAAAACTTTAGTGAGTGAATGATTTAAGTCGTAGACTATATTTTTGTATGATTTTATCCATAAAACAAACTATATTTGAAGCAACATAAAAATATATAACAATATTTCACCTAAATATTATGGCCCTTATCAAGTGTTGCAAAAAATTGGTTGTGGCAGATAAATTTGAGCTTCCTTAGTCAACTAAAATACTTGTAGTTTTCCATGTTTCTTTCTTGAAAAAGGTTATTGGGTGGAATGTGTATTCTCACTTAGTGTTACCAAACATTTATAATGAGGGACACATTATCTTAGATCCTAAAGGAATCCTATAGACATAAATTAATAAGTAGAGGATAAAGCTCGTCACTGAATATATGATCAAGTGGAAGAATTTGGACATTGAAAATGCAACATTGGAAGATGAATAATTCTAACAATAACATCAAAATATTCCCAACATTAGGGATAATTTGGTTTTTAAGTGGAGGGGAATGTTACACACTTAATCCTATGTCATATATAAGGATATGAATTTATGATTTTTTGCTAACATAATATCTTATCATGTCATATCATATTCATTTATTCTTTTATATGCCTAGTTGGTTAGATTTGGTACTTTACATAAAATGGGAGTGTATATATATGAGCTAGTAGCTAGTATATGATTATCATATTGATCACTTGAGTCTTATTGTATGGTTTATAGGTTTCCCCCTTGAAGTGGCTAATTCATTCTACTTGCATATTATGATAATTTATATATATTTTGGTGTTATTTGGTGTTTTATTACTACTGATATACATATACATACATACATATATATATATATATATATATATATATATATATATATATGATAGGGACCCCTATTATAATTCTCCTTATGTCATTACACACTGTGAAAGCATGGTCCTTACTACATGCTCTTATTCTACAACTAACATATTTTCTAATTATGTTTTCACTATTATCACCAACCATGTATAAAGAAAAGGATCTAATACTTAATTTATAAAATCATTCCCATGCCCTTCCAAAGGATGAGGAAATACATTTTACATATTTCTTATAATATAATCCCATTAAGTATGTTTCACTATCTCATATATAATCCTATACTATTCCTACACATATGATTCCTACATTAATGGGGGCACCTTATATTCCACTGTATAGTGTCTCTATGTCCATTCCTATGACTACTTTTGGTCTTACATACAGTCCTAATGGTTCACATGCTTATTCTAGCATATAGAATCTTGAAACCCTTGTTCAAACTTTATAAGCTCAAATATTACAATTACAACAAGGTGCATCTAATTCTTCTCATGTTATATATTATACTTAATTAATTACTAACTCACTTTCCCTCAACTAGCTTCTTACTCTTTTCCTCTTGGTTTCATTTTTCCTAAGCTTCATATTTTTTATGAAAATGGTGATCTTATAGAAAACTTTCTAATTCGACATTTATTTCTGTAACTATACATCTAATGATAGATTAGCTATAAATATCTTCCCAAAAATTCTCAAGAACTTTAATTTACTATGGTTCCAAAAGCTCCCTACACATTTTGTGCGATCTTTTTAGACTTTGGAAAATCAATTTCTTGCACAATTTTCAATCAATATCAAGGACAAATTTTCATATGTTCAAATTTATAAAATATAAAAAAATTGTAATGAGAACATTAGTGATTATGTTTTATGCTACAAGAATATGCTTACTAAAATGAGCAATATTTTGGTTGATAAAAAACTTCAATATTTGGCTGAGAAAGGAATGCAAAGTGCTTCAGGATAAACTGAGGGGATATAAAATTTCTATTGTAAGTAGCAGTAAGGATGAAGAACAGATGGAGGATCTTGATAAAAGGTTCTCTCTTGTTGAAAAAGAGTAGGAAATGATCAAGAGCAGCCAATGTGACATCCTTTCCATTCTGAAAGGTAATATGGAGATTCTTGCCTACAACATTCCTATTTTGGAAACTAACAAGGGAAAATAAAAAGATAAAAATGACACTTCATTCAAAGACATCAAAGACAGGAGAATCTCAAGAATAATTTTGACAATATTATGAAATAGGTGTTGTGCTCATTACAGTAACTTAGATATAATTTTATATATCTTTTATGATCTTGGTCTGTAAGTTTGTTGTAGTTATGTTGAGGTTTGGCTGTAATTTGGTTGTTGTTTTGCTAAGGTTTTTCTACAGCATTTGATGTTTCCTTCTTGTGTCCCTCCTTCATTTTTTTTCCTTTTTCACTAGTTCTTTTTGTATATCTAGGCTCAGGGCCCCTTGTAATCTTGGTAGGATACCATTCAAAAAAAATTTACCAATAATAAAAAACAAAATTCAATATCTATCTACATAAACATTTATTTCTCCTTTGCAAGAATCTTATCTTCAATAATTTTGACTCATTTGATAATCTATTTCATAAAATAAAATAACATGAAGATAAGTTACTTAATATAAATAATCTTAAGTATATGCAAACACTTATACTAAATCCAATTCCAAATTACTAAGAAAATATACATTCAAAGGAAAGAATAATGATGATAGAAATAAATACTAAAGACACTAGAAATTCCCTAATACAACCTACTAAGATACAATTACAACCTGGATGAGTGAAATTTACATGTTTATATTATGTTCCATGTATCATGATTAAATAATTACTTGAGTGTAATCTTTTTCCTCTCCCTCCATCACTTGAGGTTGATGTGAGTAAGATTCATGGTAAGATTTTCAATGATAATGTTTATTGAAACTATCATAGATGTATTGGCCACCACACTGATTGATGTATCATGATGCATCATGTTCTACAATATCTTATTGATACAATTGTACTCAAATGGGATCATCCCATTGGACCGTCTAAGATTACTAATGATAACACAAAGATGAAAATATTTAATGACCCACTTCAGAAGTTCACATTGAATATCATTGACAAACCTACTTCATAAGTTCACATTTCTCATCATGTAATACCACCTCCACCTTCTTACGATCAACCATTGGATGTAATGATTGGTAATATAATTCCTATTCCACCTTCTCCATAGGTTATTACTGTTTATGACACTAATATTGCTGATATTTTTATCTCATATACTATGTGTGATCGTGCATCTATTAATCAAGTCCATATACCAAAAAAATTGATCCGCAAAAAAATAATCTATGTACTATCAAGATACTCCATTCTCTAGGATATACTAAAAATTAAATCATACGAAATTCTAATCCCAATTTTGGACATATTACCCTACCTATTACTATTGCATTTTTTATTACATAGGTCTCATTTATATTAACCTCTAATCTTAGCTTAGGTGACATGAATTTCGGTATTCCATGGTTATGGTATCTTGGGGTTGTTCCATCTATCTTACACTAATGTGTCAATATTATTCACCAATAAGTTATCACAATTTGAGGCATTCCCTTATAGGATCTTCTTCCTATATTTCCTAGTCACCCTTGTACAATTTCTATTCCAACTCATAGGTATCTAGATAGGCCTTATACTTCACATGTTATCCCTTGGAACTCTCTCCCTCCTAGGTCTTTATATAGGCCTTATGCTTCACATGTTATCTCTAGTGGTTTTGACCTTCCTAGGTCTCTAGATAGGTCTTCTACTTTACATATCACCTCTAGCGGATCTCTCCCTCCTAGGATGCATCATAGGTATTTTAGTGGGCACATTTGTTCTAGTGGATATTTCTCTTCTAGTCCTCCCCATAGGTATTTTTGGCATACATTTATTCTCATGGATCTATTCCACTCGTTTCTCCTCTTACGACTTTTGTGACATGTATTATCACTTCTACAACACTTGCACATGAGTATCATTATTTGTAACCTTTAAGGCATGAGTATCCCTTTTATTTAGGATTTTATTTTCCTCCTTATGATGCTCTCATTGGGTAGCTCTTGTACTATCAATCTCCTAGTACATAGATAAATTCAAAAATATTAAAACATGTTGGCCGAAGAAATTGACTAAGTATCAGATGTAATAGAGACTTACGCACAAGAATACATGTGTAAAAAATGAAAGGATGGTGTGTAAGGTGGCATGAACTAAGCTACTATGGATCAGCATGTAAGGCTATGTACACAAATGTAAAATAAAAAGGACTTAATATAATTTTCTAGAAAGTATAAAAATAGGAAAACAAATTTGGAGTGTCGCTTAAGTAAATATCCAAAAATAGATAAAATCATGAAGACTTAGTGGCCAAGTAACAGAGAAGAAAGCACATGCAAATAAGGATAAATAAAACACATGGATCAAGCTAATAATAGGATTAAAGAAAGTATTAAAATTAGGATAATTTGTTATTAGCAAGTCTTTGCAAGATCATACAATCTATTTTTATACGTATGCCCATTATTAGGAAAGTGCATGAAACAATGAAGGTAAATTCCCTACCCTATAAATATTGATGATGTGCTACTATTTGAGAGGTTGAGTCATTGAATTTTGAGTCCTTAGTGATGATATCCTAGTTCTGAGTTTATATGGGTGCATGCATGGTCTAGATAATGTACTATATTGTAATCAGATGCTTGTTTATGCATTGTACATGGTATTTTGCAATAGATAATGATGGTGATTTGATATGTAATCAGACTTCCTAATTATGTAATTTTGTTATGCTTATGATATTGATCTAAGTGTCATTGTTTCCTTATTATATGTGTTTCCAATTACCATGTGATGATGATGATTATGCACTAGTGAATTTTTTGGTTATAAACATGGTGAATATGCATGTTAACTTCCTAATACACATAATAAAGGAGGGACCTAGTGGATACACGTGCTTCGAGTGAGCATTCAACTTTTTCTGGATGAAGGGCCAGTGTATATAGCTCTGGTTAGATAAATAAGAGAAAACATTTTGGTTCTATTGTTGGGACCTATTTTCAATCTGTCTACCAGGGTGTTGCATGCAGATGGCATACTAATTGTCTTTGGATAGTATTGAGAGATGGGTAGATTATGAGTAAGACGTGTTTGCACAAATATATAGCACTGGACCTGATTTTAATGTGCAAAAGTGGGTGGAATATAATTTGTATGACTACTTGTATGAGAAATTCTTCAACTTCTTCCTAGTAGAACTATACCAATGGTTTGTAACTTACGCATCAAACAAATTTATCTTCCCAAGGAAGATAGTTTGGATGCAGGAATACTATCAGAATCTCTTTTATTTGATTGATAAGTGGACTAGAACCATGGATCATTATTGGGAAGGTGTGTTACACAATTATACTTTGGAGTAGGAAATTTCCACGTATTCTTACCCAGAGGAATAATATTTTAAGTTCTTGTGTGATACCCTTAGCTATCAATATCCTAATGATAGAATTGACACTAGAGAGATTACTTATGGATAAATGAATCCCAACCGCATGCATGAGCAGGAGTAGGTTTGGAGAAGGATGGAAATGACCCTAGCATAATAAAGATAGAGAGAGGAAATATGGCTCAAGTATAATGCAACATGCTAGAAGTAAGTTGATGTAGCATTGTTATCGAGAAGAATGACGACTAGAGAAGGTTTTGAGACCCCTGTGGAAGATGAAGAGTTATAGTATCATGTCTTCCAAACTTATGGAAAGCATATTAGAGATACCCCATCGGGATCTAATGAGATTTTGTCAAAGGAGAGAATGACAACCATGGACAACCTTCTGCATGCATCTGACCAATCATGGATACCTATCCCTTACGCAATGTGTTTTGGATCCATAGGTACTTGTTAAAGGGTATTATAGTGAGTGCAATCAAGTAGGATCTCCATGTTGAGAAGGACATACAAGTAGATATAAATTAGTTATATCTTAGGAGGTGTAGTAGAATAGGGATGTGCACATCATAGGGCAATAAGCAGTAGTGTATGAGAGTAATTTTGGAGGATTTTTTACAGGTGCGTATTCATGATACAAAATTGGTATCCATATTGTTAGAATTAATCCTATAGGTGTTGGTACAACACAACCAATAGGTGTCTAGTTTAGTACCTGAATTAAGACAAAATGAATTTCATCTAAAGAACCTCAAGTTGTGGTATGTGGCATGGGAGTCTCAGGATTCCAAAACAACCACCACTTGGCAGAAATCCTGGTGGAGGTTTAGGATTTGGGCTTGGTCCTAACCCATGATAGGGTCGATAACCACCTCCAAATCATCTTCACTAGACACCACCTCAACAACCATAGCATTAGACACCTTGAGTCTACTTTGAGATATCTCTTCATTTGTTAGAGTATCGAGGTGTGGAGGATTCTACTGAGCACATGCACGAGTGTGAATTTCTATGGAGAGAAAAGGGGATTACATCTCCTGATAGAAAGGCAATTCAATTTTCCACCACACTTCAAGGGTGCACACACAGTTGGTATAAAAAGTATGACCTGAACCAAATTACGGTGGATTATGATTATTTACACACATCATTTTGGATGAGTTCCACATTACAGAATTTGAACAACAAAGTATAAACACGCTCAAGCATATCAAGAAGGGATTTTCTGAAAGTGTGAGGGAGTATGATGCGTGGTTCAAGACCTTTTTTTCAAAAATTTCTTATGATATTTATCCAAGTCAACACACATAGTGGTTTGTTGGAGGATTTTTGAAACCATTGTAAATGGCCTTATCACATAAGACATATGTGGACCCACACGAGGTGTTTTATGTTGGGATTTTTGAAAATATAGTAAGCCCATTTCAGAAGGCTCAAATAGTAACTACGGCTAAGTAGTTGGAGAGGATCTCTGCCAACTCAACACATGAGATGTGTATTGGGTTATGGTGCACTAATTGTGAAGTTTTAGTACATACAAAGGATAGTTTTCCAAGTAGGACTGTGTGCACATTATTACAATCTTGTGAGATCTACCATAAGAATCATGATATCTAGAATTTCCCTCTCTTGTAGCGTATAATTATGAAAAATGTCTCCATGTATTATAATAAATGTCACATGAACACCCATGATACAAAATATTACCACTTGATAGACCAAATTCATGAGGTATGCAACACTATATTATGACAGACCATTGTGGCACGCACCTCTCAGGTGTAGGAATGTCAACCTAATGAAGTGTGGAATGGTTGAGAAGGTGGATTCTGAGGTGGATATCAGAGCAGAGGTTGTGGTGGTAAAGGAATATTTATGTATGGTACTTGCTACACTTTTGGGCTCCCAGATCATTACTAGTGTGAGTGTTCCCAAAATTAGGTATGTATGTATTGTAGAAAGAAATATAAGGTTGAATACTACCCTAATTTGTATGAGAATATTTTTAAAAAAAATTAAGGAAAAAGGTGTAAGGATGATCAAGGTGCAATGTGCGAAGACTAACTAATGTGTGTGAGCCTCTTAAATCCAAACCACTTATTAGGAGATAACTGGTTATGCATGCTAAGTATCTACATGTTTCCCATAAAAAGGAGGTATATCAAGAGACCATGGGAATTATTAGATAATCTCAAGGGGATATGTAGTTCCTAAAGGATCAGGCATATGAAATATAATGCACAAAGACTACTGAGCACCCATAGAAGGATGTATATGATCTGAAGGAGGTGTGTTAGATGATGTGGTAGGAGAATATCATCCCACTATTATGGGAATGGATTTGGGAGAAGGTACCATGCACAGGGGTTGAGCGTGAGTGTCAAATAATTCATGAAAATTTTCCACCACAAAACTATGAGTATGATAAGGAAATTACATTGGATGTAGTGATTGATGGTTAGATGTTGAAAAATATCCTGATTAACACATGCGCTAAGGTGAATGTTTTATATTTTGATGCATGGAATCAAATGGGAATACCACCATTGTAGACATATTCTAACATGTTGTATATGGCAAAAAAAAGGGCCATACCTATTATGGTATTGAAATATGTTTCAATTACCATTCAATGAGCCAAGTTTATGGTGGATTTTGAAGTATTGGAGTTGGCTGAGGCATACAACTTTCCAGCAGTACTTGGGCATCCTTGGTGTTATGTGAAAAATGCTAACTTGTTCTTCAAAAAAAGGTATATTAGTTTTAAGAACAAGTATGAGTGTGTTGTCATACCTCTAGATGGTTTGAAGGTTTCACCCTATACTTAGACAAAATGTGAGGATGAGTTAAATAGAATTTATGCATGTACAATTCACGACCCTGAAAATGTGGAGCCATATAAGGAAGACATACTTCAATGGGAGGATGCATACTCTGTTAACGATACTACTATTGTTTCTTGTGACAATTGGGCCCATGGAATGTATGAGATGGTCAGTCATAAGATGAAGGGAAGAATCACTAGGATGATCAGGTCATGCATGGTTAGGCAGTTGGGCATGACATAGCTACCAAGGTACACTAGTGAGGAGAAGCCTAATTCATTTTTGCACACTATGGAGAATAATTGGTAGAATGAAGGTGATAGAAGGAATATGTTTGTCTACACCTTATGTGGAATAATAACACGCTAGTGGGAAACACACATAGATAACCTGGTGGGTTGGCGAGAACTGAGAATCATCTTTTCAAAAATGTTTACTTAGAATAATGTACTTACACTTATACATGACTATGATGGGAAGACTCTTGCTTTGGTAAACACCCATAATTGTGAGAGATAGTGGGCGAAAGGCTAGGAGGCATTACCACCATCTATATGGGTACATAAGTTCTATTCCACTCTATGAAAATGTGTGCGTGTGTGGTATTCCCATGCTAAGTTGAAAAGGAAGACTACGAACTGGCGTGAGATGACTGAAGGTATTGTTCACACATTTTATTATTTTGTAATAAGACACATGTACATGAGGCTTTATAGATCATGAAGTGCATCACATTAGGGGATAACATGAATCCAGAGGATCTCATCTTTCAATTACTTGGAGACCCTAATCTAGAGGCATGCATGGATATGCTAGAGACAACAGAGATGTTATTGGGTCGTACCAAGAAAAAAAAAGAAAAATGAAAGCTCGTGTACCTCATTGATGATGAAGAGGTAGAGAACCTGGATATGATCCACACATAGGGTGTGTGCGAGGTGATGGACTCTACAAATGAAAAGTAATGTGTGTATCAGGTCCCTATTATAACCAAAAAGGTTAATATTTGTACCTAGGATGCACCTAAGGAAGCTATTATTGGAGATTAATGGTCATAACAAGAGGTATAGAAGATCATTTTGCTTTTTCATAATTTTTAGGAACTGTTCTCAAGGGCATATCATGAGTTTAAATATGTACACCCCTAATTGGGAGAGATGAATACTAAGCTAAAGGAAGGTGTGCATTCAGTTCAAAAGAGGCCTTACAACATGAACCTGAACCTACATGTAAATTTGAAATAAGAAATAGACAAGATGCTTAAGTTTGGAATCATTTAACCAATTGAATAATTTTAGTGGGTTAGTACCATGGTAATCAACATCAATAAGGATCATAGGATCATGGTTTATGTAGATTACAAGGAACTGAATGTTTCATGTGTCATAAATCCTTTTCCTATGATATTCATATAGGAAATACTTGAGGGAGTTGCAGGGTGTGAAATCTACTCCTTCAATGATGGGTTTTCATGTTATCATCAGTTGTGCATTATGCATGAGGATCGGGAAAATACCACCTTAGCCACTGAATGGGGAATTTTTACATTCACTGTGATGTCGTTTTGATTTAAGAATTCTCCATATGTGTTCTCACGCATAGTTGCACATGTTTTTTATGACTTTATCCACAAGTTCTTGCATGTCTATTTAGATTATTAGACTATCTATGGGATTTTTAATGATCATTGTGATAATTTAAGGCTCATGTTTGATAGATATAGATATTTAACTCCCTCAATATTAAGAAGTGTATCTTTACTACACCCTTTGGAAATTTGTTTCGACACTTATTTGTAAGGATGCATTATTGGTAGATCCAACTAAGATAGTGGTGATTTTGGGATTAGAATAACCTACCAACCAGAGTAAAGTGCGTGGATTTCTGGGACATATTGGTTAATATAAAAAAATCATAAAAGGATATGAAAATATTGTTACGCCCCTTGAATAATTGCTCAAGGCCAAAAGAAAGTTTTATTAGGGTGATGTGCATTAGCAGGCGTTCAAAACCTTGAAGGAGATATTGAATACTACCCCTATCTTGTGATTTCCTTCCTAGAAAAAACCCTTTCATGTACATGTTGATGCCTATGGTATGGCTATTGGTGTAGTATTCATGTAACTAGGAGAGGAAAATATGGATCATCCCGTATGTTTTGCAAGCAGAAGGTTCACACCAGTAGAGTAGAATTATACTACAACAAAACATTGGGAATTATCCCTGATTTAAGTGCTTCATAAATTTTGACAACACTTTTTGGCAACCCCATTCATCTTTTACATAGACCATATGAAATTGAAGTACTTGGTTAACTCAACAAATTTGTTTTACAAGCGAACATATGTCAATGTATATTCTTGTTTTAGGAATTTGATTTTACAATTTTTATAAAGTTAGGAAAGATAAATATGGGACCTGGGACCTGGTCACTTATCCATGATTAATTATGGTGAGGATGCACAGTGTAATGCCCACAAAATTTTGCACAAAACCCAAGACAACTCGAAAGATAAATTAGAAAAATTACTATTTTTTTTTTTGTTAAAACCAGTTGTAACGTTTAGCTTATTCCTTGGTTAAAAAATGATTATTTTAACTAACAATTAAATTATACTATTCAATTCTCAATTTAGTTTAAAAATCTCCATTTCTATAATCCTTGTTTAATTTAATAATGTGGTTCAAAAGTCATTTAATAATTTATTATTCTACTGCTAAGTCTAATTTTCCCTTTCATTTAAACAATACTATTAAATTTAATCCCTAATTATAAATGTTGTCTAATTACTGAGTGAATTTACTTTAATTATCACAAGGTCATGGGCCTTTTATTTTTTAGATTTACTAATTAAACATTTTGGGTAACAAATTAAGGTTAACTTATACACCACTTAAGTGGCCCCATTCAAAATTGACCCATGCATTTCATTTAAAATAATCTCACCCAGCCCTCACCTAAATTTTGTAGGGATGAATTTTTTCCATTGGATGGATTGCATCTTGGCCCTTGGATCTTATGGATCCAAACTAACCCTAATCATCTCTATGGAATTCTTTTATTCTTTCATTTGACTTATTTCCTCATTTTTGATTTTTTAGGTTTATGGGAGAAGGAAAAGAAGAAGAATCCCATGGAAGGGATATGGAGCTTAGGATGGATGCTCCCGCTTCATTTTTTTGTTTTCTATTTCTATTTTTCCCTTTCCTAGGGTTTTTTTGTAATCTCTTATTTGTTGTTAAACTATTTCATTATTTTTGCCCTATTTCGCAAATGGGTAGTTTTCCCTATTTTAGATCTATTTTAAATGGGTATTTTTTTTACAAAAGGTTTAAATATACATACCAAAATTTATAGGTGTGTGTGTGTGTGTGTGTGTGTGTGTGTGTGTGTGTGTGTGTGTGTGTGTGTACATATTCTCATTTTAAAATGCACCCCATAGTTTAATTTTATAAAAATGACATATACAAATTCCTGTGTGTGTGTGTGTGTATACAACAAAATATATGGCTGCAGACTCAAAAGCACTGTCTGTATTTTATATTGTTCGACCGGGAGAAAATGAGACAGGGTTTTCAAAATTTGGTGGGGGCTCGGCCCCTACCCACCACTATCCATCCTTATTAAAAGGGAGGGGGGTTGCCGACCCCACCCCCTATCCCATATAATATGGGGTGGGGTGGGGTCGCTGATCCCCCCCATTCCCTACTAACAAAAACATTACCCATAGGGGGTTTGGCCATACGACCACAACACATATCACATTTTTTTTAAATAAATTTTTTATTATTAAAATGTATGGAATATATATATATATATATATATATATATATATATATATATTAACATCAAAATTAAAATTACATTAATATTATATAGTGAATACAATTTTATTAAACCTCAATAATTTTATATATCTAATATATTTAATATATAAAAATTTATAATTAAGTTTATATAATTAAACTTACATATATACTTATATTTTTTTATGTTTGGGGTTAAATAAAAGAAATTATTTATACAAGTTATCTAGTGTACGTAAGGCAAGTCAACTAATTACCATTTTCCTATTTATTGATATAAAGGAGGAGTTGGTACAGCCAACACATTTTTTTTTTCATTCAACCTACTACAATTTATCAGGGAAAGTGTTTTCCTATATTCTATGAATTTTAACTACTATTTTTTTCATACTAGGAAATGTAGCTAAAAGTTAAATATTTATCCATAGGTTTTCCTTCCTTCAATTTAACAAAATCATGTAACTATTAATTCTACAAATTTCAAAATGTCTCCCTTTCAATAAAACAAGAAACCATCTACTTTCATTCATCAACTAAATGACAATCCATTACCAACAACAAGTGAAATTTCTCAAGATTCTCAATGTTTGTAAAATGGAAAATATCACAATTTGGATAAAATGGAACAAACTTATATTGAAAGAGATACATTTATATTTCCACTCATTTTAATTTTTCTATTTCATTTAACCAATGCAAACATTTTGTATTTTCCTTTCACAAAATTAACACATTTTAAAATGCAAATTTCTCATTCAATATTCTTAGAAGAGTTTACAAGTTATAGGGATTTCCAAATAATAATACACCTTTATTCAAGCATGCAAATTTACAATCTTCCACTCAAAGTGGGAATAATTAAATGAGTAAATTACAACATAAGGGCTATCAACAAGGCCAAAATACAAGTCTCCATTTGCATGTCTTCTCCCAAATGTAGCTTCAATCTTGCATTCTTCAATCTTTCAAATAAACTTGGATCACAATACAAGGAAAAAATGGTAAAAGCGACACTCTCCACCCAACCTATAATCCAATAAGGGGATAATCCATCCTCTTATTGGTCCTCGAGCCCCAACCAAATAACAATACGGGATCTTGAGAAACATTTGAAAACTTCTTACAAGAATGGTTTCTACAAACAAAACACAATCCATAAAATAATACCACAACAAATCATACCAACAATCCATTCAAATAAGCAACAACTTCCCAAAAAACACAAATCCTTGACTACAACAAGCTAACAAGGAGCAACGTGATATGGGCACCACCTCCTTTTTCCTCCCAAGTGAAGTAGGAGTTTCACCCAAAGCCTCAATGTGCACGATAAAAAAAAACATCATTATCTCTCCCTTGCAAGTATGTAAAAATATTACCATGTTTCCCTTTTCACTCCCCATAGGTAAAACTCCCAATCACACTCCCTCCAAAATGCATGCCTCACATATCCCTTTTCTCTCCCCAATGGTCCCATAAATCCATCTCCCACACCAAACTTAAGGCAACTACCCAACCACACAAAAAATGACCACATTCACAACACTCATGCAATACTTAACAAACACAAAATTTCCACATCTACAAACATAATAAAAAGAAAACAACAAAGGTGGAAAGCCTACCTCTCCATCAAGCTTATAATATTCTTCACTCCACAATATTTTTACACCTTCAAGCCAAACACACGCTAAATGTAACTCCAACAAGATCCCAAATCTAAAAGTAAAATAGAAATAAAATGAAGAAGTAACCCCAAATCCGTCAAAATCCATCAATAAATAAAAATGGGATGTGAGGATGATGAGATGGCTCCATATAGGATGCCACTTCATCATTCCTTCATTCCAACACACAAGTCAAAAACCATGCCCAAGATAATAAATGAACATGTAAGACTTATGTCAAGCCCACATGCCACTCAAACTTGCACATAGTGTCTTCCAAGGATAAATTTATTGTGGAAAATAGGAAAGTACAATTATTTTCATTCTTTTACACTCCAAAATACATAAATAAGTCAAAATTTAACTCCCCATACAATAGGTAGGGTTGTTGGGTAAATTTAAGACGTATCGGACAAGCTTAGCTTGTCCCACAAGCCTCGAAAAAGGCCTCCCAAGTCAAAATCTGAATTTTGAAGTTGGGAAAGGGTACATACACAAAATCTAACACAAATCCAAACCACATCCACAAGATTTCAAGGACCATCTACCCTCATAACTATCCAATTGTCACATTCTTATTTTAGTTAACAAATTAAGTAAGATTAGCTTAACTTAAGACACATTATTAATTGTTAATAAAGTGACTAAAATTTCTAATAATTAACAACATAACACAAAATAAAACATACACAAAATTAAATAAGAGAAACGTTACCCCTATGGCCACACATGTGAGGTCACCCCCATGGGAAACCTTTTTAACAAGGCATGCAACAACAACACAACATAACATTACACAAGTTGTCAAAGTTTTGCCATGTTACACAAAAACCGACATCCTTCTGTGGTTGGTCCCCTATCCCCTTTCAATGTATGTGATAAAATGTCCTACAACATAAACAAAATACCTCTTTGGCCTTAAAGCCATATTAACAACATTGAGAGAAATATACATATAAAAATCAATACTTATCATCTAAAATTAGTAATTCTATCATCTAGCATCATACAAATGATTCAATTTTGGCATTCCTAAAATCATAATTCTACTCAAAACATCCAACATAGGTTATGCATCCAATATATGACATATTAGTATAAAATCATAATATTGTAATTCAACATATATAATTATCTATCATCGTTTTCTAGTGCATCATAATAAAAAAGTAAATCACATAATGTCAATAGTCTAAATATATGCATAGTCCATCATTAACTGATCAAAATATAATACTCAAATTTATAAGTATCAATCCAACAATAATAACATCATAAATAAATAGTGTCGAAGAGCAGTGGGCACTACATCCCCCTCCCCTTAGACTTGTCTTCCTCCATAAAGTCACTGGAATAGATGAGAAAATTAGGCTCATAGTAAATTTGCATCCTCCCATGTGGTTGTAGTCTCATCATACCTATCCCATTGCACTTGCACTTGGTCAATCTTGCAGCCTCAAAGTCCCAAGGTCCTACGCTCTATGATGCACACGGGCTCTAAAAACACCTGCCCCTACTCCTACACCTGAAATGCAGTCCAATCCAAAACATGAGAGGGATCTAGAATGTATATCCAAAGAACAGGAACATGAAATACATCATGGATATGAGATAAGTTAGGTGGAAATGCTAAATGATATGCCAAATGACCAATACGCTCTAAGATCTCAAAGAGAACCACAAACCTAGGAGCAAGATTAGAGCCTTTTCTGTAACGGATAGGTCTCTTATGATTCCTAACATGAACAAACACCTTTGTGCCCACCTCAAAACTATGATCTGACCTCCATTGATTTACATATTTCTTTTTTCTATCCTAAGCCTCATGTAATCTATGTCGAATCATATAGATTGTTTTCTACCCATTTTCACACATTAAAATTAGGTCAATTGTTATATCTTTGTACGAAAATGTCTTGGTCATCTTCTATCAAATTCTTAATTCTCTTTGAGGATACTCGATATGACATCTACATGCAACATCCTGGAAGATAAATTGAAAAGAGTTCTCAGCAACATAACCAAAATGTAGTCTTTGTTTTACCCAAACCAGAGCTATGTACGCTCAAAATTCATTTAGTGAATTCTAGAAGCTCATTCAAAGTGTGCATAGCCACCAGGTCCCTCCTTTAATATTCTTATCAAGCATTTATGTTCACCATATTCAAAATTAAATCATCCATTCATGCACATAATCATATCAATCCAAAAACACATATAATAAGGAAAATCGATCAACATAAAGAAGGACTATTAACACTTGAATTCCCAAGATCCTATACCTAGACATATTCAATTTAGAAACCCAAATGCAATTATTCATTGCAATACATAATCAATTACAAAACAAATTAGTTGAATAATTCATAGTTCCCATACATCATTACACATGACCTGTGCACTCTGATATGGACACTAAATCCCAAGACTACATGACACAAAAAACCATCAACCCTCTAAATATTCATACACCATAAAATATATCATACAACAAAGATAAAATATCTATATATAAGGGTGGGGACTTACCCTTCACCATTTCATGCACTCGCTTAATAATAGGTGTGTGTAAAAAAATAGCTTGCATACTTTTTACACTGTGCTAATAATAGACTAAGATAAATAGACAATATGTTTTAATAGTAGTATTATAATTCTTCATGTGTGTTTTTTGTCCTACTCTACATGTGATTTTCCCAATTACATCCCTTTCTTGGAATCCAAATCATCTCACTTTTTTCTATGTCTGGAGCTTTACTTGAGTGGCACTCCAACTCTAATTTTCTATGTTTAGCCTTACTGTAAAATTATTTAAGTCCTTGATCTTTTGTATGTATGTGCACAGCCTTACACGCTGACCTATTTATCTATTGTGTGTTCCCCTTTTTACACTACTCTTATCTCCTATGAGCACTTACCCTTATGCGTAAGCCTTTGTTCTTCATTGGTACTTAGTCAATTTTCCCTGACCAACACGGTGAGATCTATTTTTTTTATTGGGTTGTCATAATCCATTCTCAAATGCTCATGAATATGGTCTATTAAGTAGCAGTTAGCTATATTGTGGGCATGTGCATCATAAATCCTATATTACATAGATACATTCTTCATCATTGAACATTGTAAGAGAAGGAAATTTCAGAAATCATGATTCTTGTGGAAAATATCACAATACTATAACAGTGTGCGCACATTCCTAAGAAACCAATTATCATTAGTATTCCCTTCTACATTGAAATTGGTGCAACATAACCCACTACATGTATCATGCACCAAATTGGCATAAAGCTTCTCCAATTGCTTATCCATAGTTGTTATTTTCACCTATAGGAAAGGACTCACTATAATGTTTGCACTCCTAACTATTTTAGTGCACAAAGATGCTTCCAAAACATCACGTGTATTAGTGAATATTTTATTTTATAAGGCCCTCTATAGACACCAATTTTTGGTATCACTACCCCTCATCATGTGTTTTCTATCCACCATCATTTTCTAAATACATACCTCTCTTCCCATTCAAATCCCATCTTCCCTCATAAAATATAAATTTATCCCTTTAATAATTATTTACCACCTTAATCACACTCTTAATTAATCCACCCTAATCACCCCTAATCATATTTAATTAATTCTAAGCCTTCATATAATTTAGTTATTCCCCCTAAAACCTCCATTTTATCCTCCCTATGTCCTCATTTAATAAATTTGTCTCTCATTTTCCTTTATTTAATATTTTCCACCTTCCACCTACTCATTTATCCATCCTAAGCAACCCTAACTCATCCTCACCTCTTGAAACCCTAATCTTTTCTCATAAGGGCTCATTGCCTCAAGCTCATCACCCTTCCACATCCCAAATGGATGGATCCCCACAATTGACAGAGACCCATCTAGGTCTCCATCGACCCTATAAAGCCACTTCTACGCCTCCCTTTCTCAAGATGAAATTTTGAAGACTTCAGTACTTATTGGCCATCATCATCTTGTAGATATTATTTTTAATTATTGGATATTTGGATTATTTTCTCTCCCTTCCATGCTTGGATCCACCCTTTTCATTATCATCACTATTCCCTTAATCATCCCCCATAAATTTTATAGGTTCTTTGTCTGTTCCATAATTTTGTCACTGCATCAGCTACCTTAAACTTCATTCTATAGATCGTCATTTCCACCTATCCTCATCCATTAAACCCTATATCTCTCTAGGTTTCTGTAAAACCTACCCCATGTAACACCCTGAACTATTGTTACTTTCTCCTTTGCATTCAACTGTTGATATGTGATTTTTCCTATGAGGATATGTTCTTTTTGTTTCAGGAAATCATGCTTGAATTGGTTGTGTCCTTTCTTCTCTCAAGATCCTTGATTGAATGGGAATATGCTTAGATTCATTTTCTTTCATTTCTCGCATATGAATACAATCTGATTTCTAGGAGATTGTAGACTTATCTATCTCTATGACTCATCCTTGGATCAATTGCATTGATCCAAGGAATTTTTTAATTACATTCAGGATGAACAATTATGTATTAACATTTTGTGAATTATTATGTCTAACTGAACTTAGAATGTATAAGTTCTTTTAAACCTCCTTCATATGAAAATATTTCCGTAGCAGAAAATTTTGTTGGATCTCATAAATTAATCCTAGCAGATCATTGTAATCGGAATCTGGTCTCAGTCATTTTGGCATCGGAAAGAACCTGGACCTTAAGCTAGGAAAGATATGTGGGTTTCCCATCTAAAGCTATTTTACTTAATGCAAATCCAGAATCTGATCTAGGAACGTTGTATTCTATTTGAATTCTGAATGTTGATTTAGCTTATCTAGTGGATCTAAGCTAGAATCTAGCAGGTTATTAGTTTTTAACCTAAACTATAACCTATTGTTGCTAGGGTTAGTTAATCTAACCTAGTCCTAAACTATGTACTTGATATTCCTCAGGGTTATCTAAACCTAATACTAAGGTGGGTGACTAATGTAATATCCTAAGGTGTTAAGATTAAACTTACCTATGATCTAACCTAAGTTACTAACCTATCCTAAACTAATGCATTGGAAAGGAACCTAAGGGGTCGCAAGTTTTGGGTGATGATTTCAATGGCATTTAAGGAAAGGATAAGGATGAAGGGGTAGGGAGTATGACCAAGTTTAGCAGAGGTTAATTAGGTAATTTGAGGGGCTTATGTGGTAGCATCTCTAAAATGGAAACCCTTGTATATTGTAATGTGGAACTCGCCAACTTTGGCGGATAGTGGCAATGGAAAATGGGTGGGAGAATTGAATTTAATGCAATCAAATTACATGGGTTCTTAAGCCCGGACCTCCTTGAGAGATATGCAAAGGGAATTTTGTTTGGTTGTTTCTTTTTTTATGCTTTCCATTTTTCGCTCCGCATGAGCACTAGTTTTTTGAACCAGTGGTTCACTCTTCATTGCATGGAAATTTTGAAAGTTTCTAATCTACTTATGTGTCGTGGGGAATATATAAGGCATGGAGGAAGCAATATTTTGTTTTTTAATTTTTCGTGGAAGAGAAGAGAAAGGACGAGCTTGTCTAGAGGTCTTCTTCAACTTTTAAGTGACACTATCAGGCATGATAGGCCCTAACTATTAAAATCTTACTTTTCTTTAAATGTTTTCATTAAAACAACTTTGTTCTAATGATATATATGCAATTTTGGCTTACTGGTAGCAATGTTTGTGGGTTTTATGTAAACTTGAATATTGGGTTGAACGTGGAAATTTTTAGTTTAAAAAGAAACTTGTTTTCATTGTTATCATGTTCCCTTGCTATGGATTAAGCTTGGAGTTCATTATCTGGTCAGAACTATCACATTACCTTTCTTCGCTGTGTATTTGTAACAAATATCATGTACCAGACTCCGTAAGGTTCATTTCTGGTGATGAAAATGGTAAATGCATTTGAATTCTTTAGATCCTTTTTGTGATTAACGACCAGGTTGTACTCATTGATTTGGGTTTTTGTGAACTGTTGTGTTTTCATACCCATTTGGGTAAACAACTAGTAACTTCTGAAAGCTCGTATCTGACTATTTTACTTGATTAAAAGTCTTATTCCATGGATGGAAACATTTTAAAAGACTACGTGTTTTTTTTAATAATACTTTGGTAATCTCTTTTGCTTTGGCTGTGAATGGATTGTTAGATTGTTTTCTCCACCTTGAAAATCTAATAGTAATAATTTTATGTTCAAGGAAACTGATGAATAATTACGTGGATGGGTTGTTGGTATACTATGTAACAAGCTTGACTGATACAAGTTGTGTGATTTGGAATTATTGAATAATTGAAATCGTATCACCTCTTGTGTAGGGGTTTGTTTGCTTTTTAATTTTGTAGGTACTGTGAGAAATACCATTCATGGTTTAGTTGATTATTTTAATGTAAACATGAATGTTGGAAATACAAGTTATACTGAAGGAATAGTCACTAAATGAATGTCATGTTTTTCTTGCGAATTCTTGGATGATCTTGAAAGAGTTGAAACAGGAAATGGTGTTCAGCCATTCTGGGTTTTTTTAAAAACATTTAGAATTTGACATTAGAATTGAAGTGGGTTGAGCTTATGGAAGACCTGCTTTTAATTTGACTACTATTATATATTCTTTATAATGATAAGAACACTTCGACCTTAGGTGATTTTGAAAATAGGATTTGAATGTGTTTTATATACTGAATATTCAATCTTGTTTAGTGTTTATAAAAAAAGACCCGGAAGATGAATCAGTCCAGTTAGATTAGTATTGGGTTACCATGTAAACAAGGAAAATGTTAAGTTAACCTAACTTGATGTTCCTCTCGAATGGTTCGAGCATATGAAGGAACGTAGCTTGTTTCCTTTGGGTCAGGCTCATATCGAGTTTGACAGGTTGTAATGCTTTATGCCCAAAGTTGATATTGACTTCATTGGATGTATAGAGGTAGACCCTGTAGGGATCTAATGGTAATTCTATATGTTGGCTCTAACTGAACCGCACTTCTGAATGTATTCAAGTTTTAGAAACAGATTCTTCTTCCTTGATTAGGTTTATTAAATGGTTATTATTTCTTGGAAATTTGATTTAGTTCTAAAACTTGGTTACAACAATGTTTGGTCATTTCTATTTTATATTTGAGTAGAAAAGAAAGGTTGGAAAGAGGCTGTAAAAGAAATAAATTTATATTGATCTCTTCTTGTATGATAATATAATTTACTTGAAATTATTTGAGGAACCCAATCAGTAAAGCTATAGGATGGTAGATTATTACTTTAAAGATGAAAGGAATATTAGGATTAGAGATACTTATCTGGGAAACTCCTTTCATTTTACAGTAGTTAAGATATTGATATAAACTTACTGTTTGTTATTCTTATTGTAAAGTAATTCAGTATTATTGCTTTACATAATTGTCATGATTAAAAATCAGCTATAATAAGATGAAGGACAGAATGGCAGGTGAACTTGCAAGTGATAGCAATACATTCCTCCTGTTAAAATTACTTTTGTATGAACTTTTTGGATTTAATATTTCTAGTGGTTTAGTGTTAAATAAAGGTGATCAAATCATGATATACATTGTTTCAGCTTTTTCAGATGATCAGGTGCATAATAAACAAGATGTTCCTTCTTACTTTCTTGCAAGTAATGAGATGAATCATCTGGATTAGATTAAATTGAAATTACGTCTGTAATTTAAGTTATAATATGAAGTTGTATTATAATTGGTAGGAAGAAATCTCAGGGTGTAGTATGTTTTTGGGTAGTGAAGGTAATTGTTGGTTTCAATTATGCTTTAAATTTAGGACAAGCAGAATAGAATATTATTTCTGTCATTTTGGTTTCAACAGAGCACTAAGACTCTTTTTATCGACTTCACTTTAGGATAGAAAGTATTAAGTAATGATGTCATTTTAATAGGGTTGTTTAATTGAAACAATTAGAGGAATGAAATTGTTTTAAGGATTAGTGCTTATCATGCTCAATTCATTGAACTGACCCGTGCTAGAAATTTTTGCAGATGATCTTCGTAAGTGCTAAAGGAAGACAAAATCTGATATGATGCATTGATTGTTCTAAATTGGTTCTTATGAATATTTCATATTTGATTTCTAAACTGTATTATGAAAAGAAAAGTTACCTCTTTTGTATGGAATGCTATTGTCTTTAAAGTATGTCGTAGTGCATAAGTTGTAACTGTATGGGTTGGGAAATGATTGAAATAGTGAAAAATTACCTATGTAGAATGTGTATCTTATCTTGTTGAGATGATCTTCTTATTATCTATATGAATGTGTGTGCATTCTTATTGTTTTATACAATGGAATATAGATGAATTTTGTAAGTAAGCCATAGCTTATTATGTGGCGGAATACTACATTCTTAATTGGTGATTCATTATAACTTTTTATTTTGATTTAAAAAAACCTGTACATAAGATCACTGCATTTAAGGAATCATAGAGAGTGGGTTAAGCCCAAAAATGTATCTATAAGAAGAGGAGGATTTCCCCCCCTTGTAATGCACTAATTATAAAAGGAATAAATGATTATAAATCATTAAGACTTAACGATATTAAGTCTGATATGTCTTAGCCTATTAGGTTGATACATTTTCCCTTGTTGGTTAAGTTATTTTCTAATTAACAAAACTTAAATGGTTGTTTTCCTATTTTTATGGATAAAGGTTGTTAGGTCCTAACCAACAACCAGGAAACAATCTTAAGCAGATTAAGACCCTTTTTGTAAAACTGAACCCTAATTACAAAAAGCTAAATTAAAGAGTATTGGACTCGGGGTTAGGGAAGGTTGCCTAATTATTTAGTACTGTAACCTAAATATAACTTAACATAAGTAAATTCGAGGAGGTATGCACATCTTTTTGAGGCTGTTCCATAGGATGTTGACACACATCAACTGTGGGGTTGTACCTTTGAGAAGATTAGAATCTTCTTGAGGATACAACAATGCAAATGACATGTGGCAGCACCCTTCTGCATTGATCGTTAAGATTTACACACATGGGACTTGATCAAGATTTCTCTCCAAGATGGGTTAGGACCATAATCAGGTTATGAGGAATCCCTTTGAGATTCAAGGTACCTTGGCACACATAGTTAACTTTGGTTGACCCTGTATGCTAATTTATCCTTAGTCTTTCAGAGCCTCTTCATAACGTGGACTATGATGTTAATCCGATCTAGAGTGAAACCTTGGGTCAAGGGGACTGACAGAAGTCAGTATAAGATGTTCTATATAACAATAGAGTGGGGTGAAGGACATATTCCAAATTGGCGAGTATGCCATCAAGGAATAAGTAATACGAACAGTATGTTATGAATCTTTGGCCAAAGTATCACAAGCTGCTAATTACGAGGTCCTAAGTCACCTAGTCTAAGGATCATGATGTCGATGAATAAGTGGTAACGATTATTTAGATAGGTTCCTTGGGTAGATCACTCAGAACCCAGATTAGGGAAGGAGAGCCATGAGTATGAAGTATTCAGTAGAAAAATCCCAGCTCAAAGTTACACATGAATAGATCGGTAGTTCACCGAGTCATGGAATGAATAGATCGGTGGTACACCGAGTCATTATAGCTACATATGGTTATCTATTATAAGAATGATTGTTATGGGATGTGTGTTCTAAATTATGTATTTAGAACATAGAACATTAATCATGCAAAAAAAAAAATCCTTGTTTCTAAAGTATTAAAATGGGAGTGTTACACAAGCACCATCGACCTAGCCTGTGTCCATTTCATTAGATTCCTTTTTCCCGTTCTGTGATCTAATCATCTAATCCCAAGGCCTTTTAGATTTGAGATATTTTAATCTTTCTCATTCTTCCGCTTCAGATATGTTTTGTCAGCTCCAATCGCCGCTGATTTAGTTAGGTTTCCATCAAGTAGATCAGGTTCCATTGCATCCACCATCAAATTTTATACTTTTCTTGCATCCTTTCTATCAAATCTAGTTCCAGGTATCTTACAGGTTATTATTCTTCATCTCAACCTCATTATCAACTCTATATCTTCCTCCAAGGTCTTCAGATCTGTATTTTATATAATTGTTTCACTTGGTCTACTCTAGTTGTCATCGAATGGGATTTGCACTATCGGGTCACCATCGACCTGTATAGGTTTGGTTTGATTTTTTTATATCAAATCTGCATTTTATCATCCTTATTGAATTTCAATTTTTTATTTCAAATTTCAGTTATTTTATACATACAATTTATCAACCATTATATGACTTATTTTTTATCAAAAGCATTAGTTGACATCCATCCTAGGAATTTTTCTCTTTTAAAGACCAGAATTATCAGGAAACCCACCCATCTATCTATTAATCCATTTTCTGTTGAGTTTCTCTTTATTTGTGTGGGTCACCTAACTCATTGTGAAGAGAATATATTATTTGTTCTTATAATCATCACAATCCCATTCATAGGTAGATTAAACCCTCACATATTTCGAGTTACTTATTTTCTTACTCCAATTTTTCTAATTTAAAATAGGTACGAGGAAATTGTTACAACATTCTGGCACGCCTGGTGTTACCAACCTTCTTTAGTAGGTCTTTTTACTTGTATTTCATTTCTATTTTTTTACATCCTTCTTCTACAAATATCGCAGGTGGGAGAGTTGTTTTCTTTCTCGCGTGCATGGGTTTCTTTACTTGGATTTTCCTTCTTTCTTTAAAAATAAATAAATTAACAAGGAAAAGTGTTATCAAATTATTCCTCTTTTTCTATAGTTTATCCTTTTTCATCGTTCTTTCCTTTCTTGCTTGATTTCCCTCAGCAAACATAACATTTCATTTTGGGATCTAAACAGAACCTTCATATTTATTTGGTAATCTAGTTTAATTAGGGATTTAATCCTTTCCATACACTTTCATCACACGCATCCAAAACACACACATCAAAACTACACATATAAACATCTCCTTCTAAGTAGAGCTATTGGGATTTCATCACCCAATAGGAAAGCCATCATGATGTTCTTTCCGCATTACATTTTTTTGGCTATGGTATATTGGATAAGCACTCAACTCCCTTATCATTGTGGTACCATGAAGTGAGGGGGTTGGCCCCAATACCAAGCCCCGTACTAGTATTCATCATAGATTTGTGCCCCATGTACCTTTAGATATATCAAGGACTCCATCCAAAACTACTTGAAACCATTCGTAGTTTGGCCATTTCATAGGCTCCCTTTAAGCCCATTTTTCATTTCTTTTCACATATTTAATAAGCAAGATAACTAAATTTTTTCTGCGTGACTTTCTTGAAGTAATTTATAATCAACATAGTTTTAGTTTTTATTATTTTTTTCATGTCAGGTATTACACGCTTCCAAGAAATAAAAATGGAACAAAACATGTCATCCAACAACATTCCTATATCCACTATTACCTCCCAACAAAATTTCACCATTTCTATCATTACCTCTACCCCTTTGGTCACCTCTTTTGAAGTTACCTAACTAATGGTTCCATTTCCTCTCTTCAAGAGTCTCAAATCATCCAACCTAATATCCATGTTCAAACCAACTCCTTTCTTTATCATCATTATGTCTCATCTAGACTAGCAACACCCCCTTCCGCCACATTTATCAAATATTTTGGGCCTACTATCATCCCTCATGGGTGTGTGAAATTGCAAGAGCTTCTCGTTGCGAATCCATTTGTTCTTCACAAATTCTCCTTCAAAATTCTACCAACATCGCCATTGATAGATCCCCCATCTAACAAATTTATACCTACCATTCCCATCCTGAGTCCACCCAAGTCCTCACATCACAACATGGTGTATTCTTCCCTAGAGCTATGAATGAAATTTTCATGGCCTAACATGAGCTTGATCCCCATCAATCTTCTTCCTCAATCCCTTGAAATCACCAAACCAATCAATTATTTGTCCCCATTCCCCCTAATTTTCCTCTTGTTAACACTACTATCACCTCTTCTATCCCCATCACCTCATCATCTACTACAACCACTTGTGTCCCTATCTAATCATCTCAAGAGTATCACTTACCTCCTCCTCTACCCAAATAACTTAATCCAACTCTACCCCTTATTTCCACTTCTTACGTCCATGCAAATGTGATTACTTCACATGCCCCATCCTTCTGAATCAACCCAAACCTTTCAACATCCTCCTCGAGGTACTTTTCGCTACATACTTCCCAATTAATCAACTCAAGTATCTCAACCACACATTACTTATGTCCTAACTCATCCTATATCAAACCAATTAAATTTCCCTATAAATCAACAACCAACTCAATCTCATAAATCTTAACACATTCCCATTTCCCAACAACAACATTTATCTCAACCCATTCTATCACAACCCCGCAATTGCATTCCCCCTTATTAACCACTTCCACCAACACCTACTCATCCTCAAAGGTATCAACCTTATCAAAAACCTAACCCATATACCTCATATGCATAAAAATTTCATCCTTCAACTTCTTAATCCTACCCATTTAATGATCCCATGCAAGAGTTATTAAGTAGAATGGATAATATTGAAGCCACTATCTTGGGGTCTAAGACCACATTCTCATATGAAGAAATCTATAATGAACCCATCAACTCCATCATTGGGAGTTACCCAAATTATATAAATTCAATAGCATGGAGGAACCACAATAGTACCTTCGTGAATTTAGGCACGTATGTTACTTCATTTCTCATGATTAGGAACTTATGATTCGTACATTCCCCATGTCATTAACCAGTCCTGTGTTGGATTGGTACAACAACATCCAACAACATGCATTATTTTCCTTAACCCAAAATTTGAAATTATTTTTAGAGAAATTTTTGCCATAAATATTGCATGTAAAATCAACATCATAGACCTTTATGCCATTAGAATGTATGATGATGAATATATCACACTCTTCATCACACAATGACATGGTATAATTAACCAACTATAATTTTCCCTTCCACAGTCTAAATTATTCAAATTTTCTCACAATCTTGTGTGAAGCATATTTCCTATACTCTTTAAATACAATCATTCCAAACCTTTGAAGAGGTTTTTACTATGGCTCATAAACTTGAACTTCTCCCCCTTGAGTAAGGCCACCTCCAACTTTGATCAAATAAACCCAAGTTCTAATTCACTAAATCCTCCATGTATGGCAAAAAATCTAAGAATATTGTTAATTCCATTGTGGTTACACCCTCATCCACATCAACTTCTCACATGAAGCCTGTAGAAAGAGCTCTTAGACCACCTCCTAACTATAACCCTCTTGGGGAATATTATAGTGTAATATTTTATAAGTTAATGAAAGTCCATATTATTCTACTTTCATCCCATGTCTGAACCTTTGATGAATCAAAACCCAAACCAACATGGTATCGTGAGGAGCATTACTGTAAGTATCATCAAGTCCGTGGCCATGACATTGAGAATTGTTACACTTTTAAAGACCTTGTACAAAAAAATATAGACTCTCATGACCTCTAAGTGGATAATCCTAATGCACCACCTAATCAACCCTTAGACTGTTTTCAAGAAACCTTTCCCTAACCATTCACCTAATAATCACAACTCCACCCCCACATCACAGACACATAATTCTCATACAATCAATAGTATAAATCAAGAATCAGTACTATCACCTACACCATGTCATATCTACATCCATTGCACCCATGTCTATTTCAGAATATTCTCCCACACTCATAAATTCATCAACATGTACATCTTATCCCTACACCTATTGTACCTACATCAATTATGTCCATAACTTCCCCATCCACATCAATCCTAATTACACCCACTTCCTCATCTAAATCTAACACACCCCTACCTATCACATCTAGTCCTTCAACTATACCTACCTCAACTCCCACCTTAATATATTTATCTTACATCCCTACATCCACACCCACATTCCACATCAATTGCACCTATTACTATGACTATACCCACATCAACATCTGGATCCATATCCACATCCTACACCATCTCTTAAAACATCTATACTATGTAGACATCTAAAGCAACTAAAAATGATACTCGCACCCCTACAACTCCAATGAATTCCTAGAGCCTTCCTACAATCTGTACCACATAACCCATTTAGATCTCGTCAAGACACATCATACAAAAACCCAATTCCTCCTTGAATTTCCACAACGCAATCTATATTACCTAGTTATGTCTCCACAATAGATCCCCTAGTCAAAATTGTCATCATTCCTAACAAATGTAAATCCTAGCAACTAAATTCTAAGAACCTTGGCATGCCCATCCAAAAATCCCTCACTGCTCTCATACAAAAACATTAGGAGTTCCCTCCTCTAAATACTAATCCTCCTAAGAAATTTAATGTCACATCATCACTCTTAGGAGCATCTCAATCAATTCTAGGACCTGAACATTCATCCAAGACCCCCATTATCAACAAGACAAAAAAATCTAATACTTTCTCCAAATGTGATCACTCTTAAAAATCATCCACATCCTCAATTGTCAAATCAGAATCCGATCCATCTAAGTCACCAATAATCAAAACTAAAACCAAGACACAACCACCATATTCTTCTTCTAATTCCAAGACAAAATCAAAGGCTCCCATAAAGTCTCGCCAAATAAAACCATCTCTCTTACCCTCATCCACCATTTAAAATCTACTCCATCTATAACCTCGTCCTCAAATGAATCCCATTTTTTCTTACACAAAAAAATTTCAATGCCTACTTCAAGCATCTGCAATCACCCTCCCAGCTATCAAAACTTTTCAATCTACATGGCCCAATACCTTCATGGTTTGATTCTAACCTCATTTTTTCATACCATCATGCTCAAGGACATGACACCAAACATTGCAAAGCTCTCCAAACTATCATCCACAATCTTATGGATGAAGATGATCTTCTCACTAAAGGGTATCACTCGCTTCCATCTACCAATTCATCTTCCTCATCCAAATATTCATCCAACATGATATTTAAATCTCCTCATTCATCCAATACTTACGTCTGCCATCCCTCTTCCAATCATAACCTCTCCCAAAGAAGGCCCTCCTCTCTTTATTAATGTTATTTACATTATGACCCATTTCTCACCCCCATGAATTCCAACCATGTACTCAATCACAATCAAATTTCATTGTCACCACTCCCTCTAATGAATCTACTCCACCTCCTTATTCATTAAAACCTAAGGTTTCTATCTTTATTTCCCCTCATCCTACTATTATTGAAAAAAGTGTTATGAAACAACTTCATCAAGCCACAGTTAAGATGTAACTCTATGAGCTCATATGAAGAGCTCTCAATCATAGGAAATCCCTCATTTAATCTGCTCAAGTGAATTCCTACCCCTAGTAATGAGGCTTAACCCTTTTCATCTCTTGTTGGATCACTTGCTACTGATTCTACCTCCATATCTTTTGACAATATCAAAATTCCTGACATATCACCTGAAGAACATGACCTTCCCCTTTTCATCACTCTGTGCATATCAATGACACATCCATTTTTTGTTTTATTATAGAAAATGGAGCTAGCATAAACATCATCTCATCTCATACCTTTGATCAACTTGAGCTCTCTAATTCCATTATCACCCAATCACCCACATTTATTTGTGCATTCAATGATGATATTGCCCCTGCTTTGGGCATAGTTATTCTTCCTATCCATGTTGGTAAAAAACTCCTCCATGAGGTCTTTATATCGTAGAAGGGGAGTTATATTACAATATCCTCCTTGGAAGACCATGGATTTTCATGCCATGCATTTTGCATTACTTCTACCCTTCATCGGTTGTATCAAGTATTGAAGAAGAGGGGAAGATCCTAACTCTCCTCACAGACATTCCTCCATTCAAAGTATGTCACATGACTTATCAACCTAATGACGTGCTCATCTCGAAAAAATATTCTTCTCAAGATATCCACTAACTCATCCGTATCCACACCCAAGCTTCCCAATGATGACTCCTTAGAAAAAGTGATGGATGGGCTAACATTTGGGGAGTATCATCTTCTCGTGTTTAATTCTCTTCCCATGCATACCCATCAACTTGGTAGACCTTATAAGGCTTCAATGTATCAACTTGACATCGGGGATGCCATTCACTTCGGTCTTCATCATCTTCATACCAATTTTATATATGGTGGTATAGTTCACCCTTCCTCCCACATTGATGCTTAACCACACATTAAATCATATACCAACAGCTTTGAAATTCTTTTCAAAAAATACTTTTCCTACACTTATCTTAATCATTGCACCTAGAAAGGATTTGGAATTGAGTGTTATGATACAAGGCATACACAACCTTGTCATTAAACAATATCACAAACCCCATAAAAATTTCAGTTTGGGGTTTAAGGAACAATCTATACCCTAACTCTTATGGACATCAAACCTCCATCTTCATCTCATAGCTCTCATGGATAATGATACCATGTACTATTTCCTCTAACATCTTTTTAATCTCCACAAATAATTTGGGGCCACTATTAGTGTGAGATCCCACCCTCTTCAATCTCTTGGAAATGATAGAGGAATATTCCCTACCATTGACATTCTTTAGTGCACCAATGATGATTCCATCCTTTCCTACATGGGGGCATAAGATTCCTATCTTCATAAGACCTTATGGCCAGACACATCCATCCTTCTTAATAAATCCAGCATCGACATCAACATAGGGACTCTACAAAAGCCCCACATCCTCAAAGTGGGTCAATCCCTTGATCCACATGAGCTTGATTCTTTCACCACATTCCTGTCTTGACACAACCAAGCCTTCACATGGTCATATAGTGACATGAAGGGCCTCAATCCTTCCATCATTTTCCATAAAATCATTACCTTTCCTAACGCTAAGTTGGTTAAGTAGAAGCTTCACCACATGGGCCCTTAAATTTCCTTATCAAAAAAAGTTGAAATTCCTTCTTTCAGCTGATTTTATCATCCTTATTAAGATGGTTAAGCAAAAGATTCATTGCATGCACCCTCGAGTTTCCCTCTATGTCAAAGAAGAATTCCAATGCTTTCTTTAAGCCAATTTCATCATCCCTATCAAATATCTGCAATGGGTTTCCAATATCATGTCTATTTCTAAAGCCAATAGAAAGCTTTGCATATGCACTAACTTCCAAGATCTAAACCTCTCTTTCCTTAAAGACAATTTTCCTCTTCCCAACATCGATCAACTTGTGGATATTACCACAAGACATGAGAGAATTTATCTTATAGATGGATTTTATGGGTATAATTAGATCCTCATCACATCAAAAGACCAACATAATAATTCTTATCACTCCTTGGGGAACTTTCTGCTATCACATTATTATGCCCTTTGATTTGAAAAGTTACGGAGCCACCTATGAGTGAGCCATGACCTACATTTTTCATGATCTCATCCATGAGACATTACAAGACTACGTTGATGCATTATTGGGTAAACCAAGCATTGACATAACCACCTTGCCATCCTTGAATTCCTTTTCTAGCACCTTATCCATTTCTTCCTCCGTCTCAAACCAGCTAAGTGTATGTTTGGAGTGATAAATGGAAAATTCCTTGGTTTTACCATATCTATTAGGGGCATTAAAGTTGACCCCACCAAAATCAAATCAAGCCTTAGGATATCCCCTCCTAATATAAAGCAACTTCACAATCTTCAGGGTCAACTTCAATCATTTCACAGTTTCATTTTGCAACTCTTTGAAAATTTCCAACCCTTTCACCATATCCTTCACAAATACATTAACTTCAAGTGGGATCATAATCGTAAAAATTCCTGTAAGGATTTCAAGTGGTATATTTATCCCCACATGTGCTTACACCTCTACGCAATGGTGAGCCTTTTTATCTCTATGTCTCTACATTTGATCATGCTCTAGGTTCCATGTTGGCACATCACAACGAGAAAGATAGGGAACAAGTTGTGTATTACGTCAGTCACACCATTCAGGAGTATGAGACTTACTATAATTAAGATGAAAAGTTATGTTGCACTCTTTTATTTCCTACCTCCAAGCTTTGTCGTCATCTTCTCAATCATAAGACCTATGTTATCACTAGATTTTTTTTATCTTCTCAAGACCAAACATTCCAATCCTTATCATAGTGTTTACATCACTTTATGGCTCATTCTCATGACTAAGTTTGACCTAGATTTCATCTCTTATAAATCAATCAAGGTTCAGGCTATCACAGATCAATTGACTAACACCCCTCTTCTTGATCTTCAAGAGAAATTTCTAGACAAATCTATCAAAACTATTGATCAGGATTTCTCTCCCCTTAATATGGTTCTCTTCTTTGATGGATCCTAGTGTCAGAAAGGGGGTGGTGTTGGTGTCATTATTATCCCTCCTTGGGATACTCACATCCCTGTCACCTATAAGCTTAATTTTTAATGCACCAATAATATGGCTAAGTATGAATCCCTCATCTTAGTTCTTCAAATTGTTATCTTACTTGGCATCCAAATCCTTGAAATCTATGGGGATTATTAGCTCATCATCAATCAATTAAAATGAATCTATAAATGTAAAAATGAGATCCTTAAAAATTGTAAAGACATTGTCAATTTCCTTCTTGGAGCATTCGTTATCTACACCCTTCAAATTATCCCTTGTTCATCCAATATCTTTGTAGACACTATGGCTTCCCTCACCTCTATTATCCCTTGGAATATAGAAGATTCTAATCTTTAAATTATATTTCACCTCATTGAAAATCCATCTCACCTCAAAAAACTCCTTCATGTCAATATTTTTGAATCTAATCCTTCTGATCTTTGATTACCTCTCTCAATCAATCATCCCCTCTAACCTAGCCAAAAATGGTAAGAGTTACTTTCTTCAATGTGATAACTTCTATGTCATCCCTTGTAGCATCCTTTACAAATGTGGGTTTGACAGTCTTTCTGCGATGCCTTAAGTCTCATGAATCTATCCACGTTATCTAAGAAGTCCACGATGGCATCAATGGTGGAAATTTTAGTGGTTTGGATATCGTTAAGTGCATTCTTTGCATGGGTTATTATTATCCCTCCCTCAATCAAGACTGATGTGAGTACATTAAGAAATACATCAAATTCTAGCAACATTCCAATCTTATCCACATTCCTAGTCAAGAATTGTAGTTGAATCAATTTCTTTGTCCTTTCTCATAATGGGGACTCAACCTCATTGGCCTCATCAATATGTGTTCCTCTCAACACCATCATTATATAATCACCGCTACTAAGTACTTAATTCAATGGGTGGGAGTAATTCCACTCGCATCAACTAAGGCTAATCAAAGCATTAATTTTATATATTAGCATATCATTTGCCACTTTGGAGTTCCCCACAAGATCATTATGGACAACGGAAAGTCCTTCAAAAACAAATATCTTAAGAATATTTTTGACTCATTAAATATTAATCCTATCTTCTCATCATCATACTATCCTCAAGTTAATGGCCAAGTTGAAGCCACCAACAAAACCCTCTGCAACATCCTTGCCAAGACTATTGATAAATCAGGTCATAATTGGCATCTTCGTATCCCCTTCAATCTTTGGGATTATCAGAATAACATTTTCACCTCTACAGGTGTTAGTCCTTTCTCTATCATAAATAGATCTGAGGTCATTATTCCACTTGAATTCCAAATCCCATATTTGTGTGTCTCTCTTCATGACTTCATATATGACGAAGATAATCGTCAAGAGTGTCTAGAATAACTTGAATTGTGAACTAATGTCACCTTTTTCTCTTGAAAATCATCATCTCTACCAAAAGTGCATTAAATATGCTTATAAAAAACACCTTAGGTAATGTGACTTTAATATCGATGACCTTGTCTTTAAATAAAATCATAATTTTTCTACTCTAGAAAGGATCCAATGTGGAAATTTTACCCCCAACTAGATTTGGCCTTATATTATCATGCATAAGTATGGGTGTGGAGCCTATCATTTGGCCTCTCTTGATGGTAAAAAAGAAACATAGACTCTTAATGCATTGCATGTGTGTCCTTTCTATTGTTAACATATCTACCAAAGTGAACTTATTCATCTCAGTGGTCATAAATTCATCATTATCCCCTTCCATTTTTCATCGTAATGATTTGAAATTATGTTTTCTACCATCACTTTCCTATATATAACCTTGAATATGGGAACCACATCTCTTCTCATAGAATATTTGTTAAGGACAAGTTCCTCATTCTAGGAAGGAACCCCATAATCACTATTATTTAGAGATGTTTTTACCTTTCTACTCAAATTAATGCAGTGAAATAATAAAAAATAAAACTGACCTTAGAAGATGTAGAGTTTACTGATACTTGTAGAGATGGATGTTGAAGCTGATGTTTGATTTAAGTTGATCATGTCTGAATGTGTGTGTATTTCCTCCTATCCTACAAATAAATATGCCCTCAAAGACACTAAAAAAAAGGATTAGATAAATGGATATGTGATTTTCTCGGTAATATCCAATTCCAAAAACCCAAAGGGACTTCCTTGGAGGACATCAGCTTGCTTTTAGACAATTAAGTAGATTGAAAATGCAATAATACGAATGAAGGTAAAGATATACAATAAATATAGATAAGCAGATAGAATATGAGAAGCTCTATAACTCTATATGGATGGGAAGGTCCTGTGTAGCTTCAAAAGTGGCCTTAGTGAAGGTAGATGCAATCTATACAAATTCAAAGAAATCATACTAGAAATCGTCGATCTCTTGTTTGATCTCATGAAGGAATTCAAGCTGATCTTCAATGTCTTGGTCAATTTCGGTAAATCATATTGCGTAAAGTCTTATCTCATGCAATATATTGTATTATTCCCAAAAAAGGTGTTGGACTATTGGAATGATTACTTTAATTTTTTTATTTGATACATACGAGATGGGTATTAAGATGTGAAATCACTTGCACCTATAGCCTTAAATAATGTTAACACAAGACTATCAATGGGTAGTGATACATAAAACCTTATTTATATAAATAGAATGATTAGATGTACCTTCCTAGGACATGAAAGGGGTTTGTTGTGTATAGGTCATGTGGGAAAGAGGGTTCTCCTTTTCAATGGGTTCATAGATGAATTCCCCATATTTACATATATTTTATTTTTGACGTAGACTAATCAATGTGGGAAGTTTGCATTGATGGTAAAGTTGATTGATGCAGGAAGATTTCCTACGCTATTTTTGATATTTGAATTTTTTAAGGTTGATTGATGTGGGAAGCCTTTTTACACACAGGTAGGCATCCTTCAAGGGAGTGGTTTATAATTTTGAATTTTTGATTTTACATAAATATTCGTCCTTCTAGGGATTGGTCTAAAATTTTGAATTATAGTTGTCCTTTGAGGGATCAGTCTACTTTTATTTGTATGATTTTGATATTTTTTTGAATAGTTGTCCTTTAAGGGATTAGAATATTATTTTTTATTTTTGATAATGATCATCCATGTCATGTTTTTATTTGGTACAGGGTGAGATGGATGTCATGATTGCATAGTTCCTATTGAGAAGGAACTTTTCCATGTGAAAGATGTGATGAATAGAGCCATGGTGTTCATCTTTAAGGATTGCAACGATAGCAACAGAAAACCAAATTCTTTCAAATCATTACGATGAGAAAAATGACTGGTTTGATAGTGGAATGAGGTTTTAGGTGTAACTATTGTCATGATGTCCAAGGGCTAACATTATAAGGCATTCAAAGGTTTCCTTTTAGGTTCACAATCATGGGATGCTAAGTGATAAGCTCCTGGCCCATACTTATGAGTGATAACATATGGACCGATCCAATTAGGGGTAAACTTTCCATGTTTACTTTGTTCTAAATAATGACATTTTTATTTTCCTTGAGAATGATATCACCAATTTTTAAGTCACATTCTTTGACATGTTTATTATAGGAATGTTTGACGTGTTCTTAATATATTTGATGATGTTTAAGTGAAATTAAATGTTTTTCATCTAATAGTTCTAGTTGTGCAAGACGGTCTTATTGATATTCTTCATCAGGGATAAAGTCTTTGAGTGATACACAAAGTGATGGGATTTTAACTTCAAGGGGAATAATTGCCTCAGAGCCGTAAACTAGAGATAATGGTGTAGCACTGATAGGGGTACAAATACTAGTTTGATAAGCCGAAAAAGAAAATGGGATTTGGAGATGTCAATTCCTGCCTTCTTCGTCTATAGTGTTCATGAGAATTTTAGTAAGTTTTTTGTTAGAGGCTTCTACCTTTCCATTTTCTTGGGTATAGTATGGTGATGAAAAGATGGGTTTAATTTTGAAGGCATCAAAGAGTTTCTTAACATATTTGTTTTTGAAGGATTTTCCATTATCTATGAAAAGTTTATGAGGGATACCAAAATGACATATGATGTATTGATAAATGAAATTGTGATTTGATTTTCTTTAGTTGAATTCAAGGGAATATCCTTGACCCATTTTGTGAAATATTCAGTGGATGTGATAATTGAATGGTGTTGTTGCGATGAATTTGGATTGACGGTTCCAATGAGGTCTAAACCCATTGTGAGAAAGGCCATAGATCGTGAGCAGGATGTAAATCCTGACTTGGGACATGGATGAGGTCTAGGTGTTTTTGGCATTTGATACATTTCTTAACATGAGAACAACAATCTTGATTAATAATAGGCCAATAGTAGCAGAGTCATAAGACATGTTTAGTGATGGCATTACCATTAAAATGTCTAACACATATACCATCATGGACCTCTTATATTTCTTTGATAGATTTGTGAGACTTGAGACATCTTAATAAAAGGCCATCAAATCCACATTTATATAATATACTACCTATGATGACATAATAAGAGGTGCATTGAATAAATTATTCTTTATCATTGCATGATAAGTCAGAGGGGATTTTAGATTTAGAAAGATAGTCAAATGTTTGAGAATACCATAGATCAGTTAGATTATTGTAAACAACTTCGATAGGAGGGAGTTCATTTTTATGTGAGGGGTGATCTAATCTTTGAACGACCATGGATAGTTGGTAATTATCTATTGATTCTTCAGTTTGTAATGGGATGTGTGATCTTAAAGAATCCATTGTATCTAAAAATTTGTTGGAAGATCATGAGATTATTTGGATGGTGTAGTGGTCAAAGGCGTTGAGGAGAAAATCAACGTTGGCTTTATATTTTTGCAAGATTTCATGTTTGCACTAATATTCTCCTTTGACTTGATTGATGAAAAGTTGTGAGTATCCGTAGATTTCTAAGATACGAACACCCAATAGGATAGATGTGGTGAGATCCATGATTAAATATTAATATTCCGCCATGTTATTAGTACACTCGAACTTAAGTTTGAATGATAGTGGGATGGGAATCCCCTAATGGGTATGATAAAGACACCAGATCCTCCCCTTGCTAGCATTTATATCTATAAAAGAAGAGAGTAATTTTGATAGGAATGAATTTGTATTTGTTGGTAGTGTTGATGGATTCATTAGGAAAATTTCCATGAGGAATATGAGTATCAGGAAGGGGCGCTTCAGCGATCTAATCTGTGATGGCTTGGCCTTTAATGGATTTTTGAGATATGAACTCAAGGTCAAACTTGGTCATAAGTATAAGCCACTAAGTTATATGGTAACTTTGGTATGGTTTAGAATGCATGGTTTTAAGTGGTTTAAAGCTGGTGATAGTGAAATTTTTATGATTAAGAATATAGTGTTGTAATTTAGAGGTAGCAAAGTATAAAGCACAACATAATTTTTTAGCCTCGGTATAGTGGGTCTCGTATTCATAGAGGGTACAAATTATGTAATAAATGGATTGTTCACAACCTTATTCATCTCAATGAGAAAGTAGAGTGCCTAAAACATAATCTGTGGAAAATATGTAGAGATAAAAGGGATCCCCTGCACAAGGAGGTGTGAGCACAGGTGGTGATAGGAGATAGTGTTTGAGTTCATTGAAATCCTTTTGACAATTAAGATCCCATCTAAATTTGACATCTTTACAAGGAAGGTGGTGAAATGGTTGACAACAGTCTGAGAGTTAAGATATGAAACATCGGGTGGACTGTAGTTTACCATGAAGGATACACATCTATTTGATATTTGATGGAGGAGGCATTTCAATGATTGCTTTAATTTTCAATGGATCCACTTTAATACCTTGGATAGATATGATGAACCCCAAGATTTATTGGTAAGAACATTGAAAACACACTTATTGGGGTTAAGACAAAGGGAAAATTGAATAAGACAGAAAAATATTGATTCAAGAATGACAAGATGATCTTTACATTGTTTATGTTTTCCTAAGAGATCACCAACATAATTCTCTACTTTTTTATGGATAAGATCATGGAATAAGTATGTCATAGCAAATTGATAAGTGGATCCAGCATTTTTAAGTCCAAACGGCATAACATGATAGTTTAAGGTCTCCCAAGGGGTAATGAAGAATTTTTTTGTTGATTGTCAGTAACGATGAGGATTTGATTGTAACCAGAAAAAAACATTCATGAGCAAGAGAATTTCATGGCCAACTGTTAGATGGACCAGTTGATCGATATCCAGGAGAGGGAAATCATCTTTAAGGAAAGAAAGATTTAGATCTCGGAAGTTAGTGCAGATGTGTAACTTTCCTGAGGCTTTGGTTACGGGTACGATATTGGAGACCCATTGTGGATAGTCAATGGGTATGATGAAGTTAGTAGAAAGGAGATGTTTTAATTATTCCTTGATAAGGATAGCTACGTGGAGGTGCATCCTACGGAGTTTTTGTTTGAATAGTTTAATGTTAGGATATGTGATGATGTTATGTACAATGATATTGGGGTCAATACCTAGCATATCACTATATGACCAAGAAACATTTTGGCTATATTTGGATAAAAATTCAATGAAATAATTTAATTCTTGTGGATCTAATGATTAGTCGACCTTAACTAATCGATGTTCTTGAGGGGTTCCTAAGTTTACATTGATGGTGGATTCGTTAAGGAGTCTTAATGTCTTAGGTGGTAAAGTTTTTTAATGAAATGGTCATCAGCTCCCGTATGGGATAAGATTTCTTGATCATCGTGGCATTGAAGGGTGTTTATGGTGGATGAGTCTTCTCTAATCATTTCTATCCAAATGAGAGGAATTTTTTTAGTGACGTGGTTTAATTGATAAGTTAAATGTCATAAGGAAATAGTATTGAATAAAACACATTAGGTGGTATGGAGATGGTTTCATTCGTGTCCATGGGATCGTCATATTTTGTAGATGGAGGTGGTTCAATTTCATTGATACGTATGGATCTGGTATGATAATAGGATTCGATGGAGGTCCTTTCATATCCAAGCCCATAATTTTCATATGGTATGAGAGAATTTTGGAAAATGAAGTCATGTATTCCTTTTTCGTCGTGTCCAAATCCAAAACCTTTCCATGCGCAACGGTGAAGGTACATTTGAGTGAAAGTGGGAGTGTATAAAGAATTAAAATAATATGTAAATGGCATGGTATGATGTTGACAATTATAATATAAAGAGGGATGGTCAATCCCCTGCATATACAAGGTCATTTTTCAAATAGGCAGGTCCATAGGAAATAATGTCTTCAACATTAGGCTTGTACAATGGTTGTTTATCTGGTCTTCCATATATATGAGGTGTGGGAAGTGAATTAAGCATGAGGAGACAATAATCCCCAATGAAATATCTTCCATAATATCTCCGAGGGAGGAATCATCAGGTAGTTTGGATGAAGGAATGGATGTGTTGGTGGATGGTTTTTCAGATGATTTTGATTTTGAGATGATAACGTCATTTGGACAGTATATCATATTATAATCAGTGAAAAGATTGGGATCTTCAGGGACCATGAATTTCTTACCTTTGTATTCATATTTGAGACATCGGTGAAGTGTCAAAGGGACAAGATGCATGGTATGTATCCAACATCTTCCTAATAACATATTATACTGGAATTCTCCTTCTATGATATAGAAGATCTCAGGAAGGGTTTTGACGCCAAATTTAAGAGGTAAAATGATAATATCTAACATCGGTGTGATGGTATCATTGAAATCTAGGAGGACTGGGGTTTGAGAAATGATGGTATTTGGTAATCAAATTTGGTTAAAGATGATGGATGATATGATGTTGATTGCAACGCCCTCATCAATCATGATTCTCTTGATAAGGACATCATTAATTTTTGTTGTAATGAAGAGACGTAAATCATGATCCTCATGCCGAAGCGATGGTATTTCAGTAGAATCAAAGGAAATAATTGAGGATGTTTTGAGAGCACCTATGAAATATATGAAAGATTGGGGATCATTGGTAGGTACTGATATAGAATTGAGGGCTTCGATCATTGTTTTTTTATGGGAGGGTGATGTTTGAACTAGTTCCTAAAGTGACATTTTAACAGGATCCTTGTGTAATTGTTTAATGATGAATTTTTGTACTATAGTGGAAGACGTAGGTGTAGCTAGAATGGAAATTTTATCTTTCATTTGTGATGTTTGATTAGAGGTTTCAAGGGCTAGAGGAATGGAAATCTTATTTTTATCTCTAGATGACAATCAGGTGAGCTTTGGACGTGGTGGGATAGAGACTAATGTTTTTGGTTTGTTTTGTTCTGAAGGATTGGATTTGAGCATACAAGCTCAAGAAGTAATGTGGACAGCGTCAATCTAATGGGGAAGGAGGTTACTAAAGGATTATTTGATAGTAGGGGTTGATGATGTTGTAGGTGTTGTGTGAGGTTTATTTTATGTGTGTAACTCTAAGGGGAGGAGACCTTTGTATTCAATATTTTTAATGGCTATGTGAAAGGCTTTACATTATACTATAGAGTGTCAAGGTGTTTGATGATAGTTACAGGACGATTCAAAATTATACCAAGAAGGTTTCCATCCTTGAGTGTTAGATGGTTTTAGAGGTAATAATATGAATTATTGTTGAAGTAGTTTTTCTAACATAGCTGCATAGTTTCCTTTTAATGACGAGGTAGAAGGCAATGATGTTTCTTTTTATTTAACTATCTTAGAAGGTGTTTCTTTTAGTGTTATAGATGTAGTTATGGATGTAAATGGTTTACTTGGAAAAAATATTGTGAGCGTATTTATGATTGTTCAAATTTTATTTAGGTGTGTTACTAAAGGTAAGTGTGGGTGTGGATTCGATAATGGTATTTTTTGATTGATGGTGTTTATGGTATGCTGGGATTGTATGTTGGTCATTTTGGGTTTACTACTTGATGGGAGATGATTTAGAAATGGTTGTTTGAAGACGTCAAGGTTCTGATTCTAAGGAGCATTAGGGTTTTCTAAATGTAGTTCTCCTTTTTCAATCAGATCCTAAAGGGTGTTACGGAATGAATGAAACATTTTATGTCGTAACCTTTGATCCTATGGAATTGACTATAATCATTATCTTTGTACCAAGAGGGTTTGGAAATAGAAGTGTCAATATGAGGGTTGGTTGGAAGAGAGATCATATTAGTGTTGAGAATTTTTTCAAAGACCGCACTATAAGTCTTTCCAATAGGGGTGTAGTTACATTGATGTTGGGATTTTTTGGTGGTTGAACGTTCTTTCACAGCATATTTGACGACTATGGCATTAGCTAATGATTTGGGCTTATCATGACTGGAACATGATTTGGATGGGAAATCAGATTTTGTTTTCTTTTGTCTAAGTTTGACCCTACCTTCTTTAAGAGTGCGAAGTTAGATTCTACAGGCCATAACAAATGTTTCATCAAACATTTGAAATGATTGGATTTGGAGTGTATAAGAGATATGTTTTATGGGTGAGCAGGAAAAAAATTCTATCAGTTCAATCTATGGGAGAGAGAATGATAATTGATTTATTATACCCCTCTAATGGGCTAAAAATTTGGTGATGGATTCATCTTCAAATTTTTTAATGGAATATAGATCTATGATGGTGATTTTATGAGTGATATTTATCGAAAAGTGTTCAAGAAATAGTTAGACAAGTTATGAGAATGAAAAAAGGGAATATTGTGGAATGTTATTATACCAGTCTAAAGTAGGCCCTGCCAAAGACATAGGGAATGTTCTTACCATAAGGTTTTGGTCATGAGATATTAGGTAAAAATCATGAATAAAGGCTTGGAGGTATTGTTGGGGATCTTCTTTACTATAAAATCTAAGGAATTTCAGAAGCTCCCAGTAAGGAGGGTAATATTTGTAAGGCATGTATGGATGAATAGGTAAATTACATATTTTCTTGTACGATAGCATATTCTTGGGACCCATGGAAGTGGATTCAAGGATAGATATGTGGTTCATTAAGGCCTGAAGAAGTTTGATATATGGTTTTTTTTGTGTACTAGATGAGGATGAACTGGGTTGAATAATTAAGAATTGATTAGGTTTTTGATACGATTGGTATTGTTGTGGGATGTTTAATTGGAAAGTAATGTTTTGTTGAGGGATGTTCGTAGGAATGTTATAAGTAACATGTGAGATTAAAGGTTGTGATGGCTAGATATATTGATATTGAGGAGGGATGGATGTATTCAAAGGAGGTAGTGATTGTTGTGGTGTGTGTTGGAAGGGAATGTATGTGTGGATGAGAGGTTAAGAATAATGAGGTGCTTGTTGAAGAGGAACATAAGTGAAAACAAGAGGTTGTGGTGATTGTGAGATATTTTTAAGGGGATTAGATGTATGGATATGAGGTTGATATGGTTGTGGTATAGCTTGAGATTAATTAAATGAATTTGATAGTTGAGGTATGTGTTGTGATATAAGTGGGGTCAAAGATTATTGCAAAGCCGAATGAGTATTGAAAATAGCGTTAGTATTTATTAAAGGTGAACATGTGGGAATAGACATAGTAATGTTTTTAAGAGGTGGTATGGTTTGTTGATATGGTTGTGGTGGATGTATGCTAATAGAGATGGAAACAAAACTCACAGGAGGTGTTTGAATGGTATAGAAAAATAGAGGGTTTTGCGTGGATGGAGAGGTATTTGTATCGTGTTGAGGGGGTGTCAAACCAATTGAAAGTTTGGGTTGTTGAATGGTTGTGTCTTGTGAAGAAATCATGTTAAGGTCAAAGCTAATCATGGGAACTGAAGACATGATGGTAGATGTTTCTGATCAACTACTGGTAGGGTAAGAAAATATTTAATGAATGACAAGTTCATGGTTCGAATCAATGAGATGGTAAAAAAAATCATGAAGGATCAAGTGTATATAGTAGTAGTTCAGGTAATCATTATTGAAGATGGACACCCCTAGTACCAAGGTATACATTAAGATCCATGAGGTTTGAATCAAGGATTTATGAGAAGACGAGGTTCCCACTATTGAAGAACCTTGGACTAAGGGGATTAGGTATTTTAGATGAAGTGGATTGACTACTGGGAGAATGTGGTTGTTCTTGATCTTCAGGTGGGGGTGAAGTAGTGTTTTGTCGTGTATGAAACACATGTCAGACATTTTGAATATGGGCTTGAGTATTATAAATGGAACTTCCAATGTTATCTATCATGTTTTCTATTGTTTTTTGGAGTGGGGTGGACATGTTTTCAAAGGTTTGGATACGTAATTTTTGTCTTAAAAGTACCATAATGAAAAATAAACTATCACCTAAGAAACAAAAATAAATCTAGATGGGTTTATTACAGACAGCAAGCAAAATCACACAAAATGAATTTGATTATCTTGATTAATTAAGAAAAAGTGGAATGTGTAAAATGGCGTAAAAGGTCCTAGGAAATGGCCATGTATGGATGGTTTCAAGAATTTTTGAGGTTGGAGTCCTTGATATACCCAAAATTACGTGAGGCCCAAATTTGTGTTAGTGATAGTACATGGCCTAGTATTGGGGCCTACCCCCTCACTTCTCGGTCCTACAATAATAAGGGTGTCGGGTGATTATCCAATATACCGATAACCAATTTTTTATACTTGGCCAAAATATTGATTCAATTTCCCTATTGGGTGATGAAATCCCAATAGTTATCACTTGGGTAGGAGTGTTTGATGTAGATTTGATATTTGATGTGGTTTGGATGTGTGTGAGGGAAAATAATGTGAATGTAACAAATTAATCTATATGATCAAGCAATATGTAAGGTTCTTTTTAAATCAAAAAGAAAAAATTGACTTTGATGAGAATAGATAAAAACATGCAATACAAAAACAAAAATAAATTAAAAGGACTCACCTCAAAACACTTCCTTTTTAAAAAAATTTATTTTTGTAACAAAGCAATAAGTAGCAAGCAAAAGGTCTCCCAAAGTAGAAACTACAAAAATGTTAGCAAAAGGCAGAAAATAGCAAATAAAATGATGTTATAGGATAACTAGATGAGGAATCAAAATAACTCATATAGATCATCGGAGATTGATATAATCGCTTGCAATTCATATAGTCACTGGTGATTTTACTAGATCGTTGGCGATTACAAAGTATAAGGCCTAAAATGAATGAAAATTTTATTTAAATGAAATGAAAACATAAATGAAGAAGGGACTAGGTCCCACTAGGCGTGCCAGAATGTTCAGAGATATATTTACCTTTCTACTCAAATTAATGCAGTGAAATAATAAGAACAAAACCGACCTCAGAGGACACAGGGTTTATCGATACCTGTGGAGATGGATGATGAAGATGATGTTTGATTGAATTTTATCAAGCCCGAATGTGTGTGTATTTCCTCTTGTTCTGAAAAGCAATCTACACTGAAAGAAACTAAACAGAAAGGATTAGATAAATGGATAGGCGAGATGCTTGGCAATAGTCGATTCCAAGAACCCAAAGGGACTTGTTTTGAGGATGTCATCTTGCTTTTAGACAATTAAGTAGAATGAAAATTCAAGAATACGGATGAAGGTAAAGATATACAATCAATATAGATAATTAGATAGGAGATGAGAATCTCTAGAACTCCATATGGATGAGAAGGTCCTGTACAACTTCAAAAGTGACCTAAGTGAGGGTAGATGCAATCTAGTCACATTCAAAGTAATCGTACTAGAAATTCTTGGTCTCTTATTTGATCTCATGAAGGAATTCAAATTGATCTTCAATGTCTTGGTTGGTGTTAGCAAATTGTATTACGCAAAGTGTGAGCTCATGCAGGATATTGTATTGTTCCCATAAAAAGGGGTGTTGGACTATAGGAAGGTTGTAAATGTTGGTAATTTCATGTGATTGACTGATTATTTCCATCTAACAGAGATTCATTCTCAAAGATATGCTAGAAGCAATATATAAGATAAAAATTGATGGATAATGTTGATAAAATGATGATAAATTTGACAAAAGACATTTGATATGAATCGTTGGCGATTATGTCAATCACTAGCTATTGAAGTGAATAACTAGTGATTTCAAATAATTGTAATAGTTTAATAAGAATGAGTTTTTTTCAATGCAAAATGATGTTCCAGACTATTTAAAATTTAAAATGTGATTGATAAAGTTAAGTAAAGTGATGGGTTATTGTTATTTCCAATCATTTAACCAATAGATTCAATTTTCGGTGTTGTTCTCAAACAGAGGTTATGTCCTAGGTTGTATGCAACAACAAAAAATTGTAGTTATATTTTGGGGGGTTTCAGTTGGTATTGCTCTTTTTTTTCTCTTATATACTAAGGAAATTAAATACAAATTCTAAGCTAGTGAAATAAAAGATAGAATTTAGGAAATACATGTAATCTACTAAAACAATGTTGTTGTGATAAAATGCTTTCAAAGGAAATAATTAAGTAAATTCAAATGCACACATGAATTAAGATGAAAGTAAGGGAAGATTCTAAAGTAAGGAAATATAATATTGCATTCAAATAACCATTCAAATCAAAGTGCTAGAAATTAAATTTATTAGGAATAACTATCATGCACGAAATATAAACCCTCTAATCTCCTCAATTGAGTGCACCCTTGCTTTCCCTCAGGATTGGGGTACTTAGCACAAATGAATACTAAAAACAGCATATATATTATATCGATTCAAATAAGTTCAGAACATTCTTCATCATTAGACTGTGAATAACTATCAACTAGTATATAGAACTGTATTGAAGACTATCAACTACTAACTATGAAACAATTTTAAAAAGGTGTCTTATAGACACAATTAGTTACAGATCATACCACAATGATAGGAAATGGATTTAACTACATAAAAAACTCATTAAATCTCAATGATATCTTGTAATATAGCTAAAATAGGGTCCTTTTGTTTAGGTTGCTATGAGAAAATCCTCTATAATGACATGGTGGTGAGAGACTCGGTCTTCTTGATTGTTACACCTAAAAATTGGCAGAGAATGCACTTTATCATCTTGCACATGTCATCAAATTACTCATAAAATTATTTATTGGTTATTCCTATGGCCATTAGTTTATATGTGACAATAACAAGAGAAATACATCAACCTTACTTAGGATACAAGTATCTATAACATTCCTCATGCATTAATTAACACATTTAGGAGAAAATCAATAGTCATATAGATGATATAATAAATCAATTTATGAACTCATCATCTCCTCTGAACTTTACCTTTTGTATGTCCTCATGCAAACTCACCTATGTCCTACTCTTTGTCCAAGTTGTTGTGTCATATCATACTCCTCGAATTGGTCTGCATATTCCTTCCTTGTCCCTTTACACCCCTGAGTCTCCAAGATAACATTTTCCAATACTTTTAAACTGTCATGAGACTGGGAAACATTATTCTTCCAAGTAGTCATGGGATAGAGGACAAGGGGAGGTCTTACTTGCATGCCAACCCATTCATTACTATATTCTTTTACACCTTTTTTTGCCTACTGCCTAATGATTACAATAAGTACATCTCCCCTCCTCATACTTCAAGTGAGGTTTTGTGGAGAGATCACTTCCCTTATTTTCAATGGTAAGCTCAAAGTGTCCCACCTTTTTTCATAATATTTCAAATCTTCACCAAAATTCTATTGATGATAAACCTTTAATTATTGAACACATTTTTCTAATATCTCTAAAGTATTCTTTCCAATGTAATCCTGGTAATACAGAGACCTGAAATCCTTTTTCATTGAGACATCATTATGGTGGGTAGGCCTAATATAGAAACCAATAGTTCAAGCAGTTTGATTAAAAATGTTTGTTTGCTCACCCCATACAATATGGTTCCTAATCAATGATTGAAAATATTTTAACTGAAATTCCCCCATAGACAAATTGACGAAGAAGTCAAGGACATTGGTAAACAACATGTTATGAAGATAGAATTCACATAAGAATTTTTGTATTTCTAAAGTACTCCCTTGATAAATTTCCATAACTTGTTTTTCCATCCAAAGCCTCATGGGGCTCTCCAAAACACATCCTTTGTAGTTGCCATGCATAAAACTGTTTTTGAAGAAATAGATTGTAAATAGAAGAGGGTTTCCTACAAGCTAGAGGACAAATCGACTCAACAACCGATTCCAATTTATTTTTAGCATTTGATCCAAACTCAACCTCTTCCTTAAGTTTCTTATTTTCTTAGATCAATTCCTTATTCTAAAGAGATAGTTAGTCACAATGAGCAGAAAAATCATTTCATGCTTATAACCCAATACTCTTTTTCCTTTTTAAACTATCAACTTCTATTTTCAAGATAGTTATTTCTGTAAATTTTTCCACAATTGTTTGAAAAAATTCATTTTGCATAGACAATTGAGTATCTTCCATACCTTTTACTTTATTATTTAGAGTAGCATTTTCATCCTGATACTGCTTTAGGACTACACCTTCATGTGATTTTAGATGACCAACCTCCATTGCAGTAGTACCGACCTCCGTTGCAACAGTTTTTGGAGCTCCAGTCTGGATTTCTGGTGCTACAGGTATTTCTAGAGTTGTAGACAATTTCGGGAGCCTTAGTAATGTCTGGCATATTATTTTCAGGGTATTATTCTGTGAGAATGGTTTTCGTAAATTCATCATCCTTCAATTGTTCATTAGGAGTAGAGGATGTACCAGCCTTGAAAATATCTTCCAAAATGAGGTTTGAACCCTCATTAAAAAATGTAGGCCGAGAAACTTTGGGTCTCCTTGAGGTACAAGACCTTCTTGGTCTTAATGACATAACAGCATGGGCTAGTAGGGTATTCTTCTCCTTAGAAGGTTAAGGCACAGAGGCTGGGTTTCCTTTCTTGCAGATTCTTCCATAGCCACGTTTAAAGGTCGATGAGTCGACACAAGCTTCGATTGAACACTAGGAGGTGGTTAATTTTTTGTTGTTTTGTTTTGAACTCTGCCCCACACTTATCTTTTCTATCTTCCTCTTAGGCCTAAAAAAATCCTCATGTGCACATATTAACTAAATGAGTCCTGGGTGCTTTAGAGAAAATTTACCACCTCTGTTTTTGTATTTTTGACCTACTTTTATGACAACCTCTGTAAGATATTCTGGAAGATTTACCTTCAACTCATGGTTTTTATAACCCTTCTTCAAATGAGTAAGAATTTTCAGTGTATCACCCCAAAGCAGTGATGGTTAGCCATCACAGATAAAATATATGTTAACCCATGTGGAAATTTCCTTCTAATGACCAAGGAAACTCTCTCACTTAATACCTTTTTGAGTACCATAGGAAGTGAGAATTATTTCTGGAAGATATTCCCCTTCATCATGAAACACTGGTATTAAATCCTTAAGCAGGGTATTAGTTACAACTTTGAGCCCAAATTTTGGGAGGATAGATATGGTAGCAACAATGTGGCTTTTTATCTCAATTCTCTTGCCTCCTATCCGAGAGCATATTGCCTCAAAATTTATCATAAATTCATCAACTAGATATTCATGAAAACCTTCAAATTTTTGAATGAAGTCTAACCAACCTGAGTCATGGAATACTTGGGATATGACAAAATTTCACAGAAGAGGTTATGTAGACTTTGGTTCTGATTTATTCTTCTTCCCCATAGCTTAGACAAGTCTAGATGGAATTAAAGCAAAATGGAGAAGGTTTATGTGAAGGAAACAAAGAAATTACATGAAACATCGGCAATGGAAGTTTGATTTATATTTTGACCTCCAAATGGCATTGAGTCAGTGCAAAAATGATGGCAAAAAAGTATGATAGTACTTAATTAAGATGAAAAGGTTCAATTGCTCACATGATTCCCATCTGGTCATCATGAATGCTTGTGACACTTTTCCTTCTCAAAAAAATGTGACACATGTCGTTTATTTTCCCACTATTTCTCATTATCTCCCACTTCACGTCATGAGATTTGATTTTACATCCATAATAAATGCATTGGGAATTGAACATTGATTTTACGTATTAAATAAATGTAATTGGGAGTTCTAAAATTTAATAGCCATAGCAAGGGATAAATGCACTTCACCTTTCCAGCTCAACTCTCCACTTACCATTAATGTGCCACCTCCTGAATTCAAATAATAATTGTGATTAATACACATTTTAATCATTAACATCTCTAACCTTTATTGAAAGAATGAAATAAAACAAAACAAACTATGATCTAGGGGGGAGAGGGATGAAACTATGATCTTCTTCCTTTATTTAAATTCAAAATAAACTATTTATGGCTCAAAGAGTTGCAGTATTCCACTGAATCAATTTCTTCACACAGCAGTATGTATTTAGTGAAATTATCCTTATCCTAAGGTTGTTGATACATTCTCAATCGATGTCCATTTACCAACAAGGTTCTTATGTCACCATCAATTGGTAACAGTCTCACAGATCCATTATCATAACTTTCTCAATTTGATAGGGTCCTAACCGTCTTTTTCTCAACTTTCCTTTGAATTTCTGATACTTTGATTCAAATAGTAAGACCCATTCTCCTTTATTGAACTTCTTATTTTTTATATGAGTGTTATGCCAAGATTTTCTCTAATGCTAGAGAATTTCATTTTGTTTTTGTGCCTCTATCCATATTTCATCAAGTTCATTCAGTTTCATCACTCTCTCATGTTAAGCTTCATCCATCTCAATTCTAATCTACAATGATGTCCTTCATGTTTGTAGCTCGAATTCCACAGGAAGAAATGGCTTCTTTCCGTATACCAATTCATAGGGGGAAAAACTAGTGGTGGTTTTCCAGGTGGTGTTATATGCCCAGACTACCTTAGGAAGCCTTGGCACCCAATTCTTCCTATTTACATTGAAAACTTTAGTTAAAATGTTCTCCATCTCTCTATTTTTGACTTCTACTTTCCCATTGGATTGAGGGTGGTATAGTAATTATTTCCTATGCTTGATTTGGTAGATCTTCATGAAGGATTAAATCATGTTGGACACAAACTAAGGCCCTTGGTCCGATACAATGGCTCTAGGAGCTCTAAATCTTAGCATAATCTAGGTGTACAAAAATTCAGCTATACCATCCTCATTGGCAAATGTCAATGCTTGAACTTCAGCCCATTTTGCAACATAGTCAGTGCACACCAACAGGTACTCTTTCCCATAGGTTGAAGGATCCAAAGTTCCAATGAAATCAATTCCCCACTTCTCAAATGGCCTTAAGACTAGCTGAGGATTGAGGGGAATTTTAGTAGACAACGTAGGCTTCCCCATGTGCTGACATGCATCACATTTCCATACATAATTCTTGAAATATTTGTGGAGAGAGGGCTATCAGTACCTAGATCAAAGGACCTTGTGAATTGTCCTCTTCACTGGGTAATGTCTTCCTCCAAGATCATCATCACAAGCCAAAGGTATATCATACACATCATCTTCTCAAACACACATGCAAAAAAACATGTCAAGACAACATTTAAATACAATTCCATTACACCATTTGTATGTAGCATTGCTTTTTATTAAACTTTTACGATCTTTATTAGTAAAGTAAGATGGAAACTTTCCTGTAGTGAAGTATTTGGTAAGATCAGAAAACCATGGAGGTTGTGCTGATACTGCAAATAAGTTCTCATCTAGAAATTGATCTTGGACTGCCTCCTTTTCTTCTGAAACATTCAATCTCAAAAGAAACTCAACAAAAACACTTTCCTTTCCGGGCTTATCAATTATATTCAATTTAAATTATTATAAAAGAAGTAACCATATAATAATTTTTCCCCCTACTAGTGGTTTATTAATCAAATATCTTATGGTTGAATGGTCAATATACACAAAGATTTTATAGCTAGTAATGTAATGTCTGAATTTATTTAGAGAGTAAACAACAACTAGAAATTCCTTTTCTGTAGTGGTGTAGTTATTCTCTATGGGGGTCATATTTTTATTGATGAAATAGATGGCATACATTTTATCTTCCTCATCCTTTTATCCAATAACATATCCCATTATTATGTTAGAAGCATCAGTGTGAATATGAAAAGGTTGTCCCCAAATTGGGTCCTCTCAAAACCAAGGAAGTGGTCAATTTTTCCTTTATAACTTCAAAGGCTTGTTGACACTGAGGAGATCAATCATTAATAGCAAAGAGAACATGGGTGCAGAAATCTTACTAAAATATTATATGAATCTTCTGTAGTATTCTACATGTCCAAGGGAACTCTTGATATCGGTATGATTTGTTGGTGTAGGAAATTTAGTAATGACTTCTATCTTCTTAGGATCAACTTAGATGCCCTTATCAGAAATATGATGACAAAATTAAATTCCCTGATCAACCATTATCAAACATTTTTCCTAACTCATGGAAAGCTGGTGTTTCTCACATCTAGTTAACACTTTTTCAAGATTACTCAAATATTCTTCAAAAGTAGACCCGTGGAGGGTAAAATCATCAATTTAAAACTCGAAGTTGCAAATCTTGATATGTGTTTCTTGGTCTTCTTTTGTTGGGCAGATCTCAATGCACTTGAATTTTTGATGTTCGCTCATAGTGTTTCCTTGACCTTGTTACAGATGGATCTTAAGGTAAGATTGTTCCGTGGTAATCATTTGGGTCTTGGGATGGTTCTAAAATTTTAGTTCTCCTATTCCTATCCTTTAATTGAGATTTATTGATTTGAATTTAGTGATATTTAAAACCATAGCTCGTTCTTCCTCGTGGTTTGTGAATTAATGAACATGCAGTTTTTGATATCTTAGGATTGCATGGTGTTGGTATGATTGCTACATTTAAGTTTGAATTTCGGACATGAATGTAGGACTTTGAAAACTTGTATCATGATTTACTTGGTCTTGTTTCTATTTGATTAAACCTTTCTTACCGTTAGTTTTGGGACTTATTCTTGATCGATCTAATTTTTAGACTTTGTGCTGAGCCTGATATAGTTAATATTGTTTGATGGAATGTATTTAGATATTTGGTTTATATTTTCAGTCATTATTCAGGTTGTTAACTTTTGAGTGACAAAACACTATATCTATTACAGAAAGGTAATTTTGTATATCATTGTACTTCTTCTTAAAAAATAAGAATAGGTTGAGTTGAGGAACTTAAGTTGGAACTTGACTGAGAAGATAAGATTTGGATTGGAAATATAAATTTCCCCCTTCTTTAATATTGTTGTTTTGATTTCTAGCATATTATAATGAGTTCATATGGATATGGAAATAGAATTAATTATGATGATTTAATTAGTTCTTTCTTATACATTACTTTTAGATTTCATAATTTTTCTCTTCTTCTTGGTTTGTAATCTTTTGGGAAAGTCTTTGTGTTAATATTTTTTGTGATTTCAGAATTGTTTCATAAATAGCAGGGTTCCTTTTATGAAACAGTCACATAAAAGCATAATGTTTTAATGGTATAGTTATTATCATGCTTAGTTCATATGAATTGACTCGTGCTAACAATTTTACAGATGGATTTCGTAAAAGATGAAAGGAGAAAGACATATAAAAAGTTACATTTGTTTTACTAAAGAAATTGTCTCTTTATTATGATGATTATGTAGCGACATTACTTAAAATGTATTTTTGTCAGAAAAATAAGATGTAATAAAATTATTTTTATATTGTTGCAATGACATTTTGTAATCCTTGAAATGTTTCTGTATTCAGTGATTATATCACTCCCTTTTTGATAAATGAATGGCTTGATGATTTTTTATTACTACTTTATTGTGATACCTTCATTGGCATAAACTATAATATATTATTAGGTAATATCATTAATGAAGGGGCAGTTAGGTATTTAAGTGTTATGGGGTTAATAACTTGATAGTTCTTATAATATATATGACTCTTGGATTAAGGATCTGAAACATTAGTTGATTCATTTACACGTAAAAGAGAAAAAGTAATAGTTGGTACTCTTGAGTAGATCCTTAAATAGTGGAAAGGTATTACGATTGAATAGTGTATATGTATTGGTTGTATTAAAACATATATGATCTTTTTTCAGAATTGGACATTAGTCCTTGATAAAGGAAAAATGATAATTTCATTGAAATTAATCATAGAAATTTATTTGAGATCTTGTTAAGTGTTATGAATAGATTATGAGGATGGTTGATTGTGTTATTCCTTACGTATATTTATTTAATAAAAATATGGATACTTAAAAAGGGAACTAAAAGGATTTAGACTTCATCATTATGAAGTCTAAAGTAAAAATTTTAAATAAGCTTGTTTTAAGCTAAAGCTGAAGTAAGAAAAGATCTAATGAACACACCTTCATAAAATTGAGATCAATCATGTCGTTATATGATATAAGATGATTCATTCAAGATAAACATAAACAAGTATTTGGAATGGTTAGGAAAGAAAATTTTATCTACATACCTACCTCTCATGGAATTTACACTTTGTAACCTTTTTACGTTAAATGATGCTTAGTTGACTCTTAAAGCATTGTTATGATTAATCTTTAAGACAATGATTAAATGGGCTAATAAACTTATAATCTTAAGTATGTCAGTCCAGTTAAGGAAAATCGGTTGGATGTTGGAACATAGTAGCTGCGACATAGTAATTTCATAATGACAGGGGTCATTACGAGGATACTATGATGCATCCTATTATGCCTCAACACCCTACTTGATTTGATTTACTCGATTTACATAAGTGGAAGACTGAATCACCTAAATAGGGATAGAAACATGATCTAGTGTCAACTTCAACTCATGTTGACTTAGTGTAACTAGACACACCCAATCGGCATAAGTATAATGAGTATGTCTATGTAGCCTTAGTCACCATGAGTAGTCTTCCACACTTGTGCATGTTGTTTCCCTTGTCTAGTGTGAAACCTTGAATCAAATTGAATTGACAGAAGTCAGGAAAGACCATTCTAGATAAAATAATAAGTGTGTTGAGGGACATATTCCTTTTGACGAGTATGTCATCTAGGAATGTAAACATGTTAAACATGTTTAAAAACTTTGGCCAAAGTATCGCAAGCTGTTGGTTGCATTGTCCTATGTCACCTAGTCTAAGATGCAGGATTTCAAATGAATATCGGTAATAGATATTCAGATAGGATTCTTAGACAGAACACTTGGGTACCCCTAAAAGGGTAAAAGAACCAAGTATACATAGTATACACATTATTAAGTTAACATGAGAGATTGGTTTAATACTGAGTCATGGAATGAGAGATCGGTGTCTCACCGAGTCGTTTACAGCTGCATATGGTTTTTTGTTATGAAATGGATTGTCATTGGAATGTTTGTTCTAAATTATATTAATTTAGAATAGAGAACATTATGTAAGATAAAAAAAAAATTTAAAAAATCCCTTGTTTCTAAAGTCTTAAAATGAGGATGTTACATCTTGGTATCAGAGTTGAAGGTTGCAGCTTTTGGACCTATTGAGTCCATATCTAATAAAAATTTAATTTTCTTGTTAACAGAAAATGGTTAGAACAAGGGGAGGTGCTGCAAATAACCCACCTCCATGTGGAGAGGTAGCTATTACACAAAATCTTGACAAGATTCTTACTTCCCTGTTGGACACAAGAGATCATCTAACTATACTTGAACAATAAGATATGGGTAATGAGGAGGAAGAATATGTTGTTACTAACAATCATCCACCTCTAGGGGATAACGCTAATGTTGGAAATTTGGGCGTTGATAATAATAATGCAGGAGATAAAAATGTTGCAAATGTCAATAATAATGTTACGAATGCAAATGTAAATGTACCCAATCATCCTAAAAATAAAAATGCAAGATTAGCAGTTGAACTCACAAATGACATAAAGAGGATAAGTCCACCAAAGTTTGATGGCACTACACTGGGGGATGGAGCTGAGAACTGGCTCAGTGAAATGGAGAAGTAATTTTTAATAAGGAACTTCTCAGAAGAAACAAAAGTAGTATGGGGAGCTTATTAGCTTTCCCATGAGGCATCCTCTTGGTGGGAAAACCATAACTCTAAATTGAATATTGATAAATCAATCATCACTTGGGATCAGTTTAAGAGCTACTTTAGGCAACGCTGGCTGCCACAACTCTATTATGATCAGAAGATGACTCAATTTCAGAATTTAATTCAGGGAAAATTAACTATAATAGAGTACTGGGAGAGGTTTACTAAACTTCTTAAGTATGTGCCTCAGTATCAAACTGATGAGAATTTTAGGATACGTAAGTTTATTATGGGATTAAAACCTATCATAGGGGGTGAAGTATATGTTCACATCCCAACCACCATGGAAGGGGTTGTAGAAAAATACATTCGGCAAGGAAAAGAAATTAAAAGTAATTTCTGCCCATAAGGAAGAGAACCGTAAGAAAATTCCTAATTCTTCTTCATCTCTTGCACCCAAAAAGGGGGCATGGAAAAATTTTGGTGCTAAAAATAAATTTGTAGCTGATAACAATAAGAAAACAACAGCAAATAAACCTGCTGCAAATGTTTGAAACAACTTTGTAAAGAACAATAACAATGGACAAAAGTCCTATGGAGGACAAAATAGTAATTTCAGGGCTGGAAATAAATTTGAACCAAAAAAGAGGACCTATAGGGGGTTGTTTCAACTATGGTAAGGATCACTATGCAAATTAGTGCCCTCTAAAGAAAGATGACAACAATCAACAACATAAGATACATGTTGCAGTAGCTGATAAACAAGCTGAAAAAGAAAGTTATGCCCATAGAAGTGCCAGGTAAATTATTTGGTATGCATGTTACTATATTTTTTATACTAGAGCTACTGAATGCTTTATTTCTAGTAAATTAGTTGTAAAACTAAAAAGAAAAGATAGAATAATGGAAAAATCCTTGGACTGTACATTATGGAAATAATGTTGTCCATACTGTTAGTAAATGTCTTTTTGGAGCAGTCCTAGAATTACCTAGTTTTTCCACTGAAGTAGATCTTTATGTTGCTCCTTTGGGGTCATATGATGTCATAATAGGTGTTAACTAGCTTGCTGATCATAAAGAAAAAGTTGATTGTTTTGAAAAACACATTAGTTGTCTTGATGATCTGTAGAAAAAATAGACATCCAAGGGGTAAAACAAGAAATTTCAGTTAGAAAATTGTCATCTATGCAACTTAAAAAGGCCAAAAATAAAGGCTGCACTTTGTATGTAGTAAAAATTTATGAAACAGATGAAGGGGATAGTGATTTCTTGGAAAAATTTCTGCTGTTAAGAGATTTCAATGATGTGTTTCTAGAAGAACTACCCAGTCTTCCACCCAAACGAGAGTTTGACTTCACGATTGCAATCAAAATGGGAACTGAGGCTATTTCTAAGGCACCTTATTGAATGAATACCATTGAACTAGTAGAGATTAAGGCACAGTTAAAAGAACTATTGTCTAAGGGTTTTGATAAGACCAAGTGTCTCACCTTGGGGAGCACCGATAATTTTTGTGAAAAATAAAGATGGAACACTTAGACTTTGTATTGATTATAGGATGTTAAACAAAGCAACAATAAAAAACAGATATCCACTTCCTAGAATTGATGATCTGTTTGATCAGATGCATGGTGCATCAATATATTATAAGATAGATCTTCATTCTAGGTATCACCAGTTAAGAATCAAAGACAGATATATTCATAAAATAGCCTTTAGAACAAGGTATGAACATTATGAATTCACAGTTTTACCTTTCAGTTTGACAAATGCACCTGCAGATTTTATGAATTTAATGAATAATATCTTTCAAGAGTACCTGGACAAGTTCATACTTGTATTCTTAGATGATATTCTTATCTATTCTAAAATCATTGATGAGCATCATGAGCATTTGAAAATAGTACTTGAAATCTTAAGAAAGAGAAGATTGTATGGTAAGTTGTCCAAATGTTCTTTTTATGAAACAAAAGTTCACTATTTAGGACATGTCATAAGTAAGGATGGAATAGCAATTGATCCATCAAATTTTATTTTCGTAACTGAGTGGCATGTACCTAAAAATGTACATGAAGTCAGAAGCTTTATGAGGCTTGCAGGTTACTATAGAAAATTTGTTAAGGACTTTTCAAAAGTCATTGCCCTGATAACTTCATTACAAAAGAAAGACAAGAAGTTTGTGTGGAGTGATAAATGTGAATCAACATTTAAAACTCTTAAGGATTAGTTAACATCTGCACCTATTTTGGTTGTACCAGATCCAAATGGAAACTTTACAGTAGTTACAGATGCTTCCAGTGAAGGACTCAGAGGTATTCTGTTACAAAATGATCATGTTATAGCATATGAGAGCAGAAAACTCAAGTTACATGAGTTGAATTATGCTCCCCATGACCTAGAGCTTGCTTCCATAGTTCATGCACTTCAAGTATGGAGACATTATCTTCTAGGAAGGCCTTTTGAATTAAAGACTGATCATCTTGGGCTGAAGTATATTTTCACTCAGCCAAATCTGAATGCAAGACAATGAAGATGGTTAGAGTTTTTGTCACAATATGATTTTGACATAAGTTACATTAAAGGAAAAGAAAATAGAGTGGAAGATGCACTAAGTCGTAGGAAACATATTTTTGCACTTATAACTTTGAGAACTCAGTTTAAGGATGAGGTAAAAAGTATCATGGAATATGATTTTTACTTTCAGCAGGTAAAAACAACACTTGCTGCAGATCCAAATGATGTAAGATATAAAGGTTTTAACTTTGATAATGAAGGAATTTTGAGATATGAAAAGTGGGTGTACGTACCTTTGGGAAATGAGTTAAGGAAAAATTTAATGATGGAATTTCATAATTCACCTTACTCAGGACATCCCAGTATTACAAAAATGCTTGCTGATGTAAAACAACAATATTTTTGGAAAGGAATGAAGAAAGACATAACTGATTTTATTTCACACTGCTTGGAATGTCAGTGTGTTAAGGCTAAGCATATGCACCCAACTAGTTTATTATATCCTCATAGCATACCACAATATAAGTGGCAAACAATTAGCATGGATTTTCTTCAGGGCTGCCTATGTCAAGAAATAAACATGATGTTATTTTAGTTTTTGTTGATAAACTGACAAAAGTAGCACATTTTATTGTTGGTAATCTTAAGGATGATTCACCTATATTAGCAAAAATATTTGTGCATGAAATTTTTAGATTACATGGAGTACCTGAATTGATTATATCTAATAGGGACCCTAGAATGACATCTCATTTTTGGAAAACACTAAATGCAACCTTAGGAACAAAACTAAATTTTAGTTTTGCATACCATCTGGAAATAGATGGTCAAACTGAGAGAGTTAATCAGGTTTTGGAAGATATGTTATGAATGTACTACATGGATCAACAGTACAAATGGGAAGAATACCTTCCTTTAGTTGAATTTTCTTACAATAATACATATCATGCCTCTTTGAAAATGGCACCTTTCAAAGCATTGTGTGGAAGGAAATGCAGAACTCTAGTTAGTTGGGATAGCATTAAAGACAAAGAGGTAATTGGACCTGAAATCCTCACTAAAATGTAACAACAAGTTAAAATGATTCGTGAATGATTACAAGTTGTAGATAGGCAGAAAAGTTATGCAGATCTGAAAAGGATCAATAAGAAATTTGAACTTGGTGAAAAGGTATTTTTACGTGTTAAGCCTAAAAAGAGATCTATAACCTTTGGCAAGGTAGCCAAATTATCACCTCATTTTGTGGGACCTTTCAAGATTATTGAAGTAATCAACCCTGTAGCTTATCATTTAGCATTACCTCCCACTTTTTCATGAATGCATGATGTTTTCCATATTTCTTTTCTTAAGAAATACATTTTAGATTTATCACATGTGTTAAATTGGGATTCCTTGTAGGTCTAAGACCCAGGAATAATCATGGTTGAACCCATAAGAGTGTTGGAAACTCACCAGTTGCACTTGTGAAATCATGAAATTAGTCAATGCAAGGTTCAGTGGGACCAATTTAATGAAGAAAGTACAACATGGGAAAACCTTGAGGACATGAAAATTACTTTTCCTTATTTATTTGAACAGAATTAGTTATGATTATTGGAAACAATTAAAGACTTTTTTTCAAGCTATCTTTAATTCTACCAATTTTGGGTAGGTACTATATTTTATTAGTAATGGAAAAACTATTTTAATTTAATAAATTATGAAAATTTGAATTTCTCAAATCTGGTTTCTGTTTGAGAACTTATGGATAAAAGAACTATAATTATGATTATTTTTCTTGTTTAAAATATGGACTAAGTTAATCATCGGGATGATAATGATGCTTTTTTAGGAGGGAGGTATGTAATGCCTCTAACATGGTTGATATCTATGATGAATTTTGTAATAAAAGTTGTAAACATGTTGATATGTGATTCTTGTCTGAAGATGGTGTACTCTTACAAACTAAGTAATCATGTTTGTTGTAGATAATATGTTATCTTCTAAAATAGATACAATTCTACCATGTCTATGCTGAATTTAAAATGAAGTATTTCATTCCTTCTTATGTTGAATGATTCACTACATGTGGATAGAAGAAATTGATTCATCTTAAACTCATTCATAGTCTTTATTGCACTTGAACTTGTGCTTCAATCTTCATGATCTCTGATGTAGGATAGTTATACCTTGGATCAATTTTAGTGATCCAAGGCATGCTTTCAATTTCATGACATTGAGGTCATCTTGACCAAGTTGGGAAGAATATTTGATTTTTGAAACCCAGGATTACCATGGGATCACAAGTGAACCTTGTTGCTCACACCCTTCTTAAGTGATCCTTAACGTCATTTTGATTCTTCTTTTGGTAATTTAATTGATAATTTTAATAATTGATATGGGAACCTAATTAAATCTAGTTTCATAAGTTATAAGCTTATCCTAAGTGACTAGGTTCTTTTATTAAAGAGGATTGTTCATTAGAGGAAGGGTATCCTAAGACATGTAACTAGGATAACCTAAAACTAAACTAATAGACTTTAACCTAAGGACCTAAGTTGGTTTCTAATCTAATGTTATGAACCTAACCTAATACTTGGACTAACCTAAAGGGATGGCATGGATGACATACAATGGGATGTCAGTGGCACCAACCTCTAAGTATTTATGAGGATTTAATAGGCTTTAAACTCTTAGTTTCTGCTAATTTTGGCGAGTGCATGAAGGTTTAGGGGATGATGAGTTGGCATCGCTTCTAAAGTTTTAGATACATGAATTTGAAACTTGGTAATAACCAAACATGAGTTGGAAAAGGCAGGAAAGAAGGAAGGACTATGTCACTCCTATTTGCATTAATTGATCTTAGTAATTGTGAAAAATTTCCTATAAAGTAGGGGAAGTTGAAAGAAAGGATGATTTTTAGGTTTTTCATTGTTCATTTGGTTTTTGTAAGCTTTGTAGCTCTGCATGTGGTTTTTCATTTTCAAACCTCTAGTTCAAATTTGTGCATGATTATTTCTACCTTGCATGGTAGTGATGGTAACAGAAATGAGGCTAGGAAGTTATAAGAAGAAGGAAAAGAAAGTTTCAGAGCTTGTTGTTGGTGTTTTTGTAGAAATATTGCTATCGAGGCTCTGCTGAAAGATTTGTAACAAAGAATAAAAGATAGGAGATCTATTAGGCATGACAAGCCCTATCTCTTTAAGTCTTGTGCTTTTATTTAAATGTCTTCATTAAAAGAACTCTACTCTTTTTGGAAACTTTTGGTTCTTGATTTTTTGTTTGATTTTCCTTTCTTCGGCTTGGTTCGTTTGGATGCATAATGATTATGCGTTTTCTTGTGTGGAATATGAAATCTGGGTTGTATTTATTTACAGTTAATGTTAGCTTATTTGCAGTAGAACCTTCTTTGGCATTGGATACAGATATGTGTTTGTTCTCTGTTGAATGGATACCTTGATTGGGTATTGTATATGCATTAATAGTAGCTTGGTTTTTATTGAAATCTGTAGATTTTGGCTTGCATGCTCTCTTTATTTATATTGTTTTAAAACTAACTTAGAGAATTTGTCTAACAGTTAAGATTTATGCATGGAACTTAAGAAAATCTTGTGTTCTGATTTTGGTCTTCTTTCTTGATGATGGTAGTGCGGACCCAACTAATTGTTCGACTTTATTTTTCGTGACTATATTTTTATTAATTTGCAAGCTGTTACTATATCCAGTTTGTTTAGATATATGATATACTCTGTATTTTGGGTTCTTCCCCCAAATGGGAACTAAATCAAATCCTTATTTCTTGTATAGAACCTTATTTTTTGATGGAGGATGAATTAGAAAGTATACCTGTGGAAATGTTTTGGTTTGTTATTTTTGTGTTTAATTCATATTTTGTAAACCCATTTTGGGCTTGTGGTTTCCTTAGTAGATATTTTTGATCTTGGAAATTTGGGAGGAATGTTGATCTGTGTAAGAATTTTGTTGGAGTGAGATTGTTATTATGCTATGCTCTCTACCCTTCTTGTTTGGACGATTTAATAAGTTATTCTGTGCGAACCAGTTTTGAACTAAGTATGATATGGTTATCCTTCCTTTTTATTGATGAGTTTACTTGGAACTCAAACCACTTTTGGTTTACCCTAAAAAAGGAGGAAGTGATGGTTTGTTTGTTCTGAGATTTATTATAACTTAAACAAAGGTTTTAGTGTTGTTGTGGTCTAGGTTAAACTATGTCTTTCTTCCTGTGAGGAAGTAATGTTCCTTAATGAGATTCTCTTTTAAAATTTGTTTCTAACTTTTGAGTTTTTAGAACTTGGAAATATGTGGGTATATATCGGTATTCATTTCTTGTTTGTAGTTCATATTATCTTTGAACCTTGAGTTATCCTGTTGTCTTCATTACCATGATACTATTAAATTTAGTGTATGACTTCTCTTGGGATGGTTTGAGTATTGTGTTGTTTGTTAATTTTTGTTTCATTAATTATTAGATCCTTTCACTAAGATGAGTTCCATCATTTGGATAAGATTGTGATTAGATTGTTATGTTATAAATTCGGAATTGACTCATTATGTCTTTGACATTAGCATTGGAATAATAATTATGTTGTTAATGAATATAAGGGACTACTTATTTATTTATGACTGTAGTGATGAGTTTTGAACTTGGGTTGGAATTCAATCCTTTAGGGAACCTTTACAAATGTGGATGTTTTTAGGAAGCCTGTATATTAGTTATGTTTTGATCACTTAAGATCCTAACTCTGAAATGAATTCAAGTTTGTAGGGAACTTCTACAGTGAGTTATGTTGGTCTTGTTTTTAATCTTTAGTTGGGTAAACCTTCCTTACCTAGAATGTTTAGACTTATTCTTGATCAATCTAATTTTTAGATTTTGTGTTGAGCCTAATATAGTTATGATTTTTTGATGGAAAGTATTTAGATTTTTAGTTGATCCTTTTAGTCACTATTCATTTTGTTAGCTTTTGAATAATAAATAGTAAATTTATTATAAAAATATAATTTTGTGTATCTTTGTACTTCTTCTTGAAAAGTCAGAATAGGTTGAGTTGAGGAACTTCAGTTAGAAACTTGACGGAGAAGTTAAGATTAGGTTTGGAAATATGAATTTCTCCCATCCTAGATACTGATGTATGATTTTTACCATGTTGTAATGAAATCATATGGATGTGGAGATATGATTAATTATGATGATTTACTTATTTCTTGCGTATACATTATTTATAGATTCCATGATCTTTCTCTCTCCTTCTTGGTTTGTAATCTTTTGGGAAATATTTATGTTAATCTTATATTTGTGATTTTTGGAATTATTTCATAAACAACAGGGTTCCTTTTATGAAAAAGTTAGATAAAAGCACAATGTTTTAATGTTATAGCACTTATCATGCTCAGTTCATATGAACTGACTCATGCTAACAATTTTATAGATGGATTTTGTAAAAGATGAAAGGAGAAAGACATATAGAAAGTTACATCTGTTTTACTAAAGAAATTGTCTCTTTATTATGATGATTATGTAGTGACATTACTTGAAATGTACTTTTGTTGGAAAAAGAAGATGTAATAAAACTAGTTTTATATTGATGCAATGACATTTTGTAATCCCTGAAATATTCCTAAGTTCAGTGAGTGGATCACTCCCTTTTTGATAAATGAATGGCTTGATGATTGTTGATTACTGCTTTATTGTGATACCTTAATTGGCATAAATTATGATGTAATATTAAGTAATTTCATTCATGAAGAGGGTAGTTAGGTATTTAATTGATATGGGATTAAGAAACTTCATTAGTATCTTATAATATATAAGACTCTTGGTTTAAGGATCCTGAAATATTAGTTGATTTATTTTCACAGTAAAAGAGCACAACTAAGTTGATACTCTTGAGTAGATCCTTAAATAGTAGAAAGGGGAATATGATTGAATTATATAAATGAGTATGAATTCTTTGTAGTGATTAAAACATATGTGATCTGTTTTCATAATTGGACATTAGTCCTTGTTAAAGGAAAAAGGATATTTTCCTTGTAATTTAATCAAAGAAATTTATTTAAGATATTGTTAAGTGTTATGATTAAATTATGAGGATGGTTGACTGTGTTTTTCCTTAAGAAGATTTCTTTAATTGAAATATGGAATGCTTAAAAAGGATAACTAAAAGGATTTAGACTTCAACATTGTGAAGTCTAAAGTAAAGTTTTTAAATAAGCTTGTTTTAAGCTAAAACTGAAGTAAGAAAAGATCTAATGAACACACCTTCATAACATTAAGTTCAATCATGTCGACATATGAAATAATCTCAGATAATATTAAGATAAACATAAGCATGTATTTGGAATGGTTAGGAAAGCATATTTTATCTGCATACCTACCTCTCGTGTAATTTACACCTTGTAACCTTTTTAGGTTAAATGATGCTTAGTTGACTCTTAAAGCATTGTTATCATTAATCTTTAAGATAATGATTAATTGGGTTAATAAAATTATAATCTTAAGTATGTTAGTCCAGTTGAGGAAACTCAGTTAGATGTTGGAACATAGCAACTGTGGCATAGTACCTTCATAATGATAGGGGTCATTACAAGGATACTATGATGTAGCTTGTTATGCCTCAACACCCCACTTAGTTTGATTAACTCGATTGACATAAGTAGAAGCTTAGATCACGGTCCCACCCTAAACAAAGATAGAAACATGATCTAGTGTTGAGGTCAACTCATGTTGACTTAGGGTAACTAGACACACCCAATTGACGTAAGTCGATTGAGTATGTCTATGTATCCTTAGTCACCATGAGTAGTCTTCCACACTAGTGCATGTTGTTGCCCTTGTCTATTGTGAAACCTTAAATCAGATTGAATTGAAAAAGGCCAGGAAAGACCATTCTAGATAACAAAACAAGTGTGGTGAGGGACATATTCCTTTTGATGAGTATGTCATCTAGGAATGTAAACATGTTAAACATGTTTAAAAACTTTGGCCAAAGTATCACAATCTGTTGGTTGTTGTCCTATGTCACCTAGTCTAAGATGTAGGATTTCAGATGAATATCGGTAACAGATATTCAGATAGGATTCTTAGACAGGAACACTCTTGGGTACCCCTAAAAGGGTAAAGGAACCAAGTATACATAGTATACACATTATTAAGTTAACATGAGAGATCAGGTTTAATACCAAGTCATGGAATGAGATATCGAGTGTCTTACCAAGTCATTTACAGTTGCATATGGTTTTCTGTTATCAGATGGATTGGAAATGGAATGTATGTTCTAAATTATATTAATTTAGAATAAAGAACATTATGTAAAATACAAAAATAAAAAATTTCCCTTGTTTATAAATTCTTAAATGAGGATCTTTCTATAAGAATTAGTGCTCTTTAATAATTAACTAACGTTTCTTGCCACTTTTTTTGGTTAATAAACACTCCGTTGATCACCAAACCCCTTTTGCATTCAGGATGCCACTTTACGATGAATCATAAGCCAAAATCCTCTTTAAAACAGACATGTAGCTATTATGAGCTAATTAAGCCTATTTTTTCCTTGATTTGGTCAATATGCCCTAGTATTGACTCAAACCCCTCTTCCAACCACTCAAAATCACCCTATTCACCTCCATAATGTCTCAACGAGCTTCAAAATCTTATCTTAGCCTCCTAGTTGACCCTAAGCAATTGATTAAGGCTCAATGCCTCTTAATCACTTAGTAATTCATTAATTTTGATTAGGAAGGCCTAATCATGATTAGAAATTCTAATGTAATTTGGGGATTTTGGTCCCACATGCACCAAAATAAAAGTTTCACCCAAAAGGAAAACTATAAAAAGAGTGCACCTCATGCCATTATACTTTACACCATGTTTTGATTTGCATCTCATATAATAAATATGATATATAGTGAAGTTCAATCCTTGCTTAAAGCCTTCAATGGGGTTAGTAGATTGATATCCAAAATGACCAAGCAGTCATTTGGAGAGGCCATTTCACCTTGTTTGGAGTAAAAACAAAACCATTTGATTTCCCTCTTAGGTCTATTTAGGCCCATGTTAGGTAATTAAAGCATATTAGTAGGCATGTTTAGGTAGATTTTGTATTATTTTCATACTATTTAAGCATTATTTTAAGCTTATATCTTAATGTTACATTCCTAGACATAGAACCTTGGCTAGATGGATGGCAATGGTGTTAGCCTTCCTTTTTTAGTCTTGTAATTTTCTTTGTAAAGTTTTGGTGCCTTCATTTGGCATGCCCAGTGGGACAGTACCCCATTGCATTCAATTTTTATGCTTTTTAACTTAGTTTCAAAAAAATCATTTCAAATTTTTAGATTAGTTTCAAGTTTCCTAGATTAATTTCAATTTTTCTAGTTTACTTTCAAGCTTTTTAGATTATTTTTTCAAAAAAATTAGATCAATTTCAAATTTTTAGATTCATTTTAAAAAATTTAGACCAATTTCCATTTTTAAAATTTGTTTCAACTAGATTAGTGGTAGAGGTTATGTTTTCTTTCTTTTTACAGGATATAAGGAGGTGAAGCCCTGTAAAAATTCAGAAGAAATACCAAATATTGGACATTTTTTAAGAAATATTATTAAAACAACATTCATCAAAGTATTGAGATATGTTAGAATGGAATATTTTTCTAAAAATTAATACCCTAAATTCTTGGTAACTTTTTGCTCGAAGTTTATATCGGCATTTTGCATGGATGTGAGTGCTTCTACTTCACTAGAAGCACATGTGCATCATTGACTATGTGAAAGATGATATAGGGGCACATGTGCATGACTGTGAGCACCTTTGCATGACTGTGAGCGCCTGTGCATGATTGTGAGCACTTGTGCACTAGTAGGGGTGCATGTGCATCAAGGTAAAAAATTCTCAAAAATCCAGAACTTCAATTATATGATTCCTATCAGTTTTTAAGGGTTTTAAGATGTTGTTTTTTTCAAATTATTGATTTTAGGGAAATATTCCTAACAAAATTATCCTAGGGTTTGATAAAGGATTTTAGTAAATTGGGTTAGAGTTTGAGGAGTGATTGTGTTTTCATACTTTAATTGAGTTTGGAATAGACTTATTTATGCTCTTATCTTGCACATAGTGTAATCTTGAGAACCAAAAGCAACTCTAAACCATTCTTTTTGCTTATTGGGAGTAAGTAGGAACAATCATCCTTCATTTTTTCTTAAGGGAAACTTACATGTTTTGACATATACTTGATTTTTTAGTTTAAGATATTTTTCATTTGATAAAGAACCAAGGCTAAAATTTGTGTATGCTCTTCCCTTGCACCTACTGTGATCTTGGGAACTAAAAGAAATTTTAGTATTTCATTAAGAAGCACTTGGATTAATTAGGAATAAACCTTACTTTGTAAATTTTTATGGTAGTTAGTTGATTTACAAGATTTGCATTTATATTTAGTTGGATTATTTGTTGTGTATACTCTTCTCTTGCACCTAGTGTGATCTTGAGAAATGAAAAAAACACTTAATCCTCTTTTTGTAATATTGTTAATCTATTTAGAACTAATAACCATTTTGTGAAGGTCCTAATGCTAGTTAAATAAAGGAAGACTTAAACCATTTTTCTAACTACACGTGTGATTGTAGGTTGCCAAAAGGAGTGTGAAAAAAACCACATTAATTATAAAAGACAAAACATACACCACAATCATCACATTTGATTTGCAAGTTTCCGTTAAGAGCTACAGCTCCTCCACTCAACTAGGACATAACCCCTTTCGCATTATCCTTAAGCTATAACAAATGGGGGTGGTCATAGGAACCCTAAAGTATTTCACACAAGAGGGAACCTTGTGAATGAAACAGGAAAGTTCTCCACACTACCGGCTTGTCTAGTACGCCTTGGTGAGATTAGCATCAAAGATATCCATATCGCGACCCCAGTGAAAGTATAACTGAATGTACTTCAGTGCTCATTATACTAAAGGGGGTAAAGTAAAGTCAAGATACTCCTTGGGAAACCTTGGTAAATCAATCTTTCTCTAGATATCTTATGACACCTAGAGAGAGAACCACCTATGAAAATTTTCGGCTAGGAGCCATTGTCTTTGACTTAGATAGTATACTTGAGAGCTCTCACAAAGTGACAACTTTGTTAGATTCAAACTCTTGTTTTTCAAAAAAAGGGAAAGAATCTCTTAAATTTTGAACCATGTGATTTTCATCACAAAATCTACTTCATGTCATAACACCAAGTTTATTTCAAATCTACAAGGTGAAATTCTATCAAAATAACACCAAGTTTATTTCAACACCACTTGGTCTAGTCCCTTTTTTCTTGTTGCCCATTTTTGGACAAAAGGAAACAATATATACAGATGCCGCTAGATAATATGTGCCCACCACTTTTGTATTCGAATTGCACAACTAGGTTGCAATGTTGGAGCGCAAGTGTTGAAAGTGTGCATGGTACGTACTCACGATCCAGTAGGCCCCCTTCTCTCAAAAACCCATATTTGAGACTTATTATCATCATAATTAGGTGATTTCATCCTTGTCTTCTTTTGATTTGTTGTGACACCCACATTATAACCATACAATTCAGATATTTACATCTTGTTTCCATTTTGAAATTAGGCCTAAATCTCTATATTTTAGAATTACGATCTTCGCACACAAAAATTTCTTGTTATACTTAGACGTAGTTTTTACATCCTAACTTTGTCTTGATTTTTGTGAGTTTTAAGGATACGCTTCTTAGCATCATGATAACATCATTTTGACACTAGAAATATTTCTTTCCTAAAAAAAATCACGTGTCCAAATATTGTCATTACGATGCTCATATTGTTAGCGTTCATTTTACGAGACTTGGACTTTGTTAGTGTTTAGAAACTAGTTTTTAGTATATCTAATTAAAAGATCATATCAACATTCTCTTACCATTTAGGCCTTTTTTTTTGCAAACTTGACCTAACTGGTGATACTATGTTGTCACTATTTGGTTACAAACCTATCTAGATGAAATCTTAGAAAATAAACTATTTGGTGTAACTAAATTTTGAGTGTTTTACACCATTGTATTATTCTAAGGAAAAATTTTGTCATATATTAACTTGCTAGGGTATATTTTTTGTTATTCTTTAGTTTTTATGTTCATTTTGACCTATCACTTGTGTGGCTATTCTATAGTCACCTTGTTTTAACAACTTAGAGTCGTTACACTGTACAAATTTGACTCATGTCCCTTTTTAGTAAACCTTAGTGGAAATTATTCGATTCATATTTCCTATCTCTAGTATGCCTACTACGAGGATGGTATCCTAAGGATTAGGAACTGATATATTTGTAGGTGAAAATGCTCTTTTAGAGGATAACATCCTGGTTGACCATAGTGGTGACAAGGAAGAGTCTCCTCGTATGAATATAGAGCATCCTACAGCCAATTTTGACGATTAAATTTTTCAAAAAAAACATGATGTTCTTATGTGTGTTATGGAACTAAGAGCTAGGTTACCTCTCATGGTAGACCCTTCTCTCATTTACACAATGGTTTGTGGGGAATAAGAAGTGGAACATCCTCGTCACCATATAGATGACATATTAAACCCAAACCATGCCTCTACTTTTGTATGATAGAATAATAAGGTAGTACCTTTCAAAAACAATGGAGACTATCATTTTCCTTCTATTAGAATTCATTGTGAAGACCATGAAGAACATGTTCATCATACACAACCTCCTCCTAATGAAGATTGTCATGAAATACCCATTAAAGAGGTTACATTAGAACAATAGGTCCAAGCCCTCACTCATCAATTGGAAAGTTTGGCATCGTATATACAAAAGGAACAACCAAAAGTTGTGCAACAAACTATACTAAAGGCAAAAATCTAAAGCTTCATTTTACAAATTCCCAATAAACACTCATCAACGGGAGACACAAAAGGATCCTTATGAATACTTTTTCACTGAAAATCAGGGTGAGCATACACCTAGGCTTAACCCTTTGTATATACCTACACCACCACCCATCCAAGATCCACTTTTTAATCAAGATTGGTCAACAATGAAGAATTCCCTTCAAGCATTATGAGAGGGCCAAAATGGTAACAATAACAAGAAGTATCAGTTTGATTAGTTATGTCCTTATACATTTGACAAAGCCATATTGCAGGTACCTTTCCCAAGACATTTTTATTTTCCAAAATTTTATAAATATAAGGTAAAAGGTTACCCTCGTGATCATATAAAATACTTCTATATGGCATGTCAATAGGTGGAATTTAGTGACAATTATCTTATGTTCTTGTTTTAATGAAGTTCAGGAGCAATGACGCTAGAATGGTTTGTGCATATCCCTCAGGGATCCATATCAACATGGCCAAAACTAGCAAAAATACTTGTATGACACTTCTCTTTCAATATAGAAAAGGATGTTACTATGTTCTATCTCTGCAATGCCAAGCAACAAAACAACAAAAACTTCGTTGCATTTTTACAAATATGGAGAGGGTTAGCTTGTCGCTTCCCTTGCTCCCTACCCAAAAAGTAGCTGATAGGCATATTTGTTCCCAACCTCCATCCAGATATTACATTCCACTTGAAAATTCATTATGGAAAAACATTTGAAGAGGTAATCGAAAAAGTGATTCAAATTGAAAAATCATTGTTAGCTAGGGGAACTCTAAAACCTCTCTCGCAATCAAAATGATTCCAAATCTAATGAAAAACAAAATTTTGTTCATAATAAGAATAAAAATGTCATTGGTGATGGGATATTAGACTCTAAGTGACTACAATCTATTCAACACAACACTCCTATGAAGCTTGCAAAGGGAGCTCTACCTATGGAGTATAAGCGTCATACTTTCACTCCTCTATCTAACTCAATGTCATCAATACTAAAATAGCTAGAGGCAATTGATATGGTTCAATATCTTGAAACTATTCCTTATGAGGATGACACGCCTAAACCATCATGGTTTAGAGATAATTAATATTTCCAATTCCACTGTGTTAAAGGTCACAAAATAGATAAGTGTATTAATTTGCAACACTACATCCTGGACTTAATCTAAAGTGCCGATGTGGAGATGGATTTATCCACTTCTAATAAATACCCCAATAAGAAAAATTTTCCTAAACATAATCAGGACAAGAATTATAATTATGTTTCTAATGAGGAGAATAAATTTTTTTCTCTCATTGGTTGTGTAGATACACCTGTTGAACATGTCAACACAAAAACCCCTATGATATCCCCTAGACTATCTATGTCTAGCCATGTGTAGAAAAAGACTGATTATCATGGAGTTCTACATACTTACGATAGTAAGGAACCTAGGTTTTAGCATTCCTATTAAAGGATGCCTATCACAACTAGACCCTGTTTGATTCTTCATGTTAAAGAACCCGTTCACTTACCTCTTACCCCATCATAAAATCATGGTAAGTGGTATGATTCTGATTCTTTCGATTCTTCTGAAGATTCCAATCCCATTGATTCTAAGTATTATAATTCTTCTAAATATTCTAATCCCAATGATTCTAAATATTCTAATTCTTCTGAATATTCTAATCCGAATTATTCCTCTAATACAACTCCTAAGTCATGGTCCTCCATGTCTTCCGAGGACCCCATTTCTAATTTTCCTCAACGACCACTTCTTCCATCAAAGATCTCTCTGACTCAAATTATTTCTAATCAATCATCCAAGTCGACTCCCAGAATCGGGGAAGTGGTCAATTTTTCCTTTATAACTTCAAAAGCTTGTTGACACTGAGGAGAACAATAAAAAACACAATTTTTTTCCGACAAAGAGAACATGGGTGTAGAAATCTTACTAAAATATTTTATAAATCTTTTGTAGTATCCTGCATGTCTAAGGAAACTCTTGATATCAGTATGATTTGTTGGTGTAGGTAATTTAGTAATTACTTCTATCTTCTTAGGATCAGCTTAGATGCCCTTATCATAAATATGATGACCCAATACAATTCCCTAATTAACCATTATCAAACATTTTTCCTGACTCAAGGAAAGCTAGTGTTGCTCACATCTGGTTAACACTTTTTCAAGATTACTAAAATATTCTTGAAAAGTAGACCCTTGGATAGTAAAATCATCCATATAAACCTCAACAAATTCATTGGTGAGGTTTTCAAAAATAGTTAAAACCACTCTCTAAAAGGTTTTCGGTGCATTAAAAAGTCCAAATGGTAGAACTCTATATACAAATTTACCATAGGGACAAGTGAAGGTTGTCTTATATTGATCAGCAGGTGTTGTACTGATTTTGTTATGTAGACACCTAAATTCTACTTTTGCAATATTATTGCCAAAACGCATGCAAATCACTATTATTGTTCCTAATTTAATTATAATTAGTGCTCTTTAGTAATTAGCTAATGTTTCTTTCCACTTTGGTCGGTTAGCAAGCGCGTCATTGATCACCTAACCTCTTTCACATTTAGGATGCCAAATTATGACAAATCGTAAGCCAAAATCCTCATCAAAACAAACATGTAGCGATTATGGGCTAATTAAGCCTATTTTTCCCTTGATTTGGTCAATATGCCCTAGTATTGACTCAAACCCCTCTTCCAACCACTCAAAATCACCCCATTCACCTCCACAACGTCTTAGTGAGCTTCAAAAGCTTATCTTAGCCTCCTAATTGACCCTAAGTAGTTTATTAAGGCTCCATGCCTCTTAATCATTTGGTAATTCACTAATTTTTATTAGCAAGGCCTAATCATGATTAGAAATTATAATCTAATTTGAGGCTTTTAGTCCCACATGCATCAAAATACAAGTTTCTCCCAAAAGGAAAACTATGAAAAGAGTGCACCTCATTCCTTTATACTTTACACCATGCTTTGATTTACATCTCATATAATAAATATTATATACAACCAAGTTTAATCCTTACTTAAAGCCTTCAATGGGGTTAGTAGATGGATATCCAAAATGACCAAGTAGTCATTTGGAGAGGCTATTTCATCTTGTTTAGAGTAGCAATCATAACCATTTGATTACACTCTTAGGTCTATTTAGGCCCATTGTAGGTAATTCAAGCATATTACTAGGCATGTTTAGTTATATTTTGTATTGTTTTCATACTAGTTAAGAATTCTTGTAAGATTGTATCTTAATATTACATTCCTAGACTTAGAACCTTTGCTAGATGGATAGAAATGGTGTTAGGCTTCCTTTTTTAGTCATCTAATTTTTTTTGTAAAAATTAGGGTACTTTCATTTGGCATGCCCGGTGGGACAATACTCCATTGCATTCAATTTTTAAGCTTTTTAACTTAGTTTCAAGTTTTTTCATTTCAAATTTTTAAATTAGTTTCAATTTTCCTAGATTAATTTCAATTTTTCTAATTTACTTTCAAGCTTTCTAGCGTACTTTCAAGATTTTTAGCTTAGTTTTTCAAGTTTTTTAGATTAATTTCAAATTTTTAAATCAATTTCCATTTTTAAAAGTTGTTTCAATTAGATTAGTGGTAGAAGTTTTTTTTTCTTACTTTTTATGGGATTTAAGGAGGCGAAGCATTGTCAAAATACCAAATATTGGACCTTTTTCAAGAAATATTCTCAAAACAACATTCATCAAAGCATTGAGATATGTTAAAAAGTAATAGTTTTCTAAAAATGAATGCCCTAAATTCTTGGTAACTTTTTGCTCAAAATTTATGTTGGAATTGTGTAGAGCTCCTCAATACCTTTTCAGCACAAAACAAATGGAGTCATTTCGAGGTCATGAGTAAACATTATGGCCTCCGGAAGATTATTTGAGCATCTACATGAAAAAGGTGCATGTGCATGACTATGAGCGCTTATGCATTGTTGACTATGTAAAATATGATAAAGGGGTGTTTGTGCTTGACTATGAGCACATGTGCATGAGTGTGAGCACCTGTGCACTAGTAGGGGAGCATGTGCATCAAGGTAAAATTTTCTCAAAATTCCAGAACTTCAATTTTATGATTCCTATCAGTTTTTAAGGGTTTTAAGATGTTGTTTTTATCAAATTATTGATTTTAGGAAAATATTCCTAACAAAATTGTCCTAGGGTTTGATGAAGGATTTTGTAGAAAATTGGGTTAGATTTTGAGGAGTGATCATTTTTTCATACTTTGATTGAGTTTGGGATAGAGTTGTGTATGCTCTTCTCTTAAACCTAGTGTGATCTTGAGAACCAAAAGCACCTCTAAACCATTCTTCTTGCTTCTTGGGAGTAAGTAGGAATAATCATCATTCATTTTTTTCTTAAGGTAACAAACTTGCATGTTTTGACATAAACTTGATCTTTTAGTTTAAGAGATTGTTCTTTTGATAAATAACCAAGGCTAAAAAATTTGTATGCTCTTCCCTTGCACCTACTGTGATCTTGCGAATCAAAAACAATTTTATTCTTTCATTAAGAAGCACTTAGATTAATTGAGAATAAACCTTACTTTGTAAATTTTTATGGAAGTTAATTGATTTACAAGCTTTGTATTTATATTTAGTTGGATTATTTTTTGTGTATGTTCTTCTCTAGCACCTAGTGTCATCTTGAGAAATAAAAACAACACTTAATCCTCTTTCTATGATATTGTGAATCTATTTGGAACTACTAACTATTTTTTGAAGGACCTAACGCTAGTCAATGAAAGGAGGACTTAAACTATTTTTCTAACTACTCATGTGATTGTAGGTTTCCAAAAGGAGTGTCACAATAACCACATTAAGTCTAAAAGATAAAAAAATACACCACAATCCTCACATTTTATTTGTAGGTTTCAGTTAAGAGCTATGGATCCTATACTCAGCTAATACATAATCCCTTTGGCATTAGCCTTAATATACAACAATAGGGGTGGTCTTAGGAACCCTAAAGTAGTTCACACAAGAGGGAACCTTGTGAATGAAATAGGAAATTGTTCCACACTACTGACTTATCTAGTATGCCTTGGTGAGATTAGCGTCAAATATTATGTATCGTGACCCCAATGAAATTATAACTAAATGCACTTCAATGATTATTATACTGAAAGGGGTAAAGTAAATCTGAGATACTCCTTGGGAAACCTTGGTAAATCGAGCTCACTCTAGATATCTTGTGGCACCTAGAGAGAGAACCACCTAGGAAGATTGTCAGCTTGGAGCCATTATTTTTGTCTTAGATAGTATACTTGAGAGCTCTCACAAAATGACAACTTTCTTAGATTCAAACTCTCATTTTTCAAACAAGTGAAAGGATCTCTTAAATTTGAAACCACTTGATTTTTATCATGAAATCTACTTTGTGTCATTTTGTCCTAGTTTTTCACTTGTCTTAAGACAAGGTGAAACTCTATCAAAATAACACCAAGTTTATTTCAACACCACATGGTCTACACTCTTTTTTTCTTGTTACCTATTTTTAGAAAAAAGGAAACAACATATACGGATACCACTAGATATCGCATGTCCAAAACTTTTGTATTCTACTTGCATGACTAGGTTGTAATTTTGGAGCGCAAGTGTTGAAAGTATGCATGGTATGTACTTATGATCTAGTAAGCCTCTTTCTCTCAAAAAATCATATTTGAGACTTATTATCATAGTAGCTAGGTGATTTCATCCTTGTATTCTTTTTATTTTTTATGCTACCCACATTGTAGCCATAGAATTGAGATATTTACGTCTTGTTTCCATTGTAAAATTAGGCCTAAATCTCTATATTGTAGAGTTTCGATGTTCACATGCATAGAAATTTCTTTTTATACTTAGACATAATTTTTACATCCTAACGTAGTTTTTAGCATCGCGATAACATCATTTTGACACTAGAAATCTTGATTTCCTGAAAGCTTAGTTCACATGTCCAAATAGTGTCATTACGTTGTTCATATTGTTAGCGTCCATTTTACGAGACTTGGACTTTGTTAGTGTTTAGAAACTAGTTTTTAGTATATCTGGTTAAAATATCACATCAACATTCTCTTACCATTTGGACCTTTTTTGTTGCAAACTTGACCTAACTGGTGATGTTGTGTTTTCACTATTTGGTTGCAAACCTATCTAGATGAAATATTTGAGAATAAATTATTTGGTGTAACTAAATTTTGAGTGTTTTACATCATTGTATTATTCTAAGGAAAACTTGTGTCATATATTACCTTGTTAGGGTAGATTGTTTGTTATTCTTTAGTTCGTACGTTTGTTTTGACCAATCAATTTTGTGGTTATTCTATAGACACATTGTTTTAACAACTTAGGGTCATTATGCTACACAAATTTGACTAAGGTCCCTTTTTAGTAAACCTTAGTGTAAATTATTTTCATCGTATTTCCTATCTCGAGTATGCCTACTACGAGGATGGGATCTCGAAGATTAGGTACTGATATATTTAAAGATGACAACACTCTTTTAGAGGATAACATCATGGTTAACCATAGTGGTGGTGAAGAAGAGTCTCCTCATATGAATATAGAGCATCCTGCAGCCAATTTTGACGATTACATTTTTTAAAACAAACATGAGGTTCTTATGCGTGTTATGGAACTAGGAGCTAGATTACCTCCCATGGTGGAACCTTCTCTCATTGCCACAATGGTTCGAGGGGAAGAGGAAGTGAAACATCCTCATCACCATCTAGATGACATATTAAACCTAGGTCATGCCTCTACTTTTGCACGATAAAATAATGAGAAATTACGTTTCAAAAACGATGGATACTATCATTTTCCTCCTATTAAAATTTTTTTTGAAGACCATGAAGAACATGTTCATCATGTACAACCTCCTCCTAATGAACATCATTGTGAAATACCCATTAAAGAGGTTATGCTAGAATAATAGGTCCAAGCCCTCACTCATCAATTGGCAAGTTTGGCATCACATATATAGATGGAACAACCAAAAGTTGTGAAATAAATTATACCAAATTCAAAACCTAAAGCTTTGTTTCATGAATTCCCAATAAACACTCCTCGACAGGAGATATGAAATGATCCATATGAGGACTTTCTCGCTGAAAATAAGTGTGGGCATACACCTAGGCATAACCTTTTGTATAGACCTACACCACCACCCACAGAAGATCAACTTTTTAATCAAGATTGGTCAATAATGAAGAATTCCCTTCAAGTGTTATGAGAGGGTGAAACCAGTAAGAATAACAAGAAGTATCGGTTCGATGAGTTATTTCCTTACCCATTTGACAAAGCCATGTTGTAGGTACCTTTCCGAAGACATTTTGATTTTCCAAAATTTTATAAATATAAGGGAAAAGGTGACCCTCGTGATCACATAAAATACTTTTATATGGCATGTCAAGAGGTGGCATTCAGTGACAATTATCTTACGTGCTTGTTTCCAAGAATTTTAGGAGAAACAGTGCTAGAATGGTTAGAACTAGCATAAATATTTATATGACACTTCTCTTTCAATATAGAAAATGACGTTACCATGTTATATCTTTGCAATGCCAAGTAATAAAACAACGAATTTTTTTTGTGTTTTTACAAAGATAGAGAAGGTTATCTATTCGCTTCCCTTTCTCCCTACCCAAAAATTAGCTTATAGGCATGTTTTTTCCCAACCTCCATCCAGATATTACATTCCACTTGCAAATTCATTGTGGAAACACATTCGAAGAGGTAATAAAAAAAGGGAGTCAAATTGAAAAAGAATTGTTAGCTAGGGGAACTATAAAACCTTTCTCCCATGATCAAAATGATTCCAAATCTAACGACAAACCAAATTTTTTTCATAATAATAAAAAAATATTCATTTTTGATGGGATACTAGACTCCAAGCGAGTACAAACTGTTCAAAACAATACTCCTTTGAAGCTTGCAAAGGGAGCTCCACCTATGGAGTATAAGTGTCGTACTTTCACTCCTCTATTTGACTCAATGTCATCAATACCAAAACAACTATAGGTGATGTATATGGTTAGATATCCTGAAAATATGCCTTATGAGGATGACATGCCTAAACCATCATGGTTTAGAGATAATGAATATTTCCAATTCCACCGTGTTAAAGGTCAAAAAATAGATAAGTGTTTTAATTTTCAGCACTACATCTTGGACTTAATTGAAAGTGGGGATGTGGAGATGGATTTATCCACTCCTAACAATACCCCAATATAAATAATTTTCCTAAACATAATCCAGAAAATAATGCTAATTATGTGTCTAATGAGGATAATCATTTTGATGCTCTCATTGGTTGTGTAGATACACCTATTGAACATGTCAACACAATATCTATGTCTAGGAATGTTCTCACAAAGACTGATTATCATGCAGTTTCACATACTTACAATAGTAAAGAACCTAGGTTTCATCATTCCTATCAAAGGATTCCTATCACAACTAGACCTCATTTGATTCTTCATGCTAAAGAACCCGTTCACTTACCTCTTACCCCATCATCAAATCATGGTAAGTGGTACGATTCCGATTCTTGTGATTCTTCCTAAGATTCCACTCCCAATGATACTAAGTCTTCTAATTCTTCCAAAAATTCCAATCCCAATTATTTTAAGTTTTTTTATTCTTCTGAAGATTCCAATCGAAATTATTCCTCTAATACGACTCTTAAGTCATGGTCCTTCATGTCTTCGCAGGACCCATTTTCCCAGTCGCATCAATGAATTCTTTTGTTGAAGAGCTCTCTAACTCAAAGTCCTTATAATCAATCATCCAAGTCGACTCCCAAAACCAAGGAAGTGGTAAATTTTTCCTTTATAACTTCAAAATCTTGTTAACACTGAGGAGACCAATAAAAACACAATCTTTTACCAATAAAGAGAACATGGGTGCAACAATCTTACTAACATATTTTATGAATCTTCTGTAGTATCTTACATGTCCAAGGAAAATCTTGATATTAGTCTGATTTGTTAGCGTAGGCAATTTAGTAATGACTTCTATCTGCTTAGGATCAACTTATATTCCATTATTAGAAATATGATGACCACATACAATTCCTTGATCAATCATTATCAAACATTTTTCCTTACTCAAGGAAAGTTGGTGTTGCTCACATCTGCTTAACACTTTTTCAAGATGACTCAAATATTCTTTGAAAGTAGACTCATGGACTGTAAAATCATCCATATAAACCTCAACACATTCATTGGTATGGTTTAAAAAAATAGCTAAAACCACTCTGTAAAAGGTTGTTGGTGCATTACAAAGTCCAAATGGTAGAACTCTATATGCAAATGTACCCCAAGGACAAGTGAAGGTTGTCTTATCTTGATCAGCAGGTACTATACTGTTTTGGTTATACCCACTGAACCCATCCAAGAAGAAGTATTTTTTACCTACCAGATTGTCCAAAACTTTATCAATAAAGGGCAGGGGAAAGTAGTCTTTCTTGGTGGCTTTATTAAGCTCCCTATAATCTATACAGACTCTCCAGTTACCATTTTTCTTGGGAACTATAACTGGAGGTGATGCCCACTGACTATCAAATATTGGATAGATGAATCCTACCCTTAACAATTTTTCTATTTCATTCTTGAAAATGTATCTAAGTGCTAGATTAATTATTCGTTGTGGTTGTTTGAATTGTTTAGCATCCTCAGTGTAAATATGGTGGGTCCAGATGCTTGGATGAATCCCTATCATGTCACTATAATCCTAAGAATTTTTTTTTGAATGATTCCTCAAGATATCTATGACCCTAACCTCTTCGATGTCTTGTAAATGGTTCCCAATGACAATTTCTCTTCCTACCTCAATAGTTATTTGTTTATTGTCTCTCAGAATAGAAAGTTTTGTATTAGCAATAAAAGAGTTCAAGGGACAAGCATGAGGCTATAGCATGTGAAAAATAGTTTTGTTTTCAAGGGATACAACCTTAGCTAAAGGATAATGAAAATCAGTTGTTGAATGTTCTTCATAGTAATCAGAGTTCTCTTCATAATTTTAAATAGGCATATCACTTACTAAGGTAACGTTATCCATTGAGTTCAAAACAATCATTTATGTAGCCATAGTTTGGATTTTCGTAGCCAAAGTTATTCTTTTTGGTAGCCACAAGATCATCTTCATCAGACATTGAGTATGGCTCAACAATTTCTTCCATATGATTCTTCATTGTAATGGTGGAAAGATAAGAGGAACTTATGTTGTTAGTATATAAAAAATCTACCCACACATGTTCACAAACATCCACATATGGATGGGAAAGAGGATAAAGGGAAATACTCTTTTCTTTTTGCCCAGTTGAAATATTCAATTCTCCTTAAATATAGTCAATGTATGCAGTAACAATAGCTAACCAGGGTCTTCCTAAGATTACTGGGTATCCTAACTTTTGATTTTTTTTTGTAAGACCATTACATATACATGATACTCCCAAGATTTAACCATGACCAAAACATCCTCAATTACATCATCTAGTACAACAATAGATTGATCTTCCAATTAGAGGACGATATTGGTTGGCTGTAATCCTATCAAAGATAATAAAATGAACATATATGTTGTTATGACATTGGTGGCAACACCAAGATGCACCAAAACATTAGATATTGACTAACCATTCACACAAATAGTAATAACTGGACTCCAAGGATTCCATTAGTTTGGTGAGATAAGTTTTCCAGCTATAAGGTTAGCTATTTTACCTTTTACTTTGACTGTTTTTGGGTATTTACTCTTCCTTCCTAGTGTCTTTATGCAGTGGTTTATAATGGTGTGGTTTAACTCGGGAATGTCCCTTATTTCTCTTAGAAGTGGAACCTCAATGTTCAACTTTTTCAACTCCTAAACTAATGTTATTTCTTGTTTGTTCTGTATTTCTTTTTATCTTTTTGGAAAGGAGTAGCATGTATATTATTATATTTATTTTGAGTGTTCCTAGTGGATTTTTTTGTGGAACGTGTCTAGTTTCCTCACTTTCCTTAGGTACCCTTTCATTTTCCTCTAGTATCCTCTCGTTTTCCTCAGGTATCTCTGTGATAAATATGAGAGGATTGTTCACTATTCTTTGAAACCTTAGTTATATTTTACTAATTACATTCACCGGGATTGTCCCACCATGTCCCGCTTCATTAATTGATGTTTTTTGTTGATTTTTGGGGTTTAAGACATGATGGGCTGGGAGTTGAGTTTGTGTTGCTTTCCCTTGCTGATAATTTTTTATGGTGGAGGCATTAAATCTTATTATGTTGTTATGTAAACCTCCTTGGCTGATTATAATTCTATTGGGGTGCCCATTATTTGTTTCTCCATAGTGGTTCCCATCCCTACTTATTGTATGGAGGTGCCTATGGTGGTGGTTATGGGCAAACCATCCAATTCGGTGGTGCCCAATCAGATTTTCCCCAAGTTGGAGGAGCCTAATTTGGCCATGCCATCATCCAGGGGTTCTGAGTAGGTCTAGGGGCATAAGCAAATTGGTTATTTAATCTTTGCATGAATTTTACCTATGCATTTTCTTGAGTTATGGCATTTAATCTCTCTTTGAGTTGTGGTAGGAGAGTAAAATGGTTGGTATCATGGTCATGGACATCACAAATCAGCCACATATATGTGATATCTAAAGGACATTCTTTTAAAAGATGTCTTTTCCTGTATCTAGGACATTACATGTCTAAAGGTTATTTTGCATCATTGTTCTCAGTTTTAAGCCCATCTATGGTTGAGGTTAACTGTGAAAAAATGTATATTTTCATGTTAGCCATTTGCTCTAGACGTTCTGAGGTTCCTAGCGCATGTTTTGATGGTTTCCTTCATCTTATACCTCCTCTTGTTCTATAATAGCTCTTACATAACTCGACAACATGTTCCATGGAGAGTTTGTGTACATCACCTCCTCCCATGAGATGGAGGGAGTATTTGGTTTCATCATCAAGTCCTTTAAGGAAAAATGTCTTAGTGATTTCTACATTTAACTCATTACCACTCCTTCGATGGGCAAAAATAAATTTATCTAGATAATCTTCCATATTTTCATCTTCTTTTTGCTTTATCTGAAATAACTCCTCCCTCCTCTATCTTCCCTTGTAGTAGTCTTGGTATTTATCCAAAAAGGAAATCTTCATTTTTTCTCATGAATGAATAGAGGTAGAGGGAAATCCCATAAACCACCTCATGGCAGAATATTTGAGGGTGGAAGGAAAAATTTTGAGTTTCTGGTTGTCTATTTTATAGTCATAAGTTTGGCAGAGGACTTTGAATTCAAACAAGAATTAGTCTGGATATTCTGTGGACATTCCTCGAAAGATAGGGAGAATGGATAGGGAGATGTTTTTCATAGGCTCATTCTCATCCTCATTTAGGAAAATGGGATAAATAAAATTCCTACCCAAGGGTTTGTCATCAGCATTCCTATTGTCTCATTTTTCTGAAGGTTGTACAAGTTCTAAATAAGATCATATGGACTACTAAGTATCACTTCTAAATGTTATATTAGATTCAATTTCACTCTCAATGTTCCCTACTTGTGCTATTTTTTTATATATTGTTTGAATATTATGAGGTATAAATATCCCTTGAGTGTTAGGTGGCATGTGTATCAATATTTCTTGTGTAAACAAGGCTTAGGACTCTTACTGGTTACATAGCTTAACCCCACTAACACCCATAGTAGATAAAATGAATAGAATGGTGTGTTATTCTTATGGTGTCCCTAACAATGGTTTCAAAAATGATGGGTCGTTATTTCCAATCATTTAACCAACAGATTCAATTATCGGTGTCATTCTCAAACCACGGTTGTGTCCTAGGCTATATGCAATGAAGTTGTATTCAACACAGTTGCTATGGTAGTTCTCTTTTTGGGGGGGTTTAGTTAGTATGGCTCTTTTGTTTCTCTTATATACTAAGGAAAGTAAATACAACTTCTAGGTTACTGAAATAGAATTCAGAATTCATGAAATACATTTAATCTACTGAAACAACGTTGTTGTAATAAAATGCTTTCAAAGGAAATACTTAATTGAATTAAAATGCAGACATGAATTGAGATGATAGTAAGGGAAGATGATAAAGCAAGGAAATATAAGACTGTATCCAAATAACTATTCAAATCAAAGTGCTAGAACTTAAACTTATTAGGAATAACGATCATGCATGAAATACCAATCCTCTAATCTCCTCAGTTGAGTGGGCCCTTGATCTCGATTGGGATTGGGGTACTTAGCACCAATGGATACTCAAAATAGAATATATATTATATTAATTCGAATAAGATCAAAAAATGCTTCATCATAATATTGTGAATAATTATCAAATGATATATAGAAATGTATTGAAGACTATCAACTACTAACTATGAAACAGTTTCAAGAAGGTGTCTTATAGACACAATTAGTTACAAATCATGCCACAATGATAGGAAATGGATTTAACTACATAAAAACCTCATTAAAGCTCAATGAAATCCTATAATATAGCTAAAAATAGGGTTCATTTGTGTAGGCTTCTATGAGAAAATCCTCTAGAATGACATGGTGGCGAGAGACTCGGTCTTCTTGACTGTTACACCTCAAAATTGGCAAAGAATGCACTTTATAATCCTGCACACGTCATCACATTACTCACAAAAGTAGTTAGTGGGAATTCCTACAGACATTAGTTCACATGAGACAAGAATAAGAGAAATGCATCAACCTTACTTAGGATACAACTATGTAGAATGCACTTTATCATCTTGCACACATCATCACCTTACTCACAAAAGTGGTTAGTGGGAATTCCTACAGTCATTAGTTCACATGAAACAATAACAAGAGAAATGCATCAACCTTACTTAGGATACAACTATGTAGAACATTCCCCATGCATTAATTAACACATTTAGGAGAAATCAATAGTCATATGGATGATATAATAAGTCAATTTATGCACTCATCATGAAGATTTCAGGAATGCCTTAAAAGTGTAGTGGGGCTAAAATATGCCTCAAACCTTGTTGGAAGATGATTTATGTTGGTTGAATGAGCTCTGGTGTAGTCTATAATTCGGGTGATGAAGATTGATCTCCAAATGTTTGAAAGCTTGATGGAAAGACTTGATGATGTCTGATAATTTTGTTATCTTTGTCTTGGATGATAAGGTGTGGGATGAAAATGGGGTTGAGATTCAAAAATTGAGGATCTTGGAAGAAGGCCTGAAACCTTTTATGTATAATCATTGCTGATTCTCTCCAGTGATCTAGATTATTCGGGGTTTGAGTGGTAAAGTGGTTAAAACCACTTCTCAATGAAGTTGTTTTATTTGTGTAGGTTGGGTAAATTGTGAAGGATGTTTGTTATTCAAAGTGTGGGGGTAAAAAATGGTTATGAGATGGTTTGTCTTATTTTTATTTTTATTTTTAAAGTTGTTTTAGGTTGTTAGGTGTAGATTTATAGATTTTACAACTGTGAAAAGTTGGCATTTATGCCAAGTAAATATGATGGAGGTTTTGGACTTAGGATAAGGAGTGTATAATTTAAATTATGGATTTGATTAATATATTTTAAATGATGGAGGAGTGTAAGTTTTAAGTGTCTACAAATACTTCCACCTCCTTCTTATGTACCTACTTGAACCACGTTAAGGGTCCACAGGTGTCACTTGTACATTCTTCATCCTATCCTACGTGGTCTATCTGACTATCTTCATCTCTTCCATAAAAATTCAAAATTTCTTTGATGCTCATCTTAAAATATATCTTATTCAAAAGAAAATAGACTGCTCCCACAAAGGAAAATTATTCACAAAATAAAATTATCAAAAGTATAGACTGGTACCTCAAAGGACATCTATCATGTATATTTTATCTTATCGTCTAAGATTCCAAATTCAAAAACATAAATGCTAAGTGTAGACCACTCCCTTGAAGGATGGCTACCATATTATATCATGGAAATGAAGGTTTCTTGTATTGATCATCCTTACCTCTACTCAAAGTGAAAGCATAATATTTAGAACCACGCATACTAAGAAAGCTTTCAACATCAATCAGATTTCTCATTCATAGCAAACTTCCCACATTAATCATTTTACACCATATTTCTTAGAGCTGGGTCATATACTTGGGAACACCCACCTAAGGAGAACTTATTTTCTCATGTATGAGTTACGTCTAAACCCTTTATGTCATGTTGACATTAGGTCTATAAGTTCACCTTCCATACTTTCCCTTGTAAACTGTGGGATTACTAACTACCAATGGTTATGTGTTAACACCTATTATTGGCTGCAAGTGCATTTCCTTGATTGGATCATTTTCGTGGTTACCTCTAATTTGGTTCGAAGCATCATTTCTTCATGTGCTCCTTACTATGATGGAGTGTTCTTCATCTCTTTTTGGTCACCTTCTATACAAATTGAATCCTTTTCTCTCACATCTAATTTATCTATTTCTTTAAACACATCTCATCCATACCTATATTTGTATTTCTAATTCCATTATATAATAACATCGACCATGTTTATATACCACAAATAGGTATGTCATACCATCTATATCTAGCATATTTCTAAAAACCATCACATCATTTGTATCCATATATCTATGTTACATTTGTTTATCATCTACATATCCATCACGAAACATGACATCACATCCACATTTTAATTTCATAAACCATAAAAAGACATAATAATCAAATCCATAATTAGCATACAACATCTACATCTAAATGGCATCCATGTAATCATCCTACAACATCTAAATCTACAATAAACATCATTAAAACTATCAAATTAATACATGACACATGATAAATCAAGACAAAATCATATATGTATATATATATCTCATCATCCAAATACATCAATACATCCATAATATGTCATTAAGGGCCCTACCTCAAAGCTGATATATCATCAAAATCTATACATTGTGCATTCGATAATCTCATATCTTTCCCCCTTAGGGCAGGTGTTTGGCCCTCATCTCCTCCATCAGGGCCTAGATCTCATCATGATTGTGTCATGCTAATCATGCTCCCCAATAATGTCGATCACGTTATGCCCCCTGCTCCGCACTACTTTATAATATATAATGCATATCTCTACACTTGTGGTAGTTAAGATGTCACTATGCACTTATAATAGTATGCCTTCATTGTTAGTGTCTGGTATTGCTCTAAAGGAACATTATTCGGTAGGGTCATCTTACCAGATCCTTGTGACACCGATGGTGCTCTACTCTCTGACTATGTAGCTAATATAGGATCAATATCCCCAAACCTAGCCCTATAGGCCTCCCTCTGGATCTTATATATGTCTCTCTGTTGGATGACTAGGTCCCTCTCCTAGTACAATAATACCACCTCTTGGCACGTTGTATCTCTCTTATGGAGGGTAGTGTGTCACTCTGTACATAATCGACCCATCTCCATTTTCACCCCTCCATCTCAAAAGTCATCACCTCTAGGTGTTACATCCTCCTCTCCACCTAGAACCTCCTCCTCCTCCTCATCTAGTCCCACCTCGGCCCTCTCCATTTCCACCTAGGCTACCTGTGTTGATCTCATCCACTCAAAAAATGTAACTCCAACTCTAATATCATCTTCCTCATCCCATGGTGATCCTTCCTTATCTAATGGATCAACCATCAGAGGACCATGTAAGTCCCTCTTTTCCTCATCTCATCTATATCTAACAGGTTCATAGGTACTATCTGCACTACCTCCAATTTCTTCAAAACTTGTGGAAACCAAACAGCCTCCACCATGTCTACTCTCCTCCCCTACACCCACCTAATCCTTCTCATCCCCACCATCTCTGCATCTTCTGTAAGCCATGTAGGGAAATTCCAGTATGGCCGTCATCTGACTTGATCTACATCCAACTCCGCAAATATCTCTATGTAATATTTCTCTCCTCTCCCCCCTATCACCATGAGCTTGATCGGCTCACCATATCAAAAATTCAACATATAACTCAATATGGTCCCTTGAACCTATGGAAGCCCTAGTGGCCTAATCACTACAATATGATCGTAGGCCTAGTAGTGTAATAAGAACCCCATATCTAATACAGACCTCCTCTCAGTCGCATACATCCATAGCTCATGATACACATGTGTTAATAAAGAAATCCCAAAATAAATACCCTCCTATGGTCTATAGTATCTACCATTATTCCCTCCAATGTCCATGGAAATCTCACACCACCATAATCTGGAAGTACAGAGCATGATATCACCATCATCTCTACATATATCAATCTACTCCTCGCCACCCCCGACTCATATCTAGTCTCATACTAGAAGGCCCTAGATGTAAAAGTAATTTTTGGGGAATTAGATCCAAATAGTCATGTCAAAACCCCCAATCTATTATCAGCAGTGATCGGATCAATGGGCTCTTCCTATATTGGTAGCCTCAAAATGTGGTATACATCTTCAAGTGTGATTGTCATGTCTCTAGTCCTAAACCAAAATTTGTTAGTACTTACATCTCATGTGTTCACCAATGCAATCATCAGTCCCACATCTCTCATAATCCTTTGATAATATTAATATCCACCTAATCCAACTGCGGAAAAGTGGTCCCACTTTGCATTAATCATGTCTCCTCTAATTTGATTATATAAGGCTAGCACTCTATCTCTAATATATAAGGTGTCCTGGGCCTACAAAACCCATCAAACAAGTAATCATTAGTATCATCATACACATAAATCAACTTTAAAATTTACATTCACCCATCCTATCCTAAGTCGGTGTTGACCTAGAGTGGATCGATGCCTTCTAGCTTAGGTCGACGCCTTAGCAAACTCAGTTGATGGAGATTGTATCCAGTTGCTAAAGACCTCCCATGGAATTGACCCCAAAATTTAGAAAATTACACAAAAATAAATAAAATAATAAAAATGATTTAAAAATAGGCTAAGTTTTAGGAACTTACCATCCTCTGAGTCCTCTAGCACTTCCTAGTTACTCCACCAGCATCCATATCACTAAAATTCTCAACTCTTTTATTTTCTTAGAGCTCTCAATCATCAACTTGCATAGTGAAAATGAGTTTAGTCAACCGACTCAGGGGATTATATAGCCCACCAAGCATTTTCATTATCGACCCCCTTGGTTCATCGCTGCTTCATCTCTAGCCACCGTAGGTTGTGCCTAGTTACCATCGACCTGGGATTAATTTTCGATCAAGGTTTCTTATTTCCTTCTTCTAATCAAGTTTTCCTTTCAAATTATCTATTCTTCCACTCTTCTTATGTGGGTGTCACCCATAGCACACACCTTGCATTACTTTCCTATTTTTTGCATCTTGCCATTTTGGCCATCTTCGTGTTCCCTATTGGGGCCCCATTATTTTACTCTTTTTATCCTCATCCTACCCAAACACATATTTTATCGATTCCTCATGTCTAAAGGATATCACATAGTTTTCCCCATGTTCATCTTCAAACCCTTGTCTTGACCATCCTTGCATTTGTTTGTGCATAGTTTATGTTTACCTTTAACATGTTGGTCCCACAGCTTGCACATCCATTTGAGCAGATTCCCTTTGGATCCCTCCATATTGTAGTGGTTTTTGCTAACTCACCAGTCCATAGGACATTTCCTTCATCTCTATTGATTTCATACTTTGTTCCCTAATTCCAAAATCACCACCATATATTTTGATTAGTTTTTTGTTTTTTGTTTTCACCTCGTCTAGGGTATCTTATGTCATCCTCTTCTTCATTTTCTCATCCTTTCCAATCTTTTTCAAACTTGTTACTGATCCCCCTTCATGTCATCAATCTCTATTTTGAGCGGGAGCACCTCATCAATCATCTTTTATCCCTTTTTTGTCTCTTGTCTTACCCAACGCAAACCACTCGACAAAAAAGGGAAAATGTAGACACAAATTTTTGGTATTGCTACCCCTCACCTCGCATTCTCTCTTTGTCATTATTTTCTACATATTTCCTCTCTTCCCACTCAAATCACCTCTTCCTTCTTAAAATCAATTTATCCCTTTAATCATTATTTCCCACCTTAATCACACTCTTAATTAATCACCCCTAATCATCTTCAATTAATTTAAATCCTTCATCTAATGCATTTTTCCCCCTAAAACCTCTATTTTATCTCCCATAGGTCTTCATTAAATAAATTCACCTCCCCTTTCCCTTTATTTAATATTTTCCACCTTCCACCTACGCATTTATCAATCCTAAGCAACCCTAACTCGTCTTCACGTCTTGAAAACCCTGATAACACCTCATAAGGTTGCATTTCCTTGAGATCGTTACCCTTCCACTACCCAAATGGATGGATCCCTGTAATCGGCAATGACCCATCTAGGTCGTCATTGCCCCTATAAATTTGCCACTATCCCTCCCTTTCTCAAGATGCTATTTTGAAGACTTCAGGTTTTCTTGTGATCTTGCCTTCATTTGTTGTTCTCTTTTGTAACTTACATCATCATCTTGGAGATGGTGTGCTTCATTGTTGGAGCTTTGGAGTCTTTTCTCTCCCTTGCATGCTTGGCTTCACCTTTGTATTCCCTTAATCATCCTCCATAAACAGGTAAAGTTTTAGTGGTGAATATTTGTTAATTCATGAATATTCTTGTTTTTGAAATGGAAAAAAAATGGGTACAAGTTAATTTTAGGGGTCAATTTGCCATTCCCATGAAATAGGAATTCACAAAATTCTCCTAAATATCGCTAGTTTGTAGCATATTTTTATGCCATCGGCCGACAACATATAGTATGTTGTTGGCCAAGTAGCATAAAAATATGCTACCGACTAGTTATATATAAAAAAGCTACCATCTGGTAGCATTTAATAGTGATGTCATGATGTCTTGATATTCGTCATTTCTGTGAAAGAGGATTTTCATAGATTTGCCAAATATTTTCTAAGGATTTTTTCAAAGGGAACCTTAAAATTTTCCTTGCCCATAAAATTTTTAGGTTATTTTTCTATTCCAAAGTTTTTTTACTGAATTATCTACCTTCAATTTCATTTTTCAAATCATCATTTCCACCTATCCTCATTCACCAAACCCTAGATCTCTCTAATTCATCGTCAACCCTACCCAGTCACCATCGACCTAGCTTGTGTCCATTTCATTATCTTCCTTTTTCCCATTTTGTGATTTACTTCTATGATCCCATAATCTTTCAGATTTGAGATCTTTTCATCCTTCTCATTATACCACTTCATAACTGTTATGTCATCTCTTTTCGCTGCCAATTCAATCCAATGCATCCACCATCATATTTTATAATTTTCTTACATCTTTTCTATCAAATCTAGTTCCAAGTCTCTTATAGGTTTTTTTTCTTCATTGCATCCTCATTATTATCTCTGATTCTACCTCTAAGGTCTTAAGATTTATATTTTTTGTCATTGTTTCACTTGGTTTTCACCATTGACTGGGCCCTGCAGTAATGAGTCATCGTCACCATGTACAGGTTTGTTTTGATTTATTTAGATCATATATTTATTTTATCATCCTTATTACATATCATATTTCTATTTCAGGTTAGTTATCTGACATATCCAATGTCTGCATTCCTAATTGTTTCAGCATGAAAAATTACTTCCAAACCCTCACACAAATTAGTAAATGTTTTATGTGATAAGGCCCTCAGAAATAGAGTCAAAAATCCTCCCATGAAACATTGTGTGTGTTGGCTCTAATGTAAAGATAGCTTGGAAAATAGATTATTAAATTGTGCATCATACTCTCTCACAGTTTTAGATAAGTCATGTTTGATATATTTTAGTGTGCTAATATTATGTTGCTCAAACTCTAGAATGTGAAATTCAGCCAAAATCACAAAGCACATCATAATCCACCGCAATCTTGTGTGGATCATACTTTATATACCAACTGTGTGCATGCCCTTATGCCCTTAAATCTCCCTAACAACTCACACTTGTGCACATGCTCAATCTCATCTTCCACACCCCTATACTCTGAAAAGTGAAGAGAAATCTCAAAGAAAATTTGGGGTGTCTACTGCAGTGGTTATTGAGGTGGTGTATGTGATGGTTGATTTGGTGGTGCTTGGGTACCTTTTCCTAGAGTAGGACCAAACCCTAAGTCTGAGCCTCCACCAATATTTCCTCCATGTGGTAGCTAACATGAACCTCCTAAGCCTCCCACCATGACCTGTGGTCTTATAGATGAACTCCCTTATGTCCCATTTGTGCTAAAATTTACACCCACTATTTTTGTTGTAACAAAACCTATAAGATTATTTCCAATGATCTACTTGTCAACACTCTATTCTAATGACACTCCTTTAAAAATACCCCTAAAATGACTTCCAAACACTGGCACCCATTGCACTGCCATGTGTCTATCCTTGATATGGCATGCTTCCTGAGCAATAGCTAAAACGTTTCTACCTATGTTTCCTACCCAACGTGGAGATTTCACTTGCTATCCTTTAGTACATGATACTCTTCAATAACTACCTCTAGATTTGGAACACTTTGCGCAAGGGATAAGTATTCAGGCTAGGACAGAAGTGTGCCTGTGGTTCTCATTCCTTCCTCAGACTAATTTTCATCAAAGGTCAATGGGGTCTCTTTATTATGCTTTCCCAATGTTATAAGTACATAATAATATGGTCCCTCACCTTCTATAGGGTTCTCACCACATTCTCTAGTCATAATTCCCCTTTACCTTAGTGCTTCATTACCTACCCTCTATCGCACCTAATTATACTTGAGCCATCTTTCCTCCCTCCATATGTTTTCCAGTAGGGACACTTTCATCCTTCCCAAACATGTTAATACCCCTATGCATGGTGGGGTTTCACTTTCTATAAGTAAGCTCTCCATTCCCAGTTATACCATTAGGAATTTAATAGCTAATTGTATTACACGTAAATAATATCCTCTTGGCTCATGTAAAAACCAAAACTTTGCTTCCTCAGGTAAATAATATATTGAAGCAATACACATTCCCACTAATAATCAATAGCCTTAGTCCACATCTCAGTTGAATCAAAGAGTGTCTGATAGTATTTTTGCGTCTAAGCTCTCTTTCCTAGCTAGACACTTTTGTTTTTTCATAAGCTTCCTACCACTAGTACAACTCTACTAGGAAAAATCTAAAGAACGTCTCATACAAGTAGTCATATAGATGTTCTTCCACCCACTTTCACATGTTAAAATCAGGTCTAGTGTTATATATTTTTACAAAAGTGTTTTGGTTGTATTTTATCCAGCTCTCAAAAGAAGTCCCATAAATGAAACCAAAATGTAATCTTGTTTTACCCACTCAACATCTATGCGCATTGGCACCTCATCCAGATAGATTTGGAAGCTCACCCAAAGCACATATAGCCACTAGGTCCCTCATTTTTTATGCCTATTATAATGTTAGCATGCATGTTTACCATATTCATAACCAATTACAATCATTCATACACAGAGAAGCACCATATTCATGGAAATCCAAAAACACATATAATAAGGAAACTTAATTAGCATTCTAGATCATAAATAACACTTGAATTCCCAAAACTCCATCATAAGCATAATTGCATTACATAAACAGGAGGTTGATTACATTAGAGTTTAATACATTAATGCACATGACCTATGCTTCTTTGTAGGTACACAAACAACCATGATCTCTAAACCCTTATTAAAAAATTGTAAAGCTCACACACTCATTGAATTGAACTAGAAAAAATAAGGATGCACTATACATATATATACGGTGGGGACTTTCCCTCCACCACTTTCATGCACTCGCCTAATAATAAATGTGTGTAAAAAATATCTTGCATGTTTTTTTACAATCCCTACTAATAATAGATTAGCCTAAATATATAACATGCTTTAACCCTATTATTATCTCGATCTATACATAATCCTTCAATTCTTTGCTACATGTTTTTCTAATTATGGCTCTTTTGTGTGCATCACAAGCCATCCTTTGTTTATCTATTTAAACCTTGCTTAGACACCACTCCATCTGGGATTTTATATTTTTAGCCATGACTTGGAAAATCGGCTAAGTCCTGAACTCTTTCTACTCATGTACAAACCTTCGTGCGATGATCATTCCTGCTTGGGCGCACCCCTTGTGTGCGGTTTCTAGCCTTAACACGTGGCTCATACTTAGCCATTTTCTCCTCTCAACAAAATTTTTGATCAAGATTCCACTTAATATGTTCTCCAAAGAGCTCAAATAAGATGGAGAATATGAATCTCAACTATGTACTTTGTAATTAATATAAAAGGGGGAGAAGACTAAGTGGTTTTCAATCAATGACAAAGGGGGAGATTATTGTCCTGTTGAGTTTAGGTATTTTTGTTGATATGAAAGATCATTAATGATAAATAGGATGATGGATAAGTGTCATAATATGCTCATTAGGATGATGGCATGGTGTTTCATATGATTTCATGGTTGCAAGAGTGGTTTCAGTTAGATTAGCTCGGTCTAGCAAGCCTAGTCAAGTGACCTAGCTAGCCTAGGTGATGGAACATGATGGTTTAAGTTGTTTGGTGGCTTGAGGAACATTTTATTGGCATGGAGATAATGTTAGGATTTTTTTAGGAACTCACATGAGTTTCAGAGGGCATGTACAAGTGGAAGACTTAGTTGTAGTTGCACATCTAGACCTAGTCTAGGTGTTTAGAGACCAAATGAGGCATGATAATGAGATGTAGAATAATTTGAGATCATGGATGCATGTAGGGATGTGATACATGTTTTCACAAGTATGTTAGGTCCTTTTAGAGAGTTTTATGTATGAGATATGAGGTTTTTCTATGATAACCTAGTTTAAACCATGTAAAACCCTAAGTGCTGGTCATGAAAATGATATGGTTTATGAATATGTAAAAATAATTGAGCTATATGGTGCACATGGGTGTCCTAGAGGTGTGAGAAAAATTTCAAGTAATTCTAAAGAATATTTTGCAAGTTATAGTGTTTTTGGTGAAACAGACTCCAAGAAAGAGTGATTTCCATCTCGAATTGCAACTTCTAATGCTCACCATGAATTATGTGATTTGCATGGGGACACATGTATTTTAGGGATTTTTTTCCATTTAGATAAAATACTTTCACAAAAATAACTACATCATTTCATCATTACATTTTTATGAACATGTGTTAAGAAGGTAAACCACTTTTTGTGAGTTCAAAACCCTAGCTCAAAATTGATAGGACATATTTTCATTTTAATTAGCTATAATTTATTTTTTATTTCTATTATGATGATTTTATGTTGTATAGGACTCCTACATATTTCCATAAAGGTATAATATAACATGTGGCAATGAGTGGACCCCACTTAAACAGGTAATTTTATGAACAAGTTCAGCTTTGGAAAAAGTTGTCAAAAGGCGGTATGAAATGAATTCAAATTTTTTTTATCCTATAATATTTACTTTATTTCCATGATGGTTTCAGATCATGGTTGAGCTTATAGAGGGAAATTTTTGTGTTATTTATGAAGGTTGGTCTTGAGACAGTTTTGGGGCAATTCTGTAGTTTTAGAGATGGAACTGGTTGAAGGCCTTCCACTTAGAGTTGGAAGGAAATGTAAGATTTTCAGGAAAGAGGAATCAGAGATATTTATAATGGTATAAGGTTTGTCTCATGATTATGATATTTGATAGGTCATTCAGCTTAATTTGTGAAGAAGAAGGATACTTTTTTCCATGACAGGATTACTTTGGCTATAATATGGAGGTAAAATATTCATGATATGGATTGGTTGATGATTTCTATCAGTTGGAGAGTGAATAATAATGAGGTTTTTTCCTATTGAATTCCTTTGAATATCTTGAAAGAGGAAGAAAGGGTGAAACTAGTTGAGTTCCTAAAACTACTTTTTTGGCAGCTTAGTTTGATGAAAACGAAAGTCGGTATGGTTTGTATTTATGGATGTTTCATGAGATATAGAAAGAATGGATGTGATATATAGGTCAATGGATTCCTGATTTTCATGTCATACTTGATGTGTTTTGGTGTGGGCTTAAGACCCATAGGTGAAGACTGGTTCCTGGAAACACCTATTTTGAGAAGGATATGAGCCTTCTTGATAGATTTATGAGGAATTTGATTGGTAAAAGCTAATGTACAACCATGGATGATGTTTTATGTCATATTTTACATGTGTGATGAATTTGGGAGCTTGAATAATCATGGTGATGCTGTTTTGAGTCTTTGATGATCTAGGTGATGGGGTTTTGAGCCATTTTTGGCTTGTTTGGATGTGTTTGAGCATTAGGTGACCTACATTGGTCCATTATGAATGTGTTGGTATGTTTTTATAATTTATTATTTGATATCCTTGATGATTACCAACTTATTTTATATTTGTGAGATGAGAAACATATAAATCCAATGTTTGGTTCAAATTTGAGCTAGCTAAGAGTGAGGCAAAAAGTGTGACCCAAGTGTGAGTTTGAAATAGGTATGAAGGAATCAAATAATATATGAGGAAGTGTGTGAAAGTTTGAGTAATATTATAGAGCTTGTGTGCAAATTTTTGAGATTAAAACAAGTCACGTTTGTCCAAGTTTGAGCGAGCTAGAAGGAGGTGTGTTTGAAGTAGGGTTTGAAGGAGTTTGGAGATAAATCTTGTTATCACCATTAGCTGATTTATTACAGTATGTATTCTATGATATTCTTATAAAAATCTTTTGTGATGAGTCATATTCCTGCAAGTCTATTGTTGTGAGTAATATCAAAGAGTTTAGGGGTTGGTGCTCCTTATGGGGGTTGATGCCTCACTAAAGAAATATCTTGTGATGTGTAATATTCACTTGAGTATTTGTTGTGAGTAATATCAGCAAAGGTTTTAGTGGGTTTCTTCTCCTTAAACTTTTCACACATACATTTTGTTTTCGTGTATATCTTTCATGGTTGTGTTCATTTGATTGAATGACAAGCTCATATTAATGAATAATTGAAGGGTTTATTGTTTAAGTAAGAAAATTTGAAATTTGTTAAAGATTTATAAGGACTGATTCACCCCCCACCTCAGTCCATTGTGCTTCCAAAACTTTTATAAGTAACTCATTTAATAATTATCTAATATGTGTCTTGTCTAGTTGTCTTTGTATATAGGTATTCTCGCTTGACGAAAGGAGTCTCTTGTATTGTTTGTGTTCAATCACCGTGAAATTACATTTTACAACTGATCTGGTAAAAATTTGGTGGAAAATTTTCTATGATCTCCCTAAACATGTTCCTTATGAAATTACATCTTACAATCTTTCTGACGCTTATTAGAATACAAAAAACATATGTCGTACACTCTAGATATAGTTCGAGTAGGAATGGGATGTTCGCATGATGCAGCCAAAACATAGGAAATGATGTGGTGACTAGGCATGTGTGTAATGGAAAATGGTTCTTCAGTGTTACGACGAAAAAATACAGGGGTTTTCTTAAAACGTCAATCTTCATCACTTGAGAATGCAAATATTTTTTCAACTAAGGGGCCCACTTTTATTTAGGAAGTGGACCTAGCTGCCAAAGTGATTTCACTAATTTGGAAAACTTGTCAAGTTGAGGGTGAGTTGGCATCGAGCTAACTCAGTGAGTTAAAGGTGAGTCATGATTGATTTAGCACTTAGATAAGTTGGCAAGTTGATCAAGAAACATTGGGCAAGCTATAAATTAAGCCAACTAAAAATTCATGCGGTGACATGGAAGATTAAAACTCAAACAAGATAAGTGGTCCAAAGACTAGATTACGTGGAGTAGCCAAACCTATTTTAAGTCTTATATATTCCAACCCCTGCTACATGTGGGACTAACCCCACGACTCGCCCAACACAAACAAAGGGCTTATCTTGAAATAAAATGCCTCGGGACCATCTCGACAACAGATGCCTCAAGACCAACTAAACATAGATGATACTTGCCATATGGAGGACTTGGGCTTGTAGGGCAACATGGATGGGTCAGTGGACACTTGGCCATGGCATGTTGTTCGATAGAAATGTCAAAGATGAGGTGGCTATAGAGGACATGATCAAGTGTAACACCCTGCTAAATTTCAAATTAATCAATGTTCTTATTTTGATATAGATAAATTCATTATTGTTGTGGATGATGTTTTATCCTACCATCTAGTTTTATGTTTATACTAGTATGCTAATTTGGGATATTAGTGTTGGCGGTTGGGCATGTGTAATTAAATATTATTACTAGCATGTCAACCTAGGTTAAAAGGGATTCAATCTCCCTAAATCTTTGACCAATCAGATTTTACATGCCCTGCATCCAGCTAAGTCAAGTAGGCATGGGTTTCTAGGAAAGAAAGAGGTGATGGAGGAAAGCTTAAAATCCATACTTGGTAGGTCAAACATTAATGACATTAATGATTTTGGAAATACTGAAACTACCCTTAGAAGCTAACCATTTGCATGAAAGGCTATTATTGTTATTTGGTATTGGACCTTGAGTTTCTTTCCCTTACGATCTCTACTTTCTCCTTGACCTGTGCATGCAAGCTCAAGGTAGTAATGATAGTTTTCGTAGGTTCATTAATGACGATAGGAACTAACTAATCCTTGTGTCACTATTGAAGTTGCGGTGTTATTTCAGGTTGTGGGTTGCTCGATTTGGGGTTTGGTTGCAATAATACGGAAATAGGATCTTGTTGAGTTACTCGACTACTGAAGAATTGGGTAAAATTAGTAAGAAATTTTTTTATTCCTCTTTTCAAGAATGAACCCATTAACTCTCTCTCTCTCTCTCTCTTATCATTTTTCTTTATTTTATGTATGTTTAATGTTCATGTTGTTAAACGTAATTTTTTTGGCATGATCTTGTGGGTATTCTAGAACTAGGTTACTTTGGTTCTTATTTATTCGACCTCTCTCACCCCTTTTTAGTTGTTTGATTTGTCTAAGGAGATTAGGGTTTCTTATTTTTGGGTTCCTTGTTGAGAGGAAACTATTCATGGTCATGTTCTAGGATTCCTTGTGGAAGTTGGTCCAATACCTTGTATTCTTGCTTGGTTGGTCTAAAAGAATCTTTTCTTGATGGCTTGTAATGGAGAAAATTATTTTTTCTGGGGTTTTGGAAAAATCTTGTGATAGAATCGACCTGTAGAATTTTTCGCTATCGTCGACCGCTAGCATCTTTAAATACTACCGACCGGTATCATTTTGGATACTATCAACCAATAGCATCGTTGGATGTTATTGACTGGTAGCATTGGTATAACTGGTGACTAGTAGCTCTGGATAGCATCACGAGATTCTACCGACCAGTAGCATCAAGGGATGCTACCAGATTGTAGAATTAAAGGATGGTACCGACAGGTAGCATCAAGGGATCCTACCTACTGGTAGCATTGAAGGATGCTACCGACTGGTAGCATCAAGGGACATGATACCAGCCATTAGCATCGAAGGATGCTACCAACCGGTAACATCAAGGTATGTTACCCTCTGGTATAATTGATGGATGTTACTTACTGGTACCATCAAGGGATGCTACCATCCAGTAGCATCACAGGATGTTATCGAGTGGTAGCATCAAGGGATTCTACCAACCGGTAACATCAAGGGATGATACCACCTAAAAACATCAAAGGATTCCACCGACCGGTAGTATTAAGGGATGCTACCAACCAATAGTATCATTGGAATCCATTGACCGATAGCATAAGGGGACACTACCGAGTGGTGGCATTGAGGGATGGGGGTCGACGGGGGCATTTCACCATGTATCGGTCGGTTGCATCATTTTTTGTATCTACAAGAAATATATTACTACTTATCGACTGGATTTTTCCAAGAGGGTGTAGTTGTATACATTTATTCTATACTTATGAGAATTGGGAGTAAAAAATATTGAATGAAATGAGTCTTCTATTGCAAACTGTTTTATCTAGAATTATGTTGTTGTGAGAACTAGTTCTATGATATAATGGTGTAATATTTTAAAGAAAAGTTATTCTTATTTTTGGTAATATGATGTATGAATTTTTTCCTAAATTATGAATGGATTACAGATGATGAGAATGCCTCTAATTGACTTACTATTGTTATCTCAACATTTGGGAAGATGGAAATGGTATGATTTCTTGGATATTTTGCATATATGTTATAATGTGATAAATTACATGGCTGATGAGAATGACAGTTCATGCCAGTTCATTATAAACAGACCATCTTTTACCCTCTCTATCTTCTATAGATGATGAAGATGAGCCATTTATCGTGAAAAGGGAAAATTTAGAACATGCTTAGCATTCTGTTGTTGATGCTTAAGTTAAATTCATTGTACTTAAATATATGACTTTTTTAAAAGAAAATTATACGTTGTTGTCATATTTAAGATGAGGAAAAGGGTATTGATGCCTATTGTAAAGGAAGTATTACTGTTGGAAATTCATAGTGTATATGGAATTATTATTATTTAATAAATATGATGTGATTGCTAAAGAATTGAAATGTTATGAATGGAAACATGGATGATGGTTATAATATTATGCTATTATCCAGACTAGTTGACAAATATTTATTTTTAAGAATGAATCATTATAAGATGAGATTTAGGTTCCTTAGTATGAAGGGAGAATGAGATAAATGCATCTATAGTACATATAATAATGTGAGAACATTTAATTAGTTTATGGCAATAGGAACAAGGAAGCAACATACTATATGTGTCATAGGTGACTATATAGTAAGAAAAATTGTAAGTTAACTTAATGACGATTTAAGTAGTTAGGTTTACTACATGGTTACATTTTGTAATTTTCATAGACTATTATGATATGATCTCTTAAGAACTGATTAATTCATGGGTCAACTTAATGGTATACCATTGTAATTAAGTGGTACTAAAGTGACTTTTTATCCACGTGGACGGGACATAGACCTTATGTGTAAACTAGTAATAATAAATTACAAAGCTAAATTATTCAAATCTAGATATATAATTAAATTGAAGTGGTGAGAGGACAATTTTCGATTGATGAGTGTGTTGTCACAAGACTGATCATGCATGCATATCTCAACATAAATTTTGAAAGAGTAGTGTAAGTTGTTGATTACACTGTTGAGATTCACCAAGTTCCCAATTGAAGTGTCAAATGCTAAACAGAATTCAAGTAACTGAATCCCTGGTAGACACTAGGAGTTGCACTTTATCATCAAAGTATGTTTCAAGTTTAACCAATTATATACTTATATACACGCTCTTAAAATATTGTATTATGGGGGATCGGGAAGATCTAGCTGACCCATATAGCTAAACATGGTTATTTTGATGTTATCAGATGGATTGAATCTTAATAAATGCTAGATCTAAATATTTTGTATTTAAATCATGGAAGCCATAAATTTTGTATGGGAAGGATATTTTTCAAAAAAATATTCCCATTTTGAAGCATTTTTAAGAGTGTGGTGTGTTACATCAAGGGTGATGTGGGCGTGGTGTCAGCGGACACATGGAGTGGTCTAAGGATAGGTTGACCATGCAGTCAACTCATTGGTCCAAACAAAATAGTGATGTCAGTGGCATCAAACCCACAACCCATCCAAACTAATTCAGGTGCCTTAACCAACTAGCCCAAACTCAGTGATTTGGTAGATAATTTGTGGATATGGGCTATACCATATAACTCAAGTTACTTAAGCCTTTTAAATCCACCCCTCCATAACACACAATTGCATAGAATTTTGTCAATTCTAGAGCAAAGAAGAAAGGAGAATATTTTGAGAGTGATTGTGAGGAAATTTTTAAGACCTATTTAATACGAAAATTTGTATTTCAGGGGTTAATTAATTATTATTAACCAGCCATAACATTGTAAAGGTCCTTTGAGCCTTGAGTCTTCTCGTGTGGAGCTAAAATTTTGTTGCAGATTCATTACACACAGGAGAAGAATATAAAAGCTTTAATTCTGTATGTTGGGTGTTGGAGGCCAAGTTCATGCTACTTAGAGGCCATGGAGAGGATCGATTAATAAGATTCACGATACTTCGACTTAGCTGTGGGAAGTATCAAAGTTGGAAATTTGTGTAGGAATTGAACACTGAGCTTCCAAGACTTGTCTGAGATAATTGGATTTGATTGGCACTAGATTCTAGTGGTATTGACATGTTCATTATAAGAATTATAAGTTCCTATATTGTACTTGCATATTTTTTTATAATAAATCAGTTTAACTATTGGTGAACCTGGAGATGTAGGCATTTTGGCCAAACTCCATTATCAAATCGATGTAGTTTATTTCAATTAAATTTTTAGAGTAAAATTGGTACTAGATTAATTTTCCTATAGGGATCTGTTGGTCAAGGGAAAAAAATTCCAATTTTTAGATCAAGTTTGGTATTAGAGTTAGTTATTACCTATATTAGCTCACTACTACGGTGCAATGGACCTACACTAATTCTTCCAGTGGCCCATAGTGCTCATTACTCTAGTAACGATGATACAGATGGTGATTTATAGGAATTATGACCAAACATGTCATATTACAAAGTTACATACACATCTAGCAAATTTAAACAAGTGACAATGCCTACATGATCGAAGGTTACTAAGTTATAGAGGATTATTTACTCCTTACCTAACAAGTTGGAAGAAGCGAGTCAATAGAGGAAACATAAGTGAGATATCTCACCATCCCCGGTTAGGCTAGTGTGTAGCCATTTCTCTAAAAGCAGTCATGACGTGGAGTATTGTTGGTTGCGGAACCCTAATCAAGTACCTCCTTAGTTTTAGAGGAAGACTGCAACCAAGGGGAAATTTCTTGGCATTCCCTATACATGTCAGCTTGTAGCACCCTTGTAATAATAAAGGATACTAATGGGACCTCTTGACTTGGTTTTTCGATCAACAAGGATTTCCAGACAAAGTATTCATGTAGTTGTTGAAGGACACCTAGTGCAGATTGTTTTTTATTAGTACATTGGAATGAGCTATGTTACAACTAACTTGGTATGCCAACTCTGCTTACCTAACATGCCTCTAATTTGTGCCAAAATATAAGGCACACAAGATGGTCGCGTCCAAGGGATAGAAGATATATATTACACCTTGTGATACATTATTAGAGGGTAGTTTTTCAGACATTGTGAATCTTTGCATCATCTTATTGGAGATAGATGAGATCATCTCGGGGAACATGTACCTTATCACTCATCAAAAATTCATCACAAATGAAGGAGGTGGCCTCGAACTTTGATTTAATCATGTCCTGATCATCGAGTTCGACACTAGATGGGTTACACAACTAGGAAATGGATACATTAGTGAGCCATCTGACTCATATTAACCAGGAGACCAACCTAGACTAGATGACATACAGAACTGACAGAGAAACTTGTGAAGTTGTTAGGTTTACACTGAGATTAAAGTACTGATAGAGAATTTAGGTGGAAAATAAAATTATTCATATATTGATTGTATATTTTTGAGCTTCTTTTGGGTTCCAATAAAAATAAATTATACCCATGTTCCTATTTTTAAATAAAATAAAAGACCCATTTGGGAATTGTCTATACTATGAGATGTTTTTTATTATAATACCCAATAAAAAGGGGAAAAAATATGTGATGTACTAACACCATAATGTTGTAGTGTATCAAAAAATTTCTAATTAATAAATTGTACATGCACAATCTATTAAAATTTATATCAAGAATAATTATGCAGAGGAGGTGACATCAAACTAGATCCACCAAGCAAGTAAACACTTCACGATAGGTTTATTATCCCTAATGTTTCTTGAAAAAATTGGTAAGCAAAGATCCATTATGAATTCCTCATGAAATACCTGGTGGAACTCTTATTATTCTATGTTGGGTGTATCACCAAGTTCATATTGTTTGGAATCCATGGATAAGAGTTATGTAGCTTATCTCGTTGATGACACTAGGATCCGACTCAGTTCTGCGTAGAGGCTGGAATTTTTACAACATGATAGAATTCAATAAGAGTGTAGAAATTATCGACGCCTATAACATTCTGATTTAACTCTTTGTAAATCCTAGAGGTTGTGCAGCAAAGTATAATTCAACAGGAGGCTAAAAATTTAGGGTGGCAATGACAGTGTAGTGCAAGAGAATGTAGTGGTCCCATGTTCCAGAGGTACCAGAATTGAGCTATAAAAGTGGTTGTCTAATTAGTGGAGTACTGGTGTGAATACCATCCAGCCAATTACAGATATCTCTTCTCGGCAACATAGGGTTATGGATCAAGAGCATAGAAAAATATATTTTGGTGGATCAAAAGCCTCCTCAGTGGGGAGGTGTGATCTCGAGGTCAAAATTGGTTGGTAACATTCCTAGGATATCCCTAAAACTGTTCCTTACGAAAGCACAAATTGCAAGATTTATGGCACCTATTGAAACGTGTGAAATGGATTTTGTACACTCAAAATGCAGCCCACGCAAGAACTAGATTTTTGCATTATATAGCCATAACACAAGTAACAATGCAATGACTGCGCATAGGTGCAGTGGAAAATAAGTCATCAACGTCATGGAGAAAAGATATGGGGGTTGTCTTAAAATTTTGGTATTTTTCACTCAAGAGTGCAAAAAAATGGTCAACTAAGGGGCCCATGTTTCTTTCAGAAGGGGGTGTGGCTGCCGGAGTGATTTCACTCATTTAGACAACTCATTGAAATGAGGTTGAGTTTGCACCGAGATAACTCAGTGAGTTGAAGGTGAATCATGATCGAGTCAGCACTAAGCTAAGTCAGAAATATAATCAAGCAACGTTGGGCGAGCTCATCAGTGAGCTTCTTGGCAAGATATAGAGAAATCCAACCAACAATGCATTGGAAAATTTGGTGGATTAAAACCCAAGCAAGATAAGTGGTCTGAATACTAAGTTACATGGAGTGGCCAAGCCTATTTTAAGGCTTATCTAACCCAACCCCCACTACATGTGGAACTAACCCCATAACTCATCCAACATAAACAAAGGGCTCCACTCGACAATGGATGCCTTGGGACTATCTTGACAGAGGATGCCTCGGATCTAGCTCGACATAGACGGGACATGGTACATGGAGCACTTGGGATCACAGGGCAACATGGACAGTTCAATAGACACATGGCCATGGTGTAGATGTCGATAGCAAGGTAGAAGGTGAGGTGGAAAAAGAGGACACAATCAAGGGTGATGTGGGCACGGCATCAGTATACACATAAAGCAGTCGAAGGTGAGATTAGGTACACATTTAACTCATCGAACCAAAAAAAATAGTGATGTCAATAGTATCGAACCCACAACCCATCCAAATTAAGATGGGCACCTTAACCAACTCACCTAACTCCTTGATTTGGTAGATAGTTGGTGGATATGGGATATACCATATAACTCAGACCATTTAAACCTTTAAAATCCCCCCCTCCATAAGACACAACTCTCTAGAATTTTCTCAACTCTAGAGCAAAGAAGAAAGGAGAAGTTTTTTAGAGAGATTGTGAGGAAATTTTTAAGACCTATTTAAAAGGAAAATTTTTATTTTGGTGGTTAATTAATTATTATTAGCCCCCCATGACATTATAAAGGCCCTTTGAGCCTTAAGTCTTCTCGTGTGGAGCCAAACATTCGGTATAGATTTGAAGGAGATCATTTCACGTTGGAGAAGCATACATAAGCTCTGATTCTCTACGTTGGGTGTTGGAGGAAATGTTTATGAAACTTGGAGGCCATGGAGAGGATTAATGACTGAGATTGATGATACTTGAATTTAGCTCTGAGAGGTTTCAAAGTTGGGAAGTTGTGTAAGAATTAAGATATGAGCTTCCAAGAAATGTCTGGGATCTTCAAATTCGATTAGCTTTGGGTTATATTAGTATCGGTATGTGTTGTCGCCAAATCACTGCACCCTCCAAATGGCCAGGATGTGAATAGGACTTTCAGTGTGATTGGGACACATGGGATCACCTCTCAAGCTGTGGGACTTGGGCTCGAGGTGAACCTCCAGAGAAGGTTGGCTTCCTCTTCCTAAACTAAGTGTTGTAATACTCCTAGTGTAACAAAAATGATTATCTAGTCCTATGCTAACATTTCATGGGGTTTTAGGGAAAGAGATTTATAGAAATGAAACTATACTAGGGATGGTGATGCACCAAATAAAGGGTGTTTCCAGACTCAGGAAGGGTTAATTTGAAGAGGGTGTGTGCACCATAGGTCAACTTCACCTACTGCAACTTAGAGAGGGTACCACAAACTAAGAGACACGCGTTCCCTTTGTTAAACTTTATCAGAAGGAGAAATATAATAGTTTCCTAGTGAAGAAGGATGAACTCAAGAAGGGTGAACAGACACCACAACTCAACTGCATGTAATACACCACCACTCGATAAGCACATAACTCCAAGAACCTGTAATAGAAACTTAAACTTGCACAGTGTACCTACAAGTAGGAGAAAGGCGCAAAGAAGCATAGAAGGATGAAAGGACCGAGATTAGTCACAAAACACACACTTTTATTGCTTTAATAACATGCACAATGCATCATACATTCAGAAGAGGCAATAGTTGCCATTGCAGTCTTGAAGAGGAGGCTTGAAAGTTCTCTCAACACACAAGAACAACTTGCAGAAGAGAGAGGATTCTTGAAAAATATATTCTCGCCTGAGATATCTAACTAGCCAACTTGTCTAAACTGTTGGAACCCCTTGAAATGAGCTTTCAACTTACATTTATAGAAGAATATGTGAGAAAGAAGAGGAAATGTCATAATTGCATTCCTAAATTGAAGGCCCATGATGTATTTATTACAGTTAGTTGAACCACCTGAGAAGGTTCCATCATGGGTCATTAATTGCATGATGACCTAGTCTTCTCAATTAATTAAAAGAATATTTAAATAAAATATTAAAAAAATAATAATAAATATTATTATTAAAATATTTAAATAAAAATATTAATTTAATTAACATAATGTCGGGACCCCCCCGTTGACCCGTTTGACTTGAAGAGGAGGGGGGTCCATGTGGATAGAGTCTCCACAAATCTCAACTCGGTGAGTTTCGAAACCTCTAACTCGGTGTTGCAATCAATTTTGAACGCCACACTAACTCTTTCCTCGCTTTGGCAATTGGATCTTTTGCATTGAGTCCTTCGGTATTTTGGCAATGCACTCTGTAATCTCAGCTCCAATCAAAAATTATGCCACTATTGGGATCTTAGTATGGCATAGGTAGCTGTGAGCTACACAATATACTCATTTTTCTAGAAACTAAAAAGATCCTTTATGTTACAATTTGCAACACATAAAAAAATCCCTTCAAAAAATACATTGAACCACTGGGGCAACCAAGAGGACCTTGGAAAAATGTATAGGTAACAACCATATGAATTCTTCCTTAGTCGTGGATCAAAGCTAATAGAAATAAGCTAGATAAAATTAGCTTGAAACTGTAGTATAATCGTCCATTGTAAAAAAAATAGTTTCTCTGAACCTGGTAAAAGAATACTTTTTATTGTCTGATTGGACGTACAAAATGGAAGGGTATAAATATTGCTTCTTGCCCTCAGAGTTTCTCAAAGAGACCATTTACAAGTAACAAGGATGTAGCATGCAAAACGGCCAACCAGGTATTTCAGAGTTGACCTTCACATTCAATTCATTTGTAGGAGAAAACATGCTGAGCAATATGAATCGTTTCATTCTGCACCATAATAAACCTTCACCTCCTGATTCAGGAAAATTTTATGAAGCCTTGAATAGCGTGACTCCAATCCATTGTACATGGCAGTTAATATTTGTTTCCTGCAGCTGCTATTCGATCTGAGTTTAGAATAAGGATAAGCCTACGAATTTGAGGATGCATTCAATACTAAACAAATAACAACATAGTTGGACAACCTGCTTGCTAGAAGCGTTCAAAAGAAAGGCTTCTACTGTACTGCAACATGCCTGCTGCCTGTGCGTGGGATTTTACCTCGCGACCACCAAATGCTCAGAGCCCGAATGGGAGTTGGGAGAAGTATGCTGGCAAAGGTGAATTGATCAGGTCGGACATCTGTTTGTTGCTTCGTGAGGAAACATGTGTCTTCTGTAAGCTACAATTACGGTATTCCATGAGAAGGTGTTTCTTTCTTGTGAGCCTGAAACTGGATACTTTTTCAACGTTGACCCATCTTCAACCATCTCACCATCATCCTCCCTTATTGCTTGGAGGATTACTCGCCTCCCAATTTGCAACTGCCACTTTAACTCTCCTTGTGACTCGCACAACGTGCTCCGATCCTGTTTACACGGCCCGTGCGGAAGTATCATGTTAGATAGCCATCGTAATATTTCCACACTTGGCAGTTTGATCCAATTTCTCCCATTCATGGAAGTTTGATCATGGTTTACCAAACCAATATTTCCACTTGGCGGTGCTTGCCCTGAGTTCCCCTATTCATACCTCAATGTGGGATTAACAGCTTGGCCTGCCATCATCAAATTTCTGACCTTGGCATACTAGCTCCAAATCCCCGTATAACAGCTTGGACACATTAATCCACGGGCCCTGGCTTCAGCTTCACCGTGCAAACTTGGCAAGTTCATTCCTTATCTCCACAATTCCCACCAGTGCGCGGGATCCCCATGATTTTTTCTCCTACCGAGTTTTCCTTCATCAAATTTGAGGATAACATCAAACTCTAGGTGTAAACATTTCAGCTGTAGCTTATAAGGTGTGATAATTCCAACAAAATCCTTTATGCCTGCCAACTTAGTGAATCATTGAACATGCTCATATAATTGCAAAGAAAATTGTGCCTCATGAATATTCTGATATGAAACAATTCCACCTCTATGAGATTCTCCTCTATGAGTTACATCGTAAAACCAGTAAGGTCTCGATAGAGAATCTTTGTAATAAATTTCCTCAGGTCTCCCGGTAACACTCTCACTATCACTTAATCGATTTTCATAAAAAATATCTTGAAGGAAAATCCTAAATTTGAAGATGCATTAGATGCTGAACAGATAAAAACATAGTTGGACAACCTGCTTGTTGGAAGTTCTCAAAAGAACTCTTACTATACTGTAACATGTCTTCTGCCTATGCACCGAATACTTGGCCAAGGAAGGTATGAACACCATTATAATTCACAACTCTTTTTAAGGTGTCGGTTTGAATCAATTTTACATTGGTATTTGATGGTGCTTATACTATCTTCCTGGGTCGATAGAATTCCTTCCATTACATAATTACAAACCTGAGATTCAATGATGTTGAACCTCCCATATCTGCATAATTTCACATCATCTCGGTCAAACAAGATAATTCTCCCAAGTGGTTGGTTGAGCACTATCTTAATGGATTAAACCTGGCATCATGTTGACTTTGACTCTCCCTGACTTGGCCTTTAGATCTTTTTGCATTGATCTCCACCGAGATCCTTGTACAGTTCCTTTCATTCGTCAATTTTCAACGAGCTATATTTTGCATTAACAAGACCATCGTCGAGCTCTTACAACTGAGAGTCTCTACCGAGATGATTTCCGAGATGACTATCGATTTGACACCGGATTCTCTATCAACTCGACCCTGAACTCTTCACTGAGTTGAGATAAACTGGGTGCCTTTCGATGCTAGGTGATTTCTCATATGTAATTTAAGAATTATTTTTAATTTTTGTAACTTGATAATAACCGGAGATGGGTTCCTGGGACTACTATTTTCATTTTGAACGTGATAGGACCCTGTTGTCCAATCTTGCCATGTGTGCAAAATTAGATAACATTTTTTGGTGACAACAGTATGTTCATTATAAGCATTAGAGGTTATTATATTGTACTTGTAGCTAGATTTTTTAATAATGAATCGGCTCCACTATTGCTAAACCCAAAGACGTAAGCATTTTGGCCAAACTCCGTTATCAACTCTATGTAGTTTCTTTCAATTTTGTATTGCATTTTTTTAGTTAAGTTGATTAAATTTTTAGAGTAAAATCAATACTAGATTAATTTTCCTATAGGGTTCCATTGGTCAAGGAAAAAAACTAGCTAGTTTACGGTTCATCAGCACAAGTATCGTTAAACCCTACTTTAGTTCTATTTTTTGGTATTTCAACATAATAACAATTAACTGAAATTCACCATAAATAGATACATTTGACCTCATGTTGATGTTAATTATGGATATTTTAAAAAAATCTTTCAGATACCCAGTCATAGGAAATCTCTCACCTAAAACAAATAAAGAAGGGCATATGAATGAGTTGCAACCCTGCATATTTATAAATTTAAGCATAAAATTTATATAAAAATTACAAAATTTACCCAATAAAAATAGTTCTACAATGGGATGACCCTATTTTTAATAATTTTGAAAGTATTTGGTTACTTATTTAAAACAATGAAAAACACCTAACAGGAAATATTTGGTAATTTATACCTATTACCTGTCTATATGGAAGGAAAAATGTGTCTAGACATTATGCACTCTTCTAGAAAATGAGTAAAAGACACACCAAGACCATCATACAAACAGATATAATTAAAGGGGGTACACGGACTGCTATGATTGCATACCCCAAGGTAAGTAACCCTTAAACTAGGACAAGCTAAGGTTTCCAACACCCTAGGTTAAAGAAGAGGAAGGAACCCTATGGAGGTATCAGCACTGTGGGGGGTAATGATGAACAAAAGAAGCATGCAATATCTATGTTAACTAAAGGAACACATATAACATGGAATAAGGAACTGAAATACTATATGTTATCATATCATGTCCATGAAATGCTAATCTAACATAGAGTATGCATCGAAAGTAGGAAACTACTCTTTACAAAATGACAAAGTGAGTTAGAGAACTTACCTGTTGGGGGGTGTTCATTGATGCATCTCTTCCAAAGGAACATACAGAAAGAGATAACACCTTTTAGGTGGAGAAGGGGAAACAATCTAATGTTAGCTCACTATAGATGACTTAAAATTTCAAGAAAACCAATCGAAGCAAGAATAATCTCCAAGCCAAGATTCAAGATGTAAGAAATCTAGAAGTTGAGCGACCAGGTGCAAGTTGGCATATAAGATGAAAGATAATGGTCATTTCCTTTAATTTTATGTGATTTATCTAATTCAAAAATGGTAATAAAGGTATTTATACCGATTCCATCACCCGTATGCGAAGGCGTTAATAGGGATTTTGAATTTACACTGACGTAATCACCCATGGGAGATGGTGTCAGAAAGGGAGGAAAAAGAAAGGGGATATGTGCAAAGATACATAACACTGAAATTGAAAGTACATGCTACAAGTAAAGAAAGGAGTAGATAAAATGAAATATACATACCAATGTATACCTGATAGTGTCAGTCGTCTTTCTACGTATGGGCACAATCTATGTTGCTAGAACCTTGGAGAAGAAAAACTGAAAGGAAACACTAGAGGATCATCAGTAAAATAATACATAAATCACATAAATAGGGGACCATGGGATGGATGTCATGGATTTGGAATTTGGAGATGAGGGTTGAAAATTTTTTGAAGCCAAGTGGTGGGTAGCAACATTAAAAAGAGAAAAAATCGAAGGTAGAAGCTATAAAGAGGTTCAAAAAATAAAAAATGAAGGTGTGCATAAATGGAACATGGATGATTAGTCTGAAAGGTAGATTAAAATGTTGAAAAGTGCAAAAAACCATGAGGTAGATAATATAAGAATAAAAAAAGAAAATATATCCATGAAAGGCTATGAGCATAAGCAAGGATGCACAAGACCGTGGTAATTCACTAGGAAAGGCCAGTGTGAAATGGGACCAAGATTGTAATTTTCATTGTAAAAGAGAAAAATAAGGTTGATGAAGTAGTGAATTTAAAAAGGAGAAGAAAGAGAGGGTAATTGATTACCGAAACTCTCAAGCTCCTTTAAGCATTGAACTTCTAAGGAAATTGGGTGTTTGTTGGTTCTTTGAAGATATGGCCTTCATTGGTTTGAAGGCAATATCTATTAGGTCCAATGATATCTTTAATGAGGTAGGGACCCCATAAATTTTTAGCATGTTTTCCTTCTTTTTCATGAGTGTAGTCAAGTTTGAGGATGAGGTCACCCATGTCCAAAGTACACAGACAAACATGATTGTTTTGTTCTATATTCATATGCTACTTTTGTTTTTTCTTGCAAGTATAAGAATGATCATGTCATTCTTCAACAATATCAAGTTCATGAAGGCATGCCTCATGGATTTCTTCTTCCATAATTATGCCATGAAGATATATACGAAGTGAAGGAAATTCCACCTCGAGTGGAAGGACAGCTTCAGCTCCATAGGTAAGTGAGAAATGTGTTGACCCATTGGCCATGTGAATATTGGTGTGCTATGCCCATAGTGTAGGATATAGTTTGGTATTCCATCCTATACAAGATTCACAAATCATCTTTAGAAGGATCTTACTAGTGATTTTATTTGTAGATTCATCTTGGCCAACATTACATTGGGGATGGTAGGGTGTTGAGAATCGATACTTAATCTTGAACATAGCACAAATTTACCTCATTTATTTGCATTTGAAACTCTTTCCATTTTCTGCACCAACTCCTTGAAGATATTTTTCCTTGTCAAATTGAAACAACCATGTATCCTCATGTAAATCAATGGTAATTTTTTCTTCAATGATCTTGGAGTTTGGTTTAGGTTTAGGTAGGTAGGTGCTTTATTATTGGCTTCACAGGACTATGCCTTAAGATTGGATGTGAACCTAAAGAATTAGTATTTGATAGAACTATCACTATCAATTCCCTCAATGAGTAGGATGTATTCATCAGGTAATGCGTCATGAATGGGTTGAGGCAAAGAGGTGGGAGCAACGGCCAATTGGTCAGCAATAACATGGTCTTTTACCGCTCGTTGGGTGATGATGTGGAGGTCAAAATCCATAAGGAGATTCATCCACTTCCCAATTCATTTTATTGTAAGGAAAACATTTGAGAAGAAGTGTTGCAAAGGATCTGTGTGAATGATGACATAAGTAGTTTGATAATCCATATAATGGCATAGTTTTATAGAAAAATAGTAAATATCTAGGCAAACTTGTTTAATGGAAGTATTGTAATCTAATAGGGTTCGAATAACATAGTAAATAGCATGCTCCTTTTTTTTTCATCTTCCTAAGATAGCATTTCCCGAACAAACACCTAATTAGAATAGGTATATAGCAACAAAGGTTGATCAGGAGAAAGGGGTTGTAGTATTTTTAATGAGGACAAATATTGTTTCATATTATCAAAAGCTTACTGACACTCCTTGGTTTGTTCAATCTTAGTGAAATTTCAAAGTAGTTTATTTATGGCTTATATGCAATAGGTAAACTCAGGCATAAATCATCAAATTAGCTCAAGCTTAGCAAGAAAGGTTTGAATGTCAGATATAGAAATAGGTCATGGCATGTTAAGGATAGCCTTAATATTTGTGGGATCCACATCAATGTAATTCTTGGACACTAACAATCCTAAAATATTTCCTCGAGTCATCGTAAATATGCATTTTTTGGGATTGACATGGACCTTGTATTTATAAATACGTCCTAAGGAAATGTCTAATTCATGAGCATGATCATTTTTTGCATTGATATTCAATGAGTAGATCATCCACATAAACATTTGAAAATTTTATGTATGAGGTCATGAGATATGTGATGTCATGGCACGTTGATATGTTCGCGCCAAAATGTCTTGAGTCTAAAAGGCATATTAACACAACAATAAGTACCCCATTCTATCATGAAAGTGGTCTTATGTTTATCTTTAGGGGTGATTTTAATTTAGTTATACCCTAAGAATCCATTCTATATGAGATAAAATTTCATACCCTTCCGTGGAATTGATGATGGCATTGATGGAGGGTAAAGGAAATTTATCCTTAGGAAAAATGAGGTTAAGGTTTCTGAAGTCAATACAAATTCAGATGGTGAGAGAATCCTTCTTCCTAACTGGAAGATGTTAGAAACCCATTCTAGAATAGTCCACAAGTGTGGATGAATTCAACATCTAAGAGTCTTAATGGTTTCCTTATGGAAAAGCTCATTGATCTTAGGAGGAAATTTCCTTATCTTCTTCTGCACATGCACAACGTCAGGATAGGTGATAATATTATGGGAGATAATTTCAGGATCAATGTCGGGCATGTCAACATATCCCCATGTGAAGACTTCCTTATGTTTTCTTAAAAAAATTATGCAATGCTTGCATAGATGGGGAAAAAAATATCCGAGCATGACTACATGTGAGGGGTCGTCATCTAATTATACACTAATTGTTGATTCATTCCAACATATCACTTCTGTCTTGAAAATGATATGGAGCTTCTAGAAATTTATCCACTTCATACTGAGAAGGATTGATAGTAACAACATAATCATCAAAGTCCCATTGGTGTATTTGGGGAAATTACCATGTTTGTGATGATTTTGAGGAAGTCCTATCCTCTTGTGCATATAGGAGTTCTAGGATAGTTTCATAATTATCTAAGGTAGGGAGAGGACCATTATATTCTACATTAATTTCTAAGCCTACGTATCATTTTTTACTCTCGATATTGCCTAGAACTAGTTTTTTCAGACATCCAACACCCTTGCATCCAAGGTGATATCTTTGAGTGTAGGATTCACAATGGTCATGATAGAAGCATGCAGACCATTTTTTACTATTGAGGTTGGATCAGAAGCTGGTGCAGAAGGCAAAATTATTGTAGGGGTTGAAGTTGATTTAAAAGGATGACAAGATGAATAATCATGGAGGTGTTCTAATACCCAAGGGGTGCTCAAAAGTGGAGGATTAGCGAGAGGAACATAATGAAGTATCTCCTCTTTATTCCTCACTCTCTCTAGTGTCGTAAATCAGAAATTCATAGAATGCGTCAATGGTATTAAATTGGGTTCATGAGGATCACATTTGGGCTAAGGCACGTTGGTAGTGTAATACTTCCAAGTGTCTAAACTCATCTTACGAGATGATGTAGTCTTCACCATTAGGAGAGGAAAAGATAATATATTCTTCTTGACGCACCTCCTCTTTGGACGTGACACCAACCTTGTGAAAATATTGAGGCAAGAGAGGAGAATGATTAGAAAGTAGTTACATAATGTCGAACTTGTTACATTCTAAATGGTTGGATATTGAGGTGTGAAAAAAATCTCTTTTCATTTATATTGTGGCAAATATCGGTCCCGCTGTAGGAGGATTGACAATAAACCTTTCATAATGTCATTAGGTAATCAATTCTTGTCGACTCTATTTGTGAGCTCATTAGATTCATCGTCATCTGAATAGGCTAACATAATCTGAATCTTAGACTTTAGATCAAAGAAATATGGATATGGAATACCTTGGATCTCAGGAGCAATGGGCATGAGGAATGAATCATTAAGAAATGGTACTATAACACCCCAAGGATTGGGATCATCATCATGCCTAAATTAATGATTGTTATGAATGAATTTGATACACTAGTATTTAGATGATACAATTGTGTGCATGTGATGCATCCAAGGGTGACCCAACAATATGTTGTAAGAAAGAGGATGATTTAGGACTGTAAGCTTTATACGAACCATTTTAGGTCCAACTTTAATAGGTAACCACATGCATCCTATGGGTTTCTGCTTAGTTTTTTGAAGCATCGACAAGTTAGATGAGTAGGTTTTAGATTATTGACAAAGAATATAAGGTTTTTGATTAGGGAGTAAGAGTCAAGTTTAATGCCAAAACTTTTGTCCACTACGACTCTACGCACTTGAGCATCATGAATAACGATGTTAATGAGTAATGGTGGATCATCAACATGAAATAAGACCTCATCTTTAATCATGTTATTTTCCATGAATTCCAATGCTAAGGAATCATAGCATGAAACTCACAAATGTTTCCCCATGGTCTCTATGTGATGGAATTTTGTGTTTGTGGTCATGGAAGGAGATTTGGGAGATATAGAAGAAGGATCCTCAAATATTTTCAAATGTTGGAGGAGGAACCTTCAATGAAAATATGATGTACGTATGAGCTCCATGATAGGAATATAACATATGAGGGAGTTTAACTCATCTAAAAAAATTTATGGTGACTTGAAATAATTCCCATAATGATATTGTGGTAATAGCACGTTGGAAGATGTATCCAATCCCGACGATGATTTTTCATTATATGGAACCATTTTGTTAGTGTTATCATATGGATTTGCACGCATGCAAATGAAATGCAACAGTGTGGGAACGAAGTCCCTCCTCAATGAAGGTGAGGCTGCCTTTATTGAAAACCAAAATTATATTTACATCTGCACATTCAAAATTATATATGGGGGGTGTTTTGGAACATCAATGGAAAGAAAAGTGAATGAGGGATATGGAATGGAATGAAGGAAAATAGTGGAAAGGAATGAGTTGAAAGAACATGCAAGAGTTAGGTAAAAATAGAGCCTAATATTGTACGAAGAGGAAAGATGAATAACTAACACAAATAAAATGGAGTTTGAGTTAGCTAAACAAGAATGTGTAAAAGGGAACACACACAAGAAAGTAGATAATCAGAGCTTGATCACTGTGAACTAGAACAACATATTAATAACATTGATAATAAGATCAAAGACAATATTTGCATGCAAGATTCAAACATCTAACATCTAATGAACATAATAACATCAAATGTTACAAGATACAATGAATAAGACACAAAGTTTGTATTTCATTAACTCCAAAATGTTTTCGCAAAAGAACACAAAGTTTCTTCCTAAAACAAAGCTTGCACACAAAATTATTTTCTTCTCCTCTCTCAAAGTCACCCTTACAAATGAGCCCCTCACTTCCTTTTATAACCCAAAATTTGGTTACAAAGTAGTTAGGGTTTTACATGATCATTAAATAAGGAACTTAAGTGGCCTTTGACTTTTTCTAACCAAATTTATTAAAAACAACTAAAAATAAAAATCACTTAAGTTATCCACAGCTTCCCAAAAGTAAATAACAACATCCTTTTCTTAAAAATCCACTTTTTAAAATATACAATAATAACCAGTGCCTTATCCATTGAAATGGGGTCCGCCTATCTCAAACATATGAGAAATGGACTCTCCCACTTCGTTAGATACCAAGAAAACTATCTCCATGAACCTTCAGTGAAATTGGGATCTGTCACTTTTGCTAGTTAAAAGGATCTAAACCTTCCCAAAGTTTCAAACATATTTTCTTCTTCTAGAGGTTCATTTGGTCAAAGAATAGCCCAAAAAATACCTACAATTCAAGAATCCTACTTGGCATATCATTTAAATTAATAATCTTTGATTGAGCGTTCTCAAATAAGTTCTTTAATTTGATGCACCGCTCCATTGAAACTGATGAGAAATTATTAGTGGGAGTGTACATGTCCTTAAACAATTGTGAAAATTTCTCTTCCACCTGTTCTTATGAACACCTTTAATTATGTTCATTTACGAGGTTGCAAGGGATATCAGCTATGAATTCTTGAATCAAGGCGAGTGAAGTGAAGGTTTCATTACATATGCTCTCATAATGGATCATAGAATCCTCGAGAAGCATCTTCTTTGATTTGAGATGCAAACACCAAAGAAAATGTGTCCCTCGATCTTCAAATTTGAGATTTCCTTCAATGGCTAAAACTGAGGATTCCATACTCATCATCTCCTACAGACTAGGTAATATCTCATCCAAATTTGATATATTAGAAACAAAAGTTTCCTTGAAAGAAATAATTGGATCAAGATACGCACTGACATCTTCATGGAACTTAACCATTGTTTTGATCGTCCCTTGGCCTAAAAAAAGAATCTCTTAGAGCCAAGTTTTAGTGAAATGGCCCAATGTGTTTATTTCTTTTGACAAATTGAGAGTTTCTTCATTAGGGGCAGCCACTACATCAGGTACTGGGAAAGTGGATGATATGGGATTTATCAGATGTTGAACGTATTCCACCAATTGATTCTTTTCGGCCTTGAGCTAAGAGTTCTAAGACTTATATTTCTCAAGTCTCTTTAGCACAATATCAATTGAATCTTGAGCCATTGCCATGTCACTTTCTAATGTGGACCTCCCAAGTCCAAGTCTGGAAACTTCATAATCAGCAAGTGTCATGGCATCACACTCCTTATCAACTTATGGGATGGCAAGATCTCCAAATCTGTTTCCCTCATTATCCACTATTATTCAAGAAATCACCTTAGGCTTCTTGGGAATGATGTCATTTGAAAGTTTGAAAAGGACATCAAAATCAATTTCAATTGCCTTGACAACCCTTTCCTTTTCTTAACCTCGGAATCAACCCAGGAAGGAGTATCATTCACTATTTCCACATACAAAATCCTAGAGCTCAAAGCAATATTCTCATTGTTCTCGACATCATGAGATCCTAAAAGAATCCTATCCATGACCTCGATTTGAGGAGAAATAACCTCAATATCCACCTCCTGATCATTTAGGAGATTTTGGGAAATTTCTTCATTAACTCCATGCTCCGAAGTGTTTGATATTTGGACTACCTACACCTGAGTGGACACTTGTGCAAAGCATGGCTGAGGATCATTTTTCATGAGCTTCTGAGCACTATTAACAATGTGATTAGAAGAATCTCTACTTGAAGTAGAAAATCTTGATACACGCTCTCTTCCTTCACCGGGGCTAGGGTCTTTAGATTTTTTTCTCATGGCACATTACTCGGCGAAGTGGATTTTGGCAACCACTCCTTTCTTACTTGTTGTGTGTGATTGGATGGTACGGAGGTTGATTGAGAAGGGGCTTTGGTTGAATGAAGACCTCATCATGTTGGCAATTTTTGTGATCCTAAAGTGTGATCTTGAATTGATTGTAACTTGGAAAGTTCTTTGTTGTACTAAGATATGCTTCTTTTAAGAATCGGTTGATTCTTGCTATCAAGAGAAAATTCATCTCTTTTGGTTCAGTCAATTTGAGGCAACGAGGTAAAATAAAATGCATCATATGAGGGATCAATAACATCTTCATCATCATTTATGAATGAATCAAGAGGGTTCTTGATGTGAAAGGCCTTGATCTGAGCAAGTGTTATGCGAGAAAAATATCATCTTCTTACTTCATGTTCGTCCAAACAGGTAGCCCAGAAATCTTCCATGGTATGGTCATGTTGATACTTTGCTCCAAGAATATTCTGCATATATCCATTGATATCAAACTGGGCTCTCTTCACATATGGATGAATTGTGATGAGGGAGAACTCTTTTTCCATGATTTGTGCACTGAAAAGATTTGGACATTGGTATTCCCCGATTTGGGTTAGGAAATGAATTCCAGAAAGGTGTTTTTTGCTGAGAAGACAGTGACCTTGGAAAAAATTTCACGTAAGCTCCATTAATGCCCATCTATCACTGACGTACTTAGGAAGCTTCCATGGAGTACCAACAAATCCACTCATGCAAATGTAAGAAAAGGATGAAAATTGAATAAACCATGTTCCCCATTAGGAAATGAAATTCATGGCTTCTTTAGAAAATATTTCCTCTGTATTCATATTCAGGTTCCGAATCACGCAAAAGGTGAATGCATCGTTGACTCTTCTAAAATGGTGAGAGCTATTTTTGAAACTTAGTTGCGGATAGTAATGGAAGACACTATTTGATGGTCCTATGACTCCTCTTGTTTTGAGTCCAGAAAATAGCTTTCTTCTAGCTACTACATAATTCAGATACAATGTCATGTAGAAGCATCCAGTGATTTTAACTTCTATCAATTTTTTGTGAAGGGTGTTATTGATGATGGTGGCCCAATCTAGAAACTCTTTCTTGGCAAGGATGATACAGATAAACTGATACATCCATGGGTGGAAAATAATAGCAGAGGGTAAACCAAAAACTTGACTTAGGAGATTAATCATGTCCCTGATTTCTTCCACAAACTCAACACGGTACAGTTCTTTGGGAAGCCATTCAATTCGAGGCCTCTTGGTCACTAACCAGTTGTTATTAACCATCTTGCTCCATCTCAGAGGTTCTTCATCCCAAAATTCTTGTGCTGACTTGCGAGTGATATTTGCATTCTCAGGAAAGTCAGGTATGTCGAGAAATTCCTCAATGTGCTTTGGTGTGATTAAGAGGAAAGGCTTGTGATTATCTTTAAAAATTCCTCACCTCTTAGGATCATAATGCTCTGCACAAGCAATAACTAGTTCTGGACAGTGCACTGAGGCAAGAAATATTGTTGTTTGAGGTAGACCACAATGGTAAAGCCTATCCGAGAATAGGGTTTTTCCTTCATTTTTCACCCGTTCGCAGAATTGTTGCACATTGATGTGACCCGGATTTGTATTAGTGATATTTTCGTATCCTGACTTAATGGAACTGGGAGGAATGATTCCTTGGAATTCATACTTGAGCACGGATTTGTTCGATTTCTCCACTAGCTTCCTTGATCTTCCTACAGATTTATTTGATTTTTCGGCCATTATGAATTTCATAGAAAAATGACTCAAGTACGCGAAGCAACGCAAGTGAGGTCAGGTCTCAGTCTCTGAAACCCCCGTCAATGCAAGAAAAATATGACTTGCTTTAATATTATTCATTATTATTATTCTTTTAAAATAATAATAATAATTGATCCCAAATTACAAATTTTTAAAATGTGAATACAAACAAAAATATCGAGACTAAGATCGAATTCCAGATTGGGCAACAATAATAAATTTTTTTTTAAATTCTCCTGATTATATTAATTTTATGCAAGACTAATTTTAATCTTTTTAATTCACTATTTCTCCACCTAAACATGTGAATCTCAATCCTTTTCTTTCGATAGTTAGTGAATTATTAAATTTCCTCTACATGCGTGAACAGTAACTTCTCTTCAACTGCATACAACTATTACCCAGGTAAATGCGTGGAATCCTAGCAAAAAGAAATGTATGGATTCTACCTATTTCCTCCAACGTGAACTGTTACTAATTGTTCCTATGGTTTTGGCATGGGATTGGGTGAATAAGTGGATTGAATTTGGCAGACCAATTTTTGCAAATACGTTGAAACAATGACCTTGTCTTCTTTGGCTGCGTGGAAAATATTTTTCTCTGCCTGGTTTATTACTTGGACAGCTTCTCCTTGGCGCGTGGGGCTTTATTTTTTCTTTTCCTTGGCCTACGTTTACTTTTTTGTTTGTTTGGACTATCTTTTTTCCTTTTGGTAATGTGTGGCCTTTTGTTTTTGGTCTGTCCTTTTTTTTCTTTCCCATGTGGCCTATGCTTTCACCTTGTTGCCCTCCCTTGACTATACGTGGAGATTTCTTTGAATGTGTAGCCTTGCTTTAATGAATGTGTGGGATCCTCCTAGTTTGCTCTGGCTATTCTATCATTTTTGCATGAAGGCTACATGGGATGCGTGAGACAGCTTTAACTTGCGTGGACACTCCTGTTTTCTCCTTGCCCTGTGTGAGCCATGTCTTTGTGCATGTATTTTTACCTGATGAGTGCATGAAATCTTGATGCAAATTATTTTCTTTAACCTGCGTGGAAACTTGTTTTCTTTCAAATACTTCTGTAATATTCTTTTATCTCCCTTGGGCTGTGCAAAGATTAGCTTGGACTATTCTGGCTTTTGTTTGGACAGTCAGTGGTTCCCTTTCCTCATGTGTGGGTTGTGTTGTTCTTTACCCTGACTGGACTGTCCTCCTTATGAAAAATGCATGGAAAAAATGATTTTTCTTTCACCTGCTATTTCTCCTTCAAAAATACATTGAAAATTCTTCAAATACTTCTACATGCGTTGGATTTCTTGTGTTTAAGGACTGTTTTTATCCATTTCTATGGCCTTTTCTTGGACTGTCCTCCTTGTCTTTCACAAAACACAATGGCATTCACAGACTAGTATTGTTTGGCGGATGTGATACAAATATTATTATGTTCCTTTAGAAAAATAAGAAGCAATTTGGAAAGCTTCACACGACTCTTTCCAACAGGTTTGATGGAGGAAATTATGAGGATTAATCCAACTTCCCTTCTTCCCAGGTAGTGGAATTAATTGCCATGGGAAAATTGGGAAAGCAATGGCCAATTGCCAATGGAAATGGCAAGGTGGGCTAGCAATCCCCATTTAATTTCCCCATGTGGGAAATCGGGAGGATTTTTTACTCGTTTGCCAATACATTAGTTTGTCAATCAGGGGAAGAAATCCCATAAGTAGGGATTTAAAACAATTTTTCCTAGGAAAGGGGAAATACGAGCCCGGGAAGCCAATTTGACATCCCTAACAATGGGAAGCAAAAGCTTATTTTTTCCCCGGAAATTAAAATGAAAATTGATGAATAAATTTTAATTAATATTTATTTAATTAAATACTCCAAAGTTATTAAAAATTAATTTTATCAAACAAAGAGTAATTAATTAATTAATAGTTAATGCAGTTTAAGACCTGGTAGAAGGAGTTCTTTCCCGAAATGGATGAAATGAAGACCGGAATGATCACAAAAATGAGACGGTCATGATGAGAGTGATAAACCATGCAAAGTAACACTTTTGAAAATTTTCAAAATTTCCATTTTTTTTATTGATTTTGTGAAGTCAAAATTGGCTAATAACAGTTAGAAGAGGGAGGAATGGGGTCTTTTCTTGGTGAAATTTTCAATAATATAGGTGGACGATTAACTATGGGAGTAGGCTCCACCATTTACATATATTGGGAAGTGTCAAGCAAAGATGGGTTATCAACTAGTTTCTTTGGTTTTATAATCGGGTCTTATGGGTTGCATTACGCATATAGTTAGTATTAATAGCATTTACATATTTGGAATCCAATAAAATTTTATCATATAAAGGCTATATAGTACCCATGACATTCTTCATGGGGTTTTTGTGTTACTGATTTTGGTGATTAGAACTGGATCTTTCTAAAGATGAATACTTTTCATAGTGCTCATGTATGATTGCAGAATAATCAAAGGAAGGGCCAAGGAAGAAGTCAAGTGTTTCCTTCCTAAGATCCTTACAATCACCATGTGAGTGGCTTATAGTTTCATTCCACCAGTAGAACAAGTCACCTTTGAAAGTAGGAAGATATTTCTTTGAAGGAGGGACAGTTTGTAGTGAAGGAAGTATTTGAAAAAGTTTAGTGTGAGACAAAGGGGTATGGGGGAGAGAGTTATAAGATTCTTGAATGTCTCCCATTCCTTATTCTCTTGGGAATTTTGAGTAACTAATGACATGTGTTGTGTTTGTAATTTTGGGCGATGAGTTAAAAGTGCATCTGAACTCATGCATAAGGTGATCTTGTCTCTTAGCTTGTTCAAGGGATTCTTCTAACGTGTTAGGAGAAAAATATAAAACCCTATATTGAATAGTTGGCATGAGGGCCTTAAGGAAGATTTGGGATAAGATTATATTATCAAGGTTATGGTTGGCTTGTATAGATAAGGCCTTCCATCTTTTAATAAATTAATGAGTTAATTCATTTAAACCGTGTTTAAGATTTATGAATTTTTATAGGGTATTTTCAGGTAGCTCTGGCTAAAATTCAGAAATCATGGATTTAACTAAACCTTCTAGATCAACTAATGAATTGGGAGGGAGTTTATTATACCATTCTATAGCTTCTCCCACCAATTCCTTTTCTATAATTTTAGTTGTTGCATAGGTGTTCATTTGGATCCACTCCTTATATCGATTTCCAAAGGTTTTAAGGAAGAGAGTTGGGTCCTCAGAACCATAGTAACATATGGTAGGGATGGTCTCTCCTAAATCCATGATAGCAATATAAGGAGAAAGAGGTTCATTTTGGAATATTTGTAACATTTTGTTTCGGATTGGTGGAGGAGGGATGGGATTTCTATGTGCATCCACCAATGGGGGAGGTGTGAAAAAAGGTATATCGGGTACCACATTTTGAGAAGTTGTTTGTAACATTTGATTTTGCATTTGAATCATACTGATTACAGTAGTATACTAGGAAAAGTCTACTTGATCTAGGATTTTAGCTATCAACACATTATGATCTAGAGAAGAAGATTTTCCTTTGTCTATAGATGCTTCTTGGTACTCGGCATGCCCTATGTGTTCATTAGATTCATTAATAGGGGTTTTAGAGGACCCCTCATGATCAATTCTATGGATATTTGTTTGGTTATTTACAATCCCTTTGTATGTAAAATGGGCCATGTTCATCTCCATTGATATCTTACGAATACTCCTATCTTTATCAGGTGTAAGATATTCATTGTTATTGAGATTTGTAATGACATGTCTTGGATCTATATGCTCAGTTTCAACAACATTACACTCAGTTGAGAGACCTTTTTCTGAATGGTTAGAAGGACAAGGTGAGGACATTAGAGCTTCATGGGTGGAATTAGGATAGCTATGAAGATTGTCACTTACGAGAAGAGAACTATATCATTTCGGATCATGAAGAGGGAATATGGGCATGAATGAATAGCCCATAGAGAAGTTTATAGGATTCATCTAAGCCAAGAACACCCTGAGAGGAGACATTGGATCAAACTAGAAATTGAAAATAGAACTCTGGAAAATTGAAATTCATATGCAATTGGTCATGCACAGATTTTGCATAGGGGTTGATGGCATTGGGAAAGGGAAATGACTATTCAATCAACCATGCACAGGTTTTGCATGGGGGCTGATGGCGTCAAGAATGAAATTGAACTAAAATAGGAAGGATCGGACCTCTATAGAAATGACACATGGGTTGATGGTGTCTGGGAGAGGTTTATACAGTGAAAACAAGATTTTAACTGCACAAAATTGACACAAGGGCCAATAACATCTAGGAGAACTAATTTTTAGGGTTTTTGGAATTTTTAAAACTGAAACAAGACAAAAATGAAAAGTGGGTGTTTTTAAATATTTTTTCTTGATTAGAAGGGAAACAATACGATTCACATTAGGTTCACCAAGGATGTATGGCAGATAAAAAGGTTTCTAAACATTGTACACTCTTATCATCCGTTTAAACAAGGTTTTTAAGGAAACGCTTAAAGGACACGCCAAGACTGCCATACAAATGGATAGAACCTCTAACCTCTATGATCGCATACCCTAAGGGAAGTAACCCTTACACTAGGGCAAACTAATTTTTCCAAGGCCTTAGGTTGAAGAAGAGGAAGGAACCCTGTGGAGGTATCAACACTATAGGGGGTAATAATAAACAAAAGAAGCATGTAATATCTATGCTAACCAAAGGAAAGTATGTGATATGGAATAAGGAACTAAAATACAATATGTTAACCTAGCATGTCCATGAAATACTAAGCTAACATATAGTATGTAACGAATGTAGGAAACTACTCTATATAAAATGAGAAAGTGAGTTAGAGCAATTACCTATTGGGTTGAAGTTGTTTATGCATCTATTTCCCAAAGGACCATACACAAAGAGAGAACAACTTTCAAGTGGATAAGGTGAAACAATCCAGTCCTAGGTCAAAATAGATGACCCAAAAGTGCAAGCAAACCAATCCAAGCAAGAAGAATCTCCAAGCCAAGAGTCAAGATGTAAGAAATCCACAAGCTGAACGAGTAGGTGCAAGTTGGTGTAGAAGAGAAAAGCTAATCACGAGTTCCGTGGATCTGATGTGATTATTATAATGTGTAAATGGGAATTGAGGTATTTATATCGACACCATATCCCGTGGGCGAAGGCATCAGCATGGATTTTGAATTTTCACTGACACAATCGCCTATGGGGATGGCATCAAAAGGGGAGGAAGAAGCAAGGGAAGATATGCAAAGATTCATGAAGAATAATAATGATGCAAAATTAAATAAGAGGGGTCATGAGCAAGAAAGATGCCAGAAGAATGTGAGGAAAATAAGAAGAATATGAGCAAAAGAAACATATAAATGGGACCAAAAGTTGTTCTCACTTCATGTATCATCCCTAACCCAATGGGTACGTGAATAACCATACCCCTATCCTAGGATGAGCCCCTTAAGGCACCATTTCCATAGATAGATACATTAGCAACCTCTAACCTGAAAAAAAAATTGTTAGTAGCAAGTATGAAAATAGAACGCATAAAATTTTAGGTGTATACACTATCTACATGGAAATATTTGAGTTCAAACCTATATTTGTTTTTTGACTATTTTCCATGTAAATTGGGTTCTATACCCTTCTTACAACTAACATTTCAAACACTCGAGAAAGGAACATGAATTTACAATTCCATGGTCAGGGATACCTATCTAAAATGAAAATATCATTTCACACTTTTACCAAATAAGTTCCATAAGGAATTACAGATTTCTATTATGGTGGAAATGTGAAAAACCATTTCACATCCATAATTGAATTATATAATATGTAAATGTCCCTATTAGGGTGTTAAACACAATATTATTAGTTTAAATTCCATATCTATCCATATCCCTTGGATTTGGAAAAGGTGTATGATAGACGATGTGTGTATACATATATATGTGTATGTATACATATTTATGGTAATTTTGTGTGTTACTTTTGCCAAATGGTCATATTTTTTACAAAAAATTGATCGACCAATTGGAAAATTTTCAAATTAATATTTTCCACTTTTTTAATATTAAATTTATATATTATGAATCTTTACATATTCAATCATCATGATGTTGAATATTAGAGTGTGATATGAAATGTTGATTAAAAACTTCTACACAAGTTTTTCCAAAAGCTCAAATCCTATTGTAATGGGTTGTGAAACTCTTTTTTAAAAATTTTGTGAACACAAAAATATATTAGATGTATTTCTTGTTTGGTTGATGTATTGACATTCAACCTGCAAATGATTTTTAGTTACTATATATAGGTATGTTTCAATAGGCCCACTTTATGTCTATCTAGCAACATTTGCTTTAAAAGTATTAATGCTTTATCAAGAACACTATTTTATTTGTATCATGTAATCATCATAGTCAATGAGACTATGTCTGTATTATGCTATATACAATCATTCCTATTAGGGTGTTCATTACAATGTTATTATTTTTTGAAGTCTGTGTCAAATTACATTCAATGGATTTACAAAATGTATGTGATAGATGGTGTGTTGTTACATACAAGTGAAATAATGTAAAATTTAAACCATGTAACTTCATTATTTCCTGGATGAATTTCCAACTAATTATTGACAAATGAACTCAAACTAGTTGCATGATAAAGTTTGTGAGCATGCACCAAACCTATGTAGTTGTTATACATGTTGGCATGTCTAGAAAAGGTTGATCATTATAACTCTAAAACTACCATTTTATGTAAATTTGGAAATGATTGCAATTCATGTGGCCAATATTTAATTAATTTATAAAAGAATCTTATCTATTTTATTAGTTTATCTAGAAATTCATAGGGCATAATGATTTTAGAGTTGTAGAAGCTATTCCAAGAGTTATGTTAATATTAGCCCCATTGGTATAACACGGTGTTTAAAAAATAAGAACCTTGCTTATTTTTGGGTCATTAGTTATAAAAAATAGATACTTGTTTTCTCGAATGTTGTTCAGTAAATTTTACACCTTGATGTCTTGAAGATCATTTAGATTGATTATGTAGATCAAATCCATGATTTTACATTTCAAATTGTTCAAAGACTTGACCATTTTTTACCTTGATCTATCCTTGGGATCAAAATTCACGCATACAGTATGCCACAAACCAAAGGAGCATTATAACATAGAAAATTGGCAAATATTCACAAGGGAAAATTTTTAAAAAGTCCAAAGGTTACACAACATTGGTAGGCCACATAAGCTATAAAATATACAAAATATTGAAAATCCGTGGAAGATTGAAAAGATGCGGAAGTTAGGAAACCCACGGAATTTAGTAAAGTCGCAACAGTTAGAAAAAACATGGACCATTGAAAATCTTTGGAAGCTTGAAAATCCATGGAAGTTAGTTTAGCCATAAAAGCTTTAAAATCCATGGAAGTTAGAAAAACCATAGAAATTAGAAAAGTCGTGGAAGTTATAAAAACGGCAGAAGCTTGAAAAAGTTGGGGAAGTTACAAAATCCATAGAAGTTAGAATATACATAGATGGAAGAAAAAACACAGAAGGAAAAAAGTTTGTGGAAGACTTCATGATCCAATTAGATGTGGACTTGTGTTAAATGCAATAAATAACCCAAAAATATTCAAATGGCTATAATTTTTTTATCCAAGAAACCAAATAAGACAAAATTGGTATCGTTAGAAAGATATTGAGGATCTCTACATGCTTAAAGAAGTTTTATGTCACAATCTATCTTATTTAATGATTTGATTAAGTTCCCACATCAATTTTTGGGTATGAGGTTGTGACACAAACATGAGCCTTTTTTGTTCATATATTTTGATTCAGAGCTCCATTTGACAAGAAACCAGTCTCATTGGAAGAATTTTCAGAGGGAATCACTCTAAGATAATTTTTAGAGGAAATTCTAGAGATACTTGGGATATTTTAATGGCTGAGTTTTGGACCGTTTTAAAGCTATTTATTCAATCAATTGATGCCCAAATCAGTTACAAATACTTTTATGAGATTCTTTTTATCTCATGATGCTTATTGGATGTATATTCTTGTCATGCCCCCACAAAAATGAAGAGAATGGGTTGAATGTTCTCTTTAATAATAAATGTGTTTTCATCATTAGTCCAAAGCATGATTATAACCAAAAACAATCATTTGGCAGCTCATATTTTATCTATCTCCCCTGATCTCATGCACATCCATTGATATAATTTAGAGTTCATCCACATAAAAAAAAAATTGAAGGTTTTCTTGGAAGTAAAGGCACCCCCCTAGGTGTAGATCATCATGTTATTGGTAAATTACCTTCTAATCTAGTTTTAGGATAGTTTAAAAGGGTCAAACAAGTTAAGCATCTCCCATGGAATCTTTAGATCGCTTCTCATTTCTTCTCCTTCCATAAATGTAATGAGTTTCATAAGGGAAACCATCCTCTCTTAAATGTAAAGAAACTCCTCCCAATTGTTTTTTTAGTGTTCTGAGTTTTTGTAGATCCTTGTGTTGAATTGTGTGATGCATTAATTACCTTCTCAATGACTATGAGATATTTTTTATTTCTTAAGAAATAATATCTAGTTGGTTTTGATTCATATATATTATTTTTCTTGTTTTAGTGCACCTTACCATTCTCTATTGTTATTTTATGGTGTATATTAGTTATATCTATATAATTTTAGTATGGTGTCTCATTTATACAAAGGATTTAAAAGTTGTTATAATTTAGTGTGGAATGTGGCTCATATTTTCCCCTTCATCACTGTGTTTTCCCTTTTTTCCTTGATCTTAGGGAGATTGATCCCTTCATACTCTACTGTATCACCATTCTTATTTTAAAAATTGGTACTCTTCCTCCCTTAACTTTGTAATTTTTTTAGTTAGATTATTGTAGTTTTTAACCTAGAGCTTTTAAAGAAATGAACTAGCCTTAGTCTGGAGGTTTATCTCAAGGTTTAAGGTCCCACACCTTATATATACTCCCATTGTTGTTGTAGAGACGTTCAGATACTTAAATAGTTACATAAATTAGAAGTCTACACACAATTCTCTACCATAGTTTTTGACATTCCCGGTGGGAGATTATATCCATTTTTTTTATATATTCTAAGGTTTCTTTGTTTCTCTTGGATGATATTATAAAATATAGCTAAGTTTGGTGTTGTATTATCTCATTTTTTATTATAAACCTATTTTTAAAGAATGGATGACTCTATAAGATTTGATTGGTAAAGTCTAGCTTCCCTCTGCTTATGAGAAGGATCAACAAAAGAACTAGTGCTTCTAAAGATCCTGCTGAGCTCTTACATTTATCTCCCAAAAAGTGTAGTATCAAGTCTTTGTAAATACATAATATAACCCTTGAATCTAATATATTCCTCTCCACTCCCCCACTTGGTTTTCATTCAAAAATCCTTCAAAACAACCTTTATCCCTTAAATATCATGGATCATCCAAGGAATCATGCATTTCAATCCTTCAATACTAATAACTCAATGGCTTTAATTGTTAGGAACAACCCCAAGTACTTCTCTCAAAATAGTTCCCTATTTCCTAGCTGAGAAACATGCTAATCATACTTATCATCTCAGGGAAATTTCCCACAAAATACTTGGAATCCATATAACCCAGCCTACCAACCCATTAGAGCATAATCCCAATACCAAATCAGTCATGCAAGGCCTATAAGTTAGACATACCCAACTCCTACTAATCCTAATAGAGAAATTATCCCTATGCAAAACAACATGGTTGAAGTTATGAGATGGTGTTTTCCTTGTTCCAAACCCCTTGATTATAACATTTTCCTTCATGGAACAATGACAAAAACATTGGCAGCTTAGAATTATTTTGTACAACCCAATCAAGTGAATGATCAATCACAACCATCTACATCAGTAGCTGGTGAGAGAATAATCTGCTGACACAAGGAATATTTTTGTGTCACCAATCAAGTTGAGGAAAATCAATAACCACAAGTGTATTTTGATGATAATACAAGATCCAAGAAAAAACTCTTGGAGACAAGAGTTTAGGCATCTATGATCGAGTGACAATTTTTTCTAGAGGAGAAAGCTCAAAACCAATAGAGGTTTCACCTCACTTACGTGAGACAAATAATGTGTATATATTTCAACAGCATCCTATCATTGAGAAACCAAATAAAGTTATGTAATAAAAATTCAAAAATACCTACAGCAACACCCCTTGATATTGTTGATAGAATGAAGAGAAAAAATATTCATGTCTCCATATGGGATACTTTGTCAATTACAAGGAAGATGGTTCTATTATAAGAAGGATTAAGGTAATTCAAGCTTATTTCTATGAGTCAAAAGGAGGTAATTCCAACCTGATTCAATATGTATCAGCCTCATTTCAGTAATGCAAGTTATGCTCCTAAACCCCCTTCATTTTACACATCATTATTCATTGGGAAACATTTAGTCCATAACTGTATGATTCATTCTAGGGCTAGTAGAACAATCATACCCAAACAAGTTGTTGATTCAATTGACTTGAATTATACCCCTATTAACAAAGGTGGTGTCTACCTAGATAATATTGTTATGAATTTGTGGGTGTCATAAAAAACCTTTATTTAACCTTGCATGTTTGCCTCACTATCACTATTCCTCAAGATATCTCAATTATAAACCTTTCCCTTGTCAGTTTTGTGTACTTTACTAGAGAATTCACTACTAAAGTAGAAGGATATTTATTATATGATTTTTCTCACATGTGACTTAATACTAGGTATGACACTATAAGGGATGAGAGAATTACCCAATTCCATGTAGAAACATATGATCCAAAGCCCACTGAGCTGAATTGTACCATATCCACTAAAATTGAGGGATTAGAAGATGACCTCTAAACTTTTGAAGTGAGATCTAAAGTGACTAATGAACAAATGGATGAAGGGGCAAAAGAAATATGGATTTTTGATCCTTATGAGTTATTTGAGGAGACTGAACTTGGTGTTGGTGCCCATTTTTATCTTTGTATATGTTTGGCACCATCTTTGCATAATCATTCATTGATGCTTATTGTGCCCCTTCCATTTTCATGTTGTTCCTCATTGTGTCTATGCTTTGTATGATTGTTCATTGGTATGTTGATGTAAACCTTTTTGTAATCTTCATGTTTCCCTTGGTTCCCTAAGGTACTTATTATTATGTTTCAAGAAGGTTTGAAGGGATCCCTAAGTTTCATTTGTAGATTAAAGAGGTTCCAAGAATGATATTATAGTTTCATTATGTTCCTTACTGATTTCTTGCCTTGTTCATGATTTGAATAGCTTTCAAGAGGTCAATGTGCAGGGTTGGTAATGTTCTAAGTTTTTTTTTCATTATTCAAAAGGAAGGAAGATTTTTCAGGGCTAAATTTGCAGGTTTGATGATCATGCTTAGTGTTTTGTGGCATAATCAAGTGAGAAGGAGGAGTACAGAGTTGATTTCCATCTTTCATGGTGACTTGAGAATTTTCAGGGATTCAGAGTTATTCCATTCACTTTACTCCTCTGCTAACACTCCATTCTAGGCCAAACACTTAGATATTTTGTATAAAACCCTACTCTGTCGATTGAATCGACATATTAAGGAACACAAGGAACTGTTCTCGTGTTCTACCCATTCCCTGGTTCTCCACTTTCACCGCATCACTTCGCAAGGCAAAAAAAAAATAGTCAAAATCAGGGAAATTAGGTTTTAGTGGCACAACTACAACTTTTCATTTGTTCATTGTGTTCCTCACTTCCACCACTTCATTGCATGGATACTTTACAAAATTCACTAACTTTTTGGTTGGGTAAGTCGGGCACTGATGGAAGAACTTGAAATGTTCCCTACTTCCTTTAGTTCCATGTTTCCCCTTGTTTCCCACATGCACGACCCCTTCATTGATCAATTAAGTTGACGAATATTGGAATTGTTGGAACAATTCCAATGTTCTACCATTCTCTGATTCCCCATGTTTATCGAATCTTCCCCCTTATATCAGTTAAGTTGGGATTCCTTTGCACATGTAGAATTGTTCCATCATTCCCCAACATCCCCAAAAATCTAACCACAAATCAAATCATGCCACGTGGACAAAATAGGTTGCAAATTACAGTTCCAAATTGGAGGCTCGGGACCAATCAAATCAGAGCACGTGACATCATCTAGGAACTTCCAAAGGAAAATACAGGTTGGAAAATTATAGTTTTGCAAAACTACAAATTACATGTGGACTTCTGAGGTCCGATTACATTTTGGACATGTGGCACTATTTCAAAGCTTCCAGAAGACATTACAGTCTTGTAGATGACAGTCTTGCAGTTTTGTTGTCAAGTAAAGATCAAATAATCTGAAACTTCATAATTTATGTCTTGCTCTGTCCAAATTACTCGTATGAAAAAAAATTCATGGTCAGAAAATCATTTTGGTTATGACGCATTTACTCCTAAACTGTAAGTACCTTTTTAAATTCCTCTCAATTATGAAAAATAAGTCTCCCATAATTTTTCAGTGCTCAACTTATTCCAATTTCCTTATTTAAAATATAGAATTGTTTATGCGGAAGTATAAGAAAATTCAAATTTCATTGGATTTGAGTTCTTCATAACCTAAACCGTTCCATTCTTCAACATAAAGTTTTTGAGTGATAAAGTCAGTTAAGACAACCTCATAGAGAACTAGTGGAATAGTTCTGAATTTCCACGTGTTCACCGTTTTCTCGATGCGGCCAACATATAGCTTCTCACCATTTTTTCTGTAACTGACAAGTAGTAAGTTGCATTGATGGTGATTCATCTTGGAGCATAAAGAAAAACAATAATGTGAGAAAACCCATGGTGTGATATCAACGAATAAGAGAATTAGAAATCAAGGAAAGGTTTGTTACACCACCGATGCAACACAGGGATGCCCTTCTAAATCTTCTTTTGGTGGAACGAGAAGAGAATGATCCCCTGCTAAGCACTTTTTTTGTATTCATGTTTTAAGCGAGCTTTGGGATTTGTTCTTGCTAAAACCCGACTCTCTTGGAAACACAGTTAATTGATGATTTTGAGTCAATGCAAGCATTGAAGAAACAGTTTTTATTTTAAATATATATTTTATTGCAGGTTCCTCATTTGCTTGGTGCGGCTGACAAGCTGAAAGCTAGAAGTTGAGCTTCATAGTCGGAAAATTCAGAGGTTTATGGAACTAGTTGAACATTCTCCTAATTCCCGACTTGACTTATGGATATTGGGGTTGGGTGTTTCATCGGTGGAATCGGTCATGTAAGGAATTCGCAGAACAATTCAATAGTTTCATATTTTCCCTGAAAAGTCGATTCAACCACTTAATGCAGGAACTTGACTCCATTTAAAACATGCACACTTCATTTCTTTGGCCATTTGAGTGATGTCAGTTATAATTCACAATTATATTATTTGTATTTTATTTTGAAAGGTTCTGCCAAGAATGGTGCCAAAAGAATCAGATTACATATCCTCACTAATGGGCATGATTGCCTAGATAGGTTTAGCGTTGGTTTGTTGAGACCTTAGAGTAAGATCTTGACGAATTGTAGTTGTTAGAGGAATCATGATCATATATAGGAGTGTGTTGTTATAGAGTTTCCTTTGGTATAAGAAAGACATTGTTGACAAAGGTAATGGTTATAAATGGAAGCGTATGACAAAATATGCATGTTTTGCAATTGCATGCGAATTGTTTTACGAAATGATTGCCTCTAGTGGTAGTCACATGTATGTTACAATGAATCTTATGAAGAATATGTATGACAAATAGACAAAGAAATTGGAATCCATTTGGAAGTTTTCCTAGTTCACAGGGAGGAGGAAAATCTAGTTCTTCTTAGAGATCTCAGCATGTTCTAGTGCTCGACTCCAAAAGTATAAAGTTGGATACCCGATTATTCCTTATCCTTACAGATATCAGGAAACACTTATTGCAGAATCTAAATAAAGTAGAAAGAATCGTTTTATAGACAACAATGAGCAAAGTTATCGATAATGTTCATCCTTTATAGAAACAAAGGGAAAGCAATATAGATGATGGGAAATTAATGGAAAAATCTATTGTTTTAAGCATTTAAATTTACACTTTCCTGGTAATGCTCATCAAATTGACCAGGTTTTATCCCCTTCCAAGTCTTCAAGATGCCAAGGTACAATAAATTATGGAAAGAGGTGTACTCATTGATGTAAAAATGGATCGTCATTTTTCCTTGAGCACTTGCCACAAGAACTACCATAGAATTATAAGACACCAAATACAAATGCATTAGTTGCTTATAATAAGAGAGAGAAGTTAGAGGGGCATCTCTCAGATGACAATGCACAATCAACATGTTTAGGATGTGAAGAAAATAGACAAGATAAATCAAATATACATCTCATATCAGACATATACTTTAAAGACTCCAAGGACGTATCAGAGAGATGAGCTCATAGGTAGAAAAATTATAGTGGACGCATCAATAGATTGAATTTCAGTCTCAAAATACTCTGGAACCAGAGAGGTCTAATGCAAGGGTTCCCTACCATACTGAAGTTTTTCCCGATGTACTGGATGGTGTAGGAATAACAGTGGCCAGTGTTCTCACAAGGAAAATCTAGGTACTTCATATTGTGAAAAGAACCTTCCGAACTCAGCTGCACATGAAGGAAAGATTAGTGGCACATACATTTCAACAGAGATTTTGTATCACGTCTTAAAAAGTACAATCTCTGAAGAAAATAAGAACCATTTGCTCTAGGCTTCAGATATGTTGCATGAGGTCATGAATTTCTGTATTTTAGGAGGGACTACTTATCGTTTAAATTATAAAGGAAGATTCATGGATTGGACTCTTGGAGAGGCATCAAAAGATTTAAAATCTGCAGAATCTTTGTTGAAGATTATTTTAGGTGACAAGAGAGGTATTGACATATTTGTGAAGTTCCTCTAACCTTGGAGGATTCAGAAAATTTTATTGGTAAACATTTGAAATTGAAGGGAGATGATAAATTATAATGTAAATGTGATTAATTAATTCATTTATTGAATTCATTAAAATATGATAATTCTGAAAACTATTATGTAAATTCAAGTTAAGTCAACTTGAGAATTGAGGTTAGATGAGTTAGGTTAAAAAGTAGTTTTATAACTACTTTTTAAAGCATGAGCCTATAAAAGGCTAAGATGTAATTGTAAAAAGGACTTTTGGAACTCTCTCTATCTTCTCCTCTGTCGGAAAGGAATAAATGTAACTTTTGGTACTTTATTCTTCTCCTGATTCTAGGGAATACATTTCCCACAGCTGTATTAATGTTCCTCAATTGTAAAATATGTTGTTCTATTTATGATTAAATGATATCATTGATGTGGCTCCTTCATAGTGTGTTTGATGCTCTGGTGTTTAGACATTGTGTTGGCTGTCAAGGTACATGGACTTTGTACCATATCAACACATTCAATAGGTGATAAAGACTTTATGGATATACATTCATCATTGTATTCTACCCTTTGTGCCACATAGAGAGGTTCTCCTTTGTGCAAATTTTTTTTTCAATCTACTGTAGAGTTTTCTTTCTCCTCTTTTCCCCTTTTCTATCTTCCTTTCCCTTTTCCAATTTTGTTCCCCTTTTTAGCTTTCTAGTTAAAGGCATCGAAAATATAAAAAATCTCATCTTGCGAGGGAACTTCCCCTCTCAAACACAGAGGAATGACACCATGTCAATAGGTGAATTTCCCTAATTGTTGTTGGTCTTTATGTGCTTCCATTGGGCATACTGTCACACATAAAATCCCGCCAACAAGTTTGTAAACTACAGACTGCACTTTGAGGTCTGACCTCCCTGGTCAATCATTGAATGCCACATGACATCTCACTGGAGCTTCAAATGATAAATGCAATTTGTAAAAATGTAGTTTTGCAACGGAAAATATCGTGTCGGGGCCCGATGTTATTTTACAGTTTTTCTCATAACTTTTTTATAGGCATCCATTTTTCATGAAATTTTATGCATTAGAGCCATCGTGGAGAGGACTTTCTATAGAAATAAAATTTGGAGGACATGGTGCAGTGTTTTTGCATACTACAGTTAGTAAATTTTGGGAGGCCAAAACATCATTTCCATAGAATGTAATGACAAATTTGACAGTTGGATAAAGAATGATTGATCTAAGCATTGTGAAGTGGACATTTGGCATTGTTTCCCTCTTTCATCTCCCTGATTGCATGCTTCTTCATTGATTTTCCCTCAAAACACATGGATGGCCATCCTGACCATTGATTGGGCATCTGCAAAGTATTCTTCAAGGTTTTAGACATTATTGTATAAAATTGAGGGCTTTTCCTAACTTATCTTGTTCTAGTTGGAGTTTGGGTATCCTTTTGGGACATTTTGCTAGGAAAATTTGGGGAAAGCATTTGGGTTTCTTTTCTAAGTTGAGTTCTGAAAAGTATTGGTTCATTGTGGTTCCATTTGGGGTTTATGCTAAGGTGGTTGCAACTATACAACCATTAACAATAGTTGTGAGCATTTCTATGTGTCTCCCTTTTCCCCTTTTATAAATGAATACACATGATCATACTGCCATGTATATGTTTTTTGTTTCTTATTGTTAATAGATCTAGAATGAATAAATCTCTCTTCTATTTTTTGATCTTGTGTTTATCATGCTAAAAAAACTACATAGAAGTATTTTGCATCTAATTTTTTTATTGGGTATTGAGGGAATGTTGGTTTGTAGTGTTACCTTGCATTATTCCCTTCAATTATAAATTCCTCTTTACAATTTTTGGGAATGAACATTTACTATCTCAGGTTATCCTTTCATTTTAGGGCTTTAACATTATCAATACATGAAACTCTATTCTCAGGTATGTGTGTTAGAGTTTCAGGGTTTTTTTTGCATTCTTTTCCTTTCTTGGGTGTCCATGAAAGAATACAAGCTTTGGAGGGTGATTTTCTCTTGATTTCAGGTTTGGATGCAATAAAGACATTAGGAAAATATTGTTAATGTAGTTACCTTCTCCCTTTAGTCATCAATTACCCTATTTCCATCCATCTCCATCTCCTCTTTAATTCTCACTATCGTTTTACCCTACCCCTTGTAGATTTCATCTCACTTTGCATATCCAACATGTTATCTACTGAAAATCACATTTACCTTGCATTTTTTGAGTGTATTTGCTCTAATTTGTGAAGATTAGCATTCCAAGCATCATTACACACCAAGTTTTCAATAGTTTATTTGGAAGTGGTTCTTGTGATCACATTTTATCTGTCTTTAGTAGCATGTTTTAGACTCCCTTTTTCACCCCTAGGTGACTCAACACACATCAATCAAATTATTGAAACTAGTCTTATTATCTTTACCCTAAGTATCATGTAATTTACCTTCTTAACTCCTATTTTCCTATGTAAAAACCCATTTACCCTCCCCTAACCACTTAAAACAACCTAAACCCATTTTATCACATTATCCTAACCCCCTAACCTCTTACAACTCGAATCCCTAACCTCACCACTATTTTCCTAACAACCTAATATCCCAAATGGCAAGTGGTTTTAACCATTTTCCATTCTTCCTTTTGTTGGTTTTAACCTTTGTGGTTAAATCGACGGACAATCCATGATTGGTAGGCGATCGATTGTGGACACGTCGTAAATTCTATTTAATCAAACTTTGTCTCCCTTATGTAGTTAATTCACAACCTACATGCAAGGATGAATTACTTCCCCTGTAGAACAACATTATCAAACTTCAGAGTTATCAGTACACCTTGCTGTCAAGGCCTTTAAGGACCCCATGAACTCCATTCAGATTCATCCAGTTACACTCTCCTTAGGATATTTGTTTATCATCTAGTCCAATTATCCATCAAGGTTAGTATTATCTTGTTCTCTCACTTTTATTATCTATATTTTGTAGCAAGTTACACCCCATACGATCTGTCGTTATCTATCATCTGATCATAGGTATTCCCTTTTGGATGTACATATCGTTCATATTTCATTCAATTATACCACCTTTTATAATACCATGTGAAATCCACAGGGATTACCATCGACCCCCCGATCACCGATTGATTGGCCCTTTGGCATTTGTCTTCTTCCATTTATCTTCCTAAACAATCCCAAACCTCTTTTTCCATGGAACCCTATAGGATTCTAGATTCTCCTATAGTCCGAAATTTGCATTGTCAAGCCTCCTCCGTCTTTTATCAGTGTTTGTTTTATTAATCCTTTTTTATCACAATAAACATTTTCTACCTTATCATCATCGATCCCGATCACTGTTGATCTATGTCCATATCCTGTTGCCCTATATTTTTTCCTCACAAACACATTTGAATACTATGTTTATAAGGTTTCACAGACTCCTAGACTCCTTCCTATAATCTTCATTTGCAACATCATTTTCCTTCTTGCATATTCATTTCTGTTTGCTTTATTCGTACTTTATCAAAACAAAAAAAAATCTCTAATTGTCATCAATCCCTATCATTTATAACAATTTTAGCATATCCTACATTTTATCAATATGATTTTGACCTAACAAGTTATTTTCAAGATTGGATCTTGTGTAGATGACTATTCCAGGTCTGTCTCATCTTATCACTATACGTTCATATCCGATTGTCTAACAATCCGTTCATGTGGGAGTAGTTTAACATCATCCATAAACTCACCTTGTGTGCCATCACATTCACATCAAACTTTAAGGAAATTGAAGAGCAATTCAAGATCCTCCAAGTAATATGAGAAGTGACTGATGAGTTATTGGTACGACTACTTAGAGGACTTTGAGATTGCCACAACCCCTCACCTAGGCCACTTATGAAGCTGAACAAGATCTTCCTATACATCTTGAATTCTAGCTTTGTTGGCATTTATCTTATCTTATCAATATAACTTAATTATATCAAACAATTTAACACCCTACAGGGAAGTCCTTTTGGATTCCAAGGATCGGCACTTTCCGAACAACTCGTTATCACATTTATCTAATATTTATTTGTTTAGCTGTCCTTCGCTTACACGTCTTCTTCAATCGGTGAAAGGAGAAACTATCTTCACATTGTCTAAATTCTATCATCCCAAAATTGTGACTTGTCAGTGCATGATATCGGTAAAACCTGCTCATTTTAGTTTTAGGTACTTTTTGCATTAATAGTACCTAACTGAAAACTACCTTAAACATACTGGCACACTCAGTGGGACTTCTTAGTCCCTTTTTCTTTTAGATTTCCTTTTTTAGTTTCCATTTCTTTTATTTCCTATTTCATCTAACATTTTCATCTTGTAGTGCATTGCTATGTTGTTGTTACTTAAATACAAAATTAAAAATTAAAAATTTAAAAGGAAAAGCGAGTCACAAGTACATGCTCCTTTCTTCTATCATTTTCTATTTCGAACAATTACATTTTTGTGTTTGTTCAAATCAAATTAAAAAACATTTCCTTTGGAATTTAAAATGAACACTCATATTTTCCTGATCACATAGATTAATTAGGAGTTTAAAGAATTACATTCACATAAATCCTTTCACACACAACCAAACCACATCAAACATAACTTACATCTAAACACTCCTTCCCAGGCGTACCTACTTGTATTTCATCACCAAGAGGATAAGCCGACTCGGTGTTTTGGCCGAGTATAAATAAGGTGGTGGGTGATATATTGGCTAAGCACCCGACACCCTTATCACCGCGGGCACATGAAGAGAGGGGGTAAGCCCCAATACCATGCCTTATACTGACACCAACACAGATTCAGGCCTCACGTAAATTTTGTTATATCGAGGACTCCATCCTTTAACATCACCTGAAACCAAACTTAGAATGCCATTTCCTAATACCTTCTCAACCATTTTTTACATTTCATCTTTTCTTAATTTAATCAAGATAATTAAAATTTTTTCTTGTGCGACTTGTTTTGTGTTGTAGTAATCAACCATCTAGCTCATTTTTATTTTTAGTGTTTTTTTTTATTTCATGGTTCTAACCAAACAACAATCCCATCTACAAAACTCTTACAACATGACTGATTGTTTCAAACAGTCCTTAGAGAATGTCCAGTCTCATTTTCAAGACATTCCATGTATAATTAAACAATATCAATCACCTCCAACAACTGATTAAGAACCCCCACACTCTCCTAGTAGTCAGTCAGCCACATCAGAGATCCCAGATCCACCCAGTCCTCTCTTTTTTAATAGTGGTGATCTAGTCTTCATTGAGATTCTGGATTCAAACCATGTGGCTCTCAACACCTATCTTTCTACCCAAGGTGTTCTCCTGCAACAACCTACACCTAAACAATGACTTCCTATCTACAATGTCACTTTCAACCTTTCCCAAGTTTTTGACCCTAATCACGAGTCAGTCATTCAACATCTTCATCTGTATTCCACTATTAGTGGATCAGAAACATTGGACCCCATACATGTCATCACTTTTGACCTTAATGCTATTTCTTTACAAGATACAACCAAACAAAAACCATCTTCCTCACCATATCCCTCATCTAGCTTGTCATCTTCATAAAATAATACAAAGACATCTCCTTCCACATCTAGCCCCATGACTTTCAGTGTCTCTTCTATACCTTTTTTAAGCTTGAATGCCATCCCTAGCACAACCCCTCTTATCTCATCACAAAAACTGACCTATATAGTTTAGAGTTTAGTAATGTCCATCCCCACGTCAATACCCCTTATTAACACAAGTTTTATTGCTAACACACATCCTTATTCACAACAGGCATCGACTGCCCCTGTTTCACAAATTCATACTCATTATATATCTCAACCATCTGAACCAATCATCAACACATCTATCCCATGTCAATATATACCAAAAAAACTCAACCCCTTATCCATACTTACATCCCGTCTCAATAGATACCCCAACAGTCACAACCTTTTATAAAAACCTCAATCCTGATACAATATCAATATATTCAACCTTGTAAATGTCAAGTCTCATAGCCAACATATAACATTCCCATGAGTGTTCCTATCCAACATAATATCCATTTCCCATATCAATTATATTAACAAGAAAACCCACATACATATAATCAACCTGGTCCGTCATTATTCAACCCTGAACAATCATAAAAAAATGATCCTTTACAAGCACTAATAAACATGATCTCAAGTCTGGAAGCTGCCTCTATGGATCCCAAAAACACGTTGTCCTACAAGAAGATCTATAACAAGCCCATTCATCCATCCGTACCATACAAAGCTTACCCTCCACACTGGGAACTCCCAAATTTCCTTAAATTCTATAGTAAAGAGGACCCTCAACAACATATTTAAGCCTTCTGTAACACATTTAAGCTATCTTATTACACATGACCATGGCCTCATGCTGAGGACATTTCCTATGTACTTAGTTGGGCCTACATTATATTGGTATACCGATATCCCACAATACTCACTCTTCTCCTTCACACAATTTGCACAACTTTTCTCAGAACATTTCTTGATTAAAATCACCCTTAAGTTACCATTATTGGAATTCATGCCATCAAACAGTTTGAAGACAAATCTATTACAAACTTCATCACTCAATGGAGGGGTATTCTTAATCAATTATCCTTCTCCCTCCCACAAAAAAAATGATCGAGCTGTTCGCTCGGTCATGTGCTAAAAATATATCATCTACAATCTAAATAAAATCATTCCAAATGTTTGATGAAGCCTTTAATATGGCTCACAAATTATAACTCCATGCCCTCAAGGTTGGTAGGGTTAAACTTAGATCGAAGAAACCTAAACTTGATTCCTCATTCAAGCCTTATTCCAGTCATATAAATCTAAACTTTTAGATAATGCAGTTGTAAAATATGATTCCAAGGAACATTTGGATCCCGAATGCACCCTCCCTCAACGTAAATATACACCCATCAAATAATCCTACAATGCGGTTTTCAATAAAATCCTAGCTATATGTATGATCACGCTTCCTCTTATTCATCCCATCAATATATCTATTTCAAATCCCTGTTGGTATCAAGAAAATGACTATTGCAAATACTATCGGGTTAAGGGTCACAACATCAAAATATGTCACTCTTTTAGAAACATCCTTTAGGACCTTATCAACCAAGGTGAGTTGCAAATGGATAACCCAAATGCACCTCCAAACAAGAACTTATATGTCTTTAAACAACCCTTTCCAAACCATGCCCCATCCACAAGTCAACCCCAATCTAACGTCGTCCACTCTCATCACACCATCAACACTATCACAGATCAATCACCCACAGATTCAACATCTAATGCTATTATCACATAATCACCATCCAAACCATATATATCTTCAACGTCTATTTTTTCTGTCACAGAAACACCATCTAAATTATTCACACCATGAGCACCTAGTGTATCTACCACATAAACACCTACTGAACCACATAAATACCCTAGCATTGCCTCTCAAAAGATCATGAATCCCTCCACATCCATGAAATCTACTTCAAACCCACCTATGATATCTTTTAAATACTTATGAAATGATCCCACCATACAAATTATGAAGAATTCTTACAGATATCATGTCATCTGAAGCTAAATTTAGAATTTCAAGAAACCAAGTTCATGATATCCAATCCATCCATCTAAAAACATATCAATCATATCGAAAAATCATTTGAAAACCTTAGTACATAACCCAAATTCCTTTCCCTCTATCCTTGGGCTACAAACCTCATATAAATTTGTAGTCACCATTACAGAATCCAATAACATTCCCTAATTGACACCTAAACCTATCACATAAAAAGTGACCCCTTAAGCCCCTATTTCTAGATCATCAAACAAAGTACCGGTCCCCTCAACCTTAGCCTCGACAGGATACTATGCTAAGATCCTTGAATCGATTAGCCAACGATCCATTGTAACGCTACCTCCTTTCAATATATCTGGATCTTGAGGGTTTAAACCCTCCTGGTACAATTTTGAAGAATTTTGTGATTATCATTGAACACCACATAATTCCATTGAGGACTGTAAATCCCTCCACGTTTCTATTCAAAGTATTGTTGATAAAGGAATTCTCCCCATAGATCTAGAACAACCAAAGAAATTCAAGAAAACCCATCAAACCTTCACAACCCTAACACCCAAACCATCACCTAATACTATGTCCACATCTAACAAATGCGAGGCCTCTTCCAAAAAAAACATGCTTCGTCAAATTGATGTAGTGCGTATAACTACTAGAGCTCATGCAAAATACTCTAAGACTTTAGATAAAAATAAGTCCAAGGTATCCATCTCTCTCTCGCCTGAATCCTTGAATCCTCCATCCTCTAAGGCTAAGGTATCCATCCTTTCTGCTCCACATACTCAATTCACTACTTCTGTATAGAATACCCCTAGTAAACAACTCCATCAAGCTCCAGTGAAGATTTCATTTTACGAGCTTGTCCAAAATTTTCCAAAATATTGACAAGCGATGATTTAATCAATTCAATCCATATCAATAACTTCAGATGATCCCTAACCATTCAAAAGTTTGGTCAATACCATCAAAATGTCTGTTGCTATTTATTTTGAAGATTCTAAAATCTTATCATTACAACTCGAACATCACAAATTTACGTTATTCATCACCATCCAAATCGATGATACTCTCGTTAAGAGAGTTATGATCGATAATGGTGCCAACATCAATATCATATCCTCACATGATTTTGATCAATTCCAACTACCTAACACTATCGTCGCTTAGTCACTAATAGTACTATGCACTTTTAATGACACCATTTCTCCCACATAGAGAACAATCATCTTTCCTAGCAAAGTTGGTGCCAAGAGCCTTCATGAACTCTTCTATCTGGCAGAGGGAGATTGTCAATACAACATGCTGTTAGGCCGCCCATGGATACGTGCTATGTATTATACCCCATCCACCCTCCATTACTATCTCAAATATGAACATGAAGGTAAAATCCTCACTATTCTTGTTGACCGAATCCTTTTAAGGTATGTCACATGACATATTGACCTAATGATGTGATCATTCCAAAGACAAACTCAGGCTCCTCTAATGAATCCTCTACTAGTTCATCCATCACCGCATCAAAATTACTAGATGACACCTCCTTCGAAGATGTCACATAACACCTTTTACTAGGGGAGTATTGCCTCCTTACCATCAATTCTCTTCCTACGCATAATACGTATGAAATTCCTGAAAAACAATTGATGTATGAACCTAACATTGGAGATGTTATCTCCTTCAGTCCTCTACATCTTAAAAAAATATTTTTTATGGAGGGATCAATCGCCCTTCCCTACATCATAACAATCTACATCACACAAAACCATTTATATCATACTTCACCTTCTTATACAATCAATCCTTCACACAAATGTATCTCCATTGTTGTTCCTAGAAAGGATTTGTCCTAGGATGCTATGAACGGGGTATTCATGACCTACTCCTTGATCATGCAAACCTCACAATAAATATGAATTAGTTTTCAAACTTTCTTTAAACACCTCCGCAAACATTGTATCTAGATCCATAACAAAACCAAACCCATCTTCTCCACATTTACGTGACAACTCCGTTGACACAGATGAAACACATCTAATTTTTATTTTTTTCAATATGATTACCTTATGACTACTTATTTATCATACTAACAATGGTACTACTACCCTTCCACTAGTATTACCTGAAATGGTAGAGGAATACTTACCTACCATTCACATCCTTCAATTCCACAAACATCAATCTATCCTCTCCCATATGGAGGTAGAGGACCACTACCTTCAAAATAATCTACCACCCGACACATCTATACTCCTTAAAAAATCCAATATCGATGTTAACTTAGGGACTTCGCAGGATCCTCACGTAGATAAAGTTGTCAAATCCTTCTATTCATAAGAATTGAAGGAATTCGCCACCTTCCTCTCCAAACATAGTTAGGCCTTCGCATGGTCATATAACGACATGTAAGGTATTGACCCTTACATTGTTGTTCACAACATTTTCATTGTTCCCAATGTTAAGCCTTTTGAACAAAATCTACGTAGGATGCACCCTCGCATAGCTCTCCTCATCAAAGATGAGTTATAACAACTTTTCTCTACTAACTTCATATTTTCCATTGACTGTCCATGGTGGGTTTCTAATATCATACCCATAACTAAATCCTCTAGAAAATTAAGCATTTGCACAGACTTCTGAGACCTCAATTTTTCTTGTCCCAAAGATGAATTTCCTCTTCCTAACATTGATCATCTCATCGACCTCACCATTGGCCATGAAATTTTCTCCCTCATGAATGGATTTTCAAGTTAGAATCAAATCATCATTTCTACCGATGATCAACATAAAACATCCTTCATTACCCCTTGGGGGACTTTATACTACCGCGTCATGCCCTTTAGACTTAAAAATATGGGAGCCACTTATCATCATGCTATGATATATATTTTATGCTACCTCATTCATAAATCCGTAGAAGACTGCATTGATCAGATCCTAGGAAAATCCAAGAAATGTAGGGACCATCTCACTGCACTTGAAATTATATTTTCTCAACTCATCTAATATTTCCTTCGCCTTAACGTTACTAAGTGTTTATTCAGTGTTCTCACCGGTAAGCTCCTAGGGTTCATCATTTCTATTAAGGGCATTGAATTATACCCTGTCAATATCAAACCTATCATCAAGATGCCTCCTACATCAAACCTCAAATAGATTTATAGCCTTCAAGGTAGACTTCAATCAGTTCACCATTTCACCTCACATCTTTTAGATCATTTTCAACATCTCCACCATCTCCTTTAAAAGGATGTCCACTTCAAATGGGATCACAACTTTTAAAAGGAATTTGAGGACCTCAAACAATATATCTCTTATCACTTCATGTGCTTACACCTCCATATGAGGGGGAGCCCTTCTATTTATACATATCCTCTACTAGTCATGCCTTAGGTGTTATGATAGCACATCGAGATGAGAAAGGTCATGAACATGGTGTTTATTATATAAGCCGCATTATTCATGATTACAAAACTCATTACACCAAATAAGAGAAGTTGTGTTGTGCATTGTACTTCGCCACTTCCAAGCTTCACCATTATCTACTTAATTATAAAACTTACTTTGTCACCACTTTCAATCCCCTTAAAGCTTTACATTCCAAACCATATCACATTGGTCATCTCACTCGATGGCTTATGCTCATGAATAAGTTTGATCTATAATTCATTCCACAAAAATCCATTAAAGGAAAATCCATCGCTGACCAACTCATTAAAGCTCCTCTTCCTAATAATCAACTACCCCATGAACAGTTTCCTAATGAATCCATCAACACCATCAATCAAGAATACACTCCTATAAAAAATGACACTTTTATTTGACAGATATATGTGTCAACAAAGAGGAGCTGTCGGTATTGTTATCATACCTCCCTAGTGGACTCTATAGGACTAAGAATCAACACGTGATTATAGACACACATGACTTCTCGAGGTCATACCGAGACATCTAAAATGTGATAAATGGGATGATAATGTGGTGGATATATAGAGTGTAGGTGGGATAGGTGTGAATGATGATGAAATCAAGGAGACAAGTTAAGACAACCAAAGGTTCTCAACTGGAAAATTGGGGATTTGCTAGTTAATATCTATGAGTTCCCATCTAACCTATGCAAGGGTAATACGATCAAGGATGATCACGGTGCATAGATATCGATCAATTTCAATGGAACCAAATAACACATGTCTCAATTGAAGAATGTAGGGGAATTGTCCTTCGTCTTCTATGTCTTCCTCTCCGAAGAGGGTCATGAAAGTATGAGAGAAGGTGTGAAAAGGAAAAATCAAAGGTTACAAGGCCTAATCATGTATACTTGTTTGGCCCAATACTCTTCCACAATGTCTGATTCGTCGTTAAGGGAAATGAGTTGGCTAATAATTTTAGGCAACACGGGTGTGGCTCTAAATACTAAGTGGCATTGGCCTTGATCAAGGTATATTTGGTTTCTCTCAATGTTTGGATCACCTATAATCAGATTGAATATTCTAATGTTTTGTTTTGGTGGACCTAGAATGGTCATATGGGCACCAAATTGATAAGAATAGAAACAAACAAGCAAATTAAGATCCAAAGGGACTGAGGGATAAGATTTGGTAGCTTAGGCCACTAGGGAAGAAAAATTTGTGTTCTTATAAATTCTAATTACCTTAAGTTTCTATCTTAAATAAACAAAGCAAATAAATTTCTGTTGACACAAAATCATGCACTTTGGGTAATTATCTAGTCCTGATTACATACTACTATTCATATGATTCCTAAGTAAGAAAAGTACTAACTGACCCATGTCTTTGGTCACCTTTCTTTGACCCTTACTTTCTCATTCTTCCTTTTTTATAATCTAGCTTTTATCATCCTGGACACCAGTGCCCATCTAGGACGTCAACATCTGGCACCCTCGTCCCCTCTGGGCACCCCTGACCCCTTTGTACTTTAATCACACTTTTTAGTTTCTTTATAGCCAGTTGAGCATCTTATATTTTTGGTAGTTGGCATTTTCGGGGTTCATTAAGAAATTCAAGCGAGGGAATCATATAAATATAAAGTTATGTTATTATAATAAGGGACCAAGAACTAAGAATTAGTTATCACCACCTAAAATTACATCCATCAAGGCATCGAAGAGCTCCATTACATCCATCTAGCAACATCATAAGGGACACAAGGGTCAATTATTCTTCATACACTTCATAGGAGGGAAGTTCATTTTATTTCATGCACACATCTATTACATTTAGCTACATACTCGCTATCAAGTGCGACTCGCACAAGAGCCACCTAGGGCACAATTTCTCACATACACTCATAGAACTACATTGGGTATGAGATGTATTGCAGTGCTTAGTAGTAGGTTCACCATTGTGACAGCTGAAGATAGTCTGACCCCTCATTTTGCATCTTTCTTTTTTAGGATTTGATGTTTGTTTTATGGTTTTGCATGTTCATATTTTATTGGAGGTTTCCAATGACCTCGACGATCTTGGTACGAGTTCAAAGTGACCAATGGTGACTAAAGGCAAACACCTCGTGACACCTCACAGGAGGTTTTCTCCTAGTCCATCCTATTTGTCTAGATATACATTTTTTGGGTCTCTTTGAAATTCTCTTGTCACTCCAATCATCTAGTCAACACTTTGGTATAGTTTAGAATTTATTACGAATCAGCTAAGTGCCTTCTTCTCCTCTTTGTAATTAGGGTTTCACATTTTATTGCTTAGTTTAATTTGGTTAATTTTTGTACTTCATTGTATATTTATTTACTGTTATAATAGCATCATATTAGGCTCACGTATTTCACATTTTAGCTTAATCATTTTGGTGAACCTGACCTTCAAAACCACCTTCCATTTAGAGTTCTTCTCTTCTTATCAATATGGCTCAATCTTTTGAAGAATTTATTAAATGTCATCTTAAAGCCCTTAATCATCATATTGTTGAACATCCTCAAGATCTAGACTTTCTTTTATATGCTTCTCATGAGGAGGCCACAAATCTTGCGGAGCTTACCACTTCTACATCCCCACCTCCCTTTCCACTCAATTGTTTGTTACCATGCTTCCGCCTACATCCACTATTCATGTTTTAGTTTATTATCCCACCAATCACTTCACCCCACCCCTTGTTTCCACACATGGCAAGTATCATTTGCTGGTACTTCATATTTAGCTTCTCTCTATCGATACCTCTAAGTGTAAATCCACCAATTGCAATAGGATACTTCTCGTGCATCTCCATATTTGGATTCTACTCTCTTACTGTACACTCCATTCACACCCACCATATCTGCTTACTCACTTCCGCCTAATTTTTTCACCCCTAAGCTTCCCATTTTCAATGGCCATGGTGACCCACAATAGTATCTCTTAGCACTCCATGTGGCCTGACTAGATTTTACAGATGATCACATTCTTTTAGGTAAGCTTTTTCCTCCTAGTCTCCATGATTATGCAATGCATTGATTCTATGACCTGCCTTTCCACTCAGTAACATCTTTCACGCATCTAGTAGATGCTTTTCTTACTCATTTTTCTATCAATATTGGCTCTAAGATATCATATGTGCAACTTGCACAACTTAAACAAAGGGATAATGAACATCTATTAGGCTATGTCTTATGATACAAAAATAACCTAGCTAAGATGTCTAATGTGCTTTTGTACTCTGAGCTTCAAGACTTATTCATTCAAAGTTTATTTCCACCTCTTCAGGAGATCATTCTATTTGAGACATCTCCCTCATTTGATCACTTGTGTCACACTCTCAAGCTATGTGAAACTAAACTCTTATCTATAGTAAATTTTAAGTATTAGGAGCAAGTGTCAGCCTCTACGTGTTTTCAAAGTAAAATACCTTTTAAACTAACCACAAAACCTACTGAATCTAAGGTCACTGTTAATGTTTTCTCTAACACCAAGGAACTCTAATGGAAACCGCCTTAGCGTGCATATACAAAGTTGACTATTACTCCACATCTTATATTATAACAACTTCTTGAGAGCAATCTTATTACACTTCCTCCTTTACTCAACTTAGACCCATCTTGCCCAAAAGGTAAAAATTACATTGATAAATTTCGATGCAACTATTATCAATGTGTCAAACATTCTATAGATCTATCATCCAAGATATTATCGATGACAACAAACTTGAGCTTCTAGAGCCTACGGCCTCTGCACCAGTCAATAAAGATCATAAGCTCAAAATATTTAATTATCTACTTCCAAAACATGATAAGAAAATGACAGACTCCTCATCTAATCATACATATCATGCAGTGCCTCCTCCTACATGGGGGGATCTTGATTTCCTAGTTTCTCATACTGACATTTATCCACCAATCATTTATTTCTCTTATCACGATCATCATGCTACATTCTCTTATGATCACTTGCACATTAGTGCCTCTATCAGATCTATCCCTATCAATAACACCAAATTTTATCCATCATGGCCTATTAGCGCCTGTTTTGTTCCACTTCTTGTTGTTATCTGCTATCCACTCTCACAAATTTCTTACCCAATGAATAACTCATATGGGATTATCAAGCTTTAAGTTATTTTTTGGTCCTCTCACCATGTTGGTGACCTTCCTTCTAGCACATTCATTCGAAGGGTGTGATATGCTCTTAGGTCTTAATTGGTTTTTTCTATCTCAGTTTATTATCTCCATGAATCACTTGTGCTTGAAGTTCATTCACAACAATTAGTTCATCTCTCTCAATGGTGTTCCTCCATCCACTCCATTGTCGCCACCTTTTTTTAAGGTTTCCATTTCATCACATAGTACATGTAGTTCCTCATGACCTATCGCTCCTAAAGAAAAATCCACTCCTAGCTCGCTTGTTGGCTCACGGCCTGTGCATTCTCATCACTTTGCTATTTTAGTACAATAGTCTAAGTCCATCACAAGAACAACTCCTATATCCAGGCATACTTCACCTCCTCATTTCATTCCACTTAGGTGTCCATTGTCACCATGCTCTACTTCATATATGTGTTCATCACCTCCGCATTTTGCTTCACATAGGTCTCCATCGCCTCCACATTTTGTTACAAAAAGGTGCCTACCATCTACTCATCGGTCACATGCATATAGGCTTCATTCATCTATGCAACATCTATCTTATATACCACCACTTTTAGAGAATAATCACACACCTTCATCTCCATCAACATCGGGTGGAGGGCCTTCATCTTTCACTTTTATCAAATAGTGCACTCACCATAGAATGATTTGGGGGCATCACGCTTATTATATCCCCCCTCTAGCATCAACACATGTCTTATATTCTCATCACATCACATATAGTTCTTTATAAACATCATATGCACCAATATCGTCATTTTCTGATGACACACTCTTGTGCTTTGATTCACACTTGACTATTGAGGGCATACTATACACATGAACCTCACACACTGCACATTGTACACACCACTCATTCTCACACGATTTACCATATCATGCATTTTACACTAGATGCATTCACCAAACATATTTCTAGCATTACTTAGTCATACTACACATTACACATCTCACACATTGTGTATCATACAATTAGGACATTTACTTATACATGTTGCAGTCATTACTCTATGACGCACTCTAGTCCTATGGTCCATACTCGACTGATAAGGGTATACATATCAAATGGACCTCATCACACTCACACATTTAATCACTCACCCAATCAATCAGTCACACACTTACACTCTACACTTTGCACTTTGACGATCACATCTTTCTATTACATGTATTTCAGAGAAATTCCCGATGAAGCACTTTCGTTTATGGTTCATTCTTAATTGCTGAGGGGGCATAAATAAATGAACCTCATTATATACATACACATCCACGTGGGGGGCACGTGGCTCCTATCATTTAAACTACATTCATTCTGCCTCATCCACATCATACTACATTTCTTGGTTGCATTTACTCTTACTTAATTCTGCTTATATGTTCACTTTATTACACATTCTAGATAGATGTCTTATATGTCATTATCTTTATCATACACACATGTGTGTTCACTTTCATTTCTAGTTGTGATCGTAGACTATACATATCTCTTACACTCAGCATGAATGTTTGGCGTGGTACCTATTACCAATCCCACATAAGCTACTGGGGGCATCCACTTTCGAACACTACATGTGTTATTATTTCATTTTGTTCATGTCACACTACTTTATCAGATTATACATGCTTTGACATACTTTTTATCATTCTAACATGCTAACGGGTGCTTCATAAGCAGCATTTTTTATGCGGGACTATTTGCTTCCATGGTTATATGTTACATTATTTTCCATTGTTTGCTCTTTGTATGCCCTTGTTTGCAGAATTTTCCCTTTGTCTTGTGTGCACACTTATCTATTTGTGGCCACTATGGCCTTTATTTTATCGTGACATCATGAGTGATGTCTCATGTTTACAACCCACTTTTCACAATCTACATTTTATTCTTGTGTGTTTACTTGTGTCTTAGCTTACACATTGTCTTCTTAGCTTACATTTCATCTTATACATGCATGTTTGTCTTTGTTTGCACTAACACGTGTCTTCTAGCAACTTTTTTTAGTGTGCCTTCGTTTCTACCAAGCACATTCCCTTTCACCCTATAGGGCACAGTTTCAACACAACGATCGGTCCTCTTTTAGGCCTCATAATCCTTCAGCGAAATCATATGCACCCCAAATGAGGGGGGCATCATATGGTTGAATCACTCACCCCATACAACGTTATACACAGAATAGCATGGTACCAGTACAGTATATTTTTTTAGCTTCAGACATGGATCAAAATCAAACTTGGCTCATTAGCATAATGATGTCCTTCCTGGATGCTAGTAACCATGGGGCAATTACACATCGATTGGTTCTTCATCATAGTATACAGAACTCCACACAACAAATTTTACAAGGTAGACAGTCCTTAGCACTTGCGTTTGTACACACCATCTACATTTGTGTTTTCATTCTAGGGAACAGTTAAAGGTTAGAGGACAACGCCATAATTTCCTCTCTACACTACTTTTGTCGTGGTGTAGGATCGCCCAATAAAACAACATTTTAAAGCACTCTACAACTTTAGGAAGTGGTTAAAGGTTAGAGGATGACACTAGACTTTCCTCCATATGCTTCTTCTATTGTAGCATGAGATCGCTAAAAACTCTTGCCCGTCATCGACATCTTCAGGATCCTTTCTATATATTTTTTCTCATCAAGGATCAAATGCACATGTTCTTTTTTCACATTTTTCAGCATTTTTACATATTTCCTTACATACTTTTTACACATATAGATGTATATTTGAATACTTGTTTGTTCTTCTCTTTTATAGATCCGTCTGTATGGGAAGCGGAAGTCAACATCATCAACATTTTCACAACAAAAAAAATAAAAATTACATCAACAATATGTACATCGCAACATCTACACATGTGCTTCCACCCTAGGTTCATTTTCATCATCACTTTTTTGCACTTTCTCCTACTTAGTATCCACATTTCACATTTTTATCACTCCACACTTTGTCTAGTCCCTCAGCACACTTTCATCATCGATCTACATGGTTATCAGGTACACATATCTATCTACTTTATGTTACCGATTTTTCTTCTCACCAACATAAAGTGGGGGAAAATGTAGACACAAAATCACGCACTTTGGGTAATTATTTAATCTTGATTACACACTACTACTCATATTATTTCTGAGTAAGAAAAGTACTAATTAACCCATGTCTTTGGCCACCTTTCTTTGTCTTATGTTGCTCCTTTCATTCTTGCACCCTTACCTACTCAGTCTTCCTTTGTATACTCTGGATTTTATCATCTTGGACACCAGCGCCCAGCCAAGATGTCAGTGCCCTCTTTCCCTTTGGGCACCCTTGACCCTTTGTAATTTACTCACACTTTTTGGGTCCTTTCTAGCCGTTTGAGCATTTTTTTTAGTCAGCCCTTTTGGGGCGAATTACGAAATTCAAGCAAGGGAATCATATAAATATAAAGTTATGTGATCATAATAAGGGACCAAGCACTAAGCATTAGCTATCACCAACTAAGGTTGCATCCATCAAGGCATCTAATAGCTCCATTGCATCCATCTATCACTATCGCAAGGGACATAAGGGTTAGTTATTCTGCATACACTTCATTAGAGGGAAGTTCATTCTATTCCATGCACACATCTATTAAATTTTTTTACATTTAGCTAATTTTTCACCCTCAAGTGCGACTCACACAAGATCCACCTAGGAAACAATTCCACGTGCACACACACACACAAAACTACATTGGGTATAAGATGTGGTGCAACACTTGGTTGTAAGTTCACCATTTTGATAGTTGAGGAAAGTCTGACCTCTCATTTTACATCTTTCTTTTTTAGGATTTGATGTCTATTTGAGGGTTTTACATGTTCATATTTTATCACAGGTTTCTAACGACCTTGGTGATCTTTGTGCGACCTCGAAGCAACCAAAGGTGACTAAAGGATAACACCTTGTAGCACCTTAGAGGAGGTTTTTTAATCTTTTCCATACACCCAAGTGCCAAGAAGCAGGCCTAGGGCACCCGTGAATGTCTGTATCCCTCTCCAGGTGCCCCAGTCTAGCCTATCTGTCTAGACCTACATTTTTCTAGGTCTCTGTGTGAATCTCCTTCCACTTCATTTATCTGGTCAACACTTTGGTATAGTTCAGAATTTATTGTGAATCAGCTAAGTACCTTCTTCTCCTCTTTGCAATAAGGGTTTCATATTTTATTTCTTAGTTTTCTTTGGTTAATTTTTGTACTTCATTGTATATTTATTTACTTCTACAATAGCATCAAATTAGGATCACTTATTTCAGATTTTATCTTAATCAACTTGAATTAAACAGAAGATGATTGATTTCTCATTTTAATTTAACTAAGTTCAATTTACAAGTATTTAACCACAGTAAAAAAAGTAAACTATCTACGTGTTTTTGTATTTTCCAATGAATATTTTGACAGAAATAAATAAATAAATCTAATTAAATTTCTAAACTATATTTTTGGTTTTTTCTAGTTCCTAAAAAATTAAATAAAATAAATCTACAACCACATACAAAGAAATTAATTTAAATAAAGCAATATAATTCTACACTAAATAAAACAAACAGGGAATAGCCGGATGTAGCTATTCCTCTGTTACAGGATGTGAAATTAAATCTATTCTAAAATAAAGATGTGTTCTTACTTATAATTGTGGAGATATAACTTCCTCTAATTGTTTCACCTCGGATTCATGGGAAGAAGCTTTTCAGAAGAAATTTTCTCTTTTCCCTGAAACTTCCCTGGTAAAACAAATAATTTATTCAGGTAAACTAACAATGAAGAAGTAAAATGAAGAAGTGTAAACATAGAAGCTTCCTCCAACTTCTTTCCCTTGCAGATCCACAGGGATAAGCAGGGAAGGATATATCAGTGGAATTTTTCTCATATGCACACAAATCTAGAAATGAATAAGTTGTAATTCTACCTCTTAAAACAAATGTTCTTGTTTAATCTAGACAACAATAATATTCATATGAAATCTTTGAAGAAATGTAAGTACATCCCCAACCTGTTCATTGTGACAGCTTCCCAATTGTAGTGATGGATTAGATGTCTCCTCTGCATTCTTTCCTTTCCAAATATGAAAATATAGATGATCCTATGGTGTGCAAGCTGGCTATTAGCAGGATGTATAGAAAACAAACTGTAGTTAATTGATTTGCAATAAATCAATAAAATGTTGGAGTTGGTTGGTTGCAAGTAAATTGGTCACAAATGTAATATGGGAAAAAATATAGCAATGCACTATGTTGTATGTGTAATTCTTAGAAGAATTTTGGTAGCATGGCAGTGCAATAAAATCTTAAATCTCCAACCCATCATCCAAGTAAAAAATTGGTATTTATAGAAATGTGAGGAAGAAATAGTATAAAACACTTGGTAATAAAGAAATTATAAATCATCAAGGAAAGAGGGAGTTCACATTCTAAAGAAAGTAAAATGAGAAGAAGACTTCAACACAAACTCATCAATCCAAAAATCAAGTGAAACGGTCAAGAAACGTGTGAGAAAAAGCCTCATGAATTTTTAGCACGTGTTCAAAACACACAGTTTGAACTCTCAGATTCAAGCACACAAAACTACCTATCTAGGTAGACTGGTGATTATGTAACTGTCATGATGGTTGCATGACTTAAGAAGAAAACATGAAGGAAAAGGGTAGAAAATAGCTTGCAAAGGCATGAAAAGTTAAGTAACTTAGAATCAAGGATAGATAATTCAAAATGAATGTGCAAGAGGTGAAAGGAGAGGATATGGATCTCATCATTGTTTTGGAGAAGGATTCTTTCATCATTGGATACTTTATTGTACCCATCAATGTAGCACCTATGCAATTTTTGGTGCATATGTATTGCCCCCTCAGAGAATCATTTTAGCCATGAATGGGCATAAAACATGGATACTGAGTATGGTGCTCCCAAGTGGGAGAGTTAGAAATTATACCTTAATCGTTCATCTTTTGAAACCATGTTAATCCAATGTTCCCACCACCTGCAAAAGAGAAACATGAATCAAGTGTAGATATAAAACAAAATTAGCCAAATACTTTGAAATAAAATGACAATATTACTTATCATATCTGTGAGGATGAGAAGTATAGCTACTCCAACGCTATAGTCCTACATATACTCACTCAAGGGGACATTAGAAAACCAAATTTTGGATCTATATATATCACTTTTTCACTATTTTTAGAAATCATTTTTACTCGCCCACTTAGCTTGTGACCATTTCACTCATAAATACAGTCAAATTGAAGAGAATCTAGTCACGATGGCCACACAACCAACGGGGTTAGTAGAGGGCCATGATCACGGAAATTATTATCCCTAAAATGTATCATTTATTCAAAACTAGCTATAGGAGGGGAGGTTTTTGATGATTTTGTAGTCAAAATGACCGTGTGGGGGAACGTTTTAGGTTCCGCAACTTGTTTGGATGTTTTTAGTCATTTTTTGTGTTTTTGCAAATTTTTAGTTTGGAGGGCACGACCTTGTTTTTGCGAGCATGACCGTCGTGGAGGTTACACAGCCTCTGCTCTATGCAGAGAAATGGTTACACAAATGTCATAGCAGTTAGATAATTGTTACTCTAAAAGAGTCGAGGTTGCACAACCACCACCCTGCTAAGAGCAACGGTTATGTAACCGTCACAAATTTTTGTGTTTTAAAAGCTAAGTGTGATATTTATTTTGTTTTTACTTGCATTTATATTTCTTTTGTGAGCTTATTATGCACTTATCAAGTTCTAACTTTATCTTTTCCCGTTGTTTTGGATGTAAGGGAGCAACATTATGTGGAGTAGATCCTGAGGGAAAGAGTATTATCCTCAAATCTTACAGTTATTGACTCACCCGGAGAGGGGCATGTTAGAGAGGGTTGACCTCTAAAGGCTTATGCAAGTGTGATCTGTTGCCCCAGCGAGTTTCCTTTTCTATGACTTATTTTCTTACTGGGATGTGGACCGGAACACATTCCATTTTCCTAGCATCAGAGGGGGTGGTAGATTATCTTTGAGGTTGTTTATAGGATCCTCATAGTTCCTATCATCAACATAAAGTTAGTACTAAAAAGCACCAATTCAGCAGTTGAGGCTCACATGCAGGATACTTACCTTTGCGATGCATAGGCATCTGCTACAGGTGCTAAGAAGGGAGTTAAACTTGTTACAATGGATATTTCTCCTATCCCCACTGTGCACAAGGCCATCATTGGTATATTGGCCTCATGTTTGATTTGTGACAAGGACGGGGAAAAAATCTTTTTTTTTAGGCTTAAATTATCGAGATCATTGGGCTCTATGGTTGGGTATAGACATGGGGAGTTGATATTCTAGGCACCACATACCATGATTTATACATGATTGTTAGATGTGGGGTGAGTTCTCTTAGCCACCCACATTGGTTATGGCATGGGTTTATAAGCAGGTGATCCCCTAATAGAGGGGTGTTGATATATCAAATCCCACTGATATCAAAGAAGCTAGGTGGGTCAACATGGCTCCACTCAGGGGCCCATCACAATTGGTATATACCTTAACCATGTTAGACATGATTACACAACCATATAAGGAGATGAATGGTAGATGGGGAGAGGATGGGATTACATAGACTACATGGTGTACTGCTATGCGGTTAGTTTCTCGTAGTAGCAAAGTCGAGACTCATCTAGTGCTTGGGGTTCCCTAGTAGTTTGGGTTACCTTATTTAGATGCCCTCATAACATTATCTATGGTTTACAGAGGCATACGGGAGGCTAGAGATGGAAAGAGGGGCCGACTACAGTGGATAATTAATTCCCTGGGGTTCCTATTGGCACACTGAGATTCGTACTAAACCCAGATGCTGGTGCCACAGTGAGACCGAGACATATTCTATAGATCAGTGAGGGCCTAGTATAGAGTGAGGAGGAGGAGGATGTAGAGGCCAAGAAATATTCAAGCTCAGAGGAAGAATCAGACCCCGAGTGGTAGGTTTCAGGAGAGGCCTTAGCGGCTGTCAGAATTGAGGTAGAGGTGAAGGAAGAGTCAATTCGCCCTAAAGAAACAGAGGAGTCCATATATCCACATGAGATGGAGGAGGAGGAGAGGGCAGAGGAGGAGGAGGAGGTTGTAACAGCTCCTATAACAACACCATTTGTTGACCCGAGCTAGGTCCCTAGAGACCCAAGTGAGTATAAGCACACTTCTATATTTACTTCCTAGATTAGATGTGATTTAATAAAAACTTAATTAAATATAATTGTAGAGTAGCTGGTATGATAAAATACAATAAAGATACAAGTGCTAAGTACTCTAATAATGCAATACTATAATAAAATGGGAGAGATAAATGACTTAGCTGACTCTAGTGTGATCTAGAACTTATCTGGCTAGTGTAAAGTGTTAGACAAGACACAAATAACATCGTAATTTCTCCCTGTAAATTATGGAGCTTGAGAATGATGTCAGACAAGAGTTCCTGGTACAGGAAAGAGGCACCTAGGTATCAATGACTAGTCTTAGGTTTTGGTGACTTTACAAAGGTGTGGGATCTGCTTTCTTCTGTGTCACTAGGGTTTCATTGCTAAATCTTAGAAGTCACCTAATATTCACTCTTTGATCACCGAGGGTTCACTCTTTGATCACCAAGGGTACCTATAACCTCCAAAAAAAACTAGCTACTTGCATACGCTCACAAAAACATCAACGCAGAGTGAAATATGCAATATGTAAAGTCAAACTGACCCCAGTGGTCACCCAATGAGTGAACTTATGACCAAGCATTTCACTACATTATAGAATCCATGTAGTTATTTGTGCTTGTGTGTGAAATAGTGTCCTTAGGTTTCCCTCGCACCAATGACGCCAAGATAGTAGGCTATAGCTTGATAAGATGCAAAAGTGTGATATGGAATTCAGCACTTCCCCTTCCTTTGTAGTTTATGCAGCCCAAAAATTTAGTCCCTTCTATGGTAATTATAATATGTAGATTTGATTTCCCCTTAGAATTGTCAGCCAAAATAATAGAGAGTATGTTGTGTATATATATGGATCTCTTGTTTGAATTTTGATATTAGTGACACAAATGGATGACTATAAACACGAGATAAGGATTAGAAAACTAGAAATGCCAACCATAAATGTCAAAAAATTGTAAAAATAACAAAGAGGAAAGAAGCACCCAGAATGTAAAGGAGCGTCTAGGAACTAGTGTCCAGAGTGGGCGTTAGTGTCCTGGGATAAATGATGAAAGATGTAAAAATACATATAGATAAAGATCCTTGTGATCTTACCAAAACAAGGTATAGAAATGACAAATGTGAGAGATAAAGATAATAGAAACAATCAAAGCACGTAGATGGACAAATGAATGTGTCACCAATGAATACTTTTCTTACTTAAGATCCATGCATATAACAACATACTTGACGACATAGTGCAATATTATTATGTGCATGATTTTTTTCTACATTTACCCCCCCCCCCCTTATGTTATTTGAATGAAATTCAAGTAGTGTAAAGGAAGTAAGGAACATGCCTGTATAGATTTTTGGAGAAGTCATGTTGCGAAGTGCATATAAAATGTAGAAACTTATAACGTGGAAACCATGGATCAATTATTTGATCTGTGTGGTGCAGGTGGAGATAGAATATCATTGTAAGGATCACTTGGAGAAATAGTTGAAATGATTTGGAGACTTTTGATATTTCAAATTATTTCTAAAGGAGATTGAAGAGGCGGGGAGTGATTTCCCAACCTGATTTATTTGAAAATGGGAGGATTTGGGCATCTTTCCGCTAGAGGAAGAGTTTTGAGGAGAGAGGTCTAGTTTTACTCTCCATCCATGACTGCATCCCCAAAAGGTTCAACTGATGCAGATGAATAGAGACCAAATTTAGTTCTAATTTTGTTATGATTTTGTTCGGATTAGTTCCGATTAAAATATTGTTTGTTTCAATTGAAGAACCCATATAAGAGCAGTATAGAAAAGGAAATGACACCTTATTCCCCACTCCTATAGTAACATGGGTTCTAATTTGAATAGTGCTAGATGGCTTCCAAGTTAGGTCATCTGGAAGTGATAGTAATGTAATGCGACTCCCAAGTTAGGTCATCTGGGAGAGATAGTAAATGTGTTTATTGTATCGATTGATTGATTTGATTTGAGTGATTGAATATTTTCTTGAAATAATACATACTTAGTAGATTACTCACTGAGAGGTTTTTTCTTCCCCCAGATTAGCTCATTGAAATAGTAAGAAGTATTTATTTTCATATAGAATGATTGTTCTTTTGTTCAAATGAGATCAGAGAAAGTTGTGATAATATATTTGGAGGATTGATTAGTTGCATTGTATCCTGAGAGGGATTATAAGATGATCTTGATTGTATGCCCCCCTTTCAGAAAAAGGGTTAAGGGTGAAGAAATGAGCACTGATTTGAAAGTGAGGCATATAAAATGTTGTAATAGTAAATGAGAAATGGTATGAGAGTAGCATTAGTATTGTCAAAGTATGAGTAGAAAGTGATTAGTACATGTGTCATATTTGAATATGAGATGTCTAAATTTATATGGTATGGTGCTAGAGGAAATTATGATCTATATCGCTAAAATGGTGATACAAACAAAGTTACGAGATGCAATATATGAGCGAACCCGTGTGTCATGCATCAGTTAGAAAAGTATAGGCAAATAGTAATTATAGTATATGGTAAAAATGAATACTATGTATAGTAATAGTGAAAAGGTGAATTGTAATATTGTTTGTACCAAAAGTGTTTGATATTTGGAGCTCTGAGTTATGAGGATGTCACGCGTTAAAGAAATGAGTTTGACTAGATTTGAGAGAGTAGCGATGGTCATGGCTTCGTAGACGACCGATGAGTTAGAAAGTGTAATTATTTTTGGAATATTTTGTCAAATATGTACGTTTTCATCAATTTTAGTAAAATTTTCTTTTTTTATATTTTTCAGCATTTCTGACATGGGTGAAAGCGGCAAGGACATTTATGTCCCTTGGAAGACTAGTGCTCAGTTATAGGCACTAGTGGCCTGTTTTTGGATGCTCGTGACCTGCTCTTAGGCATTGGCATCCAAGAGCAAGGTTTGGGTATTGTGTTGTAAAATGCATAAATTTTGCTTAATTTTAGGCTATGATGAGTTATATGGTGAGCTGATTTAAGGTTTTTCTTTCTTGTGTTGTGTTCTCTACAGGGATATTCACTCTAGAGAGTTCTATGTATGTCATAACTTGAGCATGCTACTTGTTGTGGGCTTGTCAGATGCATAGTGGGATATATTGGACCGTTTCGGCCTGAAGTACGTTGTCAGATTAGGGGAAGTCACACATAATATGTCTATGTTGATTGTTTTGTGTGATAGATGGTGCGTTAATACATGTACATTCTGGTTTCTGACATGTGAGATGAAAGTGACACTAGAGGATGTATAATGGATATTTTGGTTTCATATTCTAGGAGAGAGAGTACAAGTGAGGACTATAGTGGATGCCCATAGTCAGATGAGGGCAGCGAGGTGGTATTTCAAAGGTACATGAGTACAAGTAGAGACTGATATTATTTTAGATGCAAAATTGAGATCGAATGTTCCGTGGTTATCGAATTTTATTGCAGTGATTCTAGCATCGTCGATGGAAATGGATGGTGGTAAATTTGGGATATTGTACAAGATGCATGATATAGGATCATGGGACGATGTATGCATGGTCACGGTGTGTATTGGACCACTTGTATAAATATTTGTATAGATTTACTCAGGAAGATCATGGGGGTGGACTAGGAGCCACAACTTTGTTACACGTATGAGCATATAGTAATATTGAGGCCACTTGGTGGGCCACGGGCCGATTGGGCTTGACCCAAGATATTTTCAGCAAGGTGGGTAGGCACTTGTAGTAGTAGGATGGATACGACCACCTATAGGTCAATGATAGATCGGATGGGCCCTGGGGCCATTATATAAAAACTGTATAGAGACTATGGCAGATGGGTAGAGGATGGTGTGAAGTTATGGTGCATACGAGATGCCATGTGGTTAGAGGATTGTTTCATAGGGGTGACTAAGTTGTTCCATGGTGAGCGAGTATCAAAGTGGATTGGCATGGCCCAAGATGTGCCCTCGGATCCATATATATGGTTGAGATCTACCAGAGCGGTGAGATGACCAGGGGTAAGGATAGGCCCAACAAGAGCATCACTAGTGTATCCTAGTCTGGATGTGGTAGATGTGGCTATACAGGTTGACGATTTGGGGTGCACCCAGGAATATCATGAGTATTGGGTGATACATCGATGAGTGTTATTATTTCCAGAAGTGGTAGAAGTGGTAGGTAAGTTGACAATTAAAGGAGTAGAGGGGCAGGCACCTGCCCCCGATGTATATGGTGTAGCAGCGATATGAGCCAAATGTAAGTATTGTTCATTGCTATTTTTTAGTGATTGTTTGGTTATTTGATACTGCAAAGGTGTGTGGTAACTAATGTTGGTTTTTATGATTATAGGTGATGCCTATTGGACATTGATTATAGATTCATCGATAGACACATTGACGCAGAATGTGCCTCTATATGTTCTCATGGGAGAAGGTATGCTACAATGGGTAGACTTGATTGTGAGTGAACGTACCCATTTGTTTGATCTGGTGGCTACAGCAGTAACCACATGTATCATGTCATTGAGTGAGTGTTATGAGGCTTGTACAAAGACTGAGTGAGCTATACAGACTGTAAGAGGAGGAGCCCTAGCTCAAGATTTTTTTGCTAGATATCTTGAGCTACATGGCTGATTTGTATAGCAGAAGGCTGAGGTTGTTATATTACGGAGTTAGTTAGAGAGGTATAGAGGTTGAGATCAGTGACATAGAGTGAGCATCAAAGCCTCTAGTTCTAGAGCTCCCGCGATTGTATATAGTGATAGGGAGGATGATGTGTGATTTATTGTATATGTTGGATTGATGCATGGGGGCTTGCCCTACAATGATTTTATTATGTAACTTATGATTCTGTAGGATATATATATATATACCAGTGTTGATGTCGCATTTATTGTTGATGTGCATTGTACACTATGTGATAAAGATGGTATGTTCTCGATAGTGTTTATTGAGTTTGATGAGGATTTTTTATTTGATATATATTGTTGATTATTGAAATTTACAATTATGTGGAAAGAATAACCAAGTAATGGATTAGGTAAATAATAGGAATGTAAGGTATACAATGTAATAAGTAGAAATGTATGGATGTGATGTAATGTGGTAGATAAATAAAAGTAGTAATAATGATGTGTTGATAAATTAATAATGATGAGGTGTGAACTAATGTTCCTTATAGCATGTGATGAGAATGAAGGGGGTATGAAGAGTAATTTCCCCTAGTGAGAATGAGTTTCATTTATAAATTTCGCCTCAACAGTCAATAATGAACCATGAAACAAGAGTGCGTCATTGGGAAATGGGTATGTCACATGCAAGGAGTGGCTATAAAAGATATATCATGAAGCACAAATCCACAAGTATGGAGTAAGAGGTTCATTGATGTAGTATTCCCTCAACATTCAACTGTGAACCGAAGCACGAGAGTGAGTCATAGGTAATGAAATGGAAAATGGATGTCATCTACCAAAGATTAAGATGCCCACAAGGCATGGATAGAACATGTGAAGTAGCAATGGTATGAGGGTAAGTATCAAATTGGATGATAGAGGGAATGGAGCCAAGAATAGAAGGTGTAGTGGGAAGAAGTGCAGAAGAAAGGGGCTTAGGAAGCCAATGAGGTATTATAGCAATGTGTGAGGAATGAGAGGGTGTAACCATAGGTGGATTAGATGTAGGAAATGAATGGATAATGACCTTAGGAGGTGGGTGGATGACTAATTTAGATGGAGGTGAAGGATACAAGTGAACATTAGTGTAAACTCGCTTATGAGGAATATGAGAAAGAGCACTCACGAGAGCGAGAGTGGAAAGAAATGACACCTTTGTCTTTTAATTGTTGTAGGCGATCATGGAGAGCATTAAAATCATTATCGTGGTGGTCATTTATGCGATGGAAATTGTAAAAAGGGCGATCACACTGGTGTTGTAAGCAGTGAGGTGGGTGATGTTGATTATAAGGTAAATGGATGAGTCTTTTATCAAGTAAAGTTTGTAGAACATCATGTGGTTTTGTATTACGTGAGAAGTGTAATGGTTCACAAGTGGGAGGTGAAGAATACTTAGGTGAATGCTGACATGGTGGAGAGGAAGGAAGATTCTTACATGGTGGTAGAGATGGGGATCATGTAGGAGGGTCATGTTGACAATTTTTCACTCATGAAAAAATGGGAAACTCGAAACTTTGTTTCAGATGGAAGGAATTGATAAATGAACCTAACTAGGGGGAAGCCATACAATTTTCATTATGTTTTTAGTTGCAGTAAGTGGATCAACAAGAAAAATGCAGCTATATGTGCTATTATGGAATGCAACACCTCATGTATGCTGCTATTCCATGCTCACCTTCATCAAAGTTGCAACAAAAATCTCTGAAGAACTAAAGTATAGCCTTGAGGAAGGCATAAATGGTTGCAGACCCGAGGAGTTGCACTAAAAAACAACAGACATAGTTGTTGTTTGCATTGCATAGGTGTTCATTAGTAAGTTACATGGTATTTTCAATTTTGATCATTTCCTACAATTAAGTGTTATTATGTATGTTATTGAGTTGTTTAATTCATTGTACAATCGTTACATATCATAAGAGATGAAAGTAAAAGGAAGTACACGACTCAATTATAGAAATAATATCATTTATTCATTAAGGAAATTCAATGTTTCCCACACAAGTCATGGGATGTAACTTATGATTATTGAAATAAAAGATACATGTGCATGAAAGCTAAAAGAAAAAGAGTATAGAAGAAACCCTTCATTACCTTGGGTTTTCTCTTAGTCTTCATTGCTCAAGTTCTAGCTCCATCTTCATATTCTGCATCCTTTAGTCCATCAACGCACTTGAAAAGTGAAAAGGAAAAAGACATCAGTAACTAGAGATCAGGGTTTAATCTCTACTCATGTGTTATCTAGCTTTCAGGAAAATGAACCATTTGAGATCAAAAAACATAAGGTACATCAAAGTAATAGATTCAGAATTGAGAAAAGTACTATTAGGTAGAAGCTCATGGTATTCACATAAATCAAGACTGAAAAGAAAAGAGAAAGAAAATGAAAAGTCACTACGGAATACAAGAGAGGCCAAAAATCCTATTGTTTTCTAACTATTTGATTAAGTGTGTAGGTACAGGTTGCAACAGAAAATAAACACATCCATGACTTAAATCTTACTAATAAATGTAGATTGCACTCAATTTTTAAACAAAATGATCAAGATCAATTTACAGAAAAATCAAGTTTTGTTGATCAAGAAAGAGGTGTGAAGAATTACATTTTACATGTCAAAAGACTACAGATTTTAGTGCTCATAATACAAAGAACCAACTTTAAATACTTACAAATGTTAAAGCACATGTCCAAAATTGCAAGAGGATGAAGAAATTTACAACAAAGGAATAACTTCCAGAGTGAAAAGACTTAAGTTACAAAGTTCACAGGATGAGATACAATGGATGTAATAGTTCAAACACAACTCAAGTCAAGAAACATTGAAGGAAAGAATTCATCAATATCCACCTATGTGCAACAAAGTACAACTTTAGGATAAATATCAGTTTTAAGCAAGCATCAACTATTAAAAATGAAAAATTATCCTTGGCATTATTATATCAGAAAACTGATACAACTGGAGGCAATCATTAGAAAGCTAAAATTGTAGCTAGAGAACAAATTATCATGACCTCAACTAGGTGATTTTTCAATTACAGAAGCAAAATATCAGGAGTTATTAAAAAGGAGCTTACCGAGCATATTTTCCTATCACAGTAAATGATTGAAACCCATCTTTTTCAGGTATTACGAATATCATCGAATAATACAAATATCAATTCAACAAATGACCATAACAGGAGAGATTACTATAGATACTTCTAGTACTCATTGAATAACTAAGAATGTAGAATACAACAAATATGTGAAAAGTTCCCCATAATCATGAATCACCATGGCTTTAATCAAGTTATGAAACAAGAGCTCTAAATATTAATGAGAAACAAATAGGCCTAAAGAAGCTTGACTCAGTAGCATGAAAAGATGATACAAAGTAATACAAGCCTGAATGTGCTCAGACTTGCTTCCATTTATTAAGCAATGAGAATGTGAGAGCACAGAGTGACCCGAAACCTTTATTAATGAAGCCATTTTACATGATATCGTGAAGCTTAAACAAAACTCAACAATGACGTCAAGAATCGAGATAGAAAATCAGGGAACGTATACAAAGGAACAAGTAAGATATAGTATGTGTTTTCATTTACAAATAGATTTCTAGAGTGCAGGTCCAGTTTCAGAATTCGAATAAATTGTGTTTAAGAATTATAAACTTTTAGATGAAACAAAAGTACTAGAATCTTCAATTAGTTTAAAATAACTAAACAAACTCGACAGCCATAAAGGATGAACTGACGTTAAGACAAAATTCTAGAGCTCGATATGAGTAAAGAGTAATCAAAGAATAATTAAGGTTTCAAATAATTTATACAAGTTCTCAGATTCAAGCTAGAATAACTTTTATTCCTTCACGACAGTATTGGATTTTTCAGAAATTTACAGAATAGATCGAAGATGGAAAATAATCACCATTTACAGTTTCAAAAACCCTATTCTTGAATATTCAATGGTAGAGAATGATAGTGTGTCTAGACAGAGATTCAATCTCAAGGTTACCAGAAACACAAAATAAATGTTTGAAAAGAGACAAGTATCAGTGCATGAGATAGGTAAAGGCGAAGTGAAACCCAATAGGTTTTGATCTCAAGAATCCATTATGATAAAAACTTGAAGGAAAAAGAGAAATCATCGAGTTCACAATTTCAATCAATGAAGGAGGCCACCTTTGAAATGAAACGGCCACGACCACAATGGGTTCTCTTGCATAGAACTTAGAAAGTTAAAAAATGTCAAAATGACCGAGCTCCAATGCAATCTATAAAACTTCACAAAGGCTCAAAATAGAGGAAATAAACCACAAATATTCAATGGCCAGGGAGCCTCGCAGCTACTTTCAGCATGGCTTCACCACTCAAAATGACCTTGGTTCAATGAAAATGACAAAAATGAGCTTGAATGCAGCTTTTTTATGAAACATAACTCCCTGAGTTAGCACATCGACGGTTTGAATCAAGCAATACCAATTAAAGCCTCAATGATCATGAATATATTATTATCTCCAAATACGAACTCCAAATTCCAGGTTAGTAGACTCAATGGCCACAATCATTAGTGGTTAGTATTCAATGCTCCAGGGATATCAAACTAGAAAAAATGACAAAAATTCCAAATGGTCCCAACCTAACTGCAAACTCCAGTTTTAATCACAATGTCATCCAAAGGCGTTAGATAAATGATTAGTGAAGATTTTCCAAGTACCATAACTTTATAGATTGATAACCACGATCAGATTGGCCTATTCAATGCATAACTCATCCAGAGTTACCTTCAACAGTGAGGATCAAAATGGTACAGTAATCGATGGTCACACATTGCAAACCACAACTTCACCACATTCGAACTCCAAGTTGAATGCCACGGAAAAAAGAAGGGTCAATCCATCGTGAGAAGGGGGCCAACCCCAATAATTCAAAGATAAATAATTAATATTGACCACATTAGGGTCCAATAGTATATATGATGTTAGAAGATCAAAAGTGGCCGAACATTAATCATAGTCATGCAAATGATCCCAACCAAATCAATCATGGGGTCCAAACATATATTGATGGTCGCTGACCTGTTCTAATCAAATGCCAACATTCCAAGTATGGTGGCTATTGTTAAACCAATGGAAAGGGCCCGAATACAATAATTAATCAAAAGGTGGTGAAGATTATAACATGTACAAATGATTTCAAAGGCCATGACCAAGTATTTATTCCTCAAAAGGTGGTCATTTGAAATGTTTTAATAGGTCCCCATTTGATTATTATTATTCAAAATGATGCTTAGTACATGCCAATGGCCAAGTTCAAAGAAAGGCCCCATCAAGCTATGTATGTTTCAAGTAAGTCCCCATAAGGGAGGATAATGCACACACAATTGCCAACATCAAAGGCATACATGATCATAATGGAATGCTAATTACCATATTTTTCACAAAATAAGAGTATTGTTTTCTTGCACTCATGCTCACAAGTGGTCCCCATAGTGGGGTGATAATTTTGTTAAATATTAAAGTTCAAAGGGAATTATTTTACTTATATAGAATGTTTTATTTACATGTCTTCACAAGACGGACAAATAAGAGATAAAGCCAAATTTATCATTGCAAGTGGATAATGTACATGTGTCGCATCATGCACATAAAGGATTTAAAGAATCACCTACAGGATAAGGCTAATTTCATGTTGGAGGAGACTTGCACAACAAGCAAGAGCTATTGTTAGCTAAATTATTCACCCAATTTTATTCATTGTATTAAAAATAGAGTAGTCAACTGCACTTTGACTAAAGTGTATTTTTGTAATCAAGGCTATTAATGACTCATTATAAACTGCATGTTTATTTTTATTCCTTTATTTATTCATGATAAAGGCTAAAAATAATATGCATGGGCAAGTACAGACTGCAATATATTTTTAGGAGGGGTTGGGTGAAGTATTTTTTCTATATATTGTGTGCATTAGTAAATACCAAGGATAAATTTTTAGATGTAGGAGTGATGAAGCATAGTTTTGCCAATTTTACCCTTGAATGAGAACTAGTTATTTCCTTTCCAATTATTTGCAGTGGTGTGTATCTCTTATTAGCTCTTGTGGATGTTTATTCCCTTAATTAATTATCTTACCTTGCTGCAAATTTTGTGTTATCTATACAGTATTAGTGTGTATGTTAGCTGCTATGTTGTTGTGATTTATCCCTCAACACATAAGTGTTTTCCTTATGATTAAACTGAAACCCATTGGTTCGTGTTTTCTTTAATTTGTTCTCAGTTTATTGTGCATGTACTCAGTCAAATCCCTGAATCATTTTGGTGTATCACCCCATTTAAATTTCAGTTATAGCCATATTTTTACCCTTAAACTCCAAAAACTTAGTTTAGGATACATCAATAAGGAATTGGCCTTGTAATCTCAAAGACTCACCTCAACATAGGGATACCCACAACCCTGAGGTGTTTCAATTGTATTTGCAGAAGTGAGGGAAAAGCAAGCTTAGAACCCCTGTTATTATCCCTCAACCAGGGTGCACTTCTGAAAGATAACATGTCAATAGATGAAACAATGGAATACTTAGCAGGCATATGAGGAATAGAAGAAGTGGGAGAAGGTGTTAAGACATTATCCACAATCAGATCCTTTTCTAAATCAATAACTATATAACACAAAAGAGTAAATGATTCACATGTATCATATAATAAATTTTCCTTTAAGGAAGGAATCAAGTCGCGACGAAAAATACATTGCATTTCTAAATCAATAGGTTGAAATAATAACGGATGCATGTGAGAATTGAAGCATAAAATGTAATCTAAAATTGGTTCATTCTTTCCTTGATGCAAAGAAGGTAATCATTCATATGTAACTTTAGGACCATTATTAGAAATAAATTGTCTAATAAAAGCATCCTCTATATCATAATAAGTACTAATGGAACCATAAGGCAAATGAGTATACCATTAGAGAGCATGATCAAAAAGGCTATGAAGAAATGATTTGAGTAACAATCGATCATTAGAATAAGAAAACATGGATAAATGGTAATGTTTGAGATGTAAATAAGGATTTCCAGTACCATCGAAATAGTAGAATTTATACATGATGAAGTCCTTTAGAAAATCTGAATTATGAATCTTTTTAGGAATAGGATTGTGATGCAAAGAATTATTGTTAATGGAAGCATAATAGGCTTTAATTTCGAGGGTGAGTGTATGAAATTGAGATTACAAAGTGCCAACAACATGCATGAGGAATAGAATATCATGTGAAGGAATGGTTGGTGAAGCGAGAGGTATATTTAGGGGTTGGATCTTACCATTGTGAGTGATAATGGGAACATGAGAAGGAGGATTTGATGTGGAAGGAGAAGGAGGTGGGGGAGGGCGGGAGGAAGATGGAGGATCTATGGAAATTTTAGATGTAGTCTTAGGAGACACAATATCAGGGAAAATTTTAAGGGTCCCTCCAGAAAAAATCCTTAGAAAATATTTGGCGAATATTGGTAAAACCACTTTCGCATGTATGGCGAATTGCAGGAAAAGTAGTTTCATGTGGTAGGTGATTTTTTAACATGATTGTGGGAATGGTAGGGCCTTATCCATTAGCCTTATGATGTGGAAAAAATAAGATATGACATAGAAAGGGAGCACTATAAATGCTACCGACCGGTAGCATTCTCCATACTACTGGCTGGTAGTATTCTCCATGTTGTCGGCCGGTAGAATGTAGAATGCTACTGGTCAGTAAATTCAGAATGTTGTCAGTCGATAGCGTTCAGAATGCTACCAGCCGGTAGAATTCTGCATGCTACTGGATGACAACATTTTAAACACTACTGACTGTAGCATGTATATTTTGCATGCTACCGGATGGTATGTGCATGCTAGCCGACAGCATTCTGAATGCTATCAGCTTGCAACATTATACATGCTACTAGTTGGTAGCATGGAGAATGTTCCTGGACGGTAGCATAAAAATGCTACTATAGGGTAGCATACAGAATGCTACCATCGGTAGCATTTTGTACACTTCCATTTGGTATCATTCTATATGCTACCAGCCGCTAGCATTCTCTATGCTACCAATGGTAGCACATTTAATGCTGACAACTAGTGGCATAAAGGTTGTTGTTGGTCACCTTTACTTGCTATAAATACACAAAGCCAGTCATTTTCACTCCACACAACATAGAGAAGCCATAGCATATGAGGAAAATCCTAAAGAAGAAACTTGAATGCCAAAGGACATACTGATTCTAGAACAAAAGGAATACAAAAAGGAAGAATACTAGAATGCCAAAGTACAACTACAACCAAGAATTTTATAACATTTTGAAAAAATACCAAGAAGAAAGAAAACTTCCAGAGAGATGAAGAGCCCAGTTGCATCAACAAAAAATATGAAGAATTTTTCCTACAAGAGCCTAGTATTTTCTCAACTATACAAATTTCTAGAGGATCCAAGTATGTTTTCCCAATGGATCAAAGCAACCAATTTCACAGGGCTACTGTATATGCCCCAATTTAAGATAGACCACAGATCACTTAACAATCTTCTACTCAACTATGACACTTCCACTTTCACATTTCATTATACACTCCCATCTCATGCAGAGTCATTTAGAACGTCACCTGATGACATTGAGTGTCTCACAGGACTGCCACACAGATATGTGGATCCTATCATGACAAAGGCTATTTTATCAGATGAAGAATGCAAGTATTTGGAGTCTAATTTTTAGTTTTCTATTTATGTAGTTGCAGCTGCTACTGCTTGTAAGTTTATTTTATGTTTTACAACATTACATTTTCATTATTTTCAATTTAACAAAGTTTTTTTATGTTTAAAATTTACCGGAAAAATGTGTCTCTTTGTTGTATTGAAAATTACAACTTCCCAAAACCCTTTAAAAAGAGGGATTCAACTCAAGGATTTCAGTCACCCATTTCTGTAGGCCGTTGTGTAGTTCTTCTAGGCCATAATTATTTTACAAGGTTGATATATGGATATTCCTTGGTGGGCTTTAGCGTATATCATTCGTACCTTATGTGGGTAGAAATTTGACTGGTGTAGCTACTTATCCTCCAAGATAAGAGTTGATTTGGAAAATATTCATTTGAATGAGAATGTTACCTTCGACTCAACAAATTTTATTCTTGGTTTATATTATGAGTCTCTCTATAATTTACGCGACACCTCTCCTCCGACAACAATACATTTAAAGCTACTATGGATTTGAATTTAACACTAACAGTTAAAGAGAAAGAGGTGAGTCCCAATTTTCTTATTCGATGGTTTTTAATTATAATTTTTCATATTGTAATATTTATATTTTAAAATTAATATTTTAAATGAATTAACAATTTACTGTTAAATTATAACAAAAGGTGGCAGCTACTACTACATCCGAAGGGATGTTGATATCAAAGGTCACTTACTACCAAGTTTAGGAGATTCTGTTATTAGTTCTGACGATCAGCAAATAGAGGAGGACACCCCTCCACATGCTAAAAAGATGAGGAGTTCCATAAACCCTCAAACTTAATCATCCAAAATACCACATACATTAATCACAGGTATTTTAATTTATGATGTATATATGTTTCAATTTTTTTGAAAATAAATGTAATTAATTATATAAAACTTGTATGTGTTTCAAAATTTCTTGCAATTTATATTGCTTTGCTGCAGAAACTACCAGCAGAACAAGATCGTATCATCAGCCTCAAACGCAGGACGTAGAAATATCTTCAATACCTCAATCTGTTGCCCAAGGTTTGAATCTCTTGTTTTTTATATTTAATTGATGATAAAAAATTCAACACTCTAATAGATATTTAATTCTTAATTATATTTTAGATCACACCTACCAGTCTTTCCAGTCTACTCCTCCACAACCACCACATCAACATAATCAGGCTTCATTTGCACCTCAACAAAAATCCTCTCAACAAAGTAATTTTTATAATCTTATATGAATTTATTTATTTTTCATTTCTATTATGTTTGAATTTTGAATTTCGTCATATTATTTACAAAATTACAATTCAATGTCTTAGGGCCTCCAATTCAGCATCCACTACAAATGCAGATGCCACCTCCGCCACCCCCACCAAGAAATATGAGGACAATGTTCACTGGAAATAATATTTCATTCACTCGGAAAACTGCAAGCAGGGGCACACTTAATTTTGCCTTTGATTTTCCAACGTTTTCATTGGGCAATTTTCCTAGTGGACAGGGTGTTTCAGTGTTGAACAATATTGATTTAGATGAGGAGTATCTTGGGATTGAAAGAAGACTTCAGGAGCATGGAACATTCAATCCCCAAGATATGATTCATGCGGCAAGGCAACCTTCTCCAAGAAGAGAGGATAGATCAAGAACACCATCTCCAGTACAGACTGACACTGTCTTAACTGATGACCAGAAAACTACTTTTCCAGTTGGTATTCTTTTGGCTGATAACATGGAAGCCAATATTGATATTATTTCGAAGGAGGTTGAAGAATTAAAATTGTGGGAGTTTAGGGATAAATTTATGATTAAAGAAATAAATTCACGATATAAAAATCACAACCAAAGACATATATTATATTCTTCACATCAGAACAAGCCAGAAATATTGATATTTTGTTAAATCAAGATGTGTCTAGTTCTGTATCATTTGATAATAATTATGATGATGAAGTGTTGAACATTATGTTGAATAAAGTTGAGAATTTAAATGCAGAAGCACAAGCCTACCACAATATGTGGTCGAGAGACAAGGGCCTTGTAGTTATTGCAAATGCAGAATGAGATAAGACATTGGTAAGTCTTACTAAAATTTCAAGTATTATTTTCATTTTTTGAAATTTTACTAATAGTTTTTCTCTTGTGAAATGCAGTCAAAGTATGAAAATTTGAAAAATGAGGCTAGTGTGCTTGATTTGCATTTACAAAGTGCCAAGGAAAAGTTTAAAAGCAACAATTGAATTGAAAGAGAAGCTTGTTATCCTAAACAAGCAAAATAATACCTTGAGAAGAATTATAAAGGAAAATGGAATGGATCCAAAGATACTATTGAAGAGGATCAAACATTACTGTTTGCTGGTGAAGTGGTAAATCAAGAAAAAGTGATTCTTTCAAATATTAAAGCTATTGCAAAGGATTTGGTTCAGTCTGGTGTTATCAAAGAAAGTTCTTTAGTGCAGGAGAAAGAATCACATAGAGAAGAATCTTCTCAAAGTTGAATATGCAAAAAACATTATGAAATTATAATTTTTTTTGTTGAATCTTTTTATAAAACTATTTCAGATTATATGACAATATTGAAAGTTTCAAACTTTAATCAATGTGGATTGTGGCATTTTACTTTTACTTTTGTTATATTGTGATTGTTTTGCTATTCAAACTAATTCTGAATGTGACTGTTATTCTTGATTGTATTTGTTATATTTATTACATGGTAAATTTCTTATTATTATCATTTTAAAATACTTTGTTGACAGAACAGTGAACTACAAGTAGCATTTATATTTCAAAGAACAAAAACAGAAATTATCTAAAAATAGTGAAAATTCTCCAATAATGGAATTATATTTTTTTCATTTTAAAGACAACAGAACAATAAGTATGACACATTTAAAAAATCTAAATAGTAAACACATTGCAACATTGAAAATAATATTAAAAAATGTATAGGTGTATATCAAAAATAACAATATACATAATTATAATCAGAATCTTGATATGAAAATTTCTTTCCAGAATAAAAATGTACAGTCAGTCTTCTTTATTCAATATTAGCTAGGTGAAACACAAAATTATCTTGAAAACTTTGCTAGCCAACACTTTTATCTAATCTTTCACTGCGATTTTTAGTCACAACTTCATTTTTATCTGCAGTCCCTGTATTAGTATTATTGATCCCTCTCCTCTCTGCAAGATAATTCCATACATCCATTACCCGTTCATAAGGAAAGGTATCAACATCATATCATGAAACAAACATTCTCAAGTAGGTCTCAATATTTTTATCAAGCCTGTTCTGATATTTTTATTTTATAAATGTTAATGCGCTGAAAAATCTTTTGTCTTCAACTGATCCCAGTATCATTGTTTGAAAGTGTTCATACAATCGGAAACAATCACTTATGCTTTCACGAAGGATGGAACTAGGATACAACCTTTTCCATAGAAGTGTTATTGCTCCCTTCTCTATTGGCTCTTCCAGTAATTCAAATTGTTCCTTCATTACCTGTCTGAAATCATTTGATTGCAATGCAAGAGTTTCCTTTTGAAGAATACCATTAATCTGAAATCCATTACATTCAACTGATTGTGAAAAATGTTTAATTATAGTACCCATGTGTCTTTTAAATGTATCAAAAGAAGTGCCTCCTACAGGATTCCAAAAGTTAGGATTGACAACTCCCATGGCCTCAAGAAGCTCTCCTTTTTTGAAACGATCTCTGATCTCATTTTATAAACATTGTGAGATTTTCTAATTTTTTCCTTGTTTTAGATATAATAACATCAAATAAATTACATGTAATAGTAACTTCTTCAAGCTCTTCTCCAACAATATCAACTCATTTTTCAAATGTGTGCATTTTAATCTCTTTCCTGTTAACAAAGATACATAGATGACCAAATATATTGAATCTGAAGTAGTTGTTAGGATCTTTTAAATCTGTCAGAGCTTTCCAGTGACTGAAAACATGTCCTTTAAAGCAGTCATCAGAGTTATATAACATATCTAGAGTCTGACACACCCTTTTCCTAAACCTAATGAAGTCAACTATATATATGGACCATTCTTGTGCAAGTTTTGTTATGCAATTCATCTCATGCAACATTGGAAGAATCCCACAAAGTGTTAACAATGTTTCAAAGTATGTAAGTCGGTAAAGCAAATATTTTTCCCTGTCAACTTGCCTATGATTCTTATACATGAAACCAGTTAAAGATGGATATTCCTCAAAAACTCTGCATGCAGGCTCATACATAGAAATCCATCTAGTATCAACATATTTAAGAAGTTTCTTACCATCTGTGACCCCAAGTGAAAACTTTTGAAACTCTAGAAATATTTTCAGACTGCTTGACATATAGGCATGCACTTCACGAATAATCTCTTCAACTTTCTCAACACATTCGAATGTGCTTACTATCCTATATGCAAGATTCATCCTGTGAGCCATGCAATGAATAGGAATCATGTAAGGAGAAACAAATGTTTGGAGACACACACATAGACCATTTATGTGACCCTGCATCACTGATGCACCATCAACACCAACACAAATCAGCTTTGTGGCTATAGAATAATTATCCATTCCTGTTATGTCCTTCAAATTAGATATCACCAATTTGGAAAGATTTTCAGCATTGCAGTTTTCTTGCATTTTATGAACCGATAGTAGATGAGGTGTTCTGGTGTGGTTTTGGAATGTATATACATGCATGCAAACCCAAGAAGTGTTGTCAAAATTTGTAACCTCATCAATTGAAAATGGAGATGAAACTTGCATTCTTTACATTTCTTTCAAATATTCTTGTTCAATCATCGCAAGACATCTCGCCATTTCCCAAGCACTGCTCTCTGACCAATGTGAATTTGGAAGGTTTGGAAACCCATTGAACTTGAACAATTTTTTATATTCTGAAAAGTCTAAAATTGGTTTGCCCATTTTCAAAATAAAGAATATGGTTGAAAACTGTGAGGTTTTTGCCTTCATATTTTCATTTACAGCTTTTCTAAAATTTGCATTTATGGTACCTCCTTTCTCCTGAAGTTTTTGAGTGTGTTTCATCTTATTGTCATACTCCTCCTTATATCTTACATGCATGCACTCTTTTGCAGTTTTCCATCTATGAGTCTTTGTTTTTTTTCCATCATTGTCAGTGACTGTGTAATATACTTTTCCACAATGTTTCTCTATAGTGTCCAATTTAAGCTACATTTTATGTTCTTTACCCAATTTCCAAGTACAAATAGTACATCTACATTCTTTGGGAGTATCACTACCATTATCTGGTTGTACAGGCTCAATAAATGGGTATTTTTTTGTCCAATCTACATGAAATGACCTTCTAATTGTCCAGGATGTTTTCTTCTTTCTCCTAGACTTATTTTTTTTGAAGGTTTATGTCGTTATCATCTTTTATTGGAATATTTTCATTTGAACATTCATCTGTTAAAGGCATTTGGCATTCAGGAATATCTTCAAACTCTGGCATGTCTGGGTCAATATAATCTTCATCTACTAAAATAATTGTTTCCTTAGAGTTTATGTTTTGGTTTATTGTTTCATTCTAAATAAAATTAACATTTTCTGTTTTCAAAAATGAAAAATGTTTTGACATTATTAAAAAAATAAATTGTACTGATGAAAAACTTAAAAGAGGAAAATGTCAAATGCTTATGATAGTCTGTTACAACTTACCAGTAGGAATCTTCAAGTATGGGTCTGGGTCAATATAATCTTCATTTACTGAAATAATTATTTCCTTAGGGTTTATGTTTTGGTTTACTGTTTCATTTTGAATGAAATTAACAAAAGGGGTTTCTATTTTCAAAAATGAAAAATGTTTTGACTGTTACAAAATTATTAAAAAATTAAATTGTACTGATGAAAAACTTAAAAGAGGAAAATGCCAAATGGTTATGATAGTCTGTTACAACTTACCAGTACCCTTGTTCATGTTTCCAGTGGTAGCAACTTGGGTCTTCATTTTTTGTGGGGCTGAAAAAAATTTGCTATGCTACCTTTTCTTTTTTGTGTTTCTGCCTTTTTTTGATTGTTCAAAGAAGCCATTTTACCTATCCATGAAAATATTTAAATTAGATAAATGTAATCAACATCTAAACAATTCTAAAAATTTTAAATGCAATCAAAAGAACACTGGATGCTACCGGTCGGTAGCATAATGCATGTTATCGGAAGGCAACATGCAGTGCACTCCCAACCGGTATCAGAATGCTATCGGTCGGTAGCATTCATGTCCTAGCATGATGTCGGAAATTGGTAGGATACAACATATGTCGGGTGGTACATGCAACATGCTATCGGCTGAGCAACAGTATGCTACATTGCTACTGATGTTCCATTACCGACCGCATCATGCATGCTACCATGCTACATGCAAATGCTACCAGATCTAGTTACTAGCATCATGTAACATGCTATGTAGCATGTGCTACCAGCTAGTAGCATCCTTCATGCTATCATCCGACATCATGTAGATGTCAGATATGCTACATACATGCTACAAAACAAACCAAAGTACCTTGAAAGTAGAAAGGAAATATCTGCCTCTACTCACCAGTCCTCCAATTTCAAAAGCAGAAATCCTTAATGAAATATTTGGTAATCATGAATTTACGGAGGTTCCAAAGTTCAATGTTTAGAACTATGAATAATAAACTATAAATACTTAAATAGAATATATATATGAGGCAAATTTGACATATTTTAATTTTTCTATAAGGGTGATTTTAATTATAACAGTTGACTGTCGGTGGAAACTCCTAGGTGAACCGACCCCTAACATTAACTTGTAATTCGCCACTAAAAATTTTCCTGCACAAGAAAAGGTGTACTTGTAGTAGGAGTAGAATCATCATGAGCAAAAACTTCAGAAGCAAAAGAAAGTGTAGGAAATTCACATTCAACAGTCTTAAGAAAATTAACATCATCACTAACGTGTTCATGATTAGAAGCATAATCAACATCACTATCAATCATATTTTCACAAGCAAGTATTTCATCAAGACTATCATTAACATACAGAAGAAATGGTAGGAGTACTAATATCATATTTATCATTGCAATCATTGGAAACATTTTCAGAAGTATGAAGAACAGGAGATATAGACTTTACATTCAGTCTTGACTACTATTATAAGCGACATTTTACCCTCTAGGTACAGATTCGACGATTGGAATTAGACATTATTGGCTGAGTCAATGGGGAGCTTGGCACAAGCTAAGATCTTGGAGTCAAGATTGGAACCTATAGCAAGGCATTACATGTGTTTTAGTAAGAGGGAGGAGCTCCATAGGGTAGATCGACATGTTAGTGACTATGGAAGGTGAGGGATGAGGAGTGAACCAGAGCTTTGGTCAGAGTTAGACTATAGCGAATGCCAAGGGAGTTTTCATGGAATCGGTAATATGTAGCTCAGGGTGGTTTGGAAAGCATGAATCATGGACTGTTGGAGGGTCAGAGTGCCAAGTCATTCGGCAAGGCACTTTGGTAGAGTGATGAGGTTCATCAATCCTCGCCATGTCATAATGTCAATCAGGGTGTGGTGTGTCTGAACATTGTACGCATGTCACAATGGCCGAGGTGGATAGGTGCTGTATGCATACGAGTCCTTGTAACTCACAATGCAAACTTGCATAAGTTAAATCAGGTCAGCATGCAGGGTCAACACAGGTCAGTGAGCGCACTGTCGGGGGTAAAAATGTAAACACACTTACATTGGGGAAATGACACTGTGTTGATGTCAGTTGAAGGCACTGGGACTTGCATATAGGAAATTGTTAAGGTGAAAGTGCATGGAAAGAGGTGAAAGTTATACCTGCAAGTGCTCAACGGAAATGGTACAGGATGTGAAAAAATCAGAAATTTAAAACAAGTGGGAAAACTACATGGGCATAAAGAAATAAACATTGGGCACAGCTGCTCCATCTGTAATTAAAATGAGTGGGATCTAAGCTCGAATCACATGGAAGAGGACTTAATTCAGGTACTTTTTAATGTTGGAGGGTCCACATTAAATTTACTTGAGGGTGAGTTGTTGAAAGAAAGATTTGATGGTGAGTTGGTGAGAGAGAAGCTACAGGTCTTAGTGTGGAAGGAAACACCTATAATTCAGGTATCCCAAACAAATCATTATCATAACTTTCATTATACCCCTAATTTGATCCCAAAATTATAGTCGATGGAAAGAGAATGTAAGATCCCCATGACATGAAACCATAAAATATGGAGATGAGAATATTGATTAGAATCAAAGTGGGCTAGATATCATTGTTTTTAGGGATGAATTTCTCCCAAAACATTGAGGTCATTGCTTTTTGGTACCCAGAATCACAATGGATTAAATTCTCCTATATTATTGGAAAGGCCAGGTTCCTTATTGCACTAAGCCAAAGATGACATGGACCAACATGGGTCTTGCAGGCTTTCCTATCCCTCTTGGACAGGTGTAATGATGATTTTTATTGTGGAACTGTTTGATGTATGGAATGATGGGATTTCTCCCTTGGACTACAATTCTCTCAAAGTCTAGATATCCTATATCATTGGTAAAACTTGTAGCAAATCTGAATGATTTTAGGTTGTTGGTTATTCTCATTACTATGATCTTATCCCTTTTCTAAAGCTATTACTGTATGCACTGTGAGTTCAAAACTCCATTTATGAAACATTTTAGTAAGTTCGAATATGATACCTCTTTTCCTCATATTGTAGCTGACTAAAATTTAGATATCAACTTCATTGGGTAAAAACCTAATAGCAAATCTGATATTTGTGGTTATTTGTTCAACCCTTATTTGTATGTTATTGAAAATACCTACTCTCACATTTTCATTTTGACATTTAAATGTGTTCTATGCAACTTTTAAGATGTTTGTTGTGATACAGCTTTTTCCTTGGACTACAGCTCACTAAAAGTTAGATTTCTCCTCATGGTAAAAACCTGATAGCAAATGTAAATGTGGTGTTTGTGGATCACATGTGGTAATGAACAATACCATCTCTCATATCTTTCATTCCCCTCTCTAAATTATTCACAGTTCCCATTGGATGCAAGTGTTTCAATCTACCTTTCTCATTGGTTCTGATGCACCATTTATGGAGCTAACGATTTCATTCCTTTTGCATGCAAGTTCCAGAACTAACTGTCATCTTATACCTTGCAGCTCTTTCCACTAGTTTTAAATTGCTTGGAAGTATAATAGGGTAGGAATTGCAAGTTCCGAAACTAAATGTTATTCGATTGATGCAAGTTCCAAAACTAAATCTATAAGTTCCATAACTAAATTTGCAAGTTTTGAAACTAAATCTATGAGTTCTGGAACTAAATCTGTTTCATTTTCAAGGTCCTACACCTACGAAACAATTCCATGTTACACTAATCACACCGGAGTTGCCTGGACACTACACGTGAGTTCACAAAACTCAGAGGGGTGCTGTCAGTTCTGGAGCTGACTTAATAACTACTAATAGAAGTTTTACATGGCAAATGCACGGATTTACATGATTCTTTTTTTTGAACATTAGTATCATTTTTCCGAGAGTAATCTGGATATGAAATCATATTTGATTTTACAAACAAGAACATGATCAAGAAAAACATTCTACAATAATAGCATTATCATGTGTTATAAGAGCCTGCAGAGACAGATAGGTGTAACAACATTTTCCCAACTACATCAATATGAATAGTCAACAACATAGATAACAAAGCTATTGGTCTAAAGGATGAACAAGATATATATCATATAGTGGTATCTTAAGGCTAACTAGGAAGTTCCTAGATTACATTGAAATCCAGTTTCAGAAGTTAACTTGGAAGGACAAAATGATGGTAATCACATTGTCAAGATATGGCCTCATCAGAAAGGTAACATGAAATTTAGATTATATATAAGTATTTTCAAAAACAAGTTGTAGGCATGTATCTAGGGCATATTATGCTTGGGATATGAGGACCACTTCTTGTTAGTATGAGGGTTTTTGGGGTCCTAGGGAAAGGATTTTGAATAAGAGTCAGGTTCAATAAAATGATTTAATAAAAACTTAATTATATCTATATTGCATAGTAACTATTGTTCCTAATGATGTACAAAATGATAATATACAGATTCAGATGCTAAGTACTCCAATAATGAAAGTAATGATGTAAGAAAACTACGTAAGAAGGAGAGATAAAAAGACTTAGATGATTCATGTGAAATATAGGAATTGATTTCGAGCAGTGTATAAGTGTTGGATAGGATGCAAAAACAATGTCATAACTGGTCCTTGTAAATTCTGGACCCTGAGAATGATGTTGTATAAGGGCACCTAGATACAAGACCGAGGCACCTGGGTGCACCAATGACCTAGTTATGAGCATCGGTGACTATGCAAAGGCCCGTTATCTGATTTTTTTCTGTGTCACTAGGGTTTTTGCAATACTAATTCCTATGTCAGTCACCTGATATTCACTCATTGATTGTCTAAGGGTACCTATAACATGTAAAAAAAACCATAATTACATGCACAAGCTCACAAACACATCAAATCGGAATGAAATATGGAATATGTGAAGTCAGATTGACCCTGATGGTCACCTGATGAATGAACTTATGATCAAGCATTGCACTACATTCCAGAACTCCATGTAATTCTTTGTGCTTGTGTGTAGAAATAGTGTCTTTAGGTTGCCCTCATGCGCTAATGAAACTAAGATAACGGGATATAGACTATATAAGACAGCAAATGATGCGGTATGAGAATTCATCACTTCCCCTTCCTATGTAGTGTGTGCAGCCCAAAAAATGTAGTCCCTTTGATGGTAGTGATAGTATGTAGATGTGATTTCCCCTTAGAATTACTAAAGTAATAGAGTGTATGTTGTGTATAGATATGGATCTCTTGTTTGAATTTCGATACTAGTGACACAAAAGGCTGACTATGAACATGAGATAAGGGTTAGAAAACTAGAAATGCTAACCACAAATGTCAAAAATATGTAAAAATAAAAAAGATGACATAAACACCCAGAATGGACAGAAGTGCCTGGGCACAAATGTCCAAAGTGGGCATTGGTGTCCTGGGATAAATGATGGCAGATGTAAAAATACAGACAAATAGGGATCCCTGTCACTTGACCATAACTACATACAAAAAATGACATATGTGAGAGAGAAAGATAATAGAAACAATCAAAGCAAGTAGATGGAAAAATGATTGTGTCACCAATAAATAATTTTCTTACTTATAATCCATGCATATAGCAACATACTTGACGGCATATTAAAATAGTAGTATGTGCGTGATTTTGTGTCTACAATATGTTAGTAGTATTTCTCTTTCTTTGTTTTTAGTTTTTCATGTTTTCTAACTCACCACTGTTTCTTTGCTCTTTGTAGCCACAACTGATGGATGGAGGGATCTTATCCGGGACACACTCCTAGAATTGTTCATGATTCCCATTGTGATGACTTAAGAGAAGCTACTTACAAACCCTAGACTCTTGGTATGATCCAGTCATCATACTAACATATGTTCACTAGCCTGGCATGTTGTGGAAACGATGACTCAATTGAGGACTGAAATCTTTGTGCACAAGGACTGAGAGAGATGACAAGGAAACTCATGCAGAAAACCTACCACTACTACCAATAATTCACATTGAAACTCTCACAGATAGACACATGGAAGATCTCATGCCATGCCCAATTGATCTCACCATATGAGCCATAGTAGGAGTCCTCATTGCTCCTTCATAGGGATCTAGGAGGGATGGATAAGCCTAGGACCTTTATTACTTTGAGACGGTTTTTTATGTATATACCTATTTTTTTGTATTTTTGGTTCATAGTTGACTATTTTGACCACACTTATCCTATGTTGTGACAACATTGTACATGAGACACTTAACATATTATATATACATGTTGACATCTTTTTGGTTTGGCATTCTTTTGTAATAGTCGATCTCATTATGGTTCATCTTATCTGTGTGCTCTTAGATGGTTTAGAATTCTTGATGCTTTTGTGTTTTTGAATGCATGTTATGGATAATGATACAATGTTATAAACAAAATTATATACACATGATTATGAGTATGGTGAAAAATTGTAACTTGGACACTTTTTTTTTCAAGCAACTTTTAGCATTTCTATTACATTGGAAAAATGTGTTGAATATGGTATGATGATAAGATAACATCACTTCATTCTTAACTTTACGCAACCAGTAAGATGTGAGGGTTCACCACTGAGATTCAAAAAGAATGCGAGATCTATATTTTAAAGAATGTGAACAAGAATGATGACCAAAAACGGAGAGTTTTGACAAGGATTTACTCAGAAACCTATAACCCAACCCAAACCAAGATTAACTTAACCAAATCAAAATAAATTTTACTTACAAGTTTTGACTAGACTTAGATCCATAGATGGCCTATTGATTGATAAGATCTGGTTTAAATAATGGTTGTCTCTCCTAACATACACATCTAAGTCATTTTCTTGGGAATTTTTTAGATTTTCAAGCACTTTTATGTCCTTGTTTATCTGAAACTTTTGATTTATTGATGTGGCCCCCTACGTCTTGCCTCATGCTACTAGTAAGAAGTATGGGATCATAACCAAGGACAAAACATAGGCGAGTAAGGGCACTTCCCTCCTTTCCCAACCTCATGCTACCAGTAAGAAGTATGGGCTCACCACCAAAGGTTGGGAGGGATGAAAAGTGTAATTACTTGTGATAAAAAAATTGTGTTTATTAGCCAAAGGTTGGGAGGGATGAAAAGTGTAATTACTTGTGATAAAAAAATTGTGTTTATTATTAATTTTTTTGTTTGACTTTGAAATGTGCTTGTTGGGAAGAAAAATTTTCCCCTAAGTTCAACCCCACAAAACTGGGAGTATGTGAGGACTCATCATCGAAGGTTCAACACCTAAGACAGAGATGGAAGGTCAAAAGTATCCAGGTGCAAAAAAGTTTAGAATGCTTTATGTCTTGGAGAGAGAACTTGTTTAAAACGAGGATTTTCATCATCAAGTAAGCTTCTAGAAAAAAATATGAGTAAGAAGGATCCAAAATAGTAGAAACCATCAAGAAGGATGAGACACACAATACCTAAGATGACGTAGTATTAAATTGTTTCTGATAGATGATGAGTGTGGAAATATGACTAATGTCATGATTAAGATATCTGCCAAGCTAGATGAAACAAATAATTGATCACTATCTTTAGCCTGAGTTGACCGTGCAACATGGTTTCCCCTATTGTGTATTACATACTCTACTGGATAAGTTTTTAGCTTTCTATGCTTCGATGTTTTTCAAAGTTTGGGACACTTTAAGGCCCAGCCAAGTTTGCCATATGCCCCCATTTTCCCCCATTCTCTCTTTATCTAATGCTTGCATATTTTTTAATTTTTAGTGGGAGAGGGTTTGTAATGGAATCATCATCATGGAAAAATTCCAACTTTTAGTGGGTTAATTACTGAATTGTCATGATTTATGGGACTTGGATGGATGAATTCCAAGTCATGTCACCAGTAGATAGATTGATTTTGAGCACTAAATCATATGATTACCCATGAGTCCTGAGGTTGCATCCAAGAGCTTTGGTAAGATGGGGTCTAAGCATCCATCCAACAGAGTGAGTTGAAAGATTTGTGATAAACCTAGGATTTGATGAGTCTTGATTTACATAGAGTTGGTTGGATGAGGTCTAAGTCAATAGAATGTGTCCATGCACACATGTTATTGATGAACCTCATATTCTGATGAGGCTATTCTTTACTAGTTACTTCAAGTGTGTCTGGCACATGAGCCATCTAATTCAATGGATTGGATTGAACACGATTCAGTTATTCCTATATGTAGTCTGATACTGTAGTGTAGCACTCAGGTCGTAAGTTCAATGAAGTCGTATGTGACCACCAGGTGTTAGTCCAAATAACTCTCCATATTTATTCAGACAACTTAGGATACATGATGTCCAGCTCAGAGATCTTACATTGTAGCTCAAGCGCACTTCTAGTTGTCTCAAATGGAATCATCCAGACTTGGTCACTAATTCCTCGTGCACCAATAATGAAGGGGCAACGACTTAGAAGAAATCCCCTTTCCTTTTCCATTTTCACAGTCTTTGTTGCCCACACTTAGGGTATGAGCGCATGCTTCTACACATTCACCTGACTTGACCTAGACAACTATTCCATCCTATGTGTGTGCACTTCTACACTTGCTTCAATCAACTAAGTCCTTGGCCCTCTGCGACACCCTGCACATTAGCTTGTAATAGTTGGGCCTTGACTCTATACACTTCTCCGCTCATTGAAAATTAGCTAATCCTTCATTTCCTCCCTCGTGCACTGAAGATTTTACACGTGCCTTGCCTATTGCCTTCAGGCCTATGCCTCATTCTTCTGCATTACATATATCATTTGTTGCCCTACACTGCAATGTAGGGTTTATGTGCTACGTTCTATTTTCTAACATGCATATGAGTGAACCTGCCACATGCGAACACAATTTGGATCAAGCATTCTTCTTCTCTCAGGGCTGCCATAAGGTTCATGCAACAAATCAATGCAGTGACACGTGACTTCAAATGAAAATAAAATTTACACAGTTGGCCATCCTTTCAGCCAATCTCTACGCACACCATGCATGTCTTGCTATGTGATAGATCAACTCTGGAAGTCAATTTTTGACAGTCGATCATCTTTTTGTTGACTGAGCTCTTGATCGGTGCACACCTAGTCTCAACCGATAGCTGCTGACATAGGCATACAATGCTACATCATTTAAAATCAAATTCTTAAGATAGATTTGGTAGGCTGATGAAATGGGAAAACATGCATCTCCAGACATTTGAAATCCAAAATCTTAAGGATCTTATTGCTCCAAGCTCATGCTGATTCTGATATGATCTACCCTCCTTCCTTCTCCAACATGTGCAAACAAACTTGGGGAACCCTGAATCTTGACAGATTTTCAAAAATATTTTTAGGTGTTGAATGCTTCTTGTTGGTAGATGCATTTCAATTTCAGTTCTTCCCTCCTTCTTCTCTTCTTCTTCCATGAATTCATCTATAAATGTAAGATTGGGGGTTCATTATTGATCGTTGGACATTTTGGATCCTTATGCAATTATACTAAGGACTCTCATATTTTCTATATTTTGAGTCATAGACCTCAATAGATCATAGCTCGATACATGATGGATATCGGCTTCTTTCAACACATTGTAATAGCTCTATGCATTTTTGGAAGTAATGGAAGCATCGTTTTATGACTCATTCTTTGTCACTAACATTTTGTTACATGCCCATCTTCAATTATTACATACCAATGGGTTGCATTAAATTAGATTCAACTATGTCTAATGAGCATCGTGCCATCACTTCTAATGTTCTTCCTTCCTTTACTTAAGTGTTACCTATATAACCCACTCAAACTAAGCAATCACCTCTTAAGATTGGTCCTCCATCACCTCCTCTTATTAAGTCTTCTTCCACTGCACCACCTCCCAAGCAACTACCTCTCAAAATCAATTTGATAGTGCCTCCACTCAAATCTTCTACAACATTACAAAACAAGTAACCACTCGCTAAGCAAAAAAAAATTTCAAATCGTATATGGCGAATCTCAAAAATTAGACTTTCAAATCATTGGCGAATATATGAAAAAATGTTTCATGGCAAAGGATATTTCACAGAGAGCATTTTTTCCTCGTTTCACAAAGTTGTTTGGGTAAGTTGGTCAAGATTTGGCGTTGGGTGGGAAGTTGGTTGGATAGGTTGGTAGGGGGTTGAGCACTTGAGGGGTTGAGCGGGTGAGGGTTGGACGGCTAATGGTTGGGCGGCGTGGGTTAGACAGGTGAGGGTTGGACGACTATTGGGCAGGTGGGATTGAACGAGTGAGGGGCTGGACGGTTGAGGGTTGGGCGGGTGGGATAAACGGGTGATGGTTTGGAAAACTAAGTGTTGGGAAGCTAGGTTGGACAAGCAAGGGGTTGGATGAAAAAGGGTTGGATGGGTTAGACAGGTGAGGGGTTGTACAGCTAAGGGTTGGACAGGTGAAGGGTTACTGCTACAGACGGGTGAGGGTTGGACAGCTAAGGATTAGATGGGTGGATTGGATGGGTGATCTGTTGGAGCTAAGGGTTGGATCAGGTGACAGGGTCATGGACTGCTACGTGTTAGACGGGTGAGGGTTGGACAGCTCACAGGATATAGATGGGTGGCATTGGATGGGTGATCACACGTTTGGATGGCTAAGGGTCCTGGATGAGCACAGGGGTTGGAAGGCTAAGTGTTGGATGGGTGATGATTAGATGGCTAAGGGTTGGACGGGTGGGTTGGATGACTAAGGATTAGATGGGTGAGGGGTTAGATGGTTAAGCATTGGATGGGTAGGTTGGAAAGATGAGGGGTTGGATGGCTAAGGGTTAGATGGGTGGGTTAGTTGGGTGGGGGTTTGGACAGTTGAGCCTTGAGGGGTTAGACGGCTAAGGGTTGGGCGGGTGGGATGGATGGAAAAGTGTTGGCCGGATGATGATTGGATGGTATAGAGTTGGATGGTTAAGGCTTGGGTAGGTGGGTTAGACGGTTAATGTTTGGTCAGGTGGGCTGGGTGGCTAAGGGTTGGGCTGCCACGACCAGCCAATATTTTGCTGCCATGTGTCCTTTAAACCATACAGACCCCTATAAATACCCCTTCAAGGTTCATTTATTCACTTTTCTATGAAAATTTCCAGTGCTTTGAGCTCTCTAATCTTCAAACTTTTCACTTTATTTCTACTTTTCTATGAAAATTTCACAGTGCATTACATGCAGCACAGATGCTTGACATTGTGCCTCTTACCAATCCCACAATGGCTCCTGGGGGCATCTACCTTCGTACAGATCGCAAATGTTCAATACAAAAACCTCATTTGCCCACAAATTCATAGATCTTACTAAGACGCAACTAGATCAGCATCAAACAGGATTTTGACATACTTTAGATATCTTTCAAACATGTTACCAAGGGTGCTTCATGTGACATGCCCCAATTTTCGATGCAAGTGATACTTGCCAGTCCTTGGTTACCTATCTCACATTGCTTATAATGAGAATGATGGTAATATTTTTTGTTCAGGCTCGTGCATCTGAGACATCATCAAATGTTCTTTCTCAATTGAACCCGAGGACTTACATCGGTTAATAGATTGTACCATTGCAAAAATAATATGAGTCGATGTACTACAAAGGTTGTCCTTACAAATGAAGGCAAATTTTTTTTGGAGTCTTAGTTACAATGTATAGGTTGCATGGTAAGTTTACACATTATTTTCAATATCCTTTTTTTCTTAATGGTTACTGGATCACCCAAGACTCTAACATTTCAATTACTCTATTATGTGCAGCTCCTCTTAGTCGTTCTATCAAGTAAATTCCTTCTTCCCTACAAGGTATTACAAACAAAGTTCAGCGGTCGGAGTCCTCACAGTTGGGTCACTTTTTCATTGCTGAGGATTATATTACAAGGCAGATCTGTAGGGACATTCTATATTGGGTCAATCAGTCACCCCATACAACAATTCACAGACACAATACAACCCAGTTCAGTACAGGTACAACATGTTGAATTGTGGAGCTCAATTACTTCAGTTTAGCATGTAATGTAAACTTGCTGGAAAATACAGTAACCGTCATCGGTTAAGGAGGTAATCTGGAATCGGTCACCCAAGACCGGTAGCAGTCAGGTATGACTAGCATCAATCAAGCAAGGAAGCAACCGGCAACAGTTAGGGATGACCGACATCGGTTACCTGTGTGAGGATGTTTTAATGAACTCACGGGAATTAGATATATTTTTAGCATTAAAGTATATCTATTGATTGTAATTGCATGGGTAAGTTACCTAAGTCTATAAACAACTATATAAGCATAAATCTAGGGTTTAGAAGTAAGATATTAACAAGAATTAAAAATAACTTGCAAAAGTTGGTGAGAGAGAGAATTCTTGGTGATGAAGTAAAAGCTTCAAGAAAGAAAGTACTGTACATCTGAGAGGTGTGGAAGATTGTAAATCTTCATTGTATACCTTTTCAAAGCTTTGGATAATATATTAGCTTGTTTCTTGGTGGACGTAGCCCATATTGGGCGAACCACAGTAAATCTAGTATTGATTTATGTCTCTTATTTTGTATATTTCTTCTGGTAGAGTATCCAATTTTATTTCCATGTATGCTTAGATTTGATATATTGTCTGTATAATCGGTGTGCTAACCCCAACAATTGGGATCAGAACTTTGTTTAAGGGTTTTGTGTGTTGAAATATTTACTCACAGAGGGTTTTTTGATTAAATGGGAGCTACAACAATGGCATAAGAAAACAAATACAAGATAGAGAAATTTGACAGCTGAAATTATCAATTATAGAAGATGCAGATTGAGGATTATCTGTATCAAAGATATTTGTACTTACCGTTGGATGAGAAGTCTAGACCTATGAAGATGACTGATGAAGAATGGAATATTCTTGACAGAAAGGCTTTGGGATCTATAAGATTAAGCTTGGCAACATCTGTGGCTTCCAATATTACAGAAGCGGCTTCTATGGTAGACTTAATGAAATCTCTTGCTAATTTATATGAAAAACCTAGTGCTTCAAATAAAGTTTATTTGATGAAGAAAATATTTAGTTCTAAGATGCATGAAGGTGAATCTACATCTAGTCATTTGAATGATTTCTAATCTATTGTAAATCAGTTAAAATTGGTTTCTAATACCGTTTGATGATGAAGTAAAAGCACTTTTATTCTTATGTTCTTTGCCTAATAGTTGGGATAACTTGGTAATGGTTGTTAGTAATACAACATCTGCTAATAATATTTTTAAGTTTGATGATGTGGTTAGTATAATCTTGAATGAAGAAATTCGCAGGAAGAGTACAAAGGAATCATCATCTGGAAATGCTTTGAATGTAGAAAGCAGGGGCAGGCAGAAGGAGAGATCCAAGAGTAAGAGTAATGGGAAATCAAAGTCAAGGGATAGCAGATCTAAATCCAAAAGTAAGGGAATTACTTGTTGGAAATGTGGAAAGAAAGGACATGCAAAGAAAGATTGTTGGTCAAAGGATAAAGAGAACCAACAACCAGAAAAAGGTAAAGAAGAAAATCTTGACTGCATCAGAGGTAATGCAAGATGCTCTTATTCTTTCTTTAGATAGTCGAATTGAATCATGGGTTTTAGACTCAGGAGCTTATTTCCATGCAACCCCTAATAAGGGTTATTTCAGAAATTATGTCCAGGGAAATTTTGGGCATGTTTATTTGGGTGATGATGAACCTTGCAGTATTACTGGTAAAGGGGAAGTTCATCTAAAATTGCAGAATGGAAATACATGGGTATTGAAAGATGTGAGACATGTGCCATGCCTCAGGAGAAATCTTATTTCTGCAAGGAAACTAGGTGAATCTGGTTGCATGGTTACTTTTACAGGAGACTCTTGGAAAGTCACCAAGGGTGACTTTTGTTGTGGCAAGAGGTAAGAAGGTAGGAACATTATATTTATCTACATGATATTACTGATTCCTTTTCTGCTATTATCTACTTCAAATTCAGATGCATGCATGTGGCATAACCGGTTGGGTCATATGAGTCAAAAAGGAATGCAGATCTTAAAGGCTAAGGGTAAGTTATCAGATTTGAAATATTTAGATCTTGATTTTTGTGAGCATTGGTGATATTTGTGAAAGTAAAAGAGAGTGAGATTTCTCAAATTTGGGGTTTCAACTAAGAAGGAGGGAGAAATTGGAGCTTGTACACTCAGATGTGTGGGGACCATCTCAGGTAGCTTCTCATGGAGGATCCCAGTCTTATGTTACTTTCATTGATGATGCTACAAGAAAGGTATGGGTTTATTGTATTAAACATAAATCTGATGTTTTTGGGAATTTTAAAAGATGGAAAGCCTTTGTTGAGAATGAATCAAATTCTAAGTTAAAGCGCCTTAGATTTGACAATCGTGGTGAATAATGTAGCAAGGATTTCAATGATTATTGTTCAGTGAATGGAATATGTAGTGAAAGAACGGTTCCAAGAATGCCACAGGAGAATGGTGTTACAGAAAGAATGAACATGACAATAATGGAACGTGCTAGGAGTATGAGGATACATTCTGGATTGCCCTTATAGTTTTGGGTAGAAGTAATTGATACAACGGTTTATTTGATTAACACATGGGCCTTCAAGTTCACTAGATGGAGGAATACCAGAGGAAGCTTAGACCTCAGAAAAGAGGTAGATATTTCTTTTATTAAACGTTTTTGGTTCAGAAGTGACTTTTGTGCGTGTTGATAAGGAAAATAGAAAGAAGTTGGATGTAAAATTCAAGAGATGCACTTTCATTGGTTATGGATCTGGTGATTTCATTTTTCATTTTTAGGATTTAGATAATTCTAAAATTATTAGGAGTCGTGATGTTGAATGGAATGAAAATAAATGTACAGGGATCAGATTTTGGTACCCAAAGATGAACAGGTTGAGAATTTTGTGAATGAAAATGAACTCTCAGATTTAAAAGAATTACCGACATGGTTACACAGTAACCGGTGTCAGTTGACCTCTAACTGACACCAGTCATACGAACCAATATCAGTTACAGAAGATCCAAACCGGCATCGGTTATTAGAACCGGTGTCAGTTAGAGGTGACTAGTGACGGTCACTGTCAGATTTGGATAGGAATATCCAAGAGGTTCAGATTGAGCCTTTGGTACCCCAAACTCCTGTGAGAAGGTCACAAAGGGTAAGTAAACATCTAGAAAGATTTACACCTTCTTTATCTTATTTATTATTAACTGATAATGGTGAACCAGGGAGCTTTGAAGAAGCAATGCAAGATAAGACTCACATTCAGTGGGAGCATGACATGGATGTTACCCCGAGATGGAATCCTTGGAATATAACCAAACTAATGGGATTTGGTTAATTTTCTAGCAGGTACGAGAACATTGTAGAACAAGTGGGTTTATATGATCAAGGAAGAAGAGGGTGGATAGAAAAGATACAAGGCAAGACTTGTAGTAAAGAGATTTACACAGAAAGTAGGTATTGACTTTGGTGAAATATTTTCTCTTGTTGTTAAGATGAACTTCTATTCCCGTACTGTATTGAATTTAGTTGCCAGTAGAAAATTTACATTTAGAGCAACTAGATGTGAAGACGGATTTCCTTCATGGTGATTTGGATGAAGAGATTTATATGTAGCTCGCCACTTGGGTATGAAGTCAAGGGTAAGGTGAAATTAGTGTGCAGGTTGAAAAAGAGCCTATATGGGCTCAAGCAAGCTCCAAGGCAATGGTACATGAGGATTGATAGTTTTATGCAAGAGCATGGTTACTTGAGATGTAAATCTGACCATTGTGTTTATTTCAATAAACTTGAAAATGGGAGCTATATTATTTTGTTATTGTATGTGGATGATATGCTTATTGCAGGATCTATTATGTAGGACATTGGTGAGCTTAAGAGAAAGCTAGCTCACACATTTTCTATGAAGTCAATTTAGGAGCTGCAAAAATAATCCTTGGCATGCAAATACACAAAGACATGAAAATCAAGAAATTGTATTTGTCTCAGGAGAATTATATCTACAAGGTGTTAGAAAGGTTCAACATCAAGAATGCAAAACTAGTTAGCACACCTTTTGCTGGAAACTTCAAAATGAGCAAAGATTAGTGTCCATTATCACACGAGGAGGTCAAATACATGACACGAGTACCATATACTTCAGCAGTTAGGAGTCTCATGTATGCTATGGTTTCATACCATACCAGACATTTATACAGGTCCTGGGACCCATTACTGAGTAGATATATGGCTAATCCAGGTAAAGATGATTGGAAAGCAGTCCAATAGATACTTAGGTATTTGAAAGGGGCATCTAGCATGTAATTATGCTATGGAGGTTCTTGGATATTTCATTATGTGGCTATGTTGATTCAGATATGGCTGGAGATCTGGATGGTAGAAGGAGCACTGCTAGATATATTTTCACAGTAGGTGGAATGACAGTTAGCTAGATTTCAAGATTGTAGAAGGTTGTGGCTTTGTTTACTACAGAGACAGAGTATGTTGTAGCTATAGAGGCTAGCAAGGAGATGATATGGATGAGTAGGTTCATGGAAGAGTTAGGAAAGAAGCAAGGTGATTGTAAGTTGTTTAGTGATAGTCATAGTGCAATTCATTTGGCAAAGAACTCAAACCCTCATTCCAAGAACGAATCAAATTTAGGAGGTATCACTTCATATGGTAGGTATTGGAGGATGGACAGTTAAATCTAGAAAAGATTCATATAGCAAGAACCCTAATGGATATGGGTCTAATAAATTTCATTAGAAAAGGAGATGTTGGAGCTATAACTCCACTTTCACTGTTGGTCTTCAAGTTTGAGACTTTAAGAGGAAGAAACAAATAAGGAAGGATCCAAGAATGAATTGTATAGGTATGGTGCAGTAATTAATCTAGAAGAAAATAAAATGAATGAAATACTTTACCCATCAAGTTTTTCAATTTATATTTTCTAGCGGATTTCAGAGCATACCTTATGAGTTTCAACCTTTGTCTCTATTGAAAACCTTCTATGGCTCTTGATCAACACGTTATTGGTTCACAAATCGACACCTATAGGTTTGTATTTGAGACTGTCATGTTTTTTCTTCTAATCAAGAGGAATTTAAGCCTTCTTATCACTATATTCTATTAATTGAATACTTCCCCAAACCTCCTTCAAGATTACAGAGTTCCTCTCACTCTTTAACTCCCTTAACAACTCCTTTTCTCTAAAACCCTAAGGAGGATTTCTCGCATACCTGAGTAGAGAGATTTTGCAATAAAAAGCTAAGCTTCCCTTTCAAAAGATGAAAAATTCCCTAGAAGTTTTTTCCCCTTCTTTCACGAATAAACCTTAGCATTGTTTCTCTTCCATTCAACTAATTGCATGTAAGAGACAAAAACACCCCACTCCGTCCTCTAGAACAATTATTTACTCAGTTTTTAGGGTTTCTAACCCAAATAATGTTCTTTAATTCACTATATAGATTCTATAAGGTTTAAATAAGGTTTAAATACTCTATCAAACCTCTCCAAATTCACAATTTAAGTCTCTATACTTTCTCATGAGAAGCAAGGGAATTCTTGGTTAATAAAAACTCACCCAAAGAGGTTACCTTCAAGTAGTCTTATAAGTTCTCTGCTAGAAGATAAAGGGCCTATAGGTGAACACAAATTATCTCTTTTTTAACCTTTCCACCCTTCTGGATAAGCACTTACACCCATGGTCATCACTTGTTCTTAATGGAACTTCACATTGACTGTCACAACTTTGTAAACAATATTCAAGCTTATTTACACACAAAAAAGTTATAAAACATCATTGTCATAAATGCAAATACATAGAATAAAGTTTATTACCATGAATATATATCACCTAAATAGCATGCATAGGTTCATTAACTGATAAAATTCTCAGAAAAAACTTATATTTTGGTCATGAAGTGTGTACACACCAATTTTCTTCCTTCAAACTCTCTTAGAGATACTTTTCCATTGCATGACCATTCAAATGATGGTTTAAAACAGTTACATTCATTCTTAAATAATCTCTCCAAACCTTCCTAAGCGAATCTTTCCTCTATGACCCTTATATTACATGTTTTTTTCCTTTTATTATAACATTCTAAGACTCCACCTAGCCTAGAATCATAGGGCCTAAAAACTAGATCATAACCTTGCTCTTATTAGGACTCCTAGACTTCATTATGTCTTCACCCAACCTCATTACATTATTTTAGGCTCCACGATTACATCTAAACCTCAATTAAAAGCCAAAATTTCCTTGTAGATTCAAATTGATAGTTTTGGAGGGAAACTGACAAATTCAAATTTATGAAGGTCTTATAGAAAACAAACATACCTAGTAGACCCTAGATGACCCCCTAAACCTATAACCACATTGAGAAATCCAAAATTGATGTTGTTAACCATATGTAAAAGCTAGGAGTGACGTGTACACACTAATCACACACTTGAGTACATTTTTAGGTCCTAATCACATACCACTATTCATATGATTCGTAAGCGAGAAAACTAATAACTAACATCGATATTTGGACTCTTTTATTTCTTACTTTCTTTCTTTTTGGTCTTTCACACCTCATTACCCAGTCCGAATTTCATTTTTTTATATTTCTTGGCTCTGGACATCAGTGCCTACCCAGGACGCCAGCACCCTCGTCCCCTCTGGGCACCCCGACCTCTTTGTATCTTACTCGCCCCTTTTGGGCCTCTTTTATCTTTTGGAAATCTTGTTTTCTTTGTGGTCATACTTTTAGATGTTAATTACGAAATTCAAACAAGGTAATCATATAAATACAAAGCTATATGACCATAATAAAGGATCAAGCTCTAAGCATCTATTATTATCACCTAACGTTGTATCCAAAGGATCTTCAAGAGCATCAAAGCATCCATCTAGTTTCATTCAAGGGACAAGGAACTAAATTTTTCTACATACACTTCATAGGAGGGGAAGTTCATTTTGACATCCACACATCTATTTACATTGCTAAATCTAGTTATTACTTGTTATTCAATGCATCTTGCATAAGATCCACCCAGGGCACGATTCTACACACACGCACACAGAACTATATGGAGTCTGAAATGTAGTGCAACACTCAGATATTAAGTTCACTCAATCGAGTGACTGTCAAGGTCACTTTGACTCCCCATTTGCATCCTTTTATTTTTAGGATTTGTTGTATTTTGGGGTTTTGTAGGTGCTCTTTCTCTTTACAAGTTTTAGCAAATCTTGCGGACTAAGTGTGACATACAGGTGACAAACAGGAAAGTGCAACGACATAGAAGCGACACAAGAAATCACTTTCTGGCCATTTTCGCAGTCACAGTCGTCCAACAACGATCTATAGCGCCCAAGAACCCCTGACCTGATCTAGGTGCCCAGTCCAACCTGTTCCGACACTTTTACATTTTTCTGGACTTGGTTGTGACAATCTGCACTTCTATTTTTTTAGTTCTCTATCTCTGTACACTTCCGAGATTATTGTGAATCAGCTAATTCTTCTTTCCTCCCTCTTGCACTTAGGGTTTTATGTTGGGGATAATCACACCAATTATACATATATATCAAATCTAAGCATACAAGCAATAAATAAGGAAATAAACCAGAAGAAACAATACACAAGATATAACATGGTTCACCCAGTGTGGGCTATGTCCACCAAGAAACAACCAATATATTATTCAAAGCTTCAAAAAGGATATATAATGAAGATATGTAATATTACATACCTCTCCGGATGTAAAGTACTTTCTTCCTCACAAGCTTCTCTTTTTCTCTCTCCAAGAATTCCTTCTTACAATTCTCCCCATTATTATGTTCTAACCCTAGCTTTCTACCTTATATAGGCATATACAAACTTATGACACTTTAGCTACATAATTACAATCATTAGATCAACTTTATATCAAAGGTTAGATCTAATTCCCATGAGTTAAATAAAACAATCATGCACAGGAAACCGATGTCGGTTCCTCCTTTCCTTGACTGATATCAGTCCCCAGGTGATCGACGTAGGTTTGCCGACCATCGCTGGTTACTATGTATTCCAACAAGTTAATAAAGCATGCTAATGTGAAGAAATTAAGCTCCACAACTCAACAATCTCCCACTTGGAGATAAATTATTGCACTGTACCATACAACTCCATTCTTGGATCCTTTCCTTGGCATGTTTCTCCCTCTTCAAGTCTCAAACTCGAAGACCAACAAAAGTGGAGTGTAGCTCCAACTTCTCCTTTGCCAACGACTTCATTAGCATATCCGCAAGGTTCTTATTTGTATGAATTTTCTCCAGTTTCAACTTCCCATCCTCCAACACTTGTTGTATGAAGTGATATCTCAACTGAATGTGTTTTGTTCTTGAATGAAACGTTGAGTTATTTTCCAGATGAATCACACTTTGACTATCACTGTACAATCTACAATCCTCTTGCTCCTTTCCCAACTCTTCCATGAACCTGCTCATCCATATCATCTCTTTGCTAGCCTTTGTAGCTGCAACATACTCAGACCTTTGTAGTAGACAAGGCCACAACCTTCTGCAATCTAGAAATCCAGCTAACTGTTGTCCCACCTACTATGAATACATATCCAGTGGTGCTTCTCCTACCATCCAAATCTCCAGCCATATCTGAATCAACATAGTCGCATAAAGAAATATTTGACCCTCCATAACATAACTACATGTTGGATGTCCCTCTCAAATACCTGAGAATCCATTGGACTACTTTCCAATGCTCTTTACCTAGATTGGCCATAAATCTTCTCACAACTCCCACTACCTGTGCAATGTCTGGTCTGGTACAAACCATAACATACATAAGAATTCCAACTACTGAAGCATATGGAACTCGTGCCATGTACTCGACCTCCTCATGTGATGTAGGACATTGATCTTTACTCAATTTGAAGTGTCCAGCCATAGGTGTACTTACAGGTTTTGAATTTTGCATATTAAACCTTTCCAACACCTTATTGATATAATGTTCCTGAGACAAATACAATTTCTTGTTCTTCATGTCTCTGTGAATTTGCATGCCAAGGATTTTCTTTGCAGCTCCTAAATCCTTCATTGAAAATGTATGAGCTAACTTTTCTTTAAGCTCACCAATGTCCTACATACTAGATCCTGCAATAAGCATATCATCCACATACAATAACAAAATAATATAGCTTCCATTTTCAAGCTTCTTGAAATAAACACAATGGTCAGATTCACATCTCATATAACCATGCTCATGCATGAAACTATCAAACCTCATATACCATTTCCTTGGGGCTTGCTTGAGCCCATACAAGCTCTTTTTCAACCTGCACACAAGTTTCTCCTTACCCTTGACTTCATAACCAAGCAGTTGTTGCATATAATTCTCTTCCTCCAAATCACTGTGAAGGAAAGACATCTTGACATCAAGTTTCTCTAAATGCAAATCTTCTTACTGTAACTAAACTCAATACAGTACGTATGGAAGTCATTTTTACTACAGGAGAAAATATCTCACCAAAATCAATACCTAATTTTTGTGCAAATCCTTTTACCACAAGCCTTGCCTTGTATCTTTTCTGTCCACCCTCTTCTTCCTTGATCTATAAACCCATTTATTCTACAATGTTCTTTTATTAGCTAACAACTTAACCAAATCCCATGTTTGGTTTTGTTCCAAGGAGTCCATCTCCTCATCCATGCCATGCTCCCACTTCTTGTGGGTTTCATCCTACATTGCTTCTTCAAAACTTTCTAGTTCACCACTATCAGTCAATAATAAATAAGATAAGGAAGGTGTAAATATTTCTGGAGGTCTACTTACCCTTTGTGACCTTCTCACTGAGATTTGGGGTGTCGGAGGCTCAATCTGCTCATTCTACAAATTTGTATCAATCTCAGACAGTGACCGATGCTGGTCACCTCTTGTCGATGTCGGTTTGGCTAACCGATGCTGGTCTTTATCTTATGACTGTACGTTAATGTCATTGACGACAGTTCTATTTGTTGATATCGGTTCAGGCTGATTGACACATGTTACTGTGTAAACCTATAGGTGTCAATTTTAAATCCAAGAATGCATTTTCATCCACAAACTCTTCCACTGGTTCATCTTTGGGTACCAAAACTTGATCCATGTACATTCTCTTTTCATTCCATTCAATGTCACAACTCCTAACAAGCTTAGAATCTTCTAAATCTAGAAAACTGAATCAAAAATTACAAAATCCATAACCAATAAAAGTACATCTCTTGGATTTAACATCCAACTTCTTTCTATTTTCTTTATCAACATGCACAAAATCTTCTGAACCAAATACTCTAAGAAAAGAAAGATCTACCTCTTTTCCAATCCAAGCTTCTTCTGGTATTCCACCATCCAGTGCACTTGAAGGCCCACATTGATTAAATAAACCATTGTGTCTATTACTTCTGCCCAAAACTGCAAGGGTAATCTAACATGTATCCTCATGCTTCTTGCATGTTCCATGATTTTCTTGTTCATTATTTTAGCAACACCATTCTCCTGTGGTGTTCTAGGAACCATTCTTTCTCTGCGTATTCCATTCACTGAACAATAATCATTGAAATCCTTGTTGCAGTACTCACCACCATTATCAGATCTAAGGCATTTTAACTTTGAATTTGATTCATTTTCCTCAAGGGATTTCCATCTTTTAAAAGTCTCAAAAACATCATATTTATGTTTAATACAATAAACCATACCTTTCTTGTGGCATCATCAATGAAAGTCACATAATATTGGGATCCTCCATGAGAAGCTACCTGGGTTGGTCCCCACACATCTGAGTGCACAAGCTCCAATTTTTGCTCCTTCTTTGTTGACCCAACTTTGAGAAATCTCACTCTCTTTTTCTTTCCAAATATACAATGCTCACAGAAATCAAGATCTACATCTTTCAAATATGATAACTTACCCTTAGCCTTTAATATCTGCATTCCTTTTTTACTCATATGGCCTAGCCGATTATGCCACATGCTTGCATCTGAATCTGAAGTAGATAACACAGAAAGGAATTAGTAATACAGGTAGAAAAATACAATGTTCCTACCTTCTTGCCTCTTGCTACAACAAGAGATCCCTTGGTAACCTTCCAAGAGTCAGCTGTGAATGTAACCATGCAACTAGATTCACCTAGTTGTCCTACAAAAATTAGATTTCTCCTAAGGCTTGGCACATGCCTCACATCTTTCAATATCCATGTATTTCCATTCTATAATTTAAGATGAACTTCTCCTTTACTAATAATATTGCATGGTTCATCATCTCCTAAATAAACATGCCCAAAATTACCCTGGACATAATTTCTGAAATAACCCTTATTAGGGGTAGCATGGAAAGAAGCTCCTGAATCTAAAACCCATGATTCAATTTTATTATCCAAGGAGAGAATAAGGGCATCTTACATTACCTCAAAAGATGCAACATTTTCCTCTTTACCTTTCTCTGGTACATTCTCTTTGTTTTCCTTGAACCAACAATCCTTCTTTGCATGTCCTTTCTTTCCACAATTCCAGCAGGTTATTCCTTTACCTCTGGATTTAGATATACCATTCTTAGACTTTGATTTCCCATTATTCTTTCTCTTAGATCTCTCCTTCTACCTTCCCCTAATTTCTACATTCAAAGCATTACCAGATGATAATTCTCCTGTACTTTTCCTGTGTATTTCTTCATTCAGGATTATACTAACCACATCATCAAACTTTAAAATATTAGTAGCAGACGATGTATTACTAACAACCATTACCAAGTTATCCCAACTATCTAGAAAAGAGCATAGAAATAAAAGTGCTTTCACTTCATCATCAAATGGAATATTCACTGATTTTAATTGATTTACAATAGACTGGAAATCATTCAAATGACTTGATGCAGATTCACCTTCTTGCATCTTATAATTAAATAATTTCTTCATCAAATAAAATTTATTTGAAGCACTAGGTTTTTCATATAAATTAGCTAAAGATTTCATCAACTCTACCATGGTTGCTGCTTCGGTAATATTCGAAGCCACAGATGTTGTCAGGCTCAATCTTATAGATCCCAGAGTCTTTCTGTCAAGAATTTTCCATTCTTCATCAGTCATCTTTGTAGGTCTTGCCTTCTCATCCAACGGTAAGTATAGATCTTTTTGATACAGATAATCTTCCACCTGCATCTTCCATAATTGATAATTACAGCCGTCAAATTTCTCAACTTTGTATTTTCCATCTTCTTCCATTGTTGTAGCTCCCACTCAATCAGAAATCCCTCTGTGAGTAAATTTGTCAACACACAAAACCCTCAAACAAAAAATCTCTGATACCAGTTATTGGGGTTAATCACACCAGTTGTACAGATATATATAAGATCTAGGCATACAAGCAATAAGTATGGAACTAAACTAGAAGAAACAATACACAAGATATAATGTGGTTCACCCAGTGTGGGCTATGTCCACTAAGAAACAACCAATATATTATTCAAAGCTTCAGAGAGGATATACAATTAAAGATCTACAATCTTCCACACCTCTCATGTACAATACTTTCTTCCTCACAAGCTTCTCTTTTTCTCTCTCCAAGAATTCCTTCTTACAATTCTCCTAATTATATGTTCTAACCCTAGCTTTCTAGCTTATATATGCATATACAAACTTAGGGCACTTTAGCTATGCAATTACAACCATTAGATCAACTTTATATCAAAGGTTAGATCTAATTCCCATGAGTTAAATAAAACAATCACACACAGGAAACCGATGTCAGTTACCCTAACCGATGTCGGTTCCTCCTTTCCTTGACCAATACCGGTCACCAGGTGGCCAACCGAATACTGTGTATTCCAGCAAGTTAATAAAGCATGCTAATGTGAAGCAATTAAGCTCCACAACTCAAAATGATGAGAAGGGTTCCTGAAATTTCCATTCGCTTGACAAGGGCCTAATATTTTAGGTTTAAACTTACACCCTTTGCCTCTTATCGTATCCCTTTGAACATCTGGTCTTAGCTAAAATTGTTCGTTTGAACAAGACACTTGTAAACCTCTTTGTCATGCTCTTGATGTATCATGTTCATATGAACGTGATGGTGTTATTCAATCTTGTTTTCTACCTTTGGAGGCTTGATCACATTTGGCATTTATTGCACTATGGGGTCATGTCTCATGGGTACAACATGTTTGGTTTCTAACACATTTGCATCTGAACCCATATTGGGAATAGAAGGAACCATAGAGATGACTTTGGAAAAGGTCATTTTACTCTCAGCATCATTTTCTTCATCTGACACCTCTATCATATGTATGTCTAAGATATCATCAGCGGGAAGAGAGGATAAACCGAGGAGATTGCCAATTCCTTGCGGTTTGAAGGGGAGAATGATCAACTCATCATTTTCTAAGAGCTTTACAATCTCCATTGTGGGTTTCATGGATACGGTTCGGCAGAAACAACCTTACCCTTATCTTTTTTTACCACTTCGAATGTTTTTAGGTCATTGACCTCAACCTTTTGAACACTCTGGGTGGTTGTGACCAATTCCTTTGAGGGAAGCAATTTGTTTAGCTGGTTAGTTGGGAGTTAAAACTCAAAATGGACCCCAGGTTTCTTCTTAAGATTTGTTGGGTGAATATCAAAAGGTTTTGGATCACCTTGAGCTATAAAGACTTTTCCTAAATGAAGGAATCTCACTTCTTGAAACAATGTAGATAGAATAGCCTTCATTGTATGAATCCACTGTCTACCAAGGATCATATTATAGTTGGTTTCCCCGTCTATAATTTAAAACTCAGTTAGAATGGTTTTAGTCCCAAGAGTGACCGAGAGAACTATAGTCCCAATGGATGTGGCATTTAGGCTGTCATGACCTCTTAATGTGTTTCTAGTAGAGGAGTAATTAGTCTCTGCATAACCCAACTTCTGCAAGAAAGAGAAGGGAACTACATTCACAACACCCCCATCATTAATCATAGCTCTCTTGATGCAATTGTTATAGATCCAGACTTGTAGGTATAATGCAAGATCTCCTCTTCAAGTTATCTCAGCATCAAATGACATCTTTCTTATATCAAATACAAACCCGATATCCCTATCGCTCTGTCCCAGAGGATGTATGTCGAAGTCAATATGAGTGATTTGAGGCTCGGGTGGAGGGTTAACCTGGATTAGATGACTAAACCCTAACGTATTTAACAATGCAGAATGATATGCAGGGGAATTCTTCAATGTTTTAGTCAGTGCACACTACTTTGCAAGTCTTGCATGGTATTAGAGGCGAAAAAAGCTATAAACACTTGTTAAATTTACTCCTAATTATTTTTGGCTGATGCAAGATTACTTATAAACCTAAATATATTGTTACATCAAAAACACCCCATCAAAACGGAGGAGTAGCCAAAACACTAATGACAACAATTGTTTGTGTTGACCAAGCCCACCTTAAAGGCACAACCACTATAGAAGCTTCAACATAAGAGTGACAGGTAGAGTTGATCCACCTCTCTAAATAAGAAGAGGCGAGAATGCAACAAAATATGAACTAGTATGAAAAAAAATTATTCGATGCAAAAAGATCCCTACAATAAAATAGAATTTAAATAACGCTCTAGATTTATCTACAATTACATTCATTATGTAGAAATACATTCGTTGTAGAATTTTATGTATTGTAGTAATCTATAGAGAAAAAGATTCATAGGGAAAAATTTTATTGAATGAAAATATTAAAAAAGAAAAGACAATATATAAATGAATTGTTTATAAAAATTCAAAAAGAAAAAAATAAATTAGTTTTTAATTAAAATATATATTTAGAAACAAATTTCTAAAATTTACTTTAAACATGTTATTTTTTCGTTTTAAGAAAAATCTTCTACTCAATTTTCATGATTGAAAAATAGAGGCATTAACAAACGAATACTAGCTCCGTCGTTTCTACGATGACAGTTCCGCCGCCACAGCCAAATGTTCTGGAAGGGTTCGAGCAATGGGGAAGAGCGACTGTGCAGGGGAACACAAGATTCGGTCTGGCCCGTGAATCTAACTTCAATTTGGCGAGAGACACAGAATGGAAGCGCAACAAAGCCCTAAACCTAACCCGCCGACGACAGGGCAAAGTGAAGTTGTGAATGGGGCATGGCCACACAAAGCCGATAGTGCCAGTACAAATGACAATGGTGGAGGCAGTTGGTCATTTGTTAGGCGCAGCAGTGGTTTTACTCTTCCCCATGGCCCTCCAATGGCTTCCCCAAAAACTTTCTTGGTGGCTATTACTGGAATGCGAAAACATGTTTTTTCGAGGGCTCCTGATGCATAGTACATTGTGGAAAATGCAGTAGACACCCCTATTATTACCCTTTCACTCCCAAAAGTAACCGATCCAATTTGTGCCCTTAAAAGTTTTGCCATTATTGTAGATTTAATGGATTTTGGCCTCAGAGTGAAGAGTTGCATCAAAATGGTTTTACTCTACTTGGTCTCATGATTGTGAGATCCAACTATGTGCCAGGGGTTTTTTATTGTTTAGTTATCCTCTCCTACAGATTATTAACAAGTTTTTAATGAGGGTCCTTGGTTTTGGGGTAGGGCTAGCCTTTTTATTACAACATGGTTTCTGGATTTTGATCCCTCTTCTATGGTGGTCTCAAAAATGTCGGTTTGGGTTTGTCTACCCAATCTTCCTCTCCCCTTTTGGCACCCTGAGATTTGTGTGGCTATTGGTGATTCTCTTGGTCGGTTCATCAAGTTGGATGATGAGCGGTCTAAACAAGGGTTGTTCACCTATGCTCGTATTTTCATTGAGGTGAGTTTCAACAAAGGTCTTCAAGACAAATTGGAATTAATCCATGATGGCTTCAAGTGGATTCAAATTCTCGACTATGAGAACACAACCTTTCGATGCCGGTTATGCCATCAAATTGGGCACATTTAGGAGGCTCGCCTGCTATCACCCAATTAGAATAAACATAAGAAGAACAAAGGGGCTTCTCAAGGACCTAAAGGTTGGCAAACATTCTCTGCGCCGGAAGTCAAAGACTAGCCAAAAGTCCATGATCAACAAGACGACATGATTATCGAGCTTGCCCCTGTTGGCGGTGGTGTCAAGTGGACACATGTATCTAACTCTTTTAATTTAACCCCACTCAGGATAGCCAATGCCTTGATCCTTCGCTTGACCTAGCACCCCAACAAGCGTCATGGACTATTGTCACACATTCTAAGGAGAAGAAGGGGTGTTTTGAGCCACCTGTTTTTCATTCTCCATTAGACCTGAGTAACTTTGTTTTTGGTATTCCTTAGACCCACTTATAGTTGTTGCTTTGTTGTTTTGCTAGGCTTGGCCTAGTTTGCTTTTGGATTTGGGGCGTGCTCTCATACCGCCCACTTTTTTATCGAGAGAATCTTGTATCATGTTGCATTTAATATAATATAAGATCATTTTCATAAAAAAAGGGAAAATTATTAACTGGGTTGTGGTCTAACAATGTAGATGATAGTGTAAAAGGTGTTGGCTAGCCATCCACCCGAATTTCACTCCCAATATTAAAAAGAGATGAAATCGAGAACTTTTAAAACTATGTTTTACATTTTAAATAAAATTTAAGTAGTCTTAAGATAAAATTAAGAAAATTAAACTATTTTATTGGACGTTGTTAACATTTCCCATTTGCAGAAAGGGATAGATGGGTGATGATCTAAGTAGCTACCTAATGCGGCTGGAGTTGGAGTCACACAAAACTATTAGTAATAATAATAATAATCTCAAAAGCTGACGGTCCACCCCGCCCACCAAGTTATCTCCACACGCCATCATTATTCGGGAATATTAACACCACTCACCCACCTTGTTGAATAAAAAAATGACATACAATTCTCTGTCCGCGTCGCCTCGTTTAACACAGCTTTTCTAAAGATTTGGGAGCACTCGCACATTCTCCTCTCCACCCACCTGCCAGACCGAGGTTTTCTACTTACTACAGTTGCACGCTTCCCTCTGTTTTATATGTTTGAAAAGCAGAATGTTCTCTTTAAAATATGGTATGTGTCTTTGTTTCTTGTTTGTTGGAATATAGGTAGATTTGGTGGTTCTTGATAAATTAATACCCTGAAGAGTGAAATGTGCTGAAGAATCTGAGAGAGTGAAGGTGATGGTGACGGTGATGTAGTTGTAGATTTGATTTGAGAGCTCAGAAGAGGAGGAGCGAGGATGGGAGGAAGATGGCATTGGGTGAGGCAAAGGCAATGCTTTGGGTGGGCGATTCTGTTGGGGTTGTTAGGCTTTTTGGGCGTTCTTCACACGCAGGTCATACCAAGTGAGCACCCATTTTTGCCTCTGAAAACAATACAATCTCGTCTGTATAACTATGTTCATGTTGGTGGCGGATCTCAGAAGAAGAATAGGATTGCCATATGCCTGGTGGGAGGAGCCAGGAAGTTTGAATTGACGGGTCCTTCTCTGCTCAAGTATGTCATCAACAGGTACAACGATTCAGATGTATTTCTGCATGCCCCCCTTGACAATAACTCCTACAAGTTTAGTTTGCTGAACAAGGCATCATCCGGCCTCGCAGCAGTGCGCATATTCACCCCTCAAAGGATAAATGAAACCACCATGCAGGCATATGTCTTCACATCCACCGGCTCGCCCAACGGATTACAGGTATTTCTGCACTAAATCTTGTCCCTGCCCTTCCCTTTTGTCATTTGGGTTCTATCCTTTGCCCAAAAGTTTATGCCTCTTCTTAAACCCTTCTTTTAAGCCAATTTGGTAAAATTTCCTGTAGTTAGTAGACCTCTTTTTCCCGATCCAGGGTATAATGTTCTGTTAAATATTTAGGCATAATTCATTTTATCACAATATGGACATGCAATTCAAATAGCTAACATATTCAGAGGCAATAGAGTCCAACACCAAAGAAAACCCTGACCTGCAAATACGTTGGACAAACCTATAACAGCACTTTTCGACAGCTATTTTTTCCACCATAACCTAGCAAAATTTGGGGTGACAATTTTACAGGATTAAACATGATATGAAGTTGTCAAGGAAGGTTTCATTTTTTATTTTTTTTGACATGGCTTCCGGGGAAGTTCCTGTAGAATAATTGGCACTATGAATCTTGTTAATATCTCTCTCTAGTTCTTACCATATCGAGAAGTCGAGTGTTGTAAGGCCATTGTTTTAAAGTCAGTTGTACTCTTTCTGTTGGTTTTTTAGTCGAGGTTTTGAGTTCTGGTGCAATTAGAGGTGACCACCCTCATTGTGGCAAGCTCATAAAAATTTCTTGCTCTATTTGCAGGGACTATTGCAGTATTTCAACTTGGTTGAAGGATGCTTGACAATGATAAAGACTTACCAGCTTAAGCACAACATAACATATGATTGGATTGTTAGAACAAGAGTGGATGGATACTGGAATGGACCCCTTCCACCTCCTGAAAGCTATTCAAACAAGAAGTATATTGTGCCAGTGGGTTCTCAATTTGGCGGACTTAATGATAGAATTGGAATCGGTAATATGAAAACTAGTGAAGTTGCATTATCAAGAATTAGTCTTATACCACTTCTGTATGCTGGTGGATACAAGCGGTTGAATTCAGAGACTGCTTTCAAGCATCAGCTAGATGTGAAAGGTGTACAATATTTATTAAAAACCTTTCCCTTTTGCATTTTGAGCGAGAGAAAGTATGAATGGCCTCCTTCTACATGGGGAGTTCCTGTGGTTTCGCTTTCAAGCAAAGGACATTTAAATGGAGCCAAATGCAGACCTTGCACTCCCGTTTTGAAAGGAACTGATGCAATGAACATTATTGAGAGTTTGACAAGGTCATGGAGTTGGACTTTGACTACACCTGGGTTAGAGCTTTGTGATGCTCATGATAAGTGGGAAGAAAATTGGGAACAGATATTTGACAAGGCAGCTGGTCCTCAATTCTCTGCTCTTAGACAAAAGGTCAAGATCCATAATCTAACTGATTGCATCAAAGATTTTGAAGCCATGAAACAGAAGACAGCTGATTGGGATGCTCCTCCAGCGTCAACCATTTGCAAAAGTTATTTTGAGCATTCACATTGATTAAAAGTAGGGTTGCTACACATTTACTCTGAATTATATAGGCTATGCAAAGAATCGTCTGCCTTCCACATCAAAGGAGACTAGCAGGATTTCATGAAAAACATTGTATGGCAGTATCATAACAGCAGCTAACTTCTTTCTTAAGTGTAACCAGTTATTTCATATTCAGCTCAGATGAATCTGGAGTTAAAGAGTGGAAGATGTTATCAATCTGGATGATGCTGTGGAGATGTTTGTGAGTAAAATATTTGGTGTCTTCCTAAATCTGAATTTTTGAAGGACCAGCATACTTGGAAATACCTTTTATCTTGTACAGAGATGAAGTTCACCTGATTCAGGTGGTCAACTTTTGCTTTGAATATTCATTTTCTTCCTAATTCTGTATTTGTTCTATTCTATCCACAGAGTTACAATCTTTTCATTTATTCTCTTGCTCTTAATGGACATAAATGTCTGGAAAGATGTAAAATACACATACACGGTCCATCATGGTCATTGCATCTGAAAATATGAACACATGAAGAGCCATTTTTTAGTGACGGTCATACCCAAGTTACTTTTTACGTTTAGTTTTTGTGCCTTGTGAATTTTGTAAGTGTCAAATTTTGATATATGCAATAGAATGTTTAATGCTTTTCAGCAACAGACTTAGATGTTTGTTAAGCCGGACAGTTGAAAATAAGTGCTTTGTGCAGTTTGAGATAGGGTTCCATCATTATACAAGGGACTAAAAAATATTTTGTTGAATCTTTCTGCTGAGAAAAGAGGCCTAATGAAACTGGATTTAGTGCAGATATGTTGTGGGAGTGTGATTGGGTTGTGATAGCATTTTGTATTCACGTCTTGAATACTTCACATGTGCACACACGCTTGCACACCTTCTTCTCCTTTCTTCTTGAATGTAGTTTGTAATGCCTATCTCAACTACGGTTGGTGCTTCTTAGGATATCGTATCAGCCTGGGACTAGAAAATATTTTGTTGAATCTTTCTGCTGAGAAAAGAGGCCTAATGAAATTGGATTTAGTGCAGATATGTTTTGTGAGTGTGATTGGGTTGTGAATGCAGTTTTTACTGCATGTGCATACACACGCGCACACCTTCTCCTCTGTTCTTGAATATTGTATGTAATGCCTATTCCAACTATGGTTGGTGTTTCTTAGGATATCCTATCAGCCTGGTCAGATTTGCTACAAAATTAATATCTTAAGTCTCTTCGGAAAAAAAAAATGGTAGAATAATCTAACCTCCTCAGAAAGAGGCAAGCAGAAAGAAGTCGTGACCTAAAAGTGCTTTAAGATCTTTGGAATTCATGGAATCATGACTTATGGGACGTTTTTGTAATTGTTACTCGATCAGAAAGCAGAGTTTCGAAATGCAAAAAATGGGCGTAAGACAAAGGTCATCAAAAGTTCCCGGTTTAGTACTGATCAAATTATTTTGTTCTCCTGGAAAGTTCCCTTTTTATTCCCGTTCAAATTTTCAGTCACTGAAACAACCAAGTTATTTTCAATGACTATGCATATGATGATTTCGCAAGAAAGAATCTAAATTGACAATATAAGTTTTGTAGAATTCTATCATTTTGTATTTCAACCGGAAAATCTCACAAGGTTATAAGCCTTCAAGATGAATTACGTGTCTGGAATTGTAGTCCAACCTCCTCACCTCACCTTACACAAATTGAAATAAACTTTCTCTTAGTGCATGTGTAAAATGGCTTGACATTGCAGATTTTTTCCTAAATGCATTAGAAACAATTTGTTTATTAATTATCAAGTCATGCTTTCATATGAATTGGCCTGTGCTCTATGACCAGTGTATTCTTATGTTAACCGACATCAGTGCCTCAAAAATCCTATCTCACCTATTGCAAATACTTTTAAACCCCACTTCTGCCAAAAGGAGAGACAGATCTGACAAGTCTTTCTTTCATGCAGTCTAAATCTCCTTGCAACTGCTTCCTCATCAGTGGTATATTACTTTACTCGTGGCTTTTCCTTCTACTTCAATTGCGGTCCTTCGGGTGTGTGGTGAGGATGGCGCTTAAAGTACAAAATGTCACTGTGTACTATGTACAATGATATTGTATAATAGGAAAAATCGGTATTACATTAATAATGCAATACATCTACCCATAGACATGCAATTAAATTAAATTATACTTAAACCTATTAAGTCGTTCTTAGTTTCTAAACTATTTGTGGGGTAATAATTTACAATAGGGGTTAAAAAAAATACATTATTTTGTGTAAATCTAGACATAATCTTCACAAAACGATAGTATAGCTAGGCATTTTAGGGCAAGCTAGTGAGAATCAAGAAAACCCAAAACCCATTGTGGTGTGCTCTCCTCCCAAAATTATCAAGTTGCTCTCTTGGGATGACCAATGCAATATCTTAGCACCATCAATTAGCTTTATTGATGTTGTAAAGTAATGTTTTTGATAGCATCACGCATGTCTAACTAGATTTGACAACTATGGTTGTCAAGTCCAAGGGTTGAAAAACCTTGCTCACATGTCTTTAACTTTACACGAATCTCTAGGAAATTGATCTCTTTCCTACAAACTCGAATAGGGTAGTTAGGTCTACAAAACAATGAGTAAAAGGATTTGTGTTGGAGCTTGTATTATACTAAAGAAGAACATAACTCGATATTTTTAAGTCCCTCAACAATGAACAATTTTGAGAACAATGCAATGCTTCAACTAGGTAATCTAGTGCAATGCAATATCTACTCGATATGGTTTTCTTGTTAAGAGTGAATGCTTAGAGAAACGAATGCTTCAAATTTGCTTTCCATGAATCTTTTCTCCAAATGCTTGATTTGATTGCTTTGGCACATTCACGATGACAATTTATGTATCTTTTGTTGTGTCACAAATGTATTAATGCCCGTCTGTATTTGAATTAGGACCCTATTCAAATTGAAATTAGGATCCTCTTGGTGCCCAATGTAGGTTTGGAAGGTTCCACATGACACGCCTCTAGAATTGTACACTCATGTTTTTTGAGGCCGCGTGACTATAAATGCATGGTTTTAGGGGACTTAGAGCCTTGAATGTTATGGGGCAACCATCAGAATACATAGGGGAAGAAAGACAAAGTATAAGCATGAAAACAAGGAGAAAAAACATTGAACACTCAGAATATGAGAATACATGCCAATAAGGGCATAATTTGGGCAACTAATTGTCAAACACATTTAACCTACGTTGGGAAATTTGGGCCCAAGATTATTAAATGGGAGGACAGTCTATGCAAACCCAACCAAGTAATGAAACTAGATCTTTATGTAGAAAAGAGGAATGACAAACATGAATCTTGAACCAACATAATTAAAACAATAAAAACACAAGATATAGACACGTGTTTTATCTTGGGAAAACCCTTTCCGGTAAAAACCCAGCTAACAAAGATCTTTCTTATTGCACATAATCTAACCCAGCAGTACAACAAAATACAAGACTTCGTTAATAGTATTTTAGTAGTCCATGCACAATCCTTTAGCGCAACTACAATATTGTTTTATAATACTCTACAATATTCAACACATAACATGCTTAATACACTAACTTGCATACTCAGATTGTTTATAACATCTCATGTGTTTTTAACACATTCTTTTATGCTCACTCATCCTACACTCAACTGTATAATTATAGATAAGTAATAACCAAGAATAGTTGTCCAACCACTTTTTATAAATAGCTCCTAAGAATCAATGTGCTCAAGCATGCTCATGCTTTAGAGCAACCCAATGAATAGTCTGATAGAGAATCAGGAGATTCCCTCTAACTGCCTCCTCATCATTACCACGTAGTCAACATCTCTAGTTCAACTAAAAGATGCTCGTCCACTCATAACAATTGTTATTTCAACCAATCACTATCTAATGTTGTGTAACACTAGTGGGCACCATAAAGAAACTCCCAACGTGCACAAATTGCGTGTACAATTATGCTCAGTTCGTATTGTTTCTTTGCACTTCCAAAGTGTGTACCATAATGCTCAAGTACCCATACGCTTGTGTGCATGCCAAACTATTGTGCAATAATTACTACATAATTAGCCTTGCAAAGTTTAAACATTCCCAACATTCTTTGACTTCTTGAACACTTCACATGAAGGAAGCACAAACTCATTCCTCAACAGACTTGGATGATTAAGACCATATTCTCCCTACACCAATTAAACTTCTTAGTAGGCACTGCCTTAGTTAATGAATATGCAACAATCAAAATGGTATCCACCTTTTCCAGGAGCATCTTCTTATCTACCATAGTTTCTCTTACAAAATGATATTGCACATCAATGTGCTTGGTGTGTGCATGATACCTAGGGTTCTTTGGCAAAAAATGCACTTTGCCACAATCTATCCCCATCGTCCCTCGGATGAACCCAGTTGTGGAACACATTCTCCAAAGCCATATTGCTTTATTAGTTGTATGAGTAGTTGCCATATACTCTACACGTGTGGCGGAAAAAGCAACACTCACTTGATGTTTTCTCATACAACTTATCGCTCCACTAAACAAGTTGAAAACGTATCCACTTGTATATCTATGGAAATCTAGATCTCCTTCCAAGTCCAAGTCTACAAAACCATGCAAACTCAATTCCTTACTTTTACTAGGATTGCCCTGATTGCAAATAACATGATCAATCGTTTTACGCAGATATATGAAAGTAGTTTTTTTTATCGTAGTCCAATGTTCTTTCCTGAAATTCACCATGTATTTGTTAACCACTCCCACTACATGTGCAATATCAGGCCTTGTGTAGACAATTGCATACATTATGCTTCCTACCACACTTGCATATGGTGCCTGAGTCATGTCCTCTAACTACTCTTGAGTTTCAAACTTTCTCTTACTCAACTAAAGTTCTTGTTTGCTCGATTTTGATCTATTTCCATGCTCAAAATGAATATCATAGCACCAAGATCTTTCATGTCGAATTGTGCAAGTAGTTGAGACTTAACCTGCTTGATCATTTCTTTGCAATTTCCAAACAACATGTCATCAACACAACACTATGATGACAATGTTTCTCTTCTTCTTTGAAGTACACACAAGGATTTTCCTCACTACGCATGAGGCCAAGTTGCGCACATGACTATCAAACTTATGATTCCACATCATTTGTGATTGTTTCAGGCCATACAAGGATTTCTTTTGGAGGCAAACCAAATTCTCTCTTCCTTTGACCTTGAAACCTTTAGGTTGTACCATGTAAATGTCTTCTTCCAGCTCTCCATGTAAGAACATTGTCTTAACATCCATCTGATCCATCTCCAAATCATATGTAACTGCAATAGCTCAAATAAATCTTATAGAATTCAATTTTGCAACAAGAGAAAACACCTCACTAAAGTCTATTCACTCAATCTGCTAGAATCCCTTCGTAACTAGGTGAGCCTTGATTTTTTCCACTTTTTCTTGTGCATTGTTCTTCCTTTTGTACACCCATTTACAACCTATTGGCTTTCTTATAGGAGGTAACTTAATCAAATTCCAAATTTCATCAATGCTTAGAGACCCCAACTCTTCCTTCATGACTTCCTTCCAAAAATGTGCTATCCTTTGAACCAAGTGCTTTGCACTATTTTTGTATCTTTTCCATTTGTTATTAAGAATAGGAAAAGTAGAACGACGATGAGTGGGACTATATATTTATGGTATTTTGTGCATTTGTCTTAACCTTCTGCACACAAGTGTCAAATGTTCTTCTCCCTCTATTAGCTCTACTTCTTCATCAACAACATCATACTCAGTCATAGGCTCTTCAGACATGTCAATCCGCAATTTGAGTGATCCATCTTTTGGTTGATTTTCTAGATGTTTTTGCTCAATCTCATCATTACACACACCCGTTTGTGTAGGCATCATCATCAAATATTTGAAGACAACATTATGACTATAGACCATCTTCTTTGTTTTTAGATTCAAAAACTTGTACTCTTTGACACCATTTCCATACCCCATGAAGATGCATTTCTTAGACTTTTAGTTAAACTTTGTCTTTTTTTTCTTGAGAATATAAATATATGCATCATAGCCTAAAAAAATTAGGTGTTTAAGGGATGGATTCTTACCAGTCTAAGCTTCCAGTGGAGTCATATTTTCCAACGTTGATGTTGGTGAATGGTTCACCAAGTAACAAGTAGTAACATCTAATTCAACCAAAAACTTATTCTTCAACTATGCACCAATGGGCATACTCAAGAACTTTTCCATGTGTCCTATTTGTCCACTCCACAACTCCATTGTGTCGAGGCATGTATGGAGTTGTCTTTTTCGTTTCAATTCCACACACCTTGCAGAGTTTCTTGAACTCTTTTGAATAAAATTATGTTAGAGTAGGTTATTATTTATCCTTTTATTTGTTTATTAGAATAATTATTGCACTTATGTTATCTCTGCACTTGTTGAGTTAGCTTGTTTAGGTGTACTAGTTGTGTGGAGTTAGCTTGCTAGTTATGTGGAGTTAGCTTGTTAGTCTTGTGGAGTTAGCTTAACTACCAATGTCAGTTAGCGAGAGTTCTTCACCACTAATCTATGTAGTAGTTGCACTTCCCTCCTCCTATATGTGCATCCTGATTATTGAGCTAATTCATGGCATTATGATAGATTTCCATGTATGCTATTTTAGCTATTTGTTTGTAAATCTTTTTGTAAAGTTATTCTAGTGAATTCCTTTCAACTTATTAAATGTGATGTGTTATTATCGTCTAAAATATTTACGGATTGGAACAATCTTCTTTTTGATCCTCTCATGGTATCAAAATGATATATGATGTACACATCTATCTATAAGTGTTTTTATACAAGTGAGGGTTTTATAATTTTCATATTTTTAGAAATTGTTAGTATGTTTTTGAAGCACGTATTTATGTGTAAATGGAGGAAACCATCATATCCATAAGGTGTTAAAACCCCTAGATCAACTATAAACTCGACCACATTTGGACTGAGAAAATGGCTAAGTATGAGCCACACGCAAAGGTGCATGCAAAAACAAAAGGGAGAAATACCTTAAGTACAAGACATTGCGTGAAGGTGCGTACAAAAGAAAGAAGAAGAGGACACGTGGAGGGTTATGTGCAGGTTGGAATAGGATATAGCCAGAAAAGTAGAGATCAGGTAAAAATAGGAAAAGCACATATTTGCGTGATGAGAAGGATAAAGCTATAATTAGATAAAACAATGTTAAAGAAGGATAAAGCACATGCAGTGCACTAGGTAAAGATAAAGTATGCATGGACAAAGATAACTAAATGTAGCATGTCGTGAGGAACAAGCAAGATGTTAATGACATGGATGGAAATAGAACAACCAATTATGGACTAAGGCACAAACTAAAGGTACATGAGGGCTAAGTATATGATAGTCTATTAATAGATAAAAGCATTGTAATGCAGTGAAGGAAAAGTTCCCACCAGATATATATAGTTTTCATGTCCATGCAATAGAAAAAGTGTGTATAAGAGAGAGAGAGAGAGAGAGAGAGTTGTGACTGGAATAGTCAAGTATGTGAAAGCTTGTTGAGTATATAATAATTTGTGAGATCATGTAATGGATGATTTGATATGGATTTCCAAGATTAGGAGAGATGGCAAGGGTATTATTGGCTTTCAGATCTTGTTAATTCTATATCTTGAGGAACGAATGATCAAAGCTCATACTATTATTGTCTTGTTATGCTCTATGTTATATTATCTTCCATTCTATGTTGCACAATGTTAACCCTTAATTACACATCTTGAATGATCTAAACAAAGAGGGACTTGGTAGGTTTTGCACGCTTCGGGTGAGCACTTGGACATCAGTCTGAGTGATATTCTAGCATGCTCAATGAAGTGGTGTTAACTTCTAAGACTACATTTTGGTACTGTTTCTAGGAGCTCTTTTAGCTATGATTATCAAGATGTGGCACGCACATGGCAATCCAATTGTCATTGGAGAATATTGAGCGTTGGGTACACGATGGCTAGGATGAGTTTTCTTAGAGGTATAACACTGGAAGCAGTTTTTAGTCCGTGTAAGTGGGTAGAGGACAACTTGTTTGATGAATTGTACGATACCTTCTTCAGTTTCTTTCCAAGTGAGTTGTATGAATGGTTAGCAACATACTTTCAGGATAAAGTGATCAGATTGGGAAGGAGGTACGTGTGGAGCTAGGATAAGTCCCAGGTACTCGCCGATTTGGAGGAACCTTGGATGCATGAAACAGATTGTTGGTGGGAAGATGTTTTGAGGAATTACATGCTAGATTACACAATCTCAACATATTCGTGTTCAAAGGAGGCACAATTTAAGTTACTACGTGAACCTAGAGGATCCTATCTATGCACACTCTCATTAGCTATCAAGATCTTAATGGTTGAACTCATAGTGGAGAAGCTCATTATGGTAGGCAAAAACCCCACCGCGTGCAAGGGAAAAGAAGGGGCTTCAGAAGGATGGCGTTAGACCAAGTGGACGACACAGACATAGAAGAGAGACTTCACAGATATAATGATGCACGAGAGAGGGCAGTTGAAGAGGTGCTAAGACTGAGAGGTATTTGGGCTAGGCAAAATTGATCATTGTAAGAAAAGGAATGATGCCCCCCAAGTGTGTATATCAAGATATACTGGCGAATAGATGTGATCATTGTGAGAAAGAATAGCCAAAGTACTCATAGTGTAGATAAGATAAAATGATGCTATAAATATTGCCATGAATTACAAAGCAAAAGATGTGTATATGAATAGAATGGATAGGTAACTGTTGATTAAAATGTGCGACTATGGGGGGGGAGTTTGATGCCCACCAAGTGTTTGAGTGATGGAGATCTATGTGATAATGTGAGAAAGAACATGCTATGGTGGCAGAGTTTGAAATGTTTCATAAGAAAATATATGGTCATCCCAATGGTAGGTAAGAGCAAGAGTATGACTGTACGCACCCAAAATTACATGTGCTACATTGTCGGAAAACGGTTACAAAAGTCCCCAATGATGATTCAAGTCCTTTCAAGAAGGTGTTAAAGCTCCAAAATCCATTCGCAATGTATATTTGTTGCCTAGACATCTTTACTTAGCCTTCCCACACTTTTTCCAGCTTTTTGCCTCTTTCTGCACATGTTTTGGCCTTTAGTGCCAGGACCACCGCCCGGGTAGGGTAGTGGTCTTGACCAATTTTTCTAGATTCCGTCATGCATGTTTTTAACATGCGACAATTCACTTAACTTCACTTTTAGCATGCATCCGTGGGCCAAATTGTCTAAAAATAGTTTTGATTGCTTGGTTCTCCTTCCCTCTTCTATTTTTGCATGTGCTTTAGTTAGTTGGAACTTCCTCTTCTTGCCTTGTGCATGAAGGCACATCCCAGCCCCAATTCTTATATATTCCATGCTTGTATTCAAGAAAAAGGCCTGAGAATTTTTGTGTATCTTGCATTGTATTGTTACCACAATCTTGCTAGGAATTGCATAACCAAGCTCAGATAATCTTGTGATATCTCTCTTCTACTTGCATTACATCTCAACTGCCTTCAAGTTGTCATTGCTCAAGCGCCATCCTCCTGCCGTTGTTCTTGCATTCCCAATCACTTGGACTCATATGAACACTCAGAGAAAGAAAGGAACAAACTGAGGGAATAGATACAGATACAACCAAATTTGCCAAAGCTCTTGCTTATCCAAGTTGGAATTGTGCGTTTGTTTGCTTTATTTGTTAAATTGTCGATTTCAAATCACTAGTTTCAATTGCATATCAAATAGAGTAGTAAAATTGTTCATTTCAATAGGTTAGGCAATCACAAGTAGATCAAATCATTAGAAAGGTTTCTCTTTAACATTACCAAGGAAGTTGTGGGGAACAATAGCTCTTTCAGGGTCATGATTTGTTCTTCACCTCTGAGGTAGGGTTTGAAGGGTTTTGATTGGATTAGGTTATTTGTTTTAGATTAGATTCACATATTTTCACAAGTAACTAGCTACATCCGGCTAATTACTTTTCTTTAGTTTATTTATTAGATTAGAACACATTGCTTAAAAGTTAGAAAAGATCAAAAAAGATTTCCTTTGATAGATTAGTTTTCTTTTTATTGTTTTTCTCTTATATATTGTGAAAACTCCAAAAACATAGATTAGATTTCCTTTAATAGTTAGTCTTCTTATTAAAATCATTTCATTTCATTATGTATGACCATCAACAGTCCACAACAAGAAAAGACGTACAATTGTGATCCCTTAGTCCCACAACCCAACGGGCTAGAATTGATAACTGATATTGATACAAGTTTATGTTTGACAATCTTACGCACACCTGCAACTTTTGCTGAGAAAATAGAACAACTAAATACGCTAAACATTGCTGCTAATCAAGCCTACAATTATTGGAATGCTCCTGGCAACAGGGTTTGATTATGCGCATGACCATACAAGGGCCACAACCTCCATGAGTCTTTGGTTGTGATCCTCAGGTCCCACAACCCAACGGGCATGCTAACCAGTTAGACATTGACACTAGTTTGCATACATTAGTATTCAGATCTTCACCACTTCCACCAGACATTATTACACAACTTTCCTTACTGAACATAGCAGCCGATCAGGCTAAGAATTTTTGCACTAGACCAGAAAATCGCTCGTAGTCCCTGTGGCTCCACCACGTCTCTCATTTTCACTTCCATGACCTTGTTTGGAAATCCATACAAGGTGCCCGTAAGTCACTTTGCGTGTGTTCAACAACCAATAAGAAGAATCTCAGCAAAGCTCAATATTGATTGGAGTCTCCGAGCAACTATTATATTAGACTGAGTCATCACACCACTTCATGTTAGGAGAGCATTCTTCACCTTAGACTCGTAGATCCTGATATTTCTTGTTGAAGACATAAGATTTCCCAACTAGATTGATCACTATCACCACAATCACATTCATTTCCATTCTACACCAGTTGTCTCAGCACGACCTCGAGAGGTCAGGTGCGAAGAAGGTCACGTGTTGATTTTCTATCATACAAATTGGTGAACCCGACGTGAAGAGCTAGTCTCTAAACGTTTCCACTTTCTTCGTCCATCCTTTATTCTGCGAGTATTCTTATACCCCCCGAGCATGTCAGGATAAGATGAGTACGGTTGACTCATCCCAAGATTTGACATGTACAACTACCAAACAAATATACCACAATAGTCACCTTTGCTCTTAACATGGGCGGACAACCGCTCAACTGTTCAAAATCCTCTCCTTCAGGGAACCAATGTTGCTTCCTCTATACGTATTGAGGAACTTTACCAAATCACACAGACTTATCCTCACGAACAATCAAGTTCAAACAACATAACTTTCACTGGGGAAGCAAGTTCATCTCCTCGAGTATTGTTTCAACAGCCCATTAACATGCAATTAGACCAACTCTCACATCTAGATGAGGAATACTTAACACGATATGCTAGGAGTGAACAACACTTCCAGAATATGAACCAAGCTTTTGATAAGTTACAAGGACAGGGTGATGTTCTACTTCAAAATAATAACGCTACCCCTCCACCTACTGAAACTACTACTAATGAGGGGTGGAAGCATAATGAATAATTCATAACAGGATACCATACTCCTCAACAACCTCTAAGGGTTCAACAAAAAACACCTAAGCAAAGCACTGCCCCATCAACGGGTGATGTCATCTCAGCATTGGTAGGAAAATTCAAGGAGCTAGAGCTTTCCCAAAATGCTCAAAATTCATACGTAGGGCAAGCACAAACTTCTCCCTATCCGAAGAATTACGGAAAAATACCTACTACACATAATCCTCCACTTTATACGGGTACTCCAAACCTTGGAGATATGCTTATAGGGATGGGCACCTTGGGTATGCCCCCTCAGGCCACATATGGATATCTGCAACATGCACCAGCCGGAAGTGCGTTCTCAAACACCATACCCGCCAGAAATGCAACGTTCCTTGGCTTTGTGCCTTCAATTCCATATCAAGGTAATCAACCCCCCTACGTACACATGTATTCTAAATCTCTGCAGGGGGATATGTACACTTACCCAGGTCTGTATGGACAACTGCAGGGGATGCCATACACCCCAACAAATGTTTATGATGTCCCATTTCAGCAGCCGATGCGACCTCCACCTCCCCAACAAGGATCTTCAATGGTGGAAACATACGTAATGGGGACCTATTTTGAATATCTTAAGGATCTTCTAGAATTCTCCATTCAGACAGTCATGCTCCTGAGACACTTTCCCAATCTTCTGAAATTCAAAGGGGAGGGTGATCCTAACACCCACATAAAATCTTACACAACAGCCATTCGAGAGCTACTCCCATGGGACGCAGTTATTGCGAAGATTTTCCCTAAGACGCTAGAAGGTATTTCTCTCGATTGGTACTATAGGATACTGGAGGCTTCAATACACTCCTTCAAGCAACTTGTATTGGAATTTATTAAGGATTTTGATATGAACAAACTTTTGAGAACAAGAATAAGGGAATTCCTTCATATCAAGCAAGAGCACAATGAGTCTGCAGCCCACTTCATTCAAAGGTGGCGAAAAGTTCTCTACTCCTCTACAAGCACTCCAAATATGGATCAGATGGAGCTTTGTGATTTGTTGATCCACTCTCTCAATAGGGAAACAAAGGAAGAAGTTAAAAAGTTCCCGCTAAGGAGCCATGAAGAGGTACTATAGGGTGCTCTTTGAATTGACCAAGAAACCATTGACAGTGGTTGTAAGACTTATGGAGCCAATAGAAGGTTAGTCCCCCCTAATCAAAATAACCATGGCTACTCCAACAACACGAATAACAACCGAGGACCAAAAATCCTTAATAAGAATTGTGGAGTCATGACGGATGGGGTGATAGACCAACCAAAGAAACCTAACGTTGTTAATGCTTCCAATACAAGCACTTTAAACAACAAAAATCAAAGAAACAATAACTTCTTGTCATAATTCAATGTTGTAGATTTTAACCGGTAACAACAACAACAACAACCTCAGTAATCAAGAAACACACAGACCCAAGGCCGTAACCAATACCAAAGCAGGAATCCGAACCAATTTCAAAACCAAGGGAAAGGGTTCCCAAATTTTGGCTATAAAAATCAACAACAAAACAATAATCTTAGTTTCGGACCGCAACAAGGTACAAACCAAAGGCCTCGAGATTATGATCTTAATTTATATTGTGGTTTCCATAGGGTTCATGGGCATGATGCAAGAACATGCCGTGATTGTAACGAGTTTTTACAGCATTTTCCAAAGGACCAAAGATAGTTATTTGTTGACATGTTTTTGGCAAATCCAACAGTTCCAACTCAAAACACCTATATGGGACCAGTATCTCCACAGAACACACTACTTAGAATCTTTAACGATCCTCTCGCCACGCGTCCAAAGGACTGTAGAATAGATCCCAATGGTTCAAACAAAGTTATTGTAATAAGGACCCATGATCATGAAGCCTCAACTTTGTCAAACCCACAAGTAGCACCTGCTTTGGATGGTCGCGAGAAAACGAAAATTGTGGAGTCGGTAGAGTAGGACACTAAACCTCAAATTAACAATGCCACTAGAACCAAGGATTATTCTTCGCAGCCTATCCTAATCTACCCAACTACATTAGATGACATTCCCGATACACTAAGCAAGCCAGTAGGAGCTTGTGATTTGATCGACGACTTAACTAAGACCTTCTCTCACATTTCCTTTTTGGATCTATTAAAGAATTCCCCTACTCATAAGGCCACTCTACTAGAAGCGTTGGGTCTTGGTCATTTGAATAATGTCACCCCTCCTCTAGAAGCACAAATAAACCACATGGACTTTAATGTCTATCCTCTTGGACAGTCGGAAAGAGATGTTGGGTTTGTATTCGACATTAGCAAGATGCCCGTAGATGTTGAAATAGCTCGTAGAGGTGATCTAGCATTGTTTTTACAAGTCTAGATTTACAACAACTACGTAAAGTGTGTGATGATTGATGAAGGGGAAACGGTCAACATAGCCCCCTTCTCTTTCCTTCAAAAGCTAGGGTACAGAGAGACCAATTTCTCTTCGACACGAAACACATTGAGAGGCTACGACAACCTCAAAGCAACGTTAATCAGAACTATAGTGTTGCCAGTCACCCTTGGACCTAAGACGGTACTAACCGAGTTTTATATTTTATATCGAGAAACCAACTATAATATGATCCTTGGTTGTCCTTGGATTTATCGCATGAAGGTGATCCCCTCCACTTTTTTTCAGGAAGTTAGGTTCCTACATTTGGGGAAGGTCTTTGTAGCGTAGGGTGATCCAAAACCCTTCAACATACACCTAGCTAACTTGAAAAAGAGGCCAGGAATCCACTCTGAGTTTGAGCTTCCTAATAAATCAGTTAAATAAACCTGCAAGCTCAGTACCAGAGGAAAATTTGGTTCCTACAACGGAATTAGAAGTCATGGGTTTGATCGAAGGCATTCCGGAAGTCAAAGATGAAAATGTCATCATAGAGACAATATCGTTAGGAACCACGAAAAATATTTTCGAGCTATTGGAGAAGGATTTACCCATTCTCCTTCCTTTCGATTCTATGGGCATGGGACATACAATGGGACTCGGTTCTCTTCCAGAAAATGAGGTTTGTATGGTTGAGGTAACTGAGGTAAAGGAGAAAGATTCAAAAGATGATCCAACATCCATTTTTCCAAGTAATTGTTGGACTCTCCATTTTGATGGAGCCAAATTCCATTTTGGCGTTGGGGCAGGTGTGATTCTTACCTCTCATGAGGGAAGGATTCTACCTTTTTCCTTCAAATTAAACTTTGAGTGCACAAATAATGAGGTTGAATACGAAGCCCTTCTACTTGGTCTCATCATAGCCAAAAGAATGGGTGCTCTTAATATTAGGGTGCTGGGTGATTCACAACTTGTTACAAATCAGATATCCGAAGTATATGAGACTAGAGCTAAGCATTTACAACTCTACAAAAAAACAATGTTGAATCTAACAAAGAGATTTGACTTCATATCAATTGAAGAAATTCCATGAGAGCAGAATCTCCTCACAGACTCGATAACAAATTCCGCTTCTCGCTTTACTCCAAGTAGTGAGTTGGAAGATTCAAACTTCACGGTCTCGGTTCATGCAGAACCTTTGGTTCGTAAGACACTAGTAACTCCAATGTTGACATACATAGAGACTGAGAGCGAGTCTGTCATTGCAGATCACGTTGACATTGAAAAAGAAACTTTAGGATAACTAAACGCCCTCACAGAATTATATCTTACACATCACAGGGTTAATATTTCTCTAATCCCACACTCTTCCTCCTATTTTGGAAATCCCATGATAAAATATTCCCTTGGGAAGGAACTCAAAATGTGTGAGGTAGGAGAAGAGGGGAATTTAGAGTTTCCTCCTGCCCCTCCTGAGTTTGAGGAAGGCAACGCCTCCTTAATCGAGGGAACACTCGATATAAATATTGGGACCGAGGAAGAACCAAAGATCTTGAAGCTAGGGTCCTCTTTAACTCTTGAGGAACTTGAAATACATATCTGTATTCTCCTTCTATATTCTCAAGGAGCATAAAAAATCATTCGCGTTTAGCTACAAAGAAATGACGGGAATTGCATCAGACATTACAGTGCACAATCTAGTCACCAAACCAGATTCTAAGACAAATAAGCAAAATTTAAGGCCCATGAAGCCAAAGGTGGCCCTCATGGTGAAGGAAGAAGTGATGAAACTCCTCTAGGTATGGTTCATCAAGCCAATTGACTACTCACAATGGATGTCTAACATATTCCCCGTTCTTAATATAAATGGAAAGATCTGCATTTGCATAGAATTTCAAGATATAAATAAGGCTTGTCACAAAGATGATTTCCCATTACCATCCATCGATGTAATCGTTGATGTGACATACAGGTTCGAGTTTTTGTCTCTCATGGATGGATTCTCTGGTTACAATCATATCAGAGGCCAAAACTACGTTCATAACTCCTTGGGGAACCTACTATTATGTTGTTATGTCGTTCGATCTTAAGAACATTGGTGCTACATACCAATGGGTGTTGACTTATATATTTCATGATATTATACATAATATTGTGGAATCCTATGTGGATGACCTGCTGGCTAAGGCCAAAAAGTGCTGTTGTTTTTGGATCACAGCACCCCTGGATGTTGATCAAATTTCTAGGTTGATCACTCTAGCATCCAGTGTGATTGCACAACATGGAAACCTCTCTCTAAGTGTGGGACTTGTGAAACTGAGAGAGGAATCTCCAGATTAGAGGCTGGTTCCTCGAACTCCTCTGATTAGATCTAATGCTTGCACAACTACAGAGGTTCAGATCCTAATCCCACTCTAAATTGCAAGGAGACAGGGATAAAAGTGCAAAAATTGAAACTAACTAAAGATGGTGATGCACCAAAAGGAGTGGTGAATATTTTTTTCATGCAAATAGACACAAACCAAAGATTGCAGCATAAAACATACACAGGCTGATAAGATATAATTTAGGATCTGAAGTGAAGAAAATAATACAAACAAAGGACTGAAACTCATTCACAAAGCTTGCATTATCATTTCCAATGTCAAAACCACTGCATTACAACCTCAGAGAGGTAAAAAACTGTTACAATCTTTGAAGAGGTCTGATTCTTGCAACAATCACTTGTTGGAGGTGAAAGAAGAAGATTGCTCTACCAAAAAGTGTCCCCCGTTAGAAATGAGCCAAATCTGGTTTTTACATTGCATGGGTCTAGCCCAGGAGAGAGAAAATGTACAAAACATGGGAGCCCATTCCTCATTGATTGCAAATGCATTAAAACGGCATGGGGGACCTTACAAACCCATACCCTGTCATTTTTTACCGAATTGGAGGAGAATGCGACCCATTCTGTATTAAATTTGGTCGCTGAAATGTCACTTTTGGCCATGAACACACGTCAGATCCGTTCCTTAACTTTATCTCTCCAGACTAAACCAAAATTCAAGATTGACCCCGGAATCATGTAGAGAATTTTATAAGCTTTCCAATGATATAAAGAACGTGCAAATCCGAGCTCTGGATCGAAAGATATGGCGATCTGAAGATTTAGGGCACAAAACAGGCAAAAATGGGTTTTAAATTTTTTTCCCGCGCTCCGCCACCTGGACGAAACGTGTTGGGCGCTGATTGGATGAGCAATTCTCTCTCCTTCCCTTACCCACGGGTTTTCCTTGAAAGTTCCCATTTTTTCCCCGCGTCCCCGCCACTTGGGACACGTGGCATGATCTGGTTGGAGGGCAGGGGCGCGGGGTCATCCTTTACCTTTTAGTTTTTGGCCAAAACTTTTGCCAAATTCTCTAATTCCTCCCCAAGCTCCACACTCCCCTTCTCCTTAGGACACGTGTCCTCTTTTTATTGGCTCGGGCCAACGCTTCAAACCTTGCCCTTTGAAATTTTGGACGTTTTCCCTTGTGACACGTGGCGTTTCTTGATTCGTCCACGGGCCTGCCGGCTTTTCACGTCCCTCGCGTCCCTTTGTCTCGGATGTCCCAAACTGTTAGGGACAAATTTCTCTGATTCGCCCGATTCAGGCTTCCCTGTCCCTCTTTCGGCCGATGACACGTGGCGTGATTTGATTGGCTCTCGGCTCCTTCAGCTTTCTGCGTCCCTATGTCCCAACTGTCCCAGTGCAAAAGTTATCTATTTCGGCTGATCTGGGCAGTTCGCGTCCTTCACATCCCCATGGCCTAGATGTCCCATCCTGTTTAGCACAGCAGTTAGTCAATTTTGCTTTTACCTTCGGCCGGTTCGCCCTTTCACGTCCCACGCATCCCGATGTCCCAACTGTCCCAGTGCTGCGCAGACTACCTGGAGGCTTTTCGGCCGATTCGCGCCCTGACGTCCCGACTGTCCCAAGGACTGCCTGGACTAGGACTTAGCCGATTTTCATGATTTTTTCTGGCCCAAGCCTTTTTTTTGCAACTTTTTCACCCTTTTTTAGAACTTGCTCCTTTCTTCTTGGACAGGAGAGTTAGAAAAAAAACCGAGGGGACCCTAGAAACATGATTTTTTACCTTGAATCAATCTATCTTGCTCGGGACCGAAGAATTTAATGCATGTTATCAAAATTTACCCTAGGGGGTGAATTTTGGATAACAAGTGCTACGATCACCCAAAGGTGCTTTGTATCATCCTTTCTCGCTTAATTGAGTACGAGGTCACATTAAATCTAGGAAAATGTGTATTTTGTGTAACAAGAGGGAAGCTTTTGGGGTACATTATATCCTCATGAGGAATTGATGTGGACCCAACCAAAATATGAGTTGTATTGGAAATGACTCCACTGACGGATGAGTCTAGCATCAGATCTTTTCTTGGAAAACTTGGGGCAATCCGAAGGTTTATCCCTGACTTGACCTTTTCTATTCACCCAATCAACAATTTTTTGAAAAAGGATTGTTGAATTGATTGGACATATGAATGAAATGAGGCATTTGAGTTGGTCAAACGATTCTTATTGTCCCCTCCCACGTTCATGCCACCTAGGTTAGATTGCTCTTTGATCTTGTATTCATGAGCCATAGATGTTTTGCTAGCCTGCATGTTGGCTCAAGAAGATGATGATAAACGAGAGTGTGCAGTCTATTTTATTAGTCACACATTGCTTGATTATGAGACACGTTACACCCAGGTAGAAAAATAATGCCTTGCTATAGTCTTTGCGACAAAGCATTTGAGACATTATATGTTGAATCAAGAAACAAAGGTTATTGTTAAGACAAATCACTTGCAGACATTTCTCACATAAAGATCCTTATCTAGGAAAGTCAGGTGCTTCATAACTCAGATGGGTGAATTTGAGTTAACATTTGTTAATAAAAAATCCATTAAAGGACAAATCATTGCAGACTAGTTGGCTAATAATCTGTTGGATAGAGGCGATCTGGTAGATCTAAACTTCCTTGATGAGTGTGTATACTTTGTCGAGACTAGGCCCCCCATTTTTATGTGTCCATGATATACCGACATCATTAATTTTATAATGGACCATACGTATCCAAAAGGGGAAACATCGCAACAAAGAAGGTGGTTACGCGTCATTGCCGCTAAGTACATTATTTTGGAACAAGTTCTCTATCATAAAGCCTTTGACGGAATGTTGTTAAGATGTAACGATGCAGAAGAATTTGAAAAGATTCCTAATGAATCACATAACAGAGTATGTGGAGGTCACTTCGGCGGCCATGCCACTGCTCAAAAGATACAACAAATGGGCTATTTCTTCCTCACTATAGAGCATGATGTAGTAGAATTTGTGTGCAGATTCCACAAATGTCAAAAGTTCTCCCATGAGATATATATATTAGCACAAGCTCTGCAACCAATTGCAACCCCATGGCCTTTTTCCACATGGGGCCTAGATTTGATAGGGAAATTATCTCCCTCATCAACATATGGCCATAACTTCATAATCACGGCCACAGAGTACTTTATTAAGTGGGTAGAAGCCATGCCTCTTACTATTGTACCAGGTTCTGTGATCGCTAAGTTCATCTTGAACTAGATCATTTACAGGTACGGGGTGCCACAAGTACTTATCTCAGATAATGGCACATCTTTCAAGAATGATGAAGTACGTGAATTATGTGCAAAGTTCAAGATAAGTCATCACATGACTTCTATTTATTATCCTCAGGCCAACAGACAAGTTGAGGCTACGAACAAGTGAGATTGACATTTAAATATTTTTCTGACCTTGTGGGCCTATCAGACATTAGTTAGAACACCAACAGGGGAAACTATACGTACCCAAAATTGTAGGGTACTGCACTGCCAGAACAACGTTACACATGCCCCAATGATGATACAGGTCTCCTCACAAGGTGTTCAAAATCTGGAAAAGCTCTCCAGGCATGCATTAACATCCTGCACACCCCGCTTAGCCCCTGCGTGCTTTGTTTTCTCTTCTCCCCTCCTTTTCTTTATGTTTTGGTCTTCAGTGATGAAACCGCCGCCCTGCCTGGGCGGTGGTCTCATGACCGCCACCCAGGCATAGCGGCGGTCCTGTAACCACCACCCTCCTTAGGGCAGCGGTCCTTCACGCATTTTCCAGAATACTCTTTTTAACATGACTCGTGTAAATTTTCAATGTTTACCAACTTTTTTTCACCACCTTTGCTTGTATTTATGATTTTGGTTCCCTGCAATAGTGTTTTGGCATTGTTTATGGTTTAAGAGATCAATTTGGTTTTCACCTTTGGGTAAATAGGATTCTATAAATAGTTTGCTTGTGCTCAAGCAAAAGGCCCCTCAAATTTGCCTCTAAATTTCTCATTTCAATAGCTTAGCCTTTCAATTTTGCTTAGGATTCATAGTTTCATTTGTTGTACGCATGGTTAGTGTTATTTAGCTGTTAGAAAGCCACATATTCTCCTTGTGCAAGTGTTGTTATTATTTCATCCAATCAATTGGAGTAGGATAGTTTGATTTTCATTAGGAATCCATTGAAGTTGTAGGTTCTGCTCATCAAATAGGATAATTTCAGGTTCTGGATGTTTTATGTTGCATGACTTGCAATAAATCCCGCTAGGAATTACATAAGCCAAGCTCTGTTCTCTTGTGCTATCCCTCTCCTACTCGCATTGTATTCAATCTACATCCTAAGCTGCCATTGTACCAATATCTACTTCTGCTGATGCTAGCATTACATGCTTTTCTGGATCCACGTGAGCACGAAAGAACGAGGAGATCACACTGAGGGGACAAGGCCACACACCATTGGATTCGCCACTATTCTGCAAAATCCAGGTTCAAGCTTTCAAAGTTCTAGTTGAAGCATATCAAATAGAGTAGCCAATCATTTCATTTCAGTGAATTTTACTTTCGATATTGCCAGGGAAGCTATGGGGATTGATAGTTTCTGAGAAACTATGATTCACTCCTCACTTCTGAGGTAGGATCGAGAGTCTTTCAAATAGAGTAGATCATTTATCTGTTATTTAGAGTAGATCTACAAACTACACAGACAAGTAGCTATACTCAGTTGCTTTGTCTGTTTTAATTGTGTTATTAGTTTAGTTGTCAATTGCCAGATATATTAAATAAATTCTCTTTTAAATTCTGTTCAGTAGCTTATAAATAAAATTAGATTTAGGAATATACATAGATATATCTTGCATAGTTAATTTATTCTGTCATTTAGATTTATATCATTTCCTTCTTGCATGGCAATCACGGGACCTAGAGAGCCCAGAGAATACATATTCGAGACTGATTCCGCACATGACCATAGTAGGTCCACAACAAACACGAATCTACGGTTGTGATTCAAAAATCCCACAACCCAACGAGTCCACAGGTCAATCCGACGTCGACGCTGACTTACGCACATTAGTATTCAGATCCACTCCAATTCCACCAATTATAATCGCACAACTATCTTCACTAGACACAACAGATAATCAAGCCAAGGATTTCTGGACTAGACCAGAGAATCACCCATAGAATCCACCATCAGTCCGTCATTCGTTTTCATGACCCTATCGGGAGATACATACGAAGCACCCACAGGTTATCTTCCATGTATTCCATAACCCATAGATCAAATCATGCCAGAGCTCGATATTGATTGGAGCCTTCAAGCAGTCATCCTCACCGATCGATCTATCACACCAGTTCAGGTTAGGAGGGCCTTCTTTGTCTTAGATTCGCAGATTCCACTAGTGTGCATCGAAGACATAAGATTCCCTAACTAGTTTGTCTGCATCCCATGTGTATTCCATCCCCACCGTCTGTCTCGGCACAACCTCGAGAGGTCGGGTGTGAGGAAGAGTTACTTGTAGATTCCCACGCTTGCTTTTCACTTTTCCATCGTACAAAATTGGTGAACCCGACGTGAATAACATAGTGCTTCCCCTTTTCCTTATTACCTCTTTGTTCCACCTTCGCTCTTTCCCATTATACTGTGGGTATTCATAAACCCCCCAAATATGTCAGGATTCGATGCATATGGCAGAACTCTCCTAGGTCTTGAGGCATACTACGCTCAATTGAATAGACAGTCATCACCCTCGCTCTCAGTATGGGGTGACAACTATTCAAACAACCAATTATCAACACAAACTCCACCTCTAAGGACTAGATATAGTTCATCTTTCAAAATAGAGGAGTTGGATCAATTCACACAAACGCAACAAATAGAGTCTTTAGGCTCGAACAATATGATGTTCATAGGAGAATTTGGTTCGTCTCCTCAGGTGCTATTTAGACCACAAATTAGTAGACAATCAGATCCATACCTGGTTTTAGATTATGAACATTCAGTGCGTTACGCCAGGAATGAACAACGCTCTGGGAATATGTACCCACCTATAGGAAGTTTACAAACACGACCCGAGGCCTCTTTTCAAGAAAACACCTCCATACCACTATCTATAGGAAAAACCCTTGGTGAAACTTGGCAGGGCAATGATCAATTCATAGCGGGATATCACATGCCTATACAACCTCAAAATATACAACAAACGCCACCAAGGAAAAATACTGTGACTTCACCAAATGAAGTCATTTTGACTTTAGTAGAAAGAGTTAGAAGGTTAGAACTTGCTCAAGCCAGTCAAACATCTCAATTCATGCAGGCAGGAAATTCCAATCCTCCACATCATCCTAGCCAAGTGGACCTCCTCACGGAAATAGGCACATTGGGCATGCCTCCTCAGTATTCATAATAAACACCAACTAGAACCGTTGTTTCTAATGTCGTTCGGGTGGAGAATATGATACCCCCCGGTCTTGTACAACATAATCCACTCTTGGGGAATACTCCTTCATACTTAAACATGTACTCCAAGTCACCACAAGAAGATATGTTATCCTCTCCCAGCATGCTTGCTCCACCACAAGGGTTTCCTTATGCCCCTACAAACGCATACACTACGTCGTATCAACAACCCATTCCACCTCCACCCCCTCAACAGGCACCATCAATGGTCAAAACCTACGCGATAGGGACTTATTCAGAGTATTTGAAAGAGCCCTTAGACTTTACCATACGAAACGTCTTGCTTTCGAGACCTCTTCCCAATTTTTCCAAATACAAAGGGGAGGGGGACCCGAATACACATATCAAAGCCTATGCCATAGCCATTCGAGAACTACTCCCTTGGGATGGTGTTGTTGCCAAAATATTCCCTGAAACCTTGGAGGGCATCACCCTCGATTGGTATTATAGAATACCTAAAGATTCCATCCATTCTTTTAAGAAACTCATTTCAAAGTTCATTAAGGCGTTTGACATGAACAAACTGTTAAGAACAAGAATCAGGGAATTTTTGCACATTAAACAAGAGCACAATGAATCTGTCGCTCATTTCATCCAGAGATGGCGTACAGTCCTTTATTCTTCGGACAGTACTCCAAACATGTACCAAATGGAACTATGTGATTTATTCCTTCATTTTCTCAGCAGAGAAGTGAAGGAAGAAGTCCAGAAGTTCCCACTAAGGACTTACGATGATGTACTTGAGAGCACTCTCCGAATAGATCAAGCGGTAATAGATAGTGGTCGCAAGACGTATGGAGCAAATGGGAGGTTAATCACCCCCAACCAGAATACTACGACTTATCCTACTACCATAAACGTAAATCAAGGACCTAAAATCCTTAACAAAAATCACGGTGTAACAACTGATGGAGTAAATGACCAAGCTAAAAAGGCCAATGATGTAAATGCTCCACCGCTGGTTAACAATCAACGAAACAACAATTTTACCCCAACAATCAATATAGTGGATTTTAATCATCATCATCAACAACAACAACAACAGTGGATCCAGACACAGGGTCCAAGCCAAAACTCAACTGGATATCAAAACCAAAACCAAAACCAAAACCAAAAACAAGTACAAAACCTTAATCCTAATAGGCAATAGTTTGATCAGAGTTTTGGACCACAATATATGCCAAACTAGTAACTTAGAAATTACAATCCTAACTCATATTGTGGTTTCCACAAGATTCAAGGCCATGACACTAGAATGTGCCATGACTACAATAAATTTATGCAACGTTTTCCAAAGGAGCAAAGACAACTTTTCATAGATATGTTCTTGGAAAATCCGACATCACTTGCACCAGATACTTTTACAGGGGCAATTTCCCCTCAAAATGCTCCCCTCAAGATCTTCAACGATCCACTCCCAAATCACAATAACAACAAATTAAATCCGAATAGGATGAATAAAGGTGTAATGGTAGGAAACAATGATAATGAAGCCTCGACTTCACTAAATCCATCTGTTGCACCACAGTTAGGGAGTCAGCCACAACCCAAGATAGTCGGCTTAGTGGAGTTAGATACCGAACTACCCGTGGAAGCCGTAACAAGGACACGAGAGTATTCCTCTCAACCAAGTCCAAGTTACCCGCTAGAGACAGATAACATCCAACAAATATTAGTGAAACCCGTAGGTGCCTATGATCTAATTAATGACTTAACAAAAACCTTCTCTCACATCTCCTTTTTGGATTTGCTGAGGAACTCTCTTGCCCACAAGGTTTCTCTTTTAGAGGCATTAGGTTTGGGTCATTTAATTAACATCACTCCACCTCCATAAACATAGATAAACCATATAGAATTTGATATCCACCCTCTGGGGCAGCGGGATAGGGATACCGAGTTTATATTTGAAATAAACAAAATTCCAACCGACACTGAGATTGCCCACAGAGGTGATCCAACCTTACATTTGCAAGTGTGGGTCTATAATAATTACGTTAAACACACAATGGTTGATGATGGGGTAGCAGTTAACATAGTCCCCTTCTCTTTCTTTCAAAGGCTAAGGTATGGAGAAACAAATTGTTCCACGACTCGGAATACGCTAAGAGGCTATGATAGCCTTAAGGCCACTTCGATTGGAACTATAATACTACCAGTTACCTTAGGACCCAAAACAATCCTGACTAAGTTTTATATTATAGATCGGGAAACCAATTATAATATGATCCTTGGCTGACCATCGATACACTGTATGAAGGCAATCCCTTCTACGTTATTTCAAGAAGTAAGGTTCTTGCACTTAGGGAATATATTCATAGCCAAAGGCAATCCAAAACCATTCGATATACACCTAGCTGACTTAAAGAAAAGACTGGGCATTCACTTTGAGTTTGAACTCCCAAAAAACCAACTTAATAAACCGACCGACGTGAAACCAGAAGAAAAGTTGGTACCTACAACAGATCTTGAGACTATGAGCCTAATCAAGACTATCCTAGCCCCCAAGGATGAGACTAACATTGTGGAAACATTATCATTAGGAACTACCGCGAAGATTGTCGACTTACTAGAACATGATCTACCAATTTTCCTATCATTTGATTCTGTAGGTATGGGATATACCCTAGGAGTGGGTTCTCTGCCAACAGAAGAGCTCTGCATGGTAGAAGTAACTGAAGCAGAAGAAATTGATGTAGCAAATGTCCCCATGTCCATCTTCCCAACCACATATTGGACTCTCCATTTCGATGGAGCAAGATGTCATTGTGGGGCTGGAGCAGGTATTATCTTTACTTCTCCCGAGGGAAAGATCCTACCATTCGCCTTTAAACTAAATTTTGAATGTACAAACAATGGCACGGAGTATGAAGCCCTTCTCTGTGGCCTCATCATAGCTAAACGGCTCGGTGTTAACGACATCAGGGTGTTAGGAGACTCTCAATTAGTAACAAACCAAGTCTCTGAGGTGTATGAAACCAGAGCTGAACACTTACAGCTCTACAAAATAATGGTATTAGATTTGAGCAAAGAGTTTGACTTCATATCAATTGAAGCAATCCCACGAGAACAAAATCTTCTTGTGGATTCTATAACAACCTCAGCATCATGCTTTACCCCAAACAGTGAGTTGGAGGACACCTGTTTTATAGTATCCCTTTGCACTAAACCATTAGTGAAGAAAGTGTCAAACCCACTGTTAACAAGCATAGCTGAGAACAAATCTACTAGCATGGATCACATTGATAGTGATAGAGCCACTCTAGATTACCTAAACACCTATGCAGCGTTACATCTCACCCATCACGTGGTAGATTTTTCCTTAATCCCACATTCATCTTCCTACTTCAGAAATCCCATGATAGAGTTTCCCCCACAAAAAGAACTCAACATATACATGGTAGAGAATGGAGACGATCTAGAATTACCTCTAGCCCCGCCTGAATTTGAAGAAGGTAATGCTTCTTTAATCGAAGAAACAATTGATATTAACATCGGAATGGAGGATGAACCAAGGATCTTAAAACTAGGATCTCCGTTAACTCCAGAAGAGATAGAAATACACACTCGAATCCTCAAAGAACATCAGAAGGATTTTACATTTAATTATAAAGAAATGACAGGGGTTACACCACACATCATAGTACACAACCTTGTCACCAAATTAGATGCAAATCCAGTTAAACAAAAATCAAGGCCAATGAAACCCAAGGTGGCTCTCATGGTAAAGGAAGAAGTAATGAAACTTCTCCAAGTAGGATTCATCAAGTCGGTCGATTACTCTCAGTGGGTATCTAATATCATTCCCGTTCTCAAAAAGAATGGGAAGATACGCATCTACATAGACTTCCGAGACATTAACAAAGCATGCCCTAAGGAAGACTTCCTGTTACCATTCATAGACATCATCATTGACGCAACAGCCAGATTCAAGCTTTTGTCTCTCATGGATGGATTCTCAGGATACAATCAAATTAGAATATCTAAACAAGAACAAGCCAAAACCACGTTTATAACTCCTTGGGGAACCTATTGCTACGTTGTTATGTCATTCGGTCTCAAGAACGCTGGTGCTACATACCAGTGGGCAATGACATACATATTTCACGATCTTATTCACAAGATCATGGAATCCTATGTAGACGACTTGTTGGCCACGGCTAGGAAGCATTACGATCACCTGGAAGTAATCCACACCATTCTTTCACGTCTAATAGAATACAGAGTCACGCTAAACCCAAAAAAAATGGGTTTTTGTTGTGACAGGAGGGAAGCTCCTCGGTTACATTATATCATCATGAGGGATCAATGTAGACCCAACCAAAAATTGGGCTATTCTTGAAATGATCCCATCATCGGATGAATCTGGAATCAGGTCATTTCTTGGGAAACTCGGTGCAATCCAAAGATTCATCCTAGATTTAAGCTTTGCCATTCATCCAATCAACAATCTACTTAAGAAAGATTATAGTATCGATTGGACTAACGACTGCAATGACTCTTTCGAAGCAGTTAAGCATTTCCTGTTGTCACCACCCATGCTAATGCCACCTAAACTTGACCGCCATTTAATCTTATATTCACGAGTTACCAATGTCTCGCTAGCCTATATGCTGGCTCAAGAAGACGATGACAAGAGAGAATGCACAATCTATTTTATAAGCCGCATGTTACTCGATTATGAAACATGCTATACCCAAGCAGAATGAGAGTGCCTTGCCATAGTCTTCACAACCAAACGCTTAAGACATTACATGCTAAATCAAGAAACGAGGGTCATTGTAAAAATAGACCATTTACGAACCTTCCTCATGCAAGGGTCCTTGTTTAAGAAGACTGGACGTTTTATAACCTTAATGGGTGAATTTGAATTAACTTTTGTGAATCAAAAGTCCGTTAAGGGACAAATCATAGCAGATTGGTTAGCTGACAACGCATTAGACGGAGGTGATCTAGTCAATTTGGAATTTCCCGATGAATGCATATATTACGTCGAAACTAGACCTCTCATCTTTGAATGTCCTGGTATACTGATATTGTTATTTATATCATGAACCATACATATCTAGAAGGTGTTACGCCACAACAAAGAAGGCGGTTACGCATTATCATAGCTAAATACGTTATTATAGAACAAGTGCTCTATCGTAAGGCTTTCGATGGAATGCTTCTAAGGTGTGTTGACACAGAATAATCCAAGAAGATCCTCCACGAATCTCACAGTGGAATATGTGGAGGACACTTCGGTGGTCATGCCACCACTCGCAAAATACATCAGATGGGCTATTTTGGCCCACTCTAGAACACGACGCAGTAGAGTTTGTACGCAGGTGTCATAAATGCCAAAAATTCTCCCACGAGATTCACATGCCGGCACAAGCTCTACAACCAATTGCTACTCCATGGCCCTTTTCTACGTGGGGCCTAGATTTGATAGGGAAATTATCTCCCTCATCTACAGACCGCCATAACTTCATAATCATGGCCACCGCGTATTTTACCAAATGGGTAGAGGTTATGCCTCTCACTACTATACCAGGTTCTGTGATTGCCAAGTTCATTTTGAACTAGATCATTTACAGGTATGGTGTCCCACAAATCATTATCACAGATAATGGAACTTCTTTTAAGAATGATGAGGTTCGTGAATTATGCAATAAATTTAAAATAAGGCATCATACAGCCTCCATGTATTACCCTCAAGCCAAAGGACAGGCTGAAGTAACAAACAAAACATTGAAAGCCATTCTCCTTAAAACAGTGAAAGAAAACAAAAAAGATTGGCATTTAAAGTTATACCCGGCCTTTTGGCCCACCGAACATCAATAAGAACACCAACAGGAGCAAATCCTTTCTTGCTAGTATTCGGAGCAGAAGTAGTTCTCCCACTTGAGGTTGAGATACCCAGTCTCTGCATCTCATTACAAGGGATTCTAGATGAAGATGCTTATAGAGAAGCACGTCTCTCCCAACTAGAAAGCCTAGATGAAGCCATGTTAGATGCTGAATAGCGGCAAAAAGTCTATGCTGACCGGATGTGCTGGCAGTATAACAAGAAAGTCTAGGAACGAGGCATATATTAAGGTGATCTACTTCTAAGACTAGACAGCTGGATCGATAAAAAGACCGGCGAAGGGAAGAAATTTTGGCCCAAATGGTTGGGCCCATATCTAGTCATGAAGGACTATGGAAATGGTGCATATCTCTTATGCACACTGGAAGGTGAGGAATTTGGTGAAACTATCAATTCCCTACACCTTAAATGATTCTATGCATAAGTGACCAACACTATCTATATAATTATATCTACATTGCATCTTCATGTAGCTAGGTTCATTTCGTCTGCTTGTTTCGTACAAATATTGTGATCAAGGAACTTATTCCCAAAGCAATTCATTACAAAATTTTGATGGCATTGACATTAGCTTTCAAATCATACTTCTTCATTTTCATAACTTGATCACCATTTCAGAATCATTTCATCCATATAAGGCTAGATATGACAAAGTATTAACGGTAACCATACCAAGGTCTGCATGCTTGTTCTCACTTTTGGTTTCTCCCTAGGATAGGTGTCTTGCCTATGGTCTGTTCTAGAAGCTTCATAGTGTCACATCTATCCCATACGTATATCTCTATGGAAATAAGAACATACTGACATTTTTCTCAAATATCTAAGTCAAACATAGATAAAACAAAAAAATTTATTTTACACATTTCCTTGCCCTACCAGCCTTCGGTGATGAGCTTGCGTCTCTTACTAGTGACATAGGGTTGGGAAAGGATAGGAATGCCCTTACTCGCCTGTACCTTGTCCATGGTGATAAACCCACGCTTCTTACTAGTAACATGGGCAAGGTGTAGGGTGTCCTCTTGACAAATAAACATTGAAGGTCATAAGCAAACAGTTCAAATAAACCTTTGAAATCTTGAGTAAAAAACGAATGAATCAGATGTCCAAAATTCCAAGAGAGTTCAAAACACTAAAAACCAGATTTTGTCAACCATGTGGCCATCTACGGATCTAAGTCTAGATAAACTGCAAAGCAAATAACATTCTAAACTATGGAGTCACTTGAGTAGAGTAGGTTTGTAGCATCCTAATTTGGTTCCACCAAATCTTTGTCTATCTCTCATCACTACCATTCAACAAATTTCATAACATGTGCCCTTTCTACCTCTCGGTGATGAGCCCTCGCATATTACTAGTTGTATGGAGATAGGAATGGGGAAAGTTCATCTGCTCATCGTACTGGTTTATCATCTCATTTTGTCAAAACAAAAATGAAGTACCAAAAATTGCTTATGGAAACTAAAGTTCAAAATCACATTGTGTCTACATTATCATACATGAGCATCACAAAATACAAAAAGAAAGAAAACATTTGTATCATTTGTTCTCCATTGCATACATTCTGAAAGGAATATAAAAACAACATTATAATTTACATATGAAAGCAAATCACAAGAACATTGATGCTAAAATTCTGATCCAAAAAGAATATATATATATATATATATATATATATATATAGTCAAATTTCCTGTACAATACCATCATGCGCTAAGCATGGTCAAAATGCTCAAAGAGCCTGGGAAATACAAATACATCATAAAAATGGTCTAAGAGAACCAAACGGCCTCTCAACCCCTACGAGATCCCTCTGAGGGTGCACGCCCACATCTAGGACTTTGGCTACGCAGGCGCTCTGAGTGCACGGAGGGCTCATGGTCCTGAGGAGCAACGGCGACCTCGCCATGAGAGTGACTCCTCATCAGACGCTCTATTGTCCTGTACCCTACTAGCTCGATACGGAGGGAAGTCATAATCCTGTCCACATGCCAGACAGCGGCAAAAACATCGGTATGCCTACCGGCTACTGAAGGCTCCCTTGCATCCACGGGCAGCTCCGCGTGGGTCTTCTCCATAGGGATCATTAGGGTATCAATGCATACCCAGAAAATCAGGTCTCGCCACTCATCAACAGTCTTTGCAAGTGAAGGAGGAAAACCTAATTAGAAATAATCAAGAGATAGAAACAAATGTAAACAAAAAGAGAGATAACAACTAAGGCAATCCTAACTAGAAACAAACATTAAAAGGAAGGATGATAACTCACTTGGATCTCCGGGCCTCCAAGATGGATCTCTAGGGTCGGCACCTTCCACAGATGCTACCGCTGACTGTGCGCTCCTCCTATGCCTGGGGCCACATAACGTCCTACTACGGACTCATCCTCTCCGCCAAAGCCCTGAGAGAGTGGCTCCTCTGAAACCAGAGTCACCCTCTCCACACTCTGCTTTGCCCTCTCCGCCTGTAGGATATCCTGAGTGTCATGCCACTCAGGATCGTTGTCCTCTTCTCTGCCCAACTCACTAACCTCAGCCTCGGTCTCCTCCTCGGTCTCTTCACTATGAACTCATCAGACTCAGAGTCTATGTCAATGGGGTCATCGCTGCTATAGGCGGGACTGGCAGCAATCTGAAGTAAGGGTGTCTGAGGAGCACCGACTCTCCCTTGAGCTCGTACTACCTACCTAGCTGCAATGGGGACACCAAGAGTAACAACTTTCCAACCCCGGCCTCTAGGACCTCCCCTGGCCTCTCAAATTGATCTATATACTGGTACCATTGGGGGAAGCATACCCACATAAGGCAGACCAAACTGCTGAGGCACTCAACTAAAAGGATGAATCTCCACCCTCCCCATCCTGTCAACAAGTTGTCCTGTGGTGGAGCAAGAAATGAAAGTAAGAGCCTCCTCATCCCATAAACCTTCCATGGCCTGATAGGGTGTGGCCTCCATGTCATCAGTGGTCAAGGAGGTGACTGGTTGATGAGGTGCTCTAAGCACCGACATGTCTGTCCATCTGGCTGCCCTCACAGCTCCAGGATCTGCCACCTCTACACCTCTCCCATAAGGGATGAAACGCTCGTAGACCCAGCTCATAACCAGAGTCAGATGGCTCAATGATTGCCCCTGTAAACAAACCACCCTGTATAAATCATGATAGGTGGTCCCAAGAATGTCAGCTCCCCAGGCGTAAATCCGGCCATGCCCCTCAATCTGTGCACTGATGGGGGACCAACAATACAATAAAGTGTCTCCTCCCTTGTCCTCGATCAATCTCGAGGCAAGGATCCCCATAATGTCCTGACGAATCAAGGGGATAGGCAAGCTAGGAATAGATCGGACCCTCACCCCCCTCTTCAAACCAGTGGAGATAACTGCATCTCCCATATATGAGGCCCACTATGCTATCTGATACCGTGACCCAGCTGTCTCAAGAGAGAGCCGTCTCCTGATAATCAGGACCCCCAACATACGGTAAACATACTTCAAAGTAATGGTCCACTCACCCTGGATCCCTGGTAATTGGAAAGTGTTTTGATCTGCATCCCAATATGAAAATAGGTCACAAAGTATGTGACTAGATAGTGCAACATGTGGGACCCATGATATGCGTAGTATACCGGCCCTCTGAAGAGTGTCCTGCTCATCCTGAGAAAGGGCATCCAATACTGCCAGAAGACAATCACACTCCCTCTCCTAGCTCCATCGGATATACTCCTCCTTCGCCTGCATACACCCAAAAACACACAAAACAGGGTAAGTTAGTATCCAAATGACATTAGAAAAATCACGAAAGCAGGTAAGGATGCTAAAAATGTAAAAAATGAATTCAAATAAGTGTTATTTGTACATTATGTGTAGGACCACTGCCCTGAGCATGGCGGCGGTTCCATAATTGTAGCCTTAAAAGTGGCGGTCTTGTAACCGCCGCCCTGATCAGGGCGGCGGTCGTGTCCCAAAAATCCATGCGGGTCATATGCCCTAAAAATGAATACAAATGCAAAATAAAGACCATTTTGATTCAAACAAGGCCTACCTAGTAGGCGCCCCCCCCTAGTTGACCCTATTAAAACTGACATTTTAAAAAATAACCCCCCCATGATAAAGATTTCACCATTTTGACATTTAGAGGACAAAAACGGTAAATCAAGAAAAACTAATCTGTGATCTCGTGGGTCGGTATTCCTCTCATGGAGGCATGATCACAATCTCACCCTGAACATTTTGACTATACTCTCATGAGAAACCATCACTGTGGGTCCCAGAGCTCAAAATCAACCAAATCAACACACGCAAATGAATAGGAAAATGGGCACTTTTACATATATAGCAACCTGACTTTTTTTGAATGCCCCTTTTTCGTAAGTTTGAAGCGCCGACGAAAGTAAGTTCTTATCCCCTCACAAATGGTATGTCCTCATTTCATATTATTTTAGTATTTATTTTCCGATCCATTTTATCTATCTGCACTTGAGCCCTCTTTCCATTTTGCAGGTGGCAGAAATTTTGGATGGCGTCATTCTAACACATAGACGTATCAAGTATAACTTCTAACTTCCCATTTCGGGACCGCCATACTCGAACCCATTGTTTTACGCCTCTTCATGGCTAAAACACTTCTCCAAGGGGGCAATATGTACGTACCCAAAATTGTATGGTACTGCACCACTAGAACAACGTTACACGTGCCCCAATGATGATACAGGTCTCCTCGCAAGGTGTTCAGAATCCGAAAAATCTCTCCACGCATGCGTTAACATCTCGCACACCCTGCTTAGCCCCTGCGTGCTTTGTTTTCACTTCTCCCCTCCTTTTCTTTATGTTTTGGTCTTCAGTGACAAAACCACCGCCCTGCCTGGGCGGCGGTCTCGTGACCGCCACCCAGGCAGTTCGGTGGTCCTGTAACCGCCACCCTACTCAGGGTGGTGGTCCTTCACGCGTTTTCTAGAATACTCTTTTTAACACGACTCGTGTAAATTTTCAACATTTACCAACTTTTTTTCACTGCCTTTACTTGTATTTATGATTCTGGTTCCCTGGAATAGTGTTTTGGCATTGTTTATGGTTTAAGAGATCAATTTGGTTTTCACCTTAGGGTAAATGGGATTATATAAATAGTTGGCTTGTGCTCAAGCAAAAGGCCCCTCAAATTTTCCCCTCAAATTTGCCTCTAAATTTCTCATTTCAATAGCTTAGCCTTTCAATTTTTCTTAGAATTCATAGTTTCATTTTTTGTATGCATGGTTAGTGTTATTTAGTTGTTAGAAAGCCACATATTCTCCTTGTGCAAGTGTTGTTATTATTTCATCCAATCAATTGGAGTAGGATAGTTTGATTTTCATTAGGAAGCCATTGAAGTTGCAGGTTCTACTCATCAAATAGGAGAATTTCAGGTTCTGGACGTTTTATGTTGCATGACTCGCAATAAATCCCACTAGGAATTGCATAAGCTAAGCTCTATTCTCTTGTGTTATCCCTCTCCTACTCGCATTGTATTCAGTCTGCATCCTAAGCTGTCATTGTCCCAATATCTACTTCTACTGATGCTAGCATTACATGCTTTTCTAGATCCACATGAGCACGAAAGAACAAGGAGATCACACTAAAGGGACAATGCCACACACCATCGGATTCGCCATTGTTCTGCAAAATCCAAGTTCAAGCTTTCAAAGTTCTAGTTGAAGCATATCAAATAGAGTAGCCAATCATTTAATTTAAGTGAATTTTACTTTCGATATTGCAATGGAAGCTGTGGGGATTGATAGTTTCTGAGAAACTATGATTCACTCCTCACTTCTGAGGTAGGATCGAGAGTCTTTCAAATAGAGTAGATCATTTATCTATTATTTAGAGTAGATCTACAAAATGCACAGACAAGTAGCTATACTCAGTTGCTTTGTCTGTTTTAATTGTGTTATTAGTTTAGTTGTCAATGGCCAGATATATTAAATAAATGCTCTTTTAAATTTTGTTCAGTAGCTTATCAATAAAATCAGATTTAGGAATATATATAGATATATCTTGCATAGTTAATTTATTCTGTCATTTAGATTTATATCATTTCCTTCTTACATGGCAATCACGGGTCCTAGAGATCCCAGAGAATACATATTCAAGACTGATTCCGCACATGACCATAGCAGGTCCACAACAAACATGAATCTACGATTGTGATTCACAAATCCCATAACCCAACGAGTCCACAGGTCAATCTGACATTGACGCTGGCTTACGCATATTAGTATTCAGATCCACTCCACTTCCACCAATCATAATCACACAACTATCTTCACTAGACACAGTAGCTAATCAAGCCAAAGATTTCTGGACTAGACCAGAGAATCACCCATAGAATCCACCATCAGTATGTCATTCATTTTCATGACCCTATCGGGAGACATATACGAAGCACCGACAGGTTATCTTCCACGTATTCCACAACCCACAGATCAAATCATGCCAGAGCTTGATATTGATTGGAGCCTTTGAGCAATCATCCTCACCGATTGATCTATCACGTCAGTTCAGGTTAGGAGGGCCTTCTTTGCCTTAGATTCACAGATTCCACTAGTGCGCATCAAAGACATAAGATTGCCTAACTAGTTTTTCTGCATCCCACGCGTATTCCATCCCCACCGGTTGTCTCAGCACGACCTCGGGAGGTTGGGTGCGAGGAAGAGTTATTTTTAGATTCCCATGCTCGCTTGTCACTTTTCCATCATACAGAAACCCCCTTTTCTTTGGTATTTGGTGCAGAAGTAGTTTTATTTCTCGAAGTAAAAATAAATAGTCTCTGTATTTCAATGCAAGGAATCTTAGGAGAAGAAGGCTATCGAGAAGTGCGGTTCTCTCAATTATAAAGTCGTGATGAGGCTAGACTCAACGCTGAACAACAGAACATCATTTACATTGACCGGATGAATCGGCAATACAACAAGAAGGTTTACGTGCATGAAATATACAAGGGAGAATTGTTCTTAAGATTTGATAGCCAAATAGACAAAAAGACCGGTGAAGGAAAAAAATTTAGACCCAAGTGGTTGGGTCCATATTGAGTAGTAGAAGACTACAAAAATGGGGCATTTCACCTGTGTACACTAGAGGGTGAGGAGTTTAACAAATATTTGAACTCTCTTCTCCTAAAGAGGTATTACGCATGATCCATTAGCATTTTTTCATATGTACATTACTGCATCTGCATTGCACTTTCATTATCCGATTCATTCTCTAAAATTCTTGATCAAGGGACTTATTCTTATAGCAACTCCTAAAAACTTCTGAAAACAATGGAAAAACATTCAAATCATACCTCTTCAAATTTTCATGGTATCGTCAATTGTTTCTAAATCATTTCATCAATTCCAATAGGATAAGAAAAAATTTTGATCGTTACCATACCAAGGCCTGTATACTTGGTCTTACTTATGGTCTCTTTCTAGATTAGGTGTCTTAGCCTATAGTCTATTCTAGAAGCTTCATAGTGTCACATCTATCCCATAAATATCTCTTTGGAAATAAGAACATACTAAACATTTTATCTAGATGAGTAAGTCAAATGCAAATCCACAGAAAATTTTTATTTTACACAATTCTTTTCCCTACCAACCTTCGGTGTTGATCCTGCATCTTTTACTGGTGATGTAGGGTTGGGAAAGGAGAGAAATGACCTTACTCGACTATTGCTTGTCCACAGTGATGATCCCATGCTTCCTACTGGTAGCATGGGACAAGGTGTAGGGGTTCTCTTTGATAAACTTGAAAGTTAGAAATAATTCATTCAAATATTGTGAAATCATAAGTCAAAACCAAAGTGAGCTAGGTGTCCAAAATTCCAAAAGAGTTTAAAGCCTCAAAACCAGATTTTTTCAATCAAGTGGCCATCTACGGATCTAAGTCTCGATAAAATGGAAAGCACATCACATTCTAAACTATGAAAAAACTTGAGTAGGGTGAGGTTGTAGTGTCTCAATTTGGTTATGTCGAGCCATTGTATTTCCCTCATCGTCACCATTCAACAAATTTTCATAACTTGTGCCCTTTTTGGCTCTTGGTGTTGAGCCCTCGCATCCTACTGGTTGTGTGGAGTTGGGAGTGGGGCAAGTACATGTACTTATTATATCATTGTATCACCACATTTTGCTAAGACAATATGAAGTATCAAAGATTGCTTAAAGAAACTAAAGTTCAACATCACATTGTGTTCGCATTATCATATATCAACATTATAAAATACAAAAAGAAATCATTTTGTTATCATTTCACATCCATTGCAGGCATTCGGAAGAGCATAGAAAAACAAAAATTCTAAACATCTAGAGTACACATGAGAAATAAGCCAAAAGAAAGTCAACTCAGATACGATGGATTACTGAACCAAAAATAAAAGTCTGTATATATCATGGTGAGTCAAGTTTGTATACAATTCCATCATGCGCTAAGGCATGGTCAAAATGCTTGCAATGAGCCCGAGATATACAAAGAAATCATATAGTGCCCAAAAAAATGGCAACAAAGCAATAAACGGCCCAATGGCCTGTCAGTCCCTGTGGGATCCCTCGGATGGTGCATGGCCACGTCCAAGGCTCCAACTGCGGCTACAATGATGTTGGGAATGAACCAAATGGTGTGAATGCTCATGGTGGTGGTTCTTGGCTGTGGTCTCACTACAGGAATGGCTACGCCTCATCAAATGCTCGGCGGTCTCATATCTAACCACCTAGGTGCGAAGGGAGGTCACCACCTCCGCTATCCTCCAAATAGGAGAAAACACATCAGTGTGTCTGCCAACTAGTAGAGGCTAACCTGAATCCTCAGTCAACTCAGCCTAATTCTTCCCCAAGGGAATCAATAGGGTGTCCACAAACACCCATCGGATAAGCTCTCGCAAATCCTATACAGCTACTGCAAGGTAGAAAAGAAGAAGAAACATGTGAGTTAGAGAAACACAAAAGACAAATAAAAAGAAAGTACCAAACTAATGATTCTAACTAACAAAGACGAGAAAATATTATTAAACATACTCGAATATCCTAGCATCCAAGTAGGGTTAGTGGCTGCTGATGCTACTAATGTTGCTGGTGGCTGTGGGACCTCCCCAAAGCCAGAGGCTAAATGTTGTCCCACCACAGACTCATCATCCTATTCCATGCCTTGAGGAAGTGTCTCCTCTGAGACCAATGTCTCTCTCTCCACACTTGCCTCCTCATGCGTTGCTCTCAGCATATCTTGAGTATCATGCCACTCAAGGTCGCTCTCCTCCTCCTCCATATGGGCTTCCTTGCCAGCCTCAACACCAACCCCCTCATGTTCCGTCTCCTCCCCGACTGGATCCTCCTTAGTCTCATCTCTTGTGTGCTCCATAGAATCAAAGTCTATGTCAATGGGCTAATCCTCCTCTCTATTATGAGCAGGAGTGGCTGTAATCTAAAACAAATGTGATCGAGGGGCATTGGCTTCCTGTCGAGCATGGAACACACACATAATTGTGATAGGTACCCTTGAGGTAACCACTGTCTAGTCGAGATCTCTTCTAGGGCCCTTCCGGGCCTCTTGAATGGTCTTGTAGACCGGTACCAGTAGGGGAAGTATGTCAACATATTGGAGGACAAACTACTGAGGAACCCGATCAAATGGGTGAGTCTCGATTCTCCCATTCCTGTCAACTAACTATCCAGTGGTAGAAAAAGCTACCACTATGGTCACCTCATGTCCCCATAACCTTGCCATGTCCTGGTAGGGAGTGGCAACCATGTTTGTCATGGTCAGAGAAGCCACTAGATGAAGAGGTTTCTGAAGAACTAACATAGCTATCCACCTCGCTACTCGGATAACCCCTGGATCCAATACATGTACTCCCCTCCCATAGGGGGTGATGCACTCATAAACCCAGCTCATAACAAGAGTGGGGTGGCTCAGTGACTACCCCTACAATCTGACTACCCTGTATAAGTCATGGTAGGTGGTCCCTAGGATGTCTTCTCCCTAGGAGTATGTATAGCCATGTGCCTTGATATGTGTAATGATAAGAGCCCAGCAATATAGAAGGGTGTCACCTCCCTTGTCCCCAATCAATCAAGAGGACAAGATGCCCATGATGGCTCTATAGATGATAGGAATAGGAGTAGTGGCAATGGACCAGACCTTGATTCCCTTCTTCAAACCAAATGAAATAATGATGTCTCCCATATAGATGGCCCACTAAGTCCTATTATCCTTGGATCCTACTATCTCCAAATTCAGTCTCCTCCCAAGTATTGGGATCCCAAGAATGTGGTATACATCCTCCAAGGTGATGGTCCACTCACCTCTCACACCCGACAACCAGAAATTGTTTTGCTTTGTATCCCAATAAGAAAATAAGTCACACAATATGTGACTAACAAGGGCAACATGGGGAACACGTGCAATCCTCCAGATGTATGCCATCTAGAGAATGTCCCTCTCAGCCTTAGTACATTGATCCAAGATCCCAAGGAGCCAATCACACTCCCTCTCTCGGCTCCAATGGATGTAATCCTCCTTCTACATTCACCAAAACATGGAAAAATATAGCAAGTTAGTAACGTATACCAAAAGAAAAGCTCACCAAAAACATGAAAAAACATTAAAAAATCCAAAAAAACCAATAATGCACGTTTTGGTCATTCTTTTCAGAACCACCCCCCAATACAGGGCAGTGGTTCCTAGATCACCACCCTAGTAGGGCGGTAGTCCCATGACCGCCTCCCTATTTTGGGTGGCATTCCTGAGCCGATTTCGAAATACGTCCTTAACCCTAAAAATGCCCAAAAACACAAAAAATGACAATTTTTGACAAAATAAAAGACTGCCTATGGCCCCCCCTAGAGACTCATTTAAGATAAGAAATTTTGAAAATAGTCCCCCCTAGGTAAACTTTTCAAACATTTTACATTTTAGGTATGAAAAGGTAAAAGTGAAAAAACCAACCTTAGACCGTGTTGATCGATCTCCTGCTCGTGGAGACATGATCACTATCTCGTAACGATCGTTTCGGCTATACTCTTGTCAAAAATAGTCTCCATGGGACCAAAGCTCCGAATTCACCAAACCAAATACGCAAAAATGAATTTTAAAAATGAGTTGTTTAGATATGTATATATATATATATATATATGATGTTTTGAGCACCTTTTGAGTGTATGTATTTACAGGGTTGGAGCATTGGCACAGGTATACCTCTATATCCCTGCACAAATGGTAAGTCCTTTTGTCGTTTTGGATTAGTGTTTATTTCTTGATGCTTTGTCTATTTGCACTTGAGTCTTCTTTTCTCTTGCAAGGAGCACGAGTTTGGATGGCAGCGTTTCGACACACATACGTGTCAGGTATAGCTTATAACTCCCCATTTCTAGAATGCCATACTCGGACTCTACGTTTTACACCTTTCATGGCTAAGACGCTTCTCTAAGGGGGAAATATGTACACACCCAAAATTGCATGTGCTACATTGTCGAAAAATGGTTACAAAATTCCCCAATGAAGATTCAAGTCTTTTCAAGAAGGTGTTCAATCTCCAAAACCCATTCGCAATGTATATTTGTTGCCTAGAATTCTTTACTTAGCCTTACCACACTTTTTCCAGCTTTCTGCCTCTTTCTATGCATGTTTTGGCCTTTAGTGCCAGGATCGCCACCCTACCTGGGTGACAGTCCTGAAACTGCCGCCCAGGCAGGGCAGTGGTCCTGACCGATTTTTCCAGATTCCATCATGCGTGTTTTTAACATGCGACTATTCACTTAACTTCACTTTTAGCATGCATCTATGGGCCAAATTTTCTAAAAATAGTTTTGATTTCTTGGTTCTCCTTCCCTCTTCTATTTTTGCATGTGCTTTAGTTAGTTGGAACTACCTCTTCTTGCCTTGTGCATGAAGGCACATCCCAGCCCCAATTCTTATATATTCTATGCTTGTATTCAAGCAAAATCCCTGAGAATTTTTGTGTATCTTGCATTGTATTGCTACCACAATCTTGCTAGGAATTACATAGCCAAGCTCAGATCTCTTGTGTTATCTCTCTTCTACTTGCATTACATCCAAACTGCCTTCAAGCTTCCATTGCTCAAGCACCATCCTCTTGCCATTGTTCTTGCATTCCCAATCCCTTGGACTCATATGAACACTTAGAGAAAGAAAGGAAAAAACTGAGGGGATAGATACATATACAACCAGATTTTCCAAAGCTCTTGCTTATCCAGGTTGGAATTGTGTGTTTGTTTGCTTTATTTGTTAAATTGTCAATTTCAAATCACTAGTTTCAATTGCATATCAAATAGAGTAGTAAAATTGTTCATTTTAATAGGTTAGGCAATCACAAGTAGATCAAATCATTAGAAAGTTTTCTCTTTAACATTACCAAGGAAGTTGTGGGGAACAATAGCTTTTGTAAGGTTATGATTTGTTCTTCACCTCTGAGGTAGGGTTTGAAGGGTTTTGATTAGATTAGGTTATTTGTTTTAGATTAGATTTACATATTCGCACAAGTAACCAGCTACATCCAACTGATTACTTGTCTTTAGTTTACTTATTAGATTAGAAAACATTGTTTAAAAGTTAGAAAAGATCAAAAAAGATTTCCTTCGATAGGTTAGTTTTCTTTTTATTGTTATTCTCTTATATATTGTGAAAACTCCAAAAACATAGATTAGATTTCCTTTGATAGTTAGTTTTCTTATTAAAATCATTTCATTTCATTATGTATGACCATCAATGGTCCACAACAAGAAAAGACATACAATTGTGATCCCTTGGTCCCACAACCCAATGGGCCGGAATTGATAACTGACATTGATACAAGTTTATGTTTGACAATCTTACACACACCTGCAACTTTTTCTAAGAAAATAGAACAACTAAATATGCTAAACATCACTGCTAATCAAGCCTATGATTATTGGACTGCTCCTGGAAACATGGCTTGATTACGCGCATGACCATACAAAGGCCACAACCTCCATGAATCTTTAATTGTGATCCCCAGGTCCCAAAACCCAATGAGCATGCTAACCAGTTAGACATTGACACTAGTTTGCGTACATTAGTATTCAGATCTTCACCACTTCCACCAGACATTATTACATAACTTTCCTTACTGAACATAGCAGCCGATCAGGCTAAGACTTTCTAGACTAGACCAGAAAATCACCCATAGTCCCTATGGCTCCACTACGTCTCTCATTCTCACTTCCATGACCTTGTCTAGAAATCCATACGAGGCACCTGCAAGTCACTTTCCACGTGTTCAACAACCAATAAGCAGAATCTCAGCAGAGCTCGATATCGATTGGAGTCTCCGAGCAGCTATTATATCAGATTGCATCATCACACCACTTCATGTTAGGAGAGAATTCTTCACCTTAGACTCACAGATCCCAATATTTCTTGTTGAAGACATAAGATTTCCCAACTAGATTAATCATTATCACCACACTCACATTCATTTTCATTCTACACCGGTTGTCTCGGCATGACCTTGAGAGGTCGGGTGCGAAGAAGGTCACGTTTTGATTTTCTATCGTACAATGACCAACATCAAATTTTTTGTGTAACGGATGAGATGTAATCATGTGATGCATCACAATTTGTGTTGAGTGAATTGGTTGTGCCACCTTTGGTGGTGGTTGCATATTTACGATTGTTAACACTACATATGACTTAATAAGAGGGGGTAATGAGTAGGTGCTTCTAAAGTTGGTATGACATTGGGTTGGTTAGGTGGCTCTTGAATTATCAGAGAAGGAACATTAGTAATTATGGTGTGATGCTCAGTAGACATAGAGGGATCAAATTTAGGAACCCATTGGGAATTAGTAACTAGAGATGAGCGTGGAGAAGAATGATCTCTAGCAAAGGAGATGAAACCCTTACGCTCCAGATGTCAGGTTTTTTGTTCTAAAGCATAACAATTTTCATCACAATGTCCATTAATCCCATGGTAATTACAATATGGTCTAATTTTGTATCGAATAATGTGACGAGGAGGGTGGTAATGATTAGGAAAGAAATTAATTAAGTGATTATCGAGTAGTGAAAATAACATATCATGTTTTCTAGCATTCCAATTGAGCTAGAGAGGTGTTCATTGTGGTAGGAATTTGACCTTGCTTGTATGAGCACATGTAGTAGACATAGGATCATGATGAGGTGTAGAAGGAGAACTAGCATGGCCCTGAGAAGTAATCTTGAGATGTTGGATTTCAGATGTGAGGGATGTGATCATGGTTTCTATAGCTTGAAATTTATCTTGAAATAAACAGTATAAAGCATGAATTTACTCGAAGATGGATTGATTGGCTGTAGTATCAGGACTAATAGGGGAGTCATAGAGACATTTGAAAATGGCATTGACTTATGAAGGTGGTGTATTACGAGGGAGGTACATAGTTTCTAGGAATTTTTGGAGAACATATTTGCATGGTGGGTGCATTTGAAGTAATTGATATATGGAGACCTAAGGAACCTCAGGGGTCATGATGCAAGCAGGATTTGGGTTTAGAGAAGAACACAACTAGTAGAGCATGTAAAATAAGGATCTGAGTGTTCGATCAAGAGTAGGGGTTCACCAAATGATTAAATTTAAATTGAATTAAATCTAATTTGAGAGTAATTATTGTAGATAATGATACATAGATGATAATATACAATAATGGACAATCAATAAGCATGCAATGATTAAAAAACCCTAAGCAAAAGAGAGAGAGAGATGGTGACTTAGCTTATTTCTAAGTGATATGGAAATAATATGAGCTGAGAAATTACTGGAACAAGCTAGAAGAATTATTGTCAAGGCTCATTGAGGGTTCTGGGACTTTGAACTTTACAGGAAAAAAGCACCCATGATAGGAAAGGAACGCTTGGGTGCTAGTGACTAGTGTCAACTCAGGTGCTCAGGTTCTGTCTTTTTTGGGCTGAAAGAGCTTCACAATTGGTTCTCTTTTGTCTTCAATGTCTCCGATCATCCTTGTAACCTACAAAATAGATAGTTACACATAAATGCAAACCACATCAAACCTAATAAATAATATGTAAGATGGGGATTCAGACTGACTATAACAGTCACATGAAGAGTGATCTTAAAACCAAGCATTTGACTACATGTCAGACTCCATGTAGTTCTAGTTTTGTGTATAATGATTCCCTAGGTTGCCCTCATGCAAGTTGCATTATGATACTGGGTTAGATTTAGATTGCTTCAAGTATGCAAATGTGTGAGATTGAATACAATGAATTTCCCCTCTTAGGTTGTGTATGTAGAGTGATGCAACCTCTGTCTCTTTGTATGGGTGTGGTAGAAGGATGCTCTTGAAACGATCTTGTGCCTTAATGCAAGCTTAGGTGATAGTAGATAATGCTTAGTGATTGGCCCCTTATTTAGGAGAAGTAACTAAGTGTGTGTGTGTGTGTGTGTGTGTGTGTGTGTGTGTGTGTGTGTGTGTACATATATGATTCCTTTGTTTGAATTTCGTAATTGAAAACTAAAAGGATAACCCAGAGTACCTAAAGATGCCCAAGAAGTAAAAAATACCCAAAAGGATAAAGGTCAAGAGCGTTTGGGCGCTTCTGTCCTAAGTGGGTGCTAGTGTCCGAGGCCATAAAAGATAAATCAGTCCAGTTCTATTGAGGTTGTAAGATGTGTGAGGCCAATAATAATGCAAGAGATAAAGCAAAAAGACCAAAAACAATTATCAACCACTAGTTTTATTGCTTAGGAATCATGTATACATTAGTATGCTTTAGGACCTAGAAATGTACCCAAGTGCATAGATTTTGTGTCTATAAGAAATAATGCCCCCTTCTTACAATATTTTCCTAAGAAAATAATCTCCTTTTTTTTTTAAATGTCCAAATCCTTTAAAAAATATTTTTTCACTTAATTTTTTTACCTTCAAAACATTTGTAACTCGGTGAGCTAACAATGTAAGTGAGGTTAGTAAGATCATTGGAGGATTTTGAAATTTTTATCGAGATAGGAAGTGAGTGATTTAGGAGTGAAAGAGATCAGTGTGCTTAAGAAAAAAACATAGTCTATGAAGACTCAAACTTGGATCCTTGTTAGTCTAAGACCATCCTCAATTGCCAACTCACCACTCTCCACTTTATAAATAAATATTGAGGAATTGATAATTAACTTTTATTGAGAAAGGAAAAAATGTGATTAGGGTTAATACCTTAAATCACTAAGTCCTTTCTTTTTTAACTCGGGAAAAATAAAAAACTAGCCTCCATACTGTGAATGAGATTGGATCAAGGAAACAACAATACTTGAACATGTCGTTAACAAACCAAACAAGAAGGAAACTAAGAGTAAAGGATACTAATGACAATCCATTTATAGGGGATAAAACTAAGTAGATCATGAAGATGCCTAAAATAGTGTAAGGTCATCCAAGTACTATAAGCCTTAAAACTTTGTGAAGCCGAGTAGTAAAAAAACCATGAGGTACACCCTTCCTATTGATATCATTACACAAAAACCAAGAGATATTTGAAGTTGAGTTGAGCAAGACATTAAGACTAAATTCACAAATAAAGTTTAAACATGGACACCATCCATCCACGATAGAGGATCCAAGCAGATAAGTGTAGGTCAAACTAGGTTTGAACCAAAGAAAAGAAAATCACAAATTGAGATAGAAAACGCTGATGGACATATGGAGTAAGGGCTTCCTTTATAGATATTTTGTAGAGGATACATTTACTGGAAATTCTCAAGAAATGTCAATCAAATCAAGCTACTCACATAATCAATCTTAGGCCAAGTAGAGCCAATCTTGGATGAGCTAGATACATTGTTTATCTTTGGCTGAGAAAACTCCAAACGCAAGCTTGATCTAATCCACCAATAGTATTGAGCCAAACTAAAAGAATATATGTCAAGCCAGAGAGGGAAACCAAGCCAAAAAATAAGCTAAATGATCTTGATCCAGGCTATAAGTAATATAGGGCTCAACAAATGTTGAAAAATATGAGATAGGTGGAGTGGATCCCAAGTTAAACATAGGAAACAAAATGGTTGAGCCAAGAGAATATGAACTCCATGTTGGGTAGGGTTGATCTCTAACAGATCCAAACACAAAGGATTTTTTAAACAATCGAAACTAGATCATGGACTCACAAAATAGATGAAACATTGATTGAGCTTAGCTAAGCCAAGGAAAACAAAACTTGAGCATACAAGGAAGACCCCATGCCAGGCTAGTTAGGATACAAGAGCCAAAACCAACCTCTACACAAAAATGGTTGTATTAAATATCAAACCAGAAAACTTCAACCCACAAGCAGTTTTTGATAACAATGATTTTTTTTCTAGAAATATAAATGAATCTCCCTTTAATACATGAAACATCCTAGGACTATAAATGCAACATTAGCCTCCTAGATCATATTTAAAGAGCCTTCATAAATTTGATCATGAAAAATACACATAAATGAATATATTCTTAACAAATCGGATAAAATCAATCAAGTTAGGATGATTAATGGTTGGTGGATATTTCTTTGATACCATACAGGAGTGAGGAATTTTTTTTCACTAGGATCTCTCTAGAAAAAACATCATTACCATAGCTTGAAGATCATACACAATATAATGGATTTAAGCATAGACATACACCAAAGTATCCTCATATTATTTTCTTATGAATAATACACAAACCATAGATCCTATCTCTATGTCTATAGGAGAATGTAAAGAGAATTTCTAATAAATAGACCCAAGATTTTTTTTTGCGCACCAATATTTATTTTTTGCATGAAACCAAAATTTAGTTTGGAGTAATATTTTCACTCACAAATTAACTATGTAAACCTTAAAAAAAATAACAACTCATGAATCAATCTTAGCTCATAAGTGTGTGTGAATACGACTAACACAAAATTAGTTTGGAAATAACCCAAACCATTAGTTAATGTAAACAAAACCAGTCCAACAGGTTGTAAGGGTATCTTTTCCATTGAATAATTCATAACTTGGAGCTTTAAAATTTATGGAAAATTGTATGAAAATACTTCACTTAATATGTCAAATGGTTAAGTAAAATATCATTGTAGGTGAATCTTTTACTTGTATTTTCAAACACTTCATAAACACCTTAATTTGGTTTTGTAAGTCAATCATAGAATTCATCATAGTAACATTTCAAGAATTGGAATGATAGTACTAGTAAAGTAATTTGGAATAATAGTATTGTGTAGAGAAGTAATTTTAGAAGTGATATAAGACATATAAGGAATGGTGTGTAGTATGTTGATCATTTTAAAGCCATTTAAAGGAAGAAATAGTGGATGTTGAGCAACTTGGAAAGTAATCAAAGTATTTTTAGAGGTAAAAGAAAACATTAACAAAAGTTTAATTATAATTATAAAGAAGAAATTTGGTTTTAGAAGGAACTCAGGAAATGAATACATTATTAGGTATACAAGGTTTTGCAACCTTAAGTTATTGATCTACATTACTAATATTCATATATCCATTGTCCACCTTATAAAGTATATATTAAACCATAACCTCATTTTTGAGCATTTCGACCTAGGGTTTGATACTAAACATACTTCAATACAAATATAAGCTTTGTTATCTCATTAGTGTGTTTCATAAAATATCTAAATTGTGAAATGTATTCAACACTATATTGTTCATCCAAGATTTTTTTTCTTACAAAAAATCACTCACATGCTCGAGAAAATTTTAAACTATTTACAATATTTGCATTAGAAGTTGGCACATTAATAGAAAGAGAAGCCACTAATTTAGGTGAAAAAAAAACATCTTAAAAAGAATCTATTTTCTTTTTCAAACAATCTCTACAAATAACAGAAGGAATTTCAAACGAAAATAATTTTTGTTACATTTTATATTAGAAATCCTAATTGATTTTTTGGGTCTAATTACTTTGTATGACATAACACACATAGTAGAGATCACATAGTTTGAAAAATATGCAAGAAATAGAACAAAATATAGTTATGGATAATAAAATAGAAATAGAAATAGAAATAGAAGAACCTAAATTTAGTATGAGGCACTTGAAAATGTCAATTTTAGCACTATTTAGGACATTTTGAGCTAGTGACACCTATTTGAATCTTTTGACATACTTTTATCCCTTTAGATTACCTATATGTCACCTTGGTTGCATCTATATTTCAATTTTTACACACTGAGGATCACTACCACTTTTCGTATGACTCATAGTGCACCTAAATATAAACAAGACCATAAGATTAGTAAAAATCATCCTACACCCTAGAGATCTCTACTACAAAGACTTTACATACCTTAAATTTTCCAAGATAATTCCATGAGATAAAATATCGTACTAAATACTCCCAAGTTTGAATTTTCACCTTTTCAGGTGTCTTGTGCTAATAGAAGTGTCATCCTAGTTACATATTGATTATTGACAATTGCATCTATTGAGAATATATGATCACGAGTGAAGAAATATCACTTCAAATTTACTTGGGAGAACTACATGGGCCCTAATTATTCTAATATGTAGTGTAATATTTTTTTGTAGTGGGGCATCGGAGGTTAGTTCGAGATTAGTATATGACTTATCTCTGTATGTTTTTTGAGTGATTCTAGAGTTTTAGATAAGGATAATACAATTTAAGAGTTTCACAAAACATCATAGATATTACGAGACATATTCAATAAGAGAAAAAGTTAGTGAATAAAGACTATAAAATAAATATTTATATGATCATTAAAAGACAAGTCTGATAACCTCATAAAGGTTCAACTATGAGCCTAACCCTCTCCACATAACCATTCTAAGCTAATGTTTCAAGCATTAAAATTTACAAGGTAATTTGACAATCCTCTTTTGACCTTATTTCCAAGAGTCTTTAATGTATTCATTCTACTATAAAAATCAAGGTAGGACATTCCTTTACTCACATAATAGAATTTACCTTTCATTTACAACCACTTATTCTTCCCCTTGTCACTATATTTAAGTTCATATTCTTATTTTATTTTGTATTCTTAGGATCTAAATTATACACACCATTATCACATATTTTAGGACTTTGGATTATAAATAATTAAAATAATTGGCAAACTATGTTAATGCATTCAACACACCAACCCAAGGGTTTCATGCATCCCCCTTAAAGGATTTGATTTTGTACTAGTTACTATTTCATATCGTTAGCCAAAACTTCTTGAGCGATTTCAATTTTAAATCTTATATGAATTAAGAGTTTTAAATTTACACAATGGCGACTATTACTGATAATAATACATATTCATCCTCTTGTATATCATGTATATACTTATGTCTATTTTTCTCTTATAGGGTAAATTTGATTCATATATAATGAGTTTCCATGTTATTAAGAATCATGACATGGTTGTTACATTGATTGTTATCCAAGATTACATGTTCCTCTTATATCCACATTATTTTTTACTCTTACTAATGACCTATTTATAGGATATTTGTGCAATAACCTCCCCGAGTGTCTTCATTAAGCAACATCGCCATGAGCAAGGTTGTGACAATTAGCAATATATGGTGATATGTCATATCTTTCCCTGACAAGCCTAATTACTATATTTTATATTACTCTCTTACTACCTTCTTATGAACACTTGATATCCATAGTTTTATCACCTTCACATCTTCCTATATCACCTTCAAATCACCTTCAAATCCACTGCATACCCCCTCCAAATGTTATCTCCACTCCAATTTCTCTAATTGTGTTCTCTCTCTATTCCCTACCTTTATTCTAAACTATTTATGGCTAACAGTCGATATCGTCTAGTAGAATCTTTATTTGGATGATGGAATTGACAAAAAATTATGCCTCCAACTAAGAGAGACAATGAATTATGCATGTTAGGTAATATGGTAAATATTATCACCCTCTCTCTTCTCAATAATATAGTGACTTTAGTGCTTGGGATAATTATAGTTATGGATGTAGAAGACAATAATATATACTCATAAGAAAGGCATACAGTTAAAAATACCATGCCTAAGAAAGTGTATGGGGTCTTCCTATAGTCCCAAGGTTGTAAAAAATGGTAATAAGAAAGTTCCAGAAGATTTCTAAATTAAGGGTTGTAATTCCATGTGGTGAATGATAGGAAATGGTTGTGATTGAAAATGCGATAGATAAATATTTAATATTCTATCCTAGTATAATACTAGGATATGTCAAATATTATCAATTTTACCAACATAAAGGAAATAATGGTTAGGGATATTTAGCTTTTTGAAAAAAAAAATGTTGGCACATTAACCCTCATGGTTAGTAACACCTTGTGAGAGATTATTTGTGGGTGGATCACAAGATAAATAGGTATAATATATAAGTAGGAAAAATTGGGGACTCCAAAGAATTGGAAGACCCTGTTGGTGTAACTTTTATTGTTTTTTCCCTTAGTAATTCAATGCTCCAAAATAGACATCAAAGTATCAGCTCCATTAAAACCTAAACCTCTTAAACAATCAAGGGAAAATTTTAACTAAAACTAGAGTAGACAATGTGATGATTGTATAGATAAATGATAACAAGGAAACTATTTATAAGAGAATGATAAATATGACTAGTAAAAACCTAAAAATTGTGTATAAGGTGCTTCCACAAAAAAAAATGGTCTAATAGGATTAAAGGTAGCAAAAATAAGAAAAATGATGATAAGATGTGTGAAGAATAATAAGGAAGGAAAGTTTCATAGGTCTAGAAAAATTTGTGATTTTTTGTTTTTTTAAGAAAAATGCATATAATAGACTATGAAATTTGTCACAATGCCAAATTATGATGATTCTTCTTCTAAAATGTCGATAAAATATATGGTTTCAAAGATACCATAATTTTACAAAATCTAGGTGTAAATAATTGAAAGTTTCAAATTAGGATTGAGGAAAACATGGGGGAGATGAAATGACACACAAATTTTTTTTAAATTAATAAAAGAGGCATTTAAAGATATGGGATAAGACCGTACAATTCATCCTAGATCATGGTATATCTTGGTCTTGTATTGTACTGCCATGTATATGGATTTAGTGATGATAAAGTTAGATCCTAGGAAAGACCATTGGGGATAGAATAATACTTTAGATGACTAATATTTTATGAATGATTTACATATTAGTGTGTATAGATTAGCAAGTCATGTGGGAGAGAGAAGGATATCCCAATTAAGCTTAGAATGGGCGTGTAATTCATAGTATATGAACAAAACCAAAATTGTCTTTTCGAAAGGACATGTTACCAAGTTGGAGTGTTTATATTCACCCCTTTAAGTGTGTAATTGAAAATGCATTACTTAAAGGGAAAACATATTTGAGTGTCCACACTGTATACTTTGTATTTACTCATAATTGTTTTCTTGTGTTGGTGTTTTCATGTTCTATGGTGAAAAATACAACACAAAGTGTATTCAATGTCCATACAAATAATTGAATTTTAACTCAAATGTAAATAGTATATGTAATTTTTGAAAAGTTGAATTGTGCATAATAAAGTAAAGAGAGATAAAACATGGAAGGAATACACATGTTTTATTTGTCTAGGGAAGAGATCCCATTAGTTTTATGCTTGTGAATTCTAATTTACATTGATATGCCAAAGAATTAGGGGTGATTAGTCACAAATTTTACTAATGGAGAATCCAAAGAAGGAGAGGATTTAAGTGTTAATGGCCAAACACTGAGAAGAGGTACCATAGGATATTTTTTCTAAAGAACCCCAAAAATAGGGAAGAGTAGTGTATATATTATCTAGCCACTTTGATATCTTCCCACACAGAGTGTGAGAGAAAGGAAGAACAACCTAAAACTTATCTGGCCACTTCAATATCTTCCAACCCCACGTACCACATAGTTGTAGATGGATCTAGGACTAATTTCGTAATATCATAGAGTAAAAAGGAGATGGTTGGCACATGCCCCCATTGTATGCTGCAATAGCTAAGTGTGATTATGTAAACACTAGTTAATGCAAACGAGAAGAAGAACATAATCCCAAACCTTATATTTACAATTGTATTTAAATGATGTAGTGAAGAAGAATTAAGTATTAACACCCCCCATATTCTTCTCTAAACTATGTCATGTATATTTGAATTTGTATTATAAACCAGTAAATTCCTATAAGAATATGAGAATGCTGATTTGTTTTGTGAATTTTCTATCGGGTAGGAAACATCAGATTTGGGCCATAACATATTATTGTTTCATTCCTTACTGGATGGTTCCCTACCAATGTGAAAAATTTTCCCATTATATATCTAAAATTATTTCTAAGGATTTGTTCCCTATATAAATTTGTGTCTAATTAGTGTACTTTGTCTTTCTCCTCCGTATATGTATAATATACCCTTAAGAACTCCCCCTCTTTTAAGTTGTGCTAGATATAATATACTCATGTTGTATAAGTTTGATATTATCTATATGATTGCATGGAGAGGTGTCATGGTGGTGACGATTAGGATGCTTTTCCTATAAGGGGTGTGCATGGTTAAACCCACAATGCACAAAGATAGACGTCAAAGAAATAAATATCAATCACATAAGAAATCATGTATAGTAGTAAAAAAAATGAAGAGTCAAGAAAGTATACAAGTAATCTAAAAAACAAGTGTGCAACCAATGTCACATACATTAATAACTAAAAAGGCCCAAGAGTGTGAAAACATGGGGAAAAAATTTATCACGCACATAAGCATAAGAAAGAGGTTATAGTAACCATAACCAAGGAACACAAAGTTTTTATCAAACAAACATAGATAAGGTGATATGCATCATATGTAGAAGAAAAAAATCAAGTAATGGGAAACAAATAGAACATAGTAGCCATGGTGAATAGAGAGAAAGATAAGATAGTTCCTCACAAGACATATGTTAGTCTTATTAGTCCAAAATATAACATTAACACAATATAGTGATTGATCCTAATGAGGAAGTGAAAGAAACTCTAATGAAATAAAATCACAAGTATAGTTTGGGAGATACCTTGAAAATATGAGGGTTAATTAGGAAAGGTCTAAGCTGACACTTGTGATCATTCATCAATTTGTATATGCCCTACAATAAGGTTGACATACCTCATGATTGTATGTGTATAAAGTGTATAGAAAAACATTCTATCTATCAAACCAATATGACAAACCACATATGTAAAGTAATGAGCTATCAAAACAAGTTTTATGTAGGTCCTTTTTTTTCTTTTGTAAATATTTGAATGTTTTTGTGTTTTTTGATTATTTGATTATTTTTTGCATTTTGGAATATTCAATCTAAAGAGAAAGAGCTAGGCGAGATCTATACTATGGAATTGTCAATAAGATTAAGATCCAAACTATCAGGGGTGAAAGAGGATTTAAGTTTAGAATGATCAATTTGGTATGTTTTAGGACCCGTAGTGATATTCTATGATTCATATTCATTGGTGGGGTTGAAATTTAACTTTCCATTATTATTATCTACATACCAAATTTTTCATCATCACTTTCATAGTAATTAGTAATAGGAAATCATTTTTAGTGCTCAATTAATAGGTAAGCAAAAATATATGAGTAGAATATTACTGTTTGTATGTGAAATTTTATCATAAAACATCACATCATTTGTAATAGAATAGGTTAATATTGTTTATGAGTTAGAAAAAATTGGGTTTTCAAAGTTTGTTGCTCTCTCTTGTGCCTGTTAAAATTGGGGGCACTTTTGTTATGCAGAGTATTTGGAAGGTGTGGAAGTTGGTCAAACCCCACCTGATATGGGTAGGAGATGGCTTTAGAATGGGGCTTTCCATAAACTCTCATTCCTTATGGTGGTCTTATGTTCTTAATTTTAATAATGTTTCATTTGTCATTTAGAATCTATTGATTAAAGCTCTTAATAAGGTCAGAATTTCATACTTGTTGAAGTGCTCCATAAGGACAATGGTCTTATGTTTCATTAAATCTCACTTTAATCTCAATAATGGAGATAAAAAATCTATTCAGGAAGTTTAGAATGTCATACTTGTTGAAGTGCTCCATAAGGTTGGAGTCTCTACTCTTGCTCATTGTTTGTGAGATTGGCACTAGCCTACGATGACTCCCTTCAGTTGGTATAAACCCCAACTTGGTTATCAGCTCTTGGTGCATGCTCGCATTCCTTACAAAAAATTGAATAAATATTGGAAGCTTAAGTCCCCCTACAGGGTTTGGAAGCACATGTTCAATTTCATTTGGAAGGCTCTCATTGAACCCAAAAAGGCTCATTTTCTTTGGTCTATTTTATATCAGGGTGTGTCGGTTGGCAAGTGCCTTTAGAATTTGGGAGTTGTTAACCCCTTGTGTCCTGCTTACCACCATCCTGAGACTCTATTGCATTTGTTTTGGTATTGTCCCCTTGTGTAGTCGGCCTGGACGTGGATTCATTCCCTCTTCCATCCCTTTCATCCTGAACCCTTCACCTAGAAAATTGTCTTGTTGGAGGACTCGACCTTGATTCCTACAAAACACAATGAATTTTGGCAAATCTTTCGTGCAAAAATTCTATTTCAAATTTGGAAGATTAGAAATGAATTTCTTTTTAATCACACTATTCTTAGCATGGAATTTTCTATGACTGCTTAAATTGGAATTATTTCTTATGTTTTTTAGATCCAAGTCCAGGTAGAGAAAGTTCTTTTGAAGGTGGAGCACTTGCAGGATATCCTCTCCCACTGAGGAAGTACCCCTACTCATTCAACTGAGTTTCTTCTCCATCGCATTGTCAATCCCAACCTCAGTGTCATTCTTCAGATCATACCAATTCTCGGCCTTGTGGTCAAGACACTTGATAGTGACTTTACTCTCGAGCTCAATGAAGCTCCTCCCCCTCTCGATGGCAGGATGGTGGTGTTTTCAGTAGCTCGAAGGTGGTTATGAGTGGGGGGATCCTCCCCCCACCCAAGATGCCAGTGGATCTGGTTAAGGGGATCTTCCCCTCGGTGGTGGTAGTGGCTCTGGTTGGCCTCCTTCTCCAACTTCTGACTCCAAATGTGGTGCTCTTCCCCCAGATAAATTCTCGTACTTGGCGTTAGTTATCTCTCCTAACCAAAAATATATTATGGCCCTCGACTAGGGTGATGGTTGGAATCCTGTGCCAACCTCTCCCAACCCCCCTGCTTCGGGTTCAGGAGATGTTCCATGCAAGCCGCCTTCTCCTCCCCCTCCTCCGACCACCATGTTTGCTTCTGCTACTTATTTGGTTGCACTTATGGCTTTTGTAATTACTTTTTTTGGTCTTAGTTCACATGGCACGTGTTGCCAGGTTTGACGCTTTCTAAGGTGTGACTTCTCCACCCATTTTTTGATCTAAATCCGTAGTGTACTTTTCATGATATTATCAAAATAAAAGTGAGCTTTCAATAAAAAAATCATTTATGAGTTGTTTTAAATACCTAATTTAATGAGTTCTCTGGAATAATATACTCTTTTGGTATAGGAGCTACAATTCTTATATATGTGTATGGGATTTCATATGTTGATTAATTAGAAAATTGTTATTGTGCTCTAACAAAATTTATATTTGATATCAGAGCAATATTTATGTGAGATGTTGATTTAATTGCCAAGGGCAAATTAAATCTAATTGATTTTGTTGGAAATAAGGTGTCTCAACCTTGTTTGGTTTATTCATTTAATATTTTCCTACAGCAGTTTCACATTGTCGGTGCTCTAAAAATAGAAATATGAGTTGTCAAAAGATTTCCATATGATAGTATATCATGGAAGGGCTATTTTTAGAGATATTATGACAGATTTTATGTCATCTTTAAGGGTCAAAAATAGTGGAGAATATTGTGGATGTGGGAGCCTAATTTTAGACCGAAATATTGCTCTTTGATGCAGTCCACCTCATGAGAGGTTTTCCACATGGTTTTGTAAACCATAGATGGTTTCTTGTATAACCAGAGGTCTATAAATTGAAGGCTTGGAGAAGCAATTGGTGTGGTGACTTTTGCAAGTATTGTAAAGTTGGAATCCTCCTAGAATTGCTTCTAGTGATACTCCTGTAAGAAACTTGCTTTGCAAGTGTATGTAATCTTGTTATTAGATTTGAAATACATTGAGTGAGATTTTGGAGTGTGGGGTTTTTTATCCGTAAGGATTTTCCCCACGTATATCTGGTGTTTGTGTTAATTGTTTATTTTCTTGTTATGAATGTGTTGCTGGAATTTTTGTAACTGTTTTATTAAGTTTAAAGTTTTGCATAATATCTCTCCTCAAGATTAGCGTAGGAAGTTGTTCCAATACTCTTAATTGCCTATCAAGTGGTATCATATCCTGATCACCTTTGGTTTCAGTTGTGGATTGTTGGGTTTTTTTTGCTAATCCGGGTTTGAGTGGGAGCTTGTGCAAAGGATACTTTGTTATCTGGTTGCAGATATTTTTCAAAAGGCGAGCACATCTAGGAGGATTGAGGTAGAGAAGTTTTCTAGCACAAACTTTGAAATGTGGAAGCTGAAGATGGAAGATCTGTTGGTTGATCAGGATCTATCGGATGCAGTGGATGAGAAGGTCCATAGGCCTACGGATCCAGTTTTGGCTACAAAATATGATGTAATGGATAGAAAAGCTAAAGTTCTTATTAGACTATGTCTTGTAGATTCGATCCTGATAAATGTCCATGAAGAATTCACTTCAGAGAAGCTTTGGAAAAATTTGGGTGAGATATACCAAGCTAAGTCTCTAGTAAATAATATTTTCTTGAGGAAGAAGTTGTATTCCTTAAGAGTGGAAGAAGGTGGACAAATATTTGAGCATCTGGAAACATTCAATACGTTGATGACTTAGTTGAGCTCAGTTGGGGTTAAGATGGACGAAGAAGAAAGGTGCCAAACTATGTTGGTTTTGTTTCTAGACTCATGGGATAGCCTAGTCATGGCCATTGGGAGCACTTCAGTCACTCTGAAGATGGAGGATGTTGTTAGTTCTCTACTCTCCGAAGAGATGAGAAGGAAGGTCTCTCTGAACGCCAAAGAGGCTTTGAGTGTTCGAGTAAGAACAAAAGAATGAGGAAAAGATGAGAAGAATCATGGCCATTCCAAGAATAAGGGGAGATCAAAATGCCCTAGTAAGTCCAAGGCGATATGCTGGAACTGTGGCAAATCTGGACACTTCCAAAGGGAATGCAAAGAAGAAAAGAAAAAGAAGAAACATGATTCTGATTCTGACTCCAAAAAGGAAGATGGAGATGCCTTTATTACAGCTTTGGCCACTCGTGCAGGTGATAATGCCTGGTTGATAAACTCATGTGCTTCTTTCAACATGACTCCTAACAAAAACTGGTTTAGTAAGTATGAAAACTATGATGGTGGTAAGGTGTATTTGGGTGATAAATATTTCCTTAAAATTTTTGGTCGTGGTAGTATTCAAGTGAATTTTTCTGATGGTAGAATTAGAAGATTTGATGGTATCTTGCATATCCCAGGAATAGCAAGAAAATTATTATCTATTAGCAAGCTAATAGATACAGGTGTGCATGTACAGTTTTCTGAAGCAGGTGTGAAAATGGTGAGAGGTATTTTTTTTATTAGGGGTAAATAGTTTTTTGAAAGGGACTATACCCTTGTACAAAAAGGATCAAAAGTCAGGATAGAACATGAAAGCCCAACAGTAGAAAACAATTTTCTTAGAAAAGTACCAACACCCAGCATCAAACCATCAAATAAATAGCTGATGAACAACAACCAGTCTGCAACAACACCGCAGGACCATTGTAGATCCAAAAACTGTTGTTCGGCAAAGAAAAGGAACAATCTAGAACAACCGAACAGTAAAAGACAAACAAATCATTGAGGCGGAGAAGTGGCATTATTTAAAATAAAAAATTTCTTTTTACGGACCGTTACCCAACCTAATGATGCCTCCACGAATGGAGGGTTAGATAAAGGAGTATTTTCCTTAGTTGTAATAATTCCATCTTAAACAACATCATTTATAACTTGAGATAATTTTATTGTATTTTCCTTACTGTCAACAACTAAATGAGATAAATTTGTTGCATTTTCCTTGTTGTCAGCAATAGGATTTTCCGATAAAGGGGTTTCTGGGAAAAAATCAGATTCAGCCTCTGCATTTGAATTTGATTATAGGTCCTCTTTTGCACCGAAAACCAAGTGTTCCAAGAGGGCATCTTTCCACGAGCTGCGTTTCTCATGTTGGTGCTTTACCATCCCACAATTATTAGAGGTTTGACCTAAACAGAAACATCTTCTGCATCGGAATGGAATACCTTCGTAATCTAAAGGTTGTGACCAAGTTCTGTTTTGCACTCTAAGATCAATGGTTGCAGGAAGGTTTTTAGTCGTGTCTAGTTCCACCAAGATCCGAGCATAGGTAGTATGGGTATAGTCAGAGGTTTGAGAATCTATAAAAAGTGTAGTTCCTAAGGTGTTTCTAATAGATTTCAAACATTCACCACTCCAGAATTGGAAGGGTAAATGGGGTAATCGGATCCAAACAGGTTTGCATGAAAAAGACTCGGTGAGAGGGTTAAAAGAGGGGAACCAGGATTTAATGACCAGGTGCTTGGATTGGCAAACCCAAAGCTTGGAAGTAATGGAGTTTTTATCAGCTATTGAAGAAAAATTTACAATGAAGATACCTTTATACATGGGTTAAAATGGTGAGAGGTGTTATGGTTATAGCAAGAGGAAGTAGATTGGGTACATTGTACCAACTTGATACGTGCATGGTTGAGTGCAATAGCACTTCAGATAAAACTAAGCCAGTAATTATTTCACTGAAAAAGGAGAGGGTTTACTCCTTTGTGGATGGTTGTGGCTTCTGGGTACCCAAGGGTGCTCTATCCATAGAATCAAAATTACATGTAGAGAAGACCATGTTATGGTAATAGAACCTCGTAGAGGGTTGAATGATTGCAATTTGGAGTCTGATTTCTGTGAGCATTGTATTTATGGCAAACAAAACCATGTTTAGTTTTACTTGTCTACTCATAAGTCTTCATGTATCTTGGATCTAATCCATTCAGATGTATTTGGTCTTGTTAAGGTTGCTTCTATTGCTAAAGCAGTTTATTATGTTACTTTCATTGATGATTTTAGTAGGAGGACATGGGTATATTTTTTAAAGAGTAAATATGAAGTTTTTAGTCGTTTCAAGGAATTTAAGGCTATGGTTGAAACTCAAACTAGGAAGAAAATTAAGTGTTTGAGATCTGATAATGGCGGTGAGTACTTTACTACAGACTTTGACAAATTTTGCGCAGATTGTGGGATTAAAAGACAAAAGACAACTTCATATTCTCCGGAGTAGAATGGAGTTGCAGAAAGAATGATAGAATGTTGATGGAGAAGGCTAGGAGCATGTTGATTGGAGCTGGTCTAGAAAAGAGGTTTTGGGCTGAAGTTGTTACCATTGCTTGTTATTTGATAAATATATTTCCTACATCAGTGCTTCATGATAAAACGCCAATGGAGGCATGGTCAAGAAAAAAGCCTTCAATTAGACATCTGATACTTTTTAGCTGTGAGGCATATGCACATGTGCCTAAGGAGAAGAGAACAAAGTTGGATTCTAAGGTTGTCAAATGTATCTTTATCGGCTACAGCTATGGTGTGAAAGGATACAAGGTTTGGGACCCTGTTACACAAAAGGTAATACACTCCAGAAGTGTTATTTTTAGAGAGATTAAATCTTTCCCTATTAATTTTCAGCCAGAACAACATAAAGAAAATGAACAAAAAAAGGATGTGGTTTAACTTCCTTCTACACCTAAGAAAGTTGAATCGATACCCCAAAATAGATAAGAATTTGAGGAGAGCTCACCAATCTCTGAATCTTATAAAGAGGAAGAAGTGGAAGAATCTCCACCTCAATTTGTTCGAAGGTCTACAAGGCAAAGGCAACCACCTGAAAGGTATGTGTATTCCCCTGATGATTGGAAGTGTATATTTGCTTTGATTACTAACATTGATGAACCGAGATCTGTACAAGAGGCTTTGGGTATGAATGATGCAAAGTCATGGAAAATAGCCATGGATGAAGAGATGACAGCCTTAAAAAGAATAATACGTGGGACCTTGTACCATTTCCTAAAGGTCGGATACCTGTTGGATGTAAGTGGGTGTTTAAGAAAAAGATTGGTTCAGATGGAAATGTTGAAAAGTATAAGGCATGGTTGGTTGCGAAGGGTTACTCTCAAGTTGAGGGTATTGACTATGGTGAGATATTCTCTCATGTTGTTGAAACGACATCCATTCGGTTTTTATTATCTATTGTAGTAACTTATGACCTAGAGGTTGAACAAATGGATGTGAATTTTGCTTTCCTTCATGGTGATTTGGAGGAAGAAATATATATGTCACAGCCAGAGCACTACATGGTGAAAGGTAAAAGCAAGATGGTTTGTAAGTTAAAGAAATCCATGTATGGCCTTAAACAAAGTCCTAGGATGTGGTACTAGAATTTTGATTCATATGTGTTGAGTTTGGGGTTTGTGCGGTCTAAATCTGATCATTATGTATATTTTAAATCTGATGGTGTTTGTTTCATGGTAATTACTTTATATGTTGATGACATCATGTTTATTGGGAAAGGCAGAGGTTTGATTACAGAATTGAAATCTCTTCTCTCTGTGAAATTTGAAATGAAAGATATTGGTGCAGCAAAACACATACTTGCGATGGAGATTAGAAGAGATCGTGAGAATAGAAAGTTATGGCTTGGCTAGCATAAGTATGTTTGTTCTGTTTTGCAAAGGTTCAACATGCATGATTGTAAACCACTTTGTGTACCTGTTACTTTGGGAATGAAGCTCTCCATTTCACAATGTCCTTCATCCCCATCGGAGATGGAAGACATGAGGAGAGTGCCTTCCCAGAGTGTAGTTGGAAGCTTAATGTATGCTATGGTCTGTACAAGACTAGACATTTCCCAAGCAGTGGGAGTTCTTTCTCGTTTTATGTCTAATCCTGGTAGAGTGCATTGGGATGCAGTTAAGAGGGTCTTCACATATTTGCGGGGTACATTAGAGTACTCTATGTGTTTTCATGGAAGAGGAGATTAGCATTCCCTAGGTATTCATGGTTTTGTGGATTCAGATTGGGCCGGTGATGTTGATAGCAGAATATCCACCAATGCATATGTGTTTACTCTTAATGGTGGTGCAATCAGTTGGATGAGAAAGCGACAGGATGTGGTTACTTTTTCCACTACTGAGGAAGAGTACATGGCAACTATTCTTGCCTGTAAAGAATCCATTTGGCTAAAGTATTTGTGTTCAGTTATTGGATTGAAACAGGGTGCATTTACAATGTATTGTGATAGTCAGAGCATAATATACCTTGCGAAGAACCTGAATTTTCATGCCAGGACCAAACACACTGATGTTCAGTATCACTTCGTGAGAGATATGGTCGAGGATGGTAGGGTGAAGCTGGAAAAGCTAGATACAGTTACAAATGTTGCAGATGCATTAACTAAGCCCGTGAGCACAGTGAAATTTAGGTCGTGTTTCGAGTCTATGGGCCTCTCGGCCCATAGCAGTTGATCCATGATGGTATAATTCCCTTGGCCCTTGTAAGGTATTCGACAAGTGGGATATTGTTGGAAATAAGGTGTCTCAACCTTGTTTGGTTTATTCATTTAATATTTTCTTACAGTTGTTTCACATTGTCGGTGCTCTAAAAATAGAAATATGAGTTGTCAAAAGATTTTCATATGATAGTATATCATGGAAGGGCTATTTTTAGAGATATTATGACAGATTTTATGTCATCTTTAAAGGTCAAAATAGGGGAGAATATTGTGGACGTGGGAGCCTAATTTTAGACCAAAATCTTGCTTTGTAATGCAGTCCACCTCATGAAAGGTTTTACACATGGTTTTGTAAACCATAGATGGTTTCTTGTATAACCAGAGGTATACAAATTGAAGGCTTGGAGAAGCAATTGGTGTGGTGAGTTTTGCAAGTACTGTAAATTTGGAATCCTCCTAGAATTGCTTCTGGGGATACTCCTGTCAGAAACTTGCTCTGCAAGTGTATGTAATCTTGTTATTAGATTTGAAATACATTGAGTGGGCTTTTGGAGTGTGGGGATTTTTATCCGTAAGGATTTTCCCCACATATATCTGGTGTTTGTGTTAATTGTTTATTTTCTTGTTATGAATGTGTTGCTAGAATTTTTGTAACTATTTTATTAAGTTTAAAGTTTTGCATAATATCTATCCTCAAGATTAGTGTAAGAAGTTGTTCCGCTACTCTTAATTTCCTATCAGATTTCCCTATGTATGATGATCAGTATGAGAATAATTTTATTTGTGAATATTAAATTTACAATAATTATTAAATTTGAGCCCAACCTATGTTGTTTTCTATGTGATGCAATTTCCTACTCATGTTATCCACTACTTATAACATTGGATTAATCTCTACAAAAGAAATTAATTAGTTTCAGCATATGGCATCCATGCACATCTCATGAAGTTTTAGTAGCCAACGAGATATGACATCCAACACTAGCTCTAATTTTGACATTGACTTCAAATTTGGCATTATTGGCTCATATTTCAAATCACGTAACTAACGAAAAATAAAGTTAAATTATTCTTCCTCCTCGCCATTCATGCGGGCCATTAAAAATAGAAAATATTGCAAAGTGAGCATAAAAAAGACACATGATGACCAGATAAAGTAACCACATGGAAGGAATTCTTTTCTAGTATTAAAATCTTTAGACTATAGTTATGTCTTTTTAATGGGAATTTCTTCGAGTGTCTCTTTATAGATTTGGTTTATAAATTGTGATTTTTGGGTATCATAATTTATGTGTTCCTTGTGGTCATTTATTAAGTATTGAATTTTTATGGGAATCAATTAAGGAATAGCTTTTTGGTCAAAAGTTAATGGGAAATAAAATACTGTTTTCAAGTGTATTTAATAAAAGTCATTATCAATGTTTTATGAGATTATTTTGTGCAAGTCAAAAGAGACAGAAACAATGCCTAATAGACGTATTTTTGGTGTAATATGATTTCCTAAAATAATGTGTTTCACATTTTAGGAGGAGAAAACAATAATCACAATGTGAAAAAAAATGTGCTTCAAAATCACATTTGTTGAGTAAGCAACATGTCAACTGGAGGATAGAGGTAACGAAGGAAGGAGGTTGATCAACGACCTCTCATCAATTACTAATGACAAGACCATGAAATTGCATTAGTGATACACATTTTCACTAAAGTAGATAAAGCCAAGATCGGTTCATAGGTGGCAGTGGAAACCATCCCATACCATTTGTGATAAGTGTGGCAATGATCCGGTGGCTGTAAACATGATGAGGACATGGTTCTCAAATTTCTATTTTTCTATTGTTTTAGTTGTGTGTGTGAATAAGAATAGAAGTATGTGTTTGTTTGTCTCAAATGTGTGAGTATGATATTCCTAATATAATCTATTGAAAGTGATATAATATGGGGTGGAAGGTGCATATATGTCAAAAAAAAATTCTATAGAAGGGTAAATAACTACAGTGATCCTTTGATTGTAGAGATGCTCTAAATTTCATACTTTGTTAGAAGATGATTGGCAGGTGATAAGTTCACTAGAAGTGAAAGTGGGATGAGTTTTCGTATGTAGGTGATCATGTGTAGCAAGATCCAGACAACAATATGAAAACCTAAAAGTATACAGTGGCATATGATTCTACTTTTGGTGTTCCTTGTCATATGTTCACACTAGGAGGAATATTAGGAAATCATTGTTAGTGCTCACGATAATAGGTGAGCTAAAATATATGAGTATAATATTATTGTTTGTATGTGAAGAAATTAAATTATAAAAAACTCACATCAATTGTAATAGAATAGGTTAATATTGTATATGAGTTGTTTTAAACAACTCACCCTAATAGTATTTAGCATAGATTCAAGGAGTTATTTGGAGCAATATACTCCTTAGATATAGGAGCTACAATTCCTATATATGTGTATGAGATTTGACATAAAGATTAACTAGAAAATTGTTAATGTGCTTTACCAAAATCTACAATTAGCCTGCAATTGATCTCTTTTCTCTCAATTGACTATTAATTGAAAATTGGGGATAATTTCATAATTTTTCTATATGTTTCCGACTAGTAGTGCTTGTGTATGTACTAATTATACTGCAGCCAAGCACACTTTCTCTTTTTTGATACTATTTATATCAACTTATTCCTTTTGAAATGTTTCCTATGTAACTTTCTCTTATTCATTTAATATCATTTCCTTTTCTTTTGCATAGTAGTATGATGTAATACTTGTAATGGTATTTATAATTCTGAAGGATGCAATAATTTCATATCCTCTTTGTGAATATATGGACCTCATGTTATAGATTAAGTTATATAGTTGAGAATTGCATTGTTCTTATCTGATATATATGTGGTAGCTTTGAGTACCCATGTAGATTTAGGGACATGAGATGAATAAAGAAGAAAGGCTCCACCATGAGAGCATTGCTTATAGGAGGTTGAGAAACTAGTATGTCTGGAGAAGAACCATTGTGGGAGATATATCTTAGTATATGTCCTTAGAATTACTCATCAGGGTATGCTACAATTATATTCTAAGGGATTTAAAGATATATTCCATATAAATCCCTTGAAATAGTGTGTGGTCAAGAAAAATTACCACATGATACAAATTGTGCAATAAACCATATACTTGGAAATTATAGAATGGAAGCATACAAGCTAGAGAGAGAGACAAATGTCACATATAATATAATTATATTACTGTGAGGAGCCCTAAAGATCTATAATATCCAAAAATCAATAAAACCCGATATCAATCTTATAGGCAATGCACTTACATTATTTTATACAATCTGAGGTGACTGTCATACTTTTCATCCCTTCATATTCCCTTTTCAGGATAGAGGAGGATTTAACATTCTCTTCATATTCTAGAGGAAATATACATATCTTAAATTTATCCTATCTAGACTATAAATATACATTTAATATTGCACTATATACAATATTATACAAAATACATCAAGTTGGATTTTTGGCCTTAATAGTCCTTCCAACACTTTCTTGGACATAAACAATTGTCTCATCCCGAGAAAAAAGAATCTTCCAAATTCTAGGAGGTATTTTTTCTTCATTATGTAGTCATATGATGTTATTTACTATGCTGCACATTTGGGTTCTCTATTCACAATCAACATAGGGAACACCATTTACCGGTTTCCATTCCCTACGCACTACTTAACTACCCTTGTGGGTTTTTAACTAAGTGGTATTTTTTAATAGACTACCATTTTTGGTTTTAATCTTAAAAACTCTCTCATGTATTTACCTTTTGATTTATAAACCTATGAAGGGCTACTTACATATATCTAATAAAATTTAGCAATTATATTCAATTATTTTATCTTGTCTCAAAATTGTGATACATATAGGCCTACTTCTTCTTTTCTACCTATGGAGATGGATCTTACTAAAATTGTACTAGTGGTGGGATTGGTGGAGGTGATTAATTCTATATTTTCTAGATTTTTTGGAACATGTTCTTGGGAGATACATACTATAGTTTCCTTTATGTTCTTCATAGTTGGTAACAATAGCTCTAAATCTTCCTTGTATACATCCTTATATGTGATGGCCTTATTAACCATGCCATTATATCCTTCTTGTTGTCTCAAGGATTGCAACATGGAATTATCTTTTGTTTAACAAACGATTGGTCCATAAAGAGATAACATTTTGAATTTCTTAAATTAATGCATCCACGTGATTTCACAATATCTACACTTGTACTCAAGATAAAGTAGTGTGTGGTGTATTTATCTCCTATTCATGTAGTTTGTCACTCTTATTGTCTCTGGATTTCAAGGACATTTGCAATGTTTTCTCTCTTTCTTTATCATCCTTTTTTGGTTGTCATCTATGCATGTCATGTATTAGAAAATTTTATATTTCCTTGAATATCATTCATTATTTCCTGAAATTGCACATTCCAATCCAATAATTCACAATTAATCTTATTTTATTAGGCCTTAACTTGTTTTTCAAGCTTTAAATATTCCCATAAAACAAAAATTATTCCCTTTGTGTCCCTCTTCTATTGGAGCACTTGGTTCTTGAATTTGGGTTCAAGTTTTTATTCTTACCAATTGTCAACTAGTTTGCTAACTAGAGTGGTTAGCTAAATACACTTTCTCATGATTTTCTTAGGTATTACTTTAGTGACAAGATTGAGACAATTATCCATAATCCAATTCTTCCAATTTTGTAGTGTTTTATCCAAAATTATCATGCCCTAGAAATTCTAATTTAATTTATTGTTGAGAAAAATTTAATCAAGGACAATAATTTGGTTTAATTATTGGAATTATAAATGATTAAATAATATCATTATTATGAATACAATTTAGTTAAACATGATGAAATAGTTTAAAGAAAATTTAATGGATAATTAGCTATGGTATTTACATTTTTCAAACTATTAAATTTATATGATTAATTTCAGTTATGATTTACAGAGAACTAATTAATTTTTTGAATTATATGATTTTATGACAGTGAGGACTAATCAATTTATGTGTGCATGAGTTTTGATGAAAGAAAACAAGTACCCTAGAAGAAACATAGATAACCAGAGGAAGGACATCATCAAGGAGAGGGATTGTAGTTATAACATGGACATCTCAACATAAGAAGGTATATTGGGGACCATCATACATGCATGTAAATCAATTACATTCTAATTGAATGAGTATGTGTATATTGATTGATTAATTCATAAGCTTGTCTAGACTCTATGTTTCTCATTTATTACGAGTGTGTTGGTGGTTGATTTGATCCTCTATATAAATCATACATTTCCCGTATACCTCATGGTTTGTAGTAATGTTTTTGTGTTATCTCCTTGGCACTGTAGCTTCTTGTAGTACTTCATAATGTCACAAGATTCATACTTGAGAAAACCATGTCATTTTTGGGTCAATCATTCATATTAAGATAACGCTTTAAGGTTTCTTGTATATTTTGTGATTTACAAGTTCCAAAGGTCACGAGTGAGGTATTAATTGTTAGAGATCACAAGCACGGAGGGGGGGGTGAATCAGTGAAAATTAAAACTTTTTCACTTAATGTCAATTTTAAACCCTTTAATGATGTGAAAATTTAAACTATGAGCAGTCAATCACACATATGTCACACACAATAACACTGAACATAGAGAGTACCGTGTGAAACCCTTTCGGGAGAAAAACCCAACAAAAATTGTTGCTTATATTACACAAAGCAAGGAATCGCAATAATATTATGCATCCTGTTTCACCTTTTTCTTAGATTGTTTCCTTGAATCATTGACGAAACAAATAGGGTAACGGGCGTAGGAGGAATACATGTTCAAATGTTGGTTGATGGGTTATTACGCGCGTATGATTTCCGAATCCACAGCTGACCGTGAGAGCTTCCTTTTGGCTAGGAGGAACTACCTATAATGAAAGCAAGACCACCAGAAAGAATTAAACAATATGGGTAGTGAACTACCTAACGAGTTAGATCCGGGAAGTGTGCTACTTCCTAGATGGCTGTCAGTCCACTGTTTTAAACAAATTAATGTTGTAAACAAAGTAAATCCTATTGTTATTTTAAAAATGATTTAGGTATCTCACTTAAAAACACAATAAGAAAATAGATCTAATCTAACAGGCTAAGCTAGAATAGGATCCAAAGGTCAAATGGTTGGTTCTGGGTTTCTACAGGTCTGATAAAGGTCTCGGGTAGGTCATAGGTGAGTGCGGGTGAGGTAAAATTAGGTGGGTAGGTCTCTGTTTAAGGCTGTGTGGGAAAACATAAAGACTGGCATCAGTCAGGGGAGATCGACCGTGGTTAGGTATAGTCGGCGTCGGTTACTATGAGATCTAGAAATGTCACAGAATGGGGTTTTGGTCTCCTTTGTGATTGCATAAAGGATTTTGGTTGGTCAGGACAGGGTATTGGGTGACTGGAATAGGCTTTTGCGAGGCTTTAATGAGTCTATGGAGGTGAAAATGTTAGAGAAGGTCAATAGGGAGAAAAATAAACAATGGATGATAAAATAATGATGAAATGAAATAAGCCAACGAAGTATGACGTTATACCTACTTGGATTTCATTCCTGGTGGTCTATGTGTGAAGGATGGAGGTGTTGATGATGGGTTTGAAGGCTGCAAGTGATCACCAACTGAAGAAAAGCTTATACATGGGCTGCATGCACACTCCTCTTTGCTTGGATAGATCAGAACATGGTTGGGCTAGATGTGTAGGAGAAGACGCTCAATCTCCTTCCTTGGATGTGAGTTATTGATAGAATTGGCTCTCTGAAGATGCATTATCTCTCTGAGATTTGTTCTTGTTCGTCAACTTTATTGCTTCCAAGTTCCAAGTTCCAAGTTCCAAGTTCCAACCTTGAGAATAATGTTGTTTTGGGTTAAAAGGGGTAACCAACGGTGATCCAGCTTAACTGGCGATGGTTAGGGGTAACCAACATCAGTCAAGATAGGATTTCCTAGGTTTACTAAACTAGGGAGATCCTCTTGATTTTCTTGGATCCTGTGTCGTTATCCCATGGATTAGACTCAAAAATTCTTAGGAGCATATGGGAATCTGGTTAAAGGGAATGTAGGCATTGATTTTTAGGGTTTGGGTAAGTCTTAGTTAGTTATGGGAACTTGCTAAGAATAGGTCTTAGGTTGAGTTAGCTTGGTGAGGTGTCTAACTGAACTATATGTGTAGATATTATTTAAATAAGATATTTAAATAATAAATTGAGAATAAAGCATTAATCCACTAATATTAATTAAATTAATATTAGTGGGGTGAAGGGGGTCATGGCTAGGTAAATGTAATAAAGGGTGTTTATATGTTAAGGGATGAAAGGGGAGTGTGACCTAATTTTAGTGTCCGCATTTTGCCACTTTTTGTTACATAGCTTGTATTGGTAAGCGATGCTAACAAAAATAAGATGTGGTTACCCCATGTGAGAGTGAAGGTGATCCCCCTCAAACCAAGAACTGACGAGGCAGCAGGCTGAAGCGGTGAGTGGTTTGATAAAGCGTAAATGTGAGGAAAAGGGTGAAAGGCCTACTCGAGCAATCTAGGTAATCGGTCAGGGTCAAAGTTAGCAGCAATCAAATGCACGCACATGTATAAACTACAGCACGCTACCAGGTTGAAGTGCAGGTAGAATCTACATCATCTAAGGTCGATAGGTTTATCCAAACAAGGGTGAAGTGAATCCGGTATCCAAGGTATAGGATAAGGTCAGGAAACACAACATAGGTTAGGTGCAGGAATGTTTAGGTATGTTCCAGTACACCAAAGGTAGGGTCAGGATAGATGTCATCGGAAATAGGAAAGGTAAGGTCATGAGGTCAAACAACATGGGTAACGGTGTCGCAAGGTATAACGAGCACATTGGTTCAAAGGTTATAAATAGTTTTTCAGATCCAGGTAGATAATTCACAGCACGGGTAAGGCTGAGGTAGGGGTAAAAGAATGAGGCTTCAACAGCTAATGAGGTGAGGTTGAAGAAGGTGGGTGGCCGGAGGGGAAGGTAAAGTGGTCCAAGTAGGTGTAGGGGAGGTAAAAGAAAGAGAAGGTAAGGAAAATGAGGTCAATGTGAGGGCAATGAGTATGCAAGGTAACTGACAGTGGTTTGGATGAACCGATGACCATCTATTGGAACTGACATCAGTGAACGAGCGCATACGACCGATGTTGGTCAAGTTGGGTGGGGTATAAAAAGTGAAAAACCAACGTTTTGAAAATTCATTTGTGCATTGTGAAAAAGTAGAAAAGGACAAGAAGAGAGAAAAGAGGAAGAGGACAAAAGAGAACATCAGAGTGCTTGGTTGGTGAGCCACATAGGTGAGGTTGATTGGGCAAGAGGTGGGGCCACGAGATTTTATCGAGTGAGGCAATTGGTTGGGAGAGTGGGAGGTCATTCGAGGATCGCGGAGCCTGGAGAGGGATCGAGAGGAGCGGCACGGAGGCCGGAGGTTCCACCACGATGGAGGTAGCGGGATGCGGTAAGTTCTAAACCTTTTGATTCATTGTTTGGTAAATTTGATGTAAAATATAGAAAGTATGAAAAATGGGGGGGTTTGGGGGGGAAGAATTTCAAAATGGGAAAAAAAGAGGGAAAAGGGAATGGGGAAGGGTGGGGTGTAGAGAAAAAGGGTAATAGAGGGATATTTAGGGGTGTAAGGAGTGAGTTGGGTGGGTAGAATGAGTAGGGAGGGAAAAAGTAGGGTTGGGAAGTTGTGGTGGGCGGCACAACAGTGACCGACGTCGGTCGACTTGTGGCCGATGTCGGTGGGTAGTGACTAGTATCAGTCACAAAAATAGTGACCGATGCCGGTCAAGGGGAGACTATGGTCATTCAAGGGATAACTGGGGTTAGTCAGGTGAGAGGGAAAAGAGTTAAGGGAGACGGGAAGGGTTGAGGGTGGCTTGGGTGAGGGGTAGGGTAGATAGTGTCGGGTGGATGGGTTTGGGTAGGTTTGGGTGAGGGTTAGGGTAGATCGGTAGGGTAGATGGGTTTATGTAGGTTTGGGTGAGGGTTAAGGTAGATAGGTTCGGATGGATGGGTTTGGGTAGGTTTAGGTGAGGGTTAGGGTAGATAGGTAGGGTAGATGGGTTTGGGTAGGTTGGATTAGTGACAAGGCCAACGGGATGGGGGTGCGGAAAGAGATTAGGTCAGGATGTGGGGTGAAATAGGGTAAGTTGGGAAGGTGTACTAATACATTTCTCTTGTGGGATGCAGGCCCGAGATGAGCTACGGATGAGGGCCCGGGTGCCACCCTTATTATTGACAGTACGGGTGAGATGATGCAGGAGGAGTGGCAGCATGTTGTAGAGGTGGTGTTGATAGGGGTGTGGCACTACTAACATGTAGTCTGAGAGGCGAGTTTGATTGTTTCCCTCATCGACAGATGGGACTCAGTGACTAACACCTTCCATATGCCGACGGGTGAGATGACAATCACCCTAGAGGACATCTACAGGATCCTGTGGTTGCCCATATTAGGGGCCCAGGTTTATTCTATCTTTTCAGAGGCATCAGAGGAGCTACTAGCACCCATTTTTGGTGAGGGTGTAGTAGACCTGACATTCCATAGTGCTATCATGAGCTATGGAGTGATGTATAGAGCTCATCCAGAGGAGATGAGGTTAGTGGTACTTTTGATGGAGGTAGTGTGCTGCTTCGCACTACTGGATGCGGAGGGTGGGAGATTCCCGAGGTCACTGATGGGAGTCCTTCATGACATGATGATACAACGGACACGGTTCACATGGGCACTTGCATTGCTGATGCAGGTATATAGAGAGATATGGGCCTATGGGTGACTGCGGAGGTTCAGCATCTGTTGCATCGTACTACTACATTGCTAGGCTTACGAGCACATTGTTTGTGTTTGACCAGTGGGGATGCCTTGGGTAGATGCATTCCCATGGAGAGTTTTGAGAGTTAGGTACAGGTGGTGGGTACCGGCCATGGGAGAGGCCCAAGGTGTTAGAGCTACTCATGATGTAGCTTACTATAGGAGGTTGCTAGAGGGGTTGTCTGAGGTGGAAATCATTTTGAGGCCGTATATAGGCTTCCCCTCATACATAAAGATGGCCACGGAGCTAGATGGGCTACAACTATATATGTGGATAGAGGGGAGGAGAGCGAGAGAGCATGAGCAGATACCTGTAGAGCAGGTTAGGCACCAGTTTAGGTTGGTCCAGGATGTACCACCACCCTTCCCACAGTATAGGAGAGATGACGTGGAGAGACCTATGTCTCCACCACAACCCACAGTGCTGACTGGATAGGAGGAGCAGCTAGTAGATACACAGATTGATGATGTTGGGGTTGTAGATGGATATAGGTAGTGGTGGGTAGCACAACTGAGAGTCATACCACCGAGGCCAGGGCAGCCAGACTTAGCCACCATCACAGTTTAGAGAGACACCCTACAGGGGTAGGTGGCTACTTTGGTGATGCAGCCTGGGATCATGCAGGGGCAGCTTACAGGTAGGCACAGGTTTCCATCTTACAGGCCTAAATAGCAATGATGCAAGCTTAGGTAGGGTAGGAACAGGTACTTGCACAGGTAAAGGTAGGGGGAGATGGAGATGGAGAGGAGGTAGGTGGAGATGGAGAGCAGATAGCTGCCCTATAGGCACATGTATTGGATTTACAGGGCCAGTTGGCCACAATGCAGGGGCAGGTTACGGGTCTGCAGGGCCAGCTAACAGTAGCACAGGCACAGATTACTACCCTGCAGGCCTAGATACAGGCACATGCATAGATTCCAGGGCTGACTCAGGCTTTAGTACCAGCACAGGGCTCAGTGCAAGTTCAGGGATAGGGTCCCCCTTGTACAAGTACCCACGCAGGTAGTGAGACCCATGGCACCTCCATAGACAGTGACCATGGCCAGATTCAGGGATACCCTAGCAGAGGCATGATATTATCAAGATCATTTGTTAGCTTCCGAGGCTAGATGTGCCCTCCTATGCTGAGTACAGAGCACAGCAGGCCTCCAGTGAGAGGACTAGATCCCATACTCAAAGTGTGGAGAGTACAGGGGGGGTGGCGAGCCTAGGGACATGGTCGTGGTGAGGCCACTAGTGTGCAGAGGCCAGCCCCAGGTGAGGGGCCATCAGTAGGAGGTGAGGCAGGTGTCGAGCACCAGACAGGTGCGACAGAGGGGTCGGGAGAGACACAGTCATAGGGAGCATTCCCTGACATCAGATGGGGAGATGATTGACTTACTATGGATCGGCCTGCGTGCTGAGTCATTTTTGTATGGATTATATATGAGACTGGCCTGCGTGCCGAAGAGATTTTGTATTTATGTATGAGTTTTCTTGTACATGATACCAGCCTGCGAGCTGAAGATATTTTTTGTATGTATTATGATTTTTTGTACCTGATACCGGCCTGTGATCCAAAGATATATTTTTGTATTGGATAATTTAGCCTATGAGCCGGTAATGTATGAGAGACACATGTATGTTTGAGATGAGTGTACATTATTGTGATACATTGGTATTTATATGATGAGATGTACGAGGTTCAGATGATTATGTGTTGTGATGTGTATTTTATTTTACTTTCATTATGATATGAATGGATTAGGTGAGTTAGGCATGACGGAGTTAGGTTGGTTTAGGCATGGATCGAATCAGGTCAGTTTAGGCATGGATCAAGTTAGGTTTGTTTAGGCATGGATTGAGTTAGGTTTGCAATGAATGATACTATGGGTCATATGTGAAATGTTGTATAATCTATGCATAGTGATGATAGAGTGATGGTAGGTGTAATAAATGTATGCTATGGTAAACAACTTGTTATGTATGTGGCTTAATTTCCAATTTTGTTAGAAAAGGGGAACTAAGTGAAATGTGGGGTAAATGGTGAGTTAGGCATGGTTAATGAATTGTTTAGGGTAGAGAGTGGCTGAGCTAACCTCCAAGGGCCCCATGCCCTCGGAGTGCTGCCTACATAGTCCTGGTGAAAAGGGACCTCAGGCCGATGTAGTTCTCCCATGAGCTAGGGAAGAATATGAGAATGAGTTGGTAGGTTTTTGGGCATGTTGTGGGTTTGGGTTTAATAGGTGGGGGTAGATTATAGGTAAAATGATGCAGGTGAAGGTGATTATGGCGAAAGGGGAGGATGACCCCAAAGGTAAGCGGTGAGGACCAAGTCCTGTATAAGGTAATCAAAATGTAAACAAAGATGGTTAAAAGATAAGAGGGGGGGCAATAGAGCCACTTGATTGGGTAGGATCATACCGTGAAGGGGGTGATGAACACAAGATCTAAAAGGCATTGCACGATTAACTGTTCTATAGTGAAAGTAGTCACAGGATCACCAAATGTTGAAATTCCAAGATGTCCCTTGAGGAAATTTAGGAAATGAGAGTGGAAATGGTAAGGTGGGTGAAAGGTAGTTAATGGTATATGTTTTGAGTGACAAGTCTTTTGGGCAAGAGGTCCAAGGTCACAATGGGCAAGTCCATGACTAAAAAATCATTTTTGTTTTGATAGACTGATCGATGCGGGAAGTCTATATGGGATAAATAACATGGTACTCCTTGAGGTCTTCGTGAAGCTGATCGATGCGGGAAGCTTCATTTTTTTTTTTTTTTTTTTGTTTTTTGTTTTTTTAAAGCTTCACATAGCTGTCCTTCGAGGGAGCAGTCTATTTATAGTAGTAATTTGGTCGAGAGGAAGATGTCCTTTTGAGGGAGTCATCTTTTTTATTAGAAGTTTAACTCAAGGAGTTTGGTCCCATTAGAGGTCTTTGAAATCATGGACAAGACCAAGGTGAAGGATAGGACTCTTGTTCAAAAGGTGAGGTGGAATGACCATGGGATCTCATCTAAAGGTAGATGAAAAGTATCCATGAGAATCATGCTATGTGTAGTGCCGTGATACACATATTCAAGAGAAGATAACAAGTGACGGGTACTCACATAATTCTTGTTTAATCGTTAGGGAGATGGATGGAGTGGATAGCACTCAAGGGACAAGCGTGGAGAGAGATGAAGGGTGAGGTAGGACAATGAGTCAACAATAGAATGGTCAAAGATGTAATGCGTTAAGGGGCTCAGGTTCAGGTTTACCCTCAAGTGAGGACAAACGATAGGCACCTGATCCATAGATATGAGTTACGATGTATGGTCCAAGCCAATTAGGAGTGAATTTTCCCCGTTTACTTTTTTCTGCTTTGGTTACGTGTTGATTTTCTTTCAAGACAACGTCGTCGACTTGGAAGGTTTGTTCATGAACATGGTTGTCATAAGCACATTTGATATGTTGTTAGTAAACTTGAAGGTGACCTAGAGCATTAAGACGACATTCGTCTAATAACTCTAGTTGTGCTAAGCAGTCCTGACGAAAGTCATTATTAGTAAGCATGTCATGGAGAGAAATGTGGAGTGAGTGGATCTCGACTTCAAGAGGTAGAAATATCTCGGTACCATAGACCAGTGAAAAGGGTGTATATGCAGTGGAAGTGTGAATACTAGTGTGGTATGCCCATAGGGAAAAAGGAATGTGCATATGCCAATCCTTCCCAGTATCGTCAACCATTTTCATGAGAATTTTATTGAGGGTTTTGTTAGTGGATTTGGCTTGGCCGTTGGTTTGTGGGTAATAAGGTGAGGAGAAACTAAGCTGAATGCCGAAGGTGTCGCAAAGTTTTTACAGTGTTTTGTTTTTGAATTGTTTTCCATTGTCAGTGATGAGGCGATGAGGGACACCAAAGTGAAAAATGATGTGATGGTTAATGAACTCACATATTTTCTCAGCTTTCATGGAGATGAGTGGTATGGCTTCCACCCATTTTGTGTAGTATTCGGTAGTGGTTATGATCCATTGATGACATTGGGAAGAATGAGGATTGATTTCTCTGATAAGATCCAAACCCCATTGAGAGAAGGGCCAAAGGTCACGAGTGACCTGTAAGGCATGACTGGGTGTATGATGTAGGTTGGAATGTTGTTGACATTTCACACAGCATTTGACATAGTCGCAACAATCATGGTTAAGGGTTGGCCAGTAGTAGCCTAGGTGAAGAATACGCTTAGCAATAGCAAGGCCACTAAAGTGACCTCCACATATGCCATCATGAACCTCCTTAATGGTATAAGGAATTTCAGAACTTGTGAGGCATCGTAAGAGAATACCATCAAAGCCACAGCTTATAGAGGAGTCCCCCAGGATAATGAAATGGGAGACCTTTTTAAGGAAGGCGTGTTGTCTGTTACGGGTGAGATCAGGAGGTAAGATGGAGAGGGAAAGGTAGTTGGAAAATTGTTTATACCAAAGGTCACTCGGTTCAGGGGTGTCATTTCTAATCGATTAAACATCATGAGGAAAATAAGAAGGTGAATGGAGGCATTGTACAGTGAAAAATATTTTGGAATCAGTAGGGGAAGCGGGTATTTGGGAAGCTAAGCAGGCCATGGTATCTGCAAATTTGTTGGTTGACCGTGGGATGGTTTGAAGGGTGTAACGATCAAAGGTGGTCAATAGTATGTCTACATGATGTTTATACTTCTGAAGTATCTCGTTACGACATTGGTACATACCATTGACTTGGTTTATGACCAATTGTGAATCACCAAAGATGTGGATTGATTTGACATCTAAGGCATAGGCAGTCTGGAGACCTAGTACGAGCACTTCGTACTCGGCAATATTGTTGGTGCATTCAAAGTCTAGTTTGAAAGACAAAGGCATGGGTTCTCCATCCAGAGGAATGAGGATAACACCAGCCCCACCCCCACACTGACACTTGGAACCATCGAAGAACAGTGTCATTTGGTAAGGGGGTTCGTCTAGGGAAAGGGTAGCAATGGATTCATCGGGAAAGTCAAAATTAGAGGGTTGGTCCCCAGAAATAGGTGTGTCAGCCAGTTGGTCGGTGATAGCCTAGCCCTTAATGGAATTTTGGTGAATGAATTCAAGGTCAAGATCAGCTAAAAGCATAAGCCATCACGTGGCATGCTGATTTTGATAAGGTTTGGTGTACATGAAGTGTAAAGGGTCGGTGTTGGTCACAACATAGGTTTTGTGGTTGAGTAGGTAATGGAAGAGTTTGGTGGCGATGAAAACTAAGGCTAAGCAAATATTTTTTGGATGGTTGTATCGGGTTTCATAGTCCAAAAGAGTACGGCTTATGTAATAAACCACCTGCTCCCTATGTTGTTCATCGTGATGAGTGAGCATGGCTCCCAAGGAATGATCAATAGCTGATATGTATAGGTAAAAAGGTTGATCATCTTTCAGTGGAATGAGTATGGGTGGTTGGAGAAGGTATTGTTTTAGGGCCTCAAAAGCTTTGTGATAGTCATCATCCCATTTAAAGGAGACATCTTTCCTAAGCAGATGATGAAATGGTTGACACCGATCAGATAGTTGTGAAATGAAATGGTGAATGGACTGCAATTTACCTTGCAGGCTATGGAGTTGTTTAAGGTTAGTGGGTGGAGGCATTTCCAGAATGGCCTTGACTTTAGCAGGGTCAACTTCTATACCATGGAGGGAAACAATAAATCCCAGGAGTTTTCCTGAGAGAACCATGAAGATGCACTTTTTAGGTTGAAGGCGGACGTAATATTTAATGAGGTGGTCAAAGATGGTTTTGAGGACAGCGAGGTGCTCACAACGTTGTTTAGATTTGGCCAAGAATCATCCACGTAATCTTCCAATATGTGATGCATGATATCATGGAAGATGTAAGTCATAGCACACTGATATGTAGCACCAGCATTTTTAAGGCCAAAAGGCATGACTCGATAGCAAAAGGTTCCCCAAGGGGTAATGAATGCAGTCTTGTGCTGATCTTCTGGGGCAAGAAAATTTGGTTATAACCCGAGAAACCATCCATGAGTGAGAGCATCTCGTGACCAGTGGTAAGGTCAACCAGTTGATCAATACTGGGTAAGGGAAAGTTCATCTTTCGGGCAGGTGAGGTTGAGGTCTCGGAAGTCCGTGCAAATGCGGAGTCCCCCTGTTGCTTTAGTAACAGGGACAATGTTAGAAATCCAATGAGGATAATCAATGGGTAAGATGAAGGAAATGGAAAGAAGGCACTGAAGTTCTTCTTTGACGAGAAGAGCAATGCGAGGGTGCATTTTCCTCAGCTTTTGTTTGATAGGTTTGGCATCGGGAACGGTTACGATATTGTGGACCACTATGGTGGGGTCAATACTGGGCATGTCTGCGTAAGACCAAGTGAAAGCATGGTTATGATCTTAGAGAAAAGAAGTGATGGCTTCCTGTTCAGCAGCATCTAAAGATTGTCTAATCTTTAGGATGTGCGGGTCGTCCTAAGTATGAATGTTGATCTCGATAGTCGATTCATTCAACATGGTTTGCATCTCAGAGGGTAACGACCGATGAATATATGAGTCTTCTGCACCAAGGTAGGTGAGTATGGATTCATCATCCTGACATTGAACGACATTAATGGTAGGTGTGTCATTGTCGATCATCTCAGGATACAGGAATGGGAGAGTGGAAGGGGCCTCGCCTTCGCGTTGATAAGTCAAAGGCCCCAAGGAAATGGTGTTTATGAAAAAAAAAAGTTAGGAGGGATAGATTCAGGATCCATCGACTCCGTCGGTGAGGGTGGTGATGAAGGTGGAGAAGGGCTAGGGTCTACAATGAGTTCAATGTGGGCCTATTTGGTAGGAGGTTCAGGGAAGCCGATACCACTCTGGTCATTATGTTTGTGGTGGTACATGGAATAACGGTATGGCGGCCTTTCTCATAAAATCCAAAACCAAAACCCTTCCACGCACAGCGGTGCAGGAAGGTGTGGGTGAAATGGCGATTGGTAAGTGATTGGAAGTCAGCAGAAAATGGGCGGGGTTGTGATGGTGGTTCAGGTGTGTAGGTGGTAGTATCAAGTCCCCCATAGGTGAGACTAGTACGAAGATGAGGAGGACCATAAAGGAGGTGTTCTCCTATATGGTGATCATAGCGAGGGTGTTGGTGAAGGCTTCCATACTCATGTGGAGTAAGGAATGTGTTGACACTATATAGGTGGTACTCCCCCAGAGTGAGGCATTGAAAAACACCTTCCAAGGGATCAGTGGTTGGTATGTGGGTAGCTGGTATGGATGATGTGTCAGAGGTCGATGCAGAGGTGGAGTTAACAGATTGGGTAGCTAATGGGTCAGCCATGGAGGTTATAGCAGTGGTAGGCATAGAGGAGGTATGTGCGGTGAAAGCAGTGGCTGTACTGGTAGGTGGGGGTGTAGGTGAAGTGGTATTGGTTGTGGAGGTAGATGGCTTGATAGGTATGAGCACATCATTGGGTCGGTAAAGCATGTTGCATGTTTTGAAAGGTGATGGGTCAGCTAGAATGGTATAAGTGTGTCCTTCATGTTCAAACTTTACACAATGATGCAAAGTGGAGGGAACACAACCCATGACACAGATCCAGGGTCTACCAAGTCAACAAGTTATATTGGAATTCCCCCTCCAAAACATAAAACAATTCTGGAACAGTGTGGGGGCCCACGTGAACGTGAAGGATGACAGTGCCTAGTGTGGAGGTGATAGCATCGTTGAATGAATGCAACATGACCGGATGTTTATGCATGCAATTGTCAGGTATGCACATTTGAGAAAATGTATGGGATGAAATGATGTTAATGCTAGCACCTCCATCAATCATCACACGGTGTACCCGTATGTCATCAATGTGGACAGAGATGAAGAGGGCTGGGTTAGGGTCATCATTTTGGTATGGCGCGATCTCTGCCTCTGAGAAGCTGAGGGAGGCCACTTGGTGAACAAGGTGAGGTGAGGATGAAGGTGGTAATTTGGTGAGAGAGGCTACATGATGGGGTGTGATAATGGAGGCTACGGGTGTAGGGTCATTGGGTAAAACCTCAATAGATTGAAGAACCTCCATGAGGGCTTGACGATGGGATTCTGAGGTTTAGATGACATCATATAAGGACATTTTGAGGGGAGATTGGTGTAATTGTTTAAGCATGGTGTGATGTGTGATGCCATTAGAAATGGGGTATGTGGGGCCATAGATAGTTATCTTAGGTATGGGTGCAGATGGTATGTTGGGTATAGGATTGGTTGGTGGGTCAGCTACCTTTTCTTTACCCTTTTGCACACGCATAGTGACGTGTACCATGTTGATTTGAGGGAAGTTGTCAAATGGAGAAGGTGTAGGGTAAGTGGTATAATGACATGAAGGGAAAAAACCTACTGGAGGAGAAAATCCCTGTGAGGTCAGTTGGGTGCAACGACATTTGGGTGGTGGCGTGGCAAGTTCTCTGATGTGAACCATGTTAATTTCAAATTTTGTGTGTGGTTCTGGGAGCTGTGAGGGTGGAGGTTGTGGTTGTTGAGTGGGCAGTGTGGGAATGGGTGTTGGTGAAGCAGGATCCTCATCAAGAAGGTCATCATCATCAAAGTTGGTTTCGGGTGGACACAATTGGATAAGGATGGTTTTCAAGGCCTTGCAGTTCTCCACATCATGCCCTGGCACACGATGGTATGCACAAATTTTGGTATCATCAAACCCCTTTGGCTTGGGTTTGAGGGGGTCGTAAGGTCGGAGTGGTGGTAATGTGATAACAGAAGTCTTGAGGAGGTTGGTTAAAATTTTGGCATAGGACCCTGCTAGTGGATCACAATGGGAAGTGAATGTGGGTTTGGGTGTAGGTGTGGTTGGTTGTCGGGGAATTGTTTTTGGAAGTGTAGGAATGGGTCGAGCTATGGGTTTAGGCACCGGTGTGGTTTGAGGTATCAGTCGGGTTCATTTGGGTAGGGGTACAGTAGATGGATGGGTAGGAGGGTGTGGGGTTATTTTGACTACCTTGTTGTGGGGTAGTGGGGTTTTGTTTTTGGGTTGCACCTTCTTGGGTAAAGGTGATGTGGGTGTACGAGGTCTAGAAGGAAAAGTAGATGGAGGAAGAGGGCGAGTTACCCATGGGGATAATGGGGGTGCTATGAAGGTAGATGACATGGGTCATGCTTGGGGTGTGAGGGACAATGACTGAAGTGTAGTGGGTAGTGAAGCAATGGCTGAAGGTATCAGAGGTATTGGTGGTAAAGAGACTGCAGGTGTGGGTATGAGTCGTGTTGTGTGCCTGGGTAGGTTAGAGATTTGTGAGGAAGGAATGGGTTGTTGTGTTATTGGTTTATGGATGGGTGAAGGGTGCTTGACCATGTTGGGAAGCTGAGGTCTGAAGGCAGACGGGACAAGTGCGGGTGTGATTGGTGTAGTCGGGGTATGAGGCCGATGAGTTTGTTTCTTTGGTTTGGGTGTCGGGGTAGGTGTGGTATTGACATTGGAGGATGTAGCTAAATCCAGTTTAATAGGTGGATGAGTAAGGCTGGTGGTCGGGGTGACCCCTAAAGTGGTAATAGGTTTAGTGGAGGTAAATGTTGTGGGTATGGGTTTGGGTTTAGGCATAGGTCGGGTTATGGGTAAGGGTGTGGTGTGAGCACTAACAGGTATCATGGAAGGGGTTGTGATAGCAGTGGTTGTATGTGGTTTGATGGGTGGAAATGTGTTTGGGTAGATAGTGGAGGTGTCATCGAGGGATCTCTGCATCTGTGTTGAGACAGGGAGTAAGAGGTGCCCCCATAATAAAGCCCTATCCACATAATCCAAGTGATCGGCCAAACGTGAGAATGGCACGTTTGTGGGTGGAGTTGGTGAGGACCTAATGGGAATTCCCATAAAATGCATCTTAGAGATGGGGAATCAGCTAGCTTCAGCTTCCGTGGGTAAGAGAGCTGAAAGTAGGTCTGTTGGATGTTGGGTAGCTGATGGAGAATGCTCGCCAAGAGGCAAAGGTATCTCCACCGGGTCTATGATGGGTGGAAGAGATGATGGGAGTTCCTCTATAAGTGGAGGAACGGATAGGTGCTCCTCTATGGGTGGAGGAGGTAATGGGTGCTCCTCTATGGGTGGAGGAGGTAATGGGAGCTCCTCTATGGGTTGAGGAGGTATGGTAGGTAAAGGTTCTCTAAGTGGAGAAGCTAGGGGTGAGATGGTCTCAATGTTAGTAGAAGACTCCTCCGTAGGTGATGTAGGAGATGAAAGGTGTTCTTCTATTGGTGAAGGAATAGTGACGGTTGGTTCCAATGTGGAAGGAGGATTTCAGGCTAGGATTTCCTCTATGGAAGGGATGTGAGGTAATTGAGAAGTGACAGGTACCTCGTTAAAGATTGCATGAACTTCACGGGTATGGGTATCGTGAGTGGATGTCTCACCAGTTTGATTGGATGAAGGGGCATGATTGGGAAATGGTTTTTTAAAGATTTGTAGATTTTGGTTGGGGGTGGCATTGGGATTATCCACAGTCAACTCACCTTTCTCAAGCATTTCTTGGACAATATTCTTAAAAGTGATGCAGTTTCTGTCACTATGACCCTTCACTCAGGTGATAGTTACAGAAATCTTGTTCCTTATACCACGCGGGCATGGGGCGAGCAGGGTCAAAACCAGTGTGTGGTTTTATGGGTGGAAGGGTGATGGCGCCAGCTTTGATAAGCTTTTCTAAGACAGAAGAGTAAGGTTCCCCAATTGGGGTATATTTTCACTGCTCTTGTCTGAATCGAAAAGCCTAGACAGGTGATAGATTAGATGAGGGTGTAGCCTGATTGGACGGATGAGCTGGGCCGGCCTTGAGTACCACTGCGTTAGTGGTACCTTTAGCCTTTGAATAATTGGTTGGTGGTTTGGAAGAAGAAGAGGTTTCATTCGACTTGAATGCCGAATTCTTATTTCGTAATTGGATTTTCTTCTCTTCGATGGCCCGAATCTCTAACTTTCGTGCCATAGTGAATGCCTCATCGAATGTTTGGAAATTTTGGACCTGCAAGGTCAGGGAGATATGTCTGGCACAAGCTCAGGTGAAGAGCTCGATGAGTTCAGTTTGTGGCAGTTGAAAGGTAAGTTGATTGATCAGGCTGTGCCAGCGAGTGAAAAAATCTATGATAGATTCATCCTCGTACTGATGTGTGGAATATAGATCGGTCATGGTAACTTTCTTGGCGATATTGATAGAGAAATGATCCAAAAAATCTTGGGCTACCTGATTGAATGAAAATATGGAGTGTTTGGGTAACCCACTATACCAATCTAATGCTGGTCCAGTGAGGGACATGGGAAAAGTTCTCAAAAGTAAGGCATCATCATGAGCAATCAGATAACACCCGTGTTTGAACGAGTGCAAATGCTGTTGTGGGTCTTCCTTACTATTGAAGTGGTTGAATTTTGGCATTTCCCAATGCACAGGGTATGAATGGATAGGAATGGATGGGTGAATAGGCTCATTGCAAATCTCGTCATAGGTGAGAGTGTTGCAGGAGCTGGAAACCGATGCCTCCAGTGTCTGCATCTTATCCATCATCAATTTAATTAGGTCATTGGTGGGTTGTGATGATTGGATGCCTCCTATAGCATGAGGAGGTTGGTTTTGGGTATATAATGGGGGTGGCATTCCAGTGTATGGGGCTGCCATGTAAGGTGGTGGAGAAGAAGGTAATGAAATAGGGGGTACATACCCAGAATGGATAATAGATGAAAACAGGTGGTTGTTGGTAGTATGTATATGGGGGTGGAAGGGTCGTGGTAACCCTAGTGGAAATAGGGGCTAATGATTGTGGAATGGAAAGAACTACATTCTGAAATGGGGTAGGGGTCACCGACACTGGAGGTGGGAATGTAGCTACAGGTATGTGTGAGACATGAGGGGTGGATGAGGTTGTGTTTGGGGTAATCATCAAGGGTATGGTGGATGTAATGGGTGCCACAGAGATAACAGATGTGACAGTCATGGCAGGTATAGAACCTAACTACGAAATGACTGGGGGTAAGGTGGATGTGGGTAACACGGAGCCAGATGGGGCTGATGCGGAAGTGGGTGTGAGAGTCGGGGGGATAGATACGGGCATGTCGTATATCAACTGACCCGAGGCATCTCAAGTGGACGAGTGGGAGAGGTAAAACTGCAAGGCAGCAGGGTTCTGGTCAAGGAGTCATGCAAACTCCTCATCTCTGGTAGTGATATTAGTAGGCTAGATAGGATCCATGGCTGGTGATAAAATAGAAGGTGGTGAAGGACTAGGTGGGAGTGGTTGGCAACTGGCATGGAACACGAGGGCATTTTCTTGTCTTCAGGTCAGTACCATGTGAACCAGTATTGATCAGGTAGGGCTGCTTCCCTGTAAATGATATAGAGAACAGTAGGAATAGGTGAATCTGGTGATAAATAAAAATGGATGAAGTAAAAAATGGTGGGTGGAATGTGAAACAGGCTAACCGATGCCGGTTAGGAAAAACTAACATTGGTCAGGGGTAACCACTGCCGGTCACTATAGAAAATAGATACAGTGAGTAAACAGTGAGGTAGAAGGCCAAATCTGACAAGTATGCCAAATCTGGGGATGTGTAAAATGTCAATGGGAAAAATGACAGTGACAGAGACTGTGGAAAGTGGAAAAAAGTGAAGTGAGAATGTCCTTTTGAGTAGGTTAGCAAAAGGACCTGGAACTGACGTCGGTTGGGTTTAACCGATGGCGGTCAGAGGTAACCGATGATGGTTACTATGAAATTGAAACAGTGATGAGAAAAAGTGGTTGTGAATTAGAATTTGATGTGGAATCAGACCCAGAATTCTGGGAATGATGGTGATATGGCCCAGGCACACTCAGGTGAAGCCAGAATACACCAGCTATGATGAGGAGCATGCAAGGATGAACAAAAAAGTGATGAACATGATCTTTCACCTCAAAACACAAGCCAAGTAGAAACACTAAGAAAATGTGATCCTAAGAGTGCCCTTTTCTATTATGTTTGTTTAGCTTATGCTATTTAGGGACTGACACATGAATTGTGAAATAGAGTTTTTGGTGAGGATGGCTTCCTACAAAGAAGGAGATCTAAAGGGTGAGGTTTCAGGTATGTTATGGTGGGGGCGGGCTTCGCTCTGAAGTATGACTCGACAGAGCAGTGAGCTGGGTGCCCACTGTGTCGTGATCGTGTGATCACCTACAACTTCTTCTAGGTAAGATGTTGTTTAAGAATGTATGTATTTGAATTTTTGTGTGGTTTGGTAAGACTCAGAGAAAGAGAAAAGGATAGAAGTGCTTTTCTATGATTCGTTTGTCAACCATCAGCTGGTCATGACCTCCAACATATAGGTTTCCCTCATTTAATGTGAGCTAATGCAGAAAATCAGAATGAAATGCAATGATTTTAAAACCCAAATCAAAAATGTGAAATTGGATGACACAATAAGATGAAGAGGAAGAGGGATGCTCTTTCACTATAATGCAGAAAACATGAAGAATGATTCTTTTTAAATACACCAAAAGAAAAGTTTCCTTTAGAGAAAATAGAAAGAAGAAGTGGATTACCAGGGAAGAAAATTAGTGTGTACACTTTTAGAAGGGAAACAAACACACAATTTTTTCCTAGGAATGAATGAAATGCAAGGAACCCTGGATGGGTCCCACCGGGCGTGCCAAAATGTTTCACCTTTTTCTTAGATTGTTTCCTTGAATTGTTGATGAAACAGATAGGGTAACAGGCATAGGAGGAATACCTATTCAAATGTTGGTTGATGGGTTGTTGCACGCGTATGACTTCCAAATCCACAGCTGACCATGAGAGCTTCCTTTTGGCTAGGAGGAACTACCTGTAATGAAAGCAAGACCACCAGAAAGAATTAAACAATATGGGCAGTGAACTACCTAGCGTGAGCTAGATCCGGGAAGCATGGTACTTCCTAGATGGCTGTCAGTCCACTGTTTTAAACAAATTAATGTTGTAAACAAAGTAAATCCTATTGTTATTTTAAAATGATTTAGGTATCTCACTTAAAAACACAATAAGAAAATAGATCTAATCTAACAGGCTAAGCTAGAATAGAATCCAAAGGTCAAATGGTTGGTTCTGGGTCTCTGCAGGTCTGATAAAGGTCTCAGGTAGGTCACAGGTGAGTGAGGGTGAGGTAAAATTAGGTGGGTAGGTCTCTGTTTAAGGCTGTGTGGGAAAACACAGAGACCGGCGTCGGTCAGGGGTGACCGACCGCGGTTAGGTATAACCGGCGCCAGTTACTGTGAGATCTGGAAATGTCACAGAATGGGGTTTTGGTCTCCTTTGTGATTACACAAAGGATTTTGGTTGGTCAGGACGAGGTATTGGGTGACTGGAATAGGATTTTGTGAGGTTTTAATGAGTCTACAGAGGTGAAAATGTTGGAGAAGGTCAATAGGGAGAAAAATAAACAATGGATGATAAAATAATGATGAAATGAAATAAGCCAATGAAGTATGACGTTATACTTACTTGGATTTCATTCCTGGTGGTCTGTGTGTGAAGGATGGAGGTGCTGATGATGGGTTTGAAGGCTGAAAGTGATCACCAACTGAAGAAAAGCTTCTACATGGGCTGTATGCACACTCCTCTTTGCTTGGATAGATCAGAACGTGGCTGGGCTGGCTGTGCAGGAGAAGATGCTCAATCTCCTTCCTTGGATGTGAGTTCTTGCTGGAATTGGCTCTCTGAAGATGCGTTATCTCTCTGAGATTTGTTCTTGTTCGTCAACTTTCTTGCTTCCAACTTCCAAGTTCCAAGTTCCAACCTTGAGAATAAGGTTGTTTTGGGTTAAAAGGGGTAACTGATGGCGGTCTGGCTTAACTGGCGACGGTTAGGGGTAACCGACATCGGTCAAGGTGGGATTTCCTAGGTTTACTAAACTTAGGGAGATCCTCCTGATTTTCTTAGATCTCGTGTCATTATCCCATGGATTAGACTCAAAACTTCTTGTGAGCATGTGGGAATGTGGTTAGAGGGAATGTAGGCATTGATTTTTAGGGTTTGGGTAAGTCTTAGTTAGTTATGGTAACTTGCTAAGAATAGGTCTTAGGTTGAGTTAGCTTGGTGAGGTGTCTAAGTGAACTGTATGTGTAGATATTATTTAAATAATATTTAAATAATAAATATAGTGAGGATAAAGCATTAATTTAATTAACTTAATTAAATTAATATTAGTGGGGTGAAGGGGGTCATGGCATGAAAGGGGAGTGTGACCTAATTTTAGTGTCTACACATCCTACAAGATTTGTTTAGTGAGGCACCAAACCCTACACCTTTGCTAATATTACACACAATAAATAACTCAAGTGAATATTACACATCACAAGAGATTTCTTTAGTGGGGTGCCAACCCACAAGGAGCACCAACCCCCAAATATACTAAGCTACAACTTAGACTTAATTTACATATACATTTTGATCATCTAATTACAACAATTACTTTTGCAATAGATTATGATCACATTTCTGTATATGTATGTGTTCTTCTTCTCACTTTCTTCTCTCATTTGATTCAATCCCTCTACTTAATCAATTGGCTGCCCTTATGCTCTTTTCATCTGATGAATATTTGCTTCATCGATATGCTCTCCTCTTTCGTCTCTCTTTTCTTATGTCGCTATTTCTTAGCTTGATTACATCAGATTCTCTCTTCTGCATCTCTTTCTTAGCTCAAATACTTTTTTTCTTACTTGAGCAACACTTCAAAATAGCTCCAAGTTTGAACTATATTCACAATTGACCCAATTCTTCACTTCAAGTTGTGTGTGATGTATCTTCCTGCTCTGTAGCTAGAGAATTCAGACTATTAAATGCGTACAACTAAATCTATTTTTTGTTTCTTCTATATTCAGCTTGATTTCACCGTTTTCCATGCATGTGTAAGAGCAATTTATTAGTTGTGCCTAAAAAAATATTTTCCCATCTTTTTAGAATTTGTAACATGGCCCAGATGAGTGAGTCATTTTATTCTTCAATATGTTATCACTCCTTAAAGCTTGGGATCTTATAGAGAATGTAATTGCATGTCCAAAAAGTCAGTATGCATTAAATGATGGCAGATGGAACAATGAAATTCTTCATTCTTTGTGGAGTTCAAGTCATATATCTAGCCGCAATCACCTGGAAATCGTATGACCGTCGATTTTGGAGAACCATCTCTCACTTGTACATGTTTGAATCAAGTTGATTGCCTTCGACCCTTGTCTAGTCCATATTCCATCATTTCGCGGCTCTCCTTAGCTCCTCTGAATTTCTTCTTTGTATCGCGACTCTTTTCTTTGTCCTGCGACATTTCTTCCTTCAATGTGGCTTTTTAGTTATCTGCAGATCTTCTGTGATTCTTATGGCTTTCCCAATGTCTTGTGGGTTTCTTTCTTATCTATTTTCTTTTTGCGGCTTTGTTCCATGTTCGTGACTCTTTATCTTTTACTTACAGTTTTTGTAGTCTTCCGCGACTATCTTTCATCCTTAGCGGCTTCTTTAGTTCTTCGTGGCTTTTCTCTTTATCTACGGTTTTTCCTTCACCTTCACAACTCTTCCTTCACATCTTCAGCTTCACTTATCTCACTCGCAACTTGTCCTTTGGCTCCATTTTTCTTCATGGCTTCATCCCTTTATCCGCGACACTCAATTAGCTTCCACAGTTTCTTCTAGAGCTATGTGGCCTTTATATTTTTCAAATTATAAAATTTATATGATTAATTTCAGTTATGATCTACAAAGAACTAATTCATTTTTTGAATTATATGATTTTATGATAGTGGGGACTAATCAATTTATGTGTGCATGAGTTTTGATCAAAGAAAACAAGTACCTTAGAAGAAACATAGATAACCAAAGGGAGGACATTATCGAGGAGAGGGATTGTAGATATAACATGACATCTCAAGAAAGGAAGGTGTATTGGGGACCATCATACATGCATGTAAATCAATTACATTCCAATTGCATGATTGTGTGTATATTGATTGATTAATTGATAAGCTTGTCTAGACTCTTTGTTTCTCATTTATTATGAGTGTGTTGGTGGTTGATTTGATTCTTTATATAAATCATGCATTTCCTGTATACCTCATGGTTTTTAGTCATGTTTTTGTGTTATCTCTTTGGCTCTGTAGCTTCTTGTAGTACTTCACAATGTCACAAGATTCATACTTGAGCAAACCATGTCGTTTTTTGGTCAATCATTCATATTGAGCTAACACTTTAATGTTTCTTGTATATTTTGTGATTTTCAAGTTCTAAAGGTCACGAGAAAGGTATTAATGTCCTTTATAGTGTGATTGATCCTTATAATGAAGTCCCTTGCATATGAAATTATGCCTTATGCAATTATGTTGGTTTGCATTCCTTCAAATTATCAATTTGCAAAGTCACCTCTGACGCCTGACAACAGAATATCCTGGGCATCTAGCCTTAAGTAGGCCTTATAGGTAGTTGTGCACTTTTTGCAAAACCACATATTAAAAAGAAAATTCTAAGGCCCGAAAAGGGAATATTTGATAAATCTTACAAGTATTGGGTGGGCAGTTTTTTTCACTCCGCATTTTTTGCTAAGTTGCAAGTTTCTTCCCCAACTCTGAAGCACAATGGAAGAGGACACATAGAATGATATGGTGGTACTAGATTGAGAAAGAATCGTTGTGGCATGGAAGTTCAGAACTTTTAAATTTCTTCTAAGTTGCAAACTACCGCCCCATATCCCATGCCTAATAAAGGACATATGGAATTTTGTAAGAGCACCTTGGAGTCGAACGTTCATTGAAATGTTACAGCTTGCATGTTCACATTTTTTCAAAGCTTCCAATTACTCCACTACCATGCCAATTGATCCACTCATATGGCCCATTTTTAAACGTGAGTTAAGAATCAACCGATGCAAATTTGAAGAAATATGGAGAAGGTCCGCCATTAATGGATACGTGTGAGGAATATATGTTGTAGAATTTAGTTAGGTCCCACACTTTACCATTGAAAAATAAAGAGCGTCGAGCACTCCAGAGCCCTAAAGTGAGAAGAAAATACCTAAATATTACATTAGTGTATTTGTGAAGTGAAATTAGGTTTTGACATTTTCTTTTGGCATGGAATGGAAATTACAGCTATGTTTTTTCATTGGTGAGTATTTTTAACGTGATATATTTCCATTTTTCACATGTTTCACGTTTGTGTCGGGTTGTGAAATGAGTTATATTTACAATATCTCTAGTTCCTTCTCCCTTTCTTCTTGAGAGATAGTTTTTCCATTACATTGTCCTCCACAAAGATTCAACTATTCAGAACCCCTATCTCATCCCATCTTACATATGATTTGGATCAAGTAACTAACACAAATTTGGGCAATGTTGATCTTAATGAGTTCCTTCAAAGGCTATATGCAGTCGAAAAGGATGAGCTCATGGCCTCGATTGATGAAAGTGGTATTTCCATAGCCACTAATTTCCCACCTTCAATTCAATACCCAAATTTGGTTTGGGTATGTGGTGAGAATTATAATCCATAAACCAGGGAGGTGCTTGATGGGAGTGGTGTTAAATTTTTTTCCTTAAATATATAGACTTTTGATGAAATTTTGGGACTTATTGCATGGGAGGAAGTTGTAGATGTAATTGTTGAATCAAGATTTCAGTTATGGACTACTCACCATGATAAGTTATCAAATATAATTAACAATCAGTGGCTTCTAAAATCAAGGATATCTGCCACAAGGATTCCTAAGAGGTTAACCAGGGATGACTTCATTGAAGAATTTGGAGACCTCATCACTATGTTAAGTAGAATTGTGGGTAATGAATCTACTTATTACTTTCATGATTGGATGTTCAAGTACATCCAAATTCTCCTCCATTTCAAAACACATATTCACTGGGAAGAATTGATCACCAATTTAATTTATGAGTAACTTATCAAAATGACAATATAGATTCATAAAGGGTCTAGAAAGAAATGTGAATTTTACATGACCTCCTATCTAGTTTTAATTTTTCATGCCACAAGTCATTTCCTGGCATTCCAAGGACCAAGCAATTATTTGAATATAGGATATATGATGTGTACACTCAACTCAACTTGGAAAGTCAAAAGTATGATTCCATAAAGTCCCACGATGCATTATTTTCTCCTATCATTTGCTTGTTTAAGCCTAAATGGGAGAAATATAGGATGTCACCCAGGGAAAGGGAAGTAATTAATGAATTTGGATGTTATTTCATTTAATTCAAGTCTTTCACATACATCAGGGCGAGTGGCTTCCAAGGCACTCCATATATGTTGCCAAGGTACTTAGATGACAAATGGGCATTTCTTGAGTTATCAAGACAATTTGTTGAAGTTCACAAGATTATAATAAGGAAGCATAAAAAATATTAAGTTCCCAATCACTATTGGGAGATATGCATGCCCTACATTGGTAAAAGCTAGACTCTTGGATGCTGAGATGAATAGTGTTATCATGCAGAAATTCCAAGCCATAACAAACTATGACATCAAGTGGATAATGCAAGCACTCCTTAGCAATTCTTATGAGCAGGGGCCTCATTATGAGGACTACTAGATGAACTGCATGGATGAGGAGGAGGCGAGACTTAGGGATTTTTCTCGAATGAATCTATCTCAAATTATTGAATATAAAATTGTAATTGTCCCCGAGGGTTTGGCAGATGATAAGAGGATAAAAATCAAGTAATTTATTGAATCTAGAACATACTAGCTCATCTAGTGGCACCCCTTGATTGGAACAAAAAGGAGCCAACCCATACGCATGATAGGACAACTAATGTCATGATAAGAAATCTCTCTTGGATCCTCTCCAAAGGTATTGACTTGTCTCCTCAAAATACTGCAGTGTTGAGAGAATACAGAATGTGGGGAAGTTAAGGATGCTCTCCCACCTTTTTCAAAGGGAGAAGCTAGTTTGGACCCATTAGAAGAGAAAGAACCTCAAATTTATACCAAGGGACCAACATTTGGAGAAATAGAGGAGTTAAGTGCAACAATAAGAAAGACTTTCACTCTCGTGTCCCTTTTAACACAATAGAAAGAGGATATGTTGATGAAAATAATGAAAGGTGCACCTATCACTCAGGCCACTCAAATCCTAAAGTGTTTATTTCTCATGAGGAAGTACAAGAAGGTAAAACATGTTCCATTCCTAAAGAGTTACCAATTAAGAAGAGGATGAGGGGGGAAATCTCTCTAGAGAAATCAGGAATGGGTTCAACATTGGGTGTTGTACCTGAGGAGAAGGAAGATGAACATATACTCAAGTAATTTGTAAGGGGAAAGAAAGGAAAGGTGGTGACACTTTCGATAGAAGCATTTGAAAGTGGGACCATGGTTGGAACTATGACAAGCCCTGAAATTACTTCCAAAGTAACAGAGGAGCCCAAGGTCATTAATAACACTCTAACATTTTCAACACTAGAGGTCCCCAACACAATTATTATTCAAGAAAAGTAAGTTGAACTAGTTGAAGTCGTGGAGTGTGAAGTTAAGGAGCCTTTTCATGAACAATTTTTTACTGACTTATTACATGGTTTAGGTTAAGATGATGGGGTGAATTTTTCCTACAAGATGTCCATGTAGCACTTACTCATAGTGTATCGATAGAAGAACAAGGGTTGTTTCTAGTATTACCTCAACAACCTATCATAGCTTGATAATTACAATAGTAGAGGAGAAGCATCCAGAGCTAGAGGACAATCCAACCACTAATTTTGAATAATTTGAATCAATGGATCCCCTCCACTCAACCTTAGAGGAAATAGAAATAGTAATTGCAACTCATGAAGTTGTTGAAAATATGGAAGAATTGAAGGATCAAGATCAAATTGAGAAACAAGAAGAGCCATCCAAGGATCTAGGGGTTGATGTTGAAATGGAAGGACCAAATGATACAAATATCTCACAACTTACCCTTGTGTAAGAAAAAGAGAACGTGAAAACCCCACAAGAGCAGGCCCTTGATTCTAGTCCCACCCTCTCTGATTCGCAAGCTATTTAGTTTCTCTAGGTACTTCACAACAACAACAAACAAAATGAGAGGGAAATACCCCAAGTGTAGGATGGCTTGGAGAATCACTCCCAAGGAAGAAGAATGTGAACGTGAAGTTGGAGGAAGTGGAAATTAAAAGTGTCATCTCTGTGAGACCACCTAGGGTACCCAAAAAGGCTAAAATTATGTCAAGAACTATGGTGGGTCCACAAGGAGATAGATTTGTGGGTATCACTACTCCACAAGGTGACATTTTGAGGGATGATGTTAATCCTTCTAATTATCAAATTACAAAAGTCCCATTGGGGAAACTGACAATTGAGGGTTTGAAGCATGAGGTCACAGTTGCAATGAGAGGCCTCTTCTAGAAAATGGATAAAGATAGGGAAACAAAGAAGAAATTGAAAGAGAAATTTGACATCTTGTCAACTTATATGCAAAAGTGGTTGCACCCTAATCTAAAATATGCATGAAATTGGTAATAGAAAGGACCCTAAATGCAGAGTTTTTGTATCTATCATTTATAAAGTTTAGATGTTAAACATTTACCAATTTTCCTATCTATAAGAAATATAGAAGGAGAGTTTTTGATATGACCAACCAATGTGGATCTCCGTGTATTAAAATAATGGGTGCAACTCAAAGAATAATTAACATTATCCTATTTTTGTCAACGGGGTAATCATTATATGACAATGCAGGTTATGTGTTCAAACCTTTCTAATAACATTTATAGCAATGACAAAGACAATGAAAGAATGACACTCATGACAACCTTGCCTGATATACACACATATGACATTGCTTTAAATCTAATGAGTGTTAAGAACCTAGAATGTTCAGAAGGCAGTGTTAACTAAAAATCCACAAGGAAAACTCTTGCGGTTGATATATATTGTTGTTTAAGCGTGCATGGAGAATGGCCTACGATAATGGTCTATAAAAATGGTTCATGACCAACCATTTTTTTGTTTATTAAATTCAACTACTACATTGGGTTGACATGGTATTCCAAGTCCACTTCACATATATCTATCTATAAAATGTCTTGGGACAAGTGCAGACAACTCCCCTTTAAATTGATGTCTATTCAACCTACCCACAATCAAAAGGGAAGACATTGTAAATATCAACTTGCACTGCATCTTTTATCTCCTTCAAACAATTGACAAAAAATGACACATCATTCATATGTCCCAAGTTGTGGTAAATAAGAGATTCACATAGGTTCCCCCCCAACATTTTACGCACCTCTACAAATCTCCTCTCTCTAACACCTTATTTCCCCCTCTTCCTCCTATAATGTTTCACTCCCTCATGTTTACCTTCTTTGACGCATCCCCTTCAACGTCTCCATTGCACCATTGTGTGATTATTAGTTTCTATTGCTTTATTTTTATGCTTATAGGCATTGTCTACATAAGATGACCACGACTACTTTTGATGTGTACAATAGATATCAACGATTTTTGTTTCATTTTGTACATGGTCATTGATGAAATAAATGTCAATCATTTGTATCTCAAAGTTGCCATACTTTTCTTCTCATCTCAAATGTCTAGAAGACTTTGCATATGAATAGGGCAAGAGGAATGAGACAATAACCACTAATCATGCATTGTCTATGAAACAAATGGGTGCATTTATGAAAAATGCAAATTTTTCCCCGTTCACGAAGTCTGAAAAGCATATGGGTTAGCTTGGTGCAGTTTATGGTGAGAGATGTCTACATAGCCGCCAACTTGAGGCCCTTAACGTCAACCTCCTTGACTCTAGCATACACTAAATTGGTATCATATTTATGAGCTCTACGAACATGTTTGGTAGGTAGATAGTTGTAGAACAATGAGGTTGGCTAAGTTGGGTCGATGAGAATGCAATGTATTTTCACATAAGAGTGAATGACAAGTGGATTAAATATGGATTGACTCATTCAACCAAAGTGGATTAATTCATAGCCATATTTAACATGTAGCCACTTATAGATGGCATACAAATTCGAATTCGCCCAAGCAACTTTGAGCAGAGAGGTTTTGTTATAACAATACCAATATTTTTAAGTAGTTGTGTCTAGAGTTAATGCTTCTGGGTTGTGATGTATGTGACCTACATTTTGTTAAGTCGATTTCATGTTATCAAATTTGTTACGATCCTTATCATGTGTCAAAAAAATAATTGATATATCATTTTTTTTTGTTCTTAAGTATTTTCTATTTTCATTATATTTACAAAAAAAAATTTCCATTGTATAAGTTCAAGGTTTATGTTATGAAAACACATAATAATATAATTGCAATAATCCAAAACCATAAAGGCAAATGTCCCCTATTATGATCTTTGTTATATGTGGCAAAAAAATATTCTTAATGTACCATGTTTCTTATTATAAAATATTTTCTATTTTTCTTGTGTTTTCAGTTTTTTTTTTTGCATTGAATTAGTGATTATTAAATCATTCAATAATGTATTTATACTAATCCCAAAAACTTACACATCCATTTAAACAAGAATTTGTTAAGTTAGCGGCTATTAAGATAGATTTAATACTCAACAATGATTTGTATCGATTATTAATATCTAAGTGTATAATATTACAATGATGATTTAATTTTAATCTAAATATCAGTGTGCACATAAAGATCTTCCCCCTCCAACCATCGTTGACAAAGCTTCGAACGTGTGCATGTCACCCATAGTGTTTTATCGCCATCGTCACTGTGACTGAAATATAATGAATAACACCGCACATTTCCTTCCCATCATTACTGTCAAACAATGCCAGTGCCATCCACTGTGCATATTAATCTCCCAGCATTATGTAGAGAAGGTCGGTTGAAGGAAGCGCTACACATTCTGCTTACTGCACGCAACTCCCCTATTGAGTCTAACACATATATTCAAGTGTTGCAGACCTGCATTGCCAATAACGCGCTTTCACAGGGTAAAAAAATCCACGCTCTCGTCACCGACAATGGATTTGCCTTTGCTACCCGCACAGTTTTCCAAAATAAGCTTCTCGATATGTATGTCAAGTGCGGTAGTTTGGTTGATGCTCGTAAAGTGTTTGATGATATGACAGGACGAGACGTCTCCTCATGGAATACCATAGTCGCAGCTTACAGAAGACATGGGCATCCTCACGAGGCATTGGCACTGTTTAACCAAATGCAACCAGCAGGTGTCCAACCTGATCAGTCGACGTTTTCCAGCATACTCCAAGCCTGTGCCAAATTAAGAGATTTGAAACAGGGCATGAACATCCATCAAAGTTTAATGGAAAGGGGATTTCTGTCGGATGTTGTAGTTGCAACTGCCCTCGTAGACATGTATGCAAAATGTGGAAGCATACACCTCGCACGTCAACTCTTTGACAAAATGCCTCAAAGAAATGTGGTCTCATGGAATGCGATGATTACAGGATACGCACAAAATGGTGCTCTTGACTGGGCTTTAAGGCTTTTCGAAGAAATTCCCCGGCCAGATGTAATCTCATGGAATGCCATAGTTGCAGGATATGCGCAAAATGGGTTTAATGAAAAAGCTTTGGAGGCATTTAAGCAAATGGAATTGGCAGGTTTAAAACCAAACTCCACAACCTATGCCAGCATCCTCCCAGTCTGTGCCAAAATAGAAGCTTTAGAACGGGGTACGGATATTCATCGAAGTGTAATCGAAAGCGGAAGTTCATCGGATGTTGCGGTTGCAAGTGCCCTGGTAGACATGTATGCAAAATGTGGAAGCATAGACAAGGCAGGTGAACTGTTTGATAGAATGCCTCAAAGAAATGTTGTCTCATGGACTGCAATGATTGCAGGATATGCCCGAAATGGATTTGCTGAAAGGGCCCTGGAAACTTTTAAGCAAATGCGATTGGCAGGTGTCAATCCAAACTCCACAACCTTTTCTAGCATTCTCCCTGCCTGTGCTAAAGTTGGAACTTTGGAACAAGTTATGGACATTCATCAAAGCATAATAGAAAGGGGATTTTTATCTGATGTTGCAGTTGCAAGTGCCCTTGTAGACATGTATACAAAATGTGGAAGTATACACAAGGCACTTGAAGTGTTCAATAAAATGCCTCAAAGAAACGTGGTCTCATGGACTGCGATGATTGCAGGATATGCACAAAATGGGTTTGTTGAAAAGGCCTTAGAAACTTTTAAGCAAATGCAATTGGAAGGTGTGAAACCAAACTCAGCAACCTTTGCCAGCATACTCCCGGCCTGTGCCAAAATGGGAGCTTTGGAACAGGGTATGGGTATCCATCAAAGCATAATGGAAAGCGGATTCTTGTCAGATGTGGTGGTTGCAAGTGCCCTGGTAGACATGTACGCAAAATGCGGAAGAATACACAAGGCACATGAACTGTTTGACCAAATGCCTCAAAGAAATACGATCACATGGAATGCTATGATTGCAGGATATGCACAAAACGGCTTTTGCAAAGATGCTCTCAAACTCTTTGAACTAATGCAGCTCTCTGGAACATATCCTAACCATGTAAGCTTTATTTGTGTTTTATTTGCATGTGGCCATGCAGGTTTAGTCAATAAGGGCTGTAAATACTTCAATGACATGAAGGGCTCTTATTGCATTACACCCACAGTTGATCATTATGCATGCATGGTCGACCTTCTTGGCCGTGCTGGCTATCTTGAGGAAACTGTAAACTTTATCATCAAAATGGCAAATAAACCAGGGGTTGTTGTCTGGATGTGTTTGCTTGGTGCCTGTAGATCACAAAAGAATATAGGGCTAGGAGAATTTACGGCAACTCTCCTTGTTGATTTGGATCCCGAAAATGCTGCAACTTATGTTCATTTGTCAAACATTTATGCAGAAGCAGGTATGTGGGGCAAGGTTCGAAAGGTAAGGAGATTGAAGAAAGATAGAGGAATTAAGAAGACACCTGGATGTAGTTGGATTGAGGTCCATAAAATGGTTCATGCTTTTTGTGTAGGAGATAGATCACACCCACAAACACAGGAAATCTATGCAAGGTTAGAGAGTTTGTTTTGGGAGATGAAGGCAGCAGGGTATTTTCCAGATTCAAGACATGTATTGAATGATGTGGAGGAGGAGGAAAAAGAATTATTCCTATGCCATCATAGTGAAAAATTGGCAATTGCGTTTGGATTGTTGAACACCCCACCTGGAACAACTATTAGAGTCGTCAAAAACCTTCGAGTATGTGTTGATTGCCACACTGCAACCAAGTTTATCTCCAAGATTGTTTCAAGACAAATTATTGTGAGAGATGCGTACCGGTTGCATCATTTTAAACAAGGGGGATGTTCTTGCAGAGATTATTGGTGATGTTAAGTGAAGAAATTTATAAACGTAGGCTTGCTCCTGTATCGAGGTGCAACATGTCACACCTGCAATGATAAGATGGATCAGGTCTTATTTTCAGTTTCTAATTTTTATTTTTATTTTTATTTTCTGTGCTTAGAGATCTACACCACAATGTTGACTTCCTAAAACCAGATGTATAATATGCAATGTGCATCAGGGCCTATATATACTGATGGGGAGTTTTTTGAAGCCTTGTTCTATAATACCATAGAAATGTCATGACATTGAACTGTTCTTCAGGAAGCCTGCACATCGCTGGAACGAAAAGCTGGAGGAGGTAGTGGAGAATGGGAGAAAGCAAAATAAGAGGAATGCTTGCAGGGAATGGAAAGATGCTTGGCCAATATGAAATGTGAGAAAAGGGCTTACAATGAATCTAATAGTTATTTAATCCAACCTTTGTCATTTTGTATGGTATTATTGTCTGGATTAATTAATCTTGTGCCTATGTCAGGGCTGCCATCTGAGATTAAATTACGCATATTATGTATGCAGAAATTTATATATGTTCATCGCAGATTTTGTCTCATTTATAGAACTATAGATTTACTCTTGATTCATCTCTTTTCTTTATGGGAGAGCTAATATGTTTTGTTGGAGTATTTTTTATCTTTTTATCAATCTAATGTCAAACTTTTACTTTTACTTTTACTCAAATTATAATTGGCCTATGACGATTTTAGTGGGAAAAAGGTAGAATTTGTATATGTGCATAACGAGGTCTGTAAATTAATACTAGTGATCATTGTAACATAAAGAGAAGTCAATAGGGTATGCCTCTCCGTTGTAGGTTCAATTGAGCTATTAAAAATGAAGGGAGGCACATGATTGGTAGTTATGGTTAATTGGATGGTGAAAGGAAAGTATTTGTAGTTGTTATAGGTTTGAAAGAGCATAAAATTGGGAGGATGAGCACCACAATAACTTTATAGTAATAATGTGGTGGAAGAACCCTATAAGATTCAGAGGGACATTGCAACTAGCAATTGCATGTGTACAATGCAATGTGAACGCCGATCAGTATATGTTATTTGTTTTAGAGGTATAATTATTACTTTTGTAGTTGATGTTGTTAAGAGGTGTGATTGATTTCGTAAGTGTAGAAATATAGATGGGCCAATTAATTTTAAGGTTGTTTCTACATTTCAAACTTGTTAAAAATTCGTGCATGAATACATTTGATACCGTTTTCGATAGTTAGTTTATTTTATACTTGATGTTATATGCATTTAATTCGGGTTTATTGTGTTAGTTGTGCATCGGTTGTTCGGTTGGTGTTTTGTTGGAAAAACATTTATTGTACAGAAAGAATTGGTATGCTCATGAAAGTTTGTTTCTATGGAAGCTACATGCGGAATGTTGGTTGGCAATTATTCAGTAGTTGTATTTGATGGAAAGATTGAAATGTCAGGGAATCGTAGGTTGTTGGTCGACGTAAGTTGAAAGATATTAGAAATTTTCATTGTTCTATGCTCTAATTTACGATGTCATTGCTCAGCAGTTAAGTGTACTTTATTTTTTGTGTAGTTCTCTTTTCATTCGGCTCGTTTGGTAGGAGTCGACATGATTGTGTGGTCACAAGGTTATGGAGTACCACCTATTGAAAAAAATCATGCGGGTTAGCAAGTAACTATACATTGTTTGATGACATACAAATGCAAAAATAAGTCAAAATATAAAACTAAATACAATTGTAATTCATGTGGAGTTCCAATGGTAAATACACGTAATAGGTAACAATTTGAGTATTGAGAAATTGCATTTTTTCTTAAGGAAAAGAGTATTAGATATATAGAAACATACAATGCATTCACATGGTACACAAGGATGCAAATACTTACCTAACAAAAGTGCATGCATTTTATATTTCTTTTCTTAAAAGTACTAACAATCCACATAGTAGCAGGGAACAATAGTATGTCAGTGTATAAGGGATTAACCAGAAGGTAGTAGTCATCGGAATCTACTCAGCTATGAAGTGTATTGGTTTCTGAAATTTGAGGGTTGACATAACATTTGGTACTTGAAACAATGTCGACTGATCTCCCATTGAAACTGGAGACGTGAGCAACTTTCAAGACAAGGACCGGGAGAGGCGATATAGAATGCATGTCTTCAATTTCTTTGCTTATCTCATCTAAGTGATGTCCCCACAATGTGACACTTACACTGAATCCTGACATGTCCTTTAATTGCAGAGTTCTCCTCTTAGTCTCTGACTTGTCATGCCTACGAATTGTTGAGCATGGTGACATTGCAAGAACAATGCCAATCAAATCAACTTCAGAACAGTCATCAGTTGCAGGTAACAAATCATAGTAACAAACCCTACTATTCAAGCACCGTAAAGGTGATAAATGGAAAAAGTGACCGACACAAGCAATTTGATACCCCTTGAATGGAATTGCCTCTTTAGATACAATAAGTGTTGTGTAAAGTAGTAGTGGAGGTGTTATCAAAGTAGAGGGTAGTATTTATGACGGGTTGTTTTGGTTGTGGGATAGTAGTCTTGACTCCTCCTATCTTCTTGCTCCGAGTGTTGGTATGTATGCCATTTTTGAGTACCTTTCGAATGAAAAATGAGGTGAAAAGGAGGTGATTTTTGGTTGTTGTAGCTCCTTTAACACTCGTGATTAGCTATTTGAACTTGCTTTACTTTTGAGTTCCATCGATCCACTTTTGTTATTTGCGGACATTAATTTTATTTTTTTGTCCCTTCTCCAACTACCTACTAATTTTGGTCATAATCATTCTACAATTTTTGATGATGGTGATTTCAGAGTCACCATCACCCATCAATATAGAAAACAAACTCAGCTACAATAGCTAGTGCCTAGAAACAAGGTTCCTCACTAACAGGGTTTAATATTTCATGTTTGTTTAATGCCCTTCTTCAGTCATTTTTGTCTGGGCATCCACTAAGGAGTCCGGAAATAGCAGGGGATACCCTCTTCCTGCTAGAATCATCTCTTATAGCAGGGAGACGTGGAGATGTTTTCTTAATGTTTATTGACTGGTGTGTCTCCAACTGAATGTAAAAAACTGTGGTATGTGTTTGATCCCAGACAGATCAAATAGAGAGACATGCATATGTTTCAGCCCTAATAGATAAAGAGATTTTAATAAAGTCCATGAGATCAAACAGTCTATGAGAAAAAGCATTGCCAAAAAAATGAGAAATTGTGTAAGGCAAAAATTGTGGAAGTTAAGTTTTGGCTCCAGTCTCTGAAGCCTCATTAGCTCCATAAGACACACAAGAAGTGTTTCCATCACCAAAACATCCGCCATACCCCAAGATAAGCATCTCTGAGTTTCTGATTATGTTTTTCATTAGGGACTGAACCGTCTATTTATATTTTAGATTTGGAATTGGGTTGGATATAAACAAAGGAACCAAGGTGAGGAGTACTATTATTTTGTAATGAAACTTCATTTGATTTATTTAGGATTTTTTTTGGAGGCCAATTAATATTCGGACATGTGGATAGATAAAATGCTTCTCTCATCATTATGAAAAAATGGATATCTATTTTGTCTTTACAACTTCTACCTGGACAATATTGAAAGATGAGCCTTTACTAATCTGGAGGAATTCCCTCCTTACCCTGGATCTTGGCCTTGACGTTGTCAATGGTGTCTAAACTCTTAACTTACAGGGCGATTGTCTTGTCAGTCAAGGTCTTGACAAAGATCTACATACCTCCTCTCAAACGAAGAACAAGGTGGAGGGTGGATTCCTTTTGATTATTGTAATCAGCCAATGTATGGCCGTCCTCAAGCTATTTTCATGCAAAGATCAACCTTTGTTGATCTGGGGGGATACCCTCCTTGTCTTGGATCTTGGCCTTGAAATTGTCGATGGTGTCAGAGCTTTCTACTTCAAGGGTGATGGTCTTTCTAGTAAGGGTTTTGATGAAGATCTGCATACCACCCCTGAGCCGGAGGACCAAGTGAAGGGCAGATTCCTTTTGATTATTGTAATCCGCAAGGGTAAGCCCATCCTCTAGTGAAGATGATGATAGTCTTACCGGTACACATGTGGAAGCCTGAGAGGTGAGTGTTGTTACCTCGTGTTGGTGAATGGGAGAGGAACATGCCCCTTTCTTAGCTTGTTTCGATATTGTTTTTCTTTTCCAACAGTTCTCTTGCTTGACAAGTGGCATTTCTAATTTTCACACTTTGTTTTAATATAACATGGAAAATCTCTAATTATCTATTTTGGAGTTGTACATTTGATGGTCTACTCTCATCATTTTATTAGGTTGACTTTGGTATCCTTATGCAGTTAAAACATTTTCTTCCTTAGTAAAAATATCTCTTACATTAGAGAGAAATATGCCCTTAATAACATAATAAATCATACAAAATTTTGGTCTACAATTTATGTCTACATTGTTTATTTTCTTGCACTTAAAGTTAAAATTGAACAAAGTTTATAAAGTGCTACAAGAAGCAAGCATTGATGTCAAATTTAGAACTTACTAAATTTTCCCCCTTTAATAAGGTAAGTGAGACAAAGATGATAAAGTGGAGCATGGAATATTGTACAGTTTATTTGGGTAAGAACAGTGAGATAGTGTAGGATATGCAAGGATTTAATTCTTCCTTTTTTTCAAAATTTTATCTGTGTTTTCGTCTTTATCTAACCATTTAATTAAAATTGAGATGATAGTTGCCTATAGTTTTTGAGTTGTGTTTGGGGGTATAGAAAAAATGGGTTTGCTAAAGAGGCCTTTCAGATATATGGGTACACAATTGGTCTCTACATATTTTATGAAATTTAAATTGCTCAGTAATACTATTCTTTTCTTAAGGTACGCATATTTGATACGAAAGAGGCATTATTTACGTCAATGTTTCAATTTGACCTTACCCTTAAAATCTGCCTTTCTGTCTTTAAATTTCGCATTCATATTTTCTTTACTCATATCATCCTGATTCAACTTGTATTTTGTATGAATCTCCACTATGCCATCCTCAGACCCAAAATCCATGGTGTCGCCTCTGTTTTCTCCTGACAATGTAATAACTTGCACCCCTCCCTCTATCTGATCGGATTTCCTCAATGAATTCAGCTCTCCGAGTGTGTGAATCAGATCAGAGATATCATCTTGAATTTCTTCTTGAAGCACTTTCTTACCATTTCTTTGTGTTGCTTATTCTCCTTTTCCTTCCTGGATTCTCCATATCCTTCCACGATTATCTTCATCTATCCTTAATTACCCTTATCCTTTGTTGGTTCAATTCTCCTTTTCCTTTTTTTGGTTATCTTCTTCTCTCCCCACCAAAAATAATCTAATTTAAAATACAAAGTCAAGAGCAATTTGGACTGGTTCAACCCGAGGCCCAAATAAATGATGAGGAATAACAACATTGTAGGCCGAATTAGATAAACTTTTATGGATTTGTTGAAAGTTGTTTATGGTGGTGCTGGTCTTTGGAGAGGGAGAGAGCTTCCCATCGGATTAATGGTTGTTGGTTTACATGGACCAGCTAGGACTTGAATGTAGGACCTCCCATTAGAATGTTGCATGTTTAATCTTTCAACAAGGGCCACATCCCTAGAAGTTCCAGGCATCCTGATTCTAACAATATATCCACAGCATCATATTGGGAGTAGACTCCATTACAAACAAAAACTACATATGATAATGGTAGACTATATTGACTATTGTACAAGAGAAAAACTACCTATCATGGCTCGTCTCTCTATATGGTATTTGGCAGTAGCACTATACATATTAAGGTGTTAAAAAAACTGGCATTTAATACAAAACCATAAAAATCACCAAAAATTGGACAATAATTATATTACACTAATGTTCTCAATACACTGAAAGCACAAACTTAAAATGGTTCTCAGTGCTATTTTATCTATACACTGAAAGCTCAAACTTAAAATGGTGTTATATTGATTTTGAAACTCTAAATAACTTGAATCATTTTGAGCCAACCAATTAATATAATGTAATGCAAGGTGCTTGATTATGTTTTTCATTAGGGACTGAACCGTCTATTTATATTTTAGATTTGGAATTGGGCTGGATATAAACAAAGGAACCAAGGTGAAGAGTACTATTATTTTGTAATGAAACTTCATTTGATTTATTTAGGATTTTTTTCGGAGGCCAATTAATATTTAGACATGTGGATAGATAAAATGATTGTACACATGCGATTGCTAGTGTTTATCCACTGTTGTCTCCAATTGAGTGTAAAACATATGTGGCATGCATTAGAAAGAAATGTGTGGTGCTAGGGAACGACGATAAATAGAAATAAATTTATTAGTGGGGAAAGAACTATGCATGTTATCCACCCCTTTGGGCTTCCCATCATGTAGCCTTGTTCTCCATTGACAAAGCTTTTCAAACAATATAATCCTTTATACGCCACTCTTGTCTCACAATTATTATCAATATTTCATGTTTGTTTTATGCTCTTCTTTAGTCATTTTTGTCTGGGCATCCACTAAGGAGTCCAGAAATAGCAGGGGATACCCTCTTCCTCCTAGAATAATCTCTTATAGTAGGGAGACGTGGAGATGTTTTCTTAATGTTTATAGACCGGTGTGTCTCCAACTAAATGTAAGAAACTGTGTTATGTGTTTGATCCTAGACAGATCAAATAGAGAGACATATGCATATGTTTCAGCCCTAATAGATAAAGAGATTTTAATAAAGTCCATGAGATCAAACAGTCTATGAGAAAAAAAATTGCCAAAAAAATGAGAAATTACGTAAAGTGAAAATTGTGGAAGTTAAGTTCTAGCTCCAGTCTCTAAAGCCTCATTAGCTCCATAAGACACACAAGAAGTGTATCCATCACCAAAACATCCGCCATACCCCAAGATAAGCATATATGAGTTTTAACGATTTCTAATAACATATGCTGATAATAAAGTTTTATTTTGGATGCATTTCAATTCAGTTTTGGTATGCATTTTGAAGCCTGTTTCCTGAAATGTGCAAGGACAAACATCAGTCTACCTAGACAAGCATGCACAACCCTTAACTCAACCTATTTCAGAATTTCCACCCTTGTTCTTCCACAATCCAAAGTAGGTAGTTTAAGACTTTTGAGAAGGAAAACTAACCCAATTAATATATGAGAATTGAAAGTAATCATAGGGAAGCTAACAACAAACTTTAACTATAAAATCATATTATTAAAGCAAGACAAAACACCTTAGTTTAAATGCAAGTACATAACTAAAAAAACAAACTGTGTTATAACAAGTTATAGTGTTTGAGCCACCTGTTTGCTTCTCTTTCTCCAGTCAAAAAGGTAGCATGAGTAGTTGAATAATAATTCCTATCAGTGGCTTCCCCTGCAAAATTTGTTTGCAGAGGCTTGCCGCACTGATCGTCTGGACATGGCAATGGCTCTACCAATTGTTCTATATCATCCCCTGAAGAACCTAGGGGCACATAGCTATAAGACCCCCAACAAAGAGGATTTTTACCCCATTGGCTTATAAGAACACCGTCAATCACATGCATTTTGTCCTCATTAATGTCAATAAGCTTCTTTGGATTGAGGCCAAATGCAGAGAGAGTATTATGCACCCCATGGATGACTTCCTAATCTGATAAGGACTCCATTTGTATTGCTTCCTTTCCAACAAGCCATGATGCAAAAATTCTAGAATTATTGTGTGTGGGCAACAAGGAGTAGGTCTTCCTCATCCACCATGGAATACCACCAAGATGACCATCACCATTTTGTTGTTTTCCAAATAGAAATATGATGCATGTTACATCTGAAACAGCAGAACTAAACTGCATATGTACCTTATCCACTACCCCAAACCCAAGTCTCCTAATTGCATCAACCTTCCATGATGGCAACAGGGGTTGAAACCCACCAAATCCAAGGCCCTCTGCCACATCCTTCCCACTATCAACATCATTCTTCTTGCAACCTTTTATACAAGATTTCAGTACTCCCAATGAAACAGTCAGGATCACATGATCAACAACAATATCAGGCCCTTTCAACAACACAGCCCTACTTCTCCCTTCACAACTCCACTCTATGCTCTCAACCCTAGCATTATACATTATGCTCCCCACAGGGAGCCTATTCACAAGCTCATTCACCACACTGGAAAAACCCTTTGGTATAGGCATATACATACCTGGAAACTCCCTGTACTCCATATTAGCTTCCAAATCCACATTATCCAAGTCATCCGTAGCAGTTATACTCCTCTCCAAATTACCCTGAGTACAAAACACAACCTCCCGCAAAGACCTTAGATCCCAATTAGGTCTCCCCAAATTTCACTCCCCCACGCTAAACTGTCTAATCTCTGCCAAAACAGTAGATGGGAAAGGAGATTGTGACTGATTCTTCTTATTAGCATCCTCCAAATATTTCGTCAACCCTTTTCTCAGATAGTCCCCCAAGCTCCTACAACCCCTAGTTGATTCTTCAACCTTGGGTTGTTCCACACCATCTGCTAAACTTATGTCATTTTTGAAATGGTTTTGCACCATAGACAACAATTGCCTATAATAACTCACCATTGGATTAACCACTGAAGGAGGAACAGTTAAACCACCTTCGGTGATGACAGGAATATCATAAGGATATCCATCCATAAACTCCTATGGCTTTCTTCCCCCTCTATCCATAGCGCCAATTTGATTCGCAATGGCATAGATAGGGCTTCCTTCAATGCCATGAATCCATGTAGCACCTGATTCCACATTTTCTCCATGGAATTCAGCATTGCATATCCTTCCCTCAGCACGATTGCTTGCCTCGACAACAACAAGATCGAATCACACCACTTCAAAATCTTTAGACCGGGGCTTTGCAAACTTCCCAGCCATGCGTCCCACCTGCCATGATGATCAAAATCAACGCAAGTACTAAAGAAATTGTAACCATAACTATGCTAAAATAGAGCTCTCGGTAATAGCCGTCCTAAAATCAACGCCATTATGTGTTAAATCAGACCTACAAAAGGAGATAAATCTATAACCCTAATAAACTAACATTCGTGATTTTTCTCAAAAGTGACGGCCGTCAAATTTAACATCGTCAAAAAAATGTCCAGAAGAGCCTTTCCCATAGGGGGAATGCCTTTGGCATAATTATATATCACAACATGATCAAATTGGATGTTTTTTAAATTATGTGTTGCAAATTCAATAAACACTTGTAAAGACAAAATTCCACGTGACTAGTAATGAATTGACATTTTTCATCAATTACATACCTAGTAAATACTAGGAAAGACCAAACCTTGCAACTCAATTGAAGAGTGTTTACAAACCTTAACCACAACTAAATTAAGCTTCTTCATTTTTTGTACAAGTTTTAGAGAAGACTTATATAAAAAGGAATGCAAGCCATAATCTTTGAAGAATTTAAAATATAAGATGGCTAACATATTTTGTTTTACCATTTTGACAAACGTTTGAATGTTCTCATAACCATCATTAGACTTAAAGAAAACATGAATTCACCTGTCCAAATTCAAAAGGGAAATTTGTTAAGAAGTGCCTTACATTATGCTAATAGGTAAATCACTTTGTGACTGACACCAACACTATCATACTTAAATTCCAAGGCATACCCCCCAAAAACTATAAATGAATGTTTTTACATATACTATAATATCCACATTAAAAGAAATTTCTCCATTATCATTAATAATTAAAAATGATAAACTAACTTAAAAAATGGTCAAGATAGTAGTGTGGCCCTTTAAATGATAAGGTATGTGCACCATAGCTATCAATGCATTTATATTTTTACTAATGTAATATATTGTGCATGGCTAATGCAGTTGGTTAACATATGTTTTTTTACATCACTGATGTAGTTAGTTGTGCATGGCTAATGCAATATAAAGTAATATTTTCACTTAGATTATGATGTTATGATTATTTGATCATATTTTCCTCTAATTGAGTTTGATGAGGTGAATGTTGTTTGATTTTTTGTAGGTTTAGAGAGGAGTCCTTCCATGATTGATAGTGGACATATTGTGGTTACTTGAATTATTGAGGGGATTATTAGCAAAGGAAAGAGCACAACTACATTCCCTTGCCTTGGGGTATTATGGTGATCCGTTATATATCATTGACTACGGACTTGGTTTATATGGTTTTAGAGTTTTGCTAGTATCTATTGAACACGTTTAGGTGGGAAGTACAAGGTGACATTACTGATAATACAATTACTCTAGACGATGTCCACATCATTTTGGAGCTGCCAAAGTAAGGGGCACTAATGTTCTCTGATGCTCCCCATTTAGTGTATTGAAGGAATTGAACAATTTTCTCAAGTTTTGTTGGGATTCCGATAACACGAAATAAGTGTGTGCCCGGTGCATCTTCATCCAACTCCTAAGGTTCTTCCCTTATATTGATGCAACTTAGGTGGTATGGTCCTACATGTTCTCTTCCCAGCTTGACGTTTAACTTAAATATGTATTCTTGAAATAACATAAGCCATCTTGATATCCTTCCTCCTAATAACATATTGTTTACCAAATACCACAATGTTTGGTGGTCTGTGAAGAACTCAAACGGTGTTGCAAATTTTTTTGAAGTGTGAAGATCATGGCTAAAGCCTCCCATTCTGTAGTTGTATAATTTTACTCTGTTGGTGATAACTTGTGATTTTAAAAATGAATTGGGTGGTCAATTCCTCCTTCGGGTTTCCACAAGGATTGCTCCAATTGTGCTACCTCTAGCATAAATGTTTACATGAAAAAATTTGGTCCAGTTTGGAAAAAATAATATTGGCACACTAATGAGCTTCTGTTCAAGTTGCGTGAATGCATTTTGACACTTTGTGGTCCACTCAATTTTAGCCCCTTTTAGTAATATTTTTTTCCATTGGTTGTACAATGTTAGCATATCAGTTGATGAATTTTCTATAATAACATGTGTGCCCAAGAAAAATGTAGACTTTGGAGGGATTTGTAGGAAGTTTGAGACCAATTATGACTATGGTTTTTTCTTGATCTACTGGAATATCTTCTTTACAAACATCGTGTCCAAGTAACACTCTAAAAGGGGTAAATAAAAAATATTTCTACAATTTCAATGCATTGCACAATGCTCTATAGTGTTCTAACATAAGATACACCTTAGAGATGTGTTCTTTGAATAGGGATAAAACTACCCAATCATACATATACACTTCCAGGAAATAATGTATGAAATCTTTGAATGTAGTAACCATATCTTGGGAAAAGATTGTGTGCATTCTTTAATCCAAAAGGCATGACACGATATGCAAAACTTCCCAATTCTGTTGTGAAAGTAATATTAACTTGATCTTATTGTGCTATTGGAATATGGTGATAGCCACTAAATCCATATGTGAAATAAGTACACCTCATGGTCTGCTACTACTTCCAAGATTTCATCAATAAATGGTGTTGGAAATGGGTTGTTTACACATGCATTGTTATGAGCTCTATAATCACCACAAATTCTATTCTCTCTTGTTTTCTTTGGTTAGGTGACTAACAGGCTCACTCGATCTTATTTTTCTATGCTCGATAGATTAGTCATGCTTCCACCATGCAGTCCAGTTCATCCTCGTCTATAGCCTTCATATTAGGATTCAATATATAAGGTTTGTTTTTGCACCACCTTTTAATTCTATGCACATTTCCCTTAGTGATGGATCCAATCCTTTTATTTCACTAAATTTAGTAGGAAACACATCTTCATAGTTTCACATTAATTTCAAAATCTTACACTCCTAGCTCATTTTATCTTCTCATAATTCGACCTTTCTCACCCTAGACACCAGTGCCCAGCCAAGATGTCAGCGCCCAGGCGCCCCCATCCCCTCTAGACACCTCCAACCTCTTTGTACTTTTCTCGCATCTTTTGGGTCCTTTTTAGCCATTTGCGCATCTTATTTTTTTACTATTAGGCCTTTTAGTGATTAATTACAAAATTTAACCAAGGGAATCATATAAATATAAATATATGTGATCATAATAAAGGACCAAGCACTGAGCATCGATCACCACCACCCAAGGTTGCATCCAAAGGCAACTTAAGAGCATTCAAGCATCCATCTAGCATCCATTCAAGGGAAAAAGAACTACATTTCTGCATACACTTCATAGGAGGGGAGTTCATTGTTGACATCCACACATCTATTTACATTTCTACATCTAGCTATTGCTCGTTATTTAAGCATGACATGCACGTGAGCCACCTAGGGCATAATATCTTCACACACACATAAAACTACATTGGGCCTGAGATGTAGTATAACACCTAGTTGTAAGCTCACTGCATACAAACCGAGGACAATTTGACCCCTTATTTGCGTCATTTTTTTTGGATTTGATGTGTTTATGGGGTTTTGTAGGTTATCTCTTCATTGCAGGTTATATGCGACATCTACAAACTTAGTGCGGCATACAAGTGATCAAATGTGAAGGACAATGAATATATTTTGACCCTACGAAGTTGGTTTCCTAAGCTTCTGAACAGTCACAAGCACCCAGGAAGGTCTCTAGTACCTCAAACACCATCAACCTTGCAGGGGCACCCTAGTCTAGGAAGATCTTACGGTCGTACAAATTTTTGAGGTTTAGTGTGACAATTTCCCCTTTCTTTCATCAGTTCGTCACTTAGGTACAATGCAAGATAAATTGTGAATCAGCTAAGTCTTCTTATCTCCTCATTTGCAGCTAGGGTTTTGAACTTAATTGCTTATTTTCTTGTGTCAAATATGTATTTACTTGTTTATTATATCTTAGCGTTGTTACATAGTATAGATTTAGGCATTTTTATTTATACATTTAAATCAAATTGCTTAATCACGTGGTACACTAGAAATTTTCTAGATAGTCACCGACTTTACTTTACCAGCCTTGATTAATAAAGATAGATTTTATTCTGCTCGATCAATCAATCTGGGGCCGTTACTAAGGATAACATTGGCTCTAAATCTCACAGGTGTACTAGTCAAGAGGTTGGGGGTACCCATTTCATTGGCCAGTTCCCTCAAGGTGTCAACTACTTTGGGGTTTCTCTGGTACTTCTCACAATGAGTTTTAAGACCATGTCCAAGCACTTCCCATAATTAAAGCGGATGGGAATAAAACCTTATTTGAACCTACGATAAAAATTTATTAAAATAAAGATTTTTTATTTTCTTCAAACAAGGCAACTTGCACATGGTGTTAGTAGTTTGATTGAGTTTTCAAGGTAGTCTTTGTACGATGTGGTCTTGCAATCAATGAATTAGTAGTTTTTTTGCAACGAAAACACAATATAAAACAAAAGAGAAAACTTCACCATTTCTGATTCTCAAGATCACCCGAAAGGGTGTGAGAGAAAAACATACGTGGGTGGTTTGATTAAATAGATTAGATAAATATTAAGAGCAAAACAAGCATTTTTTTTTTATGAAATCTACATAAAATAAGCTGAAAAATGCTAAGATAGTGACTAGAAATAATTTAACATGCTAGAAAAATAATGAAAATAGTAAAAAGGATAGACACAGAACGCTAGCACGTGTAATTAGGTACACTATCATTAAGGGATATAGTAGTGCACTCAAGTACGTGTGTTAGGGTGATTAAGACTTTCTTTAATTTCAGGACTGGTTATGGCAACACGTGCATAAGACAAAGAAAAAAAAAGACAGGTCAATGCTAGTGCGTGTAGTACTATGATAGCGCATGCATAGAATGATTGAACGCTAGCAGGTGTTGTGTTATGCTAACACGTGCACATGGAAAGAGAAAATATATGGTTGAACGCTAGTGCATGTAGTGCTACACTAGTGCATGCATAGAGAAAGAGAAAATATGTGGTTGAACACTAGCGCATGCACAAAGACAAAATACAGGTGATTGAATTGTAGAGCATGTAGTACTATGCTAACATGTGTAGTGTTATGCTAGTGCACTTTACGGGCGACACTAGCATGTGTAGTGATACACTAGTGCATGGATCCTGTAAGTGCTCAAAACTATGAAAATTACGGTAGAATGACTATGTTTTTGAGGTTTTCTCTTAGTTCGCTCCACCAAACACTCTAAAAAAATAACAATAAATCTAAAACAAAACATGTAACACACAAACAAAGTTAGTTTATAAAGAAACAAGCTAAAAATAATTACATGGGAGTCCCACTTGGCGTGCCAAAAGGTGTACAAGGAAAACTGAAAGCAACGAAGAAATAAGAAAATAATAAACAAATGCAAAGCTTCCTTTGAATCTTCTTACAACCTTAGATGAGATAGTGGGATGGAGTACCAAACTTGTTGGATCTCTTTGGAAGTTTGATTGTGGATGCTCCAACATGATTCCAAATAGAAGAAGAATGCTACGAGCAATGGGTGATCGGATGGACAACCTTTCAGTATGCAAATTCCAATGGAAAATGGGTAGAGTGTTATTGTAAATGCTTAAAGCTTCCAAAGATGAATTGTGAAGGATTGGACCTCATATTTATAGTTGAAGGAGAGGCCATGGATTGTGGATCAAGGTTTGAACAATGAATGCATTTTCCTGAATTAGCAAGTTGATTGGGTCTGTGTTGTTGGATGGTTTGAATATTCATTTTAGGGGAAATGAAATATTTTAGTTGGATTTTGATTTTATTCGAGAAGATGGTTATACGTGAATATTTCTACTTCCACCTTTGTAGGGTTCTAGAACTTGAGTGGAGTGAGCTAGTTCAACTTGAGTGAATTGGATGGCGAAGTGGAGATGAATGGATTATTTAGCTATTTATTTATTTAATAGTTATTTGTTTATTAAATGGCTAATTAAATTAGCCAAGGGGTGTGAATGTATGCTTAAAGCATGATAGAATTAATTAAATTAACTCTAAAGGGATGTGGGTGAATTCTAATGGAATGTGATAGGGTAGTGATCTATAATGCATTCTAGAATTGATTTGGAACATTGTGCAAGTCATAAGGATGACTAAGAATAGGTGTGTATTTTTATGGTGTCTACAACATGCAATAAAATTGAATCAAACTCGAGTAAAGAAGTATTTTGACAAGAAAACATTGGTCATAAGCTTTCAAGAAGGAGACCTCATCCTCAAGTGGGAAAATGGTAGACCCAAACCAGGTAAACATTCAAAGTTTGATGCAATATGGAGTGGCCCTTACATTATTTTAAGTTGTAAGCCACACAATTCTTTCCAATTGTCAAATTTGAATGGAGAAGAGCTCCTTATCCAAGTTACTCCTTATCCAAGTTAATAGGATATACCTCAAACATTGTTATTGAGGTATAAAGGTTTCGTTTTGTATATAGTAGTATTAGTTTTCACTTTCCTCCAAGTGTTGTTGAGAATATGTTTGGTTGGTAGTGTAGTTTATTTTTCCCTAAGTGCTTTGCACAATGTTCCTGTTTTTTATTAGATATGGTAAAAATAGAGATCGGCTCCCAAGGGCCATTACAAAAGGAGAGTAAAAAAAAAACCAGTAAAAAGGAAAGAAGAAAGTCTCGGAAAGGAGTTAAAAATGCTTGACTCTTACAGAGAAGGACCAGACTTCTTAGAAAAGTGGGTAAACTAGAGAGAAGGAGAAACAGTCTCAAAAATGACAAAACAACATAAGTTCGCCAAAATTCTGCCAACAGACCAAGAACAAACGTTAATTTCTTGGGGATCCCCCATAGTTATCTTTGTTCCCACCACTCTCAACACCTTTATCATTAATATCATCCTCCATCTCATCCTCAGAGTTATTAATGCGCAAGTTGAAAATACTTCTTTTTGTGCTCTCCTCCATCCTTTCCATCTTATCGCTGAGTTTTTTGACCTGGTCCTCTAGCTCAAGAAGTTTCTACCTAGACTTCACATGTGTAGTGACAATTTGCTTGGAAGCATTGATGACATCCATCATTGTATATCCCTTTGGCCCGCATTGGTTTCTTCCATCGCATGGAGAACCCCTTCTAAGTACTGAACCTTACTGCTCAAATCCTTTAAACCCTTTAAATTTCCATCCTTGTCCCATTTTCTTGAAGTCCTTACTTCCCCACAACCTGCTTCACCCCTATCTTTACCAGAATCCTCCCCGCCAAATTTACAATTTTCAGCCTTCATCTTAGTGAGGCAGTCAACAAGAGTGAGGTCGTCCTCGTCCGTATGATCTTTCAGGGGAGAACACAGAGCAGGTTTCCCATTTTCATACATCAGAAGAATGAGCCCTTTGTGCAGAGGCGAATCCACTTTCTCCTATTGGAAATCCTCTAAGGAGTTAGTCATCGACATATACAGAAAGAAGGGGATGCTCATCATGACCTTATGGTGGAACATGTTCAGAAGGGTCAAATGGTGAGTATATATTTTTCTGTATTTACCCTCCAGAGTGACGTGCTTCATAATATGGAGGCACACCTCTCTCCAAATACCCGGAATGCACGACCCAACAATACCATCTGTAAAGTAAGAACATCTTTCCTTGCCAACAAAGAAACACTCGATTTCCTATTCTCTGCAGGTTCTATCCTTGAAAATTTTAAGCCCATCCATTTTCATGTCCGTGACTCGAGTGATGGAGGACTCAGACATCTTGATTTCCATTCCTCTGACAACAAACTTATTTGCTTTTCCAAGCTTTGTCGAAATCCTTAGATAGAGAGGGGTCATGACCATGTAATTTGGCAATGAAATTGTTGAAACCCCCAATCCTAAGACTGTTCTTGTTATTATTAGGTGGCATTTCTAGTTTTAGAGTTTTGAAGAGGCTACATTAGTCTGAAAGTTTCAAATCAAATGCAATTCAATGCTGACTTCATACTCCATACAGTTCAGGAGACAATTTTAAGGTTGGGATCAAATTTCAAAGACATAGACTTGACTTCATGCCCAATTGATGCTAAAATGTAACCAATAAAACCATCTAATAGGCTGATGTCCCCTATAATTCACAAAATTGTTGTCCCAAATAACACCCCATGCTATTTTGAACAACTCATATGAGTTTCAGACTTGGGTGACTTCACTCTTGAAGACCCAAAATATTTCAATGCAAGTTTCACATTTTGTGGCATATGAAGGTGTGTATCAAGATCCTTAACATTTTTTTGAACATTTTAATTGGAGCTTTGTATTTACAAGTTCAAAATTGGCTAAGGAAGAAAAGCCGCAAAAGATTGGTTGCAAAAATTTAGTGTTCCACGTATTTCACTATAAAAACCGTAGAACAAAGAAGTTTTAGTCTTTCACGGTGGAGGCAAAAATAGTCAATGCTCCACAACAGGAAATAAAACATGGGTTCTGCTTGAGATAAGCCGCGATGCAAGGAGAACACGTCATTCAAGGCCGTAAGGAAAGGTAAGTATGTTACGTAGCAACTAAGTCTAGAATCTGTAAGGCACTAACTCAATGCCCCACAAGTTCCCTAAAGTGCAATGTTTCATGGAATTTGAAATCCCATGGAGAAAAGGGAACATGGTTGTGGGTAAAAATGTCGAACAATAAGGAGGGAGAGCTTCATGGCATAGGGGGAGCATGAAATGACTAAGTATGATATATTTCAAAAGCTATGCAATAAGGAATAACCACGAAGGCTAAAATTGAGACCATGAAGGTCAACTACAATGTTATGTGGGTCAGCCAAAAATTAGTATGCCACAAAACATTCAAAATCCGTCTAACAAAGAACCCATGAAGCTCTGGAAACTGCATAATGAGGTGGAATTGTCAAGTAGCCTCTCAGTCTTGCGACTTGCAAGTTGTAAACTTCACTTCCCTCTACATGGCCAATCAAGACTCTCCCATGGCCAAGGAAAATGTAGCCTTGCAATTACAGTTTTACAGATTGCAATCTACGAAAGCATTTTTGCCCCCGGCTATCCACTAGTCTTTTGGCCATAATTTTTGATGTAGATGTTTGCCCTCTTATTTCTCCTTGATTTTTATTCATTTATCTCTTTCAGAGATATGTGTTTTCCTTGCACGTGTGATTATATTTGTGACTCTTATGGTAAAAAATGATCCATGTTCTAGTTTTGGTGCATTGCCTCCTTCATTTTGTAGCATTGTATTTCTCTCTCTCTCTCTCTCTCTCTCTCTCTCTCTCTCTCAACCATGAATCTTGGCAATTTTTAGATTAGATTTAGGTGGTTGCATTTTGAAGTTGTTTAGGTTAGTTTGTAGTGAGCTAGAATAGAAGGAACCAACCTTCTCTGGAGGTCTGTCTTAAGGAGCAAGGTACCACACCTTGGAGACATTCTCATGTTAGCCAAAAGTATTGATCTATCATGACCAAATTCTAGGGCGCTACTTTTACGTGTTAACAAAGATAATATATGATTTCTTGCAATTGATAATCTTAAAGTGTTTCGTTACAATCTTTGTGAGTCTACCATTCATACCTTTTGGATATGCAAACTTGCTAGAAAGAGATGTGTTGATATTGACAATAGTCTTCATGCCATCTTTGAAAATCAACTATCTTGGAAACAAGCCATCATGGGTCTTAATATTTCCCATGATGTGATCGTTGAATCTTATGGATAATTGATTATCAACCACTCGTGGAAGAGGATATGTATTGTTGTTTTCAATAGTTATTGTATTTTGTTTAAAGTTGTCATTTATATGCTTTACTAAAACTTTATTTAGCATATGCATAATATTTTTAGGGTGCTTCAATTTTTTTTTGCATATAATGATGAATTGACTCATCAAATATGAAGATTGAAAAACAAATGAGAAAGCTCAGAGATGATCAGGTGATCCATTTCAAAATATTTCTCTAGTTATTGTTGTGCTTTCTTCCTTTTAACAATTTTGATTGCTTTTGTAATGTCAACTTTTTCAATAAAAACAAGAAGGGCTTGAGCTATGACAATCATGCATATTGTTCCACACAAAAATCTTATTGGCCAATAGGCCTACCTAATGTCCATTTTCTTGGCAACTCCCTTTTTATCATCATCGGCCTCTGCTATTCTTTGTCATAGTCATTTTGTCATATATAGTGTTTTCGTTCTATTCGTTATTTTCATCTCCAATACTGCGTTTTTCCCAGCGTAAAAAAATTAGGTGATGTTTTATTATTTGCAGAAGTCGAGGAGCACATGAAGGATTATTTTTAAATTATGTGGGCGAGGTTGAGGTGCATGGTAGAGCCAAGCTTTGCAGAGCGAACCATATTTCTGCACAGAGAGTATTTGAAGAAGGCATAACTTATAACATCTATTGTAAAAGTGGTATAAAGGAGGTTGTTGTGACTGAGTCAGGAGATCGTGTCAAGTATGACTATTTTGTGGTTACCTCTGGTACTACTCATAATGGGCCTCACTCATTGTCATTAATTTTAATATAACTATTGATTGGTTGGAAGATTAGTATTTTCATTTGTGTTTACCTTTGAGAAAATTTTTCATGTTCGCACACTGCAAGAAAATTAAGGATGCCAAGACCATTCTCATTATTGGGGGAGGACCCATGGGAGTAGAGCTGATAGTAGAGATAGCGGTGGAATTTTTGAAGAAAAAAGTGATCCTCCTTCATGGGGGCTCTAGACTTTTTGAATTTGTGGGAGAGGACTCTAGAAAGACCCTAGTGTGGATGTCTCATAAGGTGGAGGTGCACCTCTATGAGCGCATTGATCTGGAAAGCCTTACAGACAACAGAACAAGCTTTACCACAACCAACAAAAAAGACCATCCATGTTGATTGTCATTTCCTGTGCATTGGCCAGTCGAAGTTGGGATCCTTGTGGATGAAAGACTCAATATTTTGTGGTGTTGTGGATGGACAAGGCCAAATAAAGGTGGACAACTCTATGAGAGTGGAAGGAATAACCAATGTGTTTGTAACTGGAGATATTGTAAATGTCAAGGTGAATATAATGATAAGATTTGAATGGGATGTTATAAATTGAAACCGTAACAGTGTAGATTGCATTTGTTTTCTTTTAATGTTAAAGACTGAAAGGCATTCCATTACATAATCATTCTCACCATTAAACTACAACCCATTTGATATTTTTGGTGTTTTTGATTTATGTGTCTCCATAACATCAACTCAATTAAAACTGAACTATGGTGGTGTAGGAATTGAAGCAAGGATTTTGTGCCAAAAAGCATGCCACAGTAACACAATTATTATAGAAAACATCAAAAAATTGTCAATAAATCCTTAGCAGAGTAAATTGAGAACTTACAAAGCAAGTCTAGATTTACCCAAAAGTTTCATTATCATATCAAGGAAATATTGATAGAAAGGCATACAAGGTGTGGATGAGGTTTAATTGTTGTGAAATCTCCCAACACCAATACAATGTGTGCAAGTGAGTTGCCTTACTTACCAGTGATAATATACTAATTTTATTTCTATTATTGGAAAGGAGAGAGCACTCTATTTGTGTATATGCTTAATAGGTGGATGGGAGATTCAGATGTGTTTTAATATGTAGTAAACAAGAGGTGTATATACATAAATATTTTATTATAAAATGATATGTAGGTAAAAGACAAGTAGATTGAAGGTTGGCAAAAGAGGACACACATTTAATATGTAGTATAAGACTATTTATTAAGAAATATACCACCTACCATGCAACAATTAGATCAACAATACATATGAAAGCCATGAGCAGGAGCAGTTATTTTTTGTTTGCTTTTTCTTTTAGAGGGCGAGCCTTTGTCTATTTTTTTTGTATTTCTATTGTGGTTTTGTTGTAGTCTTGTTGTGTTTTTGTTGCTTTTTTGGAAGCTACTTTGTTTTTTCTCAAGGGCGTATTGTATTATTCTTGTTGTTATATCTAGGTGGTAAGACCCTTTATTTTTGTTGTACTAGGTAGGGTCCCTGTCAAAAAATGCTTATCCTTGATAAAAAAATGTATTTCTCATGGATTGTTTTTATTAGATTAGGTAAAAATAGGGATGGGCTCCTAAAGGCCTTACATTAGAGAATACATCGTGAAAGCTCCCAAAATGAAGCAACAGAAGAGATAAGACCAAATAGAGTTACACAGACTTAACTCAGGCAATATAAGGTCTAGAAATAGAAACAACAAAATCAACACAAACTGCTAACAGAACATAGCAGTTCGCCAAAAGACAACAAATTTTTTGAGCACAGAAACAAGGCAAACTAGTTTAACTTTTGTCATCTGGGAGAGTTGCCCGAGGTACCAACAAGGTCCAATTGATTGAGCTCGATCTCTAGTTGCTGCAGGCTCTACCCACCATCCTCATCCTCCTCCAAGATGTTGATGCCAAGTTGGAATTTCCTTTTCTTCAAACGCTCTTCCACATCCTCCAAGCAAACCCCCATGGCTTTAACTAGTTTTTCCAGCTCCGTGACATCGACCCTTAATTTCATCTTAGCCATGCAGATTTGCTTAGTGGCTTCGATGTTGTCTATTATCCCTTCCCTCATACATGAGTTAACTTCATCCATAATTCACACAACCCTCTCAATCTGCTTCATTCTTTTACCCAGGTCTTTGAAATTCAGACCCTCATCCTCCATGCATTTTCCCTTCCCTTTGGAAGACCCATCACTGCCTTTGTCCTACTTATCCCTAAGTTGCTCGTCATTAACCTCCTCCGCTTTGTTAGGGGGATCCTTGCCCTCACACATCTTGGTCAGGGACTCAGCCAGAGTGGTATCATCATCATCCTCCTTAACAGGGCCCACCATCTTGGGCGGGACCGGTTTACCATTCTGAACCAGAAGAAGGATGAGACCTTCGTGAATGGGAGACTCCACTTCCCCCCCCGCCCTTAAAATCTTTCACAGAAGCCGACAGAGACATATAAAGAAAAAAGGGTATACTCATCATGATTTTATGCCCGAACATGTTCAACAACGACAAATGATGAGTATAAATCTTACGATACTTGCCTTCGAGGGTGATATACTTCATGATATACAGTCAAACTTCCTTCCAGACCCTAGGGATGCACGACCTCGCTATGTCATTAGTAAACTAATGGAATTTTTCCTTTCCAACAAAGAAAGTATTGATTTCGTGCTCCCTTATGTTGCTATCTTTGAAAATCTTAAGCCCCTTCATCTCCATTTCAGTGACTTGGGCAATGAAATTCTCAATGATCTCTAGCTCCATTCCCTAAACCTCAAACTTGCCGTCTTCCCATGCCAACCCAAAATCCTTGGAAAGAGAGGGGTCATGCCCATGCAACTTGGAAATTTACTTTCTAAAACCCCCAATTCTGAGCATATGCCACATAGACGGATTGTTGGTGATGTAGCCGTGGTTGGAGGATTCAACGTAGGCTCTATCGCCTCCCATGGTTTCTCTGGTATCTTTCCATTGCAAAACTAGATGCACGCTACAATTGATGCTTTCAAAAAGAGCGTTCTTGGAAATAAAAACACCGCACACAAACCTACTACCTTGGCAAACTGGATAAATAAAGTCATTTGTATGAGATGAGAGGAAATAATCATAATCTTTCATGTTGTATGATATCATTAATAGTTACGGGGATTACATCACCTTTCATCCACACTTTGAAATCATGACTATACATCCCCAAATTTGTAAGTTTGTTCGCACATTTATTACCGAAACGGGGGATGTGATTGATATTAACCCTTTCAAAAGCTGTAACATGTTCTTGAACATCATAAATAATATTGCCCAAAGCCCAATTTTGATTATTAATCCTATTGAGGACATTAACAAATGACAAATTGTTACTCTTATGGATTGTTATCTCTTAAAAGATTACCAACATATGACAGATTGGAAACTCTACAAAACAGTATAATCATGCATCACATTGTATTCCTTGAATATTGTGAAGTTGCAAGTGCCATGCTACAGGTGCATGGAAAATGTGGAAATATACAAATACAAGGAATTTAAAAGGAGTAGTTACTCTCCATTAATATTTCACAATTCTTTATTTTGGTAAACTCAAGCAAATTGTTGTTTATTATTAACTACCTTTAAATATACTTTTATGACATAATCTTGCTTCGTAGAATTTAAATTGTCAAGAACACTACTATTATTATTAACATATTTTCATAAATTCATTTATGATCTATATCATTAAGTGTTTTTTTTTTTTTTTGTGCATTATTTATCGTACACTGATAATTATTTTTGTTTCACTTGCCATAAACACTCATGGATAATGTTGCAATGAATAAATAATTATTTTCTATATATAAATCCATTATCACAAATGAATGAATCAATCCATAATAACTATTATTATTTGTTCACAATAAAAATGAATTCAGATTTTGATTTAATAATGGTAAGTACAATTCTTAGCAAATGTAATGCTTCTAATAAATCCCTCTCATATGCTTTTGGTAGTTAAGTTGCGAGTATCCAAACGAACTCGGGAAGAAAGGAATGAATATCCGCACCGTAAACAAACTCATTCAAAATCTGTGTAGAGACAAAAAAGTGCAGCAGGCGAAATTGATTCTTGGATTGTGCATACCCAATGCTTCAACATACAATCATATGATCGAGGGTTTCTGTGAGGAGGAGGGAAACAATATTGATGAGATGTATGAATTGGTGGATGAGATGATGGGCAGGGGCCTCTGCCCTACTGTCTCCATTTCCAATCTTTGTATGAAAACCTTGTGCAACAATGGCTTCCTTCATCAAGCCCGTGCTCTCCTCACGAATCTCTTGGACTTGGGTTGCACCCCGAATGCAGAATCATATCACATTCTCTTCAAATCTCTGTGTAAAGCCAAAAGTTTTACAGAGGCTTGTGATCTTGTTTCCGATTTGATGGCGGACAACAAATATAAGCCTGATGGATTCATGATTCAGGAATTGATTAAGTGCCTGTATCGAGCAGGTCAGAGGGAGATGGCAAAACAACTGTGCAAGAAAATTTCATGGATTGATGTTATTCGAATTCCTTCATTTGTGAGGCAGCTTGTGAAGGGTTTTGTTAGAGAGGGTTTCGTCGATGAGGGTATTGAGTTTATAGAAGACGCGGTGTCTTCTGGTTGCTTGCCTGATAAGCAGGCCTACCGAGAGCTGCTTGTGGGTGTTGGTGTTGTGGGAAGGGTGGATCAAGCCAAGGAAATTCTTAACAGAATGACGCTTGTCTTAGGATGCCCTCCCTGCATTGTAACTTATAATGTTCTGATTAATTCATTGTGTAAAGCTGGGTATGTTGATGAGGCTTGTGGGCTTCTGTGTTCAATGCGAAACCAGGGTTGTCCTCCTAATGTTGTCACTTATGGCTCCTTAATCGATGCGTTTTCGGAGAAAGGTCTTATTGATTCAGCAAATTGCATATTTAATGAAATGGTGGGAAATGGTTGCCACCCAAATGTTGTCGTATATACTTCGTTAATAAAGGGTCTGTGCAAAGCAGGAATGTTGGATGAGACTATGTCTCTGGTGAAGAAAATGGAAGAGCAGGGTTGTTTTCCTAACCTTTATACTTACAACACCTTACTTGCCAGTTTTTGTCGAGCTGGGAAAATACAGGAAGTAGATCACCTTCTGGACGAGATGTTGGACAAAGGGTTCATACCTGACATTTTTACCTACAATGCACTTGTTGATGGCCTGAGAATAGGTCGTCGCAAGGGGCATGAAGTCAGGCGTCTTTTTGACACCATATCAAATAAGTGCCTGAATCAAGAGCTCCCAAAAAACAGATCACTTCTTGAGGCTCTTGCACAGCGAAGGAGGTGATATATTGTGATATATACAATGATGGAGGTGCTTGTCTTTTCCTTGCTGTTATTTGCAGAGATTTTTCTCATCGCATAAATATGAGAGATGTTATCTGACCAGGAAGCTAACAATTTTAAGCTCCCCAGGATTTCCATGTAGCAGTAGCCGCGAAGATTTCAATTGTGGGAAATGTAAGGAGCTTCTACACGATATAACTTTGTAAGTCTATGGCGATCTCACTGCGTGCAGGGCTATGCACGGCTATGCACGGTAAGCATAATCATATTCTGCAACTTTGTGATGATTGGTTTTTGACAGTTTTCTAATTTACCGTAGGCAATTTCTATATTGCAGACTGGTGTGATCGCTCTTGGAATAAGCTATGATCGGGTTAGTTTGCTAAAGCTTTTATATTGCATGCTTCATTTTTGCCTCATTATGGATATCCTTGCTTCTAATGACGGTCAGCTTCCATGCAAGAGGTATACATATATGGGCTTATATGCATTTCTTACACCTTGTGGCCTGTCAATAATCATAAAGCTTGTTGAAATTGCCACGTCTCTGCAAATACTTATAGATATCCCTGTGGATCAATTACTACCAACATTTCAGATGTATAAGAGAATCAAGATGGCCTAATCCTTTATGGCAGTGAACACATTTGCCAACAACAGCAGAGGGGATATGCTTCACCCTCCAGAAATTTGTGTCTATCTGATTTCCTGGGCTGGAAATGGGTTCCTATCACCTGCAAGATTGGAAAATTGCTTGAGAGGAAGTGCTCTTGTCCGTTGGCTTTCCACAAAATGTGATGCAGTTCAAATCACCAGTAACACTGTATCCTAGATGAAACTTACAGCAGTATTATCAAAATTATCAGAACTCTAGGAACAAGCAATTATCATACATAATATGGAAGAGACAACATATTAACACCAGTCTGCAGCAGCTCTTCCACCTACGGTAGGCAGCAGAAATTCACAGTAAAAAAATGCGGGACAGAACAGGGCAGGGACTTCCAGCCAACAGACTCCAAAATTGTATTCGAACCCAAAAGAGAAGAGTCTTTAAGTAGCGCTCCCATGAAGGGGGCAAGCCACAAATTTCTATGTCGGTATTGCTTTCTAAAAGTGTTCTCATGCTCTGTAAAAGTTCTAAGATAGCTTCTAAATTTTAGGGATTCAAATAAATATGATAATATTTTTTTGTAAAATATAATTAAAAATATAACTTAACTAATGTGCAACTGACATTTGACAAAAACCACCCCTATAATCTCTTTGCAGCTGCTGCAAATTCTCAACCCCCATAGCTAGCTGGGGCTCATACTACTCTTCCTAAATAGCTGCTTCTCCAAAAATTTAAGAGAAGAGTCTATCATTTGCAGTTTTGTAACATTTTTTATTACATAAGACCACCTTCAACATAAATATTGAAGTGACAGCCCCCTCCATGGAACAGCTGCCTTATCTCCCAACAGCTCCTAGTCCAACATTTTTGTGGCAGTCAACTGCCCCTAAAAGTAGCAGTTTATTTAATAAAAACAAATCTATTTCTACTTGACTACATTCTCATATTGCACCAAAACAGGTTGGTTAACAAATTTACTATTCTTGGGAGAACACACTTCTACAGTTTCTAACAGTTTGCTGACAGGTGCACATCAAAATGACTTCAGATTGGTTTCGAACGGTTTCCTCACATTGCATTTTTCCTTGTAGCCAGCAGACTTTGCACACATGTACTTTCCCTTGACGACAAAACTTTTCATAATGTCTCATCTCAAGGTGTTCTATATACATTGGCAATATCAACTTGATAATGGTAACGAGCAGATCTCAATTTAGACCTAGGTATGCCAGACCTATTTACAAAAAAAATGTTGGGTTGTGAGAATTTCATAACTTTTAAGGCACACTTGGGCAAAAGCTTTGGCGAGAGGGAAAGAGGTTAGAGGGTAAAATCCTCGTAGATTTTCTAAAAATCAGTTAAATTCACCTCTATTAAAAATATGCTTAGGCCGCGGTCCCATGCAGGGGGCAAGGCAATAGATTTTTAGCAGGTGCTGCACAGAAATTTTAGGAAAAATCAACAGCTCTACAGTCCCATGTATTCCTAATATTTTCTGCAGAGCCAGAATGTGCAAGGAATGATTTGAACGAAACGGATTCAAAGGTAAGCAGCTTTTAACTGGAAATAGTCTTGAATCACTGCTCAGTTGACAAGTGGCCGAAAAAAAAGAATGCAGGAAAAATAAATTACAGCCCCCCACCCATTGCAGTCGCTCAAAGTGACCTTCCTATGCAGCCGCTCCTCCACCTTTTCAGGTGAAGATTCAATTTTATGCAGTCCGCATAAATGTTTTTTTACATGGGGCTTCAAATTTATTGCGATTGCCCCCCACATCACATGGGACCACTGCCTTAGAAATGCTTGTGTGCTTTGTGTGGCCTCTACCTTGTGATTATTCACCAACGTACAGCACAATTTAAAAGCTGTAAGAAAAATGACTACTCATAAAAAATAGTCATCATGGAGATGACTTGAGTATTAATACTCTCATATAGTGAGAAATCCCACAAAAACTACAGAAGCCCTCTCTACTTGCAGACTCATTTGTTAAAGGTAAATTAAATTTATTTTCTGTCTGAAACAAAAAATCGAAATTTAGCTATTACCTTAGGTCAAACTCTGGCCTCAGAAGTCATCATCATACTGGTATAAGCCTGCTGTTCTGCAAAATATAACTGTAAAGCATTGATTAGTGATTTACCTGAAGTCCAGGAGCTGAATTGTATCTTCTGGAAGCAGGCAATACATGTTTTCTGCAAACTGAATCTCAATGGAAACAACTTTAGCAGGCCAAGCTACTGCTAATCAATTCATGTAGCTGCTATTTAGAATAAATCAACTGCCGAGACTGAAGATTTCTCATAGACTGGCATGTAATTAATGGGCAGGGAATTTTTCTTTCAAATTTCTAGGGCAAGCTAAAAACACAAGATTGCAGGCTGAACCTTCCTAATATAATTATATGGAAGATAAATCCTTATAACATATACAGGAGGGTGCTTCACAATTCGATACAAGGCAGCAATTTTGGGATGTCAAGTAACGATAACATCCCCTTGGGAGGGTCTTACATCAGGGTATTCTGTTCAAGATAATGAGAATGTGTCCTAAATTTCAACTAGTAAGCACCAATGATTCTTCTTCTTTTGATGCATGCTTTCTCTCTGATAAGCTTCTCTACCTTAGCACAGGCTATTACAAAGTTATCTCATTGTGTTTTTACAACTTAAAAGAAACATGCAGGTCCTGTTAATTATTGACTGGTGACCTTAGCACAGGCTATAACGAAGTTATCCCATCGTGTTTTTATAACTAGTTCCTAAGGAAACATGCAGGTCCTGCAAATTAAGGAAACAATTCAATAGCCACTTTATTGTTCATTTTATAATGCTGCAAACTAACATAGACCCAGAGCCTTTCTTTACATCATTTGATATGCAGGGTTGTTCGCTTGTGGTTTACCCTATCTTAGAATGACAACATCATTCATCTATGGCCTTTGGGCTAGCATATGTAAGAACTCAGAATGTCATTAGTTGAAGGCAGTCAAAATAACATATCTACTGTTAATTGCTACATCTGACACTTGCTAAACGCATTCCAAAGTCAACTATTGCAATTCCTATTACGTCACTTGATCCTGATCCACAATTATATTTTTAGTGCTCTTTAGAGAAGCCATGACATGTTTCTATATGTTTTGTTCTTTCCAATTAAGTGAAAAAAAGCTTTCAAAGCCTACGAGGGGTACCTTGCTACTTGGGTACTGATGTTGGGTAGGGATGATGGATTTGTATAGTTCTAAATATGGTTATTGTAGAATAATTAATCTAAACGTTCATAAAGAGCAGAGTTACTATATATGAGAAGTTGCAAGGCCAAGAGTTATGTATGTAGGAAAAAGGATTGTGAAATTTGTTTACTTATGGTTTCTTGATGAAAAAATTGAGCTTCTTATAACAAAATTATCATGTCCAGAGTTCCCTTTAGTGGGAGGCCTTTTTATGTAAGGTAGTAGAGACCTCTAAATGCTATCACTCACATGTGGAGAATGTGAACTTCAGAGTAATTCCTAACCATGAAACCAAACTCCCATAATCTCTTTACAACTATGAATAAATGTTTTAAAGATCTAAAGTTCCATATTGTGAGAAACAAATCTTTGTACGGAAAACTGTGTATGGTAATCAAACATTAGATGCACAGTTTTCTTGCAAAAATGACTAGTTTCTCAAGAAATGTATAGTTTGTATTTGACAATTGTTTGACTCTGATTTTAAAATAAGCTCTCCTATGTCTGCCACTTGCCAAATGCACTCCAAAGTCAACAATTTCAATTCCTATTGACATCACAAGGTTTCAATCCACCAATATACTTTTAAAGCTTTTTAGAGAAGCTGAGATATGTTTTTATATTAAAGATTTCAGGCTTCTGAAATCCATGATGTTAAGCAAGCAAGACTTCAAAGTTAATTGCAAATAAGGACTGAAAAAATGGACGTTTTGAACCACACTTAGTGGTTCATCATTAGAATGAATAGCAAGAAAACAGTGCTCCATGAACCTTTGTTGTGTCCTTTTTTTAATTAAGTGGAAAGCCACTTTCAAAGCCTATAAAAGGTCCTTGCTCCTTGGGGACTGTTGATTTGGTAACTAATCATTTAAGGATGATGGGCTTGAACTTTGTACGTTTGTGGATATAATTATTGTAAATTAAGGAATCTTTAGGGTCACTAAGAGAAGAGTTGATATATATAAGGTATGTATTTAAGTATGGCTTCGCTTAAGCTCCTTAACGTAAAATAATTCGTATTGTGTTTCCCTCATCATGTTTATCTTCTTATTCGTGATCATGAATGCCCTTAATTTCAACATTTCTTAACAGAGCTATTGTGAGTCTTGTTCTTGTAGAGAGTTGTGAAGATTCCAGAGTTTAAAATTGCGTCCATAGGGTGTTCAAGGATGTATTGTTGCTGCCGAACGATATAGAGTTGAATAAATTGATGTAAATCTGTGCTAAGCTGAGACAACTATCGCTGAGCTTAAGAAGGATATTTCTGGAACAGTAGAGACTTATAGTGGAAAGGAAACAGAGCCTTTTGTTAAAGGCATAATTCATTATCATCGATCATGCTAAGGGCAGGCCTTTATGCTAGCTATAAAAATGTATGGAGCAAGTGGCAACTAATGTGCACCTCAAAATATCTGAAGAGAATAAACTGTAACATTGAAGCTGAGAATTCTGATGAAATGTCTATAACATGGTTAACAGTGTGCAGCTTGAGAACTCTTGTGTTTCGAACATGAGTGCAATACATATGAAGATGGTAAAGATTTCCACGTGATATTTGAATAAACTGGAAGGCTTATCTAAGTAGTACTCAGAAATAGGTCAATGATAATGTACTCAGGAAATAGGTCATTTTTGAAATGCTTCAATTACAGTTGTTTAAAATTCTAAAAGAAAGCTCAAATTTTTTAATCTAAGATCTATCTTATTGTGTTCTCCTTGTCATGGTTACTGTCATCTGTGAAATGTTTTAATTATGGTCATTTAAAACCTAAAGAAACTTGCTAGCTTGTTAATGCAAGGTCTTTCGTGTTGCGTTGTCCTTGTCGTGGTTATTGTCATTTGTAAAATGTTTTAATCATGATAATTTAAAATTTAAAAGAAAGCTCAAGCTCTTTAATCCAGTATCTTAATGTTGTGTTGTCCTTATTATGGTTATTTACTTTTTTTCAAAAAGCTCATGATCTTTAATCCAAGATCTTTCATGTTGTGTTGTGCTTGTCGTGGTTATCTCCTTGTTCACGTGCAATGCAACTAATCCTAACAATATCCCAACAATGCTCATCTTACGAAGGTTGCATCTTTTGACAGCATCATGCACGTGCTCAAGGTATGTCCAAGCTACATTGAAAAAGAGAAGTAAAAAACAATAATAGAACATGTAATAATGCAATCCTATATAGCTTATGTTAAGGTCAGTATATGTTGGGCATATAGTGTACACTCTGAAGCAATTATGGAGAATAAATCATATTAGTGACTAGATGCCAAAATTGCATATATCTAGACCCATATTTTTTTTGGGAGATTGGTAGTTACTATATTTATCATTCATCAAATCAAACTTAGCAAGTTATATGAGTACAATTTTGTTGTTGGTTTGCTAGGTATCACAACATTACTTTGATGAAAATCCCCATCAAGCCATCAAAGAGTTATTGTTTCACAACGTCGCTTCAAAAAACTTGTTCATTGTTCTCAATGCTTCTATACAATTGTTCAAAAAAATGAAAATATGCCTAAGTGCTCAAATTTGTACAATCGTTGTTTCGATAGCTACCCTAATGGAGATGCTAGTTGGTGAATTGCAATTTTAAAACACCAATCTTCACTGAATACCTTTAATTCCTTATATCCTACCAAAGAAGTTTATCTCGATAAATTACGATAATGGAGATCAAATGTTTATGTGAGCTATGCACATGCATATCCTAAAACATCTAAGGTTGATTGCCAACCATGTGCACATACTTGAGTAATGTCCCTATGTAGAGCTCCTAATATATGTGTCAATAAGCATGAAGGCTTTCCAATAAACAAGGCTAGATATGTCAAGTTGAAGGTGTATGACGGGCTAAGGTGGATTCCTGCTTGTGTTATCAAATATTGGGGATTAAATCTATGCATGCACACAAGATGTAGATACCAAAGGTGCTCAAGGAGCGTAAGTATCACAATTGTCTATATTTAAAGTAGAAAGATGTATCTTACTAAGATTCAAAATATAGGTAGGTCAAAAAATGATAAAGTCAAGGGGAATAACATAGACAAAACAATAGGCTAAATCAAAAAGCATACATCTAATTCTACTCTATAACAATGAATGATCAACCGTCAACACAATGTTAAACATGAAACAAATGACAAAGATGTTGGTGTATATGACTTGTCTCGTCGTCACTCGGTGTTTTGTACACCTCATGTGGTTAGTCATCTCACTTAGGTAGATCATAGGTCATTAGGGTTAGTTAGGATTTCATGTGTCCACGTGTCATGCACAAGAGTTACACAACACTCTTATATGTATCTCTTATTTTTTATATATGACAATGTTAGACATTGTTTCTTTCATACTTGATTTTCCTTTGTGATTTGAGTTTTTGTTGATTACATGGAGCATTCACATCACCATTGAAAGTGCAACTTCTTCGATGTGCACGAGGTTGTGTATTGATCCTCACAGAACAATCCGATATGGTATTAGAGGAGTTGTTCGGTAAATGTGCACTTAATTATTCTAGTTGTTGATTATTTCATATTTTGATTTTCGTGTTTCTCGTACAAGTTTTTGTTCAAATTTGGAATCTTGTTAACATGTTTAATAATCTCGTTTTTTGGAGTTTGTGTTGGTTTTCTGGTTGTGCATGTGCATGTTTCAGGTGTTTCCCAGCCAGATCTAGCTAGCCGCATTTAAGTTTGGAAGGAATAGCTGAATCTGGAGGTAGGTTTTGCATTTATGGTTTTATCAGTGATTTTTAATTAAAAGTGATTTATTTTTTTAGAAATTTTGTTTTTGGACCTGTTTGTATCTTCTACCTGCCTAGTTTGCATTTCTAGTTTTACCCATGTTTTCCCTTCTCTGTTCCTTCCCTTCTATGTCCTTGGCTCAATTTGGCAAGTTGAGCTCTTGGGCGAGCTGGCTGTCTATCTGGTCGAGTTGTTCGCAAAGTTGAGTTGCATTGGTTTTGAATCGAGTTGTGCACTTTTCCTACGAGCTGTTTGAGTTGTGTTTTGTGTGTGATCCGTAAACAAGGGTAAATTTTTAAACCACGCATGGACCCCTATAGGCAGTGCAATATTTTTACTCCACATATATTACCAATTTTAATGAAATGCAATGTAAATAGAGCACATACACACTGCAAAATGAAACTGATAACGAAGTTCAACAATGCCTACGTCTCCGGGTTCATACGAACCGATTCATTACACTTTTGATTTGTAAACTAGTAAAAAATAAAATGAAGCCATGAATCTATATGCGGATACCAATGAACATATCTAATATGATACTCAAATGATAGTTGTATAGGGATTCTGTCCATGTGATAGTGGTATATGTATTCTACCCTTGTGATAATGGTATAGGGATTATTCCCTTTATGATCACATACCTAACCAATTACACATGAATCTAAACTAGATAAAATAAAGTGATCAAGATCTAGTAGATTACTCTGAATCGGAAATATGAAGACAACCTGCTCGAAGTCCACTGAGAAGTAGAAACTTAGCTAATAGTGACCGTCGCAGAAGTATGAGTCTTCAATAATCTTCCTTGGATGAGCGACATGCTTGATGAAGCCTCCGAATGGACGCCAAACATTAATGTGACTTCTATAGAATAAAACAAAGTCAAAACGCCTCCAAATTGGGAAGAAAATACAACCATTAGGAGCGTGGGTAAATTATGTGCATTTTCCCTTTTTACAACAAAGGCTAATTTTACCTTTAAGACCTCCAAAATGAGTGATTTGTGAAAACTTCCCTAGGAGCACATAGGGTCTACACAAAACAAAATGCTAAGCAAATAAGGTCGAGCCCTTTTTATAGCTCACCAAGCTATTATGGTGGAGTGGCAAGGCATTATGGTTGTTAAATGGGCAGTGGGGGTTCGATTCCCCCCATTGACCCCTATATCGTTTTAAACCTTATTAAAGGCTTACATTATATTTTAAATGACCGAATGGTTTTATAAATGCCACCGCTTATATAACCGCCGCCACTACTTTATACATGTGGCCTCCTTTTAAAAATGTGTAACATTTTAAATTGCCCACCATGGGCACGTAGGCATGTAGACTGGTCCACCATGGATGCGCTGCCCAATGATTTCCACGTGGGCCTTTCTCATATTAATCCCACATTGGTGGGGTTTAAAACCTACGGTGGCCTTTATAAAGGCCCGACCGATCCATCTCATAATGTGGCTATGCCACGCCAATGTTTGTTTTGCCCTATTAATGCTTGGGCAATGGTTGGTATTTACAGCCGGTGATATGCGGAAGGTGTCACGTGGGTGGTAAATGGGCCATGGAGAGTTGTCGAGCCAAAACATACCGCCGAGTTATGTTGGTGGCGATGTGGAATGCCGCGTTAACAATGGATGTTGTATATATGTCGTACCATATGGGGTAACTCGCCGAGCCAATAATAACTCACCCATTGTAGAGAATGACGTGCCCAATGCAAATAACTACTCGCCATAGTAAATAATTAGCTCTCGCAAGTAAAATAATTAACTCGCCGAGCTATGTGGAGAGCTCACAGAGTTGGCCCAATGCAAATATCAACTTGCCCTACGATATAATGAGCTCGTCGAGATGGATGTTGACTCGCCCGAGTTGAACTGATTTGGTGCACTCTCATCATGGTGGCAGGCCACGTGGTGGCTTGAGGACCCACCACATGGCGAAATACGATGTGGCAGCAAAGACACCCCTCTGTGAAAAGAGTGTCGAACTTGGCCATGGGCCCTCGGCCAATAAAAAGTAGGGTCCCTCGGCGAATTAATGCTTGGGCAGTGGTTTGTATTTGCAGCCGGTGATATGCGGAAGGTGTCACGTGGGTGGTAAATGGGCCATGGAGAGTTGTCGAGCCAAAACATACCGCCGAGTTATGTTGGTGGTGATGTGGAATGCCGCATTAACAATGGATGTTGTATATATGTCGTACCATATGGGGTAGCTCACCGAGCCAATAATAACTCACCCACTGTAGAGAATGACGTGCCCAATGCAAATAACTACTCTCCATAGTAAATAATTAGCTCTCTCGAGGAAAATAATTAACTCACTGAGCTATGTGGAGAGCTCACAGAGCTGGCTCAATGCAAATATCAACTCGCCCTACAATATAATGAGCTCGCCGAGATGGATGTTGACTCGCCCAAGTTGAACTGATTTGGTGCACTCTCATTATGGTGGCAGGCCACGTGGTGGCCTGAGGACCCACCACATGGCGAAATACGATGTGGCAGCAAAGACACCCCTATGTGAAAAGAGTGTTGAACTTGGCCATGGGCCCTCGGCCAATAAAAAGTAGGGTCCACCCATCCGAATACGAGTGTTGAAGACTGACGTCACAAAAATATTTTTTGCTCCTTCGCTTATGCGCTCTGCTTCCGCCACATGTTGTTGCCACGTTGGTCAGTTGACCCTGTCAGTTATGAATGTTGACCAAACTTTGACCGACTGTATCTTGAGCATGCGAGGTTTGTTTTCCACGTTCCAGGTACTGATGGAAAGCTAATTGAATTATCTACCACTCTGTTTTGGTTTAGGGAGATTTAAGGAACTCTCGAACGTCCCAAAATGTCCTTCGGATAACACCTCTCTAGTGAGAAGGCTTTTTTCCCACAAAAAGCTTGTAAATCTTGAACGCATGGTTGTTGAGAAGAGATAAAACAACTGATGGCTTGATCCCTAGGACATGTGGCATTTGTGCCACTATGTTGAAACCTCATGGTAATCTTCATTTTGCTGCATGAACACTACCTCTACACAGAACAAAGTTGGTGCCAACTGAAGAAGATATTATCCTTCACATCGTTGCACGACCTCTGCCTCTACACATTACTGAGAAGTGTTTGATGGTGACTTTACTCCATTGCATGACTTCTACCTCTACATGAGACAAGTCCCCAAATGACAATAACAATCAGGTACCTTTTGTTGCATAGCCTCAAGTAGCCTCTACACAAAGTGACATTTTGACTCGATGTTGGATGTCAATCATTGATCAACTACCATTCTGCTGCACGGACTATGCCTCTTCACAGAATGAATATCCGAGTTGATGCCAAGAGCTCAATAAAGATAACGATCCTCCGCCAAAGCCAACGATCTTGATGATACACCCAATGTACTAAGGATCAAAGCTCCTGAAAAGGTGCATGCATAATTTCTTACACAAGAAATTTCGATACTCACAATATTATGTGTTAGAACACAATTTTTCCCTTTGATGGGGTATTACAATTGTAAGCGTCATATGTACAAACGATGCCCAAAAATGGGTCTTAAAAATGCATGCTAACAATAAAGAACTATGCAATATAAAGTTGAAAAATTGTTTACCAACCCATGCTAACGGACTTTCATCCGCATGTATTACGTGATCTGGGGTTGAATTTTCAACTGATGGTGGAGTCACAACTTCATTCACCTTTGCCACAAGTCTGTATTTTATCTTTGTCTTACCACTATACTGATGGCGAGATGGATGAAGTTTTTAACAAGTGTCCACCTAATGCCCATGCACATGACAATGAGCACAAAATTTCCTCGTTACCTTCTTCTGAGCGAAGGAAATATGCTTGTCGTTTCTCTATGCTTGCCCTTTCTCGCCTCTGAATGACGAGATGAAGGTTTCTGATTTTCCTTGTTCCTGGTGAACGACAACAACTTCTTCAACAAATTCCTCCTCTTCCAACATCTGGCCACAGAATGGTTATGCATCCCACAAAATGTACAAGGAAACGCATGCCACATTTTTTGAATATTGAAGCCAAACTTCTTGTACTGAAAGAGTGGATAAGAAGTTTTACAACCTTCATGGTGCTTATGGTAAGAAAGTGGAGGTGGAATCTGGATACCTCTACGCTGATTGTTCTTACAGACTTTTTTTCTGATGCAGAAGCACCTGATTCCTACACCGAATCTTCTTGCAAGACTAGTGGGGTATTCACTTGGCCTTTGGAAGCTTGTCTCATGTTAGCATGTTTAGAGCATTCTCCAATATCCATTTCCGCACAAGTAAAACCCAATCTTGCAAAACAAGGATGATACTTGACCTGTATTGGGTTAGTCATGCCTTGGCTATCTTTGCCAAGACCTCTTCCGTCAAAACCCATATTAACTAACAATTTGGATCCAATGCGTCTAGTATGCTTTTCAAATGAACCAAAGACATCATTACCTGAATCTAAAACTGAATGGGAGGAAGAAGAAGATTCCCATGTGAAAACTTACAGTGCACTTTGTCATGGTATCTACATCTGAAGTAGAAGGAATTTCCTTCTTCTAATCACCACATTGCAAACTAATCAAGAACTCATCCTTTGATGCTAGCTCCATTTTCAACCAATCAACTTGTTCTTCAAGGGAATAGAGCTTGCATCGCAGGAACACATTTTCTTCCTAAATTTGTCGATTGATGCTCTCGATCTCTTCCAGTCTTTCCCTCTTCAATGTTTTTCCCATGATTACCTACAAACCAACTAATCCCCAAAATACTACAAAGTTATCGAGTAAGAAGATCAAGCCAAATAGTCTGCACTGATGGGATTAGCAAATCACAAATTGGTATCTACATGCAACTGAAGCAATCACGAAACCAACTCTAATACAACATGATCCATAAAAGGGTAAATTTTTAAACTACCCACAGACCCCTATAGGCACTGCAATATTTAGACTCCACATATATTACCAATTTTAATGAAATGCAACGTAAATAGAGCACACACAGACTGCAAAACAAAATTGATAACGAAGTTCGATAATGCCTACGTCTACGGGTTCATATGAATCGATTCATTACACTTTTGATTTGTAAACTAGTAAAAAATACAATGAAGCCATGAATCTATATGCAGATACAAATACCTAATCTGAACATATCTAAGTATTATAAAGATTCCCCCCAAATGATAGTGGTATAGGGATTCCGTCCATGTGATAGTGGTATAGGGATTCCGCCCTTTATGATCACATACCTAGCCGATTACACATGAATCTGAACGAGATAAAATAAAGTGATCAAGATCTAGTAGATTACTTTGAACCGGAAATATGAAGACAACCTGCTCGAAGTCCACCGAGAAGTAGAAACTCAGCTAATTGTGACCGTCGCAAAAGTATGAGTCTTCAATAATCTTCCTTGGATGAGCGACACGCTTGACGAAGACTCTGAATGGACGCCAACTGCTGATGCAACTTTTGTAGATTAAAAAAAAGTCAAAACGCCTCTAAATTGGGAATAAAATAGCACCATTAGGAGCGTGGGTAAATTATGTGCATTTTCCCTTTTTACAGCAAAGGTTGATTTTGCCTTTAAAACCTCCAAAATGAGTGATTTGTGAAAACTGCCCGAGGAGCACATAGGCTCTACATAGGACAAAATGCTAAGCAAATAGGGTCGAGCCCTTTTTATAGCTCACCGAGCTATTATGGTGGAGCGGCGAGGCATTATGGTTGTTAAATGGGCGGTGGGGGTTCTATTCTCCCCACCAACCCCTATACAGTTTTAAGCCTTATTAAAGGATTACATTATATGGTAAATGACCGAATGGTTTTTATAAATGCCACCGCTTATATAACCGCCACTACTACTTTATACACATGGCCTCCTTTTAAAATGTGTCACATTTTTGACTGCCCACCATGGGCACGTAAGCATGTAGACCGGTCCACCATGGATGCGCCTCCCAATTATCTCCACGCGGGCCTTTCTCATATTAATCCCACATCAGTGGGTTTTAAAACCTGCATTGGCCTTTATAAAGGCCTGACCGATCCATCTCACCATGTGGCTATGCGATGCCAATTTTTGTTTTTCTCTATGAATGCTTGGGCAATGGTTGGTATTTACGGCTAGTGATATGCGCAAGGTGCCACGTCGGTGGTATATGGGCCATGGAGAGTTACCGAGTCAAAATATACTGTCGAGTTATGTTGGTGGTGATGTGGAATGCCAAGTGAACAATGGTTGTTGAGAATGACTTGCCTAATGCAAATAACTATTCGCCATAGTGAATAATAAGCTTGCTCAAGGACAATAATTAACTCGCCAAGCTATGTGAAGAGCTCGCAGAGCTAGCCCAATGCAAATATCAACTGGCCCAATGTTGACTCACTTGAGTTGACTTGATTTGGTGCACTCTCATCATGGTGGCCTGAGGACCCACCATGTGGAAAAATATGATACGGCGACAAAGACACCCCTCCATGAAAAGAGTGTGCTGAACTTGGCTGAGGGCCCCCAACCAGTAAAAAGTGGGGTCCACTCGTCTGAATGAGTGTCGAAGACCGACGTCATAAAACAATATTTTTTTCTCATCTTCTTACGCACTCTACGCCATGTGTCGCTGCCATGTTGGTCAGTTGACCCTGTCAGTTCTGAATGTTGACCAAAATTTGACCTAATGTATCTTGAGCATATGGAGTTCATTTTATGCGTCCCAGGTACCAATGGAAAGCTTGTTGAATGCTCTACCAATCTGTTGTGGTTTAGGGAGATATAAGGATCTCCCAAACGTCCCAAAATATTCTCCATATCAGTGTTCCCTCAAGTTGTTTGAGTTTTTTTCATTGGTGTTGGGATTGCTTCGTTTCATGCCCGAGTCGAGCTTTGCATTGCATTGTGTGGCAAGTTTACTTTGTGAGTTGAGTTGCAGGCTATGGTTGCGTGTGAATCATGTTGGGATGTGTCATGGTCTAGTTTCTTGCCTTTGGCTGAGTAAAGTTTTGTTTCTTGCCGAGTATTTTTGTTTTTCTTGGCTCGATGATCCATATCGGCCCCTGTCTCACTACTTTGACAGGTCATTTTCTGCTCTTGTGCTCATGTTTGACTGTCTCGACGAGTTGTACTCCAAGTTAACTCGTTTGGCTGCTTTGTTTGCAGCCCTGTCTCACCATTCCCTATCCGTTGCCCTCTAGAGCCGTCTAAGTGCTACACCTTTCCTTGCTTCACCATTCAACCTGTCTATTGCGTGCAATCGTCAACAATCTCGTCCGTTACGTGCAATCCCGACCTCCCCAAGCTATTGTGATTCTCCCCGCTAGCCGATCTCTGCATTCTTGACCACTTTGCTCGTCGCCTTACTAAGTGTATGCATGTAAAACTAGGCTAAATTAAAAACTAGGAATTAACACCAATTAATCCCTATAACTAAGCTAATCTAACATAAACATCATGATAAAGCTATGTAAGGATAAAAACTAATTAATGCATCCAAATTTAACTTGAAAACACTAAGTCATTTCTTGCTAATTTAGATATGTTTTCTAAAGAACAATTGCTCATATGATTATAATGAGATCAAAGGATGTCTATTTCCAAAAAGAGGAAAGGATCTCACCAATATGGCTTAATTGTCATCTATGCTTCTTACTTTACTACTCTGTGCAAGGAGAGGATAAACATGTGCAAGATCAATAAGCTTCTTCAATAGTGGAGAATGCTCTTATCATATGCTAATGTCTTTCAAAGACATGACTTAAATTTGAGAGGGGGATACTAGGTTATATATATAGCTTTCCATTTGGGAGAAGCTAAAATCCTAGTGAATGTGGGATAAAAGATAAAGTAGAATTAAAAGGGATAAACATGATTAGAAAGAATTGATTAGAATTAACAACTCATGGGAGTTGAAGATGATTTAATTAATAAACTAGGATTTATTAATAGGCCAAGATAAGCTTAGAAAGCTATTTGGAGGTGATTTGGGAGTAATTTGGAGGATTTATAAGAGGGATTTAATCAATAAAAGTGTTTATTGATTAAATAAATGATTAAAAAGGCTTAATTTATTAATGATAGTTAATTAAAAGAGGATTATAACGAACAGAGTGTCGTTAGTTAACATCTAGAATGAAGGGAAATGTTAGTTAATTAACGAAGTGTTGTTAATTGACCTAGATGAAGGGGAATGTTAGCTAATTAGCGGGGAATAACTAATTATAACGGGAAAAACGATAAACAGTGTAATTTTAGTAATAAAATTATGTAGTCGGATTCAGATGTCTACATTGAAACTCCCTCGATGCCTCTTACCTTGTCTCGAGCTCCGAGCTCTAAGTCTCCCGCCTTAACCACATTTCTTGTTTTAAAAAAAAAAACGTTGTTTGGTGTTCAGTGTTTAAAGCGGTGGGTTTTGTTTTAAATCAACATGGGAGGAGGGGGCTTAATTAAAGTGGGGGGGTCCCTTTTAATTTAAGGTGGCATTGTTAATTTATTACAGAGGATGGTCTTATGAAAGAGTTAGGTCTTTAATTTAGTATTAGGATCTACTTTTTTAATTTAAAGGTGATAAAATATTTTTTAAGAGCCTTAATAAAATTTTTAATTAGGAATGTAATTAAAATTTTGGAACTCTCTTATTTCGATTAGTAGTTCAATTTTATTGTTTAATTAACGTTATAATCACTTTTTTTTGCCTTTTTTAATCTCTAAAATTAGGCTATGTATTTCAAAAGTGTGCTTTTAAGTGTTATTGGCGATTTGTTTCTACTAATTTTTTACTGGAGTGTGTAGCGCACTTTCTAGCATTTTTTTCCTTCCAGGAATGTTTTCAACATCTTGGAGGTCCCTGAGACTCATCTTGAGTTCATATTTTTGCATTTTAACAGCCCTTATTATTACTTGTGGACTAGTGAGCGTGTTCGCCACAATATTGTAGCAAGGGGGTTTTTGTAGTGACATGAGATGTTTTTTTCTCACAACAGGGCTTGCTTTCACCCTTTCTCTTATTTTTTAGCTCCACGTGCTTGTTTACAGTGCCGCATTGATGTGATCAATGAAACTTGATTGTGGTATCCACACTTGCATGTTATTATGTTGATTGTAAGGTGAGCGACCAATTGTTTCATGATGCACATTTTCACTTGATTGTAACCAACACATTAAACTATAAAGTTTCAAAATCAGGGGGTGATAATATTGTTGTGGGGTGGTTGTGTCTCTTGTTTCTTTCTTGCATTCCGGATGCATTTTCACACTTAGGACCTTAGTTTCTTACTCCTCTTCCCATTTCATCTTTTATTGTGCTTGTTACAGTGTCGCTTCGGGTTACGTGTGTCAAAACACATTGTGGTCTTCACTTGTGTGTTATTAGGTTGATTGCAAGGTGAGTGATCGAACATTTTACACCACATGAATGCACCTGATTGTAACATACTCATTTTTTATAAAGTGTCGCAAACATGTTAAAATAGTGTTCCTTGGAGGCTTATTTTGTCATGGTCTTCGACTTTTATCGTTCCATGGTCCAACTAGACTCAAACAACTACCTGCGATGGAAGAATGGGATACTCGATCATTGCGTTATACATGACTTGTTGCCCCATCTTCTTAGGATTACACCTGAACATGTTGACCACATTATACATAATGATTGGGTGAATAAGAATTACATGACGTATGGAATTATTTGTCTTACTATACCATAAAATCTTCAATGTCAAGTAGAGTTCAATGAGTTTGCGAACAGAGCTTGGAATTTCATTCATGACCTACATGGAGATTTTGACCCTCCTTCATCCAGTTATGGATCATCTGATGATCTTACATCCATGGAGGATAATGATTTTACCGTTGACCCTCCTTCATCCAGTTATGGATCATCTGATGATCTTACATCCATGGAGGATAATGATTTTACCGATACTTTTTCTTATGAGGGGTCACCCATACATATTTCTCTTGATGCTCCTTTACAATTTAGTATTTCTCCCATCAGAGTTCCTTGCAACTCCTCCACAACACTCTTCGGTTGACCTTTCACCCACCTCACATGGAAGGATCTCTAGGCTAGAATCAAAGGAAGTCTAAAAGTTTTGGAACTATTTAATAGGTCTAGGGAAGGTATTCTGAGTCTTTACAAGCCATGAAAACAAAAAGTCTAATATCTTCTTCAAATTAAGTGCTCTCGGGTTTTATTAAGGCTAGGGTTTCAAGGGAATATAAATTTGTGTGTAACTTAAAAATTAACCAATGAAAGGGAATGAAACTTGGTACATAGGTTTATGGGCATGTGGCAGAGAAATGGAATGAATTTCATAGCGAATGTTTCAATGTAACTAACCCAAATCCCATGATAGGACATCGATTTCTGAGCATACTATATTTTGGAGAAGGTTATGAGAATATAACCTAACAAAATTCAAGAAAACCTTACCCTATTTGCTAGTATAAGTGTTATGGGAGTGAAAATGATGAAGATAATTGTTGGAAAAGTTTGGAGAAGTGGATAAGTAGTAAGGATATCAAAATACTACATTCACAATCCTAAGGACTCTGTGATAGTCTACAGTGAGAGAGGAGTAAGGATCTTAGTCATCTATAAAATAATTAACCCATGATTTGGAAATATTGAAGAGACTTAACAAGCATAGTGATACTTTAAAATATGTGTCATTGTTTACTAAAAAGACTTAGAAGATATAGGTGTTAAAGTCAGGAAAAGAGCATCTACAGACTTAGACCCCCAACCTATGCACAATTTTATGAGCCTAGAAGAAGTATTTAGTTAAAAAGATGTCATTATTAGAGATGGAAGGAATGAGGAGTCTATGAAAAGGTGGTGGAAGAACCTAATATCAATAAGGTTCATTGATTGAAGAAAGGAACACAATCAAATCTCACTTGAATGGTCAAATTTGGACACTTGTATCAGTCAAACTTCAATTAGTGGACAATGGGTTGAAAAAGTAACTCATAAGGAAGGATGGCCTATAAGATAATTGATAATAAGAATATGTTTTTAGTTCTTGAGTGGTAATGAAGGAAGTCTATATATGGTCATATTCAAACAACCTTAAAAATTGTCTTGCTACAGTAGATCACAACTTGAGGGAGAAAATCAAAACAGAATTCAAGGGACTTAACCATACACAAGAAGGAGATTGATGGAGTAAGGAGAGGTATAAGCTCAGAGATCAAGGAGTTAAGGAAGGGTGAGTGTCTAAAACCAAAAGCTAAGTCTCAAGAAGAGGAAAAAACAGAGTTAGGAGGAGTTAAGAGGTTGTGGGAAAACAATAAGACCAAGTAGTCAAAAATGATTTCAAGTAATTGTAATAAATAAATTGTATACATATGATTCCAATATATATTTCTTTTTAGGTTGTTGATTGATGTTAACCTCAGTATCACCAACCAAGGCAAGAGTATAGACAATTTTGTCTCTCTTATGTGGTATACACATAGTGTGTATATGAGAAACAACACTATCATATGCTAATATAAACGTCGAGGTATGTGAGACCACTGCATATACATATGTATATGTATACTCGTACATACATGTACATATATATTTATATGTATATGGATATGCATGACAGAGGCTATCCTGGAGACATGATCGAATGACCCCCATGCGATAGACCATATATACACCATACATATCACCCCCACATGCCAAATCGTCACCTGCCCCCGTGACACCAAACACACACACACACACACACACACACACACACACACACACACACACACACACACACACATACACACATATGCATGCATGTGTGTATGTGTGTAAGTATAAGTAGGTGTCACATCACATCCATTGACTAGCCAGCAAAGACAAGAGTATAAACAATTTTATCTCTCTTGTGTGGTATACACACAATGTGTGTATGACAAACAACACTATCATATGATAATACAAACGTCCAGGTATGTGAGACCATTACATATACATATGTATATGAATACTCGTATATACATGTACATGTATATGTATTTGTATATGCATATGCATGTATAAACATACATATACAAATACATACATATATATGTATGTATATGTATGTATAAGTAGGTGTTGTAGCACATCCATTGACTAGCCAGCAAAAACAAGAGTATAGAAAAATTTATCAATCTTATGTGGTATACACACAATGTGTATATTATCAAATAATAATACAAATATCCAGATATATGAGACCAATGCATATACATATGTATATGTATACTCGTGTATATATATATATGCATGTGTGTGTGTGTGTGTGTGTGTGTGTGTGTGTGTGTGTGTGTGTGTGTGTGTGTGTGTGTGTGTGTGTGTGTGTGTGTGTGTGTGTGTGTGTGTGCACATGCATGTATAAATGTACATATACAAATACACACACATATGTATGTATGTATGTATGTATGTATGTATGTGTATATGTATATCTATGGATATGTAGTATGTGTATGTATAAGTAGGTGTTGCAGCACATTCGAAGTTATTTATCTTGGAAACATGATTGCATGACCCTCAAAAGATAGACCATATGATGGCATACAAGATGCCATACATCCAACGCCCATGTGTAGGACTCGATTCACAGACATGGTGTCTAGTCAACATAGCCCAGCCACAACCGACGTCAGTGACTTGCCCGCAAAGACATGCCAGATCCCAAGGCAGAGAAAGGTGGAGGAAAGGAGGGAAAAAGGCGGCGTGCATTTAAGAGGTGTAATGCATCGCTTTGGTTTTTGTTGCCTTGCATGTATATGTATATGTATATGCATGTTTAAACATACATACATACATATATGTATGCACATGTATGTATGTGTATATGTATATGTATGGATATGTATGTGTATGTATAAGTAGGTGTCACAACACATTCATTGATTAGCCAACAAAGACAAGAGTATAGACAAGTTTATCTCTCTTATGTGGTATACACACATTGTGTATATGACAAACACCATTATCATATGATAATACAAACGTCTAGGTATGTGAGACCATTACATATACATATACACATAAATATTTATTTAAGTTTTTTTCTATAAATTTAAAGTTTAATAATTTTATTTACCTTATTTGTATCTCATTTTTTATTAGATAAGGTAAAAAATAAGGATCGACTCCCAAGGGCCTTACAAAGATAGATACATCATTAAAGCTCGACAACAAAAACCAAACAGAAACATAAAGGCCAAGAAGGAGTTAAACAAGCTTAACTCGTATAAAGAAACCCAGGACCAACAAAACAAAGAAGCAAAAAACCAAATAGCCTAAGAGTAGGCTTCAACAGTTCGCAAAAAAACCACTAACAATTCACTAAGTAGTCTTTTGGCCTTTGGGGGAAGCAACCCTGTTGTTGACAGGACTTTCATTGTTGTGTTATTCCCCCTCTTTCAGCTTGGTTTGATCCCCTTCAGCTTCTTCATCAGAGTTGCTAACGCAAAGCTTGAAATTGCTTTTCTTAATACCGTCCTCCATCACCTCCAACCTATCACTCAAATCATTGACCTTTTTATCCAGCTCGACCATTTGCTGCTTGGACTTCACTTGGGCCGTAAAAATATGTTGGGAAGCCCCGATGGCCTCCATCATGGCCTCACACCAACCAGAATTGGTTTCTTCCTTAGTCTAGCCCTCCATTTCCGGATATTGAACCTTCTTGTTCAAACCCTCATAATCCCTGTCATTACCAACAATGCCCTTGTCTTTGGAAGTACTCGCTTCACCTCTGCCCTCCACATCTCTGTTATGCAGATCTTCCTCCTCATTCCTATCAACCGACATTTTTCCAACCCAAATTTTTGTGAGACATTTAGTTAGTGTGATGTCGTCCTCCTCTTCTGCAGCCTTCAGAGTTTTAGCCAGAATGGGTTTCCCATCCTCATACATAAGAAGAATGAGACCTTCGTGGATAGGCGTGTCCACCTTATTGTTCCTACAAAGTGATATACTTCATAATTTGGAGGGACACCTCCTTCCAGACCCCCGGAATGTGTTGGAAATATTGTCATTGATGTCAAAAGAGGTGTTGAACTGGTAAACAGAAATATGTTAGAAAGTAATGGAATTATTGACGGAAATGGTAGAAAGTAACGAAAATTACCAGCAGTATAGAAGGGTAGAAAATGAAAGTTTAAATACATGAAAAGAAGCATTTTTGCATGAGGATTATCATGGTATAAGCGAGATATACACAACTATACATAAGAGAGAGATATCCGCATTTTAAGGTGTTCATATGCAATGTTTTATGGTGAAAAAGAAGATTTAATGATGGCTGACAGCGATTTAATGATAACAGTGATTTCTCTAAGGAGGGGCAACGCTCCTATCAAGTGGTTGATTGCATTGATTAATGTGCATTTAATAATTATGGGCTACATTAATTATTTTTTGGTTTTATTCAACTAATGCACTTAATTAAGTTGTGTTAATGGAAAGGTTGTGTCGGTTGGAACGATGTGTCTTTTCGAAAAGGTGCGAAAGGTTATATAAGAAGATTCATATGAGACTTATTAAGCATGGATTCAAGTTGAATATCTTAAGGAAAAAGAAGAAGAAGAGGAAGCGTAATGGCAAAATTTTAGAACAACAAATCTGAAAGTAAGAAGAAGAATTTTCCATTATTCGTTGAGGAAGCAACAAGTTCAAAAGTGGAAAGCAAATTTTGTAAGGAAGGTTGGTGCCTTCATATTCAAAGAGATCGGTGTCTCTTGCTGAGTTGGTGCTTAGCAAAAGGGGTGGGTGCTCCTGTAGGTTGGTGCCTACAAAACTGTAATTTGGGGATTGGTGTCTCCAGTAGGTTGGTGCCTACAAATTTTTGAGAAATATATATAAAGAAAGAAGTTTCTCCGTGGTTCCCCCGAAAGGGTTTCCATGTATATCTGTGTCTACTTGCATTAAGTTTTGTGTTCTTTGATTGATTTGATATATTCACATTGCTCGTGATTATAGATCTAAGTTCAAGTATTAAAGTTTGAAATAATTTCATAATACTGATTCACCCCCCCTCTAGTATTATCTTGTGCTCAACAATTGGTATCAGAGCAGGTTCCTTCAGGAACAATCTAACAGTTGGAAGGTAGATCTTGGGAGCACATATGACTAGTCAAGTACAAGAAGGATTTTCCTCGAACAAGGCTATGTTGTTTAACGGAACAAACTATGCATTTTGGAGCGTAAGGATGAGAACCTATCTGATGGTACTAGGGTTTGATATTTGGCAATCAGTAGCAGTCGGATATACCATTCCATCAACTCCGCCAACAGACCAAGCCGATAAGAAGGCTTTTGAAAATAATGCCAAGGCGATGAATGCAATCTTGTGTGGTCTGTCAGAGTTTGAATTTGTCAAGGTAATGTAATGTGACACGGCAAAGGAAATATGGGATAAACTTCGAACAATATATGAAGGTGATGATAAGGTCAAAAAAGATAAGCTTCAAACCCATAGGAGAAAATTTGAGAGCCTAAAAATGAAGGATGAGGAAGATGTTGCAGCTTATCTTCTGCGGGTGGATGAAGTTGTCAACGCCATAAGAGGGCTTGGAGAAAAGATTGAGGAACTTGTGATCGTCCAGAAGGTCTTAAGATCTTTACCATTAAGATTTGATGCTAAGGTGTCTGCCATCGAAGAAATGAAGGCTCTTGACAAGCTAAGCATGGACGAACTACATGGAATACTGACGGCTTATGAAATGAGGACCGAGTCTAATAAACCAACAAAGAAGGAAGCCACATTCAAAGTCTCAAAGAAAAAGGCAATCAAGGAATCTGAAGTGAATGATGAATCAAACAACGAAGAAGATGAAAAGGAATCTTTATTCATTTGAAAGCTAAAGAAAGGATCTGGGAGATACAAAGATAAGTTACCATTTAAATGCTTTAACTGTGGTAAAATTGGTCATTTTGCAGCTAAATGCCCAGAGAAGGAAGATAGCGAAGATGAAGAAAGCAAGCCCAAGTTCAAAACAGAATTCAGGAAAAGTAGAGTCAAGAAAATATTTGAAAAGCAAAAGGAGAGTCTATATTCAAAAAGAGGTAGCAGCTCATTCGAAGAAAGCGGAATAAGTGATTCAGACAGTGATGATGAAGAAACATTGTTTATGGCTATAGAAGAAGGTTCATCAACCAACAAAGTTGATTTGAAAGGCATCGAGGACATAGAAGAAGAAGGTGAGGTAAACCTCGAAGAAGAACTCATTTGTGTGTTGGGTGAAATAAAAGCACTCAAAAAGAGGAATCGGAAGCAAAGACTTTAGCTCCAGAAATATGAAGAACAAAATCAATCTTTTGAAGCTAAGTTAGCCCAGAGTCTTGAAGAATCAAAGAATGTAATCATTGACCTAAAGACCCAGATTGAAGAAGCAAAGAGAATTGAGGAAGGGTTGAGAAGTCAGCTCAAGGAGAAACAAGAAGAATGTGAAAATCGTGAGTCAGAGATTGTTGCGATGAGAAAAGACTTAGAAAAGGTAAATACCAAACTAACGAACAACTTGAAATTTGAAAAGAGTACTAAGGTTCTAGATGAGATTCTAGAAAGTCAAAGATCACCATCCAATAAATCAGGACTCGGATATGAAGAAAAACAAGAGAAAGCTTCAAAATCCATTGAACTTCCAGAGAAGAAAGGTTTAGAAAAGGCAAAAAGTTATGCAGAAATTCTAAATATGCCTATGAAGAATAAAAGCAGAAAAGAAGAGGAAACTACGAAGACCAGTTCCATCCACAAGGAAGGTGTTAAAGAGAACAACACCAAAAGACCATTTATTCCACGACATAGGAATATGAACAGGTTCGAAAGTTCCTTTCATGGTTATTGTTTTTATTGCAATATATATGGGCATAAAAAGATAGAGTGTAGAAAGCGAATGAGAGATAATGAAGCCAGGAACAAACCAAAATCTGCTCATAGAGTATTGAATATAAACAATAATTTGTTTGCTCCACTATCCTATTAGAACAAGGAAGCCATTATCTGCTACATGTGCAATAATTATGGACATATAACATGCTTTTGTAGAAGTGTGTTTGACTCGAGACAAGATCAAAAGACAAATCCTTTAGATACAAAGAAAAGGGAGGCTACAAAATCCTTGACAAGGAAGCAGGAGGAAGATGGGCTAGACAAAGAAAAATCCATGCTCGTTCAAACAACTTTTCATGCTCGAGATGAAGGACAACAGTGGTACATTGATAGCGGATGTTCAAGACATATGACTGGTGATAAAAGTAAGTTTCTCTCCTTAAAGAAAGTAAATGAAGGTACAATAAAATTTGGTGATAATGCTACAGTGAAAATCGTTGGCAAAGGTACGCTGAGTTTGGATAATGGAAAAATAAAAACAAAGAATGTTTTGTATGTTGAAGGATTAAAACATAACCTCTTGAGTGTGAGTCAAATGTGTGATCAGGGACACACTCTTAAGTTCTATGCCGAAGGATGTGAAATAAGGAAAGTAGATACAAGAGAACTAATTGTAGATTACCACTGAACTGCAAATAATTTATATATGCTCGGAGAAATAAAAGAAGAAAAATGTTGCCTAAGTCAAGTTGAGGAAAGTTGGCTATGGCATAGAAGGATGGGACATATAAATTTTGATAATCTTGTGAAGATAAGCAATAAGCAAGCCATACGGGACATGCCTAAAATAAAAAAGCCTTCGAGTACTCTATACAAGCAGTTCCAACTTGGGAAGCAGACTAGAACAAGATTTAAAATAAAGGAGTATTCATCTACCAAACCATTGGAGCTAATTCACATGGATTTGTGTGGACCTACCAGAACGAAAAGTATTCAAGGTGAGAGTTATTTTATGTTACTCATTGATGACTACACTAGAATGACATGGGTAGCATTTTTTAAAGAAAAATCTGAAGCATTTGGAAAGTTCAAAGCTTTCAAGGCGTTAATAGAAAATGAACAAGGATGAAGATAAAATGTCTAAGGTCAGATCGTGGAGGTGAATTCATGTCAAATGAATTTATTGAATATTGTGAAGACCATGGAATTAAAAGACAATACTCAGCTGCAAGAACTCCACAACAAAATGGAGTGGTAGAACGGAAGAACAAAACCGTTCAAGAGATGGCCCAAACAATGCTAAATGAATCTAAGCTATCAGATAGATTCTGGAAAGAAGCGGTAAGTACTGCCGTTTATATTTTGGATAGAGTGCAAATTAGAGTTAACTATGACAAAACTCCATATGAATTATGGAAAGGAAAACCAGCCTCGGTCAAATATTTTAAGGTATTTGGGAGCAGATGTTTCATTAAAAGAACCGAAGAGGACTTAGGCAAATTTGATTCAAGATCGGATGAAGGGATTTTTCTTGGGTACTCCACTAAAAGTAAAGCCTTCAGATGTTATAACAAGAGGTTGCGGACTATCATAGAAAGTGCAAGTGTCAGAGTGGATGAGGGTCTGGATCTAAAGACAAAAGAAAATTCAGAAGAGTCTTTAGAAATACCAAGTCTTGTGAAAGAAGAACAAGAGGAAGAAGAAGATATTGAAGAGTGGAGTAAATTAGAAAGGCAGGATACCAAGACGCCATCTTGCTTCGTTCAGAAAAATCATGATGAAAGTCAGATTATTGGAGAACTTGATACCGGAGTTCAAACCAGAAGAAGAATTACAAATGCTTCTAAGCAAGGGTATTTTTCTTTGCTATTTAAGGTAGAACCTAAGAAATTTTTAGAAGCAAGACATGATAAACATTGGTTGAAGGTGATGGAAGAAGAATTAGATCAAATTGAGAAAAATGAAACTTGGGAACTGGTTCCCAGACCAAAGAGTCAAAATGTGATCGGCACTAAGTGGGTATTTCGGAACAAACTAAATGAAGATGGTCAAGTCACTCGAAATAAGGCAAGATTGGTATGCAAAGGGTATGCTCAAGTGGAAGGTGTTGATTTTGAAGAGACTTTTGCTTCGGTTGCCAGACTAGAAGCAATCAGAATGTTCCTTGCTTTCGCAGTGTTTACAAATTTCAAATTCTACCAAATGGATTTCAAATCAGCCTTTTTAAATGGGAATTTAGAAGAGGAGGTTTACATAGAACAACCTGAAGGGTTCCTATTATCAGAAAATGAAGATTATGTGTGTAGGTTGAAAACGACATTGTATGGATTAAAATAAGCCCCCAGAGCATGGTACTCAAGGCTTGATCAACATCTACAGGACTAAGGATTCAAGAGAGGACATGCTGACAGTAATCTTTACGTCAAAACTAAAGATGAACACTAGTTAATTGTGGTTGTATATGTGGATGACATAATCTTTGGAGGAGACAATGAAGAACTGTCTAGAAAATTTGCAGAAGACATGCAAAAGGAATTTGAAATGTCTATGTTGGGTGAGTTATCCTTTTTCCTTGGATTGCAAATTTCTCAATCTAATAAAGGAATATTTATATCCCAAACCAAGTATGTGAAGGAAATGTTGAAAAAGTTTGGTATGGAGGAGTATGCACCTGTTAGCACATTGATGATCACCGGAACCAAGTTAAGCAAAGATGACAAATCTCCAGATGTTGGTCAATCTCTCTATAGATCAATGATTGGGAGTTTATTATATGTGATAGCATCCAGACTAGATATCATGCAAGCAATGGGTATGGTGGCACGTTTTCAAGCAGGGCCAAAAGAAACACATGTGCAAGTTGTAAAACGCATATTCAGATATCTAAAGGGAACTATGGAAAATGGGTTGTGGTATCCAAAAGGAAAAGATTTCACATTGACAGCTTATACAGATTCAGATTGGGCAGGATGTGTAGATGACATAAAAAGTACAAGCGAAGGAGCATTTTTTCTTGGAAACAGCCTGGTATCTTGGCTAAACAAGAAGCAAAATTTTGTATCCCTATCCATAGCAGAAGCAGAGTATATAGCAGTGGTACTATGTTGCACGCAAATTTTATGGATGAAGCAGACCTTGAAGGATATCAAAATAGAGTATGATCATCCCATCTCCATATTATGTGATAATACTAGTGCAATAAGTATTTCAAAGAATCCAGTTATGCATTCCAGAACAAAGCACATTCCCATAAGATATCACTTCTTAAGAGAGTAGGTGGTAGAGAAATAGGTAAAGTTGGAGTATGTCACTACATCCGAACAGATATCAGATATTTTCACTAAGCCACTTCCAAAGGAGACATTTGAATATCTACAACATAAGCTGGGAGTAATTTATTTTACATCTTTACATTGAAGAGTCAAGGGTAGCACTGGTTAAGGGGGAGCTAAAACTTTGCAAATTTTTCAGCTCCTAGGATAACCCTTTGCCATTGATGTCAAAGGGGGAGAATGGTAGTAAGGGGGAGCTATGACAAGAGGAAGCTGCAGAAGAGGAGATTATTTAATATCTCCAAAACATCATGAAGAACATTTCCTAAGGTCCAATTCTGAATATTATTATTGTTAAGGGCATTAACAATAATAAGGGAATCCCCCTCAATCTGCAGATTCTTGATCCCTTTGTCCTTAACAAGGCTAACAACCCATAGTAAAGCTCTAGCCTCTGCCATCTTATTGGTTTGTCTACCCAGGGGCCAACATAGGAAAACAACCAATCCCCATCGTTGCTTCTAATGATCCCAGCCCTTAGAGGAACCAAGTTTCCCTTTTGAAGCACCGTCAAAATTTAATTTGAAGACATGACTCTCCGGTCTGATCCACCTAGTTTGAATTCTAGGATTTTTGATCTCCACGGGATTGAGAGCGAGACTTTTAAGAACTTCTTATTCCTTTCTAGGACAAGGATTTTTCTCCTTGCCTTTGAACAATTTGATATTTTCTTTAATGGCAGTAATCACTTTGTTCCTAACCTTCTTGAGGTTACCTTTCTGATATCTGAAAATACAGTCATTCCCCTTCCACATGCCCCAAAATAAATGGGGGAGGTCAATCTTCTAGGCCATCACTAGAATAGGTAACTTGAAAGGAATCTCCCACTGTAAGTGAAAATCCTTAATGGAATTAGACATAGTCCATTGAAACTTGAACAAATCTTGAATAATCATGAAAACTATCTGGGTAAAAGGGCAGTGGAGAAGAAGATGATTGACACTTTCCTCCTCCCTTCTGCATAAAGAACATCTATTGGGGATAGTTAGACCATGCTTCCTAAGATTGTCCACCATGAGGATCTTATTTTGGGCTGCTAGCCAATAGAAAATATTCACCTTTGGGGTGAGATCTTTCACCCAAAGTCTGCCCCAGTAATCTTTTTGAATGGAATCCTTAAAGTTCAAACCATAGGCTGATTTGACTGAGGAATCCCCAGATTCTTCCTCTTTCCATTTAATGGAATCTTCCTAATTTTGAAATTTGGGTATGTAGAAATTCCTTAATTTGATGTTGAGCTCCATGAAGGAGTGAAAGTCCCCATTGAAATTAGGAGGATGGTTTATAGTCTCCCAACTGAGAGTTTTACCAAATATCCAAGAATCCCAAATCTAAATTTTGCCTCTATCTTCATAATTTTGCGCTACCATTTTCCAAGACTCCATACTTGCAAGAGGCTTATCTTCTATCTAGCAATTGTTCTAGAACCTGATTCTTTTACCTTTATCAATATCCCATTCAGAACCCTTATTCAAAATAGCCTTGGAAGCCAAAAAGGAGTTCCAAAAAAGAGACCCTCTAGGAAGGTCGTTTTGGTTGAAGAAGGAATCCATTCTGCCAACGTTCTGCAGATATTTATTCTTGATGATGTCCACCAAGAGACCTTCTTCCCTTAAAACCCTCTAACTAGCTTTGGCAATCAAGGCTTCATTCACGATTTTAATATTTTTCAATCCTAATCATCCTCACATTTTGGATTTTGTGACTTTTTCCCAAACCACTAGAGGAAACTTAAATTTTTCCTTAGCTCCCGCCCAGAGGAATCATTTCTGAATTTTTTCCAGGGAGACAATGATTTTGGAAGGAAGTCTAAAAAGGGACATAACATAAATAGGAATCCCTTGAAGGGAACTTTGAAGCAATTGAATTTCACCTTCCTGAGAAAGAAGGATACCTTTCCAAGTAGAAAGCTTTATTTTCACTCTCTCCAGAAGATTATTCCTAATAGAAGGGTCTGACCTTTTGTGAACAAGGGGCATACCCAGGTAGGAATATGGTAAGGTCTTGATATGACACCCCAAGATACGAGCTAGTCTAACTTGGAATTGCTCCTCCACATTTATAAAGAAAAAAACACTTTTATGGAAATTAACCAATTATCTCGAGACCATTTCATAGTCTTTTAGACCCATCTTGGAATTAGAGGCTACCTGAATAAATGATTTAACCAATAGAAAGTTATCATCGACAAATTGGTTAAGACATAGTAGGAAGACCATTTGTGATTTTAATACCCTGAATAAGGTTGAGAGACATACTTTGGTTAAAAATCCTACTTAAAGATTCAACAACAATAATGTAGAGGAAAGGAGAGAGAGGGTCCCCTTGTCTCAAACCTCGAGCCACTTGGTAAAAACCTTTAGGTTTTCTGTTCACCAAAACCGAAAAGATAGCTGTGGAGATGCAAGACATGATCATATTTACAAAAGAAACATTGAAGCCTACTTTGATCAAAATAGCCCGAAGGAAGGACCACGATATCCTATCATAGGCTTTTTACATATCCAACTTGACAAGCATAACAGATCTACTAAAGTTTTCAATTGAATGGATAGCTTCTTGGATAACTATATTATTGTCCAAGATTTGCCTTCCTGGGACGAAAGCTCCTTGATTGGGCGAGATGAAGTTGGCTAACACATTTCTAATCCTTCTTGATATGATTTTAGTAATCAGTTTGTAATTGGTGTTGCACAAACTTATCGGCCTGAAGTCCTTAATATCTTTGGCTCCAACAAATTTGGGAATGAGAACCGAGAAGGTATTGTTCATCTGTTTTAGTAACTTCCCATTGTTGAAAAAATCTTGAACCATCTCAATAACCTCCTGCTTAATCACTTCCCAGAATATTTGAAAGAAGAAAGCAGGGAAACTGTCTGGTCCAGGAAATTTGTCTGGTTCCATATCAAAAATTGCAAATCTAATTTCCTCCTAAGTGGGCCTCTTTAAGAGATATTTGTTTTCTTGAGGAGATATGACATTCTGGAATTGATCAAGCAATTTATTTTGAACATTCACATATGGAACTGGTCCCGCATGGAATAGCTCCTTGAAATAATTTATGATTGTTTAACTGATTTCATCAACCTCCACAATAAGCTCCCCATCATCTCTCCTGATTTCACTTATCTTCAAAAGATTGGTCTTGGAAGTAGCAGTGAAGTGAAAGAATTTCGTGTTCCTATTTCCTTCCTTCAACCATTTCACCCTTGACTTTTGTCTCCAGTAAACTTCTTCCTTGGCCAAAATATCACGATATTCAATCAATAATTTCTATTCCTGATATTTGAGAACTGGATTCAGACCATCCCCCTCCATAAGTTCCTCAATAGTTCGTAAGTCTTCAGCAATCCTGATTTTCTCTTGGAAAATATTCCCGAAGATTTCCTTGTTCCATCTTTTAAGGTTACTTTTAATATTCTTCAACTTGAAACTCAATATATAGCTAGCAACTCCATGGGCTTGAATACCCCACCATTCTTGAATTTTATTGAAAATGTTCGGGTGTTAGATATGTTTATCGATGTTTTTGGGGAGGACTCACCTTCATACATGTCTGGAACATCTCCCATCAAGAGCTCAAAAGCATTTGAGGTTATAATAACATTATTTTGTCTTTGTCCATAGGAACTTTGTCCCACCAAAGATACCTCCTCTAGAGAGGGACCAAGAGCCACTTTTAAAGCAAATTTTCCTTCAGATTCAAAAAATATTCTCCAACTTTGTTTTGGGAACCACCTCCTCCATAATAAGAGCCTCGTTGTCTTGATATTCTTTGAAGTTTGATCCATTGACCCGGTTTTCCCCCTTAGGCGAAAATGTGGGGATGTTTTCTTTTGGCCCTTCTTGATTTTGAGCCTTGTTAGTGTTCACCACGTTGCCATTTTTCCCAACTTGCCTCCATTCTTGATTCTCCTTATAATTTGTCTGTGGTGTAGGTTTGGGTCCTGACTCGTTCCTTTTTTTGATAGGGGTCACCTTTTGAAATCATGACCAACCAACTTGCATTTACTGCAAACGAAAGGAGATGGTTCATATTCAAATCTTTTCACCCAGTCCCCCGATGTGGTCATCAATTTGATGTTTCCTTCCAGGCTAGCATCCTGACACATATTCACACAGAATCTTGCATGGGTCAACATTGTCTTGGCCTTAGTAACCGTATCGATCACTATAGGAGAGCCCAAACTCTTAGCAATCCCAATAAGAACCACAGGTTCCCAAAACTCAAGAGGCAGCGCAGGAAGATTCACCCAAATCAGAAACTCTGAAATAATCTTTTCAAAGGGATTAAACGCCGGTTCCCATTTTTGAACCACCACATGAGATTTACCAGTAAACCATAGTCCCTCAGCCATAATTTTAGCCACCTCTTCTTTACTGGTCAGAGTGGCTAGGAAATAACCATTAGCATAAGCCATAACCTCTATGGATCCATTCAAAGCCCATCTTCTCTTGGCCCAACCTCTAAAATAGTCGATGTTGGGCTTAATTCCCGGACATTTCGCAAATAGAGCTCCTTCCATGGTCGATTTGTCCCTATCCAAGAGAATCTATGGGATTTTAAGAGATAGATTACCTTTCTCTTTAGAAGGCTCCAACCCATCCATGATCTTTTTGTCTAGTCTTTTACCAACCAAACGTTCAGCCCACGTGGTCTCCACCGCATGCCCGTCCTTTTCGTCCTTACCCAATGCAATCACGTGCTTCTACTCCAAATCCAATGCCTTCTTCCGCTCTGCCTGTTTTGTAGAAAGTTCCCGTTCATTTCCCTTGTTGAAACACTTCCCGCCTGCGCTCTCGCTTTGTATCTCATATTCATCAATAATTTGGTTGTATTTTCTTTATATTTTCTAACAATGGGAAATAAGAAAATCTTTCTAAGAAAAAAATTGTCCCAAATTTTGAGTTGTGAGGAAGTTGTTTTTCCAAGGGAAGGTTGATTATATAGGTGTTAGGAAGGTGTGAAAGGGAGAGAAGAATAGGATTTGAGGGGGATATAGATGGTGAGTGATTTCTTGTATGAATGATTGAAAAAAAAGACCCTATGACAGATTTATACATGTTCATGAAGAATATATGAGGTTCTCAACCATTACTGTCAGTTCCTTTGTATGAAGGGTATCATAAATATGGTATACTCTTATGTTTTTTTGTGGGAAAAGGACCACATTTGATGTTGTAGTAAGTGGAATGATGAGATCTAACTGTAGGTGACTATGTAAGTAAAATCCCTCTTTTCTAGACTGGTGGCCAACAAAGATCTGTGTTAGGTTCAACAATTTGTGTGGGAAAGACTGACTGTTTGTGGTTTTTTTAAATGAGGTCGTTGGCTTTCCATTTAGGATATGACAAATACCCAAATGACACATTGAAAGGATGTAGTAGATGGGAACACTACCCACTAGGATACTATATTTTTTTACGTGGGTGATTTTAAGTGATCAGGTTGTGGCTTTCATAGAGGATTTTTGACTTGATTGTGCCCTCATAGAGTTCTTCATGGCCTTGTAAGGACGAGGATTCTGTGTTGTGAAATGGGCTAATAGGATTGTGGAATTTGGGTCTTGTTTTATCTCAACATTTATCAGAGCACCTCAGGAGAAGAAATAAGGCCATAAACTTGAACCCATCCCTGTTATATAGATGAGACTGGATGGAATGGCTTTTCAGGTGGAAGTTTCATTGTCATAAAGATACGACTTCAATCTACAATATAATGAAAAATGGCAGAAATGGCGTCTATTAATAAAAAATGGCAAAAAAAAAATTAGCCTTGCTTAGGATGAACAATACTAATATGAGATGAAATAGACAAATATCATTAACGAAATAGTACCCAAAACAAACGTGGTTCCGATAGCGGGAGAGCTTTTGCGAACTTGGAGCCAAGCTTCTGTGTTTTGGGGAGCTTCTGTGAGATTGTGCAAATGCAATGGTGGAGACGGGGACAATGGACGAGGACTAAAATGACGGGATGTGGAGTTGGTGTCCTAGGTTGGCAAGCCATCTGGCCACGTCCAACATGCGAGCTCATGCCAAACCTCATCACTTTCCCGGTGACGATTTCTGGTGGCAACTAATTGGTTTAGGTAGTTTTGTGCTACATGGGTTGGCGATGGTTTCACATGTGGGGCTAGGATGTATGGTGTATATATGGGCTATCGCATTGGGGTCACGCGATCCTGTCTCTAGGATAGCCTTAGGTCATTGGACAATGGGCTTGGTGTGGTTGAGCGATGTGCAATAGTGCAAGTTGATAAAGACATAAACAATACAATATATAGTTATTGCTTGGCAAATGACAACACATCTTAACATTTATGTAACTATTTTCACGTCTAGAGGAATGAAATTCCATGCACAAGAGCATGTGTAGGTTTTTTGGGCTCAAAAGGGAGCTTATACTTGAAGTTTTCAAAACTTAAAAACTTTGTGAAATGAATTGAAGCAGTGGTGAGAGTTTGAGATGACTCGATGAGTTGAGCCATTGAATTTTTTTTTGATGTATACATATCGATATTTGAAGAAAGAGCTCAAGCAGAATGTGCTGAGACATTGGCACTAGTAGTCCCAACTCCTGTCTGACAAAAGTTTTGTACATATTTCTATGGGAGCCATAAATGAGCTTAGATGATGTGTCAAAGAAGGTTGATTTTGGTGATTTTTTGGGGGAAATTTGGGGGCACTGGAAGAGGAGGATGCTACAAAGTTTGTTAAATGTTTCCTTGAATTTCCAATGGATTTTCTTAAGCATGGTTTGCAGCCTTTTCAGCAAACCCATTTTGGCAAAATATGGAAACCATGTCATTCCATGAAATAACGTCTAGTTGAGGCATTTATTTGAACAGTAACACTTGTCAAGAACATTTTTTGCATATTCTACAATAACCACATTCCACGAGATCGCATTTCCTAGAGGCATTTCGTCAAACAATACAAGTTCCTTATGTACACATCCTCACCAAGCATACATGTGTATCAAGGTACTTGCAAGCTGTAGCTTTAACATCCATCATGGAGGAGTTGTTTTGGAAGTTGTCTCTTGTACAAGCATCTATATTGTTAAATGCAATAGAGGATATTGAGGTGTTAAACCATCCATATACTTTTAAAAAGATTCACTTATTTGGTATAAAATGCACAAATATTTGTTTGATTTTTATTTTGTAAGTTAATGTGATGTCATGTCGACATTACAAAATTGATATGCCCAACTCAAACAATGGAACAATTACAATAAACTAAATAAAATAGCAATTAACATGTTTCTTGAAATATTTAAATTAATGAAGGTCTTGATTTAATGAGAGCTCTCATATAAACATTTGATATAGCTTGTGACCAAAGTGGTTGAAGTTTAGATCTGCATTAAGCTCTAGGATATTTCCAGATATATATAATAACTAAAGTCTTTATCTATGACTATAAAAGATATTGTACAACACACGAAGGTATGTAATATTGGTCCAATGTGAATAGGGTAGACCAAGTTCCGCTAAATAGAGGAAGTTATTTAATCTTTTTAAATTTAGTCACTTGTGGATGTGGAAGATTTAGAATGAGAATTTTTGAACATTAATTTTGATAATTCTATTATAGATCTACATAACTACTGTGTTGGATTAGTTAAATGTTTCTTAGTGATATTATTAATAAGTAGATTTGTTATCGGCTATGGTGTTAGTGTTTTTGTGTTGGTTGATTATTAGTTTAGGTCTTTTTTTGGTGCATACTATTATATTTGAAGAGATTGCTTACTACCAAATTTAAATATGGAGATAGAGTCAAATCATTCAAGTAATGTACATATGGTGGTGGAACCAAGTTGCGTCGATAATGAAACCAATATGTGAGCACAAGTTGATGAAGAGACCCAAAACCATAGAATAAAAATGACATCTGAACAGCCACCTAATTACTCTTTCAATCGATAGTTTTAACAAAACATATAGTGAGACTAGATGTTTTGAAGTTACTTACTCTTATTTTTAATAGGGATTACATGATGATTGTAGCCTTTTAGAACATGGGCATAAACATTACAAAAGGAACGAATCTTGAAATTCACCTTCCGCCTTTAAGACCTAACCACACCAAAACCATTCCAAAATAGTCGAAGCCGAGAGCTGTCCTGATCATGTTGAACTTAAAAGCGTTCCATGGAGGATTTCTGAATGTCATCTCGGGAAAGAATCCTCGATACAGCACTGCCTTTCCATGACTGAATGTGTCGAATGAATACTTTCCATGATACTTCCCGAACCCGCTTTCTCCAACCCCGCCGAATGGCAGACCATCAAGAGCAAACTGCCATATTTGTAATCTCAGATTTCATAGCAAAAGAGTTTCTTAATTCATTTCATTTATGATTTCACTTACCTGAACACCAGTATCGTTGACAGTCAAGCTCCCTGAAGATGTCTCATTCTTAACTCTTTCTCTCAGCATTTTGCTGTTGCTGAAAAGATAAATCACCAGTGGCTTTGGCCTTGAATTGATGAATTCTATGGAGTCTTCAATCCTTTTCAACTGTCAAATCATTTAATTCCAGTCAATATCATTCCCTCCTCACAAACAAACACCGCCATTAAGAAAGGTGAAAAATGCTTACTGTTATCACAGAAAGCAATGGTCCAAAAATTTCCTCATTCATTAGCTCCGACGTCAATGGCGGATTCAGCAGAATTGTTGGCTGGATATACCTGAAAGCCCCTCATTTTTCAGAAATTAAGTGACAATGTAACGATTATTTAGTGATCAACCCAAAAAAATGCAACTCACAGTCTCTTCTCATCATGTCTGCCTCCGTAGGCTATAGTATTTGCAATCGACGGGTTTTGCAGGTACTTTGCCAGCCTCGAAAAATGGTTCTGGTTTACAATTCTTGAGAGATCGGCACTTTTGCTCGGATCCTCTCCATAAAATTTTGTGATTGTCTTCTTCAATGAATTAATCTGGTATTTCAGACAAGACAGAAAATGTAATCAGGAATTTCATTTTCATGCGAACCAAGGCGAAGTTTGAGCAAGAAAGGTTGTAAACCCCACCAGAGAAGAAGCATAATCCTCTTCAACAAGAATGTAGTCAGGGGAAACGCATGCTTGCCCGTTGCATAATCCCCATTTCCCAAACGCTATTCGCCTCGATGTCACCTGCATCACTTCACATTGGCTTTACACACAACTTGCACCAAATATAATTTACAAGTACTGGATTTCGACAGTAATTACCACCAAATCTCTATTGTTGCGCATGGAATCCACAATTGTGGGGCATTTGCCGCCCAATTCCAGAGTGACTGGCGTCAAATGTTTTGCTGCGGCGGTCATGACAATCCGCCCAATGCGTGCGCTTCCTGCTCAAAAAACGCCAGAATAAATACATGGAGCGACAGAGAGAAACAGAGAGAGAATTGTCCAGGCAGAAACTCACCAGTGAAAAATATTTTGTCCCACTTGTGGCGGAGCAATGTGGAGCTCTGATGGGGTCCTCCTTGGACCACTCTAACCGCAGTATTATCCAGGTATCTGGGAATGAGGAGTGCAAGGAGATCTGATGTCGCAGCAGCCATTTCCGAGGGTTTCAAAACCACAACATTCCCAGCTGCGATGGCCCCAATCATCGGCTCTATTGCCAAATCTGCACAAACAAACACCAATTTTAATGCACAGTACACGCATCTGTGTCCACTCACCACAACGGCTGTCAAACAACACTTACCAAATGGAAAATTCCAGGCAGAGAAAATTAAAACCGCCCCCAGAGGCTCTGGCATCACTGCGCCTGAACCCCGGAATGCTACAAGCGGTAAACAAACCTGCATCATCACATCAATAAGGTCCCATAAGCATGTCTTTTTATCCTCTAAAATTTTCAAATTTCTGTCACAAGTCTTGCCTCTGTGGGAGCCATCCATTTATGCAGGCATTTCAGAGCAAGCCTAGCTGCGTTTAGCGCAAGAGCTACCTGCAACAATTTCAGAAAGTATTAATTTCCGAGTAATGTGAACAAGTGAAAATAAAAGTAGAAGTAGAAGTAGAACCTCATCTCTGTAGGCCTCGGCTCGACTCTTGCCCAGATCTGTATAAAGTGCATGCAAAATCTCGTCTTCATTCTCAACAATTAAGTTGAGTATAGAGTGAAGTTGCTTCTTCCTCCAATGGACGGACTGGGTATAGCCTTGTTTAAATTTTATTTTCATTTCTTCGGCGATCTTTTCCAAATCCATGGCTGAATGTCTGGCCCGATCCTAATCCCTGTACCTAGGTACCTTACTCAACTGAATTCCAAAGCGAAAGAGTTTATCATGAGCGATGGCGGTGCTCATAAATAAGTTTGGTGGAAGGCATGGGTCATCCACCTACCTTCCTTTCTGTGACTGAGATCTGGTTATTGACAACACCACCTGCACTAAGTTTTAACAAAATATGAATTCAGAACACCTTGACTTACAAGGGTCCACAAAATCAACTGTTTATCATGAGGGATTGAGCATATTTGTTTATTTTTTATAAATGTGTGAATTAATCTCCCACTTATTGTATGTACACTCCCAATTATTGAGTGATTAATGTGTATTTTGTAACAGTCCAACACTGTATTGTTTTTTGTTTTTTATTTTTAAAAAGTTAAAAAATAATAATCAACAAATAGAATATAAAAATTAATTTATATACATATAAATTGGTTTTAAATGTTTGAAATCTTATTACCATTTTCATTTGGGGAATGATATATGTAACTTGTCAATATCAATCCATTTAATGTTCTACAATTGAAGAGGTGTCTCCTTAACATGGATTAATTATTGTGCAATAACTTCTCCTCACTTTGTTCATAAAAATACATCATGGATGTAATTTATTGAGAACATTTAGTGTCAACTTTTTGTACCAATTAAATGTCATGGCTTATGTGATAGATAAGCAACCAACCGCACTAGTAAATGTAAGAGTTAATTTTTATACAAAATTAAATTCCATCTCCCCACCTAGCCACTCACTAATCGCTTTCAAAATGCCATTGCTTTTTATTGTAGTGTTTGGTCACTTTCATGAATTAATTTTTTCTTTTCATATAGAAACTAGCAATCGTATACAGGCAATGTGACGAAGTTGCTGATAGGGATAACGACGAGTGTAGCAAGACGAGGCATATGGCGCACACAATGGGAGTGTACTAGGAAGGGATACACCTACTGAAGCTAAATGTGATTGCCATCCCAGTGGAAAGCCCCCAACAACTCAAATCCCTCCTACGCCATCTATGAACCTCTTATTTCTTCCATTAAGTCTCATATAGACTAGTTGTCATTTTTATGAACGGATTGAAGGGGAAAGGGGATGCAGACTATGAGAAGGATGCATGAATTTGATGACGTTAAGAGAAACAATTCATATCCTTCTTCATCATTTCTTGCTTGACATGATTATGGGTGTTTCCATTGCCGATGAACATGTTAGTCATTTCACAGTTGTGTATGGAAAACTATACTTTCAAAATGGTCATAGTGGATGATTGTGTGAAGAATTGGTGGGGCCTAGGAGAACCAATTTCATGTGGATAGCACGGATATAGAGACGGTCAACCCAGATGAAAGCCCCCAATAGCTCAAATCCTTTCTCAATCGTTTACGATTGATGCAGGAGCATCACAAAAGAATTAGGTAATTGCATATATTTTGGGAAAATTTGGCTAAGGTGCCATGCATAAGAATTGAAATAGATCAGCTAAGTAGAGGGGGGTTCAGAAGAATAGTGTGCAAAATTTTTGGAGGGAATGCATGGAAATCTGATAAATTACAAAGTGGTAGGTATATGAAGGATGTTAGCTTAGTTGTGATGTGGAGTTCTAGATGGACTTCTCTCAACTACCAAGTTAGAAGTAGTTGGTTGCCATTAATGCATAGGAGTTCAAATTTGGGTTTGAGCTAGATTAGGAGAGGATTTTAGAAGGAATTTCAAAATCCTTATGGGAGGGAAAGATTGCTTATAAATACCTTCATGAAACCTTGTTTTAGAAGGCTAGAGGTTGTAGGCGCTAGGAAGAAAATGTTTTGGAGTCATCGCCCTTATAACTCTATAGATTGTAAATCCCATAAAGGATTGATTATTGTAGATGTCGTATGGCTTTCTAAGAATATGATTAAGTTATGAAGTGAAATTTCTGTTGTTTTTACTTTGCAAACGTCCTAGGGTCGTCTCGATCTGACCGGTTCAACGTCAAGTGGTATCAGAGTGTGGATGCATACCTTGGAGTTAGGTTGGGAGGTGAAGGACTAGTAGAACATCGACCAAGAGGTAACTAGTCAAGAAGGAGAGATGATGTCATTGAGAACAACTTCCAATGTGGCCATAACCAATGTAATCAATGCATCTAATGCAACAATCATGGGAGCACTAGAGTAAGTGATGAAAAAGCTAAGGGGTGTGAGAATAAGACTAAAAGATGTTGAGGAGGATATGCGAAGAGGATTCATGGCACCAGATGCACAAAGTGATGATGAAGGTGAAGTAGTACAGAGGGATGCACACAATGCAAAAGTTGCTAAGGACGTGCAAGAAAATATTGAAGCCATAGGCGCGGGAGAAACAAGATTGCTACAAGTAATTTCCCAAATAGGTTGTGGACCAAGAATGAATGTCCCGTTATTTTTTGGACCTAGAAGAATTTATAGTCTGGTTAACAAATATCGAGGAATTTTGAGTTTGAAGAAAGCGTCGACCCGCAGCACATTAGAGTAGCGTAAACCAAGTTGAAGGAACATGTGGCATTGTGGTTGAAGGATGTACAAAATGAGACATGAAGAAGAGGAAAGGATAAGATAGTGTGTTGGGATCGCAGGATCGTGAAAATAAGGAGTAAGTTTTTACCATATGATTTTGTTCAAGAAGTTGTAAAATTTGAGACAAAAGGAGATGTCGGCTAAGGACTACACGGAAGAGTTCCACCAAATAATGATAAGATTTGGACACGTGGAAGTTGACTAGGAGAAGGTCACGCGATATATAAATGGCTTGAGATTTGGAATTTAGGAAGAACTCATCATGTTGTGCATTCAAACAATGGAAGAATCTTATGAACTAGCCTTGAAGGTCGAAGAGAAATTAGAGTGCAAAAGTTAGAGTGCAGCCAGAAGACGAACCTATAAAGTACGTGGTAGAGGAGAAATCATACAAGGATATAATAGACTGCAAGAAGATGAGTGCAGTAGTACACAAACACTATCCCAGAATATTGCACAAAGTAATGAAGCATTGTACTCTTCAAGAGGACACAAGAGATTTAGTCGAGGATGGGGAAAATGATTTTTTGGAGCATGTTTTAAGTGTGGAACCGTAGGGCACCGTGCATTCAAATGTCCAAATGCATAAAGTGAAGTCATGAGTAGGTGCATAGAAGTTGGCACACATGTGCTCATGGAGATGTAGAATAAGTGGGATTAGTAGAACATTCTGAGATACCAGAGCACATAGAATCCACGACGATAAGGAAGGTATTGTTGAAGAAATCACTTAAAGAAGACGAACCTATGAAAAGGAAGAACTTGTTCAGGACCATTTACAAGTCAATGGGAAAATGTTGTAAATTGATTGTCAATAGTGGGAGCATAGATAATCTTGTTTCCTACGAAATGGTGGAGAAGTTAGGGATGAAAAATATTGTGCATCCCAACCCCTACAAGGTATCATGGTTACAAAAAGGGCACCACGTCCAAGTAAATGAGAAAATCCTTGTGAAGTTCCAAACTATAAATTCTTGCGATAAAGTGTTGTGTGATGTGATACCAATGGATGTTTTTCATCTACTTTTGGAAAGGCCTGGAAGTATGACAGGAAGGTTGTTCATAATGGGCATGTGAATATTATTCACATCGAAAAGGATGGGCACAAGCTAACTTGTCACCATTAAAGGATGAGGAGAATGGGGAAGTACACTGGAGTTTGCACAAGGGTTTTTCTTATATTAAGAAAATAATCTTATGGTAAGTTGAGGAAGAGAATACATGTTACACAATGGTACCAAAGGAAGTGTGTAGATATTCCACAAAAAGGGAAGAGGTTCCTACAGAAGTACACAAGGTATTGGAAGAGTTCTTACAAATTGTGACGGAATAATTTCTCTATGGATTACCACCAGTGCGTAGTATTAGTCATTAGATATACTTGATACCAGGAGCTATTTTTCCAAACAGGGCAACGTATAGAATGACCCCATAAGAGAATGAAGAAGTGCATAGACAAGTGCAAGAATTGTGTGATAAAGGACTAGTGTGTGAAAGTTTGAGTCCCTATCCATTACCCATAGTGCTAGCACCAAAGAAAGGAACAAAATGGCACATGTGTATTGATTCTCAAGCCATCAATATTACCATTAAGTATAGGTTTATATTACCCTGGATGGAAGATTTGATGGATTGCCTCAGTGGTGTGTAATTTTTTCCCAAGATTGATCTGAAGAGTGGTTATCACCAGATCCGTATTAGGGAAGGATATGAGTGGAAGATTGCATTCAAAATCAAGGAAGGACTATATGAGTGGTTAATTATGCCATTTGGGTTAACCAATGCCCCAAGTACCTTCATGAGACTGCTAAACTAGGCATTGAAGCTATTTTGGGAAAAAATGTGATACCGTATCTGGATGAAATATTGGTGTTTAGCAAGACAAAGAAAGAGCACATTGAACGCCTACATTAAGTAATGTAGTGTTTGTTAGAAGAAGAATTGAAGGTGAATATAAAGAACTATAGCTTTATGTGTGAAGAGTTAGTATATTTGGGTTTCATAATATCCTAGGAAGGATTGCGAATGGACCCAGAAAACGTGTGTGTAATTATAGAGTGGCCCTCACCGAGAAGTGTGATCGAGGCACACATATTTCATGGTTTAACAAGCTTCTATAGGAAGTTCATCAGGAACTTTAGTGGGATATGCGCAACTATCATGGAGACGATGAAAGTATTGTGGTGTGGAGCTTGTTTTTTGGTCTTCTGGAATCAACATTGAAGTGTTGGAGTTCGAATGGTTAAGTTTGGAGACTTTAAGAGCATTATGCACTCATCTGTTGTTTTCATGCTACGAAATTGTTGCGTATTTGTTGTTAACTAGTACTTAATCTACTATCGTCACAGTGACGTATTTTCATCCGTGAGAATTTGAAAGGTCACAACTTTTTTCAAACGAATTTTTATAGGGTCGGTTATAGAATTTCCCAGAAGGATTGTAATATTATAAATAGAGGTATTATGGGAATCCTAATGTATCTGAAGTGATCAAAGAGATCTGGAGTCTTAGAAGATCTTGAGTAATCAAAAAGATCTAGGAGTCTTAGATGTGGTTTAACATCTTTGGGAATTTTGTTGTGAGTTCATGAGTGATTGCTCTGTAATTGTAACTGAGAGAAGAATGTGATAGTAAAATCTGAGCAAGTTCTTGGTGGACATAGCCTACATTGGGTGAACCATGTTAAATTTTGTCTTGTCTTATTTTGTGCATTGTATATTTATGTTGTTATATTTTTGCAAGTACAGATCTGTTAAATAGTTCCCTACTGCTATGATTTGAATAATTGTTTTCGCATATTTATTCACTAATTCCTAACAACTGGTATCAGAGATTTGGTGGTTTTATCTGAAGTGGTGAATCACAAGGAAAGTTTAGCTTGAGTGGGAGAAATGACAGATGAGGGCAGATCGAGGGTTGAGAAGTTCAATGGGCATAAATTTGGTTTGTGGAAGGTGTAGATGGAAGATTACTTATATCAGAAGGACCTCCATGTTCCTTTGGCTGGAAAAACAAAGAAATCTACAGCCATGTTGGATGAGGATTGGGAGTTGCTGGATATAAAGGCACTCAGGGAAATTCAATTATGTCTTTCATCTTTGGTTGCTTTCAACATATCACAGGAGAAGATCATGGAAGGTCTCATGAATACATTGGGGAAGTTATATGAAAAAATATCTGCCTCTAATAAAATATTTTTGATGAAAAATTTATTTAATATGAAGATGTCTGAGAATGGTATTTTTTCTGATCATTTGAATGAATTTAATACGGTTGTGAGTATGTTAAAATCGGTGAAAGTTGACTTTGATGATGAGGTCAGGGTGTTGTTGATTTTTTGCTCCTTTCCAAATAGCTGGGACAACTTGGTTATGGTCTCTAACAATTCAAAGTTGAAGTTTGAAGATGTGATAGATGTGATCCTGAGTGAGGAAATGTGAAGGAAGATCTTTGGGGATTCTTCTACTTCTGGAAACACTATGATGGTGGAGAACAGAGGGAGATAAAAGAATAGAGGGAAAGGTAACCGTGGGAAGTCGAATGATCGCGGAAGGTCAAAGTCCAAGAGCGAGTTGGAATGTTGGCACTGTGGGAAGGTTGGTCATGCTAAGAAAGATTGCTAGGCTCTTTGGGATAAGAAGAATAAGGAGGAAACTAAGGAGGTAAATGTGGTAGTAGGTGATGTTTTTCAGGATGCCTTAATTATTTCTTTAGATAATATTGTTGAGTCTTGGGTGTTAGATTCAGGGGCTTCTTTCCATGCCACTCCACATAGACATTCCTTTACTAAGTTTGTTCAAGGTGATTTTGGACATATATATCTTGGTGATGATGAACCATGCATCATAGTAGGGAAAGGTTGTGTTCAGGTGAAAATGCAGAATGAGAACACATGGCTACTTAAGGACTTCAGGCATGTGCCTAAGTTGAGACAAAACTTGATATTAGCGGATCAACTGGGTAGTGATGGCTGTACGGTCAGTTTTACAGTGGATTCTTGGAAGGTTACCAAGGGAGCTCTTGTGGTTGCAAGAGGTAAGAAAATTGGTGCTTTGTATTTAACCAGTGGTGCTAATTATTGTAATTTAGTTGTTGTAGATGGATATGCAACTTTGTGGCACCAAAGACTCGGTCATATGAGTCAAAAGGGCATGCAGATTATAAAGGACAAGTTACTTGGATTAAAGGAGTTAGATTTGGAATTCTGTGAGGACTGTGTTTATGGGAAACAAAAGCGGGTGAGATTCCTCAAGATTGGACCTACTAGGAAGAGGGTAAGTTGGAGTTGGTGCATACAGATGTATAGAGGCCAACTAAGGTAAACTCTATTGGTGGTTCATGTTATTATGTCACTTTCATTGATGATACAACTAGAAAATTTTGGGTATATGGCATTAGAAAGAAATATGATGTGTTTGAAAATTTCAAAAGATGGAAATCCTTGGTTGAGAATGAAATAGGTCTCAAGATGAAATGTCTCAGGTCGGATAATGGAGGGGAGTATTGCAGCAATGAATTTCTTGATTACTGTTTGATAAATGGGATCCGCAGACAAAGGATGGTTCCAAACACTCCACAAGAAAATGGAGTTCCAGAAAGAACGAACATGACAATCATAGAGTGTGCTAGGTGCATGAGGTTACATGTGGGGCTGCCACTCATGTTTTGGGCAGAAGCGGTGAGCACAACTATTTATCTGATTAACAGAGGAATCTTTATGGCCTTGGATGGAGGTATACCTGAGGAGGCTTGGTCTTGTAAGAAAATTGATTACTCATTTCTTAGAGTATTTGGATGTGAGGTATTTTTTCACATTGATAAATATGATAGGACCAAGTTAGAGGCTAAGTATGAGAAATGCACCTTTGTTAGATATGGTGAGGATGAATTTGGTTTCCGTGTTTGGAGTCTTAAGGACAAGAAAATATTTTGGTCTAGAGATATTGTCTTTAATGAAAAAGTCATGTATAAAGATCAATTACAGGAACAAAAAGAGGAATCAAAGAAAGAATACACAGTGTTAAATGACATTTCGGATGGCAAGGTGTCCAAGGGGCCAGTTCAGGTGTAACATACTTCGTTACAACCAGTTCAGGAACCTACCCATTAGGAAACCCAAACTCCTGAGGTGAGAAGATATTCTAGTGTAAGAAGGGAACTTGAATGTTTTACTCCATCTTTGAATTCTTTATTTCTCACTGATAATGGAGAGCCAAAGTACTTTGAGGAAGTAGTGCATGTGGATTCCAGGAAGAAGTAAGAGCAGGCCATGGATGAAGAACATATATCTCTTATGGAGAACTGGACTTGGGACCTAGTGGAGCTACTCGAGGGAAAGAGCGAGTTGTAGAACAAGTGGGTGTACAAAATCAAAGAGGAAGATGGAGGCATTAAAAGGTACAAGGTTTGGTTGGTCGTCTAGGGATTTGTACAAAAGAAAGGTATAAACTTTGATGAATTTTTTTCTCCTGTTGTTAAAATGACTTCTATTAGGACTATTCTTGGTTTGATAGCAGTAGAAGACTTGCACTTAGAAAAATTTGATGTAAAGACTCCATTCCTTCATGGTGAGTTGGAGGAGGAATTGTATATGCAACAACCACATGGTTATGAGGTCAAAGGGAAGGAGAAGTTAGTTTGCAAACTGAAGAAGAGCTTTATGGCCTGAAATAAGCTCCACGATAGTGGTACAAGAAGTTTGACAACTTTATGCAGGAGTAGGGTTACTCCAGGTGTCACTCAGACCATTGCGTGTACATCAAGAAGTTTCTTGATGGTAGTTATATTATTATTTGCGTTTATGTGGATGATATACTTATTGCAGGGAAGAACATGCAAGAAATAAATGTACTTAAGAAGCAGCTAGGTGACTTCTTTGTTATGAAGGATTTGGGGGTAGCAAAGCAAATCCTTGGTATGAGAATAACTCGGAATAAGAAGGAGAGGAAGATGGTATTATCTCAAGAAGAGTGCATGAAAAAGGTCTTGGAGAGGTTTAGTATGCAGGATGATAAACTGGTTGGTACTCCTTTGGTAGGTCACTTTAAATTATCAAAGGAGCAGAGTCCCAAGACTAAAGATGATAAAATCTAGATGTCTAGGGTACTGTACTCATCGACGGTTGGTAACTTGATGTATGATATGGTATGCACTAGGCCTGATATTGCCCATGCAGTGGGAGTAGTAAGTAGGTTTATGAGTGATCTAGGTAGAGAGCACTGACAGGTAGTAAAGTGGATCCTTTGGTATTTGAGAGGGACCATGGGAACAAGATTGTGTTTCGGTGGATTGGACTCTACATTGCGTGGCTATATAGATTCATACATGGAAAGAGATTTAGATAGTAGGAGGAACATGATAGGTTATGTATTTACAGTTGGTGATACAAAGGTGAGATGGATTTCACAGTTACAAAAGGTTGTGGCTTTGTTAACCACAGAGGCTGAGTATGTTGCTGCCATAGAGGAAAATAAGGAGATGATTTGGATATAACAATTGCTTGATGAGTTGGGGCATAAGCAGGAAATTGGGAGACTACATAATGATAGTCAGAGAAATATTCATTTGGTGAAGAACACCGCTTTCCAATCTAGGATGAAGCACATTCAGCTGAGATATCATTTCATCAGGGAAACTTTGGAAGAAGATAAGTTGAAGTTAAAAAAGATTCATACCTGTCAGAATCCTACAGATATGATGACTAGGGCGGTCATAAGGGAGAAGTTGAAGTGGTGTTCAAATTTTGTTGGCCTTCATGCATGATAATGAAGGGTTGAGAACTTTGCTTAGTGGGAATAATCTCTAAGTGGGAGATTGTTGGGGTATGGAGCCTATTTTTTGGTCTTCTGGAATCAACATTGAAGTGTTGGAGTTTGAACGGTTAAGTTTGGAGACTTCAAGAGTATTTTACAGTCGTTTGTTGTTTTCGTGCTTTGAAACTGCTGCGTATTTGCTATAACTGGTGGTTAATTGGCTGTTGTCACAGTGACGGATTTTTATCTGTGAGAAGTTGAAAGGGCACGAATTTTTCAAGTCACAAATTTTTCTAGGGTCAGTTATAGAATTTACTAGAAGGATTGTAATCTTATAAATAAAGGTATTAGGGGAATCCTAATGTATCTAAAGTGATCAAAGAGATCTGGAGTCTGAGAAGACCTTGAGTGATCAAAAATATGTAGGAGTCTTAGATGTGGTTTAACATCTTTGGGAATTTTATTGTGAGTTCATGAGTGATTGTTGTGAAATTGTAACTAAGAGAAGACCGTGATGATAAAATTTGAGTAATTTCTTGGTGGACGTAGCCCACATTGGGTGAACCACGTTAAATATTGTCTTGTCTTCTTTTGTGCATTGTATATTTATGTTGTTATATTTTTGCAAGTATATATTTGCTAAATAGTTTCCTACTGTTGTGATTTGAGGAATTGTTTCTACATAGTAATTCACTAATTCATAGCAAAAAGGAGAACACAAGGAGTATGTGTCGATGAGAGAAACATAATACAACTTTCAGGAATTGAAGTAGAAGATTATAGCACAACTAGTGTAAGCATTGCCAAGTTTTGAGAGGATATTTCAGGTGGATTATGATGTGAGTGAAACAACTATTGACACAATACTAAAACAAGAAGGGAGACCCATATCCTACTTAAATGAGAAACTAAATAATGCCAAAAGGAGATAATCAATCTATGATTATGAGTTCTACGAGATAATACATGCATTGAATAAATGAAGGCATTATTTGTTGCTAAACGAGGTTTTCTTGTACGTTGATCATCAAGTGTTATAATTTGTCAATAGCCAAGCAAAATTAAATCAAAGGCATATGAATTGAGTAGAGTTCCTACAAAGTTAATTATTTTATATTGAATCACCACAGTTAAAAATATAACAAGGTCGTGAATGCATTGAGTAAAAGAGTATTGGTGTTGAGAGAAATGCAATATTAAGTCATGGGATTTGAGACCATGAAGGAGTTATATGCACAAGACAAGGATTTCAAAGAATCATGGGAGGTATTCCAAGAACCAATGCACGTGGATAGGATGACTTGGTTAGACTAGCTTATTAAGGAAGGAATGTTATTTTGACGAGCAAATTTATGTATACCACAAGGATCAATACATGAGAATCTGATAAGATAATTTAGCATAGTGGAGGATTAGGAGGTCACTTTAGGAATGAAAATACTTTGGCGTAATTGAAGGAGTGATATTTTTTTCCGAATATTAGCACGGATGTGCACAAGTATGTACATAGATGTTGGGTTTGTTAGTTGGCCAAAGGGAATAAATAAAACACGGGGTTGTATCAACCTTCACCTATACCAAGAAGGCCATGGGAAGACATTATTATGGATTTTGTCCTAGGATTACTAAGAAAAAAAAGAGGGAATGACTTCATATTTTTGGCAATCGATAGATTTTCAAATATGGCTCAATTGCATGCAAGAAGACAAGTGATGCGACAAATATCACACATCTAAATTTCAAGGAAGTAGTGCGGTTATAGGTTACCAATGAGCATAGTGTTAGATAGGGATATAAAGTTCCTAGGAAATTTTTGGAGGACTTTGTGAAAGAATTTGGTAACAAGGTTAACTTATAGTTCAACATACCATCCATAGATTAATGGACAGATAAAATTGGTGAATAGAAGCTTAGACAATTTGTTGCACAACTTTATGGGAGATAAGCTAGGCTAATGGGATATGATATTGAGACAAGGAAAATTTTCCTACAATAATTCAGTTAATAGGAGTATAGAGAGGACCCCATTTCAAATTGTTTATGGGAAAAGTCCAAGGGGAGTCACAGAGCTACACAATATAATGAATAATTGAAACACAAAGGTAAGGAGTATGTAGAATATATGTAAAAACTATATGAGGAAGTGCGCAAGAGATTGGAAGGAGTAATCAAGGTTACAAAGAGCACATGGATAAAGGAAACATAGACAAGGAATTTGAGGAAAGAGATCAAGTAATGACACATTTGCGGAAGGAGGGGTTTCCTAAGGGGACCTATAATAAGTTGAAGTTGAAGAAAATTGGGCCATGTAAGATAGTGCAAAAGATTGGGCCAAATGTGTATGAGTTAGAGTTTCCCCAGACATCTCTCTAATCTTCAATGTTTCAGATTTATATGAGTTCCATGAAGGGGACACTAGTGTACACATATCTGAAGGACAATGTGCAAAGGAGATAAATGAAGATGCGTTAGAAGATAAAGAAACTTTAGACTGGAGGAGGCGTCTACCATAGAAAATGACTGAAGAAATTGAGGCCTTATTAGACCTAATGGTAATACGAGAGATGTGCGGAAAGGAATACAAGGAATGTCTAGTAAAATGGAAGGAGCACACAGAAGAGGATGCAACATGGATAAGTGTGAAGGAGCTTGGTCATCTAGGCCATACTCTAGAGCTCGACTTGTGAGATGAAGCTCACTTTTGTTTATCCAGGGTATTTAATGCAAGAGTTGTAGACACCTATTTTTTTACCCTATATTATTTATCCATACTCCTCATATTCATGTCCAAATTATTAAAATAGCTTATTATTCCTAAAACCATGTCCTCACACTCATAAATCTTATCTTATCTCTTAGTAAATACTTATTTACTCACCTAAACCACCCTAACCACCTAAAACTCACTTATCCCATTTTAACTCTAACCATCTAGCCTCCTAACATACTCAACATCTTCCTAACCATATTCACTTATCCCCATACCCAAAATAATTCTTTTGGAAGTTGTTAAAACAGATTTCAAGTGGTTTTCCCCACTTTTTCTGGGTTGATAGTGATTCTAACTAATTGTCGACGATTATATAAGCAACATCAAACCTCTATGGAAAACATCCTCAAACATTTATAGTGAAGATCTGACTCATTGGCAACCTAGACAACATCACTATAGACACCATGACATTACCTACATCCATGTCACATCATCAGAAGCTTCAAAAATCATGTAAGATTCCCATAACCCCATTTCTTAGCATCCCTCATCAAAAGTAAGATTTTTTCATCTGTTTTCATATTCAATTTGTTAACGCATTATTCATATTCATCTTGAAGCTCAAATCTATTCACAAATTATGTATTTTGCACCTTATTTGCATATTATTTGAAAATCAATTATTTCCATTGTAATTGTCAGTGATTACCTCAAATCGCCAATGATCCCTGTATTTTAATCACTTTAATCACATTTCTCATATTTACAATCAATATATCTATCTATTTTCTATCTAATTTACTTATTTTCAAGTTGTTTCTCTCTATAGATGATTGTACCAGGTTAGGCACATCCGATTATAAGCATATACGACCTTATGATTGTTTCACAACCACTAGTTTAAGAACAATTCGTCATTACACACAAACTCAGCCTCTGTGTAATTTCCTTGACACTAAACATTGAAGATATCAAAGATCAACTTGAAGTCATACATGAAGAACATTACACTGTTGAATAAGCTTGGTTTGATTACTTCTGGGATTTCTAGCTTGTTGTAACCCTCGCTTAAGCCACCTATCACGTAGACCATGATCTCTGTATCCCTCTGGATTTCTAATCATCATTTTATTATTTATTATCTTGCTATAATTACCACTTGATGGTAAAAATTGATTTGACACCCTTCAAAGAAGCTCTTTGGTTCCTGGGATCGGTATTTTCTGAGCAAATCGTCATATCCTTATTTAATGTCTATCTTGTTTAGTTATCTTTCTGTGTGCAAGTTTCTCTCACCCACTGGAAATAGGAGTCACATATCCATTTTACATATCCACACCTCGACATTGCATTTTCAATGAATGTATTGCTAAACCCTACTGTATTATGAGTTTTTTTTGTGTTTTGTTACATAATTAATGAACCAAAATCCACCACAAATATTTTGGCGTGCCTGGTGGGACACTTTGTCCCTTTTTTACCAAATTCGATATCTTCTTGTTTTCTTTCTTATCTAATCATCTAACTTTTTAGCTTGAAGTGATTTGCCATCGCTTCTTTAAAAACACATAAATAATAAGAAAAATAAAAAAGGAATAGCAAACACGTTAACTTTTCTTTTCTTTCATTCTCTTTCAGCATCGCATATTTGTTTGATATGCCTTCATCGAAATTAATCTTTCCTTTTGGGTCTTTAAAAAAACCTTCATTTTACTTGATCACATAATTTAATTAGGGGTTAAATGATTACATTAACAACATTCCCCTCAAACACAACCAAATCACGTAACAAATCAAACTTGCATCTAAACAATCCCTACTAGGTATACCTACTTGGATTTCATCACCAACGGGGAATTCGACTCGGTGTTTTGGCTGAGTAAAAATAGCTAGTTGGTGGTATATCGGCTAAGAACCTGACACCTTTATCACTATGGGACTATGAAGTGAGGGGTTAGGTCCCAATACCGCACCTTGTACTGAAACCAACACAAACTTTGGCCTCATGTACCTTTGGGTATATCGAGGACTCCAACTTTAACTCACCTGAAACTAACCTTAGCTAGCCTTTTTCCTAGTTCCCTTTCAACCATTTTTCCTAGTTAATCAAGATAATCCAAAACTTCATTGTGTGTGTGGTTATTTAAAAAAAATAATTAGCTTTCATTTCTTTATTGCTTGTTTATTTGGTTTATGATTCTAACTAGACAACAATCTTGCCTTTAAAACATTACAAATATGATAGACCTATTGTAGCTCAAAATTTCACCCATCCCAGATGTTGATGAACTTAGGCTTTGAGGCAACATGGGACTTTCTCCAAGTTTTGGGACCTTGTGCGCTTGAGACAGACCTTTGAAGAAGGCCAGTTACTCTACCTATCTCTACTACTAAAACTAATCCTAATGGTGGAAATGAAGCTATCAAATCCTAAACTAACATTCCAAGGGACCAAGGCTAGAAGGAGATGCATAAGGGAAATCCTAGGCTAAAAGGGGCGGTGATAACACCAAAAAAAGGGAGATCACTCTCCACGAGGGGAAGGAAAGAGAGAAAATGTGGGAGAGAGGTGGATAAATGCACCACAGATGAGAACCATGCAGACTCATCTTTCCCATGCATTGGAAACACATGAGAATGGAGCCTATAAGCATGAACTACGCATAACATGCTTGAAATGTGAACAGAGAGGCAAGACACAATATAAATGAGAAAAGGGTAGAAAGAAGTTCCACAAAACCTAATTTTATTGGTTGAAAGATGCACAATTATTTACATTCATGACAAAAGGTGAGAATACATTATAGAGACCAAATTCAAGGTCTAAAACTCATGGTAAGTCGATCACCATTTTGGCATGGTGTCTTTACAACAAAGAGGGATCCATTTTAATGAGCAGAGCTTTACAATTTATAGCAGAAGAAGGAGAGAAGAAGCAACGAAAGAAGAGGGAAACTTGGATTTAAACTTCCAACCACCAAAAACAAGAAATGGATTCCTACAATGCTATCAGATGTGCCTCCCCATATCTATTTGACTTGTTGAAGAAGGAAAGAGGCAAGATCTAAAGAAAATCTGGTGGTTGAGTCAATTAGATGTCTGAATTGATGATCTTAGTGACATTTCCCTATTTTCCTCCTACCAAATCCTTCCAAAATCTGATTTTGAAAATTCCAACATGTAGCCCACTTCAAGAGCTTTCCTAAAAGCCTAGGCACGTGTGTGTTAGAGCCCTGTAGAAAAATTTATTGTGATCTGAAGGTCTGTTGTAAAAAGTGAACTCACAAGACGTGTGGCATGCTATGATTGGCTGAAGGATCAGAAAACTATTCATTTGTTTTGCCATTTTTGCCATATGTCACACACTAGTTTGTTGCAAGGATCTGACACCCAATTGGCACGCTTTGATATGTTGCATGTGGCACACTTAAGTCTAACAGGTGATGATGTGGAACATGTGATTGGTGTAGAAGAGAACAAGGGTGCATGCCTGTAGAAGGATATAAGTATGAAAGTGGGGCGTGGGAACTCAAATGAGAAGCATGAAACAACAAGAAAGAAAGGGCGCACAGAGAAAGCCAAGAAGGAAGCACATAGCGCATAAAAGTGAAGATGAGATACTCCAGGGAAGAATGTCGACAAGGAAGATGAGCAAGCATGAAGAATTGTGTGGAGCTCAAGAGGAAGGGCATGTGCATAGGAGGCATGCCAGAGGACTTATCCAATTTTGAGGGAAAGTAAGGGGTACGTGTAGAGGATGCACGAACTATGGGAAGGAAGGTGAAAGCATAGAAGGGGTGCATGCAAAGAGATGATGGAAGGAGAGAGGAGCGGAGAAGGAAAAATGCAAGCATGTGAAAGTAGCATAGGGATAAGGCACATATAAGGAGGTAGGAAGGGTGCGTGAAATAACTTCAACCAAATAATCTATGCCGAGGGAACTACTAGAGTGCACAAAACCTATGAAATTGAACTTCAGAGTCAGAATGAAAATGTAAGTTGTCAAAAAAACTAGGGGAGTTATTTTGGACAACAAGAACCACTTCAAAAATCCTTGGAATCAATCCAGTCTCGCATTTAAAACATCATAAACATGACATACCCACTTCACCAATCCTTAGAATCAATCCAGTATCATATTCAAAACATCCCAAGTATGAAAGTTCCATTACAACCATTGTTAGAAAAAAATAAGGAACCTTCACATTCTCCCAGTACTCAATCTATGACATCAAAAGCTCCTTCTCTTGACCCTCTGCAATTCTTCTAGAGTGGTGACCCAGTCTTTGTATAACTCTTAGAATTGAATCTAATTTCCCTTTGTAGCTACCTTGCTACCAAAGGTATTTATATCAGTTATTCCCCTATCCAAAATATTTTCCATCTTCTGTAGTCGACACTTGCGACTATTCCAAACTATATGACCCTGACTATCAACCCATTATTAAGAAAATCTCTCCTTACCCCTCTACTAGTGATACATGGATGTCAGCACCAGCTTCATATCCTCATGTTTATAGTTTTGAACTTAATGCCATATCATCACAAAACACGACTAGCTAATAAGCACCTACATCATCAGATTCCTCATCTAGCCCACAAGATGCACAAACTCATACTACTACCTCCCCACTCATATACAGTCACACAACCTCTTCCGCTCCCCCTCCTCATGTAAGCTTATTGAGTGTCCCTCTATCCACAAATCCTTTGATCATGTCTCATCCCATTTCATCACAATAACCTACGTCTTCAATTCAAAATCTATTCCTATCTATCCCTACATCTATACCCCATATTAATAAGAGTGGCATTGCTAGTACTCTTCCCTTTTCACAACAAGCATCCACTGCGCCTATCTCACAATATGGTTACATCTATTCTAAATATATCCCACAACCATTATAACCTCCTGTCAACACTTCTATTCCTCATGTCTATCAATACATCAAATCCTTTTCACAACCATTAATCTCTGAGTACACTTATAATATCTTAGCAAGTATTCCTCCTCAAAATAATCCATCACCACATCATTTTTATCAACAATCAAACCCTCATGCTTATAATTAAGCCACTCCTTCCTATTTGAATGTCCAATAGTCTCAGAATGATCCCATGCAAGCACTGTTAAGTAGAATAGATAACCTTGAAGATGCCACTATGGGACCTAAGAACAACCTTTCATACACACAAATATGAAATGAACCTATCAACCCATATGTGCCTTTCAAGGCCTACCCTCCACACTAGGAACTCCAAAAAATTCATCAAGTTTTTTAATTAAGGAGGACTCATAAAATTATATTAGGGCCTTCCTTCATACGTGTTGTCTTATCGCTCATGATGAGGATCTCATGTTGAGGACATTCCCCATTTCCTTAGTTAGGCTTGCCCTTGACTGGTACAATAGTATCCCGCAACATTCTCTTATCTCATTTGCACAACTCATATAGTTGTTATTAGAACACTTTTCCATCAACATCGCTCGCAAAATATCCATCACTGATCTCTATACCATCAAACAATTTGAGGATGAGTTTTTTCTTGATTTCCTCTCCAGATGGCGAGGGATTTTCAACCAACTATCCTTCTCTCTTCCATAATCTAACTCATCGAGTTATTTTCCTGATCCTATATGAAGCACATATAATCAACCCTCCAAGTTAAATCCTTTCAAAAATTTGATGAGGCCTTTACCATGGCTTGGAAACTAGAACTCCATGTCCTCAATGATGGTAAATTTAAAATCTTAAATAAGAAACCAAAAATTGAGTCCTCCCTATAAAATTTCTTGTAACAACAAAAAATATAAAGGGTCAACAAATGCGGTTGTTTTGAAATCTATGTCTAAAGGTCGTTTAGACTCCAAATGGTCCTAACCTCAATGTAAATACACACCATTTGGGGAGTATTATAGCACTGTCTTTGACCAAATTTTAGCTATTTGTATGATGAAGCTCCCTCCCATATGACTTATTGACGAATCATCCAAGCCTTCATGGTATAGGGACAATGGATATTGTAAATACCATTACGTCGGATGACATGACATTGAAAAGTGTCGTTCATTTAGAAACTTCCTCCAAGACCTTATTGACCGAGGTGAATTACAACTTGATAATCCAAAAGGACCTCCTAATCAAGGCTTGGATGTATTTAAACAATATTTTTCGAATCAATCTCCATATAGTAGTTAGCCTCATCCCAACACAATAGGATCTCATCACATCATCAACAATGTCAATGATTTCACACCTGCACTTATAGTACCCAATTTTTCCACAGATGAGAAACCAACCAAACAATACCACTCCTCGGATCTCCTCGCTATCAATATTTTGAGCCCATACACATCAAAACATATCATATCTCGTGCCTCCAAATCATAAAAAAATATCCAATATTATTCACCTTTGTCATCACCTCAGTCAACCACAACAAGATACTATACTAAAATCCTCGAGAAGCTTATGTGATCATCCATCATAACACTACCACCTACTAAGCCTTATGATTATCGAGGGTAGAAGCCCTCTTGGTATAACTATGAGGCATTCTTTTTTTATCGTCAGATGCTAGGATAATTCATCAAGGACTCTAAATACCTCAACGCCATAATTTGAAGTCTCACTAATAAATAACTTATCCCCGAATATAAAAACCATCCACCCTATGGTCTCGATATAATCAAATCTAGACATCAAATCCCTAAACATACCAGTTCTAAATCCTCACTCAACACCACATCTAATAAAAGAAAGGCTTCCTCCAGGAAATCCCCACTCCTCCAGATAGATGCCATCCATATAAATGCAAGAGCACATGCAAAAGATTCCAAAACGCCAAACCGAAATGGGAACAAAGTCTCTATCACTGTTGTTCCCTCTGAATCACCTAACCCATCATTTTCTAAAGCCATGGTTTCCATCCTTGCGGCACCTCAAACCCAATTTACAATATCCATATAAAACACTTTCATCAAACGGATACATCAGGATCCCGTTAAGATGCCTCTTTATGAGCTCATCTAAAATCCTTTGCAACACCAATAAGTAATGATTGAAATTATTTGATCCATTTCAGTACCATCTAATGAACCCCAACTATTTTCCAACCTCATTGGCACCCTTAAAATGTTTGTCATTATCACATTTGAGGACTCTGAAATTTCTTCCTTACTGACTGAAGACCATGATCTTCCTCTTTTTTTCACCGCCCAAATCAATGACACCCTCATTAAAATAGTTATGATCGATAACGATGCTAGCATCAACATAATATCATCTCATGCCTTTACATATCTTCAGTTACCCAATAACATAGTCACTCAATTTCCTACCATGGTACCTTCCTTTAATTACACCTTCGCCCCCACATTGGGTATAATCATTTTACCTATAAAAATAGGCGTTAAAATCCTTCACGAGATTTTCTATCTTGTGGAAGGATATTTATAGTATAACATGCTATTAGTTCATCCTTGGATATGTGCTATGTGTTACATCCCATCAACACTAGACATAGATGTCTAAAATATGAACATGAGGGTAAAATATTCACGGTCCCCATTGACTGTAATCTATTCAAATGCTCTCACATGACCTATAAACCTAATGACATACTACTCCCATTACAAGACTCTACGTCTTCATATCAAACATCAACAAGCTCTTCCATTCCCTCATCCAAACTACTAGATGATCAATCCTTTAAAGATGTCATGCAATGTCTCTCGCTGGGGAGTATCTCCTTCTAGATTTTAACGCAGTCCCTACACCTAAAATGTATGGGAGACTTGATAAACAATCGCTCTACAAACCTAATGTAGGAAACAATATTTCCTTCAACCCCCCTTTCCTCTAAACACAGTTAGTGTATGAAGGCATCGACCTCCCTTCATCTTATCTCTACGATCAACCACATGCAAAACCATTTTCCTTAGAATTTTCGTCATTGAATAAGTGATGTAGAGCCTATATCAAGTTTCAAACACTCAATAAACATTTAGCAAGAAACAACTTCAATTCTGCCTCCAAATCATTCAAATGGATTCAATTTATTTTCTTAACCCTATAAAACTTGATCCTTGACTCAAAACTCACCTCGTCATTAAGTAACCATGCTTAGTCACCTCTAGTGAGGGCTATGATATCATCACAATGATCATGTTCAAGCATTCATACCATTTTGATACTACTCCACACACATTCTTATTAAACTAAGGCTCTAGCAAGAAACATTTACATCCCCACCTGCTTATCTTATCAACATTGTTCATCCATCATGCATTGTGCTCTTTCTCAAGGCCTCCTTCATAATCTCAATGCTACCCTCAAACTCATAATTTCTTCTAGTAATTTGTGTTAGCTCCCACTGTACTATTTGGATTTACAAGCTCCGTGAATTCAAGATTGCATCCTCAACTCAAAGCTAATTTTGGGCTTATGACCTCACCATACTTCAATAAACAGTCCCTCATGTTATTATACCTCTAGTCAACCTATGTTTACCATCAAATTGGTCAAGGTTAGTCTAAATCCTCAAATTTACTCTCTTTCACTAAGACTGCCCTTTAGTATGCTCAAGAACAATGCCCTTGCTCCATTCATGATTGGAGTGATCTAGAAGTCCTTCATAAAAATTGAAAGCAACCTAAAACACCCTTTGCCAACTAGATGGAGTGTGTTAAATTTTGGCACCTCACTCCCTTTCTAAGTACCTTTTCCTTGAATATATCTCCTTGAATGGTTTTGTTCTATACTAGTCTTATCTAGGCACTTTTATTCGAGTAATTTTTGGTTTATTCACTTAATCATCTAATTAAGGACACTTTCTAGGACCCATTTGGGCATACTATTGGTAGGTAAAATATCTTGAGGTCTTCTTTCATAAAATTTTGACCTAAGGCTACTGTCTCCAATTTCTATTAGGTCTCCTCTTATTTGAATAAGTCTATGACATAGACTGTCATAAACTGTAGATGTTCGATTTAGATCTAGCCATGAGATCACCAAAATATTATAAAGTAAGGTTTATAGGTCATTTACTCAAAATCTTACCTTTCAACTCCACTGTTAAGGCTTCTAACCACTAAACCCTTACCAAAACCTAGGCGACTTCTCTAAAAACCCAAAAGAAAGAAAAATCACTATAAGTCACAAAAAACTTCGTTTTTCCAAAATTCAAACCTAGACATTGTTTTGACATCCCCTTTGTGATTACCTTACCAGTAATCTACAAGATATTTCCAATCCCCCAAATTAGTTGCCAACTCCACTGTCCTTCTTCCTAATACAAAGTTATCCTTAGTCCTTAAGGGTTTGAAAACTAAATATATCCTCTTAATCATTACAAATCCTTGGAAAGGGTTTATAATGTTCATAAATCTTAATAATCACTCAAACTCTTTGTTGATGAGTCACACATAAAACCCACTACTATACCACTTCATGCAAAAATCTCCAAAAAGGTCTGCTACAATTTTTTCATGATCTTATCCATGACACATTTCTCAATTTCTCAAGCTTTAAAATCACTCATACTAGATAAGTACAGTGAACTGAATCTATAACCAACAAAAATCCACTTTATAACTTGTCATCCCCTATCCATTGATCTAACTAAGTACTAAGATACTCTATTACCAGTTACTATATTCTACCTTAGGAAAAGTATGTTAAAAACAATACAAATTCATAGAAATCAATGTAAATATATGCTCCATGTCTCTTTCCATTCAAAAATTTGAAATAATCACCTGCATGCATCCAATTATCATCCATAAAATGTATAAGAACTATCACAAATCATCATGCAAGACTATCTTCAACTATCACAATGTGTGTATACATCATATAAGTTCTCCTCAATTTCTTGGAGCTTTTCCCACTTTTGATCATTCGAAGGAAGAGGTACAAATTAGTTATTAAATCCTTTAAATTTTCTCTCACTTTTAGTTACCACTAAATGAGACCCTTCACCTTCCTTTTTGGTCACTTGGAAAATCCATTCATGTTTCACCTTGCATGGTAATACATGACTATGAGTCTAAACTATTTACAATCTATTTGACTCCTTTTTAAGACCATTACAAACATGAGAAGTACATTAGCTCCAACACACAACACTAGACCATACCAAACTTATACAATCAAGCCAAAATAGGCCTATAAGACTTTAACTTGCATTTTTGGAGGGAAAGTGAATAATTTAAATTTTGTAAGGCCTAGATACCTACTAACACATCTAAATAACTCACAAAGACTCACTAGACCTACACCACACATTTAAACCAAAATTTGATGACATCTTGCAACATTTACAGAGATGGAGGTAATGCTCCTGCATCATACTCTAGGGGTAATAAATTTTGAGCTCTATCATTTGCTTTTCTTCTTCTTTTTCAATTTCTTTGTGTCTTTATCCTTGTTATGATCTGATCTTCACCTTCAACTTAATCTCTCTGCATTGCTTTCATCATGTGTTTTTCATGGTCCTCATGGTTCTCTTTATCTTCATAAGTGAGGTCCTATTCTTCATAAGCTTCTTCTTCTTCTTCTTCAATCATCACATCATCCTCTTGGTCTTGCTACTGCTCATCTCTGTCTTTTTATTCTTCATCATAAATCTCATCCTCTGCTACTACACTTTTGGTATTTTCCTCTTCCATATTTCCTTTAATTTTTTCTTCCATCTTCTTACTACGAGCTTCTAGTTGTCTCTCTCTGTATCCTTGGACTGGGTTATATATATTTTTCACATGATTCCCCTTTGCATATAGCATGCTCCAAGGCTACTATATCTGCCTGCAACTGAATCAATGTCTCATAAAAAACCCTTTCTCTTCTTAACTTAACCACTTATTGTTATTGACTTATTAACCTCTTGATTTCATCATCAATCTCAAACTTGAATGCCTCTTCTTGGAAACATTCTTGTTCACTCTGCTTACCTAAAAACACACACATGCACACAATGCTAGAATCATAATTTTGAGGCTTGGCTACCCCTCTAGGTCCTTCTTTCCATGACATATCTTCACCTTTTTCTTTCTTGAACTCCGCTTCCTCTATCTCTACACAAGAACTTCTCTCATCAGGTTCATCTTTCTCAAGAGAATATAAAAATTATTCTATCACCTATTCATCCTCACTCTTGTCTTCTATCAGTACCATTTCTTTAACCACCTCTCTTTCTTACTCAGCCATACTCTTTTCCACGTGCTTTTGTCTTATTTCCTCTTGCTTTATCATTGTTCTCAGCTGCATTCTTTGTCTCTTTACAAACAACCTAATTAGACATTTGGATTTATTTCTCAACAATAGTATTGTCTCTTGTCCTTTATCTTCTCTCTCTCTCTCTCTCTCTTTTCAAAAGTACCATCATCTGGTTTACATCTTGATTCAATTCTGTAACCTCATACTAAAACTACAACTCTTTCTCTTTCTCTAACTTCTTCTTCCTTCCCTCTTTTCTTTTCCTCTCTCTCTCTCTCTCTCTCTTCTTTCTCTTTCTTCCTATGGATTATCAATTTTAACATTTCTCTTACCAATTCTTCTCTATCCATCTTGACTACTGGTTATTCTTCATCCCAATCATCTATAAAATATGATATAAAAGGGTTAAAAACACTCAACTCTCTCTCTTTTTCTGCATTGTATCAATCATTTTCTCAACTTCTACACTCCCTTTTCCTTCTCTGATATGAAAATGATGCAAAGCCTATATCATGTTTCAAACACTCAATATAATTTTAACAAGAAAAAAATTGAATTTTGCCTCCAAATCATTCAAATGGATTCAATTTCTTTGCTTATCCCTATAAAATTTGATCCTTGACTCTAAACCCACCTTGTCATTAAGTAACCGTGCTTAGTTACCACTAGTGAAGGATATGATATCATCACAATGATCAGGAATAATAGCATGTTCAAGCATTCATATAATTTTGAGACTACTCCACATTGTTCTTATAGAACTAAGGCTCTAGTAAGAAAAAATTACATCCCCACATGCTTCTCTTATCAACATTGTCCATCCATCATGCATTGTGTTCTTTCTCAAGGATTCCTTCATCATCTCAGTGCTACCCTCAAACCCAAAATTTAATCTAGTATTGTATGCAAAATCCCACTGTACTATTTAGTTTTACAAGCTCTCTGCATTCAAGATTACATCCTCAAATCAAAGCTAATTTTGGGCTTATGAATTCATCGCACTTCAACAAACAGTCCCTCATGTTCTTATACCTCTAGTCATCCTATATTTATAATCAAATTGATAAAGGTTAGTGTACGCCGGAAAAGCGACAGGTGAGCGTGAGAATATACAAGTGACTCTTCCACGTACCCGACCTCTCGAGGTCGTGCCGAGACAGCCGGTAGGGGTAGAATATGCGTTAGATTCAGACAAACTAGTTAGGCAGTCTAATGTCTTTGACACGCACTAATGGAATTTGCTAATCTAAGGCAAAGAAGGCCCTTCTAACTTGGACTGGTGTGATAGATCGATAAGCAAGGATGACTGCTCGAAGGCTCCAATCAATATCGAGCTCTGGTGTGATTCAATCTATGGGTTGCGGAATACGTGGAAAATGACCTGTGATAGTTTCGTGTATGTCTCCTGATAAGGTCATATAGTGGATGGTGAATATAATTGACTTTTATGGACGATTTTCTAGCCTAGTCCAGAATTCTCTAGCTTCGTTAGCCGCTATATTCAGTAAGGACAATTATTCGATGATGATGGGTGGAAATGGAGTGGACTGAAATACTAGTGTGCGTAGGCCAGTGTCTATATCTAATTCCTCTTATGGATTTGTTGGGCTGTGGGATCTGTGGATCACAACCATAGACTCTTGGTTGTTGCGGTCCTGTTATGGTCATATGCATGAGATCAAGTTCTAATCCCTAGTATCCAGTAATCATACACTTTCTCAGCTTCTATGTTTAGAACCAACAGTTGTGCAATCTTCTCAGAATACCTCACAGGCATTCTCGCAACCTGGATTCTTAAGCTGGTATCTATATCTACGAGGGTGTCTCCAGCGTCTGGCTGTGGAACTAAAGGATCACACCCGAATGTTTGTTCTCTTTCAAACCCTTCTATAGTCATGTGGATGATTTTCTAGGGTAATCTATAGTTTGGCTGACTTGACCAAAATGCATGTGCCTGGTCGTCTTCTATGTTTAATCCTCTTAATTGAGAACTGATCAGTTGTAAATCTGTGGTTGTTCGGAATACTTGTATTCTGAGATTTTGGTCTATGTCAACTATTGCTGTGATGAGGTTTGGTTGAGGCACAATTGGCTCAAATATATATTCCCTGGGCTCTTGAGGTCCCGTGATTGTCATACAAAACAGAATTCAAATTTAACTGTAACGAAGCAAATTCTAACTACATGAAATAAATCTAACATATATAACTTTTTATTCTTCTAAGAAATCTTTTAACAATTTTAAGGAAAGAAAACTATTTTAAGCGTATCTAGAAATAATAATTAAATAACAATTTAAAACAGACAAGATAACCGAGTGTAGTTATTTGCCTGTGCGATTTGTAGAATTATTCTAAATAAATAAAATAGCTCGTCTAATCTATCTGCAAGATTCTCGATCCTACCTCAGAAGTGAGGAGTGAATCATAGTTTCTCAGAAACTATCAATCCTCACAGCTTCCCTGGCAATATTGAGAATAGAATTTACTGAAATGAAGTAATTTATCTACTCTATTTGATATGATTCTAACTAGAACTTTGAAAGTTAAACCTGGATTCCGCAGAACAGTGGTGAATCCGATAGTGTGTGTGATCTCGTCCCCTCAGTATGATCTCCTTGTTCTTTCGTGTTCACATGGATCCAGAAAAGTGTGTAATGCTAGTACCGATAGGAGTAGAATTTGGGACAAGGACAGCTCAGAATGCAGACCGAAAATGTGAGTAGGAGAGGGATAGCGCAAGAGTACAGAGCTTGGCTTATGCGATTCCTAGCGGGATTTTACTACGAGTCATGCAACATGAAGCGACTAGAACCTGCAACTATCCTATACAAAGAGCAAAACCTGCAACTTTAATGGCTTCCTAAACTACTCTGTTCTAATGGATTGGATAAAATAAAGACACTGCTTGCACAAGCTGGATATGTGGCTTACCAACAGCTAAATAAAGCTAACCAGGCATATAATGAACTGAACTAAGAACTCTAAGCAACAATGAAAATTAAATCTACAGCAAAGGGGAATTCAGAGGCAAGCTTTAGACTGGATTTGGATGAAATAACAACACTGCCTGCACAAGATGGGTATGTGGCTTACCAACAGCTGAGCAATTTAACAAAAGATGCAAGTGAATTCAAGCTATGGCTTCTAAACAAGCTAACTAGCTAAAACACTAAAATGAGGAAATGAAAGCAAAGCTCAAACTCCAAAATCCAGCCAAAATTCAGACCCTTTAGCTTGTGCACAAACCATGCATTTATAGGAATTCCAACACCCAAAGATCAAAACCAAACTGAACTCCTAAACAATAAACAAAGGAAAAACACTATTCCAGGGGACCAAAAACATAAATGCATGCTCAAGTTGGAAAGGAAAAGCTGGTGAATCGTGATATTTCATGCGAGTCGCGTCAAAGAACATTCTGGAAAACGTGCACAGGACTGCTGCTCTGAGCAGGGCAGCGGTTATAGGACCGCCGCCCTGATCAGGGCGGCAATTTCGTCACTGAAGATAAAAAAGGCCAAGGAAAGAAGAAAAAGGGGGAAAACAAAGGGTGTGGGGGCTAAGTGGGGCATGTGGGATGTTAACGCATACTCCGAGGGCTTTTCCGGATCCCGAACACCTTGCGAGGAGACCTGTATCATCATTAGGGTACTTATTATGCCGTTCCACAGTACAGTACCTTACAATTTTGGGTACATACATATTGCCCCCTCGGAGAAGCATTTTAGCCATGAAGAGGCATAAAATGGTGGGTCCGAGTATGGCAGTCCCGAAATGGGGAGTTATAAGCTATACCTTACTCGTCTGTGTGTTGAAACGACGCCATCCGAAATTCCCGCTATCTGCAAAATGAAAAGAGAACTCAAGTGCAGATAGATACAAAACTTGGAAAATAAACGCTAAATTAATAGGGAATGAGAATGTACCATTCGTGCGGGGATAGGAACTTACCTCCATCAGTGCTCCAAACCGGCGAAAAAGTCTTTTTAAAATGAAATAGGGTGTTATATATATGAAAGTGGGCCCATTTTCCTATTCATTTGCGCACGTTTGATTTGATTGATATTGAGCTCTGAGACCCACGGTGACGGTTTCGTGCGTGAGTAGAGTCAAAACGTTTGCAGCGAGATCGTGATCATGCCTCCACGTGCGGAACACTGCCCTGCTAGATCACAGGTTGGTTTTCTTTAATTTTGCGTTTTCCCCCCTTTAAATTTGAAATGTTAAATTTGTCGTAATGGGGGGGTTATTTTTGAAAATGTTAGGTTCAAAAGGTCCACCTAAGGGGGGCGCCTACTGGGTAGGCTCCATTTTTAGTTTAAATGGTCTTTTTTTACTCATTTTGGGCTTTTTGGGGTTAGCAACCCGCGCGGGTTTTCGGACCACGACCGCCGCCCTGGCCAGGGCGGCGGTTACATGACCGCCGCCCTGTTCAGGGTGGCGGTTACACGACCACTGCCCTTAAGGCGGTGGTTACAAAACCGCCTCCCTGCTCAGGGTGGCGGTTCTGACCAGAATGCAAAAGAACTTGATTTTTGAGATCGCACTTGTATTTTCTTGCATTTCTATACGTTTTTATGACCTTCTTGGTATTGCTCAGATAATAACTTGCTCTGTTTTGTGTGTTTTTGGGTGTATGCAGGTGAGGGAGGAATACATCAGATGGAGCCGAGAGAGAGAGTGTGATTGGCTGTCAGGGGTATTGGATGCCCTCTCACCAGATGAGGAGGACACACTACAGAGGGCCGGTATATTGCGCATATTGCGCGTCCCACATGTCACACCATCTAGTCACATCCTTTGTGACTTATTTTCATATTGGGACGCAGATCGGAACACCTTCCGACTGCCAGGGGTCCGCAGTGAGTGGACTATCACGCTGGAGGATGTCTACCGTATTTTGGGGGTCCCGATCATCAGGAGGAGACTCACATTAGAGATGGCCGCTCACGGGCACAGATTGCACAGTGGGCAGGTTACATGGGAGATGCAGCTATCTCCACGGGGTCGAAGAAGGGAGTGAGAGTTTGATCCATCCCTTCTTTTCCTATTCCCATATTTTGATAGGCCATCACGGGGATCCTTGCCTCGAGATTGATTGGGGACAAGGGAGGGGACACTTTGTTATACTGCTGGGCCCCCATCATTACACAGATAGAGGGGCATGGTTGGATATAGGCCTGGGGTGCAGACATTCTAGGGACCACCTACCATGATTTATACAGGGTGGTCTGTTTGCAGGGACAGTCATTGAGCCACCCGACTCTAGTCATGAGTTGGGTGTATGAGCATTTTATTCCTTATGGCAGAGGCGTAGAGGTGGTAGATCCAGGGGCTGTGAGGGCAGCTAGATGGTCAGATATGTCGGTGCTTAGAGCACCTCACTAGCCAGTTGCCTCCCTTACCACAGCAGATATGGAGGCGACACTGCACTGGCTTATGGCCGGCATATGGGGCAAGGAGACCCTTACATTGATCTCCTACTCCACCATAGGGCAGCTCATCGACCGCATGGGACGGGTAGAGGTACATCCTTTTGGGAGAGTCCCTCAGTAGTTTGGCCTTCCATATGCGGGCATGCTTCCCCCAGTGGCACCAGCTTGCATATCAGTTCGCGAGGCCAGAGGGGGGCCTAAAGGCCGTGGTTGGACAGTGATCACTCCTGGCATTCCCATTACAGCCAGGAGGATAGTTTGGGCCAGAGGGAGAGCCGGTGCACCTCAGGCACCTTTGCTTCAGATTGCTGCGGGTCCTGCTCACAGCAGCAATGACCCTATAGACATTGACTCTGATTCTGAGGAGCTTACAGAGGAAGGGTCGGAGGAGTAGATTGATGATAGCGATCCTGAGTGGCATGACACTCAGGATATTATGTAGGCGGAGAGGGCCGAGGAGAGCGCAGAGAGGGACACTCTAGTCTCAGAGGAGCCACTCTCTCAGGGCCATGGTGGAGAGGACGAGTCAGTTGTGGGGTGACATGTTGCCCCTGCTACAGGAGCAACCTCTCAGTTGGCAGCGGCATCCGCGACGGGTGCTGGCCCCAACGATCCATCTTGGAGGCCCGGTGATCCAAGTAAGTTATCCTTTCTTCCTTTCAATGTTTGTTTAATTTAGGATTTGTTATCTCTCCTTGTGTTTGTATCTTGTATATTTCATCCTCTTGCTTGGTTTCTAATTCATTTTTCTCCTTTGTTTGTAGAGACTGTCGACGAGTGGCGGGATTTGATCTGCAGGGTATGCACTGATTCCCTGATGATACACATGGATAGGACCCGTGCGGAGCTATTTGTAGATGCCGGGGAGCCCTCAGTAGCTGGCATGCATACCGGCGTCTTCGCTCTCGTTTGGTACGTGGCTAGGATGGTGTCGACTCTCCATACAGAGTTGGCAGGCTATATGACGACTGAGCGTCTTATGAGGAGCCATTCTCGTGGTGAGACCGTGGCTGCTCCTCGGGACCCAGAGCCCTCCATTCATTCAGAGCGCCAGCATAGCCGGAGCCCTAGGCGAGGGCGTGCACCTTCGGAGGGGTCGCGTAGGGGTTGAGAGACCACTTGGCTCCTATGTATTTTGTATTATAGATTTTTTTGTATATCACGGGCTCTTTGAGCGTTTTGACCATGCCTAGTGCATGATGGCATTGTATATAAACATTGATTATTTATATATATGCATTTGTTTTTGGATCAAAAGCTTGTCACTCATGCTTTCCCTTTCTGTTTCCAGTTTCCTCATGTATACTATGATGTATGTTTTATATGCTTTCTAGAATGTATGTAATGGAAAACAGATGATGCAAATGTTTGCTTTCTTTTTGTGTTTCATGATGCTGATACATGATATTGTAGATATATTGTGATCTTGAATCTTAGCTTCTGTGAGCAATTTGGATACCTCATGTTTGTTTTGGCAAAGTGATGAAAATAACCAGTATGATGAACATATTAACTTGCCCCACTCCTAACTCCACGCAACTAGTAAGATGCGAGGGCTTATCACCAAGAGCCAAGAAGGGCGCAAGTTATGAAATATGGTGAAATGACAGTGATGAAAGATAGACAAAGCTTTGGTGGAACCAAATTGGAAGCTACAAGCTTACTCTACCTGAATGACTTCATAGTTTTGGATGCAACTTGCTTTGCGGTTTATCTAGACTTAGACCCGTAGATGGCCACATAGTAGACAAAATCTAGGTTTTTAGGATTTTTAACTCTTTTGGAATTTTCAACATCTGATTCATTCGTTTTTGACTCAAAGTTTGAATAGTTTGTTTATGACCTTTTAACATTTGCTTTATCAAGAGGACCCCCTACACTTTGCCCCATGCTACCAGTAAGAAGCGTGGGTTTATCACCGTGGGCAAGGCATAGGCGAGTAAGGGCATTTCCATCCTTTCCCAACCCTACGTCACTAGTAAGAGACGCAAGCTCGTCACCGAAGGTTGGTGGGGCAAGGAAATGTGTAAAAATAAATTTTTTTGTTTAATCACTTTTTGACTTGCTTATTTGAGTAAAATGTCAGTATATGCTTATTTCTAAAGAGATGTATATATGGGATAGATGTGACACCATGAAGCTTCTAGAACAGACCTTAGGCAAGACACCTATCCTAAGAAGAAATCAAAGCGAGAAAAAACCTGTAGATCTTAGTATGGTTACCGTTAGGACTTTTTCATGTTTGATTTATTTGATAAAAGATTCCAAGATGATTTGATGATACATGAAGATGGAGAGGTATGATTAAAGAACATTATGCCAGAAACATCACGAGTTTGTAATGAATTGCTTTGAGAATAGATTTATTGATCACAACTTATGTAAGAACAAGTGGACAAAATGATCTAAAACTATATGAAGATGCAATGTAGATAGTTATATAGGTAGCGTTAGCTGCCTATGCGTAGAAACGTTTGAGGTGCAGGGAATTAACTGTTTCGCCAAACTCCTCACCTTCTAACGTACATAAGAGGTATGCACCATTTCCGTAGTCCTTCATGACTCAGTATGGGCCCAACCATTTGGGCTAGAATTTCCTTCCTTCGTCAGTCTTCTTGTCGATCCGGCTGTCTAGTCTTAGAACTAGATCACCTTCGTATATATCGCGTTCATAGACCTTCTTGTTGTACTGTCGGCACATTCGGTCAGCATAAGCTCTATGCCGCTGCTCAACATCTAACCTAGTTTCATCTAGGCTTTCTAGTTGGGAAAGACGTGCTTCTCTATAAGCGTCTTCATCCAGAATCCCTTGCAGTGAAGTGCGGAGACTGGGTATTTCAACCTTAAGCGGGAGAACTGCTTCTGCCCCAAATACTAGCGAGAAAGGAGTTGCTCCCGTTGGTGTTCTTATTGAGGTTCGGTTGGCCCACAAGGCCGAATATAACTTCAAATGCCAATCTCGCTTGTTTTCTTTCACCGTTTTAAGGAGAATGGATTTCAGTGTTTTGTTTGTCGCTTTAGCCTGTTCGTTGGCTTGGGGATAATACAAGGAAGCCGTATGATGGCTTATCTTAAATCTACTGCATAGTTCGCGAACTTCTTCATTTTTAAAAGAAGTTCCATTATCGGAGATAATGATTTGTGGGATACCGTACCTGCAAATGATTTGGTTCAAAATGAACTTGGTGATCACAGAACCAGGTACAGTAGTAAGAGGCATGGCCTCCACCCATTTGGTAAAATATTCAGTGGCCGTGATTATAAAATTATGGCCATCTGTGGATGAGGGAGAGAATTTCCCTATTAAGTCTAGACCCCATGTAGAAAAGGGCCATGGAGTAGTGATTGGTTGCAGAGCTTGTGCTGGCATGTGGATCTCGTGGGAGAATTCTTGGCACTTATGACACCTGCGTGCAAACTCTATTGCGTCATGTTCTAGAGTGGGCCAGAAATAGCCCATTCGATGTATTTTTCGAGCGGTGGCATGGCCACCGAAGTGGCCTCCACATATACCGCTGTGGGATTCATGGAGAATCCTCTTGGACTCTTCTGTGTCAACACACCTTAAGAGCATTCCATCGAATGCTTTTCGATAGAGCATCTGCTCTATAATGATGTATTTAGCTACGATTATGCGTAACCACCTTCTTTGTTGCGGTGTAACTGCCTCCGGGTACGTATGGTTTATGATATGATTAACGATATCAGTGTACCAAGGACACTCAGAGATAGCGGGTCGTGTTTCGATGTAGTATACGCATTCATCTGGAAAGTCTAAATCTACTAAATCACCTCCGTCTAATGGGTTGTCAGCTAACCAATCTGCGATGATTTGTCCTTTAACCGAATTTTGATTTACAAATGTTAATTCAAACTCTCCCATTAAGGTTATAAAACGTCCAGCCTTTTTAGATAAGGACCCTTGTGTGAGAAAAGTTCGTAAATGGTCCATTTTTACCATGACGTTCGTTTCTTGATTTAGCATATAATGTCTTAGGTGTTTAGTAGCAAAGACTATGGCAAGGCATTCTCGTTCTGCCTGTGTATAACGTGTTTCATAGTCGAGAAGTGTTCAGCTAATGAAATAAATCACACGTTCTCTCTTGTTCTCATCTTCTTGGGCCAACATACAGGCCAGCGAGACATTGGTAGCTCGCGAATATAGGATTAATGAGTGATCTAGCTTAGGTGGCATTAGCGTAGGTGGTGATAATAGAAAATGCTTAACTGCATCAAAAGCTTCATTACAATCTTCAGTCCAATCAATGCTATAATATTTCTTGAGTAAATTGTTGATTGGATGAACGGCAAAGCTTAGGTCCAGGATGAATCTCCGGATTGCACCCAGCTTTCCGAGAAATGATCTGATTCCAGATTCACTCGAAGGTGGGACCATTTCGAGGACAACCCGAATTTTGGTTGGATCAACATCAATCCCTCGTGACGATATGATGTAACCTAGGAGCTTTCCTCCTGTTACACCAAAGACGCATTTCTCTGGATTTAGCGTGACTCCGTATTCTATTAGACGTGAAAGAATGACGTGGAGTACTTCAGGATGGTCACAGCGCTTCTTGGCTTTAGCCAATAAGTCATCTATGTAAGATTCCATGATTTTATGAATTAGATCATGAAATATGTATGTCATGGCCCACTGGTACGTAGCACCGGCGTTCTTGAGACCGAATGGCATAACAACGTAGCAATAGGTTCCCCAAGGAGTTATAAACATGGTTTTAGCTTGATCTTGCTCAGATATTCTGATTTGATTGTATCCCGAGAATCCATCCATGAGAGACAAAAGTTCAAAACCAGCCGTTGCATCAACGATAACGTCTATGGATGGTAATGGGAAATCGTCCTTAGGGCACGCTTTGTTGATATCTCGAAAATCTATGCAGATGCATATCTTTCCATTCTTCTTGAGAACGGGAACGATGTTAGATACCCATTGGGAGTAGTCAACTGGCTTGATGAATCCTACCTGAAGGAGTTTTATTACCTCCTCTTTTACCATGAGAGCTACTTTGGGCTTCATGGGTCTTGATTTTTGTTTAATTGGCTTTGCATCTGATCTAGTGACGAGGTTGTGCACTGCAATGTGGGGTGTGACTCCCGTCATCTCCTTGTAATTAAATGCAAACACCTTTTGATGTTCTTTGAGAATCTGAGTATGTATTTCCACCTCTTCTGGGGTTAACGAAGAGCCTAGTTTCAATATTCTTGGTTCATCTTTTGTCCCGATGTTGACATCGATTGTTTCTTCGATCAAAGAGGCGTTACCCTCTTCGAACTCGGGTGGTGCTGGAGGTAAATCTAAATCATCCCCATCTTCTACTGCGTATATGCTAGGTTCCATTTGTGAGGGAAGATCCATTACGGGATTTCCGAAGTAGGAAGACGAATGTGGAATCAAGGATAAATCTAGCGTGTGATATGAGAGATGTAGTGTCGCATAGGCATTTAAGTAATCCAAAGTAGCAGCATCATTATCAACATGGTCTAGGACGGTAGATTCACTTTCGATTGAAAGAGGATTTGTCATTGTTTTTATCAACGGTTCATCACGCATGGATACTGTGAACTGGGTATCTTCTAACTCATTGCTTGGAGTAAAACGTGATGCTGAAGTTGCTATTGAATCGGCGAGAAGATTTTTCTCTCGCGGGATTGCTTCAATGGATATGAAGTTGAACGCCTTGCTTAAATCTAACACACAACGTTTTTGTAGAGTTGTAAATGTTCGGCTTTAGTTTCATATACTTCAGAAACTTGGTTTTTCACTAATTGCGAGTCTCCCAGGACTCTGATGTTATCAATACCAATTCTTTTAGCTAAGGTAAGGCCAAGGAGGAGGGCTTCGTACTCAGCGCCGTTGTTTGTGCATTCAAAGTTTAATTTAAAAGTGAATGGGAGGACTTTCTCCTCGGGCGAAGTAAGAATTATACCTACCCCCGCTCCATAACGACATTTAGCTCCATCAAAATGGAGAGTCCAATACTTAGCCGGGAGTACAGATGTTGGGGCATCTACTGTGTTTGTGCATTCTACTTCTACCATACAGAGATCCTCTGCTGGCAAGGAACCAACACCTAGGGAAAATCCTATGCCTCATGAATCAAATGGTAAGAACATTGGTGAATCTTGTTCTATCAACTCAACGATTTTCGCAGTAGTCCCTAATGATACTGTTTCTTTAGTTTTATCTTTATGGGTTGGAATTGTTTTGGCTATGCTGGTAGTTTCAAGACCCGTTATAGGTACCAACTTTTCATCTGGTTTTGGGTCAGTGGGTTTATTAAGTTGGTTTGTTGGCAGTTCAGATTCTGAGTGCACCCCTATTCTTTTCTTTAAATCAGCTAGGTGCAAATCGAAAGGTTTTGGATCACCTTTGGCTACAAATACCTTTCCTAGATGCAGGAATCGTACTTATTGAAATAGTGTGGAAGGGATTGCCTTCATGCGGTGTATCCACGGTCGGCCGAGGATCATATTATAGTTAGTTTCCCGATCTATAATATAAAACTCAGTCAAAATGGTTTTGGGCCCTAAGGTGACCGATAGTATAATAGTTCCTATCGAAGTGGCTTTAAGGCTGTCATAGCCTCTCAATGTATTTCGAGTAGTGGAACAGTTTGTTTCCCCATATCCAAGTTTTTGGAGGAAAGAGAAAGGGACTATGTTAACTGCGGCTCCATCATCAACTATTTCCCATTTTACATAGTTATTATAAACCCATACTTGCAAGTGTAAGGCTGGATCACCTCGGCATGCGATCTCAGCATCTGTGGGCATTTTACTTATTTCGAATATGAATTCGACATCCTTGTCTAGCTGCCCCGGAGGGTGGATATCAAAATCTACGTGATTTACTTGTGTTTCAAGAGGTGGAGTGATGTTAATTAGATGGCCTAGACCTAATGCTTCTAAAAGAGCAGCTCTGTGAGGGGGAGAGTTCTTTAGTAAGTCCAAAAATGAAATGTGTGAGAAGGTCTTTGTTAGATCACTAATTAAATCATAGGCACCGATGGGTTTTTCAACTATTTGCTGACTCTTATCTGTCTCTGGCAGATGACTTGGGCTCGGTTGAGAGAAATATTCTCGTGTTCTTGTTATAGCTTTGATAGGTAGTTCAGCGTCTAATTCTACCAAACTGACTATCTTGGGTCTCAGTTGAGCTCCTAACTATGGCGCAACTAATGGATTTAATGAAGTCGAGGCTTCATGATCATTGTTTCTCGTCATTGCACTTTTGTTTGCTCCGGTTGGATTCAGCCTATTGCCATCATGATTTGGGAGCGGATCGTTAAAGATCTTGAGGGGAGAATTCTGAGGAGAAATTGCCTCTGTGAGCGTATTTGGTGATGATGAGACGGGATCTGCCAAAAACAAGTCTGTGAAGAACTGTCTTTGTTCTTCTGGCAAGCGTTGCATAAATTTATTGTAGTCACGGCACGTTCTAGTATCATGACCCCAAATTTTATGGAAACCACAATAAGAATTGGGGTTGTAATTCCCATTTTGTTGGTTTGGTGTGTATTGTGGCCTAAAATTTCGATCAAACTGTTGCCTATTAGGATTAAAGTTTTGGAATTGTTGTTTCTGGTTTTGACTTTGGTTTTGGTAACCAAATGAGTTTTGGCTTGGCCCTTGTATGGGATTTCACCGTTGTTGTTGTTGTTGTTGTTGTGGATGGTTAGAATCCACTGTATTGATCGTCGGGGTAAAGTTGTTGTTTCGTTGGTTGTTTGTTTGTGACGGAGCATTAACAACATTCACCCTCTTGGGCTGGTCGGTTACCCCATCTGTTGTTACCCCATGATTTTTGTTAAGGATTTTGGGTCCTTGATTGACATTTGTGATAGTTGTAGTGTTTTGAGTGGAGGTGATTAACCTCCTGTTTGTTCCATATGTCTTACGACCACTATCTATCGCTGCTTGGTCTATTCGAAGAGTGCTCTCAAGTAATTCATCATAAGTTCTTAGTGGGAACTTCTGGACTTCTTACTTTACCTCCTTGCTGAGAGAATGAAGGAATAAATTGCATAGTTCCATCTGATCCATGTTTGGAGCACTTGCTGAAGAATAAAGAACTGTACGCCACCTCTGGATGAAATGGGCGACGGATTCGTTGTGTTCTTGTTTGATGTGCAAGAATTCCCTGATTCCTATTCTCAACAGTTTGTTCATGTTGAAGGCCTTGATGAACTATGACACGAGTTGTTTAAATGAATGGATGGAGGCTTCAGGTATCCTGTAATACCAGTCAAGAGAAATACCTTCCAAGGTTTTAGGGAATATTTTAGCAATAACCCCATCCCAAGGGAGTAATTCTCGTATGGCTGTAGCATAAGCTTTGATATGTGCGTTCGGATCTCCCTCACCCTTGAACTTGGGTAAATCAGGAAGAGGTATTGGAAGCATGACGCTTCGTATGGTGAAATCTAAGGGTTCCTTTAGATATTCTGAATAAGTCCCTATCGCATAGATTTCGACCATTGATGGCGGTTGCTGAGGGAGTAACGGTGGGATAGGTTGTTGATATGGTGCAGAGTATGCATTGACAGGAGCATAAGGAAGTCCTTGCGTTTGAGAAAACATGCTAGGAGAGGAGAACATATCTCCTTGTGGTGATTTAGAGTACATGTTTAAGTACGACGGGGTGTTGTCAAGGAATGGATTGTTTGACACTAGACCGGGAGGAATAATGTTAGAGATGGTGGGCCTTGCTGGCGTTTGTTTTGGATAGTGAGGCGGCATGCCTAACGTGCCTACTCCTGTGAGGAGATCTACTTGGCCAGAGTGGTATGGAGGATTGGAACTTCCTGTTTGCATGAACGGAGAATTTTGACTTGCTTGAGCAAGTTCTAACCCTCTCACTCTTTCTACTAACATTGAAATGACTTCATTTGGTGAAGTCACGGTGCTTTACCTGAGCGGCGTTTGTTGTATACCCTGGTGTTGTATAGGCATGTGATAGCCTGTCATGAACTGATTGCTATCTTGCCAAGTTTCTCCGAGAGTATTTCCTATATGTAGTGGCATAGAGGTATTTTCTTGAAAAGAGATCTCGGGTTGTATTTGTAAACCTCCTATAGGTGGGTATATACCCCGAGAATGTTGGTCACTCCTAGGATAACGTATTGACTGTCCATCATCTAAGACCAGGTATGGGTCTGACTGTCTACTGATTTGTGATCTAAGTAGCATTTGAGGAGACGAACCAGATTCTCCTGTAAACGTCATATTGTTTGAACCTGAAGGCTCTGTTTGTTGCGTTCGAGGGGGTTGATCTAACTCCTCAGTTTGAAAAGATGAATTATATCTGATTCTTGGGGTTTGTGTTGACAACTGATTAGTTGAATAGTTGTCACCCCATACTGAGAGCGAGGGTGATGATTGCCTATTCTGTTGGGCGTAGTATGCCTCAAGACCCAGGAGGGGTCTGCCACATGCATCGAATCCTGACATATTCGGGGGGTATATGAATACACAGAATAATGGGAAGGAGTGAAGGTGATTTGTGAAAGGAAATGTGATATTATGACTCCGAAAGAGAAAGTAGGAAGTTTACGTCAACTTCACTAATTTCGTTTGTTTCATGTCGGGTTCACCAATTTTGTACGCCGGAAAAGCGACAGGCGAGCGTGAGAATCTACAAGTGACTCTTCCATGTACCCGACCTCTCGAGGTCGTGCCGAGACAGCCAGTGGGGGTAGAATATGCGTTGGATTCAGAAAAACTAGTTAGGCAGTCTAATGTCTTCGACACGCACTAATGGAATTTACAAATCTAAGGCAAAGAAGACCCTTCTAACTTGGACTGGTGTGATAGATCGATCAGCAAGGATGACTGCTCGAAGGCTCCAATCAATATCGAGCTCTGGCGTGATTTGATCTATGGGTTGTGGAATACGTGGAAAATGACCTGGGATAGTTTCGTGTATGTCTCCTGATAAGGTCATATAGTGGATGGTGAATATGATATGATATGATTCTAACTAGAACTTTGAAAGTTAAACCTGGATTCCGCAGAACAGTGGCGAATCCGATAGTGTGTGTGATCTTGTCCCCTCAGTATGATCTCCTCGTTCTTTCATGTTCACGTGGATCTAGAAAAGCATGTAATGCTAGTACCGATAGGATTAGAATTTGGGACAAGGACAACTCAGAATGCAGACCGAAAATACGAGTAGGAGAGGGATAGCGCAAGAGTACAGAGCTTGGCTTATGCGATTCCTAGCGGGATTTTACTACGAGTCATGCAACATGAAGTGACCAGAACCTGCAACTATCCTATACGAAGAGCAAAACCTGCAACTTTAATGGCTTCCTAAACTACTCTGTTCCAATGGATTGGATAAAATAAAGACACTGCTTGCACAAGCTGGATATGTGGCTTACCAACAGCTAAATAAAGCTAACCAAGCATATAATGAACTGAACTAAGAACTCTAAGCAACAATGAAAATTAAATCTACAGCAAAGGGGAATTCAGAGGCAAGCTTTAGACTAGATTTGGATGAAATAATAGCACTGCCTGCACAAGATGGGTATGTGGCTTACCAACAGCTGAGCAATTTAACAAAAGATGCAAGTGAATTCAAGCTATGGCTTCTAAACAAGCTAACTAGCTAAAACACTAAAATGAGGAAATGAAAGCAAAGCTCAAACTCCAAAATCCAGCCAAAATTCAGACCCTTTAGCTTGTGCACAAACCATGCATTTATAGGAATTCCAACACCCAAAGATCAAAACCAGACTGAACTCCTAAACAATAAACAAAGGAAAAACACTATTCCAGGGGACCAAAAACATAAATGCATGCTCAAGTTGGCAAGGAAAAGCTGGTGAATCGTGATATTTCACACGAGTCGTGTCAAAGAACGTTTTGGAAAACGCGCACAGTACCGCCGCCCTGTAGGGCGGCGGTTTCGTCACTGAAGATCAAAAAGGCCAATGAAAGAAGAAAAAGGGGGAAAACAAAGGGCGTGGGGGCTAAGCGGGGCATGTTGGATGTTAATGCATACTCCGAGGGCTTTTCCGGATCCCGAACACCTTGCGAGGAGACCTGTATCATCATTGGGGTACTTATTACGCCGTTCCGCAGTACAGTACCTTACAATTTTGGGTACGTACAGTTAGTGTAAAGCCTCAACTTCACTCTCTTTCACTAAGAGTACCCTTTACTATGCTCAAGAACAATTCCCTTGCTCCATTCATGATTAGAGTGATCTAGAAGTCCTTCATGAAAAATGAAAGTAACCTCAAATACCCTTTCCAACTATATGGAGTGTGTAAAATTTGGATACCTCACTCCCTTTCTAATTACCTTTTCCTCAAAGATCTCTCCTTTACTGGTTTTGTTCTCTACTAGCCCTATTTGGGCACTCTTCTTGGAGTAACTTTTGGTTTATTCACTTACTCATCCAATTGAGGACACTTTCCAAGACCCATTTGGTCATACTATCAGTAGGGAAAATATTTTGAGGTCATATTTCATAAAAAACTTGACTTAAGGCTACTATCTCCAATCTCTATTAGGTATAATCTTATTTGAATAGGTATGTGACATAGACTATCATAAACTGTAGATGTTCTAAGTTAGATCTAGCCATGAGACTGCCAAAATATTATAAAGGAAGGTTCAAAGGTCATTTTATCAAAATCTTACCTTTCAACTCCACCGTTAAGGCTTCTAACCACTAAACCCTTACCAAACCCTAGGTGGCTTCTCTAAAAATATGGAAGAAAGAGAAATCACTATAAGTCACACAAAACTTCATTTCAATATCAAAAATTCAAACCTAACCTGTATTCTAACATCCTCTTTGTAATTACCTTACTAGTAATGCACAAGATACTTCCACTCCATGAAATTAGTTGCCAACTCTACTATCCTACCTCATAATACAGAATTGTCCTTATTCCTCAAGGGTTTGAACACTAAACATATCCTCTTAATCACTGCAAATGCTTGGAAAGGGTGTCTAAAGTACATAAATGTTGACAATCACTCAAAATCCTTGTTGACGAGTCACACATATAATCCACTACTATACCACTTCATGCAAAAATCTCCAAAAAGGCTTACTATAGTTTTATCATGATCTTATCTACCACACATTTCTCAATTTATCAAGCTTTAACATAACTCATACCCGATAAAAACAGTGAAATAAATCTCTAAGTAACCAAAATACACTTTATAACTTGCTATCCCCCATCTTTTGATCTGGCTAAGCACTAAAATATTCTGTTACCAATTAGTACAGTCTACATTAGGAAAATTCTGTTAAAAAAAATCCAAATTCATAGAAATCAATGTAAAAAAATGCTCCATGTCTCTTAGCATTAAAAATTTGAAAGAATCACCTTCATGCATCTAATTATCATCCATAAAATGTACAAGCACTATCACAAATCATGTAAGAATATCTTCAACTGTCACAATGTGTGTATACATCACAAAATTACTCCTTCCTTTCTCAGAGCTTTTCCCACTTTTGATCATTCATGATGAGTTACAAATTGGTTACAAAATCCTTTAAGTTGTCTCTCACATTTAGTTAACACTGAATGAGACCCTTCACCTTCCTTTTTGGTCACTTGGACAAGCCATTCATGCTTCACCTTGCATGGTAACACATGGCCACGAGTCTAAACTATTTACAACCTATTTGAATCCTTTTTAAGACCATTACAAACATGAGAAGTACATTAGCTCCAACACACAACACTAGACCATACCAAACTTACACAATCAAGCCAAAATATGCCTCCTAGACTCTAACTTGCACTTTTGGAGGGAAAGTGAATAATTTAAATTTTGAAAGGCATAAAATCCTACTGACACATCTAAATGACTCATAAAGACTCACTAGACCTACAACACACCTTTAAAACAAAATTTGATGACATTTGCAACATTTACAGAGATGGAGATGATGCTCTTGCATCAATAATCATAATGTTTCCTAAACTTAATTCCACCACTATGCATGTAAGGATTTTGGTCTGGGTCGATATGAGCAAGGTCCACACGATTTACCATTTGAATACATGAGAAAAAATCACAAGAAACATGGTCTTAGATTCAAAGTGTCTCCCTCTAAACCATCACTATCAACATCAAAATCTCAAACACCAGTCTCACTGTTGTTAGAATCACCCTCTGATGACGAAGATACCATATATATTCCCCCTAACTTATTTTAGTCAATGCCATCACACTTGTATGTTTGAATTATCAAGCTAAAGAAAAAACTGAAACTCTTCTTCTAACATTACTGTATATGATAGAGGATTATTCTCCTACTATTGAAATTCTTCATTGCCACGAAGACACTATCATGACTTACATGGGTGATGAGGAAAAACATCTTCAGAAAACCATTCCTCCCAACACACCTACACTTCTCAATGAATCAACCACCGATGTTAATATCGATACACCGTAAGAGCTGCACATTGTCAAAATTGGCCAAGCCTTAGATTCACGTGAACTACAACAATTCACCACTTTCTTATTCAAAAATAGTCAAGAATTCACATGGTCATATAGGGACATACATGGTATAGACCCTAACATCATTATCAACAACATCGTTACCATCCCAAATGCTAAACATATGAAGAAAAAACTCGTAGGATGCATCCTCACGTTGTACTACTAGTCAAAGAAGAACTTCAACGTCTTGTTTTAAGCAACTTTATATTACCTTTTGATTATCCACAATTATTTTCTAACATCGTACCTATCATTAAATACACTAGTAATTGTGCATTTACATGGATTTCTAAGACTTGAACCTTACCTTCCCCAAAGACTATTTTCCTCTACCTAATATCAATCAGGTCATTAATTAAGCATTGGGTAAAAATATTTTGTCTCTTATGGATGGTTTCTCTAGCTACAATCAAATCATTATCGCACCATATTATCAACAAAATAAATCATTCACTACCTTATGGAGAACCTTCTATTGTAGAGTAATTCCCTTTGGCTTAAAAAATACAGGAGGTACTTATCGATGCACCATGACCTACATCTTTCATGATCTCATCCATAAAATCATAGAAGATTGTTTCAATTATCTCTTAGGTAAGTCCCAACATCAAAGAGACCATCTAGCTATTTTGGATGTGATTTTGCAATGTCTATTATAATTATTTTTCTGTATTAATCCTACTAAGTGCATTTTTTGAGTTCTCACACAAAAAATCCTTGGATTTATAGTGTTTATTAGTTTAATTTAAGTTAATCCCCCAAAATTTAAATCCATTATCAAAAAATTTCCATTCTTTAATCTCAAACAGCTTTGTAACCTTCAAGGAAAGATTAATCCATTCATCTCTCAATTATTTGATTGATGCCAACCTTTCCATCACCTTCTGAGAAAATACACCCACTTCAAGTGGGATGATAATTGTTAACAGGCCTTACACACCCTCAAACAATACCATTTATCACCTCTAGTGCTTAAAACTCCACGTGAGGGGGAGTCATTATATCTTTATATATCTTCGCAAGACTAACCATGTCTTGGGGGGCATGTTGGCACATCAATATGAACAAGGAAATGAATAAGTTTTCTATTACATAAGACTCATTCTTCATGAGTATGAAACCTGTTATTCCAAAGTAGAAAATTTGTGTTGTGCCTTGTACTTCAAAACTTCCAAAATCCATCACTATCTCCTCAATCACAAAACCTACATTATCACCAACTTTAATCCACTCAAATCCATGCATTCTAAATTGTATCACAATGATTATATCACTAAATGGCTCATGTTCATGACTTAATTTGACCTTGAATTTATATCTCAGAAATCCATTAAAGGGAAGGTCATTTCTAATTAGCTCGTCGAATCTCTCCTTCTTACCAATCAACTACATTATGAAAACTTTCCTGATGAATCTATCACAACTCTCAACCACAACAATACCCCTCTTAAAATGACCTTTTTCTTTAATGGGTCCAAATTTAGGTAGGGGAAGGAATCAAAATAGTCATAATACCCCCTTTAGACAATCTTATTCTGTTATCCTTCAAATTGAATTTTGAATGCACTAATAACATGGACAGAATATGAGGCCCTCATCATGGGACTTCAGATCACCACCTTTCTCAGTTTACAAATCCTTGACATCTATAGAAGACTCACTAATTTCATCAACCAAATCAAAGGCATCTACCAATGTAAAAATGAGGTCCTACAAAAATACAAAACCATTATCAAAGACTTACTATAACTCTTTGACCACTATGAAATCCAAACTACCCTTGATCATCTAACAAATTTGTAGACACAATGGCTTCTCTTACCTCTCTCATCCCTTTATCACCATATGATTCTAAACTCTTCATCGGTCATACAAAACTCGATCAACCATCATATATCAGCACTAAACTTCCTACCATTAATCACATAGAAGAAAATTCGTTTGACACTTGGTATACATAGACATGTGATTATCTTTCCACTAGCAAAGTACCCTCAGATCTATCCAGAAATGATAAAATATATTTTCAACAATGTGCATCCTACTACATCATACTAGGAAGTATCCTTTACAAAAAAGGATTTGATAGCCTCCTTCTCTGATGTCTTAAACTCTAGAGGCTCGTATAGCTATCCAAGAAGTCCATGATGGAATATATGTGGTGGACACTTCAATGGTTTGGTTTTTCACTAAATGCATCTTACGCATGGGCTACTATTGGCCTATGCTTAACCAAGACTATTGTGACTACATCAAGAAATGCATCAAATGTCAACAACATTCCAATCTCACACATATCCCTAGCCACACTCTTCAACCAACATAAGATTTGTGGCCCTTTTCATAATTGGGGATTGACCTTATTGGCATTATCAACCCTCATTCGTCACAAAGACACAATTCCATCATCATAACAATTGAATATTTCACTAAATGGGTGGAAGCAATCCCCCTTATCTCCACTAAAGCAGATAAAATCATTGACTTCATCCATCATCACATTATCTATCGCTTTGGTATACCACATAAAATCATCACAAATAATTGCAAATCCTTAAAAAACAAGAAATTTCAAAACTTTGCACACTTATAACATCAAACTCATCTTTTCATCTCCTTATTATCCACAAGAAAATGGCCAAGACAAAGTGTGTAACAAAACCCTAAAAAAAATCCTCATGAAGACTGTTGACCAAGTTAGTAGGAATTGGTATCTTCAAATTTCATTCACATTATGGGCATATTAGACCAATATTTTCAAACCCCTACATGGGCATTATGCCCTTCTCCTTAGTATACGGAATCAAATTCGTTCTTCCTCTTGAAGTCCAAATCCCATCCTTATGCATTTCTCTCAAAGAATTCATCCTTGATGAAGAATATCATCAAGAATGCTTATCACAACTTGAACTATTAGATGAATGTCATCTAACCACCCTTGAACATATCAACATCTATCAAGAATGAATCAAACAATCCTATAACAAACATCTCAAACAATGTGACTTTAACATTGGTGATCTTGTTCTCAAAGAAAACCAACATGTCACTAACATGGAAAAGAGAAAATGTGGAAAGTTTTCTCTGAAATGGCTTGGACCATATATTATCACTCATAAATATGGTCCAAGGCTTATCATTTATCCTCCCTTGATGGTAAACCTGAAAAGGATCCTCTTAACACCCTACACTTATGGTCGTTCTACTGTTAAAATATTGACTCATGAGACCTTAGTCAAACTATGATCTCCATCATTAACCCACACATCCTTATCACTCTCATAATGATTTCAGAATTATGTGGTCTTCCTGTAATCATACCTATCATCATGACCTTGAATATGAGCACCATGGATCTACTCATAGCATATTCCTCATGAACAAGTTCCCTACTCACAATTAGGGAGCCCCGCAATCATTACTCTCACAATCCCCTATCTTATCCTATTTAACAACATGATAAGGACATAAGTGTAGCTTGCACACTTATTTATCCCCTTCTAAGTAATTACCCAGGTTTTCCCTCAACTCAAAAATAAAAATATCTATGGGATGGATACAATCAAAATATAGACCAATCCCTCAAAGGAAAACTATCAAAAATAAAATAATGTCAAATAAAACGTAGACCACTCCCTTAAAGGATGGCTACCATAAAGATAAAAAATTCAATAAAATCATAGACCACTCCCTCAAAGGATGGCTACCCAATCAAAATACACAAAAGGACTTCCCATATTGATCAATCCTCATATCAAAAAGGGCTTCTCACATCGATCAACCCTCATATCAAAAATAAAAAATAACCATCCTAGGAAAGCTTCCCACATTGATCAGCTTTCCCATAAAAATGTAAGCTTCCCACATTGATCAACTTATGCAATATAATAAAGGATGGGAAAAAACCTGGGAACTATCATGAAGAAACCATTTCCCCATTATTTCTACACACAAACCTTTCCCATGTCAAGAAAAGGATAGATACAACTATCCCACATCCATCATGATCCTAGTATGACTAACCATTGTGAGTCATATGTTAACATTAATTACAAGGCCACATGTGTAGTATCATACATATAAAACAACTACCATCATATACTATGTCCAGAATAGTAAAGAAGCAAACATTTCACATCAGATATGATCCATCGTATAGTGCATTAATCAAACAACAAGATCATCATCTGTCACAAACATATAATATCATCAAAATCACATCAAATATATTTCTAATCTAAAATATAATTTCATACATCCATAATACATCATATCAAAAATATAATTGAAATCATTAACTAAATCATCATCATCAACTACATCATCACATTACAATCATAATAAAAACTCAAAACATAACTCAAACATCAAAATCATGTATGTATGTATATTAAAAGTGTCTATACATCATCAAGGGATTTAATGAGGTTCACATATCAAAATATATCTATATATCATCAAGGGCTTCAAACAAGCCTAATACATCAAAAGTCTATACATCAAAATCTATCTACAAAACTACGTAGTGAATTAAATATCCGTCAATTGGACACTCCCTTAGGCACTGCTCCCCTAATCATCATCCAAGCCTTTGGCTAGTCCCTCACCAAGACCTCTAGGTGGATGACCCACACTCACAACACTATCTAAATGAAATTTCCATTGTCAAGCCAAAAACACAGTATAACGAGGCTCATCTAGAAGCCTCCACCTCACTATGTCCTGATAATATCAGATCTCATCACACATGGCTGGTATTTTTCACATCACCAAGTGGCCCCATCTAACCACTAATCTGAGCTTAGCTTCCTGTATCTCAGCCCCTGAGATCAATGGGTCATGTCACTCCAAAGGCCTAAAGGCCTCTCTTTCTCATCTATATTTGTCTCTATTAGGCTGGCTGTGTAGTTCTGCATGTATAGTAGTGAGCTGTTGGCTCAACCCATCTCTCTCCCTAGTCACTAAATCCCTCTCACCAATTATTGTGGCCCATTTGGCTAACAATGAGGCCTTCTCAGCCTCTAAACTCATATAGTGGCTCCAATAAAGCCACCTTATCATCCTCATCCCCTCCCTCAATCACCACCCTCTAGTGTAGCCTTTCTACATGGCTTGCACCTGCCTCTCAAAACCACCTAACTACCCCTACCACCATGTAGTGTAGGCCTCTATCACTCTAACATCATCATACCCCGTTACTACTCCTTATGCATCCACCCTCACCCCTACTCCCTCCTCATCTTCCATATCAACTACCTCCTGAACAGTTGGCAGTGCTACATCTAACTCTCATGTCATCTCTCCTATAGGATACTGCTGCCTCTAACACATCCTGAATCAATCCAAATCTGTCACTAACATGAAAAATATTATCATCTCCCACTGGTCCTCCCTCTGACCCATCCCACCTATTCTACTTGTAGTGGCCCTCAACTCCCCCTTTGTACACAGGCCATACCAAAAAACCTTGTATGTAAGGCCTCCAAACAACATCTCCACCCTATAAGTCTGAGTTAGGAGTTCTATAGTAATCCTCACCTCTAATAGGTCCATGGCTACATGATCTGATTTCCACCTCATAAAACCCACTATATACTCTAAGTAAACCCATCTCATCCATGACACTCCCCTCATCTGAGCCACTACAATGTGCTCATAATCCCAACACTCTAATAAAAATGATACATCCACTCCAAATATGTGTCTAGTCCTCCAAGACCATAACTCCCTGTAAACATGTGCCAACAAAGCAGGGGCTCAAGAAAAATTTATATAGAAATCCATCATATCAACTATTAATCCAGTCAACATCCATGAAAATCTACCTCTAGTTGAATTCAGTAAGGCGTAATAACTAGTACCCATCATCATCATCATGACTAGGGACCAACTCTCCTCGTCATTACTATATAATGCTCCATATGAAAAATCTCCATAGAAGTATAAACCATATCATCTAATCATCACCATATAATCCACTACATCGCAGACACCCCTTCCTACCTCATCAATCACATATACCTTCTCACCCTGTACTGGTAAGTGTAAGATCATGTGTATATCCTTCAATGTTATTATCATCTCTCTTATAGGAAACCATAATATGCTTGTGACATGGTCCCATTTCTTAAAAAATATAACAATAACCCCATGTCTCTATGAATGTGTATGTAATGATGCATCCCTCCTAATCCAACCTCCTCCAAGTGAGTCCAATCAACACCTGATAATTAAGCTCAAACATCATCTAGTATCTTTGGGATCCTATCATGTGTAGTCAATCTCTCTCTAGCCTGCATCCACAATGAAACAACACACCATTAGAAATAATCAATCCAAAATCAATCAAAATCAATTTTTTTAATCAAAAGATTAGAATTGTTAGTGACTCTACTTGAATCATTGGATAAACTATATCCAAAATCACTAGCGATTCATATGAAATCTCTAGCGGTTTCATAGCGATCCCAAATTTTTAGAAAAACAAAAAAATCACAAAAATCCAAAAAACACCACCTACCTTAGCACAGGTGGGCCTCTATCATCTCTGCACACCTCCAACCATGCCTCCATCCCACTAAAAAATCAAAAAACTTTAAAATTAGGGTTTTTTGGTCTCTTAGGGTCTCAAATTGCAATAGTACCAAATGAATCTCCAAACCACCTTTCATATAAATTTTTTTCCTGCCCACTTGATCACTGACGATTGGGCTAATCACCGATGATTTTTGTCAAATCATGTGCGACTTATGGTAATCACCAGCGATTACCTCCTGTTTATCTAAAACATCATTAATTGGCCTCAAAACCTCACTAAACCATCATTTTATTCATTCCTTGTCGAAAATTGCACATTTATGAGTTTTATGTCTTTCTTTTGGGCCCCAAGACCCTCTAAAAATCAAAATCAATCAGTCTATATAGATCCTTCCTTTACCAAATCCATCTCATTTTTCATATCCTTTCAAGAAAACTTGTTTCCTTTGTTGTCGTCAAGTCATATGTCTATATGGAAATAAAAACACTTGCTTCTGAAAGTAAACACACTTGCTTTTGGAAATAAACACACTCAATTTAGAATGCTTGAAAATGATTGTAAGAAATATAAGAATCTATCTAAACACCTACAAGAACAAGTATACAACAGAGTTTAACTGGAAGAATTAAAATAATACAGAATTAACATATATAATCTATTTATTAAAGAAATATAAATACCAAATAAACAAATATCCTAGTCCTTGGGGGAGTGGGCCCTTGCTCCTCCTCGAATCAGGATTTAACAACTCATAATTATCTCAAATAGGAATGGCTATTTTATTGATAAAACATTCTGTATTAAATAACGTCCTAGATTTGAGTACTTAGTATATATTTCTCTTCTATGTTCTATCTCTATTTCATATCATATTCTATTTTTATTTCTATCTATTTCAGGTCTGATTTTATATACATTTACAATCATAGTTGTCTTTATGATTTTGATGAAATCGAATCGTTCCCAGAATAGATGTTGAGTCGGATTGTGGCTAATCAGACAAATGTAAGATAACTATCCCTAGATCTACATTCAGAAATATTATCATCCTTTCCTAATTAAAAGGGTCATTGATGTAAAATATCCAGATGTGGTTAGAATAGATAACTTCCATTGGTTATAGAACTTTAGAGAAGTTCCAGAACCATAGGAAATTGTTAAGGATCAAAACTGTGAGAGTTCCAGAGCTATACCCAGGAGTTCTGGAACTAAGTCTGAAAATTCCGGAACTAAATACTGATGTTCCAGAACTAAGTCCGAAAGTTCCGAAACTAGATGATGACTGTGTGATGGAGTTCCTGAACTAGCTCATAATTTCTAGAACTAAGCCGTGTGGGAATAGATGCTACTGAAAACATACTGAACGCTACTTGCTTCATTTCCTCGACTGATTAGACCTAATTTATTACAAAACTAAATTTCAAACACACACTTCATCAAGAATTTTAGATCTTTTAAACATTAGAATCAAAATCAATCAAAAGACAAATAATTACATCCTAAATCATATCAGATCAACTAATAGTCACAAAATGTAATCAAACTTAATAAAAAGGAGAGTAAGATGAGATCATATATTATACATTAATCGGGCATATTCTGGCCTCATCATTTCCCCCAAACTTACTTGTTTGTAAGTCCCTTTACAAACTTCATTCTTCAAAAGTGGGGTTATATGTTTTGCATTCCATTTGATAGCTTAGATCAAATGGTTGAAACTAGATTTTCCAATGCTTAAACTTAGATGTACTTACCCAACTCCTGCTTCTATTTTCCTCGCCCACTCTTCAAATTCAGTAGGATCTTGAGGTTCTCTATTTTTCCAAGGAGACATGGGGGTGAGAAGTATAGGGGGCCTTGTTCGCATTCCCATCCATATTTTCCCGTAGGTTTCATTGACCTGGGGAATTATTGTGCATAACACTTTTTCCCTTTCTAAACTCCAGATCATATTTGTAGGGGATATTACTTCCCTTCTTCTCAAGGAAATAGTAAGGAGTTCCCACCTCTTTAAGCATCCTTCATAAATATATTCAAACTTTTCCTCCTCATAGGAGGTGAAGGCATCAATACTATTTTGTAGAATGGAAAGATAATGTGTTTTGAATCTCTCATCAAAGGCATGAGTTCTAAAATGTATGAGGAAGGCAGAAGGTTTACCATAGTGAGCTCTCATATAGAGACCAGTTGAGCTAGCTTTCAATAAAAAATCAGATTCCCTTGCCTTCCATGCAATTTGTTTTTGCAGAACAAAGACAAATGCATTGAGCTGGATCTCCCCCACATACAAATTGATCATAAATCCTGTGTTTTTCTCTAGCATAAAATTACAAAGATAAAATTCACACAAAATATTTTTCTGCTCAAAACTGGATAGAGAGTAGGTTGCCATGAATTTAGATTCATCTTTTAGTTCATGTGGAAGTCCACATGAAATCCTTGACAGCTTCCAATGGATGAACTACTCTTCTAAAAACACACTATATGTAGGAGAGGGCCTCCTGCAGGAAAACAATTTTTCACTCATAATACAGACCATATGAATTTTTGTAAGACATTTATATTTATTTCCTTCCTCCTTATAAAATTTTTCTTCCCATTCTTTTCTTGTCTTCTTTTCTTCTTCCATCTTGGTATTCAATTCTTCATTTGATGTTTTAGCTTCTCTGAGTTCCTTGCAAGTGTCATACCATAGTTGTTTGAGTGGCAAATAGGTTAACTCAGTCTGTGTAGAGACTATGGACACAACATTCTATTTTCTAGAAGTCTGACATTCTTCCTCTTTTTCTATCATCTGTTTCTTGATTACTGATAATTCCTCAGTCCTGGTTGCAAGCTGAGTTATTAGCTCTCCAATGAGCATTTCCCTTTGTTCTAATTTGAGTTTGAGGAAATCCAATTCCTCATCTTTTTCTCTGATAATGAGCTCTACTCTAGACAAGAACAGAGCCTGTTTAACTTGATGTCTTTCTTCTTCCTTTGAAATTACTTGAGGAGTTGAGCATTCTTCCTCTATCAAAGGAAATTTTCCTTTTCTTCTCCAGGATGCCAACTCTTCTTGTTCATGTGGAAATGCTGATGGTTTAGCCAATTCTTGAAAATCCTACTCTTCAAGTCTCTCATATCCTCTGTCCATCTCAGCTTGGCTTGGTTCAGTAGGACTCATGGCCATGCTGCCCAAAATATCATCAGCCTCCTTTTCCATCCTTTCCTGCTCTCTCCTTCCCTCTGGGGTTTCCCTTGACCTCTTATGAATTTTTCTTCTTTGGGGAATTTCAACATGCCCAGCGGTGGATTTCCTTCTAGAGCTTCTTCTTACTATTCTTTCTTGCTCTTGCATGGGTGAGCTATCACCATCAGATACAAATATTAGCTCCCTTGAAGCTACTGTAGAAGAAGGAATTTCCTTCAAAGGTACAGAAGGCTCTGCTATTTTGATATTTCTCACAAACCTTGTTCTTTTTGGCATATTCTCTCTTTCCATTTCCCTCTGTTCTTCTACAGGGTCATCAATTTCCAGATTAGTTGAAGGAGAGACTGGGGCTAGAATTGTCCTTATGATAATATTAGGGTTTTTCTTGAACTTTCCAAGAAACTTGTCCCAAATTTCTTCTCCATTATTCTTTGGCAGAAAATGATGTTGGCATGATAAATGAATTAGACTGTGATGCGTGACTGTCCCAAAACCCCAGGAATACCTCTGAGCCATGGTTTGGATAGAATCATAAAAAAAACCTGGAAGGTTTATTATGTACTCAAGTTTTGTGGCTCCATATTTTAGATATATGAGCATTTTTAAGACTTATTTTCCCATGGACCCAAATTGACCATCACAGGTTAAATATTTCACTATCCAAAATGCTACCCTGCCAAAGGGTTTGGGAAAACTGGCCCTTCTGACCCCTTTTATGATTTCTTTGTATTGTAGATGTACTGGAGTTCAGTTTCTCCTTCTTGTAGTAAGATTTCAACCAGCTCTTTCAAAGTCCCTTGGCAGGATGTGGAACATGCACAATTGACACTCCAGACACGTTAATTACTGTATTTATAGAAAAAAGAATAAAGACATTTCTCACCTTTGTCTTGGATTGCTCTAGGTTTATGACAAATTCTCTTACTAATTCATCATTATACCTTGAAAACTTCTTCAGGAACTCTAGCCATCATTCATGCTCAAAGATAGATGTCACTTCTTCGTCTGCGAGTAGCTGAGAATCATCATGTGGTTTTGATTTCTTTTTAATCCCCATATCGGATCAAGTTCTGTTTCCTTTGATTTTGTGCAAATTGGTTGCAGGCCTTCCTACTTAGCTGCGAAATTGATGATTTTGGCTACGGAACCTATGTTCTTAGCTATTGAATTCTCTTTTCTTTGCTGCGGAACACAAGCTTAATTCACTACTTCTCCCTCAAAATATCTCTGTAACTTATTTCACTTGATTTTGCAATAATGATTACTAATGATAACCATGCCACCGCTTATTCCATCCAAATTATCTTCATGATTACACACTTGTAATCATAATGTATAAATAGATGACTCATCATACCAAATTTTAAATTAAGTCACATCACACATGCAAATATTTAATTTAACCCTAAATAAGTTAAAAGATATAATTACCGTCCTTGATGATGTAATCCTTTTGCTATGATGATTCGTCATTCCTACAAGTGGAACAAAACATGGTTAGATAAGACAACTAGAATTCAAAAGAATTTCCTTTTATTTGAACTAGCCAAAAGAAAAGGTTAACCGCCATTACAAGTTTTCAATTGACCTTTGAGAGAATTTCTTTATATATATATATTTGGGGAAGAAAATGCCATTTACTAGTTTTCATCTTCTTCCCTTTATTCTCGAGCTATCATCTGGTTATTTGATCATTTTGGAAGAACTGGGTTCTTCCATATGATCAAATTCTTTGTCTGCTTTAATCTTCCTAAAAAATTCATCCTTAGTGGGAGGATTCCTATAGAGTTTTAGCCTATGTCCATTGACCAAGAGTGTTTTGCTACTGTCATCAATGGGAAGTAACTGAATAGAACCATTTTCAAATATCTGCTCAATCTGATAGGGTCCCAACCATCTGGTTCTCAATATTCCCTTGAATTGTTGGTACTTAGAATCAAACAACAATGCCCAATATTCTACTTTGAATTGACTTCTCTTGATATGTGTGTCATGCCATTGCTTCCTTTGCTCTTTAATTATCTCTGTTTGCTGAAGTGCTTCCATCCTTAATTCATCAAACTCATTGAGTTGAAGGATTCTTTCTTTTTGAGCTTCATCCAACTCAATTCCCACCTTAACTGCTGTCCTCAATGTCTAAAGGTCAAACTCTATAGGCAATAAGGGATTTTTCCCATAGAATAACTCATATGGTGAAAACCATGTTGTAGTTTTCCAAGTTGTGTTATAATCCCAGACAACTTCAGGTAGTCTCTTTACCCAATATTTTCTCCCAGCTTCAATTGTTTTGGTAAGGATGTTCTTCAATTCTCTATTTGTTAGTTCAGCTTGTCCATTTTACTATGGGTGGTAAGGAGATGACTTCCTATGATTGAGTCGGTAATAACTTGTGAAATCTTGAATCATATTAGACATGAATTGTGTCCCCTGATATGAAACTATGCTCCTTGGTGCTCTGAAATTTACTATAATTTTGCTCCAAAGGAAATCAACAGCTGCTTCTTTAGTGGCATTTGTCAATGCCTGCACTTCTTCCCATTTTGTCACGTAGTCAGTACATACAAGAATATATTCCTTCCCTTGTAAAGGAGGATTAAAGGGACCAAAAAAATCCAATCACCATCTCTCAAATGGTTCAATTACAACTTGAAGTTGAAGAGGAATTGCATTGGTGAAAGTCAGCTATCCCATCCTTTGACAAGGATCACACCACTTAATATATCTCTTCACATCATTGTACAAAGATGGCCAATAATAACTAGTGCCAAGTATCTTATGAGTTGTTCTTTTCACTAAATAGTGTCCTCCACTTGGTTCATCATGACATGTTCTAAGGATATCAAAGATTTCATCCTCTCTTACACACCTATGCAAGACAAAATTAGGACCACATTTAAATATCATTCCATTTAACCATTTAAATTGTGCACTAGTTTTGATTAACTTCTTTATTTGTTTCTTAGTGAAAGAAGGAGGGAACTTCCCTGTTACAAGATAATTTTCCATATCAGCAAACCATGGTGTACTTGCTGAGATTGCAAACCGTTGTTCATCTGGAAAGTTATCCTTGACTGGATCTTGCTCCACTATAGTGGTTAGTCTTGACACAAATATCAGCTACCACATTATATTTACCTAGATTGTCCACAATGGTAATATCAAATTCTTGCAAAAGTAATAACCATCTAATTATTATTCCTCCAACCATTGGTTTGTTCATTAAATACTTAATTGCTGAATGATCTATGTGTACAAATATCTTGTACCTTGTAATGTAATGTCTGAATTTATTGATTGCATAAATCACAGCAAGAAATTATTTTTCAGTGGTGGTGTAATTATTTTAAGTGGGATTAAGATTCTTGCTAAGATAATAAACAACATACATTTTTCCTTCTTCATCTTTCTGTCCCAAAACTGCACCAATGGAATAATTTGAGGCATTTGTTTGGATATGAAATGAATTTTCCCAATTAGGCCCTCTTAATATTGGGGCACTGATTAATTTTTCTTTATTTTCTTCAAAAGCATGCTGACACTTTTCATCCCAAAGAAATTCACATTCCTTGGTTAGAAAATTAAACATGGGGGAAATTTTTTTACTGAAATATTTTATAAAACACCTATAGTACCTAGAATGCCCTAGAAATGATTTGATATCTGCGGGGGTCTGAGGAATAGGTAAATCTTAAATTATCCTAATTTTGTTTTGATCCACCTGAATTCCTCTTTTTGAAATATGGCGTCCTAATACAATCCCCTCATCCACCATCATCAAACACTTTTCATCATTAAGAGACAGGTTGTGTTGTTCACATATTTTTAACACTCTGTCCAAATTTCTCCAAGCATATTCAAATGTATCTCCGTGTACAATGAAGTCATCCATATATACCTCAACACAATCATTTATTAGATCAACAAAGATTGTAAGTACAACTCTCTGGAAAGTTACATGAGCATTGCATAAACTAAATGGTAACACCCTATAGGAAAAGGTTCCCCATGGACATGTAAATGTAGATTTGTCCTGATATTTACTAGCAAATCTGATCTGATTGTATCCACTAAAGCCATCTAAGAAAGAAAAGTACTGTTTACTTGAAATGTTATCTAGGACTTGATCTATGAATGGTAAGGGAAAATAATCTCTCATTGTGGCTTTGTACAGTTCCCTATATTCAACACATATTCTCCATTTTCTGTTATTTTTGGGAACACTTAGAAGAGGAGATACCCACTGACTATCTGAGATAGGGTAGATAAAACCTACTTGTAATAGTTTTTCAATTTCTTGTTTGACTATATCCCTTAAGGTTGGGTTAATCTTTCTTTGAGGTTTCCTAAATGGTTTAACATTTTCAGTATATATGTGATGAGTGTAGATACTTGGGTGAATTCCATTCATTTTTTTGTAATCCCAAGAAAAATCTTTAATATGATTTTTTAGAACATCAAATAATTTAGCTTCTTCTTCATCCTTTAACGAACTGTTAATGTTCAAAGTTTTACCCTGTTGAATTTCAAGATGCTTGGTTACAATATGTGATGAACTGATTTTTTGGAAGGGTTTCATTAAAGTATTTAATGGAAATGCATGTGGTAACAACATATGGTATTTAGCAACATTTATAAAAGTTCCTTGAGTCAAAATACTGGAAAAAGGACAGTAATGAGAATTATGATACTTGTCTCTTTGCAAGACAAACTCTTCATCACTGCTACTTTCCTGAAATTTTTCACCAAACTGATGCTACTGATTCATCCTCTCCCCATGAGAAATATCGTTCCTCTGAAGCAAAATTATTTCCAATCAAAGAGAACTGCTGTTGTCGTGGTTCCAGAACTAAATGTGGTGGTTCCAGAACTATAGCTGTAGGTTCCGAAACTATAGTTGCAGGTTCCGGAAATAAGTTCGTAGGTTCTGAAACTAAGTTTGCATGTTTTGGAACTATTTCTGATTGCTTTGAGGATAACTGGTTCTCATCTAATGGTAGATTAATAATCTCTTCTACTTCTCTTACATGATCCTGTAATGTGATCATAGCCAAAGAAGAAAAATTTTGCTTATTAGTTTAAGGAAAATCAACCCACAATTGTTCATGATTGTCAGTAAAAGGTCATGTAGTAGGATATAAGGAAATTTATTTAGAGTTATTACCATTCGAAATTGTCATATCACCTGACTTGTAATCAATTAAAGCAACAACTATAGCTAACCATGGTCTACCCAAAATAATGGGATAACCCAATGTTTTACCTTTTGGCTGCAGTATAAGGAAGTCAACTGGATATTCCCATGACTCCACCATAACCACCACGTCTTCAATAATTCCTTCTAGTTTTGCTATAGATTGGTTTTCCATCTGTAATATGGTATTAGTAGGTTGTATACCCATTAATGGTAATGTTTTCAGAGTATCCATTGTCATTACATTGATAGCCGCTCCCAAATCTACCAAAACGTTATGTATATCCTTATTTCCTATAGAGACAGAAATAACAGGACTTCCAGTATCTTCGTATTTTGGAAGTAAAAGTTTTCCTGCTAATAATTCAACAAGTTTCCCATCTACTTTGATAGTTTTGGGGTACTGTTTCTTCCTTCCAAGATTTTTTAGACACAACATTGTGATTAATTTGTTCAATTCTGGAATGTCCTTAATTACTTATAACAGTGGTATTTCAATATTCAATTTCCTTAATTCCTGTACCAATTCAGACTCCTTGATTTCTATAGCTTCTTTAAATCTCTCTGGAAATGGAGTCTCAGTAGTATTGCTATTTGGCTCCTTTTCTTTTCTTTCTATATCCTCTTTTGGAACAACAGTACTAGGGATTTCATTTTCTTCTATCATTTCAGTGATTATAAGGGGTGGAATACCAATGATTTTCCTAGATCTAGTTTGAATATCCTTACAATCCATGGTATGTAAATCAACTGATTTTCATGGTTCTATTCCATAAACATGAGTTGTTTGTTTGTTTCTTGGGTTTGCTACTAGCTGTCTTGGTATTTCCATTTGGACTACATTCTCAGTCTATGAATTCTGTGCAGGAGATCCAATGATGGCATGTTGATTCTGATTTGGATATGTTCTTCTTTGAGCATAATTACTAGGGTTCCATCTAGGTTGTGACCAAGCATAAGAATTTCCTTGACCAGCCCATGGTTGTTGATGTCCCTAAGCATACCAAGCTTGATTTTCCCAATCTTGAGGGTTTCAAGTTGGTTGAGGTACCCAAGGTGGTTGTCCCCAATTGTGTAGTACTGACTGAGTAGCCCATGACATTGTCCAGGGATTAGGAACTGATCTTGGCATAAACTTCCCTTGGTTAGGTTGTCTCTGAACAAAATTCAATTCTTCTATTGTAGATGAGGCACTGGTTTGTTTAAGCTGATTCTTAATAACTGGAAGTAAAGAACAAACATCAGTATCATGTTCTTTAGATTCACAGATAAAACACATTTCTGTTTTATCCAAAGGATAGTCTCTTAATGCATGCTTCTTCCTACATCTAGGACAATACATAGCCAATGGTTCAGTTTTAGAATTTTCTTTAACTTGTAATCCATCCATAGTAGAGGTTAATTGCACTAAAATGTCGGTCTTAAAGTTTTATAACTCATCCATTAGTTTGTTCATATCTGGATTCAGACTTTTCACTGATTTTACTTTTCTAGGTCCACCTCTCATTCTAGAATAGCTTCTACGAATCTCATTAATTTTATTCATACTTAATCGATCAATGTCCTCTACCTCCTATCAAGTTAAGGGATTTCCTATATTGTTCATCCAAACCTTTAAGGAAAATCAGGTTTTACTTAACTCCTCTTGAAGTACAAATTCACATCTTTAGCTCACAAAGAGGAATTTGTCTAAATAGTCTTCTATGTTTTCATCTTCCTCCTGCTTGATTTTGAAGAATTCTTCCTTCCTATTTCTCCCTCTACAATAATCTTGGTATTTTTCTAGGAAGGTAGTCTCCATTTATGCCTAAGTGCTAATAGAGTTGGATGGTAATCCCATGAACCACCTCATTGCTACATCCTTCAAAGTGGATGGAAACAACTTGATTTTTTGATTATCTGTTTTATAGTCATAGGTCTGACATAATACCTTGAACTCAAACAAAAATTGGTCAGGGTCTTCAAATGACATCCCTCTAAATGTGGGTAAATGTACAGGTGAGATATTTTTCATTTATGTATCATCATCTCCCAATTGGATTGGATAAGTAAAGGTCCTATCAGGTACTCTCTTCAGCTTCTCATGCCATTTTAAAATATTTTCTGAATTTTCCTCCCAATCAAAGTGGTATTTGGTATGCCTTGGAGAAGGTGAAAAATTAGGAGTAGGAGGTTGAATACTCAATTGAGAATCAAAACTCACCCTAAATGGATCTTGAGTAATAAGCCTTTTCCTAAAAGTTCCACTTCCTTTCAGGTGACTGATCTAAGAATTTCAAAGGTGGCAATTCTGATTCTTATATGACAAGGGATGATGGTGCCTCCAATTCTTGATCAATATCCTTACTTTGAATAGAGGATGTTATGAATTCTTGTGAATATGTTTTTGGGAGGAATCTACCTTGTGAGTCTCTTGGTCTACTCATATATTTTATGATATAGTAGGGAAGATCCTTCAACTACCAGTTGTATGATTTGTTGCTCTTGTTAACACTTAATTAGAAAGTTCTAACTACTGTTTCCCTGGAAACGGTGCCAAAAATGATGAGTGTCATTATTCCCTTCATTTAATCAAATTATTGTTGATGTCATATCAAATCATGGGTGTGTCTAAAGCTATATGCAATAAGAGTAATCTTATAGATCTAGTAGTTGACTGTAGTTATTTTTGTATTTTCTGGGGGATCTTTTCAATGTCTTAAGGACTTCTTGATAAAACCTTATTTAAATCATACTATGAAAACATTGCTAAAAGTAATCACACTTGAAATATTTACTGAAAGGAAACACACTGTGCAGAATGGAAACAAACACACTTGCTGTTAGAAATAAACACACTTGCTTCTAAAAGTAAACACACTTTATTTTGGAAATAAACACACTCAATTTAGAATGCTTGAAATAAGAATATATCTAAACACCTGTAGGAACAAGTATACAACATAGTTTAATTGGAAGAATTAAAACAATACAGAATTAACAAATCTAAGCTATTTGCTGAAGAAATATAAATAATAAATAAATGAATATCCTAGGTCCTTGGGGGAGTGGGCCCTTGCTCCTCCTTGAATCAGGATTTAATAACTCAGAATTCTCTGAAATAGGAATGGCTATTTTATTGATAAAACATTCGATATTACAAAACATACTAGATATGAGTACTTAGTCTATACTTCTCTTCTTTGTTCTATGTCTATTTCATATCATATTATATTGTTATCTCTATCTACTGCAGGTCTACTTTTATATACATTTTACAATCATAGTTATCTCTACGATTCTAATGAAATTGAACCATACCCAAAATAGATGCTGAGTCAGATTGTGGATAATCAGAAAACTATAAGATAACTATCCCTAGATCTACATTCATAAATCTTCTCATCCTTTCCTGATTAAAAGGGTTGTTGATGTAAAATCTCTAGATGTGGTTAGAATAGATAACTTCCATCAGTTCTGGAACTTCAAAGAAGTTTAAGAACCATAGAAAATTGTTAAGGATCAAAACCTTGTAAGAGTTTCCAGAGCTATACCCAGGGGTTCCGAAACTAAAGTCCGAAAATTACTGGAACTAAATACTGGAGTTCCAGAACTAAGTCTGAAAGTTCTGGAACTATACAATGACTGTGTGATGGAGTTCCAAAACTAGCTTGGAAGTTCTAGAAACTAAGCTGTGTGGGAATCATATGCTAACTGAAAACATACTGAATGCTTCCTGCTTCATTTCCTCAACTGATTAGACTTGCTTTATTACAAAAATTAATTTCAAACACACACTTCATTCAGGAATTTCAGAGCTTTTAAACATTAGAATCACAATCAATCAAAAGACAAACAATTACATCCTAACTCATATAAGATCAAATAAAAGTCACAAAATACAATTAAACTTAATAAAAAGGAGAGTAAGATGAGATCATATATTATACATTAATCGGGCATATTCTGGCCTCATCAATAACCCATTGGTTCCCCTATCACATAAATTCATGGTCGCATAATCCCACCTTTATGGTAACATCCTTTATATTAACCCTGCATCTCCCAATACACTGTGGATATTATACGAACATTCGAGAACCTTTTCCCGTAACAACTTACTATGAGTCATATGCCTATAAGTTGAAAACCGATTAGATCCCCTATCACTTGACTCTCTGGTCACACATATCCACATTTGTGGCAATTTGTTTGTGTGACCAGTATTTGTGCATCTTAAATGGAGTCATAGCACATAATCCTATCTCATACAATAACCTATTAAAACTAGTGACCATTTCACTTGATCGCAATGGCCCCTAGTTTTAGGGGGAACCACCTATCTAACACAAATATGACCATTTCACTTGTTTTTGTCTAGTGGTTTTTCCATCACAAACCACTTGACAAAAAGGGGAAAATGTATACAACTATTTTCGGTACCCTAAATTATTTATCCATACGCCTCATATTCATATCCAAAATAATTAACTTATCTTATTATTCCTAAAACCATGTCCTCACCACCATAAATCTTATCTTACCCTTTAGTAAATACTTATTTACTCACCTAAACCACCTAAAAATCATACTATCCTATTTTAACCCTGACCATCTAACCTCCTAATATATTCAACATCTTCCTAACCATCTTCACTTTTCCCCATACCAAAATTAACCATCTTAGAAGTGGTTAAAACAAATTATAAGCGGGTTTCCCCACTTGTTCTGGGTCACCAACGATTCTAAATTATTACCGGTGATTATATAAGCAACATTAAACCTACATGTAAAGGATCCTAACACATTTGCAGTGAAGCTCTGACTCGTTGGAAACCTAGATGACATCACTAAAAATACCGTGACATCACCTACATCCTTGTCACATCTTTGGAAAGATTCACAAAAACTATAAAATTCCCACAACCCTGTTTCTTAGCATCTCTCATCAAAGGTAAGATTATGTCATCTGTTTTCATATTTAATTTGTTAACACATCATCTTATTCCTTAAATCAATTCACAAATGATCTATTTTGCACCTTATTCACATCTTATTTAAAAATCAAAATTTTCCACAGTAATCACCATAAATTTATTTGAATCTCCAATGATTACCTCAAATCATCAATGATCCTTGTCTTTTTATACTTTAATCACATTTCTCATATTTACAATAAATATATCAATCTATTTTATGTATAATCTGCTTGTTTTCAAGTTGTTTCTCTAAGTGGATGACTATACCATGTCAGACACATATGATTACAGGCATATACAACCTTCCTATTATTTCAAAACCACTAGTTTGGGAACAATTCGACATTTCACATGAACTCAACCTCTGTGCGATCTCCTTAACACCAAACGTTGAAGATATTAAAGATCAACTTGAAGTCATACATAAAGAACATGATGTTGCTAAACAAGCTTGATTCGATTACTTCTTAGATTTTAAGCTTATCGTAGCCCTTTCCTATTCCACCTATCACGTGGAGCAAGATATCTCTATCCCTCTAGATTTCTAATCATCCTTTTATTGTCTATTATCTTGCTATCATTACCATTTATTTGTAAAAAATGATTTAACACCCTTCAAGGAAGCCCTTTCAGTCCTGGGATTGACCTTTGCTGAGAAACTCATCATATCCTTATCGAATGTCTATCTTGTCTAGTTATCTTTCTATTTGCAGGTTTCTCTCATCCACTGGAAATAGGAGTCCCACACCCATTTTACATATCCACACTTTGAAATTGCATTTTCGATGCAGGTATCGCTAAATCCTATTGTCTTCTGAGTTTTTTAGTGTCTTATTACATAATTAACGAACTGAAATCTACTAGAAATAGGAGCATCACCGAAGAATTAGGTGATTGTATAAGGTGGTGCACACAAGAATTGAAATAGATCAGCCAAGAAGCTAGGGCATGGAAGAATAGTACACGATAGTGTGAAAAAGTCTTGAAGAAGGAGGGAATGCATGGAAATATGATAAGTTACAAAGTGGTAGGTATATTAAGGATGCCAATTTAGTTGTGACACAAAGTTCCAGATTGACGTCTCTCAACTACCAAGCTAGAAGTAATTGGACATCATTAATGCACATGAGTTCAAATCTGGGTTGAGTGGGATTATGAGAGGATTCTAGAAGGAATTTCAAAAACCTCATGGTTGGGAAATATTTCTTATAAATACCTTCCTAAAACATTTTTTTAAAATTCTAGAGGCTATAAGCGCTAGGAGGGGGAAAACATTTTGGAGTAATCATCCATATAACTTTATAGACTATAAATACCATTAAGGATTGATTATTATAGATGATGTATGGATTTCTAAGAAAAGAATTTAAGTCTTGAAGTGAAAGTTTTTCTATGTTTACTTTGCAAAAACCCAAGTTCATCTCAATCTGACCGGTTTAATGTCAACAATCCTCTTCTTTCTTATGGTAAGTCACATATGGACTGTGTGTCATTTGTGAAAACCATTTAAAGGAAAAAGGAGTGAGGACTGTGCAGACATCAAATGGAAAAAATTATTGACATTGAGATCAACAAAGTATCTTGCTCTTGGAAAAATGAGAGAAGAACACAAGTGAATTCAAAGGGGTTTTGATCCAATCAACCATTGTTGGCCTCATGTGCTCGCTATTTTTTTGATTAAAATTAAATCATCTTTGTGATATTACAATTATTGAGTGTTAAATATTTCTTAATAGATGCCAACCTAAAAATCCTTGTTTTAATGGATTTGTAAATTTTTGGGATTATTGCAATAATATTAATATATGATTTAATGTAAAAATGTAAACTCAATGAAAATAGAAAATACATCAAAACAAGAACATGATATATTGAGAAAGAATTTTTGACACATATCACAAGGGTCACAACAAATTCAATAGCTTCAAGTGTTAGTATAAAATAATACTTTGCATACAACGAAATGTAGGGGACATTTTCCTTTATAACTTGTTTTATTATTCCAATTATATTATTATGTGTTTTAATAACATAAGTTTCTAACTACTAGACCATTTTTTTGTAAAAATAGACTAGAAAATACATCGATAAGTGCATGTGAGAGGCCGATAGGATTATATCAATAGAATTGGATATGTAAAGTTTATACACACACACACATACATACATACATACATACATATGTATGTATGTATGTATGTATGTGTGTATGTATGTATATACATATGTATACACATATATATACATATACATATGTATACACACACACACACATATTAATATAATATAATGTATATGTATGTATATATATATAAATATAATATATATTATATGTACAATTTTAAGAAGGAAGAGCCTTGTTCTTGAACATGAGAATATTTATGGTGATACATCGAGACTTAAGGAGAAAGTTAAGCATTATAATTTAAAATGTATAAATCAAATAGGTCAAAAAGAGTTTTTACATATTAACACACAAGTAATTGGGTTTAACTCTTTCATTTCTTGAAATAATATTTTCTAAAAGAAGAACCTTGTTCTCATATATACGAATTTTTATGGTGATTAATGAAAACTTAGGAAAAATGTGAACTATTAAATATTTAAAATGTATAAATCAAATATGTCAAAATAGGGTTTTTAAATATTAGCACATGAGTAATTAGGGTCCAAATTAACTATTTTTTCAAATAAAAACATTTGATAATGAAATAACATTAAAAGGTGGCAAATATATACATAATTTTGTAAAATAAAGTCCTAAATTTCTCAAAATAGCTTAAATAATGACAAATGATCACAAAATAATGTCAAATATTGTAAATAATGCATGATTTTTCCTAAATATACCTTTTGATTTAATAAAGTCTAAATATTAAATCAAATTTCAGGGTCAATATGATAATTTACAATAAAATACAAATACTAAACACTCTAAAGATACAACCGTGTAAGAAAATGAGAGAGATAGAGAACTTACTTGATTGTCACTTATCCCATAACAGATATGAGCTGGAACAACTAATGAATAGGCTGGGAAGAATGTTAGAAATGCTCAATATGAATTATGGAGGCTGCAGACAGAGGTGGACACGGGCACCTGGGCTCCAAAGACCACTTCTAGGCATCGGTGACTGTGTAAATGATCAGAATCTACTTTTTCCTATGTCGCTAGGGTTTCACACTTGTTCATTATTGATCACCTGTATGTCACACTTAGATTTCCGAGGTACTTGTAACTTATGATTTAATAAAATATGAATATTAAATCTAATTTCAGGGTCACTATGATAATATACAACAAAAAAAAAATTCTACACACTCTAAAGATGCAACTGTGTAAGCAAATGAGAGAGATATGGCACTGTAACTGATTGTCACTTATCTCAAAACATATCTGATCTAGAACAACTAATGAACAAGATGGGTGGAATTTCAAAAATTCTTGACGTAAATCTTGGAGGCTGCAGACATAACTAGATATAGGTGTTTGGGACAGGGTGATGGTGCATGGGTGTAAGAGACCACTACTAGGAACTGGTGACTATGTAAATGCTGAGAATCCACTTTTTCCTATGTTGCTAAGGTTTTGTACTTGTTCATTGTTGATTCCCTGTATGTTGCACTTGGATTGCCAAGGTACCTGTAACCTACAACACAAACCCTAGCTACCTATACAAGCTCAAAAACACATCAAATTGGAATAAAAATGCAATATGTGAAGTCAGACTAACCTCGGCAGTCATCCAAAGGATGAAATTATGACCGAGCTCTATACTACATTCAAGACTTGATATAGTTATATGTGCTTGTGTGTGAAATATATTCCTTAGGTTTTCATTGTGCCAATGATGCCAAGATAGTGGGCTAAAGCTAGATAAAATGAAAATGTGTGGGATGGAATTCAGAACTTCCCCTTCCTATGAAGTGTATGCAGAGTAATCAACCCAAAAATGCACTCCATTTGATAATATGTAGATATGCTTTCCCTTTAGAATTTATCACCCTTATAAAGGTATGTACATTGTGTATATACATGGATATATTTATTGAAATTCAACACTAGTGACACAACATGCCGACAAGGACCTTGATATAAGAGTGAGAAAATTGAAAAGGCCAACAAAAAATGTCAAAAAAGTGAATAAGAAAAAAGGGGAAAAGAGCACCTAGGGTGGAAAGGTGTGCTTGGGCATTGGTGTTTTGGGATAACTGGAAATAAATGTGAGAAGACTAAAATATAGGGATCCCCGTGACTTGACCAAAACTGGGAATAGAAGTGGTAGATGTGAGAGAGAAAGGCAATAGAAATGACCAAAACAAGCAGATGGACTAGAAAGTGTGTCACCAGTGAATAGTTTTGTTACTTGATATCCATGTATATAACAACATAATTAGTGGTATAGTAAAATAGTAATATGTGCATGATTTTGTGTTTACATTTGCCCCCCTTTATGCTATTTGAATGAAATTCAAGTAGTGTAAAAGAAAGTAAGGAACATACTCGTGAGAAGTCTAGAGAAGCCATGTTGCAGAAGTATGTGCATAATATAAGAACATATAACATGGCGAACCATGGATCAACATGCCAATCCATATGGTGTAAATAGAGACAGTGAACCATTGTAAGGAGCACTTGTATAAGTTAATGAATTGATTTTGATAATTTGGAGATTTTACATTGTTGCCAATAGAGATTTGAAGGGGTAGGGAGTGATCAATTCCCAACCTGATTTTGTAAAGTTTTGATCCAGGGAGGATTTTGGCATCCTGATGCCAAAGGAAGAGTGTTTTGGAGAGAGGTCTAGTTTTACTCTCCATCCATGACTACATCCCCAAAAATGTCCAACCACTACAGATGGATAAACACCAAATTTAGTTCCATGTTGAATAACCCATATAAGAGTAGTATAGGAAAGGAAATGACATCTCATTTACCCCACTCCTATGGGTGTCATTATTTTTATAGTGCTAGATGGATTCCATGTTATTTCATTTGTAAGTGATGTAAAATGCTTCACACATTAGGTCATCTGTGAAAGATAATGAAGTGATGCAACTCCTAAGTTAGGTCATCTAGGAGAGATGTGTAAAGTATGTTATGTCACACCGATCAATTGATTTGATTCAAATATTGAAATATTGATTTAAAATTTGATGTGTGTGATAGATTAACCATGGAGATTTTTTATTTTTGCACCTAGATTAGGTCATTAGGGGGAAATAGATAGAAAGGATTTGAATAGATCAATTTGTTCCTTTTTTGACAATGATGTATTAGGAGTATTGAATGATTGTATAATATCTCGAGAGGGATCCTAGGGTGATCCTAGTTGTATACACCACTTTTGATGAAAGGGTGAGGGGTGGAGATATTGAACACTGAGTTAAAAGTAGAGGTGAAAATATGTAATGATGACTAAGAGGTAGTATAGAAGATGTTAGAATATTATGTAAATGTTGACTAGTATATGTGTGAGATTGGAATATCACATTATGTAATGTATACAATATGGTGGTAGAAGAAATTTTGAACCAAAATGCATGAATTAGGAATAAAACTGAGTAGTGAAGCTCAAGATATGAGCAAAACCATGGGCCGTGTATTAATTGGAGCAATGGGTTCAAATGGTACTACAGTAAATGATAAATTGAAAATTGCTATATATAGTGATAGTAAAAAGGGAATAAAAACTTCATTTGAATAGTGATTGATTTAGAAGCTGAGATTTGAGCTTGCAAGAATGCCATAGATTAGGGAAATGAGGTTGACTAGGTTCGAGAGAGTAGTGGTGGCCATGGCATCGCAGATGAGAGATGACTTGGTAAGTATGATTATTTTTGAAAAATTTGGTGAAATTTGTTCGATTTTTTGTAAAATTTTGAAAATTTGAATTTTTGGGCATTTATGACTTGGGCACGAGCAGCCAGGGTGGTGACATCCTTTGGGATGCTAGCACCTAGTTCTAGACATTGGTGACCTGCTTCTAGGAACCCCTGACCTACTCCTGGGCACCGATGACCCAAGAGAGAGTTTTGATAATGTAGTGTGAAAATTTTCCATTTTGATAAATCATTGTGCCATGATTAGTTGATTTTAAATACGTATGAGGTACTAATGTTGAGTTTTTTTGGTGTTTGTGATGTGCAGGTGAGAAAATTTTTCAGGTGGAAAAATTAGGTGTCTCCACCAACGTTCACGGGGCTACGCCCCTCTGCATTGAATAATATAACTCCCATTATTGAGAGTAAACTAATCCTAATCATATCTAAATGTTGTGGGTGTCTGAATTGTTTGAGAATCACACAAGAACACTCCATTGATTATGTAGAAAAGTGCTTATATGTGGGTACAAGGGAGGAAATTACAGCGATAAGGGGAAAAAGAGGGAAATTAGGTAAGGAAGATTACTGCTGCGAGTAGATTGCAGAGCTCACACCTTGTAACTGGAGTAGTTCAACCTTCAATATAGAGGAATGCATAAAGAAGCTAGTGGGACTAATGAATTAAAACACAAAATTTTCAGATTCATCTATCGAGAACACCAAGTTCCTCCCCAACTCCATACATGATCAACTATGCTTGCAAAGTGCATGAAAGAGAGAATAGAGGAAAAACAAGAAACATAAATAGAAGAAGTGTAGCTTTTATTCCATGTGTAGTGATGAATATAAAGCTTCAACCAAGCTATCACAATTCATAATGCTACATAGTAAGAGTTCTTCAAAATTCAAAACACTTTAGAATGTAGAGGCCATCCCAATTTATAGTAGTCTGAATTTTCCTTTCACCTCCCTCATATGAATCTTCATTTCCACATTCCACTTGTGACCTTTCGTTTTCCATAAATTAAGTATTTCTCTTATAATTTGAGAAAAATAAGTTTAAAAATTTAAAATAGGTCACTTAAGTGAATAGGATGAAAGATAATGATGAGGCCCAATAAAGAATTAGAATAGAGAGAGAAGAGAGAGAGGGAAGGGATGAATTGGAATCACTCCTTGTGACGAACTGATTTGAATTCCCCTATGTAGTCATGAACTTTGAATGAATATTTCTGCCACTTGTGATCTTCTACACTGATGAAGATTTCTCCCTTGAATAACTTTGAATCATTTTCCCAATCCAGTGATGAATGCAAACTCTATGATGCATAGACATCCTGGACCACATAATGAATGTTCAGAAACACTGTTTTGAGGTTTACCGATGCAAGCTTGAGATGAACACATACAATTCCCACAATAATCCTCCTTGGAATTTGGTTGATGAACCCTTTGACTCTTTGAAATCATTTTGACCAATTCACTTTAAATCACTTGGTTCCTTAAGTGATGAAGATGAATTCACATGATGTTCCTTGCGATGTCCCGCTTTTCCTCTGTAGACCATTGCACTCAAGATGATAGTTCCAGGACCTCTATGAAGTTCTCATTCCTCATTTTTGACTCATGAAACCATCTCATTATCCTAAAGGGGAGTCCAAAAATTAGTAAGGTGAGTGAAAAAAATTCATATGCAACTTTCCACTCCCGAAATGAAAACTTTCTATTTTTAGAATATGAGCCCATACTCTGATATTTTGGGACATATCACATGTCTTGCTCTAGTTTCACCTTCTGAACCTTCTACCATATTCCATCCTCCTCTATTATCGAGATATTTCTATTTTTAACACATTTCTATTTTTAGCAGGTTGCTCTTTGATGACTTGCTATTTTGGGAAGAAGTCCTTTTCTATCTTACTTTTCATTTTACCCCTTTTTTGATTGTCCCAAGTGATAAAACTTGTAATTCAGGTGGGAATTTCCATTTATAACATGTGAGGAAGTATAACATATGCTATTTTTAGTAAGTGGTGAAAATGACCTCAGTTTGCGATGGGAACAATTTTTTTGGATTATGATCTTCGTCATGTACTCGTGCTCCAATTTTCATCATGATTCACTTACCAGAGAGCTTGGAAATAAAAAACAAGAATCTACACCTAGTAAGAGCTTTGGATCGGAGTTACAAGGGAAGAATATTGATAAAAAATCAGTCCTTCATATCTTGAGAAATTGGCAACTTCATCGTGCAAGAACTAGTTTGAAAGAAACTATATTTTTTGGAGACCATTTCCTCCGAATATCGGATGATTTCATCCGTTGGATCTTCAGGGATTTGAATTTTTTTAAAGAGGGAAGAATTATTATAAAAAAAAAAGCCCTCCACATCCCTAAAACATAGGGACATCATGACGTGAAAACTAGTTCACACGAAACTAGATTTTTCAAGGATTGTTTCCATCGATTTTCACACGATTATGCCTACTGGAACCTTGAGAAGTGGAGAGGTAGCTCGCTGATTTTTTCACTATTGTGTCATGGCAGCCATTAATGGAGATTTAAAAATTTAAGGTTTCATTTTCCACCTCATATTGTGATGAAACAAATTCCATTTAGAGATAGGTTTTTCTCCTGGATCTTTGTGCACAAAATGTTTGCTTCCCCCACTTACCAGATTGATGGGAAATCGAAGGAGAATAAGTTGAGGAAAAAGATGGAGTTTTTATTCTATTTAATAATCAATGGAATATCATTTTATATTTCATTTTTTCATCTTGATGGCCTCTATGAAAATAAGGAATTTCCACAAAAAACCTTATTTCAATCCGTGCTCTGGATTGTGAGATATGAGTGTTTCACCGTTTTGGTTCATGAGTGTTTATGGCACTGAATGGACATGGTGGCATCTGAAAAATATAGATTTTTGGTGTTCTTGCATTCCTTTAATTTCATTAATAATGGAGGGAATAAAAAATGAGGAGGAACAATGGAGGTTTGCAAGTTCTCTGCAACTTTCTTCCGACAGTGAGCTTCATGGGCAATAATGGAGAAGCAATAAGAAACAACAACGAGTTAGAAAATTTTTTTCAAATTTGAAGCTGGATTTGGGTTAGCACATTTTTGTGTCCTTGATGTCCTTTAGAATTAAAGGACATGAGGGACATAAATTTTCACATGGCGCCTCACGACGACACTTGATGAAGATCTGATGGTGGGGAGTTTTGTCCAAAAAGCATGTTGGAAGCACCTGGAGCGATGAAAGATGGTTGCATGGGGGACCAGGAGCCATTCCTTGGGATGGGTGAATTTTTATGTACCTCATGTCATCTAGCACAAAGGGACATGATGGTTATCAATTTTCACGTGACGCGTCAGCTTGAAACTTGTCATAGATCTGACGGTTGAGGGTTTGAGCTCCTGTAAGCACTTGGGGACTGAATTGGTGATCCGTGAGGTTGTATGGGTGACTAGAGGGCTTATAGGGGCTGGGATAATTTTATTTTCCATAATGTACCTTATCTTGAGGGATGAAAGGGACACAAAATTTTGGTAGGATCCTGGAGGAAACATGTGTCCTCTTGCAAATTTGACTGATTGATGAAGCCTTCCTAGAGGATGACTTGAAATGATGATAACTTGAGCTCCCAATGGAATGTTTTAGAAAAATTTAATATGATTTTGGCTTAAAAATGGCCTTATTAATTCAATGGTTGGGCATCAACTCTTTATTCCTCCATTTATGCCTTGAAAAATCAGATTTGTGTTCTGGTTCCATAGCTGAGCCTGGGAAAAACTAATTACAAACCTATTGCACCAAGGTGTTGTGAAAAATATTATTTCACCATCTTGTAGGGCTTGGAAATACCTTTCTGAAGCTGTTTTTTTTCCTCCTAACTCCATCCAGAGCTCCCAGAATCACCTCCTAAAGCTCAGTAGCTCTTTTGATCCTGTGTAATTCTTAGGCCTGTGAACCCTGTTTTTCTCATGAAACTACCCCAACTCTTCCAAATACTTCTTGAACCTTTTAAAATCACCTCCATGATGTTTCTATATGCTTAATTCATCTCACATGTTGATTTTTTCTCTTTTTTCCACTCCAAGGGGTTGCACTAGTCTCGGGAAGGCCAGTGGTAGCCCTTCCCAACACTGTCCAAAATTAGCATTCTTCAAGAACTCCTAAAATCACCTAGGGGGTTGACTTGAATTTCCTAATTCACCTAGGGGACTGAGTTAACATCCATTGGGAGGTCATTGGACTGACTGGGTAAGGCCGGTGCTAAGGATGGGTAGACCTAGGGGTGTCTTGGAAAGGTATGACTTTCAAAATTTTGACATTGTGGGTAAAGTTGTCCTGTTCTTAAGTGGATTTTGCCCATGAAAATTCTCAAGAAAACAGTTGTCTCTAGCTTGTGGACATGTTATGGATTGAGTTTAATGATGAAATGACATGAGAATCCTAGGATATTGATTTTCTTCATGGACCAGTGCCTTATCCATTGGGATTTATGGAGTCATTAGAAATATAGGCTACACAACTTCCCTTATTGAACACACACACACACACACACAAACAAAAAAAAGGGAAACACACTAGAGGGGAAAAAACACACAACAAGAAAGGGAAATTATATATAGGGGGAGTGAAGTTTACAGAGGTGGGGAAAAATATACACATACCCGAAAATGGGTTGAGAAAAGTACATGCCATCATGAAATGGAAGATTGAAGTCTGACCTTTGAAGCACAAAAACTGTTATTTGATCAAACCATGCTTTGGTGATGGCTTTGTATGGTTTCATAAGAAGAAGGCTGACTATAATTCCATATTCATATTTACATTGCACTGAGAATGTTCTTGTATCCATTGAAAATTCATCACTTTCCTCAAACTCTTGTACCTTGATGCTTCCACTTGACGCGCTGCGATCATGAGACACCATCCCTCCATGTCTTCAAGAATGGGAAATTTTTTCATGTCATGAAAACATTCATCTTCTTTGAATTGTGAATTCAAATTGTCTCTTATATCAGCAAAACACTTGGAAGGAGTGAGAACAAACTAGTTTTCTTCCCATTTAAGAACTTCCCCAAACATCCTGCTTTATTGCTTTGAGAAAGTGTTTTCGCACATGGAGGTTAAATCATTGAGTTGGAGGTATTCATCATCCTTAAGATATTTTTGCAGTATGGGGACATATTCAAAATGAATAGGATCTTGGAGGATGGTGAGTGCAGTCTGATTTTGAATCATTTGGCAAGAATCATGCATATTCCCGCTTTTTTATCTAGTGAATTGTAGCAAATATGCATTCGTTCGTAGTCCATCTTGATATCATTTTCAAAATTTCAGATTTTGGTTTGGCCATATAATAATTATTCACTCTTGATTGGATTTTTCCATATGAACTCTTTCTTTTCATTGATGGACCATTCCAAAATGATGGGAACAAGTTGGTTTTGATCACACTCCCAATGTTATAGCATATTTTTATTTTATTTTGAATGGATTTCTTTGGTGCAAATAAGCTCAATATTTTCCATGTTATTATTTCCCACAACAGAGATGTTATCTTCAAGATTGAGGAATTCCAAAGGAGATTCGAGAACCTTCCTTCTTTTGCACTCATGAACCTCTTCACACGATGTGGAGGAAACAGACATATCTTCATATTCCCTCTCATCAACCAAGGCATCTGGGAGGTCCTCAAACTTTTCCATTTTCTCTATCTCAACATCAAACATTGGTGTATCAAAAGTGGAGCACAAATGGCCTCATATCTATCTTACATATCTATAACCCGGGTCAAGAGTTCAAGGTTGAGTTGAGGATATTTAGTTTCTTCTACAACCTTCAAGATGTCTTGCACAAATTTCTTCCAAGTTCACCATATGCTCATCTTCATTTTTATTGAAAAAGTCTTTATGTTGTGCCTCCAGGAGATGGTTGAAAATCTGATCCATCCACACCCATGATTTGTTTGAAACATCCTTGTTCACCTCTTCCATGTTTTGTGTTTCCCAAGATTCACTTTCTTGCAAGCATGGGCACACTTGATTCATGACACCTTCTGAAAAGGAGAAGAGGTCCATGATTTGTGGGAATGGAACTCCTTCAAGCTCAAAATCCATATCATCCTCTCGATGGGGCCATATTGAGGCAACAATATGGGAAGAACTTTCAACATTATCTTGATCATCCATTATTGAATCCTCTTGCATAGATGGAAAATGAAATACTTCATACTCACTATGATGGTCATTCTTCTCCTTGGGTGAGAAGATATTGTGTTCGAGTCATTCATTCTCCTGTGCTTCGAAAAGGAAGTGAGATTCTTCCATCAGATCATCCATGATTGAGTCGGGAGTAGAGTTTGATCCTTCAACTATCTCCATTTCTTCATCACTTGAAGGATCAAAATAGGAGGGAAAACCCTCCATGACCATCTTGAATTCATCATTTTCAGTCCATGATGTCATGTGGCTTTCTTGCACTTCTTCACATCTCTCCATTTCATCATTAATTGAAAGATCAAAATTTGAAAGGAGATCATTCATGCTTACTTTGAATTGGCCATCTTCTTCATCATTGGTGGAGTCTTCAGAGAGCATTGGATTGTCTGTTATGCAACAAGGATATTCCTTTATTGAATATATTATTCCCCCTATGGCTTGTGCCTCAAGCTAGATGGAATTGTCTGAATGGTGATTTTATCTTTATGTCTTCTACTTCTTCCTCCATGACGTTGCTTTGGCTTTCATCGAAGGTTCCATGATAAGATCTTCTTTAGGAGCATGCAAGAATCTTATGGGAATGAAAACCTCATAGTATGGGCATCCGTCAAGGTCTTCCTCCATAGGGCACATCTCATCTTCTTCCTCCATTTGATGCGGTGCTTCAAGATGTTCATATCTTCTATGTAGAGCTAAAGTATACCTCCAAATTTCATCAAAGACTTCGGGGTCAGAATTTCCTTCTATTATGCTCTAAATCCTTTCCATGTATCCTATTTTCAAAATATTCATTTCTTCATCACTGTATGCAATGAATTCATCTAGAGAGTGGTAGAAGAAGGACAACGTTCTCAAATTTTTAGTGAGCTGTGCAAGATTGTAAAAATATTCTTCAGTGGATCTTGTACCATCCTGTCTTTTGTCATCTTCTTGAATGCTGATTTGATCTTCATCAGAAGGATCAAGGATAGGATTTTCTTCAGTGGAATTCAAGAACCTTTTGGGGATGAAAACCCTATGATACAAATGATCTTCAAGATCTTCCTCCATAGGAAAAATCTCCTCTTCTTCTTCCTTGCTACGGGATGCTTCAAGTTTCTTGTACATCTCTTGTAAGGATTTGGCATATTCTTGAGCTTCACACCTTATCTTATATTTCCTTTGAATCCTTTCCAATAGCTCCCTACTTTCTTCTTCATCAGTGGCATGTTATTTTTTCTTTCCTTTGCAAACACTAGTCTGAAACCATGGCTGATCAACGATCTTATTTTCCGGGAAAGCATCTTCTTCTTCTTCACTGTCACTCATTGGTACTTCAATCCAATCTGGAAATTTCTTCATGGTGTAGCAAATGAATTGTGATAGGAATTACTTCCTTGACAGAGTCACCTTCAAGAATGATCTTCCATGAAACCTCATTTTTTTGTTTTTTGAATATATACTTTTTTTGTATTTTTTTGATTTTATGGGAAGAGATCCTTTTTTGGGTACCTTTAGACAAATCTCTCCCCAACAGAGTCGTCAAAAAATCTTGGCGAGAAATTTTTTTGGGTGGAAAAATTAGGTGTCTCCACCAACATTCACGGGGCTACGCCCCTTTGCATTGAATGGTACAACTCCCATTATTGAAAGTAAAAAAATCCTAATCCTATCTAAATGTTGTGGGTTGCTAAATTGGTCGGGGATCACACAGGACACTCCATTGAACCTATGGCAAAGTGCTTTTATGTGGGTACAAGGGAGGAAATTACAGAGATAAGGGAAAAAAGAGGGAAATTAGGTAAGGAATATTACTGCTGTGAGTAGATTGTAGAGCTCACACCTTGTAACTAGAGTAGTTCAATCTTCAATATAGAGGAATGCATAATGAAGATAGGGGGACTAATGAATTAAAACACCAAGTTTTCATGTTCATATATCAAGAACAACAATTTCCTCTCCAACTCCATACATGATCAACTATGCTTGCAAAGTGCATGAAAGAGAGAATAAAGGAAAAACAAGAAAAGGAAATAGAAGAAGTGTAGCTTTTATTCCATGTGTAGTGATGAATACAAAGCTTCAACCAAGCTATCACAATTCACAATGCTACATAGTAAGAGTTCTTCAAAATTAAAAATCCTTTAGAATGAAGAGGCCATCCCAATTTATAGCAGTCTAAATTTTCCTTTCACCTCCCTCATATGACTCTTCATTTCCATATTCCACTCGTGATCTTTCATTTTCCAAAAATTAAGTATTTATCTTATAATTTGAGAAAATAATTTTATAAATTTAAAATAGGTAAATTAAGTGAATAGGACGAAACACAACGATGATGCCCAATGAAGAATTAGAATAGAGAGAGAAGGAAGAGAGGGAAGGGATGAATTAAAATCACTCTTTAAGACGAACTAGATTTGAATGCCCCGATGTAGTCATGAAATTTTAGCTGAATATTTATGCCACTTGTGATCTTCTACATTGATGAAGATTTCTCCCTTGAATAACTTTGAATCATTTTCCCAATCCAGTGATGAATGTAAACTCTATGATGCACAGACATACTAGACCACGTAATGAGTGTTCTGAAACACTATTTTGAGGTTTATCAAAGAAATCTTGAGATGAACACATACAATTCCCATGATGACCCTCCTTCAAACTTGGTTGATGAACCCTTTGACTCGTTGAAATAATTCTGACCAATTCACTTTGAATCACTGACTCCTTAAGTGATGAAGATGAATTCACATGATGTTGCTTGTAATGCCCTACTTTGCCTTTGTAAACCATTGCACTCAAGATGATGCTCCAGAACCTCTATGAAGTTATCATTCCTCCTTTTTGAATCATGAAACCATCTCATTATCTGAAGGGGAGTCCAAAAAGTAATAAGGTGAGTGAAAACAAAGTCATATGCAACTTTCCACTCCCGAAATTAAAACTTTCTATTTTTAGAATATGAGCCCATGTTCTGCTATTCTGGGACATATCACCTATTTTGCTCTAGTTTCACCTTCTTAACCTTCTACCATATTCCATCCTCCTTTGTTCTCGAGATATTTCTATTTTTAACACATTTCTATTTTATTAGGTTGCTCTTTGGGGACCTGGTATTTTTGGAAGAAGTCATTTTCTGTCTTACTTTCCATTTTACCCCTTTTCTGATTGTCCTGAGTGATCGAACTTGCAATTTAGTGGGACTTTCCATTTATAGCATGTGAGGAAGTATAACATATGCTATTTTTAGTAAGTGGTGAAAATGACCTCGGTTTGCGATGGGAACAATTTTTTTAGATTCAGCTCTTTGTCGTGTACTCGTGCTCCAATTTTCATCATGATTCTCTTACCAGAGAGCTCAAAATTAAAAAAACAAGAATCTATGCCTAGTAAGAGCTTTGGGCTCAAAGTTACTTGGGAAGAATATTGATAAGAAAGTAGTCCTTCATATCTTGAGAAATCAGAAAATTCATTGTGTAAAAACTAGTTTGAAAGAAACTAGATTTTTTTGAGACCCTTTCCTCTGAATTTTGGATGATTTCACCCACCAGATCATTTGGGATTTGAAATTTTATTTGAAGAGGGAAGAATGCTGATAAAAACATAGCCCTGTATATCCATAAAAAACAAGGACTTCATGACATGAAAACTAGTTCACTCGAAACTATATTTTTCAAGGATCATTTCCACTGATTTTGGTGCGTTTACGCATACCGGAACCTTTAATTAGTGGAGAGGTGGCTCACTAATTTTTTCACTACTGTGTCATGGCAGCCATTAATGGAGCTTCAAAAATTTAAGGTCTCCTTTTCCACCTTAGATTGCGATGAAAAAAATTCCATCGGGATAGGTTTTTCTCCTGGACTTTGTGCGAAAATTTTAGCTTCACCCACTTACCAGATTGATGGGAAATCGAAAGAGAAGAAGCTGAGGCACAAGATGGAGTTTTTATTCCAGTTAATAATCAAGGGAATAATTTTATATTTTGTTTTTTTCATCTTGAAAGCTTTTGAAAATAAGGAATTATTTTAAAAACCTCATTTCAATCTGTGTTCCAGATTATGAGATATGAGTGTTTCACTGTTTTGGTTCATGATTGTTTCTGACACTGAACGGACATGGTGGAAGCTGAAAAAGATAGATTTTTGGTGTTATTTCTGTCCTTTAATTTTAGGAATAATTGAGGGAAGAAAAAATTAAGGAGGGTCAATGGAGGTTTGCAAGTTCTCTGTAACTTTCTTCTGGCAGTGAGCTTCATGGGCAATAATGGAGAAGCAGTAAGAAGCAACAAGGATTTAGAAAAAAATTCAAATTTGAAGCTGAATTTGGGCACATTTTTGTGTCCCTGATGTCCCTTTAGCATTAAGGGACATGAGGGACATCAATTTTCACATGTGGCGCCTCACGACGACACTTGGCGAAGATCTGACAATGGGGTTTTGGCCAAAAATCATGTTGGAAGCACTTGAGGGTTGGAAGATGGTAGCATGGGGGACCAGGAGCCATTCCTTGGGCTCGGTGTATTTTTATGTCCCTCATGTTCCCAAAAAAAAAGGGACATGAGGGTCATCAAGTTTCATGTAGCTACTCAACTTGACACTTGTCACAGATCTAACAGTTGAGGGTTTGAGCTCTTGCAAGCACTTAGGGGCTGAACTAATGATCCAGGAGGTTGTATGGGTCACCAGAGGGATTATAGGGGATGAGAGTATTTTATTGTCACTCATATCCCTTTTATTTAGGGACTAAAGGGACACAAAATTACACCAGGCTCTTGGAGCTGACACGTGTCCTCTTGTAAATTTGACTAAGTACTGAAGCCTTCTTAGAGGACGACTTGAATCGATGATAAATTGAGCTCCCGATGGAAGTTTTTGGACAAATGCTATATGAGTTTTACTGGAAATTGACTTTTAAATCCAATAGTTTTGATATAAGATCTTTATTACTCCATTTGTGACCTGAAGAATTGTAATTGTGTTCTCATTTCGTAGATGAACCTGGGAAAAGCTGATTACAAAACTATTACGCCAAGGTGTTGTGAAAAATATGATTTCACCATATTTTAGGGTTTGTAATTCCATTTCCAAATATATATATTTTTGACTTGTAACTCTAACTAGAGCTCCCGGAATCACATCCCAAAGCTCAATAGCTCTTTTGATCATGTGCACTCCTTAGGCATGTGAACCCTATTGTTGGTGAAACTGCCCCAACTCTTCCAAATATTTCTTGAACCTTCCAAAATCACCTCCATGATGTTTTTAGACCTTTAATTCATCCACATGTTGTATTTGACTCCTTTTTTCCACTCTAGGGGGTTACACCTATCCTGGGAAGGCTAGTGGTAGCCCTTCCCAACACTGTCCAAAATTAACATTCTTCAAGAACTCCTAAAATCACCTAAGGGGGTTGACTTGAATTTCATAATTCACCTAGGGGACTGAGTTAACATCCAATAGGAGGTCATTGGATTGACTGGGTAAGGCTGATGCTAAGGATGGGTAGACCTGGGGTGTCTTGGAAAGGTATGACTTTCTATTTTTTTGACACTGTGGGTAAAGTTGTCCTGTTCTCGGGTGGATTTTTCCCATGAAAATTCTAAAAAAAAAATTGCATAATATACATGATATTTTTTAGTGCTTAGAGGAACATGGGACTAGATTTACATGGGGGCTATGTGTGTTGGAGCACTTGTACATATATCTATATAGATTTACACAAGAGGACCATGGTGGTGGAATAAGAGCCACCACATTGCTACATGTATGGTCCTATGCATATATTGATATATTAAGGACACTTAGTGGGCCATGTGTGGATTAGGCGAGACCTGATATATTTGCTACAAGATGGGTAGGCACCCGCAGCAGGATGTTAAAGACCACTACTTATAGATATATGCTTGATCACATGGGACCAAGGACCATCATATGGAGGCAATATCGAGAATATGGTGGATGGCTAGAGGATGGAGTAGATTTGTGGTGCATTCGACACACCATGTGGTTAGAAGACCAGTTTCCTGGAGTGATCGAGTTATTTTAGGTAAAGCATGTGTCAAGGTAGTTCTGTATGGCCCAAGAAGTTCCCCTAGATCAATATGTATGGTGAGGGATACTAAAGGATCCAAGAGGCCCAGAAGGAGGCTTGGTCTAATAAGAGCACACCTAGTGCATTCTAGTCTAGATGACAAGTGAATACAGGTGAATGATTCATGGTGTACCCAAGCCTATAGTGAGTGGTGAGTAGCACACCGATGGGTGCTATTGTTTCTAGTTGTCATAGATGTGACAAGTGGACTAATGGTTGGAGGAGTAGAGGGGTAGGAACTTTCCCCTGATGGAGATGACCTAACAACAACATTAGCTGAGTGTGCGTATTTTTCATTGGTAATTTATTGTTACATGGTTGTTGTATATTAGTAAATGCATGTGATAACTAATGTGGTATTGGATGGTTATAGGTAATGCTTATTGGTCCTTGATCATTGATTCAGTGATCCAAACGTTGACGCGGAATGTGCCGCCAGATGTGCTCATGAGAGGTGGAATGTTAGAGTAAGTAGATGCTATTGTGGGTGAACATGCCCATTTTTTTGAGCCAGTGGTGATAGTGATGGCCACATGTATTGTACTATTGAGTGAGCATGACGAGAATCGTACGAAGACTCAATGAGCTAAAAAGGCCGTAGGGGGAGGATCCCTGAATTAGGATGTGTTCACAAAATATGTGGTGTTGTAGGGCTGATTTACAAAGAAGTTGGTTGAGGTGACCTTATTATGGAGGTAGGTGGAGATATATAAAGGTTGCGACTAGTGATGTAGATTGAGCGGTGAAGCATCTAGTTCTAGGGCTCCCACGGTTGTATATAGCAATAGTGTGGATGAGACATGATTTATATGCATGTAGTGATGGATGGGGGATTTCCCCTTAGTAGTTATAATTTGAGACTTTGATTTTTGATGATATATATATATATATATATATAGATGGATTATTGGTATCATTATATTGTGTTGCATTGATGTTAATTGATATGTGATGTGATGATTGGTGTTCATATGTTTGTCTGTGATGTTTGATTTGCATTACGTAAATGATTATGTTGATTTAAAATAGATGATGATGTAGTAATTCTTGAAAATTGTATTGTATGTATGAATGAATATGGATAGTATTTGATAAATAGTAATAGATGTATGTGATGTAGTCTAGTAGATAAAATGAATGAGACATGGTATAGTAGAATGATACATTAATACATGTAAGAGATGCAAATGATGTGGGTAAGCGTGTGTAAATATAATGAAGAGGGGGGAAATAAAAGGGATTCCCCCCAACGCATGCGAAAGAAAATGAGGTTCATTTATATAGGACCCCTCAACAATCAAGAGTGAACCATAGAACAAGAGTGCATCATCGGGAATTGTCTTGATACTTTGCGCTAGATACATAGATCAATGAAGAATATAGCACAAAGATTGAGTGAGGTTCTTATTGTAAAAAATCCCTCAACAGTCATGTAAGATCCTTAAGAACATGAGTGCATCATTGGGTAATGAGGTGATCATATAAAAATGACCTACCAAAGATGAATAGGCCTACGAGGAATGGGTGAAGCATGTAAGGTAATAACAACATGAGTGTAAGATTCCAACTTAATGTCAGATGAAATGGTGCCAATAATGGGAGGTGTAGTGGTAGGAAGCACAAATGTCGATGGCTTAGGCATCCAATGAGATGATGTGGCGATATATGCGCTAGGTGGAGGACGCTGATGGATAATGATCTTAGGAGATGGAAAAATGATGACCTTAGAAGTAGGTGGTGGTGACAAGTGAAAAATAGTGGAAGCACGCTTATGCAAAATTAGAGAAAAGTACCTCTCATGATAGAGAGATAGCTAAAGACAATGACACCTTTGTATTCTAATTGTTGCAATTTGTCATGAAGGGAACATCAGTCATTTTTGCGGTGGCCATTGATGTGGTGGAAATTGTAATAAGGATGATTACGCTGGAAATGTAAGTGATGAGGAGGATGATGCTGATTAGAGGGTAAGAAAATTAATCACTTATCAAGTAAAGAACACAAAAAATTATGAGGCTTAACAACATGTGAGAAATGCAATGGATCTCAAGTAGGAGATGGAGAAGACTAAGGTTAGGAGAAACATAGTGGAGGAGTAGGAGGACACTCATGTGATAGAGGGGATGGAACTTTCTTGCGAGGTGGAGGAGATGGAGATCTTGGAGGACACTTAATAGATGGTAGAGGAAAAGACATAGAAGATGATGAAGCTATAGAAGGAATATAAGGGGGTTCTATAACATGTGCAAAAATTAAATCTTGTTCTAGATCAATGAATTTATAACAAAAAAGCATAAATGATTCACATGTATCATATTGTAATATTTCTTTCAATGTAGGAATCAAGACACAAAAAAGATATCTTATTGTTCTATATCAATAGACTAAAATAATATCTGATGCATGTAAGAATTGAAGCATAAAATATAATCTAGAATGGGTTATTTCTTTCCTTGATGCAAGCTAGGTAAGTGATCATGTGTAACTCTAGGACCATTGTTAAGTATAAAGCATCTTCCATTTCACAATATGTACTAATAGATCCATAAGGAAAATGAGTGTACCATTGAAGAACATAATAAAAAAGACTATGAAAAAAAACTTTTAGTAACAATAAAATCATTCAAATAAGAAGCCATAGCTAAATGATAATGCTTAAGATACAAATATGGATTGCTAGTGCCATTAAAACATGAAAAGGTAGGTGTGATAAAATCCTTAGGAAAAGCTGAATTGTGAATTTTCTTTGGAATAGGATTTCCATTAAGAGAGTTATTGTCAATGGAAGCATAGTAGGCTTTGCTTTGGAGAGTAAGAGATTTAAATTGATATTGCAAATTTCTAACAACATACATGACTGATAAAATATCATGTGAAGGAATCTAAGAAGAGGTTAGAGGCACATGAAGAGGTTGATGTTTTCCATTGTGAGTGATCATGGGGATGTGAGAAGAAGAAGTGAAAGATGAAGGTGCTATGGGAACACTAGATGTAGATACAAAAGAAATAAGAGGTGTACTAGTAGCAATGGTAGAATCATCATGAATAATATCTAGAGAAGAAGAAGAAGAAAGAGGTGGAAGAAGAGGAGAGGAACATGGAATATTGATAAAAATGCTAGAATTAGAATTAGAGGAAGTGATAAGAGGAGTATAATTATTATGAATATCATATATAAAAGATGAAGAAAGAGGTGGAAGAGGAGGAGAGGAACATGGAATATCAATAGAAATACTAGTAGTAGAATCATAATAAACAATAAGATGTGAACTAGTAGGGGTGGTAGAATCATCATGAATGATATTGGAAATAACCTCAGAAGGAGAAAAAAGTGGAGTGAAAAATTCACATTCAGTAGTCTTAAAAGAAGTAACATCCTCACTAACATGTTCATGATCAGAAATATAATTAACATCACTATCATACCGAGTTTCAAATGCAAGTATTTCAATAAGAGAGTCATCAACATATAGATAATTAGGGGAACTATCATAAGATATATCTTTGCAATCATTGGAAATAATTTTATAAGTAAAAGAAACATGATATACAACTTTACATTCATCTTGACTAGTATGAGAAACATCATCACACACATGTATATTTTCAACACTGGAAATAAAATTATTTGCATCTACATTGGCACAAGCAAGACCAAACATATAATTGATAACATCATCATCATGTGCTATAATAGAAGTAAAAGAAGGTGGACTAACCTCGGTGACTATAGAAGAACAAGGAGAGAATTTAGTGAACTTTTGGTTAGGTGAAACGATGCTCACACTAGAGCTGCAAAAACTAGTAGAAATATTATTTCCTTGAGCAATAAGTAGTCGTTGAACTTTTTCATCAAATCAAGCATTGCAATAAAGGGAATTAAGTTCAACCTTAATATGATTATCAAGGATATGATTCACACTAACATGATGTATATCTTTCCTATGAGAGGAGGATATTTTTTTAGCCATGAGGGTTTTGTGGATCCTAGGGAAAGGAGCTATAAGAGAGGCGTTCACTAAATGATTTAATAAAATATGAATATTAAATATAATTTCAGGGTCACTTTGATAATATACAATAAAATACAAATGCTAAACACCATAAATATGTAATCGTGTAATAAAATGCTATAGATAGGGAACTTACCTGATCGTCGCTTATCTTGGAATAGATTTGAGCTGGAACAACTGATGAAAAGGTTGGGAAGAATGTTAGAAATTATTGATATGAATTCTGAAGGCTGTGGACAGAGCTGGAAACATACACCTAGGATAGGGTGAGGATTCTTGGGTGATAGAGACCACTTCTAGGCACCAATGACTGTGTAAATTCTTGGAATCTTATTTTTCCTATGTCGCTAGGGTTTCACACTTGTTCGTTGTTGGTCACTTGTATGTCACACTTAGATTTTTGAGGTACCTGTAACCTAAAACACAATTCCTAGCTACCTACACAAGCTCACAAACACATCAAATTAGAATAAAAAATACAATATAAGAAGTTAGACTGAGTTCGGTGGTCATCCAAAAGATGAACTTATGACCGATCAATGCACTACATTCCAAACTATGCTTTCTGAGGTACCATTTACTCACTATATGTTGCACTTAGATTTATAAGGTACCTGCAACCTGCAACATAAACCCTAGCTACTTGCACAAGCTAAAAAAAATCAAATTGGAATAAAAAATACAATTTATGAAGTCATACTTACCTTGGTGGTCATCCAAAGGATGAACTTATGACTGAGCGCCTAGGTACTAGAGACCACTTCTAGGTGCTGGTGACTGTGCAAATGCTTGGAATCTAATTTTTCCTATGTTGTTAGGGTTTCACACTTGTTCGCTGTTGATCGCCTTTATGTCACACTTAGATTTTGGAGGTACTTATAACCTGCAACACAAACCCTAGCTACCTGCATAAGCTCACAAACACGTCAAATTGGAATAAAAAATACAATATGTGAAGTCAGAATGACCTCAGTGGTCATTTGAAGGATGAACTTATGACCGACCATTGTACTACAATCCAAACTCCATGTAGTTTTGTGTTCTTATGTGTGAAATAGTGTCCTTAGGTTTCCCTCATGCCAATGACACCAAGATAGCAGGATAAATCTAGATAAAATGCAAATGTGTTGGATGGAACTAATAACTTCCCCTTCCTATGTAATGTATGTAGAGTAATCAGCCCAAAAATGTAGTCCCTTTGATAGTATGTAGATATGATTTCCCTTTAGAATTTCCCACCCTTATAATGGTATGCATGTTGTGTATATATAGGGATCTCTTTCTTGAATTTTGACACTAGTGACATGATATGCCGACTAGGACCTCAGGATTAGAGTGAGAAAATTGAAAAATGCTGCCCACAAATGTAAAAAATGTGAATACAAAAAAGAGGAAAAAAGTGCTTAGGGTAGATAGGAGTTCCTGGGTGTTGGTGTCCTTGGATAATTGACGAAAAAATGTGAGAAGACTGAAAGATAGGGATCCCCATGACCTTACCAAAACTGGGTATAGAAGTGGTAGATGTGAGAGAGAAAGGAAATATAAACGACCAAAACAAGAAGATGGACTAGATAGTGTGTCACCAGTGAATACTTTTATTACTTGAGATCCATGTGTATAACAACATACTTCGTGGTATAGTAAAATAGTAATATGTGCGTGATTTCTTGTCTACACCTTTATCTATCAAATCACTCCTAAATGACACAAAATTGGTCATATTTGCACACATAATGATAATCAATAATAATAAAATAATAAATGGCACTGAAAGATACTATTTTTTCCCTAATTAATCTTCATATAGTTGGTCACAAGAGGTTATTTTACAAAATTATATTTTTATTGGTTTGTTTGTAATATTGGGAAATAACATAACACAATTTGTCCATAAACATGTATTGATGGAGCTATAAAATAACAAAATAAAAATAGTGGACATTATAATATCATGTGTTATGGTTTATGATAGATCATGGATTATGATTCTAATGCAATGTAAAATGGACTGGAGAAAGCTCTATTTTTTTTTACCATGCATATGTAGCACATATGGGTAGAAACTAATAACATATAACTACAAATGTATTTTTATCTCAAATAAAAAAATCTACCTTTGTTCATAACATAAACCTTTTTTGTTGCATGTATCTTACTTGTTTCTAATGTTTCTCAACCAAAACATCACTCACTATGTTATGAATGTATCCTGCTATATCAAATGACATCCCAGTGTAATTATTTGGTCTACATATATTAGAGATTATGTTTCGGATAAAAATATTTACTATAAATTAGATCCTTTTATTCATTGTCTATACCTTTTTATGACTTCTTACAAAACATTTAATAATTTACCAAATCCACTAGTTAATCATAAATTTGTAAGTTCACCAAATAGTATGGCTATAGTCACATGAAAATACCCCTTTTCATATTCATATTGTTATAATGGTGAGATGTAGTGTCCCTGAGTACCATTATACAAAGAAGCTACCATAATAGGTTCTCCATGTTCCTTCTCTATGAGAAACCATTTTTTGAATTGTTATAGTCATTTTTACCTTGATTCTTCTATTCATTTTGCTCTGTGCACGCCCTCAAGGATGCCTTATTATACTGTGATAAATAGCTTAATTACCAAATTTTTGAAACATTTCATGTTCTTCACAAAAATTCATAAGCATCCTAGTTTTACTTTCATATGATTTATTAAAACATAAAAAACATATGCATCAAAGAGATTACTACAACCATGATGATTACAATGATTGTTTCAAGAATATCCATAAATTATTAATTCACATCATCCAAAAATGAAAAATGATCCCTCCCCCAACTCTCAACCACTTATTTACAATTTTTTATCCCTCCCTCAAAAATAAATGATCTTTTACTTACAAAAGTAATGTGCACCTAAGACTTGAACCCCTCCCTCCTTGATATGGGTGTCTTCATGAAACATCCCTATATAATTTTTCATTCAATAATCTACAATTATAATGTCAAATTATTTTAGATAATTATTTAAAATAAGGTTATTATTCTAGGAAAAAAAGCACCTTCTTAATAAAATACTTTCATACTAAGAACCATGCATGAATTGGAAAGCCTATTTTGTGAGGGCCGATAAATTTTTCTGTATTGAGTCCTTATTTAGTCCCGGTCTCATAATAATATTCATATGGTTCTTAAGTGAAAAGAGTAATAATTAATCCATGTCTTTGGCCATTGTTTCATTGCTTTTTATCATTATTTTAGATCTTACACATGTAATTTCCCAGTCTGTACTTTCATACTACGTTTTTCCTATTTCTGACTGGGGCACTCAGCTAGGACTGGGGCACCCTAGTCCCCTCTTGGCACCTTGATCATCTTTGTACTTTCCTATCAATTTTGGGCACTTTCTAGTCATTCAAGCTTCTTATATTTTTGTGGTTGGCCTTTTCGGGGCTGATTACAAAATTAAAACAAGAGAACTATATAAATATAAAGTTATGTAACCATAATGAGGGACCAAACACTAAGAAATTACTATCACCACCTAAGGTTACATCCATCAAACACATTTATAGCTACATTTACATCCATCTAGCTCCATCAAAAGGCACACAATATTGTTTCATCTACATCACACTTCATATGAGGGGAGTCTATTATTTCCATGCACACATTTAATACATTGTACTTCTAGTTTTTTTTTCTCGCTACTTCACAAAGTATGACTAGCACAAGAGCAACCTAGGTCATAATTACACACACACACACACCTATAACTACATTGGGTCTGAGATGTAGTGTAACACTAAGTGATAAGTCCATCTATTTGGAAGTTGAGGACATTCCAACCCCTTCATATGCATTTTTTAGGGTTTTGATGCTTTATCTAGGGTTTTGCAGGTGATTCTTCCATTACAGGTTTACTAGTGCTTTGACGATCACACATTGAAATTCACACAACAGGAAGCAAACATAGGCGGACATCCAGCAACACTCTATAGGAGGTTCTCTGGAAATTTTCGTAGACAAGGGTACCCAAATCTCATACTAGGGCTCCCATAAGTGCCTCTATCCCTTTCCAAGTACCCTAGTCTATCCAGATAATCTAGACCTGCATCTTCTCAAGATACTGTGTGATGGTTTCCTCCTCTTGTTCACCTGGTGTACACTGCAACATAGTCCCATGATATCTTTGAATCAATTAAACTTTTCTTAACCCTCTTTGCACATTAGGGTTTTACATTTCATTGCCTAGATTGCTTGGGTACTATTTTAGTTTTTCATTACTTCATTTATTTAGTCATTTTACTTCTCCTATAACATTAGATTACACTAGAATTTTCATATTTTAGTTAAGCATTTTGGTGAACTCGTACTCTTTCTTCATGCTTTAAGGATCTTGATTCTTTACTTATCATCATACAATATTTTCCTCATGAATATCTCTATCCATGATTATTTACAAAATCATCCTAATTGTATTAATAGACTCAAATCATATTTAGCTACTTCTTATATTCCACCTCACACATCACATGAATATGTATACCACAAGTTTACTTCCACCTTATCTCTTAATGATGATCAAATCATTTTGACATCAGATGAACTACCTTCTCAAGCAATACTAGAGCATGACCCCCTCTGTATATCCTAGTTTGTATTAACTATATCAGGGTTAAACGTGCCTCAGTTTATAATGGATATGGCCTTAACATTTTTAATGTCACATTTCTTCATCACTTAGGTCTTTCAAAAATTTCTTTGGATCCTTCATCAGTTTCCATTCATGGCTTTGAAAACATTCCCAAGCGTGTCTTAGGAACTATTAGCCTTCCTGTCATTGTAGGTCCATGTACAATCACTATTTCATGTCATGTCATGCCCAATAACCTTAATTATAACATTATTCTTGGGTGGCCATGGATCCATGCCATGTATACAATCCCTTTTACCTTACATACACGACTTAAATTCCATTATCATGGATTTTTTTATCATTTTCTGGCTGATCCATCACCTTTCACCTACTGTAATTCTATTGAACAATCCTATAATACCACTATTTCTTCCGATATTACTCAAGAATTTTCTAAATATGGGTTAGGATATGAATACTTACGCCACTATGGCTTCTCCAATACACACTTAGATTAACAATAACTTAGAATAATAGCACTTTGGGATTCTCCCACGCAATCTAATAAATTTGGATTGGGATATCATCCACCACACGTCCCTCCTTCAGAAGTTTATACCGCCTTAAACACCTCTTCCCTTCCGCTCATCCATCCATAATTCATCAGTGATAATGCTTCTACCATTTGGGATACTGTAGACACTTTTTCTACTGATGATGCTCTCTTAGAACACATGGGGGTTTATGATCAATTTCCTTCTTTTCACCATAAAAGGTGTTATACACCATCACTTCGAAATACCACCTACTTTGGAGAGCCCAACACACCTACCAATGACATCAATTCTCCTGACACTATTCCTACAGATCCATACATCGAAGATCGGCCCACAATTATTAATGAAGAAACCATATAATATAATCTAAGAATATCTACGAACCCACACATTATTTTTTTAGCTACCTCTCTCATGCCTAGTGATAAAAAAGACATAAAACAAGTATTGCATGACTTCTCTGACATTTTTGAATGGGGCTATATTGATAATTTGGGTATTGATCCATCTGTTGAATTGCATAATATTTTCCTTAACCTTAGTGTAAAACCCTTTGAACAAAAAATCTATAAAATCCACCCAAATGTGGCACTCTTAGTCAAGGAATAAATACAAAATCTACTTGACATTGGCTTTATTCGAGTTGTCAATTATCCCAAATGAGTATCTAACATTATACTAGTAATGAAACTAGATGGCCGCATCTATTGTTGCACCAAATTTCATGATTTAAATAAATCTTGTCCTAAGGATAGTTTTCCACTACCGCATATTGACGTTATTTTCATCTCTACTGCTAGATATGATATCCTCTCTTTCATGGGCAGTTTCATAGGCTACAATCAAATCAAAATTAACCCTGCCAATCAAGAGAAGAATTATTTCACCACACTCTGGGGAACATTTTTTTACACTATCATGCCCTTTGGCCTTAAGAATTCTGGGGCCACTTATTAATAGGAAATGACATATATATTCCATGATTATATTCACAAGATTCTCTAAGACTACATTGATGACATTTTATCTAAGTACATACATCATTCAACCCATGCACAAGACCTACAAATGATGTTTGAATGCTTATGTTTATACCACGTCTACTTAAATCTAAATAAATGTGTTTTTAGAGTCACAACTGGTAAATTGATTGGATATATAATTTCACAATGTGACATTGAAATCGACTCAAACAAGATGAAAGCCATTGTCGACATGCCTCCACCTAAAAATTTACTTCAAATAAGATCACTACAAGAAAAATCTCAAGCTATCTAGATATTCAATGCACAACTTGCTGATAAAACTCAACCATTTACATGGCTCATGAAGAATGTTACTAAATTCATATGGGATGAGCAATTCCAACAAGCATTTGAGGACATAAAGGAATAACTTCTACAACTACATGTCTTAGTGCCTTTGCTAGCTGACCAAAATTTCTTGTTATAAATTTCTGCCATGTTTCATGCCTTAGTGACTCTTCTGGATAAACACAATGATTCTTAATGTGAAAGAGAAATTTAATACATTAGTCAAACATTATTCTCTTACAAATGTAATTATAGTTACATTGAAAAACTATGCCTTGGAATGGCCTTTGTCACAGAAAAATTACGTCATTATCTTCTTAACAATGATGTACATATCATCACCAAAGTAGACCCCTTACGATACCTCTTATCCTGTACACATCTATCTGAACGTCTAACACATTGGGTTATGCTTCTTACTGAATCTGATTTCAAGTTTATACTGCAAAAATCATTTAAAGGCCAAATCATCATTGATTAATTAACGAAAGTACCCCTTCTTAATACATCTTATATTTCTGGCTCTTTATGTGATGATTTCACTACCTATGCTATCAATTATGACACATGGAAAATGTACTCTGATGGCTCTCATTGCTACTTTGGCACAGGGGCCTACATAGTGTTCACACCCCATATGGTGATCCACTCCCCTTTGCATATCTCTTGGGATTTTCATGTATAAACAACATAAATAAAAATGAAGCCCTCATCCTCAGCCTTATCACCACTCAGAAACTACTCATTCACAACTTATGCATTCATGGTCATTCTCAACTCATCATAAACTAGGAAAACAATTGATATAACACAAAAGAGGAACACTTAATCCTATATAACATGCTTGTCAAAGATCTCTTGGCTACATTCAAGTATTATACTATCACAACCATCCATCATAAGGATAATTGTCATGCAGATGCCATGGCTAGTGTGGAGTCACTCATATCACAAGATATTATCGATGGACAAGCCACATTCATCATTACACACTTACGACATCCTTCTATCTCCACACTACCTATTTCCTCTTTTGCCATAACACTTAGTTAAGACAATTCTAAATGGTTCACATTCATTTACAATTACTTATATAAACAAGCCATCCCTGATAATCTCCAACCTCATGAAATGTGTCAGTTGCGACGTGAGACTACTCGTTATGTCATAATTGGAACTGAATTGTTTAAACGTGCCATTGACCACTGACTCTTATGTTGCTTAGGAATCGTAGAAATTCCCATTGCTATCTCACAAATACATGACAACATATGCGGTGGGCATTTTTATGGAAATGTTATGTCACAAAATTTTTGGGTCAAGGATATTATTGGCCTACAATGGAGAAAGATTGCATTGATAATGCCACTCACTATCACGCACCTTTATATGACCTCCAACCAATTGCGCCAACTTGGACCTTTTCTCTGTGGGGGATCAACCTCATCGGCATGATCAATCCTGAATCTTCCAAAGGACAAAAATACATTATTATCACTACCGAGTACTTTACTAAATGAGTTGAGGTTGCTACCTTGCACAATATTAGTGGTACTGAAATTTGTGGTTTCCTCACCACCCATATCATCACATGATTTAGTGTGCCTTCTACCACAATCGCTAATAATGGATCTTCCTTTAAAAATAAGGACGCTAATTTTTTTTTTGCCAAATTCAAAATCAAACATTCATTTTCTACACCTTATTATCCACAAGGAAATGGCCAAGATGAATCCACCAATAAAACCATAGTCAAAATACTACGTAAAACCATTGCTTCTAGTGGCAATTACTAGCATAATCAGTTATTCTACGCTCTCTGGGCCTATCGTACTAGTGTTTACACTCCCACTAATGCTACTCCATTTTCCTTAGTTTATGTTGTCGAGGCCGTCATCCCACTTGAACTTGAGATAAATTCATCACGAGTTTCACTCAAAGGCATTCTTAAAGATAATGAATATCACAAAAATTTCCACATGAGCTAGAAATATTGGATTCATGTCACATGAAAGAACTTGAACACATTCACACATATCAATATTGCATTGTGCATGCATACAAAAGTAAAATCTGTTCTCGAGAGTTCAACATCGACTACCTTTTATTAAAAGAAAATAAGAAAAATACAAATGCATACACTGTGATTAAAGGTAAATTTAAGCCAAATTGGCTTGGTCCTTACATCATCACTAACAAACTTGGTGGTGGAGTTTATCACCTCACCACCCTTTTGGGAAAGCCACTTAAAAACCCAATCAATGTCACACTTCTCAAAAATACCACAGCTAAAACAATGCTCATTACCCGATGACACACTCTTGTGATCTAGTTCACACTTGATTGTTGAGGGAATTATCTACACATGAACCCCACACACTGCACAATAGACACTACACATCACACATCTTCACACATATTATATACATACATCCTACATCCTTCATCTTACATCTCGCATCTTACATCTACTATGCTACACATCTTAGGTAATCTATGCATCTTGTATTACATCTCACACACTCTAATTCACAAATTACACATTTTTACATATTCTCTTCTACACGTTGCACCCATTACCCGATGATGCAATCCAGTCTCACGGTCCATACTGGACTGTTGAGGGTATATAACATAAGTGAATCATCACTTGTAATTTTACGCATGAAGATTCTGGAAAAATCAACTAGGACTGCCGCTCTATGCACAGCGGTGGTTTCAGGACCGCCACCTAGCTAGGGCAGCGGTTTCAACACTTAATGCCAAAACAAGCACAGAAAGAAGGGGGAAGCTGAAAAAATGCAAGGAAAAGTTAAGTAAGGCTATCTAGGCTACAAATATATACTATGAATGGGTTTTTGGAGCTTGAACACCTTCTTGAAAGGATTTTGAATCATCATTGGGGAATTTTGTAACCATTTTCTGATAATGTAGCACATGTAATTTTAGGTGTGTACATATTTCCCCCTCGTAGAAGCATCTTAGCCATGAAAGAGGTTTAAAATGTAGAGTCTGAGAATGTGTTCCCGAAATGGGGAGTTAGAAGCTATACCTAACATGCCCGTGTGTTGAAATCTCACCATCCAAACTCCTGCTAACTGCAAGAGAAAAATAAGACTTAAGTGCAGATAGATAAAATATTAAAAAATAAACATTAAATTAAATTGACAAGATGCCTTACCATTTGAGTGGGGATATAGAAATATCCCTGTGCTAACACTCCTACCCTATGAACACATACTAAAAACGAGGTCAAAACAACATATATATATCAAAACAAACTCACTTTTCAATTCATTTGTGCATATCGACTTGTTAATTTTTGAGATTTGAGCCCTCGGTGACCATTTTTTTCATTTCTGATTATGGTTGAATTAGAATGGATGTGGGGATGGTATTTTGCATTAGGCTTGGCCCTATACTGTTTCAATACTTTTGAGAAGAACTCCTAAGAAATTCGTAATTAGAGCGGTCAGAAGGGGCCTTAAAGAGGTGGATAGGTAGAGTGTCTTTTGTTTTAGTATCCATTTTATGTAGTATATATGATGTTTTTTGTATTTCATGCTTATTACAAGTGTTTTGACCGCACCTAGTGTGCGATGGAATCATACAAAACTATGACACACCATGATATGTATAGATATCTCTTTTTGACTCAATTATTACTTGTATAGAGCTGGCTTACATTGATGATTTGATTCACGTGTGTACTCTTAGATGTCTAGAATTTCTGATTTTATATGATTTTCAAAATGCATGTAGTGGACATGAATGCTAATAGAATGATTTATTTCTGTATTTCTTTGTAATGCTGATATATGATTATGCAAATACAATGTGATCTTAAACTTAGCTTCTTTTACAATCTTCGGTACTTCATATTGTCTTGATAAAACGTGATGATATAATGATACGATAAATAGATGTACTTGCCCCACTCCTAACCCCAAACAACTAGTAAGATGTGAGGACTCAACATCAAGAGTAAGGAAGGGCACAAGTTATGAAATTTATTGAATGGCAGTGATGAGAGAAAGACAGAGGTTTGACAAAACCAAATTGGGATGCTACAACCCTACTATACTCAAGTTACTTCATAGTTTAGAATATGAATTTCTTTGCAGTTTATCTAGACTTGGATTTGTAGATGGCCAATTGGTTGACAAAATCTGGTATTGAGGTTTTATGCTCTTTAGGAATTTTGGACATCTAACTCACTTTGTTTTGATTTATAATTTCACAGCATTTGAATGAACTACTTCTAACTTTCAAGTTTGTCAAAGATACCCCCTACACCTTGCCCCATGCTACCGGTAGGAAGAATGGGCTTATCACCATGGACAAGGCACAGGTGAGTAAGGGAATTTCCCTCCTTTCCCAACCCTACATCACTAGTAAGAGACACAAGCTCAACAATGAAGGTTGGTAGGGCAGAGAAATGTGTAAAAATAAAATTTTCTGTGAATTTTCATTTGATTTACTTATTTGGGAAAAATATTTAGAATTCTCTTATTTCTAAGGAGATGCATATAGGATAGATGTGACACCATGAAGCTTCTAGAATAGACCATGATCAAAAGACACCTAACCTAATAAGATACCAAAAGTAGAACCAAGTACGTAAGCCTCGGTATGGTTACCGTAACAAAGCTTTGTCTTATCTTATTTAGATTTGACGAAATGATTTGGAAACAATTGATGACACCATGAAGGATTTGAAGAGATATGATTTGAATGTTTTGCCAATGTTTTCATAAGTTTGTAGGAATTTCTATAAGAATAAGTCCCTTGATAAAAAATTTTACTAAATGAACCAGACAAATGAAAATACAATGCGGATGAAACAATGTACATATGGAAATGCAGGTGAACCTACATGTCATGATGGCTAAGGTGAATACAAGTTGATGACTATTAAATTCTTCACCCTTAAAAGTACACATTAGAGAACCATGATCCTCAAAATTTCCTGTTCTCTTGACAAGGGCCTACCATTATAGGTTTAAACTTACAACCCTTACCCACAAGTGTATATGTCCAATCATTAAAATCATTTTTCTGAAAGATGCTTTCATGCACCTCTTTGTCACTGAATTTGAGACATGGTGTGTGGGGTGAGAATGACTATGCTTCTTGGCCTTGTTTCTTATGTAGAACGTTGTGTTTACTTGTGACCCTTGCTAAATGATGAGGCCTTTCCCCATGGATATGGACAAGCTTAGTATCAGATGCACATGGGTTGAAACTAGAGGTTTAGAATAGGAACAACCCTCATAGATGGTTTTGATGAGCATCGTTTCAATCTCAAATTTCTCTTCTTTGTTTGTTAATTCTATCATGTTTACACCTAGACCTAGGTCATCTAAGGGAAGAGATGCTAAACTGAGGAATACTACACACCCCTTATGTGATTCAAATGGGAGGAAGATTGAGATTGTCACTCTCTAAGAGTTTAATAATTTCTATTGTGGTTTTAGTGGACACTATTTCCACAGATATTGGTTTACCCTTATCTATTTTTGCCACCTCAAATGGTTTTGGGTCAACAAATTTAGCCTTTGGCACATGTCTAGGGTGATTGGGGACTAAATATTTTGATGGAGGTGGTTTGTTCAACTTGATTCCCAAGAATTTCATACTCTGTATGGACTCCTTTCTTCTTCTTGAGGTTTTCTAAGTGTATATCAAAGGGCTTAGGATCCCCATAAGTGATGAAGTACCTTCCCCAAATGGAGGAATCTAATCTCCTGGAACAGGATAAAAGGGATAGCCTTCATTCGATAAATCTAGGGTCTCTCAAGGATTATGTTATAACTTGTTTCCCTGTTGATAATGTAAAACTCTGTCAAGACGGTTTTTTGGATCAAGTGTGACTGGGAATAACTATGGTGCCAATCAAGGTCAGGTTAAGAACTGTTCATACCCCTGTAACGTGTTTCTTGTAGAGTAAAAACATTTCTCTCCATATCCTAACTTTTGCAAGAAAGATAAGGGAGCCACATTTACAGCAACCCTATCATCAATCATGGATCTATTAATGTAATTTTTATAAACCTAGACTTGTAAAAATAAAGCAAGATCACCTCTTTGGGCAATTTCAGCATCAGATGGTATCTTGTCTATATTGAAAACAAACCTAGTATCCCTATCATTATGTCCCAAAGGATGTACATCAAAGTCAATATGATTTATTTAAGTGTTATGAGGTGGTGTAACAGGGATTAGATGAATAATAACTAGTTCATTGAGCAATGCATAGAATCATGTGCAAGTGAATTCTTCAGCAAACCTAGAAATGAAATGTGAGAAAAGGTCTTCTTCAAATCTGATATTAAATCATAGGCTCCTACTAGTTTTACAGATTGTAGGAACATTTTCCTATGGGAAGGAAAGAGTGGGTAGGGGTTATAAAACATACTCCTTCATCCGAGTTGTTACATTAATTTTTGGCTCGAACCTCTAGCTCAATTAATCCCAATATTTTTGTATTATTATTTGAACCAAGATTACGAGAAACCCGAGAGTTTTTAGAAGTTGAGGCTTCATTGTCATTTTTTCCTATAGGAATGCCCTTGTTTTTGTTTTGATGAATTCACCTTGGGAATCCCTAGGATATGTAGGGAGTGGATCTCAAAATACGCTCACATTAGCATTCTGAGGTGCAACAGATCATGGTATAGACTAGGTTGTGGGTTTGTTTCAGGATTTGCTAGGAACAAGTCTACAAAGATCTACCTTTGGTATTCAGGAAGTCTTTGCAAAAACTTTTTGCAATTGTGGAAAGTCATATTTTCATGACCTCAAACCTTATGGAAACCATAGTATGGGCTAGGGTCATAATCTATTGGCCTTTGATAAGCATCTTGTTGTTATTGATTATAACCTTGGTTATAATTTTGAAATATAGTTGTTATAACCATGATATCGTTCCCCCTTGGCTAGATTTTTGATATTGGTTTGGGCCTTGGGTTTGATTTTGTTTTTATGGGGGAAAATTTACATCAACTATGTTGACAGAATACATATTGTTAGAGGCCTCTTTGATTTCCCAAGTTCATTGTTATCGTTAATGTTGCCATTGTTTGGAAAACCAACATTCTTGGCTTGATTAGTAATACTATTCGTGGTAGCACCATGATTGCAATTCACACCCTTAGGTCCTTAGTTGTTGGCACCAGTGTTTTGATAATTTGCATTACTTTTGATTTGGGGATACCAATTTCCCATTAGGGACCATATGATCTTATCACCCACCATCTATAGACGGCTTGGTCAATCTAAAGTGCACCTTCCAATACTTCCTTGTAAATGTGGAAAGGAAACTTATGGACTTCCTCCTCTAGTCTCTAAATTGAGCGAGTGAAGGAAAGGATCACAAAGTTCCATCAGGTCCATGTTGGGTGTCAGTTGTCAGAGTAATAGAGAACTTGGTGCCATATACTAGATGAAATGGGTGGTAGATTCATTTTTCTCCTATCTAGTATGCAGGAACTCCCTAATCCATGTATGTAATAACTTGTTTTATGTCAAATGCTTTAATGAACTCAAAAACAAGTTGTTTAAAGGAATTTATAGAATCTTCTTAGAATCCTAGTAGTAACCAATCCAATGTGATTCCTTCAAGAGTCTTTGGAAATATATTAGCCACTACAAAATCCCAAGGAAGCGGTTCCCTGATAGCAGTAGCATAGGTTTTAATATGAGCATTTGGGTCTCCTTCTCCCTTAATTTTTGGAAGATCTGGAAATGGGTGAGGAATCATGACACCACATATGGTGAATTCAAGAGGTTCCTTTAAGTACTCAACATATGTACCCATTCTGTAAGATTACACCATTGAAGATCCTTGATGAGGAGGAGGAGGAGGAGGAGTTGGATAAGATGCATTATAAGTGTTGATGGGAATGTATGGGGTACCTTGATATGGAATGCATGGAGCGGGAATGGCATATGGATCCATGTGGGGGGGTTTTGAATACATGTGCATGTAAGGTGGGATAGTATCAGGATATAGACTAGCGGGCATAAAACCAGGGAACATCACATTTCCTATTGTGGTGGCATTCAAGAATGCACTTACCATCAACCCTTGCATAAGATAAGATTGAGAAGGATGAGGACCCTGTCGACACTAAAATTTTTCTCCGTAATTTCTATTTCATTAATGTATGTATTAGGAATAGGATGTTGTTAAGTATAATTAGTAGTAGCGTCTGATATAAGATAACGGTGCCGTTAGTACGGTGCCGCCAATAATGTGGAGTACGGTAACAGTCAAAGTACAATAGGAATGTTGTAAAAAGTAAATATTTGTCGTAAGTGGTCCGGGTAATGTTAAAATGTCAAAGTTTGGGTAATTAGAGAAGTAGGGTCTACATGATTAGGAATTAGAAATATTATATTGGTAATAAAGACAAGGAGTGAGGTCATAAATATTTTGTGTATTTTATTTGTAAAAAGTCTAAAAATGTGGAACCCATGTAAAATGATAAGGTTTATCTTATCTTAAAAGATAAGCTTACATGTACAGATAAGAGTTAAGGTATGGAATATGATTCGTCAGAGTGGATTTCTTATCCTATCTTAGAGATAAGATGGATAAGCCTGGAAGTTCTATAAATAGAGAGGCCACCCCCCTCATTTAGCATAGAAGGAAGTAGTGAGAAATATTGTAGGAAGTGTGTGAAGGAAGCCATCAGTTTAAAGGTGTGTTAAAGAAGCCATTAAGAGGTGTAATTGTAAAGTTTCTCCCATAGTCTTGGTGAAAGTCAAGTGAAGTCAATAACACTTGAAGTACCTCATGGGTGAGATTGTAACAGTTTCATGTTAATATTATAATTTACTTTGATATTTCAGATTTGTCATCATTCCGTCTTATCATAGTCGATGGTATTTTTGTGTTATGTTGTTGTTTTGTTTCAAGATTACATCCACCAAACTAAAGGCTGTGCATTAGTAAATAATCATAGCACGAGGAGTTCCCGGTGAAGAATTATCATAGTGCCGGATTGGTGATGACATTTTGGTTCAGTTGCCGGGACCATTCCTCGTTGGTGGATTTTCTGGAGAGATATTCCCACTTAGTCAAAAATCAATTGGAGGGTAACCTTGTTTTTACTGTGCATAGTAGTTACCATGGTAAAGTCATTTTTGCCATGAATAGTAGTTACCATGGTAAAGTCATTTTTGCTGGAATAGTATTTACCGCAGTAAAGTCACTTTTTACCGTGAATAGTATTTACCGCAGTAACTTCACTTTTTACCGTGAATAGTAGTTTACCACAGTAAAGTCAGTTTTTACCGCATAGTAAGTCAAGTTTTACCATAGTTTACCGTGGTCATTTCTATTTTACTGTAGAAAGGTGTAAAGTCACTTTCTAGTATAGTGATTCCAATTATTTGTGCACATAAGTCTTGTTGATTGTACTTGTGGGTTGGTATTTCACGGTGGTTACTTTTGAAAATGGGAAAGATTCTTATTTTTTCAGCTCAATCTAATGAAGATGCTTCTTCTTTCATTCAAGAGTTTAAACGATCTTGTATTTGTAATGGCCTTATAAGAAGGGAACAATGGACTGAATTTTTTCCTACCTTTTTGGATGGTTCAGCACTTAGGTGGTTTGAAACACTAGGTGATAATGTGAAAAATTCATGGGATTTATTAACTGAAAGTTTTCTTGAAGAATTTGGTGAACAACAGAAATATGCAGATCTCATGATCGAGATCACAAAGCTATCCCAAGGAGAGAAGGAGAAGATAAGGGATTATCATGCTCGTGTTCTAGAGCTAAGGAGGAAGCTCGATGCCCATATCCGGAAGGAAGGATTAGCGGATGGGTTGATGAATGGCATGGATAATCTCCTCTGTAAGCACTTCATTCTTGGGATGAAGCCAGAGATCAGACAACGAGTGAAGTATGACCGCCCAGACTACCATTGAACAAGCAAAGGAGATTGCAAGAAGGCAAGAAGAAAGCATGGAAGAGGAGCCCAAAGAAATTGTTGCTAAAGTAGAGCCTACACCAGCACCTTTGGTCCAAAATCCACAACCACTCCCCGGTGAGCACAAATATTTCTCCTAGTACATCTACTGAGTATGAAGATTTTCTCAAAAAGATGGGTCAGTTAACTATTAATCTTCTTCAAGGAAAGGAATTTAGTTCTCAGGGAGGAGATAGAGGTCCAAAAAGAAATATTTCTGAAGTTGTATGTTATGGTTGTTATAAAAAGGGTCATTATAAGTATAATTGTCTAGATAGAGCTTCTACATCTGGTAAAGGAGATAATGATAAAGGAAAAGCACCTGTGAATTCTTTTGATGTAGTAGATAAGAGTAGAAATAATGAAGTAGATGTGTTTGTAACAAAAATAAAGAAAGAAAAAGATAATCAAGATGGAAATGATCCTAGGAAGATGAAAGGAGAAACTAATAAGAAACATGGGAGAAGAAAGTTGGGTGTGCAATATTTTTTGATTTCACAGGGGCAAGGACCATACTCCATCTTGGAAGATCTGTCCAAAAGGCCTGACAAATATTACATATGGTCAACTCTTGGCTATGTCTTCTGAGAAGAGGTAGGAGCTCGCGAAGTGGGCTCAATGCTCGACGAAGAAAGGAGGTTGAGGTCCTTGTTTTAGAGGTAGAGGCGGATCCCTATGCTCCACAAGCTGAGGTATTATGTAATGGCATTTCAATTCATGATGTCTTAGTTGATGGAGGTGCTGCAGTTAATGTAATAACCAAGTCTGTAATGAATATGTTGGGTTTAAAAATTGATCGCCCTTTAACACTTATGTTAAGGTCATTAAATAAAGGAAAAACTAAACCAGAAGGTGTAGTTTCAAATGTGGCAATATCTGTTATGGGTGTTGTATGTGTGGTAGACTTTCAGGTGATGAAAAATGGTACTATTACGTACCCAATGCTGCTGGAAAGACCATGGCTAAGGAGAGTTCATGCAAGAAACTACTGGAATGAAATTTTCATGACAATTAGACGTGGTAGAGAGAGGGTGAAGATAAATGTGATCCCTCGACATCATAAAGACAGAACCTATGGATTCAAGTGATGAAACTGATGATTGGACATCCTCTTATTACTCTAGTACCAGTGAAGTGGACATTGAAGATGAAGAAAGTGAGGTTGATGTTTCAGTCATGGATATCCTTCCAGTCACACCAACTCATGACCCCATAAAATTATCTGAAGAAGAAGTTGATGATCGTCTCCAACAAATAAAGATTGGTGATATTGTGATGGAGAGTGAGAAGGAATCCTACCTCCAGCGCTTTTGAAGGTACATACACCTATTCACTTTTGATTACAAGGAACTCCATCAAGTAAGTTGGGTAGAACATTCTATTGAGCTAGTAGATGGTGCTAAGCCCATAAAGCAAATGCCATATAGAATGAATTCTAATTTTTCTAAGACTGTAAAAGAAGAAATAGATAAGTTGCTTAATGTAGGATTCATATTTGTTGTGGAGAATTTAGAATGGGTTTCTCCCATTGTGATCTCAATAAAAAAGAATGGGAAGCTACGCATTTGTGTTGATTACAAGAAGCTCAATAAGGCAACAAAGAAGGATCATTACTCTCTTCCATTCTTAGATCAAATCTTAGACAAAGTAGATGGCCAAGAGTGTTATAGTTTTGCTGATGGATATAGCGGCTACAACCAATTTCGTATAGCAGAGAAAGATCAGCTGAAGACCACGTTCACCACTCCTTGGGGAACGTTTGCTTATAGAGTTATGCCTTTTGGGTTGTGTAATGCTCCAGCAACATTCCAGAGTTTGATGAATAGGGTGTTCGAACCCTACATTGGGACCTTCATCAGAGTATTTCTGGATGATTTTTACATCTATGGGAGCAAGTTGGACCACCTGCACCAAATGGAGACAGCATTTCAAAGGTTAGATGAAGCACAAGCCTCACTAAACCCTACAAAGTGTGTCTTTGGATGTTCTAAAGGCGTTTTGTTAGGGCATGTTGTATCCAGAGATGGTATTGGTACTGATCCTGATAAAGTTTCAAAAATCAAAGATTTACCATTTCCTATTAATAGAAGTAAGTTGAGATCATTTTTAGGCCATGTGGGTTACTATAGAAGGTTCATCAAGAATTTCTCAAAGATTGCACAGCCACTAACCCAGTTCTTGAAGAAGGATGTTACTTATGAACCAGGAAATAAGGCGCATGAAGCTTTTGGACAACTGAAGGAAGCCCTGGTGTCTTCACCTGTTTTGAAGAATCCAGATTGGAGCAAGCCATTCATTGTGTACATTGATGCCTCAGATGCAGCACTAGGAAGTACTTTGAGCCAAAAGGATGAAAATGGGAATGAACATCCAATTTACTTTGGGAGCAGACAAATGAGCAGTGCTGAGGTAAATTATACTGTAACTGAAAAAGAGGCTCTGGCTATCATTTTTGCTGTAAAGAAGTTTAGAAATTACTTGCTAGGGAAAAAATTTCTAGTTGTAACAGATCATCAGGCTCTAAAATATATTGTAAATAAGCCTAACCCATCAGGGAGGATAGCAAGATGGATAATTTTGCTACAAGAATTTGAATTTGATATTATAGATAGGCTAGGAAAGAAGCATGTCAATGCAGATGCACTCTCTCGAGCCTATGATGGTTTAGGATCATCTTGTGATGATGATGATTCCTCCGATGCAGCATTGTTATCCCTTGACACAATCCCTAGTGAATACATAGATATTTGGAATTATCTGAATGAATTCAAGTTTCCTGATGGTGCCAATGCAAAGACTAAGAGAAAGATTACTCAAGCCAGTCATCCATATTCTATTCTACATGGAGTATTATTTCGAATAGGACCTGATGGACAGTACAAGAGGGAAGTTGGACGTGATCAAGGGAAGGAACTGCTAGAAAAATTCCACAATGGTACATGTGGAGGGCACTTCTCTGGAACAACTTACAGCAAGAAGGATCTTGGATGCAGGTTATCACTGGCCCACTCTTTTTAAAGATTGTTATAATTATTGTAAGACATGTGATATTTGTCAAACACATGGTAACCGTAAGACTTCATCAGCTCCATTATGTCCTATTCTTCCCCTTGGTCCCTTTGAAAAGTGGGGAATAGAAATTGTAGGTCCACTTCCAACTACATCACGCCAAAATAAGTATATTGTAGTTGCCACAGATTACTTAACCAAGTGGGTTGAAGCTAGGCCATTGAAAACAGCTTCCATGGATGAAGTGGCAAGGTTCATGTATGAACGCATTGTCACCAGATTTGGTTGCCCATTAGAAATTGTAACAGATCAAGGAAGCCACTTCATTAATGAGGTGGTAGAGGCCCTAGTCAATAAGTTTTCTATTAAGCACATGAAGGCAACAACATACAAGCCAAGCACAAATGGACAGGTGGAACGAACAAATTTTGTGTTGTGTCAAATTCTAGCAAAAGATGCAGCCTTGCAGGTACATAAATGGGATAAAAGGATTCATGCAGCATTGTGGGCATATAGGGCAACATCAAAGTCAGCAACAAGATACTCCCCATTTCAGTTGGCCTATGTCATTGATCCAATTCTTCCTATTGAGTTTGATATTCCCACTGTGAGAGTTATGAAAAATGAAAGGATGGATGAAAGTGATTCAGTAAAAGAAAGGTTGGTACATCTTCATTTGCTGGAGGAAATGAGAGAAATAGCAAAGGATACAAGCCATAAGAAGAAAATGAAGCAGAAGGAATAATTTGATCAAAAGATCCGGTGGTCTCCATTTCATGTGAATGACTTGGTTCTAGTATATGATTCCAGATACAAAAAAGAAGACAGAGAAAATTTCTTCCAAAATGGATGGGGCCCTACAAAATAGTAGCTGTGCATGAAAATGGTATGTACCGACTGGAGGAATTGGATGGCACTCCCATTACGAAATGGGTCAACCATGACAAGTTGAAGATTTTCCAAGCACCAGAATAGTCTACTCCGAGGACGGAGTAGAAGCTAGGAAGGGGGAAGATGTCGACACTAAGATTTTCCTCCATAATTTCTATTTCATTAATGTATGTATTAGGAATAGGATGTTGTTAAGTATAATTAGTAGTAGCATCTGATAGAAGATAATGGCGCTGTCAGTACGGTGCTGCCAATAATGTGGAGTACAGTAACAGTCAAAGTACAATAGGAATGTTGTAAAAAGTAAATATTTGTCGTAAGTGGTCCGGTAATGTTAAAATGTCAAAGTTTGGATAATTAGAGAAGTAGGGTCTACATGATTAGGAATTAGAAATATTATATTGGTAATAAAGACAAGGAGTGAGGTCATAAATATTTTGTGTATTTTATTTGTAAAAAGTCTAAAAATGTGGAACCCATGTAAAATGATAAGGTTTATCTTATCTTAAAAGATAAGCTTACATGTACAGATAAGAGTTAAGGTATGGAATATGATTCATCAAAGTGGATTTATTATCCTATCTTAGAGATAAGATGGATAAGCCTGGAAGTTCTATAAATAGAGAGGCCACCCCCCTTATTTAGCATAGAAGGAAGTAGTGAGAAATATTGTAGGAAGTGTGCGAAGGAAGCCATCAGTTTAAAGGTGTGTTGAAGAAGCCATTAAGAGGTGTAATTGTAAAGTTTTTCCCATAGTCTTGGTGAAAGGCAAGTGAAGTCAATAAAACTTGAAGTACCTCATGGGTGAGATTGTAACAGTTTCATGTTAATATTATAATTTACTTTGATATTTCAGATTTTTCATCATTTTGTCTTATCATAGTCGATGGTATTCTTGTGTTATGTTGTTGTTTTGTTTCCAAATTACATCCACCAAACTAAAGGCTGTGCATTAGTAAATAATCATAGCAAGAGGAGTTCCCAGTGAAGAATTATCATAGTGCCGGATTGGTGATGACAGTACCCATTGCGTAAGATTCCACCATTGAAGATCCTTGATGAGGAGGTGGAGGAGGAGGAGTCAGATAAGTTGCACTATAAGCGTTGATGGGAACATATAGAGTCCCTTGATATGGCATGCAGGGAACATGAATGGTACATGGGTCCATCTGGGGAGTTTTTAAATACATATGCATGTAAGGTGGGATAGTACCAGGATATGGAATAGCAGGCGTAAGACCGGGGAATGTCGCATTGCCTATTGTGGTTGCATTTGAGAACGTTCTTCCGGCCAACCCTTGCTTAGGATACACTTGAGAAGGATGAGGACCCATCCTTAGTGTGTCTAACCCTGTGAGAAGATCGCATGGATTTGAATAAGCCAGATAACCTTGTTATATATGATATTTTGTTGGTTTCTCATTAGAAGGGATGTATCCTTTATTGTCAACTGGATACCCCATGTTATGCCCTACTGCATGTGTTGGTTGTGAAGTCTGGGCACTTTCTAGTTCTCTAATTCTCCCCACTAAAGGGGAAATGAGATCAATGGGAGAGGATTGAGTCCCTTGTTGGGGTTCCTGTGGTGTAGGGTTTGATTGAGCAGGATCATGATACCTTGTTATGAATTGTTTAGTGTTATAATTATTGTCTTCCTCATAAGTAAGTATTTTAGGATAGGTATTCAAAATATCAGATACTGAAGCCTTCATTCTATCCAAAGAATCATCTATCTAATGAAGAGGATTAGCTATTCATGTAAATAGATCATCCTCTGTTGATTGCATGGCAATGTGAGGTCTTGACAAGACTCTATGGTAAGAACCTATTCCATTTGTGATAACAATGTGGTTTACATTGGGTTTACCATATTTCATGTCTAATGGTTGATCAACCTCCTCCATCTTGACATAGCTAATGGGGTTTGAAGTGTAACTAGGGGAGGTTTGAACGTTTCTTGTGTAATTATCCCCCCATATTGAAAGAGAAGGGGACTTTTGTGGTTACATGTTGGTGTAATATTTATCAGAGCTAAATGGCCCACCAAACTCTCTTCCAGAAATACTTTAGAAGGTATTAAATACTTACCAAAGTAGGGGAAGAAATGGAGAGGTGACGTAATAGAAATGAAAGAAAAGGAAACAAGAAGGAATTAATCCTTCATGTCGGGTTCACCAATTTGTATGGATGAAAATGAACACGTGATCTTCAACTGCACTCGACCCCCTGAGATCATGTCAGATCAGTCGATGTTGAATGTGTGTGGGTAAATATAGGAGGATCAGTTACTAAGACTTGGTAGTGTGATCTCCTGGTAGCCTAGTTGACAAAGGGGAGATTTAGAGGCTATGAACACGTAGTGTAAATTCCCTATGGTTTGTTTACCTAACTTGGATCTAAGCACTAAACTAATTTGAATTGTCCATGTAAACTGAATGAAATTAACAATCTATGCTACTGCTAAAAGGAAAACTAATCTAAACAAATCACAAAACTGAAACATTACAATCACAAACAACAATTTGCTTCTATTCTAAATAATTAAGTCTATTTCTACACTAAAACTAAACAAGTGAGATAATCTGGTGTGGTTATTCACCTGTTTTGAGTGTATTGAAACTAAAATAACTTAAAACACACACTTTTCCAAATGATCTATTATGTGTAGACAACCTCCTACAGATATTCTCTCCTTCAAATCCGTAGGGATGGGAAGAAGAGGATCTGTCGCTGAGGATTGCTATGAAAGATTCAAAGCCTCTTGGAAATTAACTAACTACTTGCAAATGAAAAGACATTGATTTATACTCTATTTGATATGGAATTGAAATTAACAATTTGTAATTGAAAATTTGATAAACAAAGCAAACAAATACACAACTACAACCTGGAAGAGCAAGAACCTTGGCAAATCCAGTAGTAGCAGTATTTGTCCCCTCAATTCTTTCCTTTCTTTCTTTGAGTGTTCATGTGAGTCCAAAGGATTGGGAATGCAAAGAACAACAACAAGAGGATGGCGCTTGAGCGATGGTAGCTTGGAAGCAATCTGGACGTAATGTAAGTAGAAGAGGGATAGCACAAGAGATCTGAGCTTGGCTATGCAATTCCTAGCAAGATTATGGCAACACAACAATGCAAGATACACAAAATTCTCAGGCCTTTGGATTGAATACAAGCATGGAATATATAGGAATGGAGGATAGAAGGTTACTTCATGCACAAGGAAATGAAGAGGCAGTTCTACTCATTAAATCTATTTAAAAATAGAAGGAACAAGGAGAACCAAGCAAACGAAGCTATTTTTAGCAAATTCGGCTCACAGATGCGCTCAAAAAGTAAACTTAAGTGAATCATCACATGCAATTTCTCGCATGAAGATTCTAGAAAAATCGATCAAGACCACCGCCCCAGGGCATGGCAAGTGGTTTGCAAACCGTCGCCTAGACAGGGTGGCGGTCTTGGACACTGAAGGCCAAAACAAGTACAGAAAGAAGGGGGAAGCTGGAAAAATTCAAGGAAAAGATAAGTAAGGCTATCTAAGCTACAAATATATACTGTGAATGGGTTTTTGGAGCTCAAACACCTTCTTGAAAGGATTTTGAATCATCGTTGGGGACTTTTGTAACCATTTTCTTGACAATATAGCACGTGTAATTTTGGGTGTGTACAGTTGACTGTACAAGAAAGCCTCAACTAAGGGAGATTTTGAGAGTGTTTTCTCTGTGTTACTGATTCGGATTAGCTAGCTATTTCTCTCTTTGGTTGTGTTTGCTTTTGGGTCGAATGTGGAGTTTTTACGTCCTTCCCAAGCTTGGTAGTTTTTTTTGCCTTAGAAAACTCTTTCCTACTGATGTGATATCGTGCATATTTGTCGAGAAATATAATGGGTCCTGTGAATTGCATTCTTGTCCTTCATTTGCTAAGCTCTTATTGTGTACATGGAAGGGGAGCCCTCAACCCCCAATTGAAGGTATATTGAAAAAAAAACATTAACTAATTAATAATATGCAAGCTTTGGGATCAATATTCAAGGGGTAATCAATTAATTTTAAATAATTAAATGTAAAATCTATCTAATAAAGTGAATGTTTTTCATTATTTTCCAGTTGGCCCTTTTTTGAAGTGAAGCTCACATTTCTCCATTTTGGTAGTCGACATTCATTTTCTATGATTTTTCATTTGTGCTTCGTTGTAGGAAGCATGAGTGTCTCCTACTACTGGCTTTCCCTTTATGCACTCTCTCTCCTGGACACTCCCCATTGTGTCCTCTTAGAGGTAAAGAATTTCCCAGATCGTCTGTATCAAGGACTGCAGAATAGCTTATACCTGGCATCCAATTGTTGACCGAGCATGCCCTAATTCACAGGTTCTATTGAGGGTTATCTGGCCTAAAGCTCACAAGATCTTATAAACTGGCTGCAAAAGAATTGGAACCCTTTTACCGTCTCCTAGTCAAGTGAAGCTTCCCTAACCAGGTTTTTTTAAGTTTGCTTTTGAAATTTATTTGGCCATTGAGATGATGTTTTCCATTATGGCCCCTAGGTCATGGTAAGCTAGAGATGGTCTGTTCATGAAAACCTAGGTGGAAAATTCTTAACCCATATACTTGGAAAATATGTGAGTTCCAACGTCTATACTACTGTTGGTATGGGCGTGATATTGGGGCCTACTCTTTCACTTCATGGTCCCTCTACGATAAGGGAGTACCTTTGTTTAGCCATTGGATATACCAGCTTGACAAGAGATTCATACTGCATGACAAGAACCAATGGAAGTCCAGGATTCCCTGTTGTCTAATGCCCCAAATTTGTATCAATATAGAATTTCACCTTGCCACTGCCTAGCTCCAATGCGGTTTTTAATGTCTAAAGTGACTAGGTTGAATGACAGCAGGATCTAGAATGTGAAAATGTCAACAAACTTACGATGTCACAAATGTAGATAATAGATGGTCACTTTGTTCGACAGTGCCCAGAAATAGAAAATTTTAAAACCCTTATAATGAAGAGGAGGGCTTTTGATAAGGACCTAAACGAAAGAAGAATGCCCCACCAAGAAGAAATTTGGAATAAGGATGGGTTTTTAGAACTTACCATGAGAGCGCTCCTAATGATTTTTTACATTTAAATTTTAGCAAATTTTCCATAAAAAATGTTTAGCGATTATAGAAACTCTAAAACTCTTGGGTGAATAATTAATCTGCAATCATGAGTTGGCAGAACTGACCCGGAATCCAAATTATATTATGATGAGAGTTGATTCTAAATGATGGAGAGATCATTGAATCAAAGGAGGAAACATAGACAGGGGAGTCACTAGCGATCAGTCTGATATCTCCCTTGAATATCTCAAAACCAATCACTAAATATTCAGTCATCCAAAACAATGATCAAATTAGATAGATAACGCAATCAAAATAATTAAAATTGGACAAGAGTCCTACTAGGAAAACCCTGCTCTCCAACTCTCGCAACTTGGTTTTAGCACAAATGTTTTTCTTGATGTCTCAAGGGGTAATGACTTGACTCAACCTCAATATGGCGGGGTTTATGGGATACATGTGGTGTGGATTTTGTTATATTGCACACCGTGAAAGAAAGTGAAATCAAGGCTTCTTTTCCAGCAATCAAACCTAGAAATCAAAACATCTAAAAAATAATATTAGTAAGATAAAAATGTAGGTTGTCTGGAAAAAGCTAGTCCCTAGGAGCCCAATGACTTCCTTTGAAGGATAACAACCTGCTCAAGAAAAAATTAAGTCTTTTATTGATAACAAGATTGTGATACAATATGATAAAAGTCAAAATATGACTATCTTTTTCATTTATTAAGGTGGACATTCACATAATAATGACAAGATTAAAATCATAGATTGGATTCTTGATCAGTGTACAAATTTTCAAAAAAGTTAGACCCTACATATTCAACTAGGCCTTCCCCTTCAGTGAAGTCAGATTCAGGTACATAAATGAAGTCCTCCACAAAGAAAATAGATAATTCCTCCGGAGTGTCGTAGAGATGGGATAGTATGGTGTCAGTAGCAGGGATGCTAGTGTGACTATCAATATCAAATTCAGGTGCAGTATGGTATTCTTCTAATAGGTCTATACCAACCTCATAATTATGCTTGTATTGGGCAAGGTCTTCAGGGAGCCTTTGAGCCTCATAATACGCATCCCAGAATGCTTCAGCTGCCTCTTGGATGTGTTGTGTTGATGTGAAAATAGATTCTAAGAGGTTAAAAGGTGCAAACTGAATTACACGGAGCTCTAGATCATGAAGTAGCTCATACGGCTCCCAGTAAAGAGGATGGTAGATAACATGAAAATCACCAATGTTAGCAACAGGGTAATTTTTACATCCTAAAGCCATATGAAATCACCATGCTGGGAAAGAAGCTAGAAAACAATATAAAAAGAACAAGAAAGATTAGGCAAATTGTGACAAATATGTAAAAGTAAAATATTATAAAGGAATTTCCAACGATTGGGAAAATCACTGGTGATTGTTGTAAATTTTCACAGTTTACAGAAAATAGAGACAAATTCAATTTCAAATATGATCTAAAGTGAATTTTTAGAATATATACGACATGTTAAATGCAATAAAAATAATATTACATGATATGAATGATAGAAACAGACCAAAAATTATGATGGTTACCTTGTACAAGTGACTAAATGCAAATCAAACGGCCAAGGCTGACCTGATGATGAAAACGAATGATATGACAATCAATTTGATAATTTTGGAGTAGTGTGATAGTGATGGAGCTTGGTTGAAGATGAATAACCTCTGGAATGCTTGAGAAAGATCAAATTTTTCATGCAAAGCCATCAAATTCCATCCCAAAGGAAGGTGAAATATACAATTATATAGATCTTCGGCGATCAGGATAATCGCCGGCGATTGCGGGAAATCTTAGTTAGGTGTCTAATACGAATGATTTTCCTTCCATTTCTAACTCTATTTTAGAGGATTTCAACGTGGTTAGGATAAGAGATGGGGAGGGACTTCGAGATAAACTAAATTGGTTAGGATGGGGCTTTTTTATAAAGTTGTCTTAGTTATGGTTAGTTAAGTGGGGAGAAGTGGTTAGGGATAAGTTAGGGGTGGTCTAGTTATATTTATAGAAGGTTAATAAGTTAGTTAATTATAGCTAGTGAGGTGTCCGAGTCAATGTAACAGAGTGTGAGGGTGAGGTGTGAGGTTATTCATTTCTATTTTATTATTTTAAATATTTAATTAGATTAGATTTTATGGATGTTTGTGATGTGCATATTAATCTAATTAAATGGGACCTAATGGGTGACCTAACATTATAGAGTGTCACAAGTGGGTCATCTATGATTGTGAATGAACCTAGGATAGGGAGTGTAGAATTTTTGTGTCTGCATGATTTTGAGGAAGTTTTTGTTACAATTCTTTGTTATCACTTCTTCATTTACTAAATTGTTTAGGAAATTTCATTACATTCAAAATTCAATTTTGGTTGCACACAAACAAAGATTCCGTGAAAAGATGCTTCTCTTCATATCCTTGTGGATTTTCATGAGAAGTTAGCTTTATAATTTTCTGTGTCTATGTTAGATGTAAATTTCTTCATTAGAAAGCTTCTACATCCACAATTATAAAAATGAAAAATCATTTGTTTTATTAGATTAATTAAATATTATGCATAGGGAAATAGCCACATCCAACTATTTCTTTGTTTAGTTTAATCTGCATTAGAATAGAAGTAATTTCATTTAATTAGAAGAAATTTTTTCTGTGCACATTTCTTCTATTTTCTAGTAAACATAAAAATACATAAATATTACATTAAATTAATTAGTTTACTTTTATTTTTATTTTTCCCTTATTTTTCAAAATCATTAAAAAGCGTAAAAAACAAATAGATTATAGTTTCTTCTTTATTCAATTATCTATCTTTCATTTGTTAATTAATTGGTGACACATAGATTTAATTAAATTCAAGGAAAGTAATTGAATTGATTTAATTTAAATCTATTTGTTTCCATTTTTTAATTAGGCACATAGTTTTAACTAAGCAAGAATTAACACGACTCCTCACATATCCCTAGTTGGATTAGGTTAGGCCTTGCCCTCATGCGATTTCCTTGTGAGTTTTTTTTATTTCTTTGATTTGGTAGTTCACATATCCCACATGACCATTCAAGGTCCTACACAACATAGAGACTTGGTGTGTGACCCACAAGTACATCAACTAAACTTGACACCACAATTGAATAATATTGATAAAGGACTTAGACACCTTGTTTTCCAAACCACCCACTTCTACCCATGCTTATCTCATAGTTGATGACTTTGAACGTTGAAGTGAAAAATGCTTACATGTTCTGGCATAGTCAACCAGGTCGAGATTAGAATCCACAATTCATCCATTTTTCCTACCCACACGTTTCCTCTCATACCTCCATGACCTTGTCTAGATACTTCTTCAAGGAAAACACATGATAGTTCTCACACATTACAAAACTAGTTTAGAGGGTGTTTGGTGACACTGATATTGATAGAATCCATGTGCGAGTTCTCCTCAATTGCTCCATTTCACCTATCCAAGTGAGGAAAGCATTCATTTCTTTAGATGAATAAATTACCATAGTTCCTGTCGAGGACATTTGATTTCCTTGATCACTTGCTAGCCATTTTCTCCCATTTCACCTATCCACATTGTTTTTCCATTCCATAGCCACATTCCTTTTCATATCGGATGTCCCATCATGACCTTGGGAGGTTTAGTGTGTCATAAGGTCACGTGTTGATTCTTAGACATAAAAAATTTGTGAACCCAACATGAAGGACTACTTCCTTCTTATTTCCTTTGCTTTCATTTTTATTACCTTACCTTTCCATTTATTCCCCTATTTCGGTGGGTATTTATACCTCCCAAAATATGTATGGCAGAGAGTTTGGTGGGCCATTTGGATTTTATAGAATTACACCAATGTTCAACCACAACAATCTCCTTCCCTTTCACGAAGGGTTGACAATTACACAAATAACGTGAAAACCTCCCCTAGCTATGTCTCAAACCCCACTAGTCATGTGAGAATAGAGGAGGTTAACCAACCTTAAAACATGCAATGTAGTTAACCCATTTCAAAAAATATGGATTTTACAAGTGGGACAAGTCCTTACCCTACAGTCTTGTTGAGACCTCACATTGCCATGAAATCAACAGAAGATGACATCTTTACATGAATTCTAATCGACTTCTCCAAATAGAGGATTCCTTGGATATGATGAAAATCCACACCTCTGAGATGTTCAACAATAATGCATCGACTACCTATCATGAGATTCCTATTTTCAAGGAAGATAAGAATGATATTGATGAACAGTTTATAAGAGGGTATCATGTGTCCTTTCAACCAAACCCTACACCATAGGCACCCAAACAAGGAACTCAATCCTCACTCCATGATGTTATTTCCACTTTAGTAGGAAGGATTAGAGAAATGGAGAGTTCCCAACCTTTGCAACTAACCTAAGCAGTAGGGAATAACATGGTGTATCCTATCGACAATAAAGGTTACACCCCTATCAACACACAACTAATGCAACATCCTTTGCAACAAGGTTATCCTGTCTAATCAAATCCAGGAGATATTTTCAAGGGATCTGATACCCTAGGAATGGTCTCTCACCCTTCTCATGCTTACCCTACACAAGGGATGGCTAGAAGTGAGTTCTTAAATTCTGCTCCATCTGGTAATGTGACATTCCATGGTTTCACGTCTACCAGCCCATTTCCTAGTGTTGTTCCATGTTACTTGCATATTATGAAACACCCCCATGATAGACCCATATACTTTTCCTACTCCTTATACAGCGTATCAAGGATCTCATGTATATAAAAAAATATGGTATCACTACACTTTATTTCCCGTGTCCGCATCTTTCACCATGGTCCTATCTAGACCCATTTTAATTTAATTCATTTATTTTATTTAAATTCCCATCTATTAGCCTAACATTTTTAAATTCATAATTAATCTCCATTAGCTAATTATCTTTCTTTTTAGGATGATTTTATCCCTAACCATATAAATTCCCATCCCTACACTTTTTCTAGATTTTATCTAACCCATATTTATCTCCTACCTACTCATGATGCTTACCTAGGAAACCCTTACCAATCTACATGCTTTAAACACTTATCTCAATCCTTAAAAGCCCCATACATAGAATAAATAAATCATTCACCACTCTAGGGAACAATTTCCCATAGTTGGTTACGACCCATCTAGGTCACCAATGACCCTATAAAATTACATTCAACCCCCTCTTCCTGGGGTGTGCATGAAAACATCTGAGGTTTCTAGCGACTTGTGAACTTTTTCTCATGCCTGAGCATCATTGCAACAGTTACAGACCTCTTGGAGATCCTTTCAACTTGTCTTAAATGAATCATGAACATCCCTCATGAGATTACCATAATTTTATGTTGTTTTATTCAGTTATTATCGTATTATTGATGTATTATTTGTATCTAACATTTTACAAGACTATGTCATCTCCAGAGACCTCATTTCAGCCATCCTTTACTTGCAAGTTACGTTTTCAATCCATTCACTTTCGTCTTAAGTCAGTTTAGCTAAATTTGTCTTCAAACCTATTAGGTCACCACCGATCCTCTATTTATTTTCCTTTATACCTTTATTTTATAGCTCCTTAGATCCCTGTTATTTTGTTTCAGTGTTCACTCAGTTGTCAGATCCCCTTGACATCATTCTATTTCTCAGATTCATCTAGTTAGTCTCACAGTCGTTGTCCCCTACCAAGTTTCCATCAACACCCTTCTATTTCTGTCAGTATAAGAAATTCTCCACAAGTTTAGCTACCATCAGAGCCCCAACATCATCAGGTCCACACTCAGAATATCTAGATCTGCATTTATAGTTGTTCTTTCATCCATCTACTTCCATTTACTTTCAATTAGACCTCTGTAGCCTTGGTCATCATCAAACGTGCTAGGAAAACTTTATTTTATGACAATTTAGATCAGATTTGTATGTATCTTACATTTCTTCATTTTCAGTTTCTGTGTGCCTGAAATTCTGCAAATTATCTTTTCCATTATCATTGATTTTATCATATTTTATCAAACAAGGGTTGACATCCGCGTAAGGAAGTTAACACTTATAGGAAATGACTCCGTCGGGAAGCCCCCACATATACCATATAATCCATTTTATTTCTTGTTATCCTTGTTGTGTAGGTCATCAACTTGTAGCAGTGAGGTTCTATCATCTACTTTGTGCCCCTATCCATTACATCATACATCAAGGTACCTTAAAACCTTGCATTTTGGAAATGTTTGGATTTCTTTAGTATATATTTAACTAATCTAAATAAGAACAAGAAATTTAGATCAAAATTATGGAACACCATGTGGGACAACCATTTTAGGTGAGTCCCTTGATTTTTCTTTCGTTTTTCTATTTTCCACTAAAATTGCGGTAGATGTTTTTTGCTTTTTCTTGTTCGTGTTGGGATTCTAGATTTTCTTGGATCACTCCTTACTTGATTTAAATATTAGATTAAAAGGAATAACATTCTCCAGGTATTCTTCTTTTTTTCTTTTTTTCTCTTTTTTGCATCACATTTTTCCTTTCTTGTGTGTTTGTCCTCATCAAACTTTCACATTTGGATTTGGCTTAAAACAGACCTTTTACATCCTTGATTCTTCATCTAGTTTGAGTAGGGGTTAATTATTTACATCTCACATTATATCACACATAACCAAAATCACACATCAATTCACACATTTAGACATCTTCCTACCAGGTGGACTGATTGGGATTTCATCACCCAACAAAAATCCACTGTGGTGTTCTAGCTGTGTTATAAATCCTGCATAGACTCGGGCCTCACATACCTTCAGGTATATCAAGAAATTCCCACCCATAACTACTTGAAACCAGTATTAGACTTCTATTTCTTAGGTACCTTCATTATCCACCTCCCGTTTTCTCACATTTCCTAATTAATCATGTCAGTAAAAACACCGCTGTTTGATTTGTTTGTTAATAAATTTCATAAACAGATATTTTCTTATTTCATGCATGTTACCACCTCTTCTCGAGACTAGAAAATGCAACACTGTCATATATCCAATGATATTTCCTCCTCTAACAATCTCAAGATTCCGCATTAGATCTCCCAACCTTATGAAGACGATATCATCCAAATCGATCCCCCTTTTGAAACCAACTCTCCTATCTCCCCTCAATCTATTTCCCCTCGATCAACCACACGTCCATCCCTTTCTCATTTAGAAACTTTTGGGAATCCTTCTAGCCCCATGTATGATTTCTTATTTCATAGATCTCCCATGATCTCTCAATATTATTAATATACTCCATAGGTGGATTCTATTCCATCACCTCATATCAACAATATCTCTGCTTCATCTGATATTATCACTAGAATGCCTATCCAACCACCCCAATCCACTAATGTTTCTACTTCTCATATGCCTCAAAAATCAAATATTTTCATCCCATCCTAACCATTCTATCACATTCCTAATTTCCAACATCACACAATCCCCCAACCAATCTACTCTTCACCACTTAAATGTATTCCCTCTTATCAAACACTCCCTTCAACTTTGACATACCCCCAAGATTCTTTACATCCTTATCCATCCACTTCTCATGTTGTGCAGCCAAAACAATCTACCTCTTACATGAGGCCTTCACACAAAACTTATAAACCATATTCTAGTTATACCCCCTTGGGGGAATCATATAGTTCAATATTTGATAAGTTGGTGGTGGTTCACCTCATCCTAATTCCTCCCATTTGATCTATTGATAATTTACACCTCAAACATGCTTGGTATCATGAGGGTCACTACTGTAAATATCATTGTGTCACGGGTCATGACATTGAAAAGTTCCATTCTTTTAAAGATCACGTTCAACAACTTATAAATCATGAGGATCTCTAAATAGACAATCCTGCCTCATCTCATAGCCAATCCCTTGACATCTTTAGACAACCCTTTCCTAAACCACCATCGAAAAATAAATTTCCACCTTCCACATCTTAAAAATTTAACCCTTATGAAATCAATACTATACATCAAACACCTACATCCTTACCTATCTCATCATCTACCCCTACCTTAGACATTGTTCTTACGAATTCTTTAATATATACCCCCACCTCTACATCAACCATATCCATGAATACCACACCCATCACATTAACTTCTACCACTTTTTCTACATCTACATCTATTTCTACCTTTACCACATACAAATCGACTTTGAATATACCTACCACTTCATTCACATCTATCATGCTCTGACCTATCATATCTGGCCCCTCAACCACATTTACATAAAAAAAACTTATCACTACATCATATACATCCCTGAACGTCCTAATTATACCCACCTATTTTCCCATGGCAACATCACCTATTTTATCCCAATATTCTACACTCAATCTTCCAACATCTACCATTCCCACATCTATACCCACTACCTCACCAATCACATCTTCTCACTGTAAAAACATATCAATGATAACCCTTGAAACATTTATGACACAAACACCTCCACCTAAGACAAGCATAAAGGGTGTTCATATTTCCTCTACCAAAACAACTGTGTCTATATTAACAAATCCAAAACCTACACAATCCATATATCGCATAGGCCTCATTAATCACATCATACAAACACCTATTTTTCCATCAATATCCACCCCTACACAACAATATTTAGATCCTCCAGTTGAGATTATTATCATCCCTACCAAGGGAAAATATTATCGATCAAAATCTAAGAATCTTGGTAAGCATCCCCAAATGTCTCTCATGCATTCTCGTAAGAAGTTAGGTATTCCCTCTTCTAAGAAATCTAATATTATAACATCCATCCATGGAGCACCCCCATCTCTTTTAGGTCCAGACCATCTATCTAAGACATCTCCCAACAATAAATCCAAATACAAACACTCTAATCCTCCTCCTAAATTTGATTCATCTTCTACGACATCTAATTTACCCATCTAATATACATCCACTCCCTCCCCTAAATCCAAGTCAAAATATCATATCAAAACCCGCAAGAGATACCTTCCTCCCTACACTTTGATCGGGTCCTACGCAAATACCCTTCTACATTTAATTCAAATATCTGCCATCATGCTTCCTCCTATTAAATATTTTGATTCTCATAGTAAAAAATCATCATGGTTCGATTGTAATCATATTTTCTTATTGTCGTATACCAGGTCGTGACACTAACATTGTAAGGCCTTCCAAACCATCATCCATGAAATTTTTAAGGATGATGAATCTCTCATCCAAGAGGATATACCTTCTCCATTCACCACAACTAATCCAATTCCTATGTCTACATCCCTATCCATTGAATTTTCTAAGTCTCCTCCTTCATCCACATCATCCTTTATAATCTCTCCTATGCATATCAAGCCTCCAAAAGAGGACCCTCCCTTGTTCATTCATATTTTTTGTCTTGAAAATCACCCTTATGATCCCCAACCATATATCCAATCCAAATTTAAAATTATCATTGATCCCATCCAATCTCCTTCGACATCCACTAGCTCATCTACATCTTAGTTGACCAATGTAATATCTTTTGCTATGGGAGAATCCTCCCCATGTTATTGATCCTTTCACATCCTTTTCCTCATCCACACATATTATCCACATCAATTCATCCCACATCCATCAAATAGCTCCCTTGATGTTGAAGGACTTCATTCTAGGAACAATTTACTTGTAGACTAATTCCTTTTCATCCTTAACATTATCTAATCTTATTCAACCCATATGGTCTTATCCAGTTTACTTTTTCCACCATATTTTTCATCCTAAGTCAACCTTTGTGGCCATATCTGTGCTTCCTATAGGGGCACCATAGTTTCATCAAAATTACACCTTTGTGGCCATATTTGTGCCTCTCCTAGGGGCACCATATCTTCATTCTAAGCCCACTTTTGTGACAATTTTCTCATCTCTTAATACACATATCTCTCGCTTCCTCATTTTTGAGGTGTTACGCATGTTTTACCAGATCCATCTTATCGAATATTATTTAATCTAAATATTCTTATCTATCCCCCTCATCCAAAGTCCACCTTTGTGGCCATATTTGTGCCTCTCTCCAGGCACCATCAAAGTCCACCTTTGTGGCCATATTCGTGCCTCTTTTAGGGTCCCATATTTATCATCCAAAGTCCACCTTTTTTGGCCATCCCCATCTTGTCAGGGATGCATACTTTTCTTGCTTCCTCACTTTTGAAAAGGTAGCGCATAGTTTCCTACTTCTCTCATCTATCTCATCCAATTTATCATCTTGTCTCATTCTAAGACCACTCTTGTGTCCATTTCCTTGTCTCGTTAGGGACAAATATTTTCTTCACTTCCCTAAAAGGTGGCACATAGTTTTTATCTTCTCTCATTTATCTCATCATGTCCCATATTTTGAAAGCTTTCAGTTCAGCCTATTGCAAATTTAACATCACTGACCTTGTCCTACTCTAGAAAGGGGCCAATGTGAAAGTACTCCCCCAAGTGGATTGGACCATACATTATCACACATAAGTATGGGTTGGGAGCCTATCATTTAGCCTCCCTTAATGGTAAAACAGAAATTGAACCACTCAATGCCTTGTACTTGCGAAAAGTTTATTGTCAGCATGTCTTCCAATGAGCACTTATTCATATCCTTAGATCATCCCTCAATCACAGCCTCTTCTATATATCATTGTAATGGTTTTTAACTATGTGGCCTGCAATTAATTTCCTTGACATGACCTTAAATATGGATACCATGACTCTGTCCATAACATTTTCCTTATAGATAAGTTCTCCCTTCTTGGTGAGAACTCCATGATAATTACATCCATCACCCTCTTATTTACCTATTGGAACAATGCTAAGGGTCCATAGGTGTCTCTTGTACATTCATTTTCCCTTTCTAAGTGGTATACCTAGCTATTCGTAGCTCTTCCCCATGTAAAAATCAAAATTCATGGATGATCCTATCAAAAGTGAAAATTTAGCAAAAATAAACTTCTCCCTCGAAGGACAGTTGTTAATGTAAAAAAAATCAAAAGAAATAAAAATCAATAGAATGGTACCTCAAAGGATGGTTACCATGTGTATCATTCTTTCCATATACATCATATATGAATAAATTAGACCATACTCTCGAAGGATGGCTACTCTTTTGTATAATGGCATTGAAGTCTTACCACATTTATCGACCTTCCATTTTATTAGCATCCTACGAAAGCTTCTTGCATTGATCATATTTCTTTTAACAAACTTCCCACTTTGATCAAATTTCTCTTTCCCCTTCCCAAAGATGGGGCATAGACTTAGGGAACACCACTTATGGAGATCCCTCTTCTTGCATATAATTTTCATCACAAACCCTTTTGTCATGTTGAGATTAGGTTTATGATTTCATTCCATACTTCCCTCATGATCTTTGATATACCTAACTACCATTGGTTATGTACTAACACATGTTTTGGTCACATGTGCCTTGTGTTATTTGGATCCCATTTTATTTTACCTCCAATGTGGTTTGTGGCGTTATTTTCCCATGCAGTCCTTGATATGACATAGAATCATTCATACCTTTTGGTCATGTATAGTTTGATCAATATCTATTATCTCATATATCATCTAATTACACCTTATCTATCTCATCAAATCCTATCCAATCCACCACATATTAAGTCCACTCCTGCATCCATATTTGTGTTCCCTCTTAGGGCATCATATAACACATTTTCTTATCTTGCCTTTTTAGCCATATTTGTGCTCTTTTTCTAGGGAAACATTTCATCATCTCATCTTATCTCAAGTCCACTTTTGTGGCCATATTTATTCCCCCTTGGGGCATTTTATATCATCATTTCTTATTTTACCTTTTCGGCCATTTTATGTGTCCTTTGTTGGGGCACCATATTATCATCCATATCTCATCTCAAGTCCACCCTTTTGGCCATATTTATTTCCCCTTGGGGAATTTATATCATCACTCTTTCATTTTTATTTTGCATTTTAGGCCATTTTTGTGCCCTTTGTAGGGGCATCATTACTCCCATCCTCGTCCTTTGTGGACACATACCTTTTGACATCGATTCCTAATTTATAAAGTATTTAACATTTGGTTGTGCATAGTTTTATGTATTTCTAGGATCCATTGGTACTCACGACTCACATCCATTTTAGAGGTTTCCCATTAGATTCCGTCCATTTCATAGTGATTTTCACTGACTCATTGGTTCGTAGAAAATTGTCTCCATCTCTTTTGAGATTATCCTTTGTTCCCCACTGACGTGATATCAAAATCACCACTATAGGTTATATTGTTGTTTAAATCCTTATTTCTTGAATCCATCTTTCCTCTCCTTATCATTTTACCCATTTTATTCTCCCACCCACCCTTAAACATATACCTCTTTCAAACTCATCATCAATTCCCCTTTGCATTATCGATCCCTCATTTGAGGGGGGAGATCATCATCAACCTTCTGTTAGAGTTCATCCTACTCTTTATTTCTCATCATTTTTGTCTCATGGCTTGCTAGCACAAACCACTCAAAAAAAGGGGTAAATGTAGACACTAAAATCTGGTATCACTACCCTTGATTTATCATGTGCGCATCTTTCACCATGGTCTTATCTAGACCCATTTTAATTTAATTAATTTGTTTTATTTTAATTCCCATATATTATCCTAACACTTTTAATTTGTAATTAATCTCCATCAACTACCTTAATTAATCTTCATTAGTTAATTATCTTTAATTAACTTTCTTTTTAGGATGCTTTTATCCCTAACCATCTAAATCCACATCCCTACACTTTTTCTAGCTTTTATATAACCCATATTTATCTCCTACCTACTCATGACACTTCCCTAGGAAACCCTTACCTACCTACATACTTTAAAGAACTTATCTCAATCCCTAAAAAACCCATATCTTGAATAAATCAATCATTCACCACTCTAGGGAACGGTTGCCCGCAGTAAATGGTGACCCAACCAGGTCACCATCGACCCTCTAAAATTACATTCAACCCCCTCTTCCTGTGGAATGCATGCAAACATCCAATACTTCTTACAACTTGTAAAATTTTTCTCGTTCCTGAGCATCCCTACAACAGTTACAAACCTCTTGGATATCCTTTCAACTTGTCTTGCATCACTCATGAACATCCTTCATGAGATTACCATAATTTTGTGTTATTTTATTTACTTATTATCGATTATCATTATCTTGTTTGTGTATAACATTTTTCAGGACCATATCATCTCCACAGACCTCATTTCATCCATCCTTTACTTATAGGTTACGTTTTCATTCCATTCACTATCGGCTTAACTCAATTTATCTTAGGTCGTCTTCCACCCTGTTAGGTTGCCACCAATCCTAAATCTATCTACCTTTGTACCTCTATTTTCTAGCTCCTTAGATCCCTATTATTTTGTTTCAGTGTTCACCCAGTTTTTAGACCCCCCTGACATCATTATATTTCTCAAATTCATCTTGTCATTCCCCCACTTTTTTTTTCTCCTACCCAGTTTCCATCGACTAGACCTCTATTTGTAGCATCCACCACTTAGATCCTTATTTCCTCACACACTTGTGTTTCTGTCAATCTCAAAACTTATTGACAGGTTCAGTTGGTGTTAGATCCCCAACATCCTCAAGTTTGCACTTAGAATATACAGATCTGTATTTATAGTTGTTTCATCCATGTGCCTTCGGTCACTGTCAACTAGAACTGTACAGCCTTGGTCATCGTCAACCCTGCCAGGTATACTCTATTTTATGAAAATATAGATTAGATTTGTATGTGCCTTACATTTCTACATTTTCAGTTTCTGTGTGCCTCAGATTCTACATATTATCTCATCCATTATTATTTCTTTTATCATATTTTATCAAATGGGGGTTGACATTTGCATAAGGAATTTAACACTTCTAGGAACTAACTTCACTGGGAAGACCCCACATATACCATCTAATACATTTTATTTCTAGTTATCCTTGTTGTACAGGTCATCAACTTGTAGTAGCAAGGGCTTGTCATCTAATTTGCATTTGTATCCATTACATCGTACATCAAGGTACCTTAAACCCTTGCATTTTGGGGTTGTTTGGATTTCTTTAGTATATATTTCACTAATTTGATCATGAACGGGAAATTTTGATCAATAACTCCATACGTTCTAGCTAACACCTATAATGTAGCCTATCCAAACTCCTCCTCCACCACCTGCTCATCAAGTAGCTTCAATGGTGGAATCCTATGCAATGGGTACTTATGATCAATATTTAAAAGAACCCCTTGAATTTATTATACGAGGTGTCATGCTCACACACCCATTACCTGATATTCCTAAATTCAAGGGAGAAAGAGATCCAAACAATCAAATCAAGGCCTATGTTGCTACCATTAGGGAATTACTTCCATGGGATGTTGTAGCAGCTAAAATATTTCTGAATAACCTTGAAGGAATTTCACTAGACTGGTATTATCAGATTCCCGAGGATTCTATACATTACTTTAAACAATTTTTTTCATAATTCATTAGAGAATTTGATATGAACAAGTTGCTTCGAACATGGATTATATAGTTTTTATATATGAGACAGGAGCAGAAAGAATATTAAGCCTATTTCATTCAAAAATGGTGTCAAGTTCTTTACTCCTCTGCAAGTGCACCTAACATGGACTAGATGGAACTTTGTGATTTTCCTTCACTTTCTCAATCGAGGGACCAAGGAAGATATTTCTGAATAACCTTGAAGGAATTTCACTAGACTGGTATTATCAGATTCCCGAGGATTCTATACATTACTTTAAATAATTTTTTTCAAAATTCATTAGAGAATTTGATATGAACAAGTTGCTTCGAACATGGATTAGATAGTTTCTACATATTAGACAGGAGTAGAAAGAATATTAAGCCTATTTTATTCAAAAATGGCATCAAGTTCTTTACTCCTCTGCAAGTGCACCTAACATGGACTAGATGGAACTTTGTGATCTTTTCCTTCACTTTCTCAATCGAGGGACCAAGGAAGATATTTCTGAATAATCTTGAAGGAATTTCACTAGATTGGTATTATCGGATTCCCGAGGATTCTATACATTACTTTAAATTTTTTTTTTCAGAATTCATTAGAGAATTTGATATGAACAAGTTGCTTTGAATATGGATTAGATAGTTTCTACATATTAGACAGGAGTAGAAAGAATATTACGCCTATTTCATTCAAAAATGGCGTCAAGTTCTTTACTCCTCTACAAGTGCACCTAACATGGACTAGATGGAACTTTGTGATCTTTTCCTTCACTTTCTCAATTGAGGGACCAAGGAAGAAGTCCAAAAGTTTCCTTTCTATAGTTACAAAGAAGTGTTGGAAGGTGCACTTTAAATCAACCAAGCTGCTATCGATAGTGGGCATAAGACTTACGGTCTTAATAGAAAATTGATGTCCCCTAATAAAAAGAGTGAAAATCGTCAAAACAATGGATCCAATAAACAAGGGCCTAAAGTCTTGAATTGTAATCGCGTTGCTACCATGGATGGTGTTACTGACCAAACAAATAATGTTAGTTTCACAAACAACGAAAACACTAATAATAACAATAACAACAATTAAGGAAATCAAAGAGGCCCTAATTATGTTTCCTCCATCAACACAGTTGATGTCAACTATCCCCCTCCTTGAAAAGCTCAAGCCCAAGGCCTGAACCAATTTCAGAACTCTAGCCAAGGGGCAATAAATTATGGTTATAACAACCTATTTTAGAACTACAACCAGGATTATAATAAACAACAACAAAACTAAAAAAATGCCAGGAGACTACAATCCCAATATTTATTGTGGTTTTCATAGTGCTATTGTTCATGATGCTAGACCTTACAGGGATTGCAACAATTTCATACAAAGAATCCCTAAGAATAAAAGGTATCTCTTTATGGACATGTTCTTAGAAAATCATGAAGGAACCTCACAACCGGGTTACAAAGGACCCATCACACCGCATAATGCAAACCTAGACATCTATCGGGATGCATTCCCTAAGCATCCTAAAGATGTTAAATTGAATCCTCAAAACATAAACAAGGGTATTCCTATAGGGATTAATGACCATGAGGCCTCAAATTATTATAACTCTCGAGTTGCTCCTAACCTTGGCTCAAACAAGAACACAAATATTTTAAGATTAGTTGAGCTAGAGGTTGAACCAGAAATTAATGCAACAAATCAAATAAAGGAAAGCATTTCACAACCCTTCCACACTCATTCCTTCTCACATGATGACTTTCTTATAATCTCAAAACCGGTGGGAGCCTATGATTTGATATCGGATTTGAAAAATACCTTTTATCACATCTCGTTTCTAGATTTGTTAAAGAATTCCTTTGTGCATCATTCCAAATTACTTGATGTATTGGGTCTTGATAATATAATCCATGTTACACCTCTGGATGGAGCTCAAATAAATCATATTGACTTTTACATTCATCCTCCAGGGAAAAGTGATAAGGATACCGAGTTCATTTTGGATATAAGTAAGATGCATTTTGATGCTAAAATAACCAAAAGGGGAGATCTTGTGTTATGTATGCAAGTTTGGGTCTATAAAAATTGCATCAAGAGATCCATCATTGATGATGGGGATACAGTGAATGTAGTTCCCTTCTCTTTATTGCAAAAGTTGGGATATGGAGAGACTAATTTATCCTCTACAAGGAACACATTGCGAGGATATGACCGTATTAAGGAAACCTCAATTGGAACTATAGTTATTGCTATCTCCCTCAGGAAAAAAACCATCTTGATAAATTTTTACATTATTGACAAGGAGACGATTTATAACATGATCCTTGGTAGACCTTGGATTCACCAGATGAAGGCTATTCCCTCCGGTTTTTTCCAAGAGGTTAGATTTATCCTTCTGGGAAAGGTCTTTATTGCTCAAGGGGATCCTAAGGCCTTCGACATACATTTGGAAAACCACAAGAAAAAACCATAGGTCTATTTAGAATATGAGCTCCCTGCAAATCCATTAAACAAACTTCTTTCATCGAAAGAATTGGTCACGACCACCCCGAGTGTTTTGAAGGTTGAAGTCGCTGACTCACAAATGTTTGAGGTAGTAAAAAAAGATAAAGGTAAGGTAATATCTATGGAAACTATGTCCACCAAAACCACAACCAAGATTATGAACTCTTAGATAGTGATGAACCAATCCTTCTCCCCTTCGAACCATAAGGAATGGGTAACCTCCTTATTATAACCTCTCTTCCTGTCAATAATCTCGATGCATGCAGAAATATGATAGAATTAATGAAGGAAATAGAGGATTTGGAGAACAAAATGATACCCATCAAAGCCATCTTTAGGGCTTCTTCCATTCCAAACCTTGGTCTATATACAAATATGCCAAAAACAAGATCATTATGTCCATGAGACATAAACCTATAACATGAAAAATGTTAAATATAACCACTACTCCCTACTTAGGGGACAAATTTGAGTGACAAAATCATGATCACATGAATATAATATGTCAAAAACATCGTAAAGATGTTCGAAAATACCTCTTTTAAACAGACAGATTCACGCCAATATTATATGATCATATATAATCGTAGGCAAGGGTTGTCAGTTTAAACCCAAGGTAGTAGGCCTTGCTAAGAGAATAGAAACTTCAAAGATCATGCGTATCATTTGTGTACCTTGAGAGGTGAGGAGTTTGACATCCATCAAGTGGATTCACCCTAAATGTTTCTATGCATAATTCATTTTCTTCTCCACTTGTGCATTATCATATCCATGCTGCATATCATCTACATTATCATACTGTAAAATTGTAAATCAAGATACTTAATTTTCAAACAAGTTCTAAAAAATTCTAAAATCTTAGAAAAAATGCTTAATCACATCTCTTCAAGCACCACCATATTATCATCAAACAATTATAATCTCTTCATTAATTTAAAAATTAAGGCATAATTTTGACATTGGTCCTTCTAAGGCTTACATACTTAGTTTTAGTCATAGTTTCTTCTAGTTCAGGTGTCTTTTCCCATAATTCTATTCAGAAGCTTCTTAATAGTCAAATCTTTTCCTGAAAATATCTCTCATAACAAAATAATTCCAGACATTTCACCTGGATCTCTTGTTCACCTACCTCAAACTTCAGTGTTGATCCCTCACATCCTACTGGTTACCTCATGTTGATGCTAGGGGCAAGTTTCCACTCCCAAAAGCACAAGTCAAAAGTCAAAAGTAAAAAAAATCTATATAAATCAAATAATAAATACAAAAACTATATCTTTTGCTAATAACACCACACTTCCTTGCCCTACTAGTCTTTGGTGACGAGACCATGCTTCCTACTAGTAGCGTGAGAGTGGGAAAGGAGTGAAGTTACCTTACTCACCTATATAGTTTCCTCAGTGATGAGCCCATGCTTCTGACTGGTAGTATGGGGAAATATGCAGGCGGTCTCGTCAAACAAGTCAATAAGTTGTAAATAAATTAGAAAATAAAAATTTCTTTGAAACTTTAAAATTCACAAATAAATGAATTAGATGTGTATGTTGTAAGAGATTCAAATCCTTAAAACCATATTTTTCAATCAAAAGGCCATCTATAGATCTAAGTCTAGATAAACTTGTAAGAAAATCACATTATGGAATGGGTAGTAAATTGTGCTTAAGGTTGAGTTGTAGGTTCCTAATTGGATCTTTGTCAAAATATTGTCTTTTTGTCACCATCTTCATTCATCAAAACCATATAAATTACGCCCCTTTTGGCTCTCATTTTTTAGCCCTCACATCTTACTAGTTGCATGGGGTTAGGAGTGGAGAGAGTTCATTTTCTTATTATATCACATTCATCACATTTTGCCAACAAAGGAAAAGTTCTAAATATTGTTTAAAAACCAAAGTATCTGATTACAATGTATTCTCATAAGCATCATAAAAAAAGAGAAAGAGAAATCATTCTATTAGCACATTTACATCATCATTCTTCATAGCATGCATTCATACAAGCATATAAAAACATTAGAGATTCTAAAAATCTAAGAGTACATAAGTGAAACAAACCATTATCAAGTCAAATCTTACACAAGAATAGACAAACCAAAAAGATATGTATATATATAATAAGGTCAAGTTTGTATAAAATGTCATCACACTCTTACGAGTGTGGTCAAAACGCTCATCTATGATCCAAAAATAAAATAATCGATATATGTATCCCAAAAATGCCTTGAAGAAATAAAGACATATAGCCAATCCCTCTCTACGAGATCCAAATGAAGGTGCGAGATGAGTAATCCTGCTGCAGCTCCTACGGTGTGAGTGGGAGCCTCCATGTTCTGAGTGGCGAGAGTGTCCTTGAGATGGGGTAGGTGATCTTCCAGTAGTAGCCTCGTTGTGAGAATGGTCTTGCCTCTACCTCCTCTCGGCTAACTGGTATGCAAAAATCTCAGTACTCATTTTGGTCACGACCTCTACATCATGTCATGATGGTGCAAACACATATGTGTGGTCGCCAACAATCACTGACTTCCTTGAGTCTGTAAGCAGCTACATTGGTGTCTTCCCCATGGGGAGTGTAAAGGTATCGACCAGGATATTTTGAATAAGATCTCGCCAATCATCCACAGTGACTGAAAAACAAAAGGGAAACAATGGTGAATTAGATTTTTTTGAAAAGTAAAAAGATAAAAATATAGTGCGTAATTCACTAACAATTCTAGACTGAAAACTAGAGTTGAGAGAAGAGTGTTATACTTACTTGAATCTCCTAGCATCTAGGATGGGTCTACTAGTGATGGTGGTGGTATGGGTACTGCCGTAGGAACCTCCTATTCTCTAACCTCCTCTATGGACATCTATCATCTAAACATTGATTCCTCATCCCCTCATACACTTATACTCAAGGGCTCCTTAGTGTGTAATGTCTCAGCCTCAAACCTAGCTACTGTAGAAGCCTCTATGGTAGACACCCACTCTTTATCAATATCCTCCTCATCTCTCTCCTCATCTCCCAACTTTTCACCCTCCTCCTCAGCCTTTGTATCCATATCAACTTCAGCCTCCTCCCCGCTATGTGCGGGTGCTCCCTTGATCTATAGTATTGTGACCACTCTAGCTGGATCATGTACAATATGAGTAGTGCCAATTAGGATCTCAGGTGTGACAAAAATCCACTTGAGCTTTCCCTTAGGGGTGGCTCTAGCCTCTCTAATACCTCTATATACTATCAGAAGTGTAGGGATGGTATCAATTTATGGAAATTTGAAATATTGTGGTACTCTACCAACACGATGGACCTCCACTCTATTGCACTAATCCACCAACTATGTAGTAGTACTGTAGGAGGCTATAATAATGATGTCCTTGCCCCATAGGCAGGCCATATCCTGGTATAACCATGTAACCATATCATCTGTAGTAATCGTACCAACTGAGTGATGATGCCCCTTGAGTGGGTCCATGACTTTCCATCTCACTGCTCTAATAGCCCAAGGATATGCTATCACAACACCCCTCTGATAGGGGGTGATGCGCTCATAAACCTAGCTCATCACTAGTGTCATATTACTAAGGGCCTTGCCCTTCAGTCGAACAACTAATTATAAATCGTGATAAGTGGCACCAATTATATAAATTCCCCATGCATAGGTGTGGCCATACTGCTCTATGTTCTGAATGATCGGTGCCAAACAGTAAAGAAGCTTGTCCTTGCCATTATCCCCTACCAAGCATGAAGCCAAGATGGAAATAATGGCCTTGCACAAGGTGGGGATAGGTGCAGACAAAACTTATAGAAATATCATCCCATGTTTGGCACCCGTGTCAGGTGCCTGCATGTCTACCATATATGCAATCCATTTTCGTGACTGTTTTGGACCCACACTAGATAAACTCAACCTCTTACCTGTGACAAGAAGGCCCAGAATCTTATAGACATCTTCAAGAGTGATAGTCCACTCCCCTTTGACTCTATGTATCTAGAAAGTGTTCCATTCTACATCCCAATAAATCAGTAGATCAGCTAATAAATAACCATCTGGTGCAACCATCTGTGTCTGGCATATCCTCCATATCCTAGCTCTATGCAGTAAATCCATATCTTCATGAGTAAGAGCATCTAAGATGGATACTAACCAATCACACTCTCTAGCCATACTCCATCTAATGTATGGACCCTATATTTATAAACACCAAGAAAAGAGAAAGTTAGAACCTCTCAGTGTAGAATAAGCTCATAAAAAACATCATAAAAAAAATTCAAAAAATAATTTTGTTATCATACTAGTGAATTTTGAATTTTTGCTCGCTAATTATGCAACCACCGCTCTATGTAAATTAGTAGTTATGTAACCACCCCTCTGTGTAGAGTGGTGGCTTTGTAAACTCCATGAAAATTCGATCTTAGTCTTTGACTCTTTTACATTTACATAAATGAAACATCGATTGTTGTGCAATTGTTGCAGTGGTTCCATCTACAAAATGTGGGATGTACCCTAAGGCCCCATAAATGTAAAAAAAATAAAAATAAACCATTTTTGATTAAATTTTTTTACAAATCCTGCTAGGCACCCCCCTTATGAACATTTTGACTACAAAATACTAAAAATCTCCCCCCTAAGTTGATTTTTTCACATTTTATACATTTTAGGGTAGAAATGAATAAATACAGATAACTCACCTATGTGTGACCCACTACTCTTCCCACTGGTTAGGCTACCATCACATTGGGATGCTCACCAATTTAACTATAATCTCAATCAAAACCGTCACAGGTAATCTAGAGCTCAAAAATCGCTAGGTGGGTAAGTGTAAATGATTTGTAGAAATAGTAATATATATAGAGTGTTTTTACTCTATTTTGAGTGTATGTGTTTTACAGGGCTAAAGCGTTGTGCTGACACATGTATACCTCTATCCCCATGGATATGGTAAGTTCTCTAGTTGATTATTTTAGTATGTATTGTCAATTATGCATTATATCTGCACTTGATTCCCGTTTTCTTCTTGTAGGTAACGAGAAGCTTGGATTTGCGTCATTTCAACACACGGGCATGTTAGGTATAACCTCTAACCTTCCCATTTGGGAGCACCATACTAGGATTCTATGTTTTACACCTCTTCATGGCTAAAATGATTTTATGAGGGGGCAATATGTACGTACTTGATTTTTCACAGTGCAACATTGATGGAATAGTTAAATCCCCAATGATGAAATACTATCTTTCCAATGATGTTCAAATCCAAATTATCACTTGCAGCATGCTATCTTACATTGCTTGTCCTTTTCTAGCTTTTTCCAGCTTTCCTTTATCATTTTGTAGTTTTTCCTTTATCCTTTTGGCCTTTAAGTGATGGAACCTCACTCGGGTGTTTTGTAACCACTCAGTATACCTTGAAGCAATGGTTTTGCAATCACCATGGTGGTTGCATAACCACCAGTCTACATAGACTGGCAATTTCATGTGTGCTTTTGACATAGCCTCTTTTGGCAATGTTCTAAACATATTTCAACTTCTTCAAACTCATTTTTAGTGCACGTTTCTTAACCAATTTGGATGTTCTTGATCTTATTAGATTGCCTACAAACTTCTCTTCTTCCTTACTATTATTTGTAGAAATTTAACTCCCCTCCATTAGAGTGTGTGTGTCATTTCTTGGCTGTCAAGTGGGCTGGAACACTTCCATGTCAATGTTCTATAAGAACCAAGATTATTCCTTAAGCATTGGTTGGAGTTTCTCTATTGATTTTGCATTGTTATGTTTTCATAATCCTACCAAGAAGTACGTAAGAAAACCCATTATTTTTCCTTGCTTCTCTCTTGCTCACATTTGTGTTAGATTACTTGCAAACCATCCAGCTCCAGCATTCTCCCATTTCTTCTTCAACATCTTCCTACACAACTCTCTGGATACCTTGAACAAACATTGGAAAGAAGATTAAGGGACATCAAGAAGTATTTCAAACATTGGATGTGCCTCAATAGAACATTTCTAGGTTGGGGGTGTCTTTGAATTCCTACAATTTTCTATATGTTATTTTGAATAGATTCAAAGCTTTAGTCTGATTAAACACATTTCTTTAGAAAGATTCAATTGCAATAGTTATTACAATAGATTTCCTTTGTAAAAGCTTTCGTTGAGGATTTCCTCTCATCTTATCCCTGTGGATTTTCTTGAGAAATATTTGGAGGAAGTTTTTGCTATAGTGCTTTATAATCATTTCTTCATTCATTAAATTATTTAGGAAAGTTCATTACATTCAAAATTTCAATATTGGTTGCACATGAGCAAAGCTTCCATGAAAAGTTTCTTCTCTTCCTATCCTTGTGGATTTGCATGGGAAGTTAGCTTTAAAAGCTTCCGTGTCTATGTGTTATATTTACATTTATTCATTGGAAAGCTTCTGCATCCATAATTATAAATAGGAAAAAACATTTGTTTTACTAGATTAATTAAATATTTTACACAGGGAAATAACCACATCTGGTTATCTCTTTTGTTAAGTTAATATACATTAGAAAAGAATTAGTTTCATTTAATTAGAAGAAGTTAGTTTGTCTATGCACATTTATTTGTTTCTAGTAAACATAAAATACAAAAAACATTAGATTAATTTAATTAGTTTGATTTTATTTGTATTTTTTCCCCTTTGTTTTTAAAATCATTAAAAATCACAAAAACAAGTAGATTATTTTTGTTCCTTTGTTCAAATAATTAGATTTGACATTTATTTATTAGGCACATAAAGTTAATTAGCATAAATTAACATAGATACTCACACATCCCTAGTTATCTTAGGATTGACATTTCCCTCTTGTGGTTTCTTTGTGAGTTTGTTTGTTTCTTTGTTTTAGTAGTTTACATATCCCACATGACCATACAAGGTCCTATGAAACATAGATATTTTGTGTGTGTAATCCACGAGTGCATCAACTAAAACCTAGCACCACAATTGACAAACATTGACCAAGGACGTAGAAACCCATGTTTTCCAGACCACCTCACTTTCACCTGTGCTCAAATCATACTTGACATCCTTGAACATTGAAGAAAATAACCACTTACATGTTATGACATAGTCAATGAGGTCAAGATTAGACTCCATAATTCACCCATTTTCCCTATCCATACATTTCCTCCACATCTCCATGATCTTTTCTAGAGAATTTTTCAAGGAAAATGCATCATATTTCCCATGCATTCCACATCCAGTTCAAAGGGTGTTTGGTGACACTGAAATTTATAAATCCTTCATGTCTCCATTCTCCTCGACTGTTCCATGTTGACCACCCAACTTAGATAGGAATTCATTTCTTTAGAAGAGCATATTCCCGTTGTGCCCATAGAGGAAATTTGATTGCCTTGATCACTTGTTAGCCACTTTCACCCATTTTCACATAATTCACCTATATGACCTATTTATCCATTTTATAGTCATCTTCCATTTCATATCAATTGTCCTGACACAACCTTGGGAGGTCGAGTGCATTCTAGAATCATGTGTTGATTCTTAGACGTATAGTTACATCCATCAAAGGCATCTATATCTACATTTGCATCCATCTAGCTCCATCACAAGGCACATAAGGCTATTTCATTTACATCACACTTCATAGGAGGGGAGTGTCTTATTTCCATGCACACATTCACTCATTCTACATCTAGCTATTTTATCGCTCCTTCACAAAGTGCGACTGGCACAAGAGTAACCTAGGGCATAATTGCAGACACACACACAAACCCATAAATACATTGAGTTTGAGATGTAGTGCAATGCTTAATGATGAGTCCATTTATTTTACAACTGATGACAATCTGAGGCCTTCATGTGCATCTTTTTTTAAGTTTTTTATGCTTTGTTTGGGGTTTTACAGGTGATTCTTCCATTGCAAGTTTACTAGTGCTTCGGTGATCACATAATGACATTCACGCGATAGGAAGCAAAAACAAGCGAACATCCAACAATACTCTAGAGGAGGTTCACTAGCCATTTTCATATACCAAGGTACCCACATATACCCCTATCCCTTTCTAGGCGCCCCTATCTATCCAGATAGTTTAGATCTGCATCTTCTCAGGCTATTGTGCGATGATTTCCTCCTCATGTTCACCTAGTCTACACTTTGACATCTTCAAATCAACTAAGGACTTCTTTAACCCTCTTTGCACATTAGGGTTTCATATTCTCTAGCTTATTTTTCTTGGGTATCATTTCAGTATTTGTTTACTTCATTTATTTAGTTATTTTATTGCTCCTATAGAATTAGATTACACTAGACTATTTACATTTTAGTTAATCATTTTCTTAGTAATTAATTAATTAATTTTTTAATACCTTTATTTGAGTAAAGAATTGAATGAATTTTTGGCACCAAGTTTTAGGGGTATGAAATAATCTCTAGTATCTTAAAATAGGCACCCATATTGGAAGAAGATTACCTGTTACCACAAAATAATGTCAATAATAATAAGGAGTGCCTAAATGTCTCTGGAGCTCTTTAATGCCAAATAAAATTGTATCCCCTAGGTCAAAGGGGTAGTATAAATCAATTTCAACATATTTTTGATGTCATGTTAGATATTTATGTGAGAATCATACAATAATAAAAACTAGCATCAAAATTCCAATCCTTCCTATGGTGGAAGGTTTGGAACAAAAACATCATACCCATTGTTAATGTTTTCAATTGGCTAGTCTTGCTTAATAAGGCCCTCACAATTGAAAATATAACAAAAAGTGGATACAATATGATAAATTTATGTGCTTTATGTGAAAAATACTTGGAGACAACAAATCATCTCTTTGTGGGATGCTCTTTTTCTTCGCTGATTGTAAAATATTTCCCATTATTATTTATGGTAGCTTGGATCAGCCCACAAGATGTGCCGAATTTATGGGTCCAATGGAAATTACCTTTCAAAAGCCAAGGCATTAAGTATTTTTGGATCCTTAGTGTAGGCCATTTATGGTGGGAACTATGGAAAGAAAGAAATAGAAGGATTTTTAGGGGGGAAAAGGAAACCTCTCAACAAATCATTAAAATGTGTGTTCAAGCTAATAGAAACAACGTTTCTATTCTAAAAAACAAGGAGGCTGAGATATTAGATACAAAATTTATATTTTCAAGAAGGTGGGGGTTGTTGAACTAAGGGATTAATCAAAAAATTAGTCCAAGAGAAGGGGTGAGGTAGAGCCAACTAATGTAAGGTTTCATCAAACTAAACTTTGATGGGGCAGAAAATGGAAACCCCGAAAAAGATGGTGGTGGTGGGGTTTTTTGGGATTCTAATGACAATTTTTTGATCGCATATTACTTCAAAATTAGGAACCAAAGCAACCATGCGGTAGAAGTGGCAACTATGTATTGGGGAGTTAAGATTACAATGGAGAGAGGGTTTATATCCTTAATAGTGGAAGGTGACTCAAAATTTCTAGCATCAATGGGAAAAATATAGTCTTAGTAACCACAGAGAACTTCATCAAAGGTACTAAGAAATGTCTACCCTTATTTAATTCCATTACCTTCCAACATATTTATAGGGAAGGTAATATGATTGCTGAAAAAATTGCAAATAAAGGAGTGTTGGCCTCTAAACTAAATATAGTGGAGAATTTAAGGGGAATAGATGAATGAACCAAATCCTTAGTTGAGGAGAATATTAGATCCAAACCATTATAAATTCTTGGTTTTAATGAATTTAATTAATAATTGTGAGATGAGTAAGGTTGTCTTTACAAGAAGATATGATAATGAGGAGTGGAATTTTATAATCATAAAAAGAAATGAGGAAGGGAACCAAGTAAACGATTATGCTATTAATAACTTCTCTAATTTGAGGCATGTGAAGGATAGTGTTAATTTTTGGGATAATAATATTGTGTGGGGGGGAGGTAAAAAAGGTTTATTGGTCAGTAGAACTAATGAGAAGAAGAGGTTTTGAACACTGATCTTCCTTGCCATGATTGTGTAGTGTTGGTAAAGGTTTTTCCAAAATTTCAAGGATGAGAGGATATCTGGTAAGGATTGAGCCCAATACTATGACATATATTAGCAAGGAATTAAAGGAGATTATAGAGCAAGCAGGTATGACAAACTTCTTTAAAAATTTTAAAGGCCACGATGAGAAGTTGAGTCTTGATGTTACAAAAACGTGGAATGATGACAAAGTTTGTTTAAGGGTTTTTTATTTCTCAATCATGCCTAAGGTCATTGCTAAGGTTACTGGTCTTTTGCTGGAGGGGAGAATGATTTTCAGTCCTAAGTCTGACTACAGTATGGAAATTGACAGTGTCCTTATAGGTAAGAAATTACTTAGACAACACTTTGTTGGTTACGATAGATAATCTCTGCCCTCTCCTTTTGATGAAATAACACTTCTTCTATTAGGCTAGATAGATTCCTCATCAATCCTTCTTAGTTTTCCTCTTTAGGAGGAATTTTTTCTTCCATGCCAAGAATTGGATCCGACCATAGTCCAATTTTTCTTTAATTTGGTAATAATATTGGAATGAGAGGGATACATTTTTGATTCTTTAAAATGTGGTTACCACATCCTAGACATTTAGGAGGAGGTTTAATTGTGCTGGAAAATATATGTGAAAGGTCAATCCATGTTTAAATTGGTTTCCAAGTTTAAAAATGTGAAAGATATAATGAAAATATGGAATAAGTATAATTTTGGCAACATTTTTGCTCAAAAAACTCAGACAGTTGTTGATGAATTTAGGAATATAGAGGATCAAATTGAAAATATGAGTTTGTGTCAAGATTTAAGGGACAAGGAGAAATATTTTTTGTTTGATTATCACAACCTATAAGCTAAAGAGTAGGCTTATTGGAAACAAAATTCTAGGGTTATGTGGTTGAAGGAAGGGTGACATGAATACAATTTTTTTCCATCTAACAACTTCAATTTATAAAAATAGTAAAACTATCTTCAAAAATTATTGATAGGAGAGGTGTGAAAATAAAAAAATCATGTCAAACATATCTAAGGAATTCAAAAGTTTCGTCTTCTGATTTTATCTTGCTTCAGGTAGGGATTCGGATCCTATTAAGGAGTATAATATTACCAATTTATTTCATCCTATTATCAATAATCAGGAAAACGTTGAAATGGTTAAAATTCCTTCCCTTGAAGAGATTAAAGCTTCTGTGTTTAATCTAGAAGAGGACAAACCCCCTAGGACCAAATGGATTTCCGGATTTCTTTTTTTAGGTTTTCTAGGATATTGTCCATGAAGATGTTGTACAATATTTCTTCAGGCATGGTAAAATTATGAAAGAGATAAATAATAATTTTATTTCCCTTGTTCGAAAGGTTCTAGTTGTTGAAAAGGTTGCTGATTTTAGACCTATTAGTTAATGTAATACTATTTATAAGATTATAACTAAAATAATATCCTGCATAATCAAAGTTTTATTGGAAGCTTTTATCTCTCCAAATCAGGGAGAATTTATGGAAGGTAGGAAATATTTTTAGATAGTTTTATTACTATTCATGAAACTCTTGCACTCCGTCGATGTTTCTAAAAGGGAGGCTATGCTATTAAAAATTGATATGAATAAAGCATATGACAGGGTGTCATGAAGATTTTTGAGTATCATTCTAGAAAGATTGGGTTTTCATGACCATTTCATTAAAATAATAATGGAATGTATATCTACTAAAAAATATTCAATTCTTATTAGTGTTAATTCTGAAGGTTTCTTTTCTTCAGGAAGAGGATTGAGGTAGGGAGATCCACTATCACCCTTTCTATATATTATTGTGGCAGAAACCTTAGGCATACTTTGTGCTTACTGAAAGCAAATAAATATTCTTAATGGGTTAATCATTTCCAACGGTCTATGGATCATATTGCTCTGCAGAAATTTTTTTATGATACTTTTCATTTGGGTAAGGCTACTCTTTTAGAAGCAAATGCTTTCAAGGATATTCTTAAAGATTTTGAGGAAGTTACAGGTCAACTAATTAATTTCCACAAAATCTTTATTTTATTTATGAATGTGGATGAATATATTTAGAATAGAATTGCTGTTGTTTTGGAGTGCTAAATTAAATCTTTTCCAAGTTCTTATTTGGGTATGCCCCTCTTTAAAAGGGAAAATGGTTTTGGACAACTAGAATACTTGTGTTAATAGATTTTGAAAAAAAATTAGCTTCATGGAAAGGGTCTTTGTTTTCCATGGAGTGATAAAATTAAAATTGCTCCAAAGCTCTTTACAGAGTCTTAGCGATCTACCTTATGTTAGCCTTTAAAATGTCTGTCAAAGATTAGAACTATCATTACTTAGATTAAATAGAGGTTTCTTTGGTAAGGTACAGAAGTAAATTATAGGATTCCTTTGGTGGCGTGGGATAAAGTAACGATCCCAAATAGTGTAGGAGGACCTTGGTTTGAAGGATATTAAAAGTATGAATATGGATTTAATTGCGAAATATGGGTGGAGGCTTACACATGAGGATGGATTGTGGGCTAAGATCCTAAAGGCCAAATATTTGTATAGGGATTAGGGGGATTTTCTTTCTAATGATTTTCTTCTTGAAGGCTCATGTTTTTGGAATGGTTTATGCAAATGTAGAGGTTTATTGTTGAAAGGAAGTAAGCGGGAGATTGGGGATGGTACAAGGATTATATTTTGGGATGATTGGTGATTCAAATAAGATCCATTAATCAATCAAATCTAGTGGAGTATCTTAGCTCCTCATTTTATATCCTCAATGGGAAGCCTTATTAGTGTCTATTGGGTGAAGAAATATTGGGGGTGTACTTGGAAACCTCTTGAATGGGTAGGTCAAGATGAGGATTGCAAGGAGGATATAAGAGTGTCAAATACTAATTTAGGTGGTGTGCATATACCTTATTTTACTAAAGAGGATGCTTTGATATGGGATTTGACCAAGGATGGAGATTATTCTGTAAGGATTGGTTATGGGGTGGCTCATAATACCCCTCACCTAAATTATTTTTGGAAAAACCTTTGAGATATTGCTCTTCTTCCAAAGGTTAATTTTTTTCTGTGGCATGTGGTACAAAAAAAAATTCCAACTATTGATAATTTTCAAGCCAAAGGTATGATAATAATGAATAGATGCATTTTATGTAAAAAATTCCAGTGAAACTATTCAACATATTTTTCAATAATGCTCCTTTTCTCAAAGAGTTTTTAATAATGTATTAAGAGTTTTTCAGGTTACTTGGGTCTTTCCAGATTATTTTGCTGACTTGTACATGTAGAGGGTAAATCTTTTTTCTTCCCTCTACCTTTCAAAGGCATGAAGGTTTTTTTTACCTCTTCTTTTATGGGGAGTTTGGTTAGAAATGAATAACATGATCTTTAAGGGAAAACATAAAAGCTCAACCAGATTGGGGAATTTCATTTTAGGGGAAATGGCTAATAACCTATCCATGTAGTGCCCACATTTTACACACACAATTACAAAAGTAAAACCAAGATATATTTTTTGACTTACATTGCTCACAACACACAACAAACCATGGGCTTCAAGTACATAAACTTGACTCGCAAACGACATAAAAGATTAGAAGACTTGTAGCTACACATGAACCCAAGTTAACATCTGAATCAACTGAGTTTTAGATTAATTCCAACTTCACCTAAGGGTCTACCCCTCAACTATATATGCATTTTAAGCAAGATGACCTATTTATGCTAAACCACCTTCAGAAAGGGCCAAGGTGTTATGTTGAGAGAAACCAGGGTAACACATTAAGCTGAGTGGAGCTAAGAAGTTCATTAACAAGAGTTTAAGGTCTAGAACAACTAAGTCACAACCTCCATCCATGTCATCTGGATCCAGCAGGGTTTTCACTCGATGAAGAACTTTGATTTTAATTCTATCTTCGGATGACAAGGTAGTCCGCTAGGCTACGAAGGAGGAGTTTTCTCTACACACTCCAAGAAAAGTTTTACTATGTCACTCTTATTAGATGGGTTTATGACAATGTCACTAAACATTATGACTAAGATGATAAACCCATTCTTGGGCTCTTGTTTACTCAAACTAGGAGATTTCCATTGAGTTTAGGGTTTAAGTTCACTCTATGGTTTTCAATGTCTTCCACTGTAAAAGTAACACACATGAATATAAGTTATGCTCTGATATTGAACAAGGGTAGAGTGTTTCAATTAAATCTCTTTATTACATTTACAAGTATGAATGCACAAGATGACTCGTTAATCATTTATTGAACACTAAATATGCACTACAAGATATTACTTTAAATTTATTTATCTTATATAAATATCAAACCTTTTTACCATGTGTACTATAAATCAAATTGAACCTAAGACTAAAGGCACATTTCCTAGATGTCTTTGAAAACCAACATCTCATACATAGCAACAAATTATCAAATATAACGTTTTTTAACATGAGACACATTATAAATTTATTCATTTAACAATGAACTATATAAATTACAATGATACTAAATGAATTACACTTTGCCTTTTCGTCGTCATTCTTTCATCCTGCAAAACCACGTGAGCATGATATTAGTGATAATTCCCTAGCATGGCATCCACCCTAATCTAACATAATTATCATTTTTTAGTTTTCCCATTTACATATGATAATAATTACAATTTGTAATCGACATTAAAGGTTTAGAGACATGTATTCATTACATTTCATTTTACTTCTTTTTGCAACACAAGAGAGAGAAAGAGGAGGGAAGAGAGAGAAAACACCATTTTGTCAAAAGTTCTATTTCACACAACAAGTTACACTATAGAGTTTTAAATAGTTATTTGCATGTGTTAAAAGTTTCCAGGGTGGTTTGACAACCCTACGAGGGTCTCGCAACTTTCTATTTTTACATTTTCTCACTAGCTACAAAACATTCAAAACAAGCTCGGAGGCTAAGAAACCACTTCGAAATTGGTCTAGTTTGACCTCGTCAAACTGAAACTGAAGGCCTACAAAATGGATTTGCCAAACTATCCAGAAAAGTGCTTTTCCCTAAACTGAATGTTCCAGGCAATTGTCTAGTATAAACACTAGAGGTTTGCGAAGACAAGAAATAATTTCTCTATCCAGGTTTCAAATGGCAGTTTAAAATGAAATCCAACTTTCTAAATTTAACAGTTTTCTACTGTTGTAAACCAGTGTAACAGGGCTCCTATAAGAGCGTGAAAAAGATCTCATATGTTCATTTGGGGTCAATCCAAAGGTCAAGGTGACTCCTCGCATGCCAAGGTACACGAATGAAGCTTAACATCTCATTTTCAGAGTTACTAAGGGCACTTAATGAGTCTTTGAAAAATGCAAAAATTAACTATTTAACTAGGGAGAAGGTCAAGATTATTACTGGGAAGTCAATCTTGTTTGGTCGATAAAAAAATGTTGTAGCGATCCATTTGGGTAGGAAATTTTCTACATCACCTCAGAATGAGGGTGGAAGTTCATGTTTTAATGCAAACGGGTTATTTTGACTTAGTGAGTTTTGACACGACATTTCATTGTTTTTGCAACGAGTTAAATTTTTTTTTAACCGTATTAAAATCCTAATATTTCAAAATTCTATTAAGTTGCAAAAGAGAACTAAAAACATGACAATTATGAGAGGTAAGGAAAGATGAACCATGCTTGGAGAAATGAAGTTTGTCGAAGTTCCTGGGGTTCAGTTCAGCATCTCACTAAGGCCTTATTTTATGCAATAACAACTCGATCCCTCCAAACAAATAAAAAATATGGCCAAGATGTAGCATAGACATAGCTCAAACCCTTTAGCACAAGGGTCAAGTTAAAAGAAAACCACGGCTAAGAAAAATATGTAGAGCAGATAAAAAACTCAGCTTGAGCCCTTCAGAGAAACCACTACTAGGTTACAAAACATAAATTGAACTTATAGTGAGATTAGAGCTCAGAGAAACCAATGCCAACCTCAAAGAAGGAACATAGCTCTAAAAAAACCATGGCTGCTACAGCTTGTAGTGAGGGTCAAGCAAATGAAAAACCATGGCGTTCCAAAAGAATAAAACCAGAGCTATAGATCGCACTCTTAAATCATGGTGGCCATAAAGGAAAAAAAATCATGGCCAAATAGTTAATGTGCTCTGTCAAAGCTTTCACATTTTGCATATGTATCTAACATACCCATTTTATGTAGATCCTGTAATCATGAAACTCCATGAGACCACATTTTTTTGAGGCATTCGATCAAACAGTTCCCATGCCTTTTCCCCAAATCCATTTTGGCATAGGCTGGAGGTACGTTGGCAAATGTAAACTTGTCAGGTTGGAGTCCTGTTTGTTGCATGAATGAAACAGTGTGACTATCTCCTAAGGATACCCCCACATTTTTTGTATAATTTCATCCTCATATTTCATGAGAAGCTGTCTCATTCTTTCATTTGGTCAAACACTACAACAACGTCCCCAACGCATTTGCAAACTGCAACATCTGACAAAATTCCTCTATCTTTTATGCTTTGATGAATGCTGACGCAGGTAAAAGAGTTCATTTTTGGCATAGGCTAGGAGGATGTTGGCGCAGGCTGGGAGGCTAGGAGGAGGCCACAACAAACATGAAACTTTATGAGATGAAATTTGGTGAGAAATCTCTTTGCACAGTCAAAAAGGTGCCCTTAAGCACATTGGCTGGTGAAAAAGCTGTGGCCAAAACTAGTGGGGGCACAAAAACTAGTCTGAAGCTCCCCCTCCCTCCATGGAAGTGGTTGTTGTCTTCACCCAACAAAAGATAGAAAAACAAAAAAACATAAGGAGCCCCCCTTCTTTGCCCTAAACTATCCAATTTCATGGGATTTTTTTAATTTTAAAACTTTATTTTATTTATTATTATTTTTGTTTGTTTTTAACTATAAAAAAAACCCTACGACGATGTAAAATAATAATAAGCACAAATAATAATGATTGCCATATTCATAATAATAACACAAATTTATTGATAATAATAATAATAATAATAATAACACAAATTTATCAACCTTATTAATACTGATCACCCGTCAACACTGAGTAAAATAATAATAAGCACAAATCAACAATTCAATATAATAATTATTGTGTAGATGTCCCTTCTAGCTGGACACGTCCTATTGATGTCAAGACATCATTAAAACCAGCTATAGAATTTGAGAACAATATTTTCCTTAGCACGATAATTGAAAAGGCACTACAGAGTCCCTCCACTAGCAACATCAGCAATGACACGGACACAAGAAGGCCAAATGAGGACGAAGGGTGTTAATCGTTCTCTGGGACACAATCAAGGTCGATTAACAATCAACAAACTCACACCCACCACCTACCCCTGCTTATCAACAGGGTCATTAAAGAAAGGCTGGGGTAATGTCAAATGGGGCATTACATTCTCCTCCCCTTAAGAAAGCATCATCCTCAATGCGACATACAAAGAAGAAAGAGAAATGGTAAGCAACAAGGAACATATATGGTGAAGGGACACTCTAAGGTTGAGATTTCAGATACAAAATCACATTCATGGGGTGGCCCTAGGAAATTTGGTAGAAATTTTAACTTTCAAGGATCTGTGAAGATTGGTAGTTCCATTTTACCTTATTACTTAGCATTTTCTTTTATAGTGTTTCTCATCTCTAGATTATAATATTCATTGTTTAGAGTTTTTTTTTCAGTTGTCTTAAGTTCATGGGTGCCCAACAATAACTAACATTAGGATGTCACACAATACTTAACACAACACAAACAACCCATGAGACATCTTGCTACCTACTTTCATGACTGTATCATATCATACGGTGTTTTAATTCCTCCATGGAATGATAACAAGTAGTCTACATAGCAAGGAATTTCTGACAATTATGTCACAGATATAGATCCAGTACACAGATGTGACTGACAAACAAAATCATCATGTAGATACATAAACAACAAGTATCACAAGACCCAAAGAAAACCATGACTGTACCAACATAGTGCCAAGATAATATCTTATAGTCCATACCAACCAAGGGGAGAGTCAAGCCATCAATCATAACAAAGTCTAACCAGACTCACAAGAGTACACATAACTCACTATACCAACTCCATACATCACAAGGCATCATGAAACAACTCTAAATATCTCCAAAAGCAAAAAAATACAACTCCATATACCTCCCCCAAGCATCACCAGAAAATATCCATATACCTCCCAAGAGGAAGAAACATAGTGCCAGAACCAAGTCGGGTCACTCAACCATAGAGCCTCATCAAGAATATCAGGTCACTCAACCATAGAGTGCCATAAATAATAACAGATCACTCAACTATAGAGGCCCATCTCCTTTCTCCTTTTAATGAGGTTGGGTGACCATATGGCCCTAGGCACAAAGAGCCCCTTCACCCCCAACCCAAGTGACATAATAACTCGTGGTTCAACAACCTGCTAGTTATCTTTAACTCCTCGGGGTTTACCCCCATACAACGAAGTGGGCCCATAGGTTCAACCACTCCATGGTTAATTCCATGACCCTATTCCAACAAATTATGACATTAGAACCAACATAACAATCCATTCAAATGCCAAGTGGCAAAATCAAAAGCCTTGGGCTAGGCTACAAAACTTTTAAATATGACAAGAAAGTTTTAAAACTAAGAAAATCAAATGGCTAATTATCCATGGTTAGTGCAAAATCCAAATGTTAATGCATCAATCAAATAAATGCCCAAAATATAAGAACATGTCAATTAAGAAAAACAACTGGTTCTAGCTAAAAGAGATAAAGATCAATTTATGAATAAAAATATGTATAGAGAAATAACACATTACAATCACTATGTGGCTTCATACTGCCACCAAAGGGGTACTCATCAAGTTGCTGGCACTCGGACATCGAGCCTTAGCTCGTAAAAAAAAACATGTAACTAGAAATGAGTATATCAAATAATGTAACTGGCATCATCTCTACCTGAATCATTCTTCCATACTCCCACAAGGATCAACATAGTCAAAATCACATAGGATTGTCCAATGAACAATCCAATAAGAAAGAGTAGGGAACTCTAGTTGCATAAGTTGAGCCTAAGGTGGTGCACACCCATAATATACTGAGCAAGCTCAAAGTATACTAAACAAATAAAAGTGGGTTTTCAATCTATATAAGACTCCAGTTCCTCACTCGTACTCGGCTCAAGGTTACAAAAACCTGGTCCAAGCCTCCTCTATCCACACATACACTCTTGACATTTTATCACCTTTGGGTCGTCTAGTGTAAGGTCCACAACATACACATAACTACATCACTAACACAATGGTGATTCATGCACATTAACCATAACGTCTTGTGCATGGTATATATATGCAGGGTATAACACAACTAATACTTTCATGGGTTATAATATATCACATTACCACATCCTGTACCCAAGTACACTAGGGATCATACTCACCATATCCCCTAAATCACGACATGAATCATCACATATTACATGAGTTATACGTGTGAGGAACACAATGTCTAACCTTACCACATAAATTCAATTGCAATACCACATGAAAATGCACAAAACTAATCACAATACGGTGATGACATCACGATGAAATTTGATTCACTTTCCATTAATTTTTTCATGCAATACATCAACTCCACATCACATAAAGTCATAATGTTTCAACACTCTACAATTCACAATATCATTCCTTTCACCCACAACAAGGTGGTACATCACACACAGATTCCATATTGGATCCATGAAATAGAGAGTGAATACTCTCATCATCAGCACATCAACATGATAACAAATAGGCACTAAGTGACATGCACAACATGTTCGTTAACAATTACACAATTACGACATAGTTCACATCATGCATATATCACATTACTCTTCCAATATCTAACACCATCATACAACACCATGTCAACTCCAATCTACCCCAGAGGTTCGAGAGCATGAACCTTTGCTCTGATACCATATGTAGCGATCACACTTTACACACACAATTACAACAGTAAAATACAAGGATGATTTTTTTTACTTACATTTCTCACTACACACAACACAACATGGGCTTCAAGTACAGAAACACGACTCACAAATGACAATCACATAAGTCATCGACTCACATAGACACATGAAAACAACATAGGCATGTCCATGCCACAATTTTCCCAATGAATGAATACTAGCAATGCCTCAACCACAGAAAGAAGACTCAAGGATAGGAAAACCCACAACACATCTTTTCTTTAATTGTATTTTAGTTACGATTAACATTTCAAAAATATTATTGTGCAAGGATAAATTTCTCATTTTTCCACCAACAGATTCTTAGGTTCATACTATGGTTAAATTATCGTTCACCCCTTTTAAGTTTGTTTCTTATTCTTTAAAAAAATTTCCATAACTTGCATTCTTAATTTTCATAATTCAAAAATCATATAAAGTACTTAATTATCTTGACCTTATGTTAAGAATATTCTTCTCGAACATATATTCAATGTTTACCTTCTTACTCTTACGTCTCAAGTGAATGTGACTTGGTGTCCATATAGCGGTATTAGGATTTAACGGAGATTTAAAATATAAGATAGTTTTTTAACACAAAACATTCCTCGATCATGGTAAGGTTATTTTCCTACCATAGTTATTCTAATTTAATGACTTGTGAATTTTCTTTTTGTTTGATATATGTATTTTGTTTTCTCGAAGGTGGATTATACATAGGCAATTCATATTCTTGAAACAAAAGAGTATTTTTAAGCAAGCTACAAGGTCTCTAAGAGAGGCAGTATTCCGAACCTCAAATCCTATTTTTACTCTTATATGCTTTATTTTCTACGTCACGTTAGGATCTTATTTTTAGCATTGTCTTGTAAAAGGAGCTATGAAGTGTTTGTCTAACCTCTTGAAGACATAAAATATTAGTAGACTTGTACCTACACACAAACCCAAGTTAACATATGAATCAATTGAGTTTTCGATTAATTCCAACTTCACCTAAGGTTCTACCCCTCAACTATATATGTGTTTTAAGCAAGAGGACCTATTTATGCTAAACCACCTTCAGAAAGGGCCAAGGTGTTACGTTGAGAGAAACCAGGGTAACACATTAAGCTCAACGGAGCTAAGGAGTTCATTAACAAGAGTTTAATGCCTAGAAAAACTAACTCATAACCTTCATCCATGTCATCTAGATCCAACAGGGTTTTCACTTGATGAAGAAGTTTGATTTTAATTCTATCTTCGGATGACAAGGTAGTCTGCTAGGCTACGAAGGAGGATTTAGCTCTACACATTCCAAGAAAAGTTTGACTATGTCACTCCTATCAGAAGGGCTTAAGACAATGCCACAAAACATACTAACTAAGATGATAAGCCCATTCTTGAGCTCTAATTTTCCTAAATTAGGACGTTCCATCGAGAGCAAAGATTAAGTTCATCCTATGGTTTTCAATGTCTTCTACGGTGAGGAGTATCGCACATGAGAAACAAGTTATGTCTTGATAATGCATAAGGGTAGAGTGTTTCGATTTAATTCTCTTTATTACATGTACACAGTATGAATGCACAAGATGACTCATTAATCATTTATGGAACACTAAATATGCACTACAAGATATTACTGCAATTTCATTTACCTTATATAAATATCAAACCTTTTTACCATGTGTACTATGAATCAAAATGAACCTATGATTAAAATGCACATTTCCTAGATGTCCTTGAAACCAACATCTCATACATAGCAACAAATTATCAAATATAACCTTTTGTAACATGAGGCTACATTATACATTTATCAATTTAACAATGAACTATATAAATTACAAAGATATGTAAATGAATTACACATCGCCTTTTGTCGTCATTCTTTCATCCTACAAAACCACGTGAGCATGATATCAGTGATACTTCGTTGGCATGGCATCCACCCTAATCAAACATAATTATCATTTTTCAGTTTCCCATTTACATATGATAATAATTACAATTTTCAAGCGAAAGAAAAAGTTTAGAGGCATGTATTTCAAGCATATCATTTCACTTCATTTTGTAACCCAGGAGAGAGAAAGAGAAGGGAAGAGAGAGAAAACACCATTTTGTCAAAAGTTCTATTACACACAACAAATTACACCAGAGAGTTTTAAATAGTTATTTACATGTGTCGAATGTTTCCATGGTGATTTGGCAACCCGACGAGGGTCCCACAACTTTCTATTTTTAACTTTTCTTACTAGCTACAAAAACGTTCAAAACGGGCTCGAAGGCTAAGAAAGCACTTCCAAAGGTTTAATTTTGATGAGAACACACACCATGATTAAATTTATACTTGTCCCCCTATATACCAGGAATTCATAGCAACTGACAGAATTTGGAAATAGTGAACGGTTTTCGTTTGGCGGGTAGTTTTCTGGGACTACTGGTCGTACCTGACCTAGTTACAAATGAACAAAAGTTAGCTCAAGGGCCCAGAAAATCACATCCATAACTAACGTTCGATGGATGAGCATGTAAGGAGACACTTCCTGCAAGTTCCCCTATATAAGGAGAATTCATCAGAGTCGAGGGAATGGAGAACTAGAAAACCATTTTCAAACGACGACAATTTGAAATTGGTCTAGTTTGACCTCGTCAAATTGCGACTAGAGGCCTACAAAATGGCTTTGCCAAACTATCCAGAAAAGTGTTTTTCCCTAAACTGAATGTTCCATGCAATTGTCTAGTATAAACAGTACAGGTTTGTAAAGATGTGAAATAATTTATCTATCCAGGTTTCCAATGGCGGTTCAAAACGAAAGCCAACTTTCTAGATTTAACAATTTTCTACTACTGTAAACTAGTGTAACAGGGCTCCTATAAGAGCGTCAAAAAGATCTCATATGTTCATTCAAGGTCAATCCAAAGGTCAAGGTGACTCCTCGCATGTTAAGGTATACGAATGAAGCTTAACATCTCATTTTCAGAGTTACGAAGGGCACTTAATGAGTCTTCAAAAAATGCAAAAATTAACTATTTAAGCAAGAAGAAGGTCAACATTATTACTGGGAAGTCAATCTCATCCTGTCGATATACAAATATTGGGGCAATGTAGGTGGGTAGGAATTTTTCTAAATCACCACACAATGAGGGTGGAAGTTCGTGTTTTAATGCAAACGGGTTATTTTGACTTCATGAGTTTCGACATGACATTTCATTATTTTTGCAACGAGTTAAAAAAAATATTTAGCGGTATTAAAATCCTAATATTTTAAAATTCTATTAAGTTGCAAAAAAGAACTAAAAACAAAAAAATTATGAGAGGTAAGGAAATATGAACCATGTCTGGAGAAACGAAGTTGGTCGAAGTTCCCAGGGTTCAGTACAACATCTCACTAAGGCCTTGTTGTAGCATAGACATAGCTCAAACCCTTAAGCACAAGGGTCAAGTTGAAAGAAAACCACGGCTAAGAAAAATATGCAGAGAAGATAAAAAACTCAACTTGAGCCCTTCAGAGAAACCACGACTAGGTTACAAAACATAAATTGAACTTATAGTGAGATTAGAGCTCAGAGAAACCAATGCCGACCTCAAAGAAGGAACATAGCTCTAAAAAAACCATGGCTACTACAGTTTGTAGTGAGGATCAAGCAAATGAAAAACCATGGCGTTCCAAAAGAATAAAACCAGAGCTACAGATCGCACTCTTAAATCATGGCAGCCACAAAGGAAAAAAAAATCATGGCCAAACAGTTAATGTGCTATGTCAAAGCTTTCACATTTTGCATACCTATCTAACATACCCATTTTGTGTAGATCTTGTAATCATGGCACTCCATGAGACTGCATATATTTGAGGCATTCGATCAAACAGTTCCTACGCCTTTTCCCCAAATCCATTTTGGCACAGGCTGAAGGTATGCTGGTAAATGTAAATTCATCAGGTTGGAGACCTGTTTGTTGCATGAATGAAATAGTGTGACTGTCTCCTGAGAAAACCCCCACATTTTCTATATATTTCCATCCTCATATTTCATGAGAAGCTGTCTCATTCTTTCATTTGGTCAAACACTACAACAACGTCCCTAACGCATTTACAAACTACAACATCCAACAAAATTCCTTTGTGTTTTATGCTTTGATGAATGCCCACATAGGTAAAAGAGTTTGTGTTTGGCGTAGGCTGGGAGGATGCTAGCACAGGTTGGGAGGCTAGGAGGAGGCCACAATAAACATGACACTTTATGAGATGACATCTGGCGAGGAATGTCTTTACACAGTCCAAAAAGGCACCCTTAAGCACATAGGCTGGTGAAAAAGCTACGGCCAAAACTGGTGGGGGCGCAAAAACTGGTCTAAAGCTCCCCCCTCCCTCCATGGTGGTGGCTATTGTCTTCACCCAATAAAAGACAAAAAAACTTTTATTTTATTTATTATTATTATTTTGTTTGTTTTTAACTAAAAAATAAAAACCCTAAGACGATGTAAAATAATAATAAGCACAAATAATAATGATCGCCATATTCATAATAATAACACAAATTTATTAACCTTATTAATAACGATTGCCCATCAACACTGAGTAAAATAATAATAAGCACAAATCGATAATTCAATATAATAATTATTGTGTAGATGTCCGCTCTAGCTAGACAAGCCCTAACGACATCAAGACATCATTAAAACCACCTACAGAATTCGAGAATGATATTTTCCTTAGCAAGATAATCGAAAAGGCATTGCGGAGGCCCTCCACTAGCAACATCGGCAACGACACGAACACGGGAAGGTTAGACAAGGAGGAAGGGTGCTAATCATTCTCTGGGACACAGTTGAGGTCGACTAACGATCAACAAAATCAAACCCACCACCTACCCTTACTTATCAATAGGTTCGTCAGAGAAAGGCTTGGGTAATGTCGAACGTGGCATTACAGTCCATTATCAAATTCAAGGAGCTAAAATGATGTACTTATCATGAAACTGATATTATTTAAGCATTGGGAATTAGTCAGTGCATTCAACAAATTTCCATGTGGAAGAAAGATACTAGGAATATTGTGAAATGGGAAAAACCTCGGGAAGGATGGTTAAACCTTAACTTTGATGGAGCTTCAAAAAGAAGTGTTGGTTTAGCTGGAATTGGTGGCATAATCAGGAATGAGGAGGGATCCCTCATTTTATCTTATGTTGAGCCCATAGGTAATAAAACAAATAACTATGTAGAAGCATATGTTGTTCTTAGTGGTATTAAATGGGCCATCTCTTAAAGAATAAGGAAGATCTATATAGAGGGTGATTCTTTATATATTATCAATGTTATGAAGGGTATTGTTAAACACCATGTTAGTATTAATTCTATCATTGTGGATATAATGGGCCTTTTACCTAAGTTTGAATATACATATATTGGGCATGTGTATCAGAAGGCCAATCGTTGTGCAGACACATTGTCTAATATTAGAGTATGGACCCATGCCAAATCATTATGGCGAATTGAGGAAAAATTACTAGACAATACAAAAGTTATCCTCAATGCAAAAAAAGTAATTTTAATTTCAAGTGTGTGAGAGGGATTTTAGCTATCCTTTTCATTATTTTAGGTTGTGTGAGGGCTCATATCATTTATTTTATTGCAAGTCTTGGTTTTTTTGTGGGTTTTATTACCAATTGGGTTCAGGTTTCAGAATCAAATTTTAGAAATGGGTGGGAGTAGGGTTAGGTTTGAACCTTCTTCATGCCTTTTTTTGGAGAGGGACTCTGTTATCTGGGAGATTTTCAAGAATGGGGGGATTACTCATTTCCTTCAAAATTTGAGAGGTCATGATGAGAATTTGTCGAATGAATTTGCTACATCTTGGGATAATGGTGTTGTGAAAATTCATGAATCAGTGTGCTGGTTTTGGAGGAGCTAATTGGACACATCACAAAAATGGAATGCTCTAGTAGTAAGGTCTTCAAAGATAGAACCATGCTTTAGAATGAGGTTTATACTTTCTTAAAGGATGATGAGAAAATATTCTACATGGAGGATAAAATTTCTCGCACGTCGTTGCTTGGTAGGTGGTCTGAGGTATGATTCCATCTAATGAAGTACATTACGTTAGATGGAAAGTTTAGAAAGATTCATACACAACACTTTATGTTTCTTAATCACTTTAAGAGGGGTAAAAAGATGAGTATTCCATTTTATCTTTACAAATCACTTCAAGTGTCACTCAGAGACTTTCAAGATGAGAAAATTGTGGCTCCCCTCCACCAGGGGATTATTGTATTTCTTTTGAAAGCAAGTAATCCAGTTCCTCAAACTATGGTTATTGGGTCTAGGTTGGGTGAAGATTAGGAAGATCATATTAGTTTGGAAGATAGACTGAAACTTAATAAAATGAAATAAAAATCCAAAAAATATTTGGATGTTGTGAGTGTGCTTCAAAATTTAGTTGGATAGAATGTGGAGGATGGTCCTACATAGGGATTGATGGGGGATAATACTTTGATTGATTTCCTTGTTAATAAAAGTGATGCCTTGGAGGACATTGTGGACCAATTTAGAGTTGAAAATAGGAATTTGATAAGGGGTTATCAAAGTACTAATTCTGAGTTGGTGGTTCATGGTCATAGGATCGAGAATTTATAGGGTATGGTTTTAGCTAACAAAGGGAAGAGGATGAAGCTTGCTATTAGCAGTTCAGATGATGATGAATAGATCAACAACCAGAAGGAGATTACAGGGCTAAGCTTGAGGATGAGGGGAAAATGTGTTTAGGAGGTCCTTTGCTTCCTCTTTACTAACCGATTTTGTGGTTTCTTGTTCTTAGTTTGTTTGTATTGGTCTCTGTTGGTTGGTCGGTGTTTTGGTTTGATGTTATGGCTCTGTTGGGCTCAATCTATTTTTGACTTGAGATTTTTTAATAGATGTTTTTGTATTATGAGAGATTCAATGTAATATCTTATGTACATGGCCCTTGGATCCTTTTCTAAGTATTATCTATAAAAAAAATAACACTTCTTATGATGCAATATGTGATTTTAGACGGTAGGTTTAAAGTGGCATTTTCATACCATTTTATGATGTTGAATCACTTCAGACATGGGAAATGATAATTCTTTCCAAATTTCATTTTTCTATCCCTATCTAAATCAAATCCAGGTGAAGAAAGGTACTTTTAAGGTTCCCCTTCACCAAGCCCTTATGAAAGCCCTGATTTTGACAGGGGCGTCGATAATGTGCAGGGATGAGAAAATTTCCCCAAAAGAGATGAACTCTGGTTCTATTGAGGAAAGGAAGATTATG